>JADMNL010000022.1:457911666-459268750 GCA_016271365.2 Neoceratodus forsteri | reverse complement strand
ACAGTCAGCTTAGGGAGCCCTGTGACTGACCAGGCTGATTCCACCCAGGTGCAATACCAAACCCACAGAGAGTTTAATGAGGAGTCCCAAAGCCTGTACCAAGCCTTCAAGTTGGTCCCAGCACATCCCCTCTTTTCCCAATCACTTCAGAATTGCCATATGGAGTGGTATTCCAAGCTGGGTGCCATATGGCCGAGTTGTGACCCTTGCATGCGCCTCTCTGTTATATGAATGCCTGAAAATCTATATTACTGGGGCTGCTGGTTGTGCACCTAAGGAAAGAATGCAAATGCCATGAATACCGGTGAGATAAATTGCATTCATCTGACCCTGCTGCCTATCTATACCACCCCAGCCAACCTGCCCCAGCAACTTTTGGACTGTGGCCCTATATATACCTTGTAAGCAGTGGATGCCCATCTGTCTACCCCCTTTATCTGTTTGGGAAGCATTCCTGACCTGGCTACTTCAGCTGCATCCCCAGTGCAGAATGAGTGGGTATTAAAATCTTTTGCATGTTTTCTTGCCAGCCATAGCCTTTTTCTGAGGAGCACCGTGAACTCTCTCCTGGTCACTAGCATGTTGAGGGGGCAACACAGAACAGCACTAACCATAGTGTTCATGGATCTCCAACTGCCAAATTGCCACTGGTATGTCTGTTGGTGAGGGGTCCACCTCCGGCATCAGCCATCAGAATCTCTCGAACTGAAATTGAGACAAGGTGCCAGCAATCGCATTCACTCTACTTGTAAAGGGGGTATGCTTTGAAAGTTATGTTGTGCTGGAGGCACTGCAGGACAAAAAACATGCAGTACATGCATGACATCCTCCGACCTAGATATCTGTGAGTTGATGATGTCCGCGGCCACCAGGTTGTCCATGTTAAACACTGATTCATCAGCCTGTTCACCCACACGGTCACAGCAACCATGATTGGAAAAATTTCCAGGAGGGTGATGTTGTTTGTAAGGCCTCTCTCAATCCATTCCAAAATCCACGGCAGGGTTTTAAATAATTGATTAGCAGTTATTTTCTTGGAACAATGCTAACTGTACAGAAAGTATTCATATAGGTTTTCTAGAAGTGTTATGTTTGTTAAACACAGTGAGGCAAATGCTGTGCATTTTCACAATGTTTTAGCACTTTTATGAGCAAAATGCTAGTCAATTTTTGGAGTTAAATAAAACCCTGCACTGCCCTGCAAACCAGGATCCTTGGAGGAAGGCCCCAAAACCTTGCCCCCTCCAAGCAACAGTGACTAGCTCAAGTTCACTGCGTTTCCACTTCCTCTTTTGCCAGATGGCCACCCCATTGAAATCCTGTACAATGGTATCCCATGCCCACAAATCGGTGTTCATACCTTTTATAACCCTAATATGGTGATAAGGTCAAGTGGGCCCAGCCATTGCAGATAATAACCACCTTTGAACCAAACAGTCTCCCTGGTGTGATGGCTCTGCAAGCAGAGTTCAGGTGGCTTACCTGTGACTGGAGTTGCACCAATGTCACCTTCTTTACTTCAATTGTTTGAGTCAGCAGTCATTTTTAAGGTTGACACCTTTTCATTTGGCATGCAGGAAACCATTTTTTCAGAATGCAATTCATTTCCCCCAAAAAAAATTTCAGTTTTTTCCAGGGCTAAGGGAACCCCAAAGTGTGCCATCAAGGTTCAGAAACCTTCCAGCATTTCTCAGTAACTGTTGGTTTGGGCAGTCCTACAAACAAGAAATCATCCAGATAATGCATCATGTGGCATGTGCAAGTGTATGCCCTGGTAGCCCGCTCCAGGAGTACGCAAAGGTCTCAAAAGCAGCACAGCTAACTGAGCATCCCATTGGTATGGCCTTGTCATAATACCACTTTCCCTGGAAAATGAACTCCAACAGGTCGTAGTCCATTGGTCAAACTTTTAAGGCAAAAGGCAGATTTTATGTTTACTCTTTCATATCAGCATTCCTGGTCCAAGGTTCTGCACCAGCTGTATTGCAACATCAAAAGATGCATACCTGACTACACTATCTTTGGAGAATATGAAATTGTTTACTGAATTGTCCTTGGGGTAGGATAACTAGTGCATGAGTCGGTACTCACCTGGAGTCTTCTTCTGCCCCCAGTGGGGATACCCTCAAACAATCGGGGGGTGGGTGGTCAAAGAGGTCAGCCACCACCCCAGCCTGTACCTCCTTCTGTATTTCTGTAGCAAGTACTCTTGGGAGCACTACAGTGGATTTCAGATTCTGTGCTGTTGAAGAAACTCTGGGGCCTTTGCACAGAATCTGAAACCCCTGCATGAAACCATTAGATAAATACTGGGCTGCTTGCATGTTTGGGTGTCAGGAAAGCCACAGAAGTAGGTTGTTTAATGTGACCAGTGTTTTAGCCAGACTTACCGGCACCTTGCTTTTTATGGTCTGTGGAGTGACCTTCCACCACTTGGTGCTTGGCTCCCGGTCATGTGGTCTTCTCTACAGTATTTGCATGCATGGCTAAACTTGCAGTGGGCATAAAAACAGTGCCCAAGATTGTAGTCAAAAGACACAAACTTAAGGCTCTTCTTTTGCACCTTCCTGGTATCCTCCTACCCTGTCTGGCTATGACATGTCCACTATATGTGAACGTCACAATGTTGGGCTTCCCTCTCAACATATAATGGTGCTACAAATTTGTGTGTATATTTTCCCACTTTAGGGTAGGCTGGTGCATCATTTTCCATCTGACAGGTGCACAGACTTGATGGTGTCCCTATAATTAAGCAATGACACCAACTTTCTGGGTACTTCATCACATGTATGGACATAAAAATGTTGAAAGCAGCAGCAGCCCAATTCTCAAATGTGTATGGCACTTTAGGTCTCATAAGCCTGTCAAACCTCCCCTTTTTTTATCTTTCATCCTCTTATGGCAGCTTCTGGTGAAGAAGGGAGAAGGTGTCTATGTACTCCCCCTGCCACATTCTTTTCCCTGGTGCCATCTCACAGGTGATCCTCCAGTGGATCATTCAACCCTGCGTATGCTCATTTTTGACTAGGCTGTTCCCCATTCCCAATTGTCTGACTCCCATCCATGGTGGCAGGGCTTTTCTTTGCCCAGTCAGCACCCCAGAGAGGGCTGGCTGCGATTTCATTATAGCAACTGTGTGGATAACCCACAGCAATGCTTGTTCCCCCATCCCATAGCATTGTGGTTGCAGCCATATTCCAGGGAGGCCCCAAGTCATCCGTAGACTGTCTTCTAGGTGTGTCTCCTACTTGGGCCCACAATGCCTCCAGATTATAAGGTGTAGGAATTGCCCCGGTCCAAACCTGCACCAGTGCCCCTTGTGCAATCTGTGCACAGTGTGTTGTGAAGATCCAGCTATGAATGATGATAAAGAGTTACCTAGTGCCTGTTGGGATGACACAGAATTGCACTGAAGCAAGGGCGACACAAAAAGCACTGTAGCAAGGGTGACACAAAAAGCAATGTAGCAAGGATGACACAAAAAGCACTGAAGCAAGGGTTACACAAAAAGCACTGAAGCAAGGGTGACACAAAAAGCACTGAAGCAAGGGCTGCACAAAAAGCACTGAAGCAAGGGATACACAAAAAGCACTGAAGCAAGGGCTGCACAAAAATCCCTGAAGCAAGGGTTACACAAAAAGCACTGAAGCAAGGGTTACACAAAAAAGCACTGAAGCAAGGGCTACACAAAAAACACTGAAGTAAAGGTTACACATAAAAAATTGAAGCAAAGGCTACACAAAAGCACTGAAGCAAGGGCTGCACAAAAAGCACTGAAGCAAGGGCTACAAAAAAGCACTGAAGAAAGAGCTACAAAAAAGCACTGAAGCAAGGGCTACACAAAAGCACTGAAGCAAGGGTTACACAAAAAGTACTGAAGCAAGAGCTGCACAAAAAGCACTGAAGCAAGGGCTGCACAAAAGCACTGAAGCAAGGGCTACAAAAAAGCACTGAAGCAAGGGCTACACAAAAGCACTGAAGCAAGGGTTACACAAAAAGTACTGAAGCAAGGGCTGCACAAAAAGCACTGAAGCAAGGGCTGCACAAAAAGCACTGAAGCAAGGGCTGCACAAAAAGCACTGAAGCAAGGGTTACACAGAAAGCAGTGAAGCCAGGGTTACACAAAAAGCACTGAAGCAAGGGCTGCACAAAAAGCACTGAAGCAAGGGTTACACAGAAAGCAGTGAAGCCAGGGTTACACAAAAAGCACTGAAGCAAGGGCTGCACAAAAAGCACTGAAGCAAGGGCTACACAAAAAGCACTGAAGCAAGGCTTGCACAAAAAGCACTGAAGCAAGGGTTACACAAAAAGCACTAAAGCAATGGTTACACAAAAAGCACTGAAGCAAGGGCTGTACAAAAAGCACCGAAGCAAGGGTTACACAAAAAGCACTGAAGCAAGGGTAACACAAAAAGAACTGAAGCAAGGGTTGCACAAAAATCACTGAAGCAAGGGCTACACAACAAGAACTGAAGCAAGGGCTGCACAAAAAGCGCTGAAGCAAGGGTTGCACAAAAAGCACCGAAACAAGGGTTACACAAAAAGCACTGAAGCAAGGGCTACACAAAAATCAGTGTAGCAAGGGCTACATAAAAGCACTGAAGCAAGGGCTGCAAAATAGCACAGAAGCAAGGGCTACACAAAAAGCACTGAAGCAAGGGCTACAAAAAAGCACTGAAGCAAGGGTTACACAAAAAGCACTGAAGCAAGGGCTACTCAAAAAGCACTGAAGCTTGGGCTACTCAAAAAGCACTGAAGCTTGGGCTACACAAAAGGCACTGAAGCAAGGGCTACACAAAAAGCACTGAAGCAAAGGTGACACAAAAACACTGAACCAAGGGTTACACAAAAAGCACTGAAGCAGGGGGTACACAAAAAGCACTGAATCAGGAGTTACACTACAAGCACTGAAGCAAGGGCTACACAAAAAGCACTGAAGCAGGGGTTACACAAAAAGCACTTAAACAAGGGTTACACAAAAAGCACAAAAAGCAAAGGTGACACAAAAGCACTGAACCAAGGGTTACACAACAAGCACTGAAGTAAGGCTTACACAAAAAAGCACTGAAGCAATAGTGACACAAACACCACTGAAGCAAGGGTTACACAAAAAAGCACTGAAGCAGGGGTTACACAACAAGCACTGAAGCAAGGGTTATTCAAAAAGCACTGAAGCAAAGGTGACACAAAAGCACTGAAGCAAGGCTTTCACAGAAAAGCACTGAAGCAATAGTGACACAAAAATCACTGAAGCAAGAGTTACACAAAAAACTCTGAAGCAGGGGTTACACAACAAGCACTGAAGCAAGGCTTACACAAAAAAGCACTGAAGCAATAGTGACACAAAAACCACCGAAGCAATGCTTGCATGAAGTGTGCACTGGCAATAAATCCAAGTGGTAATGAAGCACATAACAGTTCTTGTCTTTTAAAGTCCGCCTGCAGGATTGTATAACGCAGGTCATTTTACTTAAGCGTCTTTTCCCTGTCATAGCTCAGGCTCTTCTTCATTCTTTTCCAGCCGCCTGCAGGTTACCCATAACTACTGGACCATGCAAAAGTATGGTGAAGCTCTGGGCATTTGACTCGAACAAGGGACAGTGCATTACCTTCGAGTACGGTGGCTGCCAAGGCAATGGAAATAAGTTCTACACAGAGAAAGAGTGCAAGGAATACTGTGGAGTACAAGTTGATGGTAAGCAGTGGAAACAGGTGGCTATCAGACAGCATGGTGCTCTTGGTCAAACTACAATAACATCTCAAGTAGGGAGTGCATGCACTCACACTTCCCGGTCACATCCAAAGCCAAAAAATAATCTGCAAGATCTATCATAAAAAATTTTTATTGATGCAATACATGCAACTCACAGGAGTGCTAAAAGTACTGGGCTGCAAGCCCTGTAGCATTCATTCAATGTTTCACCTCCCTAAACAGAAACTTTGTCAAGTCCCGTTTTACAGAACAAAATTTTTGTTGACGCTGAGTTAATAGTGGAACTTTCAGATACAGACCCTGACCAGAGCCTTGTTAGTTGAGTGATGATTTTGATATGAAGCAAACGACACTGTAACATATTTTAAAATCTAGCAGAAGTGACACATCCCCATTAACATGTATGAAGTACTTGTCAGCACTCTCCAAACTCAGATGTCACAAAATTTTAAATATAGGGGCTGGTTGCCACACTAAAATGTAGAAATGATTGGGCTGATGTCACCCCAGATCCCAAACATAACCCCTTCCTCCTTTTACAGACTGAAGCAAACATTCTGAAGGAATGCAGCAGATTTCAGGTAGTGTAAAACAGGTACTGTTTAAACAGTAATAATAGTGTTGCTGCAACCAGTCAGTCTTTAATATCAGTAAGGCTGCTTTCAAAACTACTGTCCCCCCAGTGGGATTTTAATTACAGAAAATTTAGAGCCAGCAATTTTCTTTCATTACTTGATTATTTTTCTCACTGGGATGACATGTGCCTCTCAACAAAGCAGCACTGAAGATTGTGCATTCGGACTGATGCTGCCCATTTGGACCACCAGGAGGTGTACAAACCTGAGCATGGGATTTGATTGTCTAGAGAACGTGAAAGAGAGAAGCATATGATATGATTGATATAGAGAGCGAGAGAGAGAGACATACACACACACATACACGGGTTTGATTGATAAGAGAGAGAGGGAGGGAGAAAGTGAGAGAGACACACACACGGGGTTTGATTGGCGAAAGAGAGAGAGAGAGCGAGAGAGAGGGAGGGAAAGAGAGAGAGGAACCTGCACATGGATTTAATTGGCTTGAGGCATAACCACAAACACAAACAGACACACACACACATGCACAAACATGGGGTTTGACTGGCTAGAGAGACTAAGAAAGAGAAATACAAGCATGGGATTTGATTGGCGAGAGTAAGAGGAGGGAACGGAGATGGGATTTGATTGGCTAGAGAAAGTCATGAACATGAAATTTGAGATTGTCTCTAGATGAGGGGGGAGAGAGAGAGAGAGAGAGATGCTCACACACACACACACACACACACATAAATATCTACACATAAGATTGGATTGGCAAAAGAGAAAGATCCAAGCATGCGATTTGATTGACTAGACATAAAGAAAGCGAGAAAAACATTCATGCATGGTATTTGATTGGGCAGTAATAGAAACATAGAATTTGATGGCAGATAATGACCGCTTGGCTCACCTAGTCAGTATATTTTCCCTACCTGTAAGAGGTGAGAGTAAGAGTGACAAAGTGACTTGAGCATAGGATGTGACTGGCTAGATGAAAAGAGAGTGGGGTACAAGCATTGGATTTGATTGACTATGCAATGAGTGAGAGATCGAGAAAGAGAGACAGCGATCCAGGCATGTGATTTTATTGGTAGTGCAAAAGAGAGAGAGAGACCTGGAGATTAAATTTGATTGACTAGAAAAAGGGGGAGATCCAAGAAGGACATGAGATGGCTAGAG
Source organism: Neoceratodus forsteri (assembly GCA_016271365.2). Lineage (NCBI taxonomy): Eukaryota > Metazoa > Chordata > Ceratodontiformes > Ceratodontidae > Neoceratodus > Neoceratodus forsteri. The sequence goes on along the minus strand of JADMNL010000022.1, from coordinate 459,261,280 downwards.
AGAAAGGGAACATTGTTTAACCAGGAGTAGCACACTAAGCCAAAGCTTGTTCCCAGATGCAACTTGGGAGCATAAGGAAGTTAACTAACTTGCTCAGGATAACACAGTATGCACCTAGGTGGCTGTAGGATTCAAACCTAGGTCTCCAGATCTGCAGCTCACAGCCTTGACCCACTGCACTGTACTGCCTCCTAAGAGATACTCAAGCATATGACTGATTGGCTAGAAAGAGACAAGAGCATGGGGTGGATTGGCTAGACAGAAAGGGAGAGACACCAGTCCTCAGATTTGAGAAAGCTAAGCACATGATTTGAGTGTGGAGAGAGAAAGAGAGAGAGAGAGAGAGAGAGACAGAGAGAGAGAGAGAGAGAGAGAGAAGCTAAATGATAATGAGAACACGAATGAGAGAAATGATCAAATCTAAACCACAGAAAATAATAAAATTGAAAGTTTCCAGCTGGCCCAGTGGCATGAAGTGCTGAAGCATCTAACGCCTTACCTCCTGTCACACTGGCAACCCATATTTGGGAATGAGCACTGGTTGCCAGAGGTCAATGGGATGGGAGAAGATTGAGCATCCCAAGGACAGTTCTTCTCCCTGGGGAAGGGGTGGCAGTTGTATCTGCCTTTGACTGCTACCAGGTGGAGACCCGGTGGTAATGCAGGCAATGAGTAACTCAGAGGCAGGGCTGCAGATCTGCAGGATGTGTGTGCCCCCACGTGCATATTTCTGATGTGATGTTACAGTACGGGGTTGTGAGAAAATGCAAAAAGGGATCCTGCCACAGAATGAAGCCCTGGGCTCCTCCCCAGACCCACCCCACCACCTGAATGCCTGCAGCCGAACTGGACTTAGGTACTGGGGGAGAGGACAGCCCTTCCGTCTCCACCCCACCATGGGGGGCAATCCACGGGGGAACAAGCTCCAATTAAGTCCAGAGGACAAGGCAAGGCAAATTTTATTTACAGACACCCAATCCCTAAGGCTCTGGGTGCCGGACATAAAAACAAACCAGCAAAAGGAAACAGTAAATAGCAACAATAATTAAAACTACAATAATAAATAAATAAAAACTCAGTGAATAAATAAAAAAGAAGTCAGGGACATGCAATATAAATAGTCAGAACAGGGCAATATTTATACAACAGGGTCCGGGAAAGCCTGCGTAAACAGGAAGGCCTTGAGGCATGCCCTGAATATATCCACTGAGGGGGCCTCCCTTAAAGATGGAGGGAGTGAATTCCACAGGAGGGGGCTGGTGACACTAAAGGCTGTGTTGCCAGCCATTTTTAGCCTCGTCCTGGGAATCGCAAGGAGGCAACTAGAGGAGGAATGGAGGGAGTGGACTGAAGTAGCAGGTGTAAGAAAGTTTGCCAGGTAACCAGGACCCAGGCCATGTAGGGCCTTAGGGGTGAGCAGGCCCATCTTAAAGAGGACCCCCCATCTGACTGGCAGCCAGTGCAGTTCACGCAGCACGGGGTGACATGACAATACTTAGACTGCCCTGTCAACAGCCTGGCAGCTGTGTTCTGCACTAGCTGAAGCCAGTGGAGGATACCTCCTGAGACTCTGAGGTAGAGTACATTGAGGTAATTAAGCCTTGATGTCATGAAGGCATGCACTAAAGTAGGGAGGTCCAGGGGCAGAACTAGGGGCTTAATCCTGGCGATATTCCTCAGATGGTAAAAACTAGTATGGACAATGGCTAACACCTGAGCCTCAAGTGTCAGTCCACCATCCAGAATAATGCCCAGGTTACACACCCTAGAGGAGGCCTTCAAAGGCACAGATCCCAGGACAAGTCCTGTCTCTGTGCCCGAGGCCATCCTGTCATGCCCTCTGTTCGACTCCACTACCAGTACCTCCATCTTATTGAGGTTCAGTCACAACCAGCTGGAGGCCATCCAGTCATTGATTTCAGCAAGGCAGTTGTTTAGCATGTCCACTGCATTGGATGTCACAGGGGCAAAGGAAAAATACAGCTGGGTATCATCAGCATAGCAATGAAAACCCAAGCCGTACTTCCTAATGAGCCTTCCAAGGGACAGCATGTACACGGTGAACACTGGTGACAAGACCGAACCCTGAGGTACTCCACAAGACAGGAGTCTAGGGGAGGAGGGGAAATTCCCCATCACTACCCTTTGCCTCCTGTTTGTGAGAAAGGACCAACTGATGACTGCGCTGGCAAGTCAGCAAAATTCCCTCAAGCAATCAAGTAACAAACAATGGTCCACTTTGTCAAAAGCTGAAGAGAGAGATCAAGGAGAATGAGAATTGTCCCCTCCCTTCGATCTCTTGCCCTGAGAAGATCATTGTGCACCCAAACTAACACAGTTTCTGTGCTATGCCTTGCCCGAAACCCAGACTGGAGAGGTTTGTATAGATCATAGGCCACGAGGTGTTCCTCAAGCTAAAGCACCACAATCTTCTGAACAACCTTACCCAAAAATGGAAGGTTGGAGATAGGTTGGTAATTTGCCTTGACGTCAGGGTCCAAAGATGGTTTCTTCAGAAGAGGTCTCACCAGTGCCTCCTTCAAGGCATCTGGAAAGATACCACAGGACAATCAAGGCAGACACTGGGCAGACGGAGTTGACACATCCTGTCAAGAAGCGTGTCGGCACCGGGTCCAGTTCACAACATGTGTGTCTCAGCTTGGAAGTGACCTCAATTACCTCAGCCACCTCCACAGAGGAGGGGAGTGCCAGCTGAGGGGAGAGGGGAGCACGATCTGAAGAGCTCAATGGCAGGAGTAAAAATCTGTTGAAAAAGAAAACTGAAAAGTTTCTCCTTCTGCACTTGGGATCATGTAATGTGTATTTATACTCCAAGCCTCCTCAGTTTTATATCATGCCCCAAATGTTCTTGAAGCCTTTACTAGAGTAAAACAGGTTAAACTGATCAACTTAAATATTTTGGCTTCATTTTATTGTGTATGCCTTTGTCTCTTAATTATATTGAAACTGAAACTTTATCAATACCCATCAAAATGTTGAAGACTTTCTGTCAAAATTACCATGAATTCTCCTTTTTCCCCAGCGAGAACGAGTCAAGCTTCCTCAAGTTTTGCTCACTGTGACGCTCTGCCTATCTACCTGTTATTATATTGTACCATATTTGTGATATAAATATATGTTTATTTGAATGTCTACTTATGAGACATAGCAGGGTCAGCAGGCTCATCTAGAAGACTAGCTTTTAAAGAGGCCTGACCTTTCGACCCCAAAGACCCTGGCTTGCTGAAACAGCTGGCTGTAGTAAAACTGATTCAGTGGATAAATTAAGAATTTCCTTCAAAGGCCAGGTAATCACGCACTGTAAACCATTCAATTACTTTGAAGTCCAGGAAGCCATAGAAGACAGCATTTTTGATGACATTTTAGGAAGCAACAAGTTCTAACAGAGACCTGCTACATCTCTACCACTAGGAGAGAAAATAGTTGTCAGGAAGGTGCTCTGGAGATCAAAGGGGAATGCTCTGACCAAAGAGACTGTCATAATTTGATATTGCTATCTTTGCAGATTACAATGCAAGCAATAAAATGACACCCTTTTGGATATACCTGGTCCTGTTACAAATTAATTACAGGACTAACAGTAACCTCGTGAGCTGTGACCTCACAGGATGGGAGGGACATTTTGGCTTATTATCACTCTGGCTGAAAGGAGTTTGTTCTTCTATCTCTGAACTCCTTAAAGAACACACACACTGTGTTCTGGACTGAAGAGGCACTTCTGTCAAAAAATAGGTAAAACCCCTACTGGAAACTGAGTTAGAACTAGAAATTCAAGTACCAGGCGTTTTGTTTCTGAAATTTCCATTTCTTTTGGACTGTAAACATTTATGTATATATTTTCTATGTCTTGTATGTATTTACTATTTTTTTTTTATTTTAGTAAACATTTTGATTTTTTTAATTCTGCCCAAGTCTTTTCGCATTTTTTGCATGTGAATACTGAGACAGTTTTGATATAGCCAACAGAACTGTTAAGAACTTTTAAAGTGTGTTATTATCTTGCTAAGGTAAGAAAATACCTGGGACTCAAATGAGTCCAAAAAGGGAAGAATTGTGAACCAAGGTGGGTGCTCACTGGGTTAAGTATTGCATTGCAGTTCACCAAAGAGGGTGTGATATCTAATCCTGTTAACTGGGTGTGCTAGCGAAAAAGGGTTCATATTTTACCTCAAGACTCGAGACTAGTAGGTGTTTTTGGACCCAAAACAGACAGGAGGGTTACCCTGTTTGTCTCCTGTTCACATATTGCAGTTCGAGGTTGGGCACCGTGGGAGCAGAGGGCCTGACCTGCGGAGTGCATTTGTGACACCCACAACTTAAAGTCTTCTTTTTTTTTTCAATTGTGTTTTATCTTTCCAGTTCAGTTGGGGATGTACCCCTCGTTCAGCCCTGGGGCTTCCCACCCAACATCCTCCACAAGCCATCCAGACTGGGTGGCCCGAAGCTTGCCCCCTGCAGCTTTGCTCCTCGGGAGAGAGAGAGAGACTGAGATCGACCAAAGGCCCAAGCAGTAGCTTAGACCTGGGGCATAATTCGGGAGGGTGCCCAGGGAGCATCATACTGCTGCTGTTCCCAAGAGCTTTCTGCTTGCATTTTCCCCTTAGAGGCGCAGACATGCAATGACTTCAGCACGCGGACATGCATGCTCCCACTCATGCCCCACAGACATCCGCCATGCCCCCACTCCTACTATATGTGGTCCTGGCTGGTGTACACCCAGTCTCCACTTGGTAACACTCATGCACCAGGAGCTTGTGACCCCACCCTGGATAAGAGAGCTGTCCAAAGGAAGCTCATCCAACCTCTCCCCAGCCGGCCCTCTGGTATTCTGGGCTTAGTCCCGAACCCAGGTCGCCAGTGGGGTGAGTGGTAGCACTAATGCTGTAACATTGGGCTGGCTACAACTTAAAGTCTTAAGGCCAGTTATCATCTTATTTACCCTAAGCTGCACCATTTCAAGATCAGCGCCATCTTTCTTATGGTGCCGTGGACACTACTATACACAACACTCTAGACGGGGTCTAACCTTTGCTTCAATTGTAACGGTATCACATTTTTGGATTTATATTCTATCCCTCTATTTACGTAACAACCCAGTCCACTGGAGTTATTAGAATCCCAACAGTATTAGACCAGGCAGGTCTCTGGGCAACAATAGAGGGTTTTACACTCTCTACAAAACATTAATTCATTATTTACTCAGTCAGGCTGGGCAGAGAATGAGATGATGTCATTTAGAACTATTACAGCAGCATAAGCCCTTTTGGCTCAGCTGCAGGGAAGCAGTTTAGATTCTTGGAGAGTTCTAGTTTGGAGAGTGAAGGAGAAGGAGCTCTCTGTACGGCAGAGGGTGAGAGGTGCCTTCCAGCCTCCCTTGGCTGGGTGAAGGACCTCTGCTCGTCATTCTTTTTTCACCCTATTGTGGGAAACAATAAGTGTTGCCTAAGAAGTGGTGGAGACCTGTGTCAATGAAGCCCCAGTGGGTTTAAGTTATTTCAAAAGTGGAAAGGGACTGAGAAATCAGTGGTTCTAAGGGGCAACCCCCTGATTGACTGAAGGATTGTCACAGCTGCCCAGAGAAGAGAGACAGAGAGTTTCTCTTAAAGCTAGGGACTTTGAGAGAGAAATATTCTTCAAGTGTTCTGCCCAATGCCTGTAACAAGGGAATACCAAACCATGAGTACAACGTGCATTTGGAGACAGACTTTTTGGGTTGTCTGATGATGTATGTGCCCTATGCTGCTTAGATTACATTCACTCAGGACCCTTTTAACCACAAAAATGTGCTGTTTAAATGTACTGAAGAAAGGGATATCTTTAGCAACCCAGTGGGGTTGAAGAATCCAGTTTTTGTGTCCGAAAAGTAATGGCAGATTCTGACTTTCAGTCAGGGTGGGCAGAACCTCACTCATAGTCAAAGGAAGATTTAATTTATTACCAGATAGGCATAGTTGCCTGAGGATGTTAACAATGGCCCATCTCATCAGGGTGTCCAAGTTTAAGTGTGTGGCAATTCCCACTTTTATACACTTGTCAGAAATCCAGGGATCCCTAAACAAAGGGGTGGATAGATCATGTATTTGGAAAAAATTCATGTTGGAATGTACAGTACTGTCTGTGTCTGTGTGAAAACATGTTTCTTCCAACTGCAAAAGTTGTGCCATCTGTTTGAACAGTTTTCAACCTTGGGGGACCACCTTAGTTTCTGCTTTTAACATCCTGCCAGAAATAAAGCCATACAATACAATCCCAATTTTATGGTTGTGGACAATCCATCTTTGAGTCGCTGAGTGAAAAGTTTGGGCCCCCTCAGATAGAAGACACAGCATAGCCCTGGCACCTCTCTCCTAGACTTGGGTTAAATAGAAATGTTATTTTGTGCTCTAACCCCCCGACCTCTTAGAAGCCCAAGCCACATGTTTACCCTAATCCCAGGGATGGTACCTATTTTCTGCCAACTTGTGGTTTGTTACCTTGTCTGTGTAACAAGTTGGGGGTCCTGGTTGCAAGATGCCACTCTTGGCTGGGGTAAGGGTTACATTTATGCACCCATGAATCCTATTTCATTCACTCTAACAATGCACTATGCTGAGCAGATTCAAGGTTTTTCCACAGATATTTTCCTAGACAAATTGTTACATTACAATAATAGCAGAGATCCATATTTGGGGGGCAAAGTCATAATTTCCCTATTTCTTTAAGCTGTACTACTGCTACATTATGATACCTAGTACAGTTATTTGTTAAGGATATGTGCCTTTTGAATGTTCCATCCCCACAGCTACATTGTCTGCCTTCAGAAGGAATGGTTCCACGTGATGGGGATGGTACAGGGATTGGTGAAGGAAGCCTTTAATTTACATAGATGTTTCTCCTCCCAGGACCATCCACCCAGTCATCGGCCATATATCTGGTAACCATCGTGGACTACTGTTATTCTCCATGGGGTCAAGCCCACAGGGGTCAGTGCTGCCTGGGGCTTGAGAGTGCAGGAAACCATCATCTAGAGAGCCAAGTGAAATTTCTTTACTTACTCCTCTTTTTCCCCTACCCTTTGCCCTCCACATTCATGATGGATCTACCTGACTTCTGGTGGCCTTAGTCCCTACAGCTTCACTCTGAGGGGAGACAGGTTCCTGGGCCTGCCACAGGGGCCACTGCAGTACTAAATGTAGTGCCATCCCTTCCCCATGCTGAGAAGAAAACATTATTTACCATAGTAATGATGTTTCTTCTAATGGATCTAATAGTGAGCCACTGCAAAAAACTGCATCATCTCCAGCCCAAGATGTTGCCTCAGAGAATTTGGAATGGTGATGACAGAATTAGAACTCCATTCAAATGTTGCTGTGTGCTGATGATCCCGCTACTGTTCTGATATCATATTTGTGCTAAAGAGTGGAAGGGAGTAGCACTAACTTAATTATTTATTTCATTTTGGTAACCGGGTGAACCCACTGGGACCAAAGCTCCCTTTTTCAAGGGCCTAAACTTCTCTAACTTGCCTAAACTATAATGCTTATACCAAAAACCAGTTAAGCAAACTTATAGCGGAACATTGTTTTGCTAAGATACAACACATTCTAAATAATTATTCAAATATGAACTGTGTAAACATACTAAAATGTTAAGGCAGAAAAATGAGTATTTGTAAAGCCACATTCAATAGGAAATCTTTTACTGATTAGGGGAGGTAGGGATGAAATTGTTTTGGCTCACTGTTGGACCTATTGGAAGAAACATCATTACTATGGTGAATATTTTTTTTCTTCTAACATGAGTCTAATATTAATTCCATACAAAAACTGCAGGCTACATACTAGTACCTTGGAAGGCTGGGAGTCTGCCACCAAGTTAGAGAAAATGTTCTGTAAGAATGCAGTCTCAAACTTTGCATCTCTTTCGGAAAGCATGCCTAGACCATAATGATTTGTGAATGTGTGAACAGTTTTCCAAGTAGCTACTTTGAAGAAGTCTGCCAATAGAATGCCCATTGAGGCAGACACTTAGGCTGTAGTGCCCCTTGTGGAGTGTGCCCTAACATCTAAGGGGGTCTGCTTACCTGCTTTCTCATAACAGAACTGGCAGCAAGATACCAGCCATGTTGAGATGGTCTTTCCTGCTGCAGGTGTGCCCTTACCATCTTCACCATAGGTGACAAACAGCTGGCTGCTGTGTCTCCTGGTGTCCTTTTTTCTGTGAAGATGGTAGCTAAGGGTTCCCCACGATACCCAAACAGTGCAATTTCTGTTCACCTGGACTAGAATGTGATGAAAATAGTGCAGGTAAAGTAACTGATTGATTAAGGTGAAATTCTGACACTACCTTTGGAAGGAATTTTCTGTGTTCTGAGGACCACTTTATCCTTTTGCATAATCGTGTAGTTAGGTTCTGCACACAGGGCTTGACGTTCACCGACTCTTCAGGCTGAGGTCATAGCTGTGAGGAAGAGTGTTTTCCATGTTACAAATCTTAGGTCCACAGGGACCATTGGTTCAAAAGGGGACTGTACCTGATGCCTTAAGCAAATATACAAGTCCCAGGGAGGTATAGGTTCCCTAATTGTGGTCTGCTGGTGAAACAGGTCTTTGAAGAATCTCTTGAACACAGGGGGCTGGATATTCAGACTACATCGGGCATTGGCACAAGCCTAGATGCAGCACAAATGGGGTGCACCAGGGCAAGGACCAGGTGATACTCAACAGTGTTGTGCCATGGCTAAGCACCGTTGAATATGGCACTGAGGGCACACGCACTGTGCACGGGCACTGTGCCAGCGCAAGTGGCAGAACGGTAGCAGGGGGATGCGCCAGCACAAGTGCAGTTGTGCTAGGCGCATCACCCACAATATTCAGCCTGGGGCATGCAAATGAGGCTGTAATGCATGCAAGGTGCAAATGGGGCCATTAGCATGTCATTATGGCCCCATTTGCATGTGTTCCTGAGGGCAGCCGGTGAAATCACGCCTAACACCTGCACAGACTGCAGTGTGGTTTAAGGAGTCCCGGGGCATCCCCCACCCCACAACCACGAGTGCGGCAGAACATATAAATCCCATGCCCTGGCAGTCTAGGGAAACCCCCCCCTCCCTGTTAGCCCGATAGTGGGCAAAGGTACCCGTACTATCCCTGGTGGACTAGTGGTATCCCCCTCCCTGCCCATATCCCCGACAGCCGTATGGTGGTATGGGTCAAACACCCTGATGGTCCAGTGGTTCTCCCCTCCCCACCTGTAACCGCAATCACCATACAATGACATGTATAAATCCCCGATGGTCTCGTGGCATCCCCTTCCCTCTCATTCCACCCAATCTCAGGGCAACCATCCAAAAACATAAACCCCGGTGTGCCAGTGGAACCCCCCTCCTATCCACCCGCTGAGGACCCTACAACTCAGCTCCCCCCCCCGTCATCAGCGGGCGGCTGCACCCTGCCCGGCCGCCTGCCGAATGACAGCTTACAGTATAATCTGTAAGCCCATTGGTTCCCAGTGTGGATGAGTGGGCTTTCACACCGTACTGTACTACACAGGCATGAATCTGTGAATGGGTTCATTCACAGATCCATGCCTGTGTAATACAGTATGGTGTGCAAGCCCATTCATCCACACTGTGGACCAATGGGCTTACAGAACATACTGTAAGCTGTCATTCAGTGGGCGGTCGGGCAGTATGCGGTCGGGGTGCAGCCACCCACCGATGACAAGGGAGGGGCTGGGTGGCAGGGTCCTCAGTGGGTGGAGGGAAGGGGGGTTCCACTGGCACACCGGGGTTCACTTTTTCGGATGGTTGCCCATGATCGGGCAGAACAAGAAGGAGGGGGATGCCACTAGACCACCGGGGATTTATACATGTCATTGTATGGTGATTGCAGTTACGGGCGGGGAAGGGGAAACCACTGGACCACCAGGGTGTTTGGCCCATACTGCCGTATGGCTATCGGGGATATGAGCAGGAAGGGGGTTACCACTAGCCCACCAGGGATAGTCCAGGTACCTTTGCCCACCATTCAGGGAGTAAGCTAGATTCCAGATTTTCATTGCTTCTGTGCAGAGCTTTAAGGATCTTGTACTTCCCTCCTTGTTTATGTAGTACATTGTGGTAATATTGTCTCTTCTTATCAGAACTGAATGGTTCTGCAACAGATCTGAGAAGGACTACATCAGCAGGAGTACTGCCCTGAGCTCTAGAAGGTTTATGTGCTCCTATTGCTTCTGCAGGGACCAGACACCACTTACTCTCTGTTCTTCTATATGCCCCCATCCCAGCAGAGAGGTGTCTGTTGTCAGAATGAGAGCTGTGGATGATCGTAGCAAGGGATTCAACCCCATGCCTTTCTGCTCGATATTTCTTTTCCACTTTTTAATCCACGCCAGGAATTGAATTGTGGTGTTATAAAATTCTGCTAGTGGCTTTTTTGAGGGATTTTTGAATGGGCACTGTAAGACTCTGATGAGCATACCCATAAGTTCTGCCTCCTATATATCCTCCCCAGTCTCAGCAGAGTGAATGTTAAGAGTCTCTAACATATGCTTTATGAAGGTGGAGTACAAGATGAAATCCTCATTGACTCTGGGTGGTGAACCAAAGTCATGTTCAGGGGTTCTCTCTGGTTCTGTCAGTTCCCGTTCATCCTCTTGTTCCACACCTTCCAGCACAGGATCAAAGAATGCCTGAGGCTGGGTGGGGGGGGGGAGCTGGAATAGTGGCTATGTTTCCCATGGTTTGAAAGGCATGGAAAAACTGCCACATTTTAGTAATGTCCTTTGCTAAAGGCATAGCTCTCTGTTCTGTTGCTAACCTCTAGTCCCTTTCTGGGGTAGCTGCAGTCAGATGCTTTTCTTTTTGCCATCTTTAGCATCAGCGTTCCCCGTATTGCACACCTTGTGCACTTCATCTGAGCTGGATGATGGCTTTTCTGCTTTTTTGTCTCTTTGATCAGAGACTGCTGCTTCTCTGTCATCTTGTGTTTATGTAGGGTGACCCTCCCAGCTGTCTGGGGATATAAAGGGATGTTGTTGTTGTTGTTATTTATTAGGAATAACCATTGAGATAACGCTCATTCACAATGGTAACCCAGTTCCAACATTTAAATCATACAAATAACAATACATACAACGGTATCGACATACATCACCTGAGAGGGAACCCATACCAAGAAAACACAAAGGCCACTTACTTGACCTCCCAATCACTGAGGTGACCTCTGGGCATCCACTGGTACACAGTAGGGCTGGCTAAACTGTGAATAAAAGGGGTTAGTCACTTAGAGGCAAACAGATTAAATGTCCAAACAGAAAATAAAGAGGATCCTTTTTTCTTCTCTTGAGCTCACAGACAAATGACAGTATACCATAGGAATACAAAAAACATTGACTTTGATGGCAGATAAGGACCGCTTGACCCACCCAGTCTGCCCATTGCCCTACCTATTGGATAAGCTGCAGATTCTAGTTAACCAACAGCCTACTACCTTCTACCCGCTGGCATTTCTTCACAGTTTCCACCACAGGGTAAACATGAACAAATTCTTCTGCATTGGAGACAACCTAGGTGGGGTACCTTTAATTCAATACTGCACTGGCCTGTGGGGACCACAGACTCACAGAATCCCTCACCCTTGCAGCTTGGGTGGAAACTCCCAGGGCTTCTTCTAGCCCATTTGCGACAGTTGGTAGCTGATTGGCTAATTCACAGACTCACTAGCTGGCACAGGACTGGCACCAACCCAGTCCTGTGACACAATTCAAGGATCCACTCTGTCCTCCCACAGGACATATCCTTTTTCCACATTTCAAACTTTTTCTTCATTTCTGGGACCATAACACCTGTGCCCATCTGGTCATAGTGGAGGTGCCAACAGGCTCCACACATCTTCTAAATTCAGACAATCCAGTCCACAATGGTTTCTTCGGAGGTAAATTCTTGTTTGCTGACAGGAATTCTGCATCATGACAGATGCTATCCCTCTCTCGAGGATGGTGGGCACTGTGGAATGCCAAAACACAGTCACGTCACACTTAAAAAAGCATAAACATCCCGCAGATTCTTTACCCACAGAACTTCCTGGCTTCACCTTCCTCACAGACAGACCTCTAAATTCTTTTCAAATGGGTTCTTATCCTTCTAGAGAGGGGCACCCCCCTTTCAGAGGCTGTAGAAGATTGCCACCCCCATGATCAGGCACTTTTTACCGACACCAGGTTCCACAGAGAACCTTTCAGACTGGTGAAAGCTGGCACTGCATGCCAGTGCTACCTCCCCACCAACTTGGACTCAGCAGAATCTCTGGCCTCCAGCAAAGAACTCGAATTCCACCACTTTGGAATGCCAAGGCAGACCAGCTGACTCAGCCCTCCAAGGGCATAGAAACTGGCATCACTTTAGAGGTCAAGAGACACCCTTAAAGGGATATTAGCATAACTACTAAGGGGTGCCACACTCATCCACTTCAAATGCTTGACATCCTCGGTGAGCACTGAGACTTCAAGATACAACCTCCCACTCAGAGGCCCATCCAGGAGAGGGTTGGCCACCCCTCCACCAGCCAGCCCCAACAGGAATATGGCTGGTATAGCTGGTCACTGTGACAGTAGTGGATCAAACTCAAAACAACAAAAAAAATGGGAGCTCCCTAATCCTCAAGGTCCTAACTCACCCTCGTGGCTCTTCTGATAACCCAGACCACAGACCCCTTGGGGGTACTGTGTCCAGGAGATCCAGAGTGGCACAACAGGCCAACTGCCATAATGGGCAACACAACCAAAACTATGCACCATACTAGGGTAACTAACTCAACACTGTGACACTTTGTACCCCACCAAATACATACATGTACCCCACAAATCATATAGTGACATTTTACTAAACACATGCAGTGCACATTTACCATATTTCATGTAGTGGCACCTTGCACTAGCACTCCATAACTGACCCCTAGAATATTACATGCAGTGAATATTGACAATATTTCATGCAGTTCATTCTATTCCTCTACAGGTAACTATACTCTACATTACAGTAAGGCCCTAGCCTATTCACAGGGATGTGTCTCTCTGAACTGCTAACATTCCAGATAAATCTCAGCTGTTTCATTACATTACAGTCTATCGCTAAACATTTACTGTACATATTTCACTCTAGCAACCTAACATTACTGTATCTCTTCTAACCTCTAAACCTGTTCTTTTCATCTCATTCTATTCCTTTAACTATCTCTACATTCCTCCTATCCACCTACTTTGCCAGGCATCTACCTCCCAGTGACAGCCCCCCCCCCGTCAACAGTTACACAAGCATTGTTTCTCTTTGTTGCAATCTGTTTACGTGTAGCTCCTCCAGGAGCTAGGATCTGGTCACTGGAACCCTGTGAAAAAGAAACAGGACACCCCACACAATATAGATTGTATAACCTTTTCTTAAGGTCAAAACAATGGGGCCACTTTTTTTTTTCTTTAAACACACACATTTTTCTTTTTCAGATAGACAGATAGACAGATAGACAGATAGACAGATAGACAGATAGACAGATAGATAGATAGATAGATAGATAGATAGAGATAGATAGATAGATAGATAGATAGATAACATGTTCCTTTGAACTCACAAAAACCCCACTGGACAACTGTCTCTGGACCAAAGGGTGACTGTCACTGGGATAACCAAAAGTCATAAAGCAGTAGATGCATTTTTGTCCCATACTAAATACCCAAGCCAAGTGTCCCCCATAAATAATAAAGGAAAACATACATTACCAGTCTGACGATAGGGAACATCAGCTGCAGTCTCACTGGGTCTTCAGGATCTGCTATAGCTGGTGTAGTAGAACAGTGAGATCTTCGTCCCAAGAAGGTTTGGTCTATGAAGAAACTTTGAAAAGTCTTTAGGGCCCAGGATCCCCCTTTATTGTCGTGGCTTGGGAGTATAGAAAGCAATGAAGCAACAACAACAGCAGCAACGAACTGGAACTTTTCTGGAAGAATAACGCATCTGTGGACAAACCACTGGGATGCTGAATTGGGTCACCACGTTATGTAGGCACTTCGCCTCCCAGGATCGTTGAAATTGGTCATATGCTGGGTCACCTGTATCTTTGCCCCCACTGAGCTGGCTGATGGACAAGAGATTTTAAAAGTGATATCTCGGATCCAACTTCGTACAGGGATTGCCCACACAGTCTGTGGCTGGCACCTTATATTGTACCACATTTGCTTCTGGATAATGGACCAAGACATAATGTTTGGACAGAGTTAACCCCTGGAACAGTCCCCCCAAGATGGTCTGACTACCTACTGGGCATCTTGCTTGGCAGCCTCATTCCTTGTATATGTAATGTGAATCTTCTTCCACACCTTATCGACAATAGCTGTGCTTGTCCAGACCTCTCAGTTTCTTTCAATAGTATCCCATACATACTCCGACATGTATGGGTAGTTTTGTTCTGGATAGTCCCTTTTTATTATTCATCTGATGGTACATTCTGCCTGGCTCCACACAGGCAATACCCTCACTGGGGTTCTTGGGGCCGGCCCTGGAGGAAACCACACATTTTTTACAGTAGGTTAGCATAGACAGGGGTAGATTGTCCAGTAACTTCATGACAGGTTTTCCCCGCCCTTGGTGTTCCGAGGGTGGCCCAAGGATCTCCCTGGCCTTCTGTGAAGATGTCTGATCTGAGGCAGGTGGCACTTCTCACCCTTTGAGGCTAATTCCCTTTGGCTGAACATCTACTGTGGGCCTTGCTGAAAAAGAGGCAGCACTGGTGGCATGCTTGGCTTGACTCCTGAAGAGAGAAAGATTTCCTGAGAAAGCACTATCCAAGATACTGGGGGGTTAGTGGTGGGTGGTCCCTCAGCACAAACTTCTGAAATGGCAGACACCTTTTTATGTTGATTGCATGCAGCACAAATAACATATTGCAGCAGCTTTCTCAGTAGCAGGCTCTGGAGGCGTGACACTGTTGTGGCCAATGCCCCCACAGCCTGCAAAGGCTTGTCCCGCTTCACCCAATGCCGCTGCAGGCTACTGGTGACAGTAGTTTGGAATGTTCGCACCAACTACTGACAATTTCACCACTGCAATCAGGGGACACCTCATCTTTGCAGCGTCAGTCATCTGCTGCAATGAGGGAGCGACCCGTCATTGCAGGGTAGGATGTAAAAACCCTGATATTGTTGTGAACATGGCGGTGGGTTGCCACAGTGTTCACAAACAATATAACCCCCCCACCATGTTTATGTGCTGCCGGGGGGCCCAAACCCCGTTGGTCTTGGTGCCCTATTGTTTCTGGTGCCGACGGGGGAGCCCCCTCCCTGTCGGCATTCTGTAACCCCCCCACACACTTTTATTCCTGCCAACAGGGTGCACAATCCCCATCGGCATAATGAATCTCCCCCCTCCTTTGTGTGCCGACGGGGGTGCCCAATTCCCCATCGGCTACTGCTGCCCCTCCCCAAAAGAAATTCATTGGTGGCACGCTGGGAGCCCACCCCAGCATGCCACATGGCCCTGTAAAGGGAAGAATGGTCCCGGGAAGTCTTTTTTTTTTTACCTGCAAGAAAGGAAACGGTCCCTCGTAGTATCTCTAGCCCCCACCCGTAACCCGCACCCACCCACTGCGCACCCTGCCTCCCCAAACTCTCCCTCACCCCATACTTACCTCCGGAGCTTGGTGCGACAATCTTCGGTGGACCGGGAACACGTCTGCACTCTTCAAAGCCAACTGCAAACTGAGGAAATACCGGTAAGCTGTATAACATAATAAATAGAGTTTTTTCAACTTTAGCACATATCTCGGGCATTTTTGGGACTTTTTTCACCAGATTTTCAACATGGGGTTTTTGGGACCCCTCCTCATGAATTCTTGAACTGTCATGGCGTTAATCAGCCCGAAAGGTAATTTTGTGGTCTCTACGCCGAATCACCTTTTGGGGCCAATTAATGAAACGACAGTGCCAGTGTACATGAGGTGGGCTCTCAAAAAGCCTATGTTGCAAATTTGGTGGGAAAAATTCAAAAAAATACTGTTTTACGAGCGTGCGCTGCGCAGTTGCTACGCACACTCATAACTTCGTGAATTTGCAATATTTTCATGCCAGATTTTCAACACTGGCATTTTTTCACACCTCCTTGTGAACAGTACAGCTGTCATTGTTCACATCCTGGCGAAAATGTGTTTTTGCACTTCCGGCGCAGATCAGTGCAGTTGCTGTGGGAAATCAGTGTTCGGGACAGATTAAGAAAATGACAGCGCCACTGTTCATAAGTAGAGGTCCTGAAATGGCTGTGTTGAAAATTTGGTAATGTTACTCCATAAAATGACTGTGTTACGAGCGTGCGTTGCACAGTTTGCACACATGCTCGTAACTTCGCGAATTTACAATATTTTCACTCCAGATTTTCAACATTGCCATTTTCCAACACCTACTTATGAACAGTGCAGCTGTCACTTTTCCCATCCTGGCCAAAATGTGTTTTCACACTTCTGGCACAGAATAGAGCAGTCGCTGTGGGAAATCACTGTCCGGGACAGATTAAGAAAATGACAGTGATACTGTTCATGAGCAGAGGTCCTAAAATGCCTATGTTGAAAATTTGGTGATGATAGCCCATCAAATGACTGTGTTACAAGTGTGCATTGCACACTTTCCACACACCCTTGTAACTTCACAGATTAGTAATATTGTCATGCCAGATCTGCAACAGTGGCATTTTTTCACACCTCGTTATGAGCAGTACAGCTGTCATTTTTCACATTCTGACTGAAATGTGGTTTCACAGTTGCAGCACAGAATAATGCAGTCACTGTGGGAAATCAGCGTTCGGGGCAGATTAAGAAAATGACAGTGACACTGTTCATGAGCAGAGGTCCTAAAAGCCCTATGCTGAAAATTTGGTGATGAAACTCCATAACATGACTGTGTTACAAGCATGCGTTGAACTGTTTCCATGCACCCTTGTACCTTCGTACATTTGTAATATTTTCACACCACATTTTCAACAGTGGCACTTTTTCACACCTCCTTATGAACAGTACAGCTGTCATTTTTCACATCCTGGCTAAAATATGTTTTTGCACTCCTGCCGGAGAATAGCACGGTCGCTGTGGGAAATCAGTGTTTGGGACAGATTAAGATCGAATGAGCGAGAGGGGGGAGAGAGACCGAGCTCAACTGAGCTCTGTCAGGACTGCTGCGGATTTGTTTGTGGGCAGAAAAAGGCCCCAGCGCAAGAGCCCAGTACAAAAGGGCAGCCTGCAGCACTGGGAGAAACAGAATGAGAGAGCGAGTGAGGGAGAAGGAGTGAGCGAACTCACCGGAGAGCTGTCAGGACTGCTGCGAATTTCTTTGTGGGCAGAAAAAGGTGTCAAAGCAGGCAGGGGCCCAGTAGAAAAGGCCAGCCTGCAGCAGTGGGAGAAACAGTATGAGTGGGTGAGACAGGGGAACTGAGTGAGCTCAACGGAGCTCTATCAGGACTACTGTGGATTTCTTTGTTGGCAGAAAAAGGCACCAATGCAGGCAGGAGCCCTGTACAAAAAGGCCACTTGCAGCGCCAGGGCAAACAGAATGAGCGCATGACAGAGGGAGACTGAACGACCTCAACGGAGCTCTGTCGGGACAGCTGCAGATTTCTTTGTGGACAGACAAAGGTGCCAATGCAGCCTGGAGCCCCATACACTAGCGCAGCCTGCAGCACCAAGAGAAACAGAACAAGTGAGTGACAGCACGGTAGTGAGTGAGCTCAACAGAGTTGTATTGTGATTGCTACGGATTTCTTTGTGGGCAGAAAATGCGACAATGCAGGCAGGAGTCCAGCACAAAAGGCCAGCTTGCAGCACTGGCAGAAATGGAATGAGTGAGTGAGAGAGGGAGAGTGAGCGAGCTCAATGGAGCTGTGTAGGGACTGCTTCAGATTTCTTTCTGGCCAGACCAAGCTGCCTATGCAGGCAGGAGCCCAGTACAAAAGGGCAGCCTGCAGCAGCAGGAGACACAGAATGAGTCATTGAGGGAGGGGGAGTGAGTGAGCTCAACGGAGCTCCATTGGGACTGCTGCAGATTTGTTTGTGGGCAGAAAAAGACAGCAATGCACGCAGGGGCCCAGTACAAAAGGGCAGCCTGCAGTGGCAGGAAAACCAGAATGAGCGAGTGAGAGAGGGGGAGTGAGCCAACTCAACGGAGCTCTATTGTCACTGCTGCAAATTTCTCTGTGGGCAGATGAAGGCGGCAACGCAGGCAGGAGCCCAATAGAAAAGGGCAGCCTGCAGCACCAGCAGAAATAGAATGAGAGAGGGGGAGTCAGCAGGCTCAACAGACCTGTGTTGGGACTGCTGTAGATTTCTCTGTGGGCAGAAAAAGCCACCAACAGAGGCTGGAGTTCAGTTCAAAAGGGCAGCCTGCAGTGCCAGGAGAACCAGAATGAGCGAGGGGGAGTGAGCCACCTTAACGGAGCTCTGTTGGGACAGCTGCGGATTTCTTAGTGGGCAGAACAAGGTGCCAATGCAGGCAGAAGCCCAGTACAAAACAGCAGCCTGAAGCATGGGGAGACGCAGACTGAGCGAGTAACAGAGGGGCAGTGAGCAAGCTCAACACACCAACGCAATCAGCATTCAGCATTGACAAATGCTTGTTTGTTCTTGATTTCAGGGCCATCCCAAGTATTTCATGGACAGTTATCCTAAGCTTCTTACTAGTTGTTCCATTTTGTCCTCCTTAGTTAACTCGGTTTTGCCTGTATCCTCTTTCTCCCATTCATCCTCTACTTGTGCTCCCTTTCATCCCCCACTGGGGCACACTGGTCTGTTTCCTTGGACATTGGGGCTCTTTGTACAGTGAGTTCCCAAGCCTCCCACATGGATTCAGTGGAGTCTGATCAACAGCTTAGTCTGGAGGCTGTTGACAGCCATGTGGCCCCACTGAGGGCCAACATTCCCCCATCTTTACAGGCACTGCAAAGGGGGCCCGCGGAAACACTGTTTCCTTCATGAGTGCACTGGAAGCATTGGATGGGTCTACTGGGTTTGACAATTTCTTTCTTTTTCTTTTTGGTGAGTCATTCTAACAGTGCCAAGGGTATTTTTACATCAGTGTTCTTAGGCCACTCAGCCATGTTGCCCCCTGAGGTTTTTTTTCCGCTGGGGCCTGCATGGGATATTATCTCCAAATCTGTAAAATGAACATAAATACACATAGTCACAGTCCACTTGCAGTCATTATTGCATTCTCCCCCTTTCAAGTTTTTCTACTGTGCTGCATATTTTTTCTCTTTCTCTACCTGCAACCAAGCTTCAAGCTCGATGATTGGCTTTGTTAATCAAAACACCTTGCATCTGCTGCTCATAGTCTAGCATTTCACTTACTCGGTCCCGGTAGAACAGTTTTGATTTTTTTTTTTTTCCCCACTGGTACTTACTGTGACACTGTGCAGCATCTGCCCCACTGAGTTTTTCGGTCCCACGGTTGTAGCTGCTCTCTTCACACACCTCTGAGGGGTGAATTAGACTACCATTGGGCTTTCCAAACCCACATGACTTGATTTAAGCACTGGGGAATAAAATAACAACTTGTTTATCTCTCTGGGATTACAAGACTGGCTCTCGTACCTTCTTTCTCTCCTCACTGTGATCCTTGGCATGTTTCAGGCCCTCACAGCATTCACCATGCCACTGCAATAACATCTGACCAATCGTCAAGCGTTCTTCAGTTCCAATTTGCATATTCATAAGTCAAGTCATCTGAAGTTGCCACGAGCCTTCGAGTTGTCATCTCTCGTCACTCATGCATAGCTTGCACTTCCCGCTCTCACCAACATTCTTTTTCTGTAAAATCTTCAGTGCGATTACTCCTCTTGAGCCAGCACACATAACAAAATTTTCATTTTCAACGGTTCTAAGTACAACTCGCCACCCTACGACAAGCCAAACAGACCCCAGAGACACCCCACATCCTGGACTCGGGCCCACAATGTAGAGTGACCCTCCCAGCTGTCATGGGGTATACAGTGATGTTACGGTCACCTGGGAGGGACTCTACACCAAGAAAACACAAAGTTCATGTAGTTGGCCTCCAGAGTACTGAGGTGACCTCCGGGCATCCGCTGGCACATGGTAGGACTGGTTAAGCTGCAAATAAAAGGGTTAACTATTTTGTAGGCAAACAGATTAAATGTCCAGACAGAAAATACAATAAACAGGATCCTGTATTCTTCTCTTGAGCTCTCAGACAGATGACAGTATACCAGCTGGCATTTCTTCACAGCTTTCACCACATGGTGCGCACAAACAGATTACTCTGGGTTGAAGATAACCCAGGTGGGGTACCTTAAATTCAGTACTGCACTGGCCCGAGGGTACCACAGACTCAGAGAGTGCCTCACCTCTGCAACTTGAGTGGGAACTCCTACGGCTTCTTCTAGCCCATTTGCAACATTTGGTAGCCATTTGGCTAATTCACAGACTCATTGGCTGGCATAGAACTGGCACCAACTCGATCTTGTGACAAAATTCATGGATCCACTCTATCCTCCCACAGAACATATCCTTTCTCCACATTTTACACCTTTTCTTTGTTTCTGAGACCATAACACCTGTGCCCACCTGAGCATAGCTGAGGTGCCAACAGGCTACGCACATATTCTAAATTTGGACAATCTGGTTCACACTGACTTCTTCTGAGGTAGATTCCTGTTGACCAGCAAGAATTTTGCATCATGTCAGATGGTGTTCCTCTCTTGAGGAGGGAGGGCACTGAAGAGTGTCAAAACACAGTCACTTCACACTCAAAAAAGCATAAACATCCCTCAGATACTTTACCCACAGAAATTCCTGGCTTCACCTTCCTCACAGAGAGACCTCTAAATTTCTTTTCAGATGGGTTTTCCTCCTCCTTCTGTAGAGGGGAACCCCCTTTCAGAGGCTGTAGAAGACAGCTTTCGCCACGACTGGGCACTTTTTACTGACACCAAGTTCCACAGAAAAATTTTCAGACTGGTGAGAGCTGGTATTGCATGCCAGTGGTACCTCCCCACCAACTCTGACTCAGTAGAATCTCTACCTTCCAGCACAGAACACTGACTCCTCCCCTTTGAAATGCCAGGGCAGACCAGCTGACCTAGTCCTCCAAGGGCATAGGGAGCTATTTACCAACAGGCGGAATCTACATGCCAAAGGCACATATTCCACCCACGTGGCTCTGCACCCTCAGGGGATCTGCACACGGGACACATTCAGGAACACCAGCCCCCCTCACCCCCCCCAGCGCACAGGTTCATGGGGGGGCTGGCAGGTGAGGAGCAGCAGACCCAGGCAGGCAGCCAATCAGCTGCTCAGCCCAGATCCTGCAGTGGATTACCTGCACCCATGGGGCACCATGCTGGGAGGTGGTGCACAGTGTGCTGACCACGATGTGGAGGGGACCCTAGTTGTCCACCCTCAGCTCTCCCAGTGTGCCCCAACAGATGGGGCCTCCATATTTGGGGAACTGCTGCCCCCTGCCATCTCTGCTGTGGTTGTCGGCTGCATCCTCGGGGGGCTCATAACTGGCCACTCGGGGTTATGGCTCCCCCAAGTTTGTGTAGCCACTGGACACCACGCGCAGCACTCCACAGTTTAGTGAATCGCGAGGAGTGCTGGCACAGCCCCCAGCCCACCCCAGTGCAGAGCTGAGTGATCGGCTGGGGGATTAGGTGCATGGGTTTATGCATTTGGATAGTGAATCCTGTGCAGGGAGTGTAGTGGGCACGGGCAGATGCTGGCAGGTGT
The DNA here is from genome assembly GCA_016271365.2 of Neoceratodus forsteri. Taxonomy (NCBI): domain Eukaryota; kingdom Metazoa; phylum Chordata; order Ceratodontiformes; family Ceratodontidae; genus Neoceratodus; species Neoceratodus forsteri. Next base: position 459,239,507 of record JADMNL010000022.1, on the reverse strand, counting down.
GGGATGGGCTATGCGCTGGATTTACATGGTGCGTACCTACTTTGCACCTTCATGGATAGACCCCATAGAGACTGGCATCACCCTAGAGGTCGAGAGACTCTTAAAGGGATATTAACATAGTTCCTAAGGGGGCTACATTTATTTTGGGGAGAGGTGCTAAAGGATGCATGCATGCTTGCTTGCCACCATCTGCAGCACTTCCCTCCATTTTTGTATTTCTTTTAGGAGAGCTGTTAGATGTCTTTGTTACAGACTGAGACTCTTTGAGTTTTACCCTTTACTTTTGAATTTTTAGGCAAACAATTTGCACAATTCCCAGTTTAAATAATTGTGGTCAGGGCCCAAGCAATCAAAGCAAAGGCTATAGTGATATGCCTTCACCAAGATCTTTTTATAGGATCGCAGTTTTTAAATCCTGTAGGTTCTGCTCTTCTCTTAGTCTTTTCAGTCATGCCAGCTGATTGAAAATGCTTTAAAATTATGACTGGTTCCTTAATTTGCTAAAAAGTGCAAAATGTTTTGTAAACAGTTAAAATAAGTGACAAACTGTAGTGAGAAAGAGATAATGTGATCTACTAGGAATTGAACCCAGGCCCCTAGAATACCATCCCATTGCTCTAACCATTGAGTTTCAGGCTCACATGGTTGGACCTGACCTTCCAGGATGCATTTCTTTTCTCTGATATTGCTAATCCTGCAACTAGGAATAATTGAGGTGACACTTAGATGTTTTGTGGTGCAGTATTAGCCACTGCTTAGCAATTAAATCAGAAATTGTAGTGAGAAAGAAATAATGTGACCTACTGGGAGTTGAACCCAGGTCTCTGGCATACTGTCCCACTGCTCTAACAACTGAATTTCAGGCTCACATGGTTGAACCTGGCCTTCCAGGATGCATTTCCTTTCTCTGGTATTGCTAATCCTGCAGCTAGGAACAATTGAGGTGACAATTAGATGTTTTGTGGTGCAGTATTAGCCACTGCTTAGCAATTAAATCAGAAAATGTAGTGAGAAAGAAATAATGTGACCTACTGGGAATTGAACCCAGGTCTGTAGCATACTGTCCCATTGCTCTAACCACTAAGTTACAGGCTCACATGGTTGGACCTGAGGTTCCAGGACACACTTCCTTTCTCTGGTATTGCATATTCTGCAGTTAGGAACAATTGAGATGTCCCAGAACCTGACATCCAACCACGTGATCCTGTAGCCCAGTGGTTAGAGCAGCAGGTTGATATTTTGGGGCTTGGGTTCAACTCCCAGTATGTCACAATATTTCTTTCTCACTACAATATCTGATTTAATAGCTAAGCAGTAGCTAATACAGCGCCAAAACCATCTAATTTTCATCACAATTGTTCCTAGTTGCAGGATTTTCAATACTAGAGAAAGGAAGTATGTCCAGGAACCCCAGGCCCAACCATGTGAGCCTGTATCTTAGTCGTTGGAGCAATGGGACGGTATTCTGGGGGCCTGGATTTAATTGACAGTAGGTCACATTATTTCGTTCTCACCATAATTTGTGATTCAATTGCTAAGCAGTGAATAATACTGCACCAAAACATCTAAGTGTCATATTCAAATAAGCAGCAATTTAAATATTTTTTTTTAATCAAAAATATGGGTTACAGCAATAGAGTGGATATCGCAATGTGAGGCTTTTTTCCAATTCCAGGAACCTATCGGAAACCAGAAAAGACTGCTAAAATATATAAATATTATTAAAATAACCTCTATACTAATGCAAATATTGAAAAACTTCATAAAAACAATAAGGAATTTTTAAAATATTAAAATAATAAAGGACTTAGCCGATGAGCTTGGAGAGAGCAATGAGGCAACTGTTCTTTTCAACGAAGAAATGTAATATAGTGTGTGGTGGAATGCGGTTGTGGATGGAAATCCATCCGTAGAATATCCTTGTTGTGCTGCAGTAACTACATCATTTTGGTGTTGTGATGCACTAGATACATAGCTACTGCAGCACAACTTCAAACGTCCGCACATGCTAGCTTCACAGAACCTGCAGCTCCGAGCGCCAACACTGATACAAACTAAAGAGCGTCGGCGATCATGAAAGCTGTTTTTTTTTTTTTTAAATGTTCAATACCATGAGTGCCTAGACTCTTGCTGTTTTGTGTGTGTGTGTCTGTTTTTTGGGGGGGGACCACATACTATAAAATACAATGTATAGTCCACTATACACAACAAGGAAGAGTAGCCATCTCGAGGTTGCCATGGTGACTGAACCTCTTGAGCTTCACTGTCGAGGTTTAAACAGTCACCATGGCAACCTTTCAATGGCCACACCCTTTTGTTGTGTATAGAGGACCATATATTGTCCTCAATCTGACGTTAGAACCTAGAGGGAGCATCAGCACACAGCAACATTTGAAAGGAGTTCTAATTCTAACATCATCATTCCAAATTCTCCATGGCAAAGACTCAGGCTGGAGATGATGCAGTGTTTGTATGGCATCACTACTGGATTCATATTGTTAGAACAGCTGCCACTAACAGCATATCTCCCAGCCTGGTCACCTGCACCATGCTCTTTTCATGAACCCAATTCACTGGTGCAACAGTATGGCAATGGGCAGCCAAGAAGGGACCTTCTTGACCAGGAATTCAGTAGCACATCTCCATACCTAACATAAATCTGACATTTCAAACAGTGCAAAGGGAATAAAAGTCTACAGCCATTCAGATAATAGGGGAGGGGAGGGGGCTGGAACAGACTAGATGGGCAATGCCTCCTTCTGTCCTAACAAATGTAATGTTAAATAAACTTTTTTTCTGGTTTCTTCAAGGAGAGGAGGAGTTCCTAGGTGTGCCACAGAAGAGCTGAAGACAAACTCCAATCCAGAAAATGACCTTATAAAAAAGTCTGAACAAACAGAGAAATTACCTCTTGAGCAAATCTAAGACATGTCTTACATAAGGCAAGCATTAATAAAACAGAATAATCTGAGAAAAAAAACTTGTGTTGAGTTCTCTCTTTGCAGCACAGAAGGGTCCTTTTTTTCATGTTCCTTCACTTGGGGATGTTTCCATTATGCCTACGTGGTGCATAGGCTCCTATGCAACTTTCTGTCACTTAATTGTGATGAGGGGCACTTTTTTCCCTTTTGTTCCCTCCCATTTTCTTCTTTCATAATGATATTATCAAACTAATTCAGACTACTAGAAAGAATGTACCTTATGTGGTAAAGCCATTGTCATTATCATTACTGCTCATTCATTGTATTCCTTTGGTTTGTAAAAGCCAAATTCTATAGAAAAGCTTCAATAAAAAGTTTAACAAAATATAAAGGGTGGGCCTGGGCTGCCAATGATACCAACAGTCTATATATAGCTCTAGAAGGCTTGCCGGGGTTGTAGCTGGTGCCAGCAATCTGGCTTCCTGTGTGTGCAAATATCCAAGACTTGTAGACTTGCAGGAGCTTCCAACGCATCACTGGGGCCTCATTGATCTCAATCACTGCCTTGTGCAGGCAGGATCCATAGCGTACGGTGGGCCCTCCAACAACTTTACCCCTTCCCTTATTTCTCCTTTTACTGCACCCCCTCAGTCACTGATAGGTCACTGCCTTGTGCAGGCAGGGTCATCCAGCATACTGGTGGAGTACTACCCACCCCCACTATAGTTGACCTCTACTAACCCCTCCCACAACATCCCTCTCCCAACACCCCCCTCTCTCGCATCACTATATATAAATAACTCTCATCGCCTATAACCTGTGTCCTACCAGTAGGGTTGTGCACCGCCCTGCCCAGATAGGGATAACAGGACACTGTTGAATTTCAACTCCCCCCTTCCCCCCCCTTGAATACCCCCCACCTACAATACCTCTCTCTCTCTCTCTCATCACCCTGCCACACTCTACCTCTCCTTTCCTCTCCTCCTAGCCCCCTTCAGGTTAGCATAGCCTAACATTGGCCTACCCCTACACTCAATTAAGCACTTATTACCTACCCCGTACCCCTCTTATATGCACTTTAGTCCACCTGCCATCTCTGTTTGCCTCGAAAATTGTGTTCTGCCTGCGTCTCCCCATAAATTTATTTTCCCTTCTTCCATTCTGCCCTCCACAATTTTTCATTCCCTCCTTCCATTTTTCCTCTCTTTACTCCAATCACTGTAAATCTTGAATATCTATGTTACACTAATGGCTACCAATTACTATTGTGTCACCTTACCATCTAGTGCTACATACTTAACTGTTCCCAAGTTATTACATGTGTTCCAGTGTTACCAACTGTTGACAAATTGCTATATGTGTCTTCATATCTACTATGGTTAACTGCTGCATTGTTGATCAATGTGATTCCCTGTAATCCCTCCTGCTCTCATTGTATGCAAGTAAGCAAATTGTATTCCAAAATTGTAACATTTCTCTGTATTCTATCCTATTGTTCCCTACCCCCCAGGTTGCACCGGAAGATGAGTAACTTGTTGCTCAGCGTGCCTTCCTGGTGAAACATTTCAGTAAATAAATAAATTGTATCAGAGAGAACAGTTTTACCTTGGAACGGGTGTGCATCCTACTTTAATCTGCAAGGGACTGATGCTTGGATTGGCCTAGAGAGTTAGTGGGGGCCATGACTGACAGTCAGATTAGCAGCATGGCATCATCAAAAAAAAGAAAGCAAGAAAGAACCCACCTGCTGTGAAATGGAAGGTCAAGAGGATAATGTGGGCTTGGGGCTCAAAGCCAGGTAAGTGGAGACATGGTGTGGAGGCAAGTCAGGACCCAAAAGGTGTTATCCACTCAGAGGTTTGGCCCCATGGCAGACTCTGAACACCATAGGCCTCTACATGGTTGGCGTAAACCTTAATTAACCCAAGCCAGCACGTGTCGGTATTGCAGCAGGGATTGGTGCCCACACTCAGAGGAGGAAAGCAACCACCTGAGCCGATTTTTCAACCTGAAGGGGGCCTTTCTGCTGGAGTCTCATGGAAAGATAGAGTGGACCAGTAGTTAGCATGCAAACCTTGGAACAACAGATACCAGGTTTGAATCCCACCCCATCCATTGACTCTTCATGTGACCTTCGGCAAGTTGCTTGACCTCCCTTTGCTTCAGCTATAAATGTTGCTTCAAAGCTGAATTGTTCTGGGTAAGTAGACTACAAAAACTAAAAGAAACATTTAAAAAAGCCCCTAATGCCCCACTATGCAGTTTGGGGCACACATCACCATTTTGTTTCTAGTCTCACTGTATTCTCAGGCTATGTAACACAACAGAGTGGGTCTCAGAGTGCCACAAGAAAGCAAAGATAACTTTCAATCCAGCTGGGCTGTCTTAGGCTGTCTCAGCTATGTTTTAAACAGAATACTGCTCATGTGTCACTGTGTCCTTTGCATTGACCCACTTCGGTTTTTAAAACAGTCAGAATTTGGTTTTATATACTGGGGATATGCCATGGACCAACTCAAAATATGGTATTTATCTTCATGAAAGAAATGCCTGAACCAGTGTATAACTCACAAGTGGTGAAGCTGCGAGTGAGCTCTGAAGATCCTGCTCCTCACAAAAAATGATTAATTTCATATTCTGACTCAGGCCATTGTGTGACTGGTTTATGCCACATATTTTCAAATGTGGTGGTCTGTTTATTGTAATACATATCTTTATTAGATTTTAAACAGCATAAATAACAAATAAGACATTCAATACATACAAGTATGTGGGTTCAACAACAATCTAATCGGCACAATGCTATAGTAACACCCTATCATCTGTCAAAGTAACAATGCACTCAGTAGCTAGCATTAGGTATGAATAATATTTAAGGAAGTGAAGTACAGTAGACACAACCACAACTCCCATATCCTATCCTGTCAGCTGCATCTTATAAGGCCCCATCCATAAACCGAATTATGCTCCATAAGCAGTTTATAAAGATGACCTCATTTATTATGAAATGATGCAATCTGTTTTTCAAATGGGCTATTTTTTCCATCTGTAAAGAGCGCAATCTATAATCACGCTATTCATCATACAAAATTATATTATCTTTCTTGCAGTTTTCCAGCACTTGTTTCTTAACTATCATTGCTACTGGAAACATGTGAAATTTCACAATACCACATATGTTCAGAGAATATTTCCCAATTACTGTATACTACAGTCATTCTTCCAGTTTTTCAGCATTAGTTTGTTAACTGTCATTGCTATTAAAAATGTGGAATTTTGAGACACTATATATGTTCCGATGAACTTTTCCAATTATGCAAGATTCAGGAGAGAATGCACCCCCCCCCTCGCTCCCCCCAACCCAGTGATGCAACACTCTGATCGTGTTCCAGCCCACCAACCCAGTGGTTTTACTTTTGGACGCTCCCTGAGAATAGACACAACAGAGCCTCTGTTTGATCCACATCTATATGGTTATCTTTAGTTTCATTACCATGTTTAACTTGTTTCTCAGGTGTCCAGTAAAATGTTATACAATATCCTGATATGTGTTAGACTATGATAATCCATTGTATAATACATGTATCTATAGCTGGCATCCCAAATTTTACACCAATCCTCATCAGAAATTTGAACTGACAGTTCTACCAACCGCCACCGTTGCATAGCAGCAGACTGCTTTTTAGCCATCTCCAGTAAATACTTGTAAAGTAAACTGGTTGCAGGCTTTTTTCTGTGATGATTGTGAAGCACACATTAAGCATGGGGCTTACTGTTATGCTGCCGCCCCTTTAAGAGCACTTAGAACCTGCATGTAGCTAATTGTTGCACTGCCTGGCAGTGCTATGTATGCCTGTCAGTCATAGAATTTGTCAGTCTGAGGCTTGTCCTCAGGAGAAAAACATCTGCAGCACAGAATAAACCTGCCTTTTTATTATTTTAAGCATCCGTCTAGTTATTCACACGGTCCAGATGGGGTCCTCGCCAGCAGCAACCGAAGGGTCTGGCAGACCACAGAGAAGGTAAGGAGTCCTTTTAGTGGCAGACCTAATAACCAAAATGACACACATGGTGGAGGATGCTGGCATTCTTCTGTCCAGACCCCCATCTCGCTTGTCTGCGTCGCTTGGTATCCCCAGTCACTCTCCCAGTATGTTTGAACTGTCTGAATGATAATTAAACTGCAGCCTGCAGCCCTTGTACTGTACTGAGAAGTAAACAGAAAAAAAAAATAAACATGTTCAGCATTGCTAGCCAACTGTTTCAATAAAAGAACAGTCAGCAAGTTTTTCCTCCCAACCCTCTGCCCCCATGGAGCTATGAACTGTGCATCCCCCCACCACCACCAGCCCCCATCTCATGGCAGGGTTAGTGCCTAACCTCCTGCTCCACTCCACAGTGCAGAACGTTGCTCCAGAAGGAACTAATAAATGAGAGAGCAGCACAGTAAAAAAAAAAAATACCTGCATCGAGCATTCACTTCTGCAACAGCCAGCCCAGCAGCAAAGGAGCATCTGCTCTGCACACAGCTAATTATGTCCCCAGCCACAGCTCTGTCCACTCAGCAGCACCGCTAACCACCCCACGACTGCACCTCACATCTCTTACCTCCAGGCCCTCTGACTCATGGTACCCTGAAAGTGACTCTCCGGAAACTGGCCACTCCAAGCATGGACCACAAACCTGAGCATCTCCCCCTCCCCCCCACGACCGCAGCCCAGGAGGGCCTCAGTGCACAGAAGCTACCCAGCGGAGCTCTGCTACCTCCTGATTGTGGCTTCTTTTTGTGCCTACAGCCACATGGACAGCACCGCAGCTTCCCTCAACCTCCAAAACGACCTCAAGTCTCTCTGGCTTACTGCACAGTAAACAGCGGCCCCAACTTCGTCCCTGACCATCCCTGCAGCACACCCACTCAGCCTGCCTTGCAGCTCCCTGACTTTTCAGCTGCTGTACTCAAGGCTGCAACAACTGTGGCGCATCTCAGCAACCCTCCGAACTGCTGTAGCTCTTATCTTGCGCCTGCACCATAGGAGAGTTCCTCTCCCCACTCGGCCATGCTACACAATGGGTCTTTCCAGCGGCAGCATGAAGGAGCCTCTGTTCCACGATCCAAATAGAGAGAGACATACAAATTATGAAATAAAGGGGCACAGTGAGAAATAAGAGGAAATGCACGCACAGAAGTGCAATACATAAATAAATGCTTGAGACATAAGGAACTGTGTGGCCAGGCAGCAGTACAAAGTGCAAGCTGGGAGCAATCAATAAACTGAGGGGCACATCAAAATAAAATGGGAGAAGAGAGAAAACAACACCTGAGTTCATAAACTAAATGGAGGACAGTTTTGGGACATAAAAGAAGAAAAAAAATGCATCACACTAAGTAAACAGAAAGCATTCAGCTAAAACTACAGAACTGAATTTCCCCAGCACTTGTCACTTGCTCACTCACCACAGAAAAAGCCCATCATTTTTCTCTGTCATGGTTGGGGAAGAAGCACGGATGCGGGAATCACCATTTTGATCATTGCAGTAGCTCCAGGCAGCCTCGTGGAAGAAATCCTCCATCTTGGGAACAGCAAAACAGCAAGACAGGAAGTGAACCTTGAGCCCCCCGCTGGCGGCCATCTTGCTACAGTCAGGCCAGTCAAATCCCACAGGAACTGTATGTCAGAGTTTAGCGGCCATCTTGTGAGGGGCACAAATTGATCTCACTCCATTGAAATCAGCGGGAGTCCTACTGAAATGAATAGACACTGCAACAAAAAGCTTATTTTTGCACTGAAATCTTTATTTTAAATAACAAACAACACAGAATTGAGTGGGAATTCTTTATTAAGATATTAATTGATGAACTTTGCTACAAAAATTTGTACTTTTGTCTAGAAAAATAATTTTTGATCTGCACTTCATCTACAACATGACATCCTGTCTCCTGCATGATGGCAACTCCTTCTCACTCATATGACCTTCGATTGGTGAAATGAAGCTCATCTCCAACCATGATGTTTGAAGATGACACAGATATGGGTGCCGGAGCACCCAGTGTCCTACTGTCACCCACCTCAAGGGTGTGGGGCTACAAAATCGAAACAATCCTCCATGACATTCAGTCTTCTAATTCTCCTCAAGGAGCACCAGCTATTCAAGATGACCTGGCCTACATTAAAGCCATTTCACCACAGTCCATAGTCTATACCAGCCTACAACCAGTACCCTTCTTAGCCTTACCTCACGGAGATGCTGTCGACTGGCTGGAACACTTCCAAGCATAGATTTCCTTCAATGGTTGGACTGATCCCTTGCGCATTTCCAATGCCTTTGCGCTGGCTTCTGAGAGGGACTACCATTTTCTGGTTCAACGCACCTCCAGACCAAGTCAAGGGACACACTGTACACAACTTTCAAAGCCCATTTTCTCCAAGCACACCCACCCTGGTTATTGGAGCAACAGCAGTGGGAACGTACAATGCAACCCACTGAATCTCTTGAAACCTTCATTGTGTACATTGAGACTAGATGCAAACGCCTACAGAAAGAAAAAAATGCTCACCATAGTAATGTTATTTCTTCTAATGGAGTCTTGCTGTATTCTGACTATATGCAGTTAGCCCCAGCACTTGAATTGCCCCAGAGAGTAAAGAGTTAACTCTATGCAGAAGCATAGAATGTTGAGCTCAAGCTCGGTTTTCAAACCTCTGTCTCTAGCACTGAAGTGTAACCATCAGATTATTACGAGCACTAACTAATAAAAGTAACAGGTGGAAATTATTTCAACTTTTGTAAGCCAAATGGCTGTCACAAATTATTTTTAGAGTCAAAAGACTCAAGTCAATAACCCCAAAAAGAAAGCAAAATATAAAACCAAAGTAGGTAGTGAGATTAAAACATTAATAAAACCCATAAGATAGGGTAAGCCAAGTACACCTCTGGGGTGCAGCACTGTGCCTGCTCACCCACATCCCAAAACTAGTAGGTTCTAGGAGGGGAGGCAGGAAGGCAGGTCAGAATACAGCTAGACTCCATTAGAAGAAACAACATTACTATGGTGAGTAATTCTTTCTTCAAACAACATGAAGTCTTGCTCTATTCTGACTATATGCAGGCTACCAAGCAGTACCCCCTTGGAGGAGGGATTTACAGAACCTATTTTTGGAACAGGCTCTGCAGCACAACTGTGCCAGACCTAGCACCACTTCTAGACTGAATGTCCAGAGAGTAATGCTTGGTAAATGTGTGAACAGTCTTCCGGGTGGCTGCTTTACAAATTTCCACTTAAGGTATATCCCTAGCTGCTGCGAACGAAGCAGCTGTACCTCTGGTAGAATGAGCCCTCAGGCCTGAGGGAGGTTCCTTCCCAAGTTCTGAATAGCAGAATTGGATACAGGAGACTATCCACCTGGCAATAGTTCTCTTGGTGTCTGGTTTGCCCTTTCCCACCTTACCATAGGTGAGAAATAACTGAGAACAGCCATTCCTATAGGCCTTAGTAGGCTCCACGTAGTAACCAAGGACCCTTTTCACATCGAGACTGTGTAATCTTCTCTCCCCAGAGGAAGAATGGTCAGTAAAAACAAAGGCAATGACATAAACTGGTTCAGATGAAAGTCTGACACCACTTTGGGAAGAAACTTTCTGTTAGTTCGAAGGACCACCTTATCCCTGTAAAAAGTAATAAAATCAGGTTCCACTGATAAAGCCTGTAACTCACTGATCCTCCTGACAGAGGTAATAGCTACCAGGAATACAGTTTTCCATGTTAAGTATTTCAGCTCTACTGAAGATAGAGGCTCAAAAGGGGGGCTGCATAAGCTGTGCTATACAGATGTTCAGATCCCAAGGAGTAGGGGCTCGAAAGGGAGGATTAACATGCATCAGACCTTTGAAGAACTTCTTGAAGACTGGATGAGAGGCTAGGGAAGAGCCCTTCCCAGCAGAAAGGAAGGCAGACACAGCTGCCAAATGCACCTTAAGAGTAGTGGGCCAGAGGCCTAAACTATTAAGATGCACCAGATAGTCCAATACAGTAGCCATGTCAGCTAATTCTGGCTGAACAGGTATCTGGGAACAACAAAACCCAAATCTTTTCCACTTGGAATTGTAAGTTTTTCTGGTAGCAGGTTTCCTGCTAACCTTTAGACTATCCAAAACTGACTGAGAAAGGTTTAGATGTGCATATTCTAACTCTTCAAGAGCCAGGCCTTGAGCCTGATAGCCTGAATATTGGGGTAGAGGATCCTCCTTCAGGAGGATGTCAGCAGATTGAACTGTCTGGGAAGACACAGAGGCCTTGTCACTGACAATGACAGTAGTAGAGGATACCACGGCTGTCTGGCCCAGTCTGGTGCCACTAGAATCATCCTGCAAGGCTGAGATCTGATTTTGATCAGGACCCTGAATATCAAAGGGAAAGGAGGAAATGCATACAGGAACCTGCTTGTCCAATCCAATAGTAGAGCCTCCTGGTGTATAGAGCCCAGTAGAGGAGGTCTGCAACAAAAGAGAGGAAGTTGATGATTGTCCGGGGCTGCAAAGAGATCTATCTCTGGAGTCCCCCACCTTTGGAAGATAACCTGAAGGACCAGGTGATTCAGAGTCCATTCGTGATGACCCTGAGAAATTCTGCTGAGAGCATCTGCTAAAATGTTGTCCTTCCCTGGCAAGTGTACAGCCACTAGGGAAGCCTGAAAGGAATAAGCCAGAGACCATACCTTCATGGCCTCCGTGCACAAGGCTGAGGACCGAGTGCCTCCCTGCTTGTTGATGTACTACATGGCTGTGGTATTATCTGTCCTGATTTGTACAACTCTCCCCTGAACCACAGCTGAGAATGTCTGCAGAACTAGAAAGACAGCCCTCAACTCTAGAAGGTTTATGTGAAGGAGGGACTCCTGGTGAGACCAGATTCCCTGAGCTGTAAGCTGGTCCAAGTGGGCCCCCCAGCCCAGGGAGAGAGGCGTCCGTGGTGAGAATCACTGAAGGAGCCTGACTGATGAATGGAACACCTTGCCGAAGGTTGTCCTCCTCCAGCCACCACTGGAGTGCTTGAACTAGTCTGGGACACTGGAACCAATTTGGAAAGAGGGTCCTTTTTCTGAGACCAATAAGATCTGAGATGAAATTGAATATCTCTCATCTGAAACCTTGCCCCCGGACCACAACTGTGGAGGCTGCCATGTGGCCCAGTAACTGAAGAAAGTGTCTGGCTGGACGAGAGACTAGAGGTTGAAAAGAGGAAGTCAGAGTGACTAGAGGCTGAACTCTTGAAAAAGGAAGGAATGCTCTTGCCTGGGTAGTGCTTATGTCCGTCCCTATCAAAGTGAGCAGCTGAGTTGGTTCCAGAACCAATTTTTCTAGGTTTAGAATGAAGCCCAAGGACTCCAGGAGCCTTTGGGTGACCTCTAAGGCTGACTTGACTTGGTCTGAGGACTGACCTACTAGGAGCCAGTCGTCCAGGTATGGGAACAGAAGGATACCTTGTCTCCTGAGGAATGCCAGCACTACTGCCAGGCACTTGGTGAACACTCTTGGGGCAGATGTTAGGCCGAAAGTCATGGCTCTGAACTGATAATGGCCTGATGGCAACTCGAACCTGAGGTACTTTCTGTGGGAATGTTTAATGGGTATGTGGAAATAGGCATCCTTGAGATCCAGGGAGGCTAACCAGTCTCCTGGTCTCAGAGAGAGAATTACTCCCAGAGACACCATCTTGAACTTTGGTTTTGTTAAGTGTTTGTTGAGGAACCTTAAATCTAGGATGGGTCGCCACTCCCCTGTCTTTTTTGGGGTAAGAAAGTATCTGGAATAAAGTCCTTTTCCCCTGTGACAAAGAGGTACCTTCTCTACTGCTCACATGAGCAAAAGAGAGGAGACTTCTGCCTCTAAGGCCTTTGTCCCCAAGGGGGAGAGGGGGCTGAAAGATCTTGCTCTCATTTTTGGGAACCTTTTGAAACTCAGAACAAGTCCCTGGCTCACTACTTCCAGGACCCATTTGTCTGAGGTAATGGAAACCCAGGCCTGGGAATAGTGAGCCAGCCTGCCCCTTCAGGAATTGGGGAGGCGACCCTGACTGACACCTCAGGGAGTCTGTTTGGCAGGGGGCTTGGACTGAGTGGATACTGGGGTCCTGGTCATCCCTTGTCTGCCTCTTCCCCTGAAGAACCCCCTCTGCTGGAAAGAAGAGGAAGCCTGGGCTTGGTAAGAAGGCCTGTTAAAAGGCCTGCCCCTGCCAGCCCTGAACTGCTGCTTCTGAGGAGTGGCCTGCTTCTCCTTTGCAGCAGCACTCCTGTAGGTGATCCTGTACTCATCCATCTTCTTCATGTAAGCCTCTGTCTGTTCACCAAACAGAAAGTTACCAGCAACAGGAAAATCCATGACCTTAGTCTGGATATCCTGTGAAAAATTGGTACATCTGAGCTAAGCTAATTTCCTCATGGAGATAGATGTAGCCATGACCCTGGAATGCACATCATTCGAGTCAACAGCAGCATGAAATTGGACCTTGGATGCCTCAATACCATCAGCAGCCACCTTCTCCAGCTCCTTGGCTAGCTGGGGAGGGGCATTCTTAGCCAGTTCCAGAACTGTATCTCACCTCGATTTCTAGTACCTGGCAGTATATGACATATAATTGGCTTGTCTGAGTCCCAAAGAGGATGCCAAGTATTGTTTCTTGGCCATGGCATCCACTTTCCTAGAATCCTTAACCTGGGGGTGAGATGCGAGGGGAATATTAGCCTTGTCACAGGCTGCAGCCTGCACTACCCCAACATGGCTGCAATGAGTTGTAAGAAATTCTGTTCCAGGACATGACAAGGTATACCTTCTGTCCATCTTTTTATCCACAGGAGGTATAGAAGTTGGAAACTGCAAAATTTTTTGTGTCTGTTTCCCAAGGGATTTATGCAGAGGGATAGACACTCTCTTCAACTCTGGGACATCCATCATTTCCATGAAGTCAGGTTCTTCCTGATCCTGTTCAGCTTCTTCAACTGGGAGCTGAAGAGTATCAGCCACTTTCTTGTAAAACAATAAATGGGAGGGGGACTCAGAAAGTCTGGGAGGAGACACACTGGAAGGCCTTTCTGGGGAGATGTCAGGCTCTACTGGCTCATCTAGGCCTTCATCTTCCTCTCCATCATACTCCTCTTCTTCACCCCAATCGGCCTCATAGAAAGCCTCTGGATCAATGCCAGAAGCGACTATGTCCGACTGAACCGAACCTCTGTGAACCGTTGCCGGTTCGGTCAGAACCAGACAAAGCAAATGAACTATAGAAACTATAGAACTATATGGCAGAAAAAGGGGAGATATTGCTGATGGCTGATCTGACTATGCCAGATGTTAACTGGAGTGCAGTTGCAGCAGCCACTTCGAAGAGTGGGGTTATTCTAGATGCCCTACAGGGGGCATGCTTTAGACAACTAGTATTGGAGCCCACTCAAGAGGGAGCAATCTTAGACCTGGTTCTCTCAAATGGAGATGAAGAGAGGATCACAGATGTAGAAGTGGGTAGCCATCTGGGAACTAGCGACCATACGAACAGTATGGTTCACAGTAAACACAGCAATAGAGTCAAGCCATATAAAGGCAAAAGTACTGGACTTAGGAGGGCTGACTTTGCCAAAATGGGTGAGTGCTAAGGAATGCACTAGCAAATGGGCAGGAAGGAGGGTGGAAGAACAATGGGGAATAATAAAACTGCCATCACAGAGGTAACAAGCCTTTGTGTGAAGCAAATAAACAAAACGAAATGATGTAAGAAACCACTATGGTTCTCAAAGGAAGTGGCAGTGAAGGTTCAAGAGAAAAAGAAAGCATTTAGGAAGTACAAGGAATCACAGAAGGAGCAGGACAGAGAACTGTATCAGTTAAAGCAAAAGGAAGCTGGGAAGGCAGTCAAAACAGCAAAGGCCCAAACCGAGGAAAAGATAGCCAACTCAGTTAAGAAGGGGGATAAAACCTTTTATAGGTACATCAGGGAGCGAAGGAAGACCAAGGGAGGGATAGTGAGGCTTAATAAAGGGAGGAGGGTGGGCAGAGGGTGACTGTGAAAAGGCAGAGATACTAAACAAATATTTTTGCTCAGTATTTACAAAGGAAGAGGGGGAGGTACCTAAAACAAACAGTAGAAACACTCTGGATACAGAAGTTGATACCAGTCCATTTACAGAAGAAAGGATTCT
Source organism: Neoceratodus forsteri (assembly GCA_016271365.2). Lineage (NCBI taxonomy): Eukaryota > Metazoa > Chordata > Ceratodontiformes > Ceratodontidae > Neoceratodus > Neoceratodus forsteri. The sequence goes on along the minus strand of JADMNL010000022.1, from coordinate 459,224,398 downwards.
GAAAGAACTCTTAAAACTTAAGGTGGACAAAGCAATGGGGCCTGATGGGATTCATCCCAGAATTCTAAAAGAACTAAGGGTAGAACTAGTGACAACTGACTACCCTCTTTAACAAATCATGGGAGGATGGGGTGGTACCCAAGGACTGGAGGAGGGCAGATGTGATTCCCCTTCACAAAAGTGGGAGCAAGGCAGAAGTAGAAAACTACAGACCTGTTAGTTTAACCTCAGTGGTAGGGAAAATGATGGAATCACTTCTGAAGGAAAGAATTGCTGAGTATCTAGAGGCCAGAAGGGCACAGGACCCAAGGCAGCATGGATTCACAGCGGGAAGGTCATGCCAGACAAATCTGATAGATTTCTTTGACTGGGTGACCAAAGTAGTAGATCAGGAGGGGCTGTGGACATGGCCTACCTAGACTTTAGCAAGGCATTTGACACAGTCCTACACAAAAGATTAATATACAAGTTAGCCAGCCTGGGAGTGGGTCCCAAGATGACAGCCTGGGTAAAGAATTGGCTGGAGAATAGGACACAGAGAGTAATAGTAAATGGAGTCCACTCTGAAGAAAGGGAGGTTACTAGTGGGGTACCGCAGGGTTCAGTATTAGGACCAGTCCTCTTCAATGTCTTTACAAACAACATTGCAGAGGGACTGGAAGGAAAAGTATGTCTCTTTGCAGATGACACAAAGATCTGCACAGAGTTGATGCACAAGGTGGGGTGGAAAGGATGAGAAGGGAATTGGCAAGGTTAGAGGAATGGTCAAATGTACGGCAGCTTAGATTCAATGCTAAGAAGTGCAAGGTAATGCACCTGGGAAACAAAAACCCAGGGGAAGAGTACACAATGGGGGGTAAGATACTAACGACAACAGAAATGGAAAGGGACCTGGGGGTAGTCATATCAGATGACCTAAAGGTGGGCAAGCAATGTGAGAGGGCAGCAAGGAGGGCTGGGGGTATACTGGGATGTATAGGGAGAGGCATCACCAGTAGAAAACAGGAAGTTGTTATGCCTCTGTACAGACAGCTGGTGAGACCCCATCTGGAGTACTGCATGCAGTTCTGGAGACCCAATCTCCGCAAAGACATAGACAGGATGGAAGCTGTCCAGAGGAGGGCAACTAAAATGGTGCAGGGTCTGCAGCGGAAGACATATGAAGAGAGACTTAAGGAGCTTAATATGTATAGCCTCGAGGAAAGGAGGAAGAGGGGGGACATAATAGAAACGTTCAAGTACCTCAAGGAATCAACAAAATCCAAGAGGGTAGCATCTTTCAAAAGAGGTGTGCAAGAACAAGAGGGCACAATTTGAAGATGGGGGCGGCTCAGAGGTAATTTAAGAAAGTATTTTTTCACAGAGAGGGTTGTGGATGCATGGAACGGCCTTCCGGAGGAGGTTGTGGAGTCAAAAACGGTGGTGGAATTCAAGCATGCATGGGACAGTCATAAGGCCATTCTGGGGGTTGGGGGTAGGAAGAACTAGGCTGCTGGTTAACTAGGATCTGCAGCTTATCCAGTAGGTACGGAAATGGGCAGACTGGGTGGGCCAAGCGGTCCTCATCTGCCGTCAAAATCTATGTTTCTATGTAAATCGCTTTAGCATTCTTCTCAGGAGACAGACCATAGGAAGTAGGATCTGAACTGGCTGATTTTTGTTTCCTTTTGCTAGGAACCAATTCCACAGAATTGGCTCTCCTTTTGCCCGAGGAGGTATCTCCCAGGTCAGTGGGCACCCCCTCAGGTTTGGTTGCAACCGAACCAGGCTGGCCATCTGGGTCAACGGACTTCTCAGCCTCCCTCTCCCTAAGCCTACTCAAACGTTTTTCCAGAGTGGCTTTGGGAAAGTTTTCACAAATCTGGCAGTCTTCTTTGAGGTGGTCAAACCCCAGACAGTAAACACAGATGAGGTGAGGGTCGGCCTTAGCAAAGGCCTCCTTACACTCGGTACAGTGTTGAAACCCAGTGGGATTGATTTTCTTTTTGGATTTATCAGATATGCCGAAATACCGAAAAGTTACCCTTACCAGCTATTACACCAGGCAACTAAAAACTGATCGGTTCCAACCGTGTCATGGGTCGGTTAAAAAAATCCAGAAATCAGATTTTTTTAGGAACCGATTAGTACCAGAGACCACAGTAACAATTTTAAACAAAATAGATACAGAATGGAATTCGGTTCCCAAACCGGACTGACCGGAGAAGAACCAAAGGCAAAAAAACAATTTCCACAGTAATACAACTACCTGCTACTACCACTTACTGTTACCGAGACAGAGGTAAGAAGACCAAAATAAAGAAGCGGTTAGATAAAAATGACCAATTTAAACTTATACCGAACTGAAGTGCAGGAGGAATCTCTGGAGCGACTTCACAGTTAGGCGGAGTAAAAAATCTGATGGTTACACTTCAGAGTACTAGAGACAAGAGGTTTGAAAACCAAGCTCAAGCTCAATGTTCTATGCCTCTGCACAGGGTTAACTCTTTATTCTCCGGGGCACTTCAAGTGCTGGGGCTAACTGCATATAGTCAGAATACAGCAAGACTTCATGTTGTTTGAAACAGAGAAAGATCAAGTAACAGCCTTTGTGCAAGGACTGCCTCCTCAATTTCATACCTATGTCATACAGCAAAAGCCAACCACCTGGACAGACACCATCCAAGCTGCACAGCTAGCCCAAGAGTCCATCTCAATGTTTCAGTCTGCCAGTGCTCAGATGCCCCAAACCTCACAACTGGCTGCACTCGCCACATGTGTCCAACAGCAACAAGCAATGATTGGCAAGCTTATTTCAACTGTCAATACCTTACACATCAGCTCAGCTGCCTCCTTGGCACATACTAATGCTATGCAACCACCTCAACAGCGCCCAGTTCCACCCCCTCCTTCCTGAGAGTCCATGACTTGCCAGTGGTGTGGATTCAGGGGACACACTGCCACTGTCTGTTGAAAGTTAAAGTATTACCACAGGACTCAAGAGAACCAAGGCTGCCCACCACAGCGCCAACAACATGATAACTGCAACTACTCCCAGGATCAGGGAAATGAGCGCTGCCCAACAGACTAGGGGCTTTTGTTGGGCAGGGGAACACAGCAACTGACTGCCCCTCTGACTCTCGCAATTCAAACAAAATGCTTCCTCCAACTGCGAACTCTGGCACACTCTCACGTCCAGGAGCAAAGGTATCTGTCATCCAATCACCTCTCCTAGCAAACTAGGTACCTGTAACCAACGGAGATTGGTCTACATACACCTTGGTTGACACTGGAGCATAAATACCAGTTATCAACAGCAGTATTCTAAACAACCAAGCTATTCGTCACAGACCTAATGTCTCTCCAGCCGACATAAAGTACATTATCACAGCAAGTACAGCTACCGTACCTATCACAGACATGGTCCATCTCAAGCTCCACTTTGGCTCACAGCAAGCTACTGTCAAGTTTTACATAGTGCCTGATCTTCAACCTGCAATAATTCTAGGCCTGGACTTTCTCAAACCTCACAAAGCCCTCCTAGACTTTGCCTCAAATAAACTGTCGTTAGATCCTCAGAGGCAACTCACAGCTACAGACTCAGTCACTGTGCCTCCTCAGTCAGAAATGGTTTGATTGCTAAGATTTGAGGTGAACCACTTCCACAAGGTGTTGTTGGCATCATCACAGGATCCCCCGAGCTGCATTCATCTGGTCTCCTTCCCGGAAATACCTTATCGGCGGTGCATGATGGTGCAGTCTTCCAAAAATGTTGCAACTTCACAGATGAGCCAGTGGTAATTTCAAAGGGTGCCAACATCGGAAAGTTTGTCTGCTTGTCTTCAGGAGACCAGCTCCATCTCATGCAAGAACCTCAGCCTGGTTCCACCAACTCTACTCATGTCAGTACTATCATGACCACTCCAACTTCAACAGAGTTACCCCTCAGTCAGCGACTATCCTCTTCCAAACTTCCAGCATCTCCAACGGAAAAGCAACAAGTTTTGAAATTCCTGGAGAATTACCCGGATGTCTTTGTTGGTTCAGATAACAAGCTCAGATGCTGTGATATCCTGCAACACACCATTGAAGTACAGCCCAGCCAGAAAACAATCCGTCAGCAAGCCTACAAAGTTCGACACAAACAGAAACAAGTCCTCGAAGACATAATCAAAGACATGCTTGGCCAAGACATAGTCGAAGAATCTACAAGCCCCTGGGGTGCACCTTGCTTGCTGGTGGTAAAAAAGGACAAAGGGTATCGCTCCGTGGTAGACTACAGAAAACTCAAAACCTACACGGTGCATGATGCTCATCCCTTGCCTGCAACCGAAGATGCATTAGAGAGTCTTGGTGCGGCCAGTCCTGCTTACTTCACCACTCTAGCCCTTCAGAGTAGGTTCTATCAAGTTTCCATTGATCCATCTTCTCATTCATACACAGAATGGTGCTGCCATTTGGGACTTCTTCAGTTCAAACATCTGCCTATGGGTCTGTGGAACAGTCCAGCCACATTTCAACATGTTATGGAAGCTGTACTATGTGGGTTGTCATGGAAATCTTGCTTAGTCTACCTGGATGATGTGATTGTCTTCAGCAGAACTTTGCCAGAGCACCTCCAACATCTCCAAGAAGTGTTGGAATGTCTCAGACAAGCCAATCTCAAGCTTCGCCCAGAAAAGTGTTGTTTTGCACAGCATCAAATTCATTACCTGGGACATGTGGTTAGTTCTCAAGGCATCTCTCCAGATCCAGACAAGCTCTCAGCAGTCAAAGACTATCCAGAGCCTAACAATCTCAAAGACCTTCGAGCTTTCCTGGACTTGTCTGGCTACTACCGAAAGTTCATTTGCAACTATGCCAAGATTGCAGCTCCACTGTATGCCCTCACTAAAAAGGGATGTAACTATATTTGACTTCTGAATGCAAAGAGACCTTTGAAACCTTAAAACAAAACCTAATCTCTTCTCCAGTATTGGCCTACCCAAGGTTCGACCAACCCTTCAAACTGTACTCAGATGCTAGTTCCTTTGCAGTGGGCGCTGTGCTCTGTTAAATTCAAGATGGAAAAAATGAGTTGTCTCCTATGCTGGGCGCTCTCTTTCCTCAGCTGAGCAGAACTATGGCATCACAGAAAAAAGAATGTCTAGCCATGGTATCTGCTGTAAAGAAATTTGACTGCTACCTTCTCTACTCCTCCTTTACAGCTATCGTTGATCACTCGGCCCTCAGATAGTTATTCGAAATGAAGGAGCCAGTAAGCAAGTTTGCCTGATGGGCAATACTACAACTTTGAAATTCAATACAGACCAGGTCGAGTTCACTCAAATGCTGATGGTGTAAGCCAGAGACGATATCCCTCTGCATCCTCAACAGATGAAGAATCCTGCTTACAAGCTCTTCCCTTCCATGCAACGGATGTGCTTCCTGTGGACACTCCTACAGCACCTCAAGTTGCTTTGCTGCTCCCTACTGCTTCTACAGAGAGACACACAAATCCTCAGTTACTGCAAGCAGCCGAAGAGCTTCTCATCTCCTCTACATCTGATTTGTCACTGGCAACTGCTAAAATGCAACAAAGAACTGACACTCAATTTACAGACATAATCTCTCACTTAGAGTCTGGAACCTTACCGCAACGAAAGAAGCATCACCAAGATGTACTTTTCTTTGCTTTGCAATACTTCCTCAATGACGGTGTGCTTTTCCTATTTGGACCAAGGAAGGCAAGAGTCATTGCATGGATAGAACTCATGTACAGCTAGTTGTTCCAGCCTCTCTAATCAATCAAGTTCTTCTCTCCACTCATGCCTCTCCACTTTCTGGATGTCATATGGGAATACACAGAACTCTCGAAAAGACAAGGCTTCACTTCTTCTGGCCTCACATTAACAGGGACATTGTCTGATTTGTAAAATCCAGCCAGCCCTGCTCCCAAAGAAAGCCTCCTGCCAAACTGACAAAGGCACACATCATTCTAATACCTGTAGCCACTGAACCGTTCCAAAGAGCCAGCACCGACATTCTTGTGCCCTTAACAACATGCTCTGACTCTGGCAACAAATACAACCTTGTCTTTGTGGACTACCTGATGAAGTATTTGGAACTCATAACCCTAAGAGACATTGAAGCTGCCACTGTGGCAAATGCCTTTCTCACCACAGTCATTTGTCATCACGGTACCCCCATTATACCTACATTCAGATAAAGGCACTAACTCCCTGTCCATCACTGTCCAAGAAACTCGCAAACGTCTCGACATAAAAAGACACATACCACAAGTTACCATCCACAATGCAATGGACAGAGTGAAAGAAAGATGTCTACCATTCTCGGCACACTCTCCAAGTGTCTGGATGAGACTCACGACACCTGGGACCATTTTGTTCCCTTTGTGCAGTTTGCATACAATACCAGCCCTTGTGTCGATAACACAGAATACACCCCTTCTTCTTAGTCCATGGACGTCACCCAAGAACTCCACTGGACAGGCATCTATTGCTGCTAGAGGTTCCTAAGTCAGCTTCTTCTTTCACTATCCCTCTCCTGAAACAGCTGGAACTTGCCCGACGAGTTGCAATCACCATGTTGGGACAGCCCCACAGAGAAAATTGGCAATGCAAAAAATGTCTGCAGCCAAGGCGCATGAGCCTTCATTCTCTGTTGGGGACATTGTTTATTTGTACTGACCTGTTCTTGTTCAGGGCACCACCATGAAACTGCTTTGCCCTTGGACTGGTCCCTTCTACATCACAGAAAAGCTTCCTCCAGTCCACGTTCATCTGTGACCCAAGTCGGATGGCAAGCTGGTACACAACAAAGTCCATATAAACCGAGTAAAGCATAGGTACCTGAGTAACAACCTTCCAGATGACCCCAGTCCTCCCAGAAATGAAGCTGCCATTGAGCCTGCCATCCTTTCTGAAGCTGAGATCCCTCCAGACAATCTGCATCTAGTTCCTACAAATCTTCCCACTCCTGACACTCTCCAGCTGGATTCCGTTTTACCAGATGATTTGCCTGGGACTTCCTCTTCTTCTCAACCTTCTTCTTCTCAGGACTCTCTTCTACACACCACAGTGTACCAGACTGAGAAGATCTTATGGAAGAAGTTCACAAATGGATCCTGGACTTACAGAGTCAAATGGTGTGGATTTGATAGTGGGCAGAACTCCTGGGTCGCTTTTAACGACCTGACCCATCCTGTCAAAAACTAGTGCAATCTACACATGCCTCCATTCCCACTGACTGGAAAAGTCGACAGAGATCTTGAAGGTTTGTAAACTGGACTCAGTGTAATGTGTTGGGACTAATTTCTTCTGGGTTAATTGATTGCTGTAAATGTTTCTGGTACCTCCAGCAACTGTTGCTATGGTATTGCATACCTGTATTAATGCCTTTTCTCCCTTAGGAATGTCTTTACATTGACAGTCCACTGGTTATTACTGTTATGCAACTGTTAATAAAGTTTTGGCCTGCATTCTGAGTATCCTGCTGCTGCTACCCTTTCCTCTCTTCCCTTTTCCTTCCCCAACACTTTAGCGCTTGTGGCATGGTCTCCCCCCCTCCCCCACAGTGGAATTCTGTTTGTGACAGTAATGCCTTGTAATGCATAAAATGTTTTTTGCCTTAAAACATACTTATAATTATCTCTTACTTAGAAACTGTTTATAGATGTATTGCTTGTTTGAGTGGTGCTCACATTCACTGTTCCGGCAGTGATGTGAAGCACACATTAAGCATGGGGTTTACTGTTAAGCTGCCGCCCCTTTAAGAGCACTTAGAACCTGCATGTAGCTAATTGTTGTACTGCCTGGCAGTGCCATGTATGCCTGTCAGTCAGAGAATTCGTCAGTCTGGGGCTTGTCCTCAGGAGAAGAACATCTGCAGCACAGAATAAACCTGCCTTATTATTATTTTATGCGTCCATCTAGTTATTTGCATGGTCCAGATGGGGTCCTCAGCAGCAGCAGCAACCGAAGGGTCTGGCAGACCACAGAGGAGGTAAGGGGTCCTTTTAGTGGCAGACCAAATAACAAAAACACCACATGATCATGGCCTTCTCTTTAACTTTATTTCATGACAGTCAAAGCTTCATTTCAGAAAGACCTTAATAAAATCATAGACAGTTGGAAATAGTCAAAGGCTTACTTCCCCCAAGATTAAATATGGTTTGAACATCAGTAGAGTGAATTATGTTTCCATCTTTAACTATTTTTGCAATCTTACCAGAACCTCTTCTCCATAAACTAAACTGTAACATATGCTTAGACACGTTAATCTGAGGATTTTGCCTTACAGAGCTCCTGATGCCATTGTGACAACATTGAAAAAAATGTAATATTAGGCACCCTTTAGCTTATGTGTAATAATTTTTTTCTGTAATTATCACCCTTAGTTTATTATTACTAAGGACATTCGCATGTACTGTAACAGGATTGCTGCACTAGCTGTTCTTGCTTCTTGCCTACACTTGACATCACAGTTCTGTTTGTGACATCACAGTCTGCTGCTGTGGAGATAATTAAGATGCCATAAACAGGGATTATGATGTCCGGTGTAGGCATGCAGAAAAAGCAGATAAAGTCTAAGGGACAGTAAACCTTTTTCATACCAGTGTCCTCAGCAGTAAAGAACAAGCATTTGTCAATGCCGAATGTTTTCGCACTGGCATTGGCAGTGGCAGAGCTAGAGACACATAACGTTGTGATTTTGTTAATGTGTTCCAAAAGGTGATTTTGCACAGCGAGCATACCTTTGTGCACCACAGCTGCGGAAACGCATTTTGGGCAGGCTGTGAAAAATGGCAGCTGGACTGTTGATAAGGAGGTGTGCACAAATGCCAGTGGTGAAAATGTGGCATGAAAGTATTGCAGATTGACGAAGTTACAAGGGTGCGTGGAAACTGCGCAATGCATGCTTGCAACACAGTCATTTTAGGGACTTTATGCACTAAATTTTCAACGTAGGCATTTAGGACCTCTACTCATAAATAGTGTCACCGTCATTAACTCAAAGTGTCCCGAAAACTGAGTTCGCACAGCAACTGTGCAATTCTGTGCCGGATGTGCGAAAACACATTTCAGCCAGCTGTACTGTTCATAAGGAGGTATGGAAAAATGCCAATGATGAACAGCTGGAGTGAAACTATTACAAATTCACAATGTCACGAGTGTGCGTGCAAACTGCGCATTGCACGCTCGTAAAACACTCATTTTATTAACTTTTGGCCTAAATTTTCAACATAGGCATTTTAGGACATCTGCTAATGAACAGTGTCACTGTCATTTTCATGATGTCTCGAACACGGACTTTCCACAGCGACCGCGCTATTCTGCGCTGGAACTGCGAAAACAGATTTTGGTCAGGATATGAAAAATGACAGCTGTACTGTTCATTAGGAGGTGCAGAACAATGGCACTATTGAAAATCTGGAGTGAAAATATTATGTTTTCGAACTTACGAGCGTGCATGCAAACTGCGCAACGCACGCTTGTAACACAGTCATTTTATGGAGTATTGTCACCACATTTTCAAAACAGCCATTTTAGGACCTCTGCTCATGAACAGTGTCACTGTCATTTTCATAATGTGTCCCGAACACTGATTTCGCAAAGCAGCCATACTATTCTGCACCGGAAGTGTGAAAACACATTTCGGTCAGGATGTGAAAAATGACAGCTGTACAGTTCAGAAGAAGGTGTGGTAAGCTGCCAATGTTGAGAATCTGGTGTGAAAATATTGCGAATTCGCTAACTTACGAGCGTGCATAGCAACTGCACAACGCAAGCTCGTAAAACAGTAATTTTTGGGGATTTTTCCCACCAAATTTGCAACATAGGCTTTTTGAGAGCCCCCCTCATGAACAGTGGCACTGTCATTTTGTCACTCAGTCCTGAAAGGTGATTCCACGCAGTGACTGTGAAATCACCTTTCAAGACCAAATAATGCCGTCACAGTGCAAGAATTTATGAGGAGGGGTCCCAAAAAGCCCACATTGAAAATTTGGGGCCAAAATTCCAAAAAATGCTTGAGATATGCATCAAAGTTGAAAAAACCCTATTTATTCCATTATACAGCTTACCGGCACTTCCTCAGTTCGCGGTCGGCTTTGAGGAGTGCAGAGACATGTTCCTGGTCCACGAAGATTATCACACTGGACTCTGGAGGTAAATATGGGGTGGGGGTGTGGGGAGGCAGGGTGCGCATAAGGGTGGGCGTGAGTGGGGGGGCAGGAGACTACGAGGGACCGTTGCGTTTACAGGGTGAAAAAAAACACTGCGGACATTTTTTTTTGTTTTAGGATTTGGCATGCTTGGGTGGGCTCCCAACGTGCCACCTAACTGTTTGGGGGTTCGTAGCTGACGGGGATTGGGCACCCCTCTGCATTTAACAATGGGGAGGTTCTTTATGCTGACAGGAGTGGGCTCCCCATTGGCACACAAGTAAAGGGGGTTAGAACCATGGGACTGGCCACCCCTCAGCATATAACAAATGGGGGGGAGGTGATTTATGCCAATGGGGAGTGGGCTCCCCCTTCGGCAGTACAGAAGGGCAGGGTTAACCAATAGTGGGATTGGGTACCCCCGAAGTCGGCAGTTTGGCGGCCACTCTGCCGCCATGCTCATAATGTCGGTAAGCATGTCCAGGGAAGGTCTGCTGCATCTGACTAGCTTTGCTCAAATTGCAGCAGACCTTTTTTTAGATGTGCTCACCACATTATGTATGCATGGTGTGGCGCCGGCATGCAAGCTGATTGGGGAATGAGGGACGCACCTACTGATGCATGCTCTGCATTCGCCCAACAGTGACCGCGCCTCCAAAGCTGCACTGCCGCAAGATGTTGGCTGCGCAAGCGCGCCAACATAAAAAAGGGACAGAAGTATAAAAAAATATAAGAAATATAAACAGAACTGTGCCTAAATTTCACTTATTTATGTTCACCATGCGCACACGCGCAGTGAACATTTTGTTAGCAGAATGGCTTTTGAGGGGTGTGATACTCTCAGTCCAGTGCAGAGTGGTCTGCAATGGGCTCGTTGGTGTCACACCAATCATCAGCCAGGCTGGTCATGACAGTGTTCTGGCTTGCTGGGACGAAACTTTGTGTATTTCAAAGGAAAGAGCTGACACAATCATAGGTTGGCCTTTTCTTTGATCTATGCCGCCCTGCAAGCACAGCTGATCTGTCATGATCAGCCTCCTAAGGAATTATTTACACCCTGTGAAAAGGAGAGCCATCCATTGATGTCTGTTGCTGTCCATTCCCTTACTGTTCCCCCACCTGACCCTCCCACTCAGCACCCACCACTCCCAAACATAACACCAACACTGGGGTGCACAGTGTTGCCACCTGAAATAAAGAAAACAGCCCCTCATAGTTAATTGTTTTTTAAATATACCCTGCAAAAAAGAAAACCATCCACTGATGTCTGTTGCTGCCCCCCCCCAAAACCCAACCCATGTTAATCTTCCAGCACGGCAGTGCCCAATTCCCCATGCCTGTTTCTACCCCACCCTGCCCAATATAACACTGACACTGGGGGTTCCCAATCCCCTAGTGCCTCCACCTGAGATAATGAAAACTGTCCTGCATAGTTTATTTATTTATTTAAATACACCCTGTAAAAATGCTGGAACTGTGGTGTGGAGGGCTGAGGCACTGGGCGTCTTACCTCTTGTCATGATGGTGACTTGAGGTTGGGAACAGATTTGGGTTGCTCGGGGACCAGCAGGAAGAGGAAGGATTGAGGGTCCCAAGATGGCTCTCCTTGCTTGGGGGGGGGGGGTTAGTGTGGCACGCTGCTTGACTGCTACCCAGCAACAGCTGAATGGAAGCACAGTCACATCACCATGCAAGGGAAGGGGAACCTGCATTCAGGATGCCAGGGCTGTCTCCGCAGAGGTGGAGCTCAGACATCGTGTCCATTGCACGTCCACAGGCCCCAGGGGAGAAACTTGGTGAAAAAAATATAAAGACTGGGCTTCATGAAGCCCTCTCCAAGAGTGCTCATGACCTGCCCAGTCCCAGGTGATGGAAACAGGGCTCAGGATGGCCAGTGATCATGGGACGGGCTGATACAGCTGCCCAGCCTGCCAGGGAGCAGAAAAACCTCTGTTGAAAAAAATACATGCTGTAAAAAAGAAAAACGTCCATGGATGTCTGTTGCTGCCCTGCCGTAACTGCCCCCCCCCCAAGCCCAAGCCATGTTAATCTTCTGGCACAAGGGTGGTCAATCCCCCATTCCAGCTTCTGCCCCCCATCCTACCCAATATAATGCCGACTCTGGGGGTGCATAATCCCCCAATGTTTCGACCTGACTCTTCTGGCACAGGGTGCCCAATTCCCCCATACTGGTTTCTACCCCCCACTCTGCCCAATATAATACTGACAGTGGGGGTGCAAACTCCCACAGTGTCACAACCTGAAATAAAGAAAACCATCCCACATAGTTTTTTTTTATGTTTTTTTTAAATAAACCCTGTAAAAAGGAAAACCATCCATCGACGTCTGTTGTGGCAATTACTGTCACCTCACCCTATCCTCCCACTCAACACCCACCACCCCAAGCCCTTACTTACCCACCGGGGATCCAACACTGTAATCCTTTCTGGACCACAAACACGTCTTCACTCTTCAATGTGGACCGCGAACTGAGGAAATCAGGTATGCAGTTCAATGTATTTCAATGGAGTTTTGAAATTAGCAACATAACTTGGCCATTTTTTGAATATTTGTGTCCCAAATTTTCAACATGCCTTTTTTGGGACTCCATCTCATGAATAATGGCAGTGAAATTAGGCATATTTGTCCCAAAAGGTGATTTTGCAGTCACTGCATGAAATCACCTTTTGGGCAGGATCTGAACATTTTGTCCACCCTTGTTCTTGAGATGGAGTCATAAGAAGGCTATGTCAAAAAATTGGTGTACAAATATTAAAAACAACAAAGTTATGAACCTACATTAAAATTTGTGAACACAGGCTCATAACTTTGTTAATTTTCAATATTTTTATCACAAATTTTCAACATAGTCATTTCTTCACAGCACCTTATGAATATGATAGCTGTCATTTTTCAAATCCTGGGAAAAATGTGTTTTTTGTCCCAAAAGGTAATTTTTGCAGTTACTGTGCAAAATCATCTTTCGGGTAGGAGTTGAACATTTTCTCCACCCTTGCACATGAGACAACATCATAAGAAGGCAATGTTGAAAATTTGGGGTAAAAATATTAAAATATCAAATCTTGGCCAAAATGTGTTTTCACACTTGTGGTGCGAAATTACCTTTTGGGCAGGATTTGAAAATCTTCTCTGCCCTTGTTCATTAGGTAGGCTCATGAGAAGGTTATGTGGGGTCATAAGAAGGCTATGTTGAAAATTTGGGGTAAAAATATGAGAAAGCAACAAAGTCATGAGTCTATATTGCAATATTTCAACACACGCCGGTAACTGGTCATTTTCAATATTTTGACCCAACTTTTCAACCTAACCATTTTTTCACACCAAGCACCTCATGAATCTGACAGCTGTCATTTCTCAAATCCTACCCAAACTGTGTTTTAATACTAGTGGCGCAAAATGATGTTTCAGCTATTGTTTTATAAATGACACCTGTCATGCTCAGAAGGAGTGGTCATAAAAAGATTATGTTGAAAATTTGGGGTACAAATGTCAAAAGACAAGTAAGTCATGAGCAAATTAATTGTTCCAACATTTACTCATAATTATTGTTTGCAGATTTTGGCCCCTAATGTTCAACATATCCCTTGTGTTACTCCACCTCCTGAACATGGCAGGTGGCATTTTTCATATCCCCTCCAAAACTTGTTTCTACACTCACACAGCAAAATCACCTTTTGTATGGGATTTTAAACATTCCACCTGTCTTGATCGATAACGTCAGGTCATAAAAAGACTGTTGGACATTTGGGATCAAAATGCAGGAGCTCACTTAAAAGTAGATATTGCCTATCAGCTGCCCTATCCTGGGTAATTACAATCTAACAATGTGTCAAAGCAGGGCACCTCTGAAAATGAGATATTGCATTGTATCTGCTCTGTTCTGGGTAAATATGTTTTATTTATTTATTTAAAATTTGATAACCGGGAAAGGCACACAGAGCAGAGACTTGTTTCCAGGTGCAACCGGGGGACAGGAGATAACAAATGACACATGGGGAGAGCAAACAGGTACAAATGTAATACAGAATAACATAAATTTCATCACATGCGCAATATAATATAAATTAATATTTACAGTATAAAATTAGTATAATACAGTAGTGAGGTTCTATGGGGACGAAGGAGCGAGAAGTTAGGGCCTTGGGCAGTTGCAGGATGAAGTAGGTGGGGGCCTGAGGAGGCGCTTGACAGCAGGAAAGGTGAGGGTGGGGCGGGTTTGAGAGAGGAGCTTATTCCAGATGGAAGGGAGTCTATAAAAGAAATCTAGTTTCCCTGTCAAAGTGCGAAAGTGTGGCAGAGCGAATGAATGACAGCAGGTAGAACAAGAATTGTAGGGGGTGGGAGTAGCAGGAGTAAGGAGAGAGGAGAGATAGGGTGGATGAGTGTCAAACCAGAATTTAGAGATGAAAGTGGCACAGTGAGGCATACGTCTCTGAGATAGTGACTGAAGGGCAAGGGAGTAGTATAGGTCACAGTGGTGGGTCATATAGGGGGAATCTGAGGTGAAATGGCAAAAGGCATTGAAAAGGACATCGAGTTTGGAAAGTGAGAGGTAGGGGGAGCAGCACTGAAGACCACATCAGCATATTCCAAAAGTAGGTAGTATTCATTTTACTCAAAGGTTGTACTGAACAGAGATAGGGAGGCTGCCCTTGTGGCAGTGAAGCAGACCAAGCTTGGGGCATAATTTGGGGTTTAGGACCTTGAAATGGGAGCAAAAGTCAAGTGAGGGATCGAGTTACACACCGAGGTATTTGTAGGCCAAGACATTTTCAGGAGGAGCGTTAGAAAGAGTATAGAAAGTAGGAAGGGTGGGGAGGCTTACGAGCTTTTGTTTGGACCCAAAGGTCATGGCCACGTTTTTTTTGGTGTTCATTTTTAGGCTGTTGGCCAAGAACCAGTTTGATAGAGAGGTAAGATCCTGTTGCAGAGGGGTTTGAATGGCTTGGGCAGAGGGGCTGGAGAGTTACAGGACAGTAGTATCCACGTACATGTGTATTTTATCAAGGGAGCAAGCAGAAGGGAGGTCATTGATGAATAAGGACATGAGGACAGGTCCAAGGATAGCGCCCTGGGGGACGCCTGCAAGGATGGGTGGGGAGGTGGACAGGGTGTTGCTGATCTCTGCTGCCTGGGTACAGCCAGCTAAGTAGGAACAGAATCTGAAGACAGCTGCAGGTGCAAGGCCAATGGAGTTAAGTTTGTTTAATAGAAGAAGGTGAGAGAGATGAGATCATAATGCTGATGATGTAGTGTGGGGCAATAGAGTTAGACATGTGAGCTGCCAGACTAAGAGTTGTTCCACATATCCAGCACAATATTATTACATAGAAGACTTTCTGAAGAGCAAGAGGAAGAAGAAACACATGCCAGAAATAAAAAGTTACAACTGACTACTACTTAAAATTTGTATTATTTTCCCAGCCCACCGGCGCAGCGGTTGGATTTCTGCTTGCAACGCCAACAGCCCGGGTTCGGAAACAGACCCAGGAGTCAGAGAGCCAGCCAAGGGAGAAGGATCAAGCATCCTGGAGACTGTTCTCTTTCTCCGGGGAGGGAGGAGGAGGAAGGAAAGAGTGTCCGTGCTTTACAGACCTCTGGCAGAGGCTGGGGTACCACTGCAGCCAGCGCCATCACGTTAGGGGCGGGATGAATGCTGGACATCATTGCATGTCCCGCCCCAGGTAGCAAGCATGGAAAACACCAGGCCCACCGGCATGACAACACGCCTACCCTGCCATCTACTGCCTCTGACATCCGCCTGGGGTCCCACTCCGTGGCTCCCAACCCAGAGAAAGCTGGGGCTTGCCAACAGTGTCCATTGGGAGGAGCTCCTCCGCAAACTACCGGGGCAAGCCTGGGCATGGTGGAGTGGAGTGCATCCGAGGATAGGGGAAACCGGAAAAAAAAAATTGTATCATTTTCCTGTCTGCCTGTTTTGGCTCCACTAGCTCTTTCATTTTTTCAGATGAAATACTTGGGTGTACCCCCACTCCAAATAAAGATGATCTTGCCCCATGTAACTCCTTGCACATTGTTTTTGTCATGACCATTGAAATCATGCTGCTCTCATAGTTTGCTCTTGGTAGCACATTTATTTTAATAATGTTGCTCCTACCTTATTCTGATGTGTTAATGTCGTACCGCATTTTCATATCAGTTATTACCTCATTCCACATCCTATCATTATTCTGCCTCCTGAAATCGAGTAAAATGGTACATATATTAACACACAAATATTCAAAACTGTCTTTATCCCATTTAAATAGAAACTGCCCAGAATCAGCTTTAAAACTGTGATTATTCATTGGGAGGACTGAGGATTTATCAAAGCTAACTCTACATATAGACTCTTTTCCAAAAATTCTAATTATTTGTACTAATTCAGCAAGACATCTATAGTATATGGTTCCACAATGTATACTAGAATGTCATTTGAATATAATTACAGGTTATGCTCCTGGCCACCACACCTCAATCCCTTTGATGTTTTTTTCCCCTAATTAGTATAGATAAGGGCTCAATATATGAATTAAAGCGATGTTGAAAAAGTGCACATCCTTCTCGAGTGTCATATCTGATCTTAAACGTTCTAGAATTTAACCAGTTATAGGTTATAGAAGAAGCTGGTTCCCTATAAACAGTTTCTATGACTGAGATGAAACCTGTCTGAAACCCGTAATTAGGCAAGAGTGAGAATAGGAATGATCAGGTCACTCTGTCAAATGCCTTTTCCCTGACAAGATAAGGCATTGTGTTTTTCATCATTTTGGTAGTTGATAAGATATGAATAATGTTTTTCATGTTATCAGATGCCATTCTTTACCAAAAACCCACTTGACCTTCTAATTAAGCAACAGGGCATGGCAAGGCGTATTTTGTGATATATAACAGCATGTTTCCACCGCTCAAGAAGTGCCTCTATCCCAGCCCAAAGAACACCCTGGAGTGGCATGCTGCGATTATGAAATGGGTTCCTTAAGTTTGTAAAGAGCTATGTTTTAAAATAATTGTTAAATTTAGTCAAGTAAAACTGAGGGGAAAGGTAAAAAGGAAAAAAGTAGTCCTTTTCAGCCATTGTGATTTTGCAGTTTGGCCAGTAGATGGCAGACGTTGCACTTTTTTAAAACACAAGTGAATTGACTTGTATTGCTACAACCGTGCCTGCTCAATGTAAACAGGCCAGTGAGGCCACAAATCTTTTTCCAGTGCTGTTGTGCTGGGATATTAGCACTGGGCTCTGAGTTTCTCAGCCAGTTAGGTTTTGGATTTTTTAAACATATTTCATAACATTAAATGTGGTATTACATTTTGAATCTATATTTGCAACTACTGAGGCAAAATTCCCAGTGTCAATGTTCTCTAATGCAGAGAAAAAAAATACATGGGGCTGGATATTCAAACTGCGCTATTCTGTGGTGCAAGCCCTTGCGCTGCACAAAATAGTTACGCTGGGGTTTAGCCAGGGCGATATTCAACGGAGTTGCGCTATTAAGCAACTCCTTTGAATACCACCCCTCCGGCCACAGCCACTGTGCATGGCGCAGTGGAACTTGCGCCATCACAAGTGGTCAGAGTGGAGCATTCAAGATGCGGTGGTGCAAGTTCCATTGCGCCATGTGCAAATTTCCGATATTCAAAAGGTGACATGCAAATGGGGCCATAATTCATGCAAGGTGCAGGGGGGGCCATTTGCATCTATTTATGGCCCCATTTGCATGCCATTAGCATGCAGGTGCGCCGATCCCCAAGGACTTGCGCCTGGCGCCTGCCGAGCAGCAGCCATCGAGGACCGGCGCCCCTCGCCCGATCGCGGGCATGGTGTAAAATCCCCCCTCCCGACTGGCCCGATCGCGGGCATAAGTATAAATAAACCCCCACCCCCACCAGCCCGATCGCGGGCGGCAAAGTCAACCCCAAGAACATATCCCTGGTGGTCCAGTGGACCTCGAAGCCCGATCGCGGGCTGCAAGTGTTCAAACCCCCAGGACCACCTACCCTGGTGATCTAGTGGCCCCCCACCCCACCCAGGCCCCTACCCCGCTCCCCCCACCGTCAGCGGCGGGTGGCAGCATCCCACCTGCCTGCCGCCGCCAACTGCTAGCCTGGTAGGGCTGCACGCCCATTGGTGCAGAGCAAGAGCCAATGGGCGTGCAGCCCTACATACAATGCAGTCCAGAAATCTGAATGAATGATCACCAGGGTAGGTGGTCCTTAGAGGGTTGAGCCTGCAACCCGTGATCGGGCTTGAGGTCCACTGGACCGCAGGATATGTTCTTGGGGGTTAGACTCTTGCTGCCAGCGATCAGGCTGGTGGGTGTGGGGCTATTTATACTATGCCCGCGATCGGGCTGGTGGGAGGGTTGATTTATACTTGTGCCCGCGATCGGGCTAGTGGGGTGGGGTTTATTTATACTTATGCCCGTGATCGGGCTGGTGGGGTGGGGTTAATTTATACTTGTGCCCGCGATCGGGCTAGTGGGGTGGGGGTTTATTTATACTTATGCCCACGATCGGGCTAGTGGGGGTTATTTATACTTATGCCCGTGATCAGGCCAGTCGGGGAGGATTCTTACACTTATGCCCGCGATCGGGCCAGTCGGGGGAAGGGGGGTTGCTATATGCCCGCGATTGGGCTGCAGGGGTGCACAGGGAATACGTTGAGGGCCACCCACAGGTGGCAGCTGCTGTGTTGCGCCCTGCAATGCGGCAGCTCACCTGTGGGTGGCCCTCGACTTACTCCTTTTTTGTCTCAATGTTGTGCAGGCGCAGGTTGGGGGTTGCGCCTGCACAACTCTGCACAGCCCGCTGAATATCGGGCTGTGCAGTTTATGCATGATTCCTCCCCCTCCGGTTCAGCATGCCTTCATTAGCATTGCGCTGTTGCTCAGCTTGACTTGGGGGGCGCAACTGCCTCCTGCTGAATATGGCAGAATGGTGCAATTTCGGACTTGCGCAGGCGCAACCCTTTTGAATATCCAGCCCTCGTTATCTAATGAGACTGGACAATAGTTCTGTGTTTCTAATAAATCTTTTCTTGCTATCTATGGGTATTAAAGTTATTGTTGTCTCATTCACAAATGTGGGGAAAACTTTTTTCACTGATTACTTCCTTACATAATGAAGATATTTTAATAAGTAATTTAGTATTGAGAGATTTATGTAAATTGTGAGTAAAGGCCATCCTGCTGGCACAGTGGAAAGCTTCACTGCTGTGACGCGGGCGTCCCGAGTTCGGGAATGGACTCAGTATACTCGAGGGCCGGCCGGCCAGGGCTGGGGTGACTTGAGCGACTATAGCATACACTCTACCTCTGGGGGGAGGGGAGTAGAGTGATTCTGGTCGGGTGCTCCTGGGCAAAAATGGGAAGCACCAATACCAGAGCACCGTCTTAAAATATTCCAGGAAGGGCATGTCGGATGCATGACATGGCTATGTCACGGAGTCCATCAGACATGCCCCCCACAACACAACACCAAAAAAAGAAAAAATCCTCTGGCGTGTCTATGATGCCTCTTGCCTGCAGCGACCCAGGGTCCCTGCCCATCCATTACCTGGCACCCCAGGAGTTAGCACTGGGTGGGCTCTCGGGGTTCTGCCATGGGGGGTAATCCAGGGGGCACTGAGTCAGAAGGATGCTGGGGGCTTGCTCGTAGGTCAGGGTGGCTGAAGGGGATCTGTCGTTGAAAGTATATAAAGCATACTATGTAAAAATAAGGAAATGGTGAGTGAGACCATCCAGTCCAGGAGCTTTGTAAGATTTCAGTGTAGGTATAGCTGAACAAAATGTGATTTCTACTGATTTCGAGGCCAAAGAGAGATAACCTGTTGATTTAATCTCTGCTATCTTAAGTTGAACCCCCACTGGGCTACTATACCTTTAAGACTTCCTTGCTGCTCGCACATCAAAACCACCCACTGCTGCCCATAGTGCCAACCTTGCAACACCTCCAACAAGACCAGGAATCACTTGATAATTATACAGGCTGATCCGGATATGAACTTGCCAGTGGCAGAGCCAGGTTTGGGAGCATTTGGGAGCTTGGGAGGGGAGCCATTCAGTCAATCATGGGCTCCACAATGGGCACTAAACATTGACTAAAGATGGCAGTGGGGCACCACTGCTCACACTGGGCCATCCAGGAGGGGCAACCGCCCCCCAACCCCCCCTCTAGCTCCACCACTGGAACTTGCACTCGTACAGTATAGGTTTGGGGTGTGAAACTGTGCTTACACATCAAAGTATGTGTAAACAAGGACTTTTGATGAGAACTGCTTTTGAACTACAACTTGGCAGCCATTTTTATTTTTTACTTTCTATTTTTACTCCCTATCTTTCCACCAACCAGTCCCCTCTCACAAAGCCCCAAGCACCCATACTCCGCTACTAGGAACGAGGTGTCTGCTCCTACAGTACACCACTCCAGTTCAGTCTAGAGACCCAATTATCTCCCCCAGGTGGGCCAAAGGAGGAGACCCCTTACCTCCTCCGATCCTCAGGAGATTGAGTGTACAGTGGAGTCTGCCCTCAGCTCCTATCACGGACGTGCCGTGCGGTGGTTTGTCATTGGACCAGCTGCGGTTGCCATTTTTCCATTATTCTGTGCCCTCCCCTGTTGATGTTGGTGCTCGAGAAGGGCCAATGGGACAGGGGCGCGCTGAAACATGATTTCGCCCAGGGCCCTTGACCAATGTCAGCCCCTCTCTTTTTACCGCTGCCCTGACTGCACTGCCAGTACCTAGGTTCACCTGGGAGAGGGCAGTAAGTGGCAAGACACGCCAACCCTCCCAGAGGGAGAGCCACCATCAGGTGCACTATCCATCACTCCCCTGCCGACCCCGGCAGCCGTCCATCACAGCCAGGTCGCCGGCATGGCACAAGCTGTGTTGTCCAGTGCCTCAACCCTCAGCGCCACCGGGCCGGCTAACTTGGCAGCCATTTTTGTCACCTCTCACCCACTTTGCCATAGCAACAGGGTCAAAGGGTAACAGACCACACAATCATGAACTTCTGCTCAAGAGGAGATCCACAGGGGCTCTTAAACTTGTAATGGACATAATTAATTCTGCTTCTTTTCCGCTGGCCAATCACCTGTCAAGTGACAGACCTCCAGGGCTGCCTAAGTTGACTGACAGCTCAAGTGACCAATCTGAACTGCTGATTCCCCAGCGAACAGCAGCAGATGAGTAGAATCCAATTCAGTCTGCGTGTGAATGCTGAACAGACAGGAGCTGAGTGCTGCTGCCAGCTTATGCTGCAGAGACAAACTGCACGGCTGTTTATAATGATGAACCAGAGTGAGAAGCAGACTTTCTTGCTAAGAAAAGAAAAGTAATTATGCTCATATGTGCTGAGTACTGCAAGAGTTGAAGCTGCAAGTTACAGCCCAAATAGAAACTTGCAGAGCTGCAGTCTAACCTGCAATAGAATCCAGCAGAATCTGCCTGATCAGCATCCCTGCCAGGTGTTGGTCATTGCAAACACCTGATAGGGGTGGGTGTTGGTCAGTACCATCCCTGCGTGACTGGATGCTATGATGTGTAGGATGGGGAGGCTCTCAGAAGACTGACATAGGAGAAGCCAACCTAAGAACCATCAATCACTGGAGTCAGTACAGGCCTGACCTGCACTGAAGGACAGCTGAATCCCTTTGACACCACTTACTATCCCAGACTGGAGCATGGGAGTGAGAGAGGAGTCAGAAAGCCATCAGACGTAAGCCAGAGAGGGATCACTGGAACTGCACCATCAATCCCCTATGCAACGAAAAAGATCCACTGATTCAGGAACCATGTGTAAACCCAGGGCTAGCCCCTGCAGCTTTTAACAAAACCTGTAAAACAGCTGGAAAAGCATTTACTGGAACTGACCATCCAGCCAGGAGTTGTAAATACCTTGGTTGAAGGTTTTCATTTAAATGGCCATTTGGTTTACTGCTTCACAAAGCATTGCTTACTTTAAATGCACCACTGATAGTCAACCACCTGCAACATAATCAGGCCTACACCATTTCCATGTCTGGATGTCAAGTGAAGCACTGAGAGCTCTCTAAATCAAACTAAGGGTTTTAACTTATAACACTGGTACCAGTGGCAAGAACTGAGTGCTCCCAGTACAGGAGGGCTGAAGCAAGCTACTGTACTGAGCACTATGGCATAGGGGCGGGCGTGGTTTGAGGGCTGTGCCTGGAAGGGCACATAATAGCCCAGGAGAAAGTACTGATTTGGCTGTGCCCAGCTGGGACTAATGTGGACTGAGCCTAGATGGGCATGGAAAGACTAGCCACAAGAGATTATATGGCACTACCACATTTATGCTAACCCCTCTTTTCTCCCGTTCAGGGCCCTGGTCTTTAAATAAAGTTACCATTTCTTTTGTTTGATATCCATTGTCTGAGTTCTGTTTCAGTTACAGTATTAAAGGCTTGCTTTGTGGGGACTGTCACTACAGTGTGTTGGTTCTCGGGTGGGGTGAACTAGTGGGGAGGTGGGGAGATACGGAATCCGGGGGGGGGGGTTGTACAATCCTTATTAAACATTAAACTCACAAACAGTTCTAAACTGGTAAATATAAATGAATACAAATACCTTGGAGGTAGAAAGGATGAGCAGAGACCTGAGAAAACTAGAAGAGTGGTCAAGGGTATGGCAGCTGGGTTTCAATGAAAAAAAATGCAAATTAATGCACTTAGGGCACAGAAACCCAGGGCTGGAGTATGGAGTGGTATTGATGACCGCCAAGAAGGAAAGAAATCTGGGGTAATCATATTGGATGAATTAAAGGTGGCCAGGCAGTGCAACAAGACAGTCAGGAGGACTGGTAAGATGTTGGGGTGCATAGGGAGGGGTATCACCAGCAGAAAGAGGGAGGTGGTGTTGTCTCTGTAAAGAGTGCTGGTGAGACCCCACATAGAGTACTATGTCCTGTTCTGGAGAGCATCTCTCTAAAAGGAAATAGAGTGGAGGCAGTTCAGAGGAGAGCAACTAAAATGGTGCAGAGTCTGCTTCAAAAGCCCCATGAAGAAAGACCAAAGGACCTCATATGTATACCCTGGAAAAGAGGGGGATATGATAGAGACCTTTAAATACCTCACAGGGGTAAACAAGGTACAGAAGGAATATCTTTTCAGAAGAAGAGGTGCTCAACAACAAGGGGACATGCTATGAAGCTGGATGAGGTACATTCAGAAGAGATGTGAGGAAGTACTTCTTCACAGAAAGAGTGGTGGATTCCTGAAACAGCCTTCCAGCAAAGGTGATGGGGTGAAAACAGTGGTGGGTTCAAGAATGTATGGGATAAGCACAAGGGAACCATAGTAAAAAGGAAGGGGGGGAGGAGAAAGAGCTATAGATTGGGTATGGTCTGCAGTAATATTGTAGCTAGGGGGGAATGGGCAGACTGGATGGGCCATGTGGTCCTTATCTGCTGTCAGATTCTATGGTTCTGAGTTTCTATGGTAATTAACAATTCTCTTCAATTTAATATCCACATACACAACAAAGTTAAAAAAAGTGAACTCAAGAATAGCAGCACTAAGATGCAGAGCTTTTTTCATTCAAAAGGATGCCAGGGCAAGCATTGCACAGCAATTGATTCCCCCAGTACTGGAATATGGGAGCTCAATCTAGCTGGGCATGGCCTACAATAAACGTGCCTGCTTCATCTTACTATGTCCTTATGACACCCACCACTGCATAGTGTTCAGAAGTCAAAGCTGGGATACATTATACTGTATATACAGAGACAAAAACAATCAGTGATTGTGGCATTCAGATCTTTCAAAAAGAACACTCAATGCCTAACAGACCAGGAACAAAAAGCGGTGACCCACAGATACGATCTGAGGAAATCAAAAACAGAGGTCTCGATGTCCCAAAAATTCAGAAAATCTATTGTAACCCCTGGGTGGTGCTATCCCAAGGGCTACTACCCCCGCTGGCTTGGCTAGTAGCAGGTTAAGGGGCCTGAGTTCTGAAACGGGTGCCTCCACCCGGAGGTCAGGGTTGGTAGTGGTCAAGCTAACCTGGGCACAGCCCTCCGGAACACTGTAAACTCCCCTCTTTCCTTACTAGTGGCCGGAACAATGGACAATAATCACTTTCACAATACCCCTGATACATCACACAGGTACCCACACTGTTTGCACTTACCACCAGGGCTTTCCTCTGGCTCGGCCCTGGGGACCCTCTGGAAAACAAGGTTATACACAGCAAATAACAGCAGTACAGTACTCTTGCACAAACTGGAACCACAGTCAGGGTAAATGCAAAAAAGAGTTAGATCTGATTTATTTAAGGGACTTGAACAAGGGAGGAGTGTAATCAGGTTAATTTGCTTAAAGGCTGTATCAATCAAACAGTTATGCATGCACTTCAGGGTCCATAAACAGTCACACACCCTGGGTATCCAGATAGAGAATGGTGGGCTAGCCAGGAATGTTGCAACTGGTTGGGGCCCTGTGATGGAAGAAAACAACATGCACAACACACACTATTTGTAATCCGGAGCCGGAGGGCTTAGTTTGTGAAAAGAAAACAACAAGACAATCAGAAGATACACTTTTAGATTAGGTTGTTATTGCAGGGAGCTATCCTGATATTTACTCATGATACCCTAGACCGGACACAGATGGGACGAAAATCGAGACAGCAGGTGGTTAATCTGGAGTGCCAGGAGAAGCAGGGCCCACACGATTCGCCGAGGCATCGTTCCTGTTCAAGCGTGGAGCAGGGAGCTGATCTCCAGGCAGGTCTCTCGTCGGTGGCTTTCTCTGTGCAGTGGGGTAGTCTGGCAGGACCAGCGTGGCATGGCCCAGGCCGAATGGAGACAAATTCGGATACAGTCCATTTTGGGCTGGATACAGCTTCCAGCAAGCAGAACACAGTTCACACAGTGGGGAACCAAATCACGACCCACTTTCAATACACAGCACATTTACATGTAAGGGAATTCTACTGTACCAGGCAAACCGCTCTCCAGTCACGATTGCAAAGTCTCTGCACAAACCAGGGATTCAAAAGCAGCTGGAAATCCTGACAGGCTGATCACATTCAGCAAAATCTTCAGTCTTCTTCAGGTATGAGCCTGGTAAAAAAAATCAGTGGCTTACTTCATTCTCACAAACTTGGATTTAGTCCGAAATAATTCTCTTCTCTCCCTCTTAGGGGCAGCAGGCAGACATGCAGGCCACAATTCAGGCCTTTCCACAGTTCTCCCGCACGAAACTACTCAGACAGCTGCTTGACTGTCTCAAGCTGTTGCTCCTTCAGCTCCCAACTTAGATCTGACTCAACTGCCAGCAAGCCCGGGGCTTTTGCCAGAATCCAAAAGGTTCAGTAGGCTGATCTGTCTGACAGTCATAACAAAGGCTCCCCCTTCAGGTGCAAAAAAGAGCCAAAAGCCCAAAACTACAATTCCTACAGATTTTGACTCCAGACAGCTCCTGTAGTCCAGCTCCATTTTAGGTCCCACCAGTAGTACTGATTGGTCCAATTCGGCACTCCAGATCCAAGATAGTGGAGATAAACAAAACAGTCCTTGCTGCAAAGAAGGCAGGTTAGACAAACTACATTATCATTATCACTCTAAATGATTTTCAGCAAATAGTTACATCTTTCAACAGAGCCCCCTCTCAGATTACTTATGACTGCAATCCAGGCAGCTCTTAAAGAGACAGTGCACAGAGGCTATACAGGCACTCTCTGGCAATCACATTTAAACTGCTAAAATGCAGGACACCAGCCTGGCAGTGAGCATGTAGGCAAGCTCAAGGAAGACTTTTAAGGGAAACCCCATTTGTAGAGGGGTTACACTATAGAAAGAAGACCTCAAAGTATTCTCTCACTAAACTTTGGAACTCACTCCCCCAAACATTAGGAAATCCCAAACTTGGGTGCGTTCAAAACTGCCACAAATAAGGCACTGTCGGAAACATGTGACTGCTTTTAAACTAAGGCATGACCATTTTTCCCATAAAACATGTATGGTAATTGTGTGTTCACAAATAGACATATACTACCCTGTGTATCGTTTTACCTTACTGTACTGTACTGTCTGTGTCTTGCTTAGATTTATGTAAATTCAAACTCTGTACTTACAACATTTATTCAACAATGTCACTGTAACAGGACAGTTTTGTAAACAGGGCTTCTCGCCCTAACAGTTATATCCTGTACAAGAATAAAGATCTTTACCACTACTACTTGCACCATGCCCGCTGGAGGCATCACACTATTTACTAACTTAAAGAGGCCTTTCCTGATAGTCCAAAAAGTTACAGCTTATAGTCATTTTATGCACTACAAGACCTGAAAAAGTATGCGCATTTGTTATTTTTGGCCAAGGTTTACTCTGCCTTCCATAATCTGGATTTGGTTTTCGGCCCTGCTGCACTTGCCTCTGCTGTTTAGCTGCTGGGCTGCTAGCTCCTGATGACATCACTATTGGGTAGAGGAGTGACTCACACTGTGCAGTACAACAATGTTGCAAGGGAAATCTACCAGTACTCAGTGTACATACTGTGTTCCCCCTTCCCCAAGACACCCTGTTAGCAATGCATTATGCCAAAATCTTTAAATGCCTTGTCTGTATGTGTGGGGTTTTTTTGTGTTTTTTTTTGTGAAACTGACTCTGTCCTATAGTGATGTCAGCAGTACAGCCCTGGGCCCACAGCAACACCAGGCTTGCTACAGAACCTCTGGTACACCCTGCAGTTTTTAGCAGCTCAGAATGCAAAAACTAACTGCAGCAGACAGTAATGAAATACAATTCCAGAACCAATGCAAGAAGGGGTAATTTATGTATGAAAGTCAAAAGGACTGGGGAAGGTTCTCTTTAATCTTAGATACAAACTCCACAACAACAAAGGAGATGAAAAGACCCTGCCCCCTCAACCTTGTGCATCCCCACAAAGCAGGGGTAGTAACCATAACATCAATGGGGAGGGTACCCAGTTACCAAGTTAAGAAAGATAAGTATCAATTTGTGCATGACTCAGATTAACATAATTAGTATAGAACCAAGTAATAAATTAATCCACAAAGCAATCTACAATGGGCTAGCAGTATAGCCTAGAGGTTAGAGTAATGATCTGTGAATAAGCTTGGTTCATTCAGCAGACCAGACCTGGATGTGATGCTCACAACCTCCACTTGCATACTGTGTGACTCTAAGCAAGTCACTTAACCACCCAGTGCTCCCAAGTCGTCCCTGAAAACAGGTACTTGTGCCTAGTGGGCCTTACCTGGTTACCAAAGACTAAAATAAAAATAAATTATTATGTTACCTGTTTTGGAATATTTGACAGATTGAACCAGTCTTGAAGCCTCTTTCAGGTATTTTTTCTGAGTGCCAACAGGTGACCTGCTTTTTCTTTTTGCTCAGTATATCTAATTGTGGCCTTTGACAACTTGAATTCTATCTGCTCTCTTAAATTCTCATCATACTTGCTTCTCAGAATATTTAGTTTTATATTTTTATCTCCTCTGCCTTTTCAGTACCTTCCAGGTTCCTGATTTCTCAAAGCAATTTGATTGTTTTGTTTTTCCTTTCTTAATTTTTTGTGGCATAATACTACTTCTCCTCACAAAGGACATCTAGACACCTACCATACTATGAAGCTGGATGTGACTCTGCCTTAATTAAAGTCAAAAAATATGTTAGTGAAAGTTTTAACTCAGCATTTTTGTTTTCTTTCAGCAGAGAATTACTAAATTGTCTTATTTTGTCATGATCATACGAAGGGTATCACATCGCAACAGCAACAGGAATAAAGCGAAGACCATCACAGCAACATTTCCAACAGTTCGCTGTGATGGTCGCTTGGGTTCCCAACACTGCTGCCTCCAGAGTGTTCGCACCATTCCTGAACCAACTCGACTCAGAGCTGGTTATGTTATGTTGAGAGGTGTGAGGGGCAATGCCCCACAAGCTGGTTACTCAGTGATGCACAACACCAATTGGCTGTGTTGTGCTGTCGCTGTACTGACAGTCACTGTGCTCTGTGTCGATAAAAGAAAACCCTAGGACAACAGGAGAGTGATTGGAAATGACATATTATAGCCATTTTTGAGACACTAGTCAAGGTATCACTTGAGACTGAGAAATATTTCTAGTGTAAAAATGTTTACACAGTAAAAATGTGTATTCCTTGGTGGTCGGATATAGCACCATCCATGGATCTAACAATAACAAACTGTCTTGTAATTCTCTCAAAGTTAAGTTGGTTGTAAGGTCCTTATTGGAGTGAAATGTGATTTATTCAGATTATTATCCTGTGGCATACTCTAATCACCTCCAAAGACTATCTTACTACATTAAAAGGATGATAACTTTTAGCCGGCCCAGTGGCACTGAGGGTTGAGGCGCTGGATGCCACACCTCGCGCCATGCCGGCGACCCGGGTTCAGGAACGAGTCGGAGGTCAGCAGGGGAGGGAAGAGATCGAGTGTCCAGAGGACTGCTCTCTCTTCCCAGGGTGGGTACAGGGTGCGCTCGTTCTTGGAGTGACCTCTAGTGGTGGCTAGAGGATCGCTGATTGTAGCGGTGTGGCGGTTGCCTGGGGGGGGCGGAGCCACGGCAATTACATTGCTTTGCTGGCCAGGCTCCAAAGGGAGAGGGGGGAAACTCGGGGAAAAAAAGAAGAGATGAAAAAATCCAATTCCTGGGGATAAATGAAGGTACCGCGACTGCCAAAGCCCACACTTCCAATTCCGGGTTATCTCCTCTCCGCAGGGCCACTTGTGTGCCGAGTACCTTGCCCTATAGACAGAGTGCCCTGGGCGGATAGGGCAGCCCTACCTCTGGAGGGTTCAGACCCGGAGGTGGTGCTTGGTGGCACAAGGGAAGAGGACTGGTCACAGAGGAAGGAAGAGGCTTGGAAGCCCCGAGGGTTGCTGGAAGGAGTTCTCCAGGAGTGGAGATAAATAAAGTTAAAATTAAAAACAAGGATGATAACTTAGTAAGAAGCCCAGAGAAGAATAATTCGGTCCAGTTTTTCTAAAGGGGCTGGTAGATTGATCCATGCTATGGCAAACAGCAGCCTGCATCAAAGCCCGGTGCACCAGGAATCCTGTACCAGATTCTGGTACAGGAGGGTGTCCTAATACCAAACCCCACCAACTTTGCTGCAACCACTCCCATGCATCCAGCAACTGATACATGGGAGGGGATTGACGAAGGTGGCCAGCGATCAATGCAACAGCAATGTGCGGTCACCAGGGGCATGAGTCAGCCAAACACCAGTAGCGTATCCACCTGCCAGCCAGGCACCATGGGGACAGGGTACACAAAGAACAGCCGTTGCAGCAGACGGACCCAGGTAGTGATCCCGTTGGCATGCGGCACTGCCACAGTAACCTGTTTCATGGACTGTCGGGACCTCAAGCACACCGGCAAGCATGAGTACAACTGACAAAGTGCAGACTGCAGGACCAGGAGGGAGGGACTGTGGAGGGATGCCAGCTCCCCTCAGGCACACAGCACTCCAACCTAATGTACTCTCTGGGGACTGGCATGGATACAATCCCCACATAGCAGCAATGGCACAGGGGATAGCACCCAAGCAGTGCAGTGACATGTGGGTCTCGGCCACACTTACCATCGTACAGGCAAGGCCACAGCACCCAAGGAATGCTGTACAAGAGGTGCAGCAGCAATGCCAGTGGAGCCCTCAGGACAAGTTTGGTTGGACTGGGCATCCCCCGTATCCAAGCATACCACACTGTCACATCTGTATCTGGGACACTGCCACCACACATTGGAGCCAACAGACCCTGGACTGCCCAGTTCCAGAGCATATCATAGTGGGCACAGTGCTGTACACTGATGTCCTGGCAATGTGCCATACTACTAGGATGGGCTGCCAGCAGATAGGTTGGTACTCAGCTCTGCAACAGTGCAGTACCAGCATTTTGGGCCCACATGGGGTATGTGCCTTAGGAACAGTAGCCAGATATCAGTGGTTGCACACCTGCTATGCGCAATGGCTCATTCTGTGGTTAGCACAGAGTGCCCATAGTGTCAGTGTGTAGGCAAGGGGTACTGGAGGGGCATGGGGTGCCTGTATGTGTCCTCCAGTATCACAGCTGTTGTCCACGGCCATGCAGTGTTGTGGGCTGCATGCAGACCCTTGGATGCCCTTACTAGTGTCCCCCCATCCTGTGTTCAGTTAGGCACTGTTGCCCTGTCCAGTCAACTGGCCATGGGCATGGGGGTCCACGCAACTGGCTGTTAGACCATGCTCCTACTGGTCTACACACTGACAGTTCCTGCATCTGTTGGAGAGCTTTGAGAATTGCATGGTTAGGGGATGCTGCATTACTTTTGTGGCATAGGCCCCTTATCCACCATGGCACAGCTGACTGTTCACCACAAACATGGCACAAGCCA
Organism: Neoceratodus forsteri; assembly: GCA_016271365.2. Lineage (NCBI taxonomy): Eukaryota > Metazoa > Chordata > Ceratodontiformes > Ceratodontidae > Neoceratodus > Neoceratodus forsteri. The sequence continues at coordinate 459,193,843 of JADMNL010000022.1, read as the reverse complement.
GTTCAGTGCATACCAGCCCCATCTGCTGCAGGTCCCCTACAAAAATCGGGATCAGCACAATGTCTGGCATGGGAAGCCCCTTGCATCAGTACTGTTTGACCTAAGCTCTGTGTGCCAGTCCCCAGGCTTTGAAAACTGAGTCCCTCGTCACTTTTATTTGGTGCATTTTATACCTGCAATTGTGGTCAGAACAAAATTAAGCATGCTTGATATACTGTAATTAGAATTTGACCTTTAATATCGTGTATCTTTTTTTTAATTGAACAGTTTAAGCACCTCTTGATTAGCATTGCATCCCCAGCCTGCTTCAAGTTTTTTCTGAATCCAAAACATCATCCCACGCATTTCCTCCCAAAGTGTTGGATACAAACATATGAACATACAAAAATTGCCAGCAGCAAAAGGCTCTTATGGTCTATCTAGGCTGCTCGAGATTGCAGCTAACTCCCTATTCAGCAGCTGCCCCACCCCCCTCCCCTTACCTCCCTTTACCCTCCCCTTTGCCCTGTCCCACCCCTTCTTGAAGCATTCCACTGTGTTACTTGCCACCACCTCAGCTGGTAGTGCATTCCACTTTGCCACCACCCTCTCCATAAAGAAATGCCTCACCTCCCTCCTGAATCTGCCCCCTCAATCTCATGCCATGGCCCCTAGTGACTCTCCCACACTCCTCCTGAATAGACCCTCTGTGTCTGTTTTAATTATCCCTTCATGTATTTGAAGGTGTCAATCATGTCCCCCACCCATCCCTCCTCTTCTCCAATGTGTACATGTTTAACTCTCTTAGTCTGATCTCATATGGCAATTCTCCCAGGCCCTGAATCATCTTCGTTGCCTTATGCTGCACCTCCAGCTGCCTAATGTCCTTTTATAGATACGGGTGCCAGCACTGCACGCAGTATATGGATACATGGTAAGTGGATATCACTTGGCATGAAGTGGGTCTCTTGGAGTAGCACAATATCAGTTTCTAGCTTCTTCAGATGTGTCAATATTTTGTAATGCTTAGCAAGACTATTTGCCGCTTTACCTTCCATTAAATCATTTTATTGTTGTATCCGAAATATGGTTTGTAAGCACATCATGTTAACTACTTGTTAACTCAACCATCAATGCAGAAATATAGGTGAAAGTTACTGTCTCTGGCCATGCAGAGTTTGGGTACTTATGAGCTCCACCAGGCAAGATGAGGAGTAGGCTATGGTTCTAAATTGTATTTGAGCACTGAGGGCCAGTGGTGGGTTCCTTAAACAGGGAATATCACAAACCATTACAATAGCAGTAAATTTACAGCTAGGACCAGCAGATTCCCCAATAGGCATTTTGCCAAAATGAAGATCTCTACATTACTTTGTTTACAAGTTGCAAGCCTTTCTGTAACCCTGATTTTTCTGCCTGTTAAAAATAGGCTAGATTCAGTGAAGGATTGCTGATGATGTCATGTGATGCCAGCAAAGGCACTAATAGCCTTGTCCTCACTGCCAGCAATATTGTATGACCACTGGTTCACACACAGACTTTCTGCCACAATCACATTTGCTCCATTTGCCCATTCTAAATGTTGTACACTGTAACCCTCCAGAATTGTTCAGCCTGCTCCAATCCAAAATGTGTAGCTCTACTCCTCATCAGATTTGTGCCTTGTGGTCCTACCACCTTGTACACCCCACACCCCTCACAAATGTGACACATAAAAATCCCTCCATTATCACCCACGGTTATAGTCCTCCCAAAATTTGCTTCACAAAATATGTGCCACATGCCCCTCCTGAATTTTGTACCCTGCAACCCTCCCAAGCTTTGCACCTAACAACTCCTCCATGAAATTTCTCCCTGCGCCACACTCAAGATTTATTTCCACCACCATCCAGAGTTTTGCACCCTGCACTCCTCATAAATTTTCCATATTGCACCCCACACACCTCTTCAAATTGATATTCTTCCAGAAATGTACTCCACTAACCCCTCCTAAAATTTGCACCCTGTAACCATCTTAAATTTTGCACCCAGCACTTCTTCTACAACATTTGGTGCACACCCCTTCTAAAACCTGCATCCCAAACCTGATAAAATTGGTGCTTCATACCCGGCCCAAATTTGGGGAGGATTGTGGGGCCACAGTAGTGAGGAGGCACACGTTTTGGGTGAGGTATGGGATGTAAATTGCAGGAGGAGAGCATGATTCAAATTCTGGGGTGATGCAGGGTGTAGATTTTGGGTGGGGTACAGGGTGTGAGTTCAAAGAGAGGTGTGAGGTGTAAATATCAGAAGAGGTGCAGGGTACAAATTCTGGAAGGGGAGCAAATGCAAATGTTAGGATTAGTGTGGGATTAAAATCTCAGGGTGCATGCAGGGTGAAAATGTAGGGAGGGATGGATGTGAGGTATAAATTTTGGGATTCTAGTGTGTAAGTTTCAAAAGGGGAGTGGGTCATAAATACCAGGTGAGTAAGGGTGCACATTTCAAGTTAGAAATGAGGCACAAATTCCAGGGGGTGCAGGGTGCAAATTTAGGGAAGGGCATGGGGTGTCAATTTTGGGAGGCTGCAGGTTACACATTTTGGGATGGGCAATACTTTTGGGACAGGTGTGGAGTATATATTTCTTGTGAGGTATTGGAAGCAAATTTCAGGAGAGGTGCAAGGCACAATATTTAAGAGAGGAGAGGGGCACAAATTTTGAGAACACAAAAAGGAAAGCCGGCACTCATGGTTAGAGCAGTAGTCTGTGAAAATCAAACTCCACACAAGGTTGAAATGCAAACCTGAAGCTTTGTTGTGAAAATCAGACATGTCTGGCAACAGGTACAAGGGAGCAGACTAGCCACACAAGGCCCGGCACTTCAACCATAGTCTTTTCATGGAGCAGACTCTTGGTATCAGTGTTGTATGAGCACAGTGATACCTGACTGGTTCAGTGTTTACAATTGAGGCTCAGAAATAAGTGCTTGGGTGGGGTGGGGGCAGAACAGAGAACAATTCAATCATCATGAATAAGTACAGTATACTACAAAATATAATGTAAAACAGCCTCTATGTCACAAGGTGCAATAGGTAACAAAATATCACAGTGCATATAGTAAACTGCAAAATGTTATTGTTATAAAGAAAAATTAACTAAAAAAACTCAGATAAATAATTGGTGCTATATACTACTGCTGACTATGCCAGTCAAGGCTCGAGACAGAAGAAATGGCTTCCCAGTAGAGCTGCGATCTCCCCAAGTACACAAGTGAATCCATTCTGTATTTGGACGGGAGATCTGCCTGCCCACAAGCACAGACTGCCAGATTCAAGCTGAAAAAGAAAACAAGAAAGAAAAAAATGTTCATTAGTAATCAGTAACAAAGAACATTTGAAATTGTCACAATATCAGAGAGCACTTTTGATTTAAGTACAGTCTGAATACAGAAAAGTGATTCATAATAGTATCATTAATACCAGTCTGACTTATAGAAAGGGTTTAAAGAGCTGGTGACACGTTCAGGAGAACTTTAACAAAACCTAATATTTAGACACAGTCCAACTTGTATTTCCCATTAGTGCTGTATTCCTCCTCCCCATTATTTATTACTAAGGTCATATGTATGAAAACAGGATCTCTGCTCCTGAAGAGTTTGTCTATTCCTGCTGCTTTCTCCCTACCTGAAGTCACAGAGCACTGCCTGTGATCTCATAATTACTCCCATGGCAACAGACTGTGATGTCACAACAGAGGATTATGACAAAGTAGGGAGTAAGCTATAAAGGCAGATGGACTCTAAAGAAGCTCTGAGGAATAAAGATCATATATTCACGGAAATATCCTTAGTAATAAATAATGGAGAGGAGAACTCAATAAAATATAAATGGAGTGCAGGCAGAATTGCACCTAATTATTATGCTTTTTAAAGTTTTCTTTGCAGCATCAGTAGCTCTTTAAGATCCCACTCAGTGTTCAGTCCTTGAGGATATATGGACCCATGTGAAAAAAATTCCCCAAACTCTCCTTTTGTAACAGCTGTTTTACTGTCTACCCACCCTCCTTGGATTTCTTCCTACTGTTTCAAGGGCCATGAACTGAGTACCACTGGGGTCACTGGTGTGTTTTTCTGGAGAATGTCTCCTTATGGGAGTATCGGGCACTCCTAACCTGATGTTAATGGGTTCTTGCACCCTCTGCTTGAATGACCTAATGGTATGGCCTATATAAAGGAGGAGGCAAGTGCACCAAATGGCATAAACAACAAACTCACTACCACAGTTGAGAAAACTTCTAATCTCAACATAGAGGATAATGTATGGTTCTCTATCGGTAACCGGTCAGTTAACTGTCGAGAGGTTGCCAGGGCGACTGTGTAAACCTCGAGAACGAAGCTCGAGAGGTTTACATCGCCATGGCAACCTCGAGACAGTTAACGTGTTTCCGATTGCCGAAAGAGAACCATACATTATTTTATAGTGTATGGTCCCACATAAAAGTCCTTACTTTTTGCTAACTAGTCACATGAGACGTTCAGTCCCTTCTAACCCGCTGCTGTTCATCCGTGGTTCCCGCTGGAAAAAAAAGTGCGCACATGCTCAGACCAATCGCTGTTATTAACCTATCGATGTGACGTAGCATCGATAGGTTAACAACATGTCTACGTCACATCGATAGGTTAACAACCTTAGGAAATGATGATTTCCTAAGGTTAACAGCGTTCTACCATACGTTATATTCCTGTTATACCTCTCCAACTAAAAAATATTGCCTTGATAACAGAAGTTAAAAGCATTACAGTGTCCACATTTCTGCATGCCTTTAGGTGGACCCGTGCACACATTTTGGGAGGAGTGTGGCCCCATGATTTATTTGGACAAGTATGGGATTCTAAATTTAGAAGGGATGCAGGATGCAAAATTCATGGGGCCATGGTGCACATGTAGCATGAGTTTTATGGGAAACAACATTTAGAAGGGTTGTGGAGCAAAAATGTTGGGAGAAATGTGAGGTACCGAGTTCAGAAGGGATGTGGGGTTCAAACTGTAGTAGAACCACAAGGTACAAATATTAGGATGAGCACAGATACAGATTTTAGAAGGGGTGCAGACTGAGGATTCCTGGAAAGGCACATGGCACAAAGTTCAGGAGGGGTGAAAGGTGAAAATGTTGGGATTGGTGGTGAAAGATGTGTACAAACCAGTGATCACGAAGTGCTGCTGGCAAGGAGTGCCCATGCTGACATCACATGACCTCATCAGCAACTCTTCACTGAATCAAGCTTTCTTTTACAGACTGTGAAATCAATGTTAGAAAAAAAAGTTTATAGTTTTTAAGTGAAATAACACAGAAATCTAAATTTTTGCATGGTATCTTCTTGGGATTTGCTAGTCCTAATTGGAACTTCAGTGCTTTTGGAGAGAACCCCTCTTTAAAGCTGCTGTCGATTGCAATAATTATTTACATGTGTACAAATGCCATTGTCCACTCAGGGAAAGTAGAGTCAAGCACAAACAACATTCCTTGATCACAACACAGATACTCGGTCTCCAAAGGGGGCACACATACAGTATTTAAAGGGGCACAAAATACATCAGGTTTGCTCCTACTGGTCCCTGAATTACAGACAGCCTTCTACACAGATCTTGTATCCCTCTCACTTGTCAAAGATTTCAAAGATATGGCAGCTGGGCATCAGTGCTAAAACATGCACCCAGACATGGCTTAGTCCCATGCATGAGCATGCGTGTCACTGGTTGGCTCCCTTTGTGGAGAAACCTGTAGGAAAAACGCAGCCCACCAGGACAGCACCCCCACACACACACACACACACACACACACACAGGCGTATACACTATTCACCAGGCACTCCCCCCAACACCATAATGGTCTTGGGCAAGTGATGGGCACATAAGTCAAGGGGAAGGCAGATGAATTGGCAGGTGGGGGGGTGATTAAGGAGAAAGCGGACTGGAGACCTGGAGGAGAGAAAGTTTTTTTTAAACAAATACATGGACATAGCTTACAGCTGAATGTAGAGGAGAAAAACTGGACATCTTCCTATAACATACTTGTGGAATACTTTTAACCAATGTAACACTCTCCTATTTTACAGGGACTAAAACTAGAACTTTTTCAACTGACTCAAGAGTGTGCAATGCTTCACAGATGGACTTTGATTTGTTGGGAAATTGGAGGGATTAAAGATAGGAAAACAAACGTTTAGCCTAAGCAGCACATCTATTTGGGATCTCCTCTATTTGCTTTCAGACATTAAAGGCAATGCTTCATTTCAGCACCAGAGGGCACCATGAGGCCACACTAAGCAAGATGTGCTCACGTCAGGTCAGTGCGAAAAAAGAGAAACTGGTTCACCCTGTAAAGCAAGTCCAAGAGCCCTTTCAGGAGTCTAGGGCTCCCTTGGATTGAAAATGAAGAAAACCCTTCCCCCGCCCCAAATATCTCTTTATTTGATTGATTTAACTAAGATTCAGAAAAGTTGTCAATATTGTTTCCCCTTCTTCCCTTGGTCCCATCCCCCATGATAGCTGCTATGACTGCACCCTTCCTTTGGTGAAGATGAGAGGGGGAAGCAGCAGACTTCACATCCAGTGCAAATGTTGCCCCTCTAATCACCTGACAGGGGAGCACAAATAGTGGGTCCTCTCTCCCAGCGAGCTGAGCACTTTAGCTCTGCAGCACTCCAGCTGGCGCCTTCATGGGAGTCGAGGGCTTGTGCGCAAACTGTGGTCTCCCAGGAAGCAGCGTTCACACTGATAACATACCACAGAGCAGAGCAATGGTTTCAGTTTGTAAATGAAAAGCAGGTAAAGAGTGAAGACGGAGAACTGCAGAAAGATTCTGATAAGTCATGCAAAGTTCTGATAGGTATCAAAACTTCCAATGCCTTTGAGTGTTTTTGTTTATTGATTTAACATACAAAATGGATTTTAAACTTAATTCTAATCCACAAACTCTTGTCAGTGATGGATAATCAAGGTAAACAGGGGTGCCGATGGGGGGACAGCCAGACAACTGTCCTGGGCCCAGGTGGCTCGGGGGGGGGCCAAATTTACACATTTCTATGTCTTGGAGATGGGAGGGGGGGCTCCAGACTTAAAGGCCTAGAAATTTCTGTCAGCACCCCTGATGATAAAACAAAGGTTTTTCTAAATATACTTAGCGCTGTGCAGCTTGTTACTGTGGAAGTCTGTGTAATACCCCTCTGAGCATGATCTGACTCACGGGGTCTACTCCCTGCTTTCTTTCGCAGTCGTTTCATCACCACCCTTCCCAATCTTCCTTCAAGACAAAGATTTTCTGGGGAGCACAATAAGCCCCCAAATCAATGCTTTTAAAATTATCACAACCTATCAGAACCTGAAAATGAGTTGGATAAGGTTCTTTTACAGAAAATGGCACAGGTTCTAGACTTATCCAAACTGCATCCCCCATCACTTGCAGTAGTCCCAACAAACATTCTATTTTGGAAACTGGATCAGACTTTTGAGTTCACTGCCAGGACTCACCTCTTGTGGTGTTTGACCCAAGCCATTTCTAGCACTGTTACTATTAGGCTACCACGTAATGCAGCAGTGAGAGACTGTGTCTGATTTGCTGCACCACAATGGCAGTACCTGAAGAGCAGCGTAAGGCATGCTGGTCCCATGAGCAAGAGGGGGCAGCTGCTATCAACGCAGTGAATAGTACAGTTACTGGTTAAGACTGATATCAACCCAAAACCATGTGTGGTCAAACTCCATATATACATGCCTGTGATGTCACAAACATGTATTATGGAGATCAGCCCTGTGAGCCACTCTCCGACTCTTACCAAAATGTCTCTTTTATCAAACCAGTAATTATTAAAAAAATGAAATAACGGACACCAGTAGTGTTTCAATGTTTTTATACCTCCTTGGTGTCTGATACTTTTATAAACAGCTTGAGCTCCATACCTGTGGTTTTTGTAATACCACACACCTCAGGGGTGCAAATAAATCTCGTAACACATGGGCATCCATACATTATTCTATATACAGTGAAGTCCACCAGGATGAAGCCCAACTTTGCAGAATTCTGCAGTAGAGTTACTGCAGCAAGCAATGCAATTTCAGTGGGAGTTAATCATTTTTGTCATACAGGAAACCTGTAACTCAGCGCTTCATCCTGGCGGGCTTCATTGTATGTAGTACACCTGGAAGAGACACACAGATTCACTGAGCCTCAGGTTCTGAGAGGTTTGTGCCACAGCTGGCTCTTTCCTCTCATCAGTACCAGGATCAAAATGAAAACAAACTTTACTGTGTACGCACAAGCACACTACAGCCATAGCAAGTCCTGTGATAGGTGCATCTGCTGAAATAGCAGGAAGTCTAGACAGACCACTTGGTCTTCTTCAGCCTCATTGTATGTAGAGTCCCTACAGTTTACTAGTAATTAGAACTGGACTGCATATTATTTTTAATTTTTATAATGTTTAGTCAGGAAAGACTCACTAAGCCAAGGCTCGTTTCCTGGTGTGTCCTAGGAGTACAGGGCTGCAGACTGATATGACCATCCAGAACACCAATACATTCTAATTCTGTTGGCAGTCTAAGGGTTAAGTGACTTGCTCATGGTCACACAGTATGCAAGTAGTGGCTGTGGGATTAAAACCCAGTTCTCCCGGTTTGCAGCTCAAATCTTAACCACTATACGACACTGCCTTCCAGTATTATTTGCAACATGTTATGCAATTTGTGTGCCCACCAGGGCAAAGCTCACCTGTCTGTTGATGGAAAGTGATGGGGGATGATCAACAGAACTTTATCAATGGTGGGGGGGTAAGGAGAAATCCAGCCTCTTTAAAACAATATTGGGATTTGGAATCAGAGTAACCTAGAGGCCCTTCCACTTCTCAAAAAAAAAAGTCTGAAAGAGGGTCAGCAACTCTCCACATCCATCTGGCTGTGAAACCTGAGTGGCCATTAAACCCCACGGGTAATGCTGGCTGCTGAAAGGGGAGGAAGCAGACTTAGCCTTTGTAGACAAGAAAAAGTATACCTTGTGACTGCCTCTGCTAGGGTTACCTGCCTTCAGATAAAGAAATCAACACTGTGGTCCTAGCAATCAAGAGTCCCTGTGCCCTCTTCTGTTTCCAAAGAGGAGGGGAGTGCCTCATGGAGTATCTCAGGGGATGGTGCTCATGGTATTGCTTCCTGGGAACACACCAAGGAATGTGCCCCGGTCAAAAAATTCTGTGCCCCAGTTCATGCCCCAGTGCTCTGAGTCCCTGCTGTAATGCTGCATTTTGTAACTTAAAACTTGCTTACCTGCTGCCAGCTCCACCCAGGTCCCAAATCATTCATGTCCCAACTCCTGACTGAGTGCCCCACAACCCAAGCACCAACCACCGACTCCCATTCCATGGGCTATGTAGCACTTAAATTCGGCAGTACAGACCCTGGTCCTGTTTCTGTTAGTTTGTGGTAGGAGTCAGACTTCTGCAGCTGTGACACGCACCATGTCTAACAGCAGCGCATCAATATAGCCACTCGACTGTGCTGCCATTCAAGAGAGCTCCAGCTGCATTTTGCCACCTCTGACCCTAACAGCCAGCTATTCTGGTGGTCATACCCCTCAGGTCTATTCTGCGGCCTGTGCAATCCCCTCCTGCCCTCCAGGTGCCCTTTTTTCACACCACAGTATTTGTCTGCTGAGCGAGCAGAGTTAGCACCGTTCCAGGATTGAAGTCACCATAGGATCGCACACTGGTCCTGTCGGTGAATCCGAGGGCTGCTTTAGTAAAAAATAAATTAGATGCTGTCTCACCTGTCGCCTGCCTGAATCAAGAGCCACTCAGCCATCTGTGCCCACCAAAACCAGAACCGTATTGGCATTGCTTGAAAGCTGCATCACAGAAGCCCCTTCCCCCGACCCAGCAGTGCAGCTAACCTTAAAAGAGCTGTACTGACTGTTGTGCTTTTTTCACAAAAGACTAGAGCATGGTCTAGTTGGAAATGGGAGAGAGCTGCAGTAGCTAACCACCCAGCCCAACCAGTAGCTACAGCACAGAGCCAGACCATCAAGTAAAAGTCCAATCAGCAACAACCAGCAGCAACAACAGCCAAGAGAATAGCTGCCCGCAGAACCAGAGAGACAGGGTCCTGGCTGCTTGTGCCTTTTCATTGAGGTAAGTGGCTAGGTTTATTAGAAAATGTCTCAGTACTGTGGGAAGGGGGGGAGAGAGACTCAAGGGAGAGAATGCACGTCCCTCTATCTCCTGGCCCTGCCACTGCGGGTAGGCAATCCATTGGGGACCAGTTTGGGAGGTGGATACCTGCTGAAAAGGGGTGGGATGGCCCTACTTCTCCTGACTAGAATGGCTCTGCTACTCAGGCGGGGGAGATGGCCCTGTTTCTCCCGGCTCGGGGGGGGGGCCTATCTCCTAGATTGGATAGCCCTGTTTCTCCTGCTAGAAGAAGCAGGACCATCCCCTCAAGACAGGAGGAACAGGGCCATCCCCTGCAAAAAAATAAAATGGAAGTGGCATTTTTATTTCAGAAACATAACATTCATCATTTGTTCAAATACCCCAAAAGGCAGGTGTGCATTAATATGCACGCATGCTTTCCATTCCGGTTTGTACAGGTGCCATGGCTTCCAACTGTAGTGCCCACCCAGTGCCCTGGTAACCAACAGAAGCTGAAGCCGCCACTGCTGGTGCTCGGCCGAATGATTTTTTTTAACAGTTTTACTATTGAGCTGGAGAGGGGGGCAGCAGCAGTGGGCTGCTGACGTTTATTGGTGACACTAAACTGGCACAGAGAATGAACACATGAGAGATGGGATCCATTGCAGGACGGCTCTACACATGAAGCACATAGACCAAGAAAGAGGATTTAGCTTTGTTTTTCCAATCTCTCTCTTTCCACCTACCCACTCCAAGTCGTAGGCTATCTGCTTCCCTCTCTTGGGCCAGCAGCCTTACCCACCCAGCAACCCAGTTCCCTGTAAGACCTTTCCAAGTGCAGCAGGCCCAGGAATACTGTTGGTCATCCTGACAGGCCTGGGTGTTTATTTTGCTTTCTCTCCACTCCTCCTACCACTCACCTATCTCAGCAGGGCCATGCCTAACCTCCTGTGGCCTTACAGGCACACAGATCCCCTGTGGCTGGTGGTGGGGGGCCTGCATGGACCTGCGGCACTGCTCTCAGTGGTAGAGGAGGTGCAATGCCCCTCACCATGGTTAAGAACACACTGCCATTGGCTGCACTCCCCATCCATGGCCTCCCAACTGCAGACCACCCAGGTTCACTACTGAACGGAAGCCCCCTGTGTGACAGCAGAACCCACACTGCCGGGCTAGGCCCTAGTGGCTTACTTTTAATGGGAGAAGTGTAAGTTAATACACCTAGAGAGGCACATACACACTGTGTGGCGTGGCAGTGGACAGCACAGCCCATGTAAAGAGAAAGGATCAAGGTAACTGTGGACAGCTCACTGGAGCCAGACAAGCAACATGATGCTGCAGTCAAAAGTAAAAATGCGATGTTGGGGTGCTTTGGGGGGGGGGGACAGGTCAAGGGAGGTAACCCTTCCAGTATGAGGCCTTAGCAAAATGTAGCGGAATTACTGCAGGTTTTTAACTTGTGTGTTCTATATAAACAGTATGATGTTTTGAACTAGTATTGTATGTTATTTTAACAGCTCTTTTTCTAATGTTGTATAAGTGTTGTCTAAATCCATAGTAACAGTGTAACTAAATGCTGACTACAAAGAATAAGGATGTCATTGCCTTGGCTCACATGATGTAAAATCATCTTGTTCATATTTTAATATACAACATTTTGATTGATTGGTTGATTGACAGATTGATTGATTACCACACCCAGATTACTGCATACAGTTCTGGTTATCCCAGTAACGAAAAGGTAAGCGAGAGATAGAGAGAGTCCAGCACTGGGCCACCAAGCAGATTAACAATTTAGAAGGCAAGAACTACAAGGAGGGATTATTAAAACTCAGATTGTTCAGCTGAGAGATAAGAAGACTGAACGGGTGCAATAGCACAGTGAACCAGATACTAAAGAGGATAGACAGGGTTGATTATGCATGGGTGTTTGAGCTATTGAGTGCAAGCTGAACTAGAGACTATGCACTGAAATGGGGGGGGGAGTGAGGGGAACATTAGTAAGCATTACTTCACATAGAGGGTGATTACCATGTGGATTAGCTTACCTGGTGAAGTTGTGAAATCTAGCAGGGGTAGGGGGTAGGGGGTAGGATAAGGGGAAATATTAGTACACATTACTTCACACAGAGGGTGGTTACAATGTAGAATAGCCTACCTGGTAAGTTTGTGGAAGCTAGTAGTGTTAAGACTTTAAAGGAGATCTAGACAGATTCCTGTGGGAGAATGATATTCAGGGTTACACAGCATAAGCCAGGGTAGCACACACTGATTGATAAACTTGGATGTACGTCCATACTCAAACTGAGCATAGTCACTGCCGAGCTGCAACAAGGGCAGAGAAAAGGGACCCTAATTCCCTTCCATCATTGCAATAATATGTTATCGTGTTACACACCTTACTGGAAGAATGAAAGCCACATGAAAAACCTATATTTCTCAGCAGCCTTTATATGGCTTCCCACAGACAGAAAATAACTGCATTGTTCCATTTATGGCAAAAAAATGCTTTCAAATATATAAAAATGTGTCCCTTTTTGATGTATTTAGAATAATGGAAAACGATATATGTCGATGACACATATACGGACAATATAATACATTTACATCAATACTGATTTGCAGGAACGATCCAGGCAGTAAGAGACCGGCATACATTTGATCAGGTGTAATGTACCAGCACAGGTACAGAACAGTAGTCCACATAGAGAACTGCGTACAAGGCAGCAATACGTACAGTAAGTGCAGATACATGAGAACAGTGCTAATTCGCCAACCAAGCTCTATATCCCAGCCCTAATGTGGTATCTGCATGAGCGTTCCAAAGGTCACTGATTGACAACTGTTGTATCTACGTATAGCATGTTTACATGCATCAATGTAGGAGTAAATTTGATTTCAAAACACTTTTTGTTTAATTTTTAACACTGAAACAACATCATTTAACATAAAGTATGGTGGCAGTGTAAACTCCTTTTTTACCCACCCTTGGCGAGATTCCTCTTTTGCTGTGCACACTGAATTCATACTGCGGATGAGTCTGGATGGTACTAGCAAATATCTTTTTACATGTAGTTTATGTCCCTCCAGCTTGGGAAAACTTGGACTCCCTTCATTCCTGCCCCACTGACCCCCATCATCCATCACCTCTCCAGGCTTGTCCTAGTGTTGAGTCGGTTGGGGGATTGGTGGGCAGTACGCCATGTATGCCTGCCCCTCTGCCATTTTTCCACCATTTTTCTCCCGATTCTCCTTGCTGGGGTGCACACGTCAGCATGCTCACATGGAGACACACACACTGTAGGGTACAATAGCACTGCCCACTTCTGCAGCTCCTGACGAGCAGTACCACCAGGCCCCCACCTGGTGGCAGTCTTTCAATGGAGCTAGCAGTCCTTCCTCAACAGCAGGGGAGAGCAGTCCCTCGGACACTCAGTCATCTCCCCCCACTCAACCCCCAGCAACCCATGCTCATTTCCAAACATGGGCCGCCGGCGTGAAATGAGGTGAGGCATCCAGCACCTCAACCCTTAGCGCCACTGTTCCAGTGACATTAGCACATATTTCTGATGGTAAACAGCACTGCACCATACCAGAAGGTGGTGCTGTGCTATTTACAGTCACTTCACTACCAGTCTCTGTTGCTTGTAAAGCTCCATACGAGATCATGTGTATGAAAAGCACTCCAAAACGTTTATTTTTCTCCTCCTTCTCCTCCTGTCTCTCTGAAGCTTTCCCCCCCCAACCAGTTCTTTTCCTTCTGCTGTTTCTCTAAGGCTTGCACCCCCCACCCCATGATCGAGTCCTCGGTTTGGCCCCTTCCCCCAGCCTGTTTGTATCTGGTGGGGATGTGAGCCGACTGATTAGGACCCAAGAGTGCTAATCATCAGCTATCATTTGGACATCAGGAATATTTATAATATATCCTCATTATGCTGGGTTTATTCATCCTGTTCAGTTAGGCGGTCCTCCTTCTTCCTCTCCTTGATTCCACATGTTCATTCACGCTCCACTGTGCCCCTGCAGAGTAGGCGCTCCACATGAGATGTCTCTTTGGCCCAGTCATAGGGGTTCTGGGCCAGGATGCACTTCCACCGGCAGCACCCCCATTTATAGATCATCTAATTGCTATCAACCCTGGCTCACTAATTGACCTGGGTCAACTGCATGGGAGTGTGTAGTGCTACTGCTGAGCCATTGGGTAGCATAGTAATAGAAACTTTAAAAAACTTCAACCAACCAAAAAACACATGTTGGGAATAAAACAGAATGGAAATACAACCCCCCTTCAGGTGGTGTGTGCACTGGCCTACATCCATGCCCAGGAATGAGGGTGGGCATGGCCCATGGGATCTCCCATGTCTAGGAGTATCTGTTTCTCATCAGGAGCTCCTTTGCACTCGATATTTGGGGTTCTTATTTGGATTCTTGGGCAGTGAGGATTTCAGGGCACTCTTATGACTCTGCTTGGATGCAACAGATGCTCAGAAAAGGTTCAAGCATTTCACTTTTACCGCAGGATTTTACTCAGAGTTTATTTGCACATAATACCTCAGGTCCGGAGACCTCAATTCATCTGCTCGAAATCAAGCTTCATAATATTCCCATACACTATTCCCAGGGTACCGGTAGGCTCCTGATTCTACTCTCAGGCTGCTATGGTGAAACTGTTCCCTCTCTGGCTTCCTGCTGGAATGAATGTTAACCCTCTTTTTTCTCCAGCATTCCTCACTCCTCACTTTGCTTTCATGACACTCTGTCCCTTCCTTATGCACACTGTGCTTCACGGATGGCCTCTCTGTGACTACCAGAAAATATCTTTGCCAGAGGGTTCCCTAGTGCACATTCTGATTTGTCTTTAGCTTGCATCTAGCTTGAACTGGGGCTCTGCTTTGCTCAGACGTTCATTTAATATATACAGCACACCGACAGGGTGTCTATTCCTTAAGTGTAAGAAGGAAGGGATTGTTAGGCTTAAGAAAGGGGTGGAGTGGGTGGAGGATAATGGGGGAAAAGCAGGTACACTAAATGAATACTTCTGTTCTGTCTTCACCAGGGAGAAGGATGGACCAGTGCCTTCAGGAGGGAAAAGAGGAGCGGTGGGGAGGGGAACACAGATGTAGTGATAGAGGAGGAGGATAGAGTGAGGGAGGGGCTGCTGGCATTGAAGATGGGCAAATCACCTAGCTCGGACAGAGTACATCCAAGGGTACTAAAGGAACTGGCTGAGGAGCTAGCAGGGACACTGGTAGACCTACTTAATAGTTCACTAGAGTCAGGCATGGTACTGCAGGACTGGAGAACAGCACATGCAGTGCCCCTCCACAAAAGCGGTCCCAAGAATGACCCAGGGAAGTACAGACCAGTCAGTCTGACCTCCACTGTGGGCAACCTCATGGAGACCATGTTAAAGGAAAGGTCGGTGGAATATCTAGAGGAGCATGGTCTCCAGGGTGAGAGGCAGCATGGGTTCGTGGGGGGAGATCGAGTCAAACAAATCTGATTGACTTCTTTGACTGTGTAACTAAGACAGTAGACAGGGACCAAGCAGTAGACATCCTCTGTCTTGATTTCAGCAAGGCCTTTGACTCTATACCCCACAAAAGATTGATCAGGAAGTTGGTGGATCTTGGGGTTGGGGAAAGGATGGCCAGATGGGTGGAAAACTGGCTGAGGGACGGAACCCAGAGGGTGGTTGTGAGGGGAGAGTTATCTGGCACCAGAGAGGTAACCAGTGGGGTCCCACTGGGCTTGGTGCTGAGGCTGGTGTTGTTCAATGTCTTCATCAATGGCACTGAGGATGGCATTAAAAGGGCAAAATGTGCCTATTCGCGGATGACATCAAGCTCTGTGGGAGAGTGGACACAGCCGAAGGGATACAGGGACTACAGAAAGATCTAGAAAAGCTGGGGAGGTGGTCCCGGATCTGACAACTTGGATTCAATGCCAAGAAATGCAAAGTTATGCATATTGGAGCCAAGAATCCCAGGACCGACTGCTACCTGAGTGGAGTCTGAGTATCTGCATCAGAGGAAGAGAAGGACATGGAAGTGATGATCACTAGTGACCTGATGCACTCCATGCAGTGCAAGAAAGCAGCAGCAAAGGAAAACAAGTTGCTGGGATGCATATCTAGGGGGATCAGTAGAGAGGAGGTTATACTGCCCTTGTATAGGTCACTGGTAAGGCTGCATCTCGAGTATGGAGTTCAGTACTGGTGCCCACACCTCAAAAAGGACATTAGCCTGCTGGAGAAGGTCCAGAGGAGGATGACAAAGATGATAGCTGGTCAGCAGGGTAGAGCATATGATGAGAGGTTGAGGGCACTGAACATGTACTCCCTGAAAGACAGGAGAGAGGGGAGGGGGACATGATTGGGACCTTCAAGTACTTGAAAGGGATAAATATGGTTGATAATGAGAGTCCCTTTAAGCTGAGTGGCAGCCATAACACGAGGGGGCACAGTCTTAAGCTGGAGGATGGGAGGTTTAGGAGGGAGGTCAGGAAGCACTTCTTCACAGAGAGGGTGGTGGACACTTGGAATGCACTGCTGGAAGAGGTCATCTCATTGAAGACAGTGGGTAGCTTTAAGAGTGGCTGGGATAGGCATAGGGAGAAGGTAAGGATCATGGGTAGGGAGGATGGGACGAGTGGGAAGGGAGGGCAGGGACATTACCTCAAGCTGTGGACCCTGCAATATGAGCAGACTTGATAGACCAAATGGTCTTCTTCTGCTGGCTTGTTCGTATGTTTGCATGTTCGCATGTATGTTCTCTGCTCCCAGAGGTACAATACACGGGGTTGGCACTTCCCTTGCCAACATTCCACTGACCCTCCTGCAGTCTGAGCCTAGTGTTGGTTCACTGGGTCACATCCTATACACAGCCACGTGATTTGCGCACTTGGATACCTTCCCTGGTGTGGCAAACTATGGGCACCACCCTACAAAGGATTCTGTCTTTCCTTATGCCTGGAGACGCTTCACCTACCTTATCTAGCTGCTATGAAACAGCTGACCATCCCATCTGCTGTCTTTAGGTGTGATGACCTAAACGTGCCAGTCTCTGGGGTTGCCCCCCCCCCCAACAAGGATCTCCCTTGAGGTCTTTGGAGGAACCTGCCATAGGCCCGAAAGCCATCAGGAGGTCTCTCTTTAACAAGAAACCACCTTTGGGTTCCTGCATCCTCCTGGTGGCCCCACTGTTACTCACCAGTATAGGCACACCCTCGGCATGATCCACAGATCCCAGCAGTTCAGGATCTTTCCCCGGTGCCAAGTTCCTTCCCTGGTAGCCATCATGGTTTCACTCATGAACTTGCTTCCTATTGCTTTTATCTGCAATTTTTTACTTTGACGCTGGGTCACTGGCCTAAACTGCATGTACTTGCTGAGTATTGTCACTGTTTATATTCTTGCACTGTTTGTATCTTTATATTCCTGACGTGCAGCCTTTCAAAAAGAGTCCTTGACTCAAAGGGTTGTAATTCTGATTACCTAATAAATAAATAAATAAATAAATAAAATAGAACCCACTGTTTCCATGATGCAGTAAAAGCCTCATGGTGGCCAGGATCTCTGCCACTCTTGGCACCCTGAGAACAACTGGTACCCAGCTTCTGCTATACTTTCAGGTGGGAGCCTTCTCTTTCAATTCTCCTGGGCCTATGGCCTGCATCCAGTGGCCAGTAACCACCCAGGAGGAAACCTGGGCACCAACTCTCTGCTGCTGTGATGTGAGAGTGACTTGGTGAACGCTAGCCAGTGCCCACTCTCCTAGGTGCTCTGGATGGCACCCAAGGACCCTGGCACTACAAACCTTTCTGCTGGCTATGTCTGCTGCTCCCAGGCTGGGACCTATGCCAAGGGTGGCCCAGGCAGTTCCATGCCTGGGGCCACTGCTCCAAACGAGGGCACCTGGAGCACTGAAGTTCCTTTCAGTACTCTGCCTACAGTTTGCCTCCTCCTACTACTCCCTACTTTTGGTACCACTAGGGCACCCTATTAATTTTAATTTAATAATTTTTTTTTTACCCAGTACCCCGACCCCAAAGACTTCCTCAGCCCCCACCCTTGCTCACCAGCCCCAAGCCCAGGCTTACCCCCACCCGGGCGGGGCCTCTGGGCAGGCACCCCTTCCCCAGGACATTCAATCTCAAGCCCTGGCATACCCCCCAGGATGGGGCCACAGCAGCAGAACCCACTAGCTGACCTTTTATTGTGACGGGAATGGCAGCAGAGGTGGGAGCATCACCCACAGGGCCAGATTTTTTTGTAGATGCTAGTGTTCCCAGAGGCAGGATATGCAATGATGTCAACAGCATGCCTGATGTCTGTCCCACTTCCCATGATGTGTGGCCTCCATACTTGCTGCTCCCCAGCCTCTGCAGGAGCCGCCAATGTACCGAGTGCTCCCCCCTCCCCCCCGGTGAAGGAGAGTCACCAGACGGCGCTCAATCCTTCTCCACCCCAGCCAACCCTCCAACTTCTGTGTCCGTTCTTGAATCTGGGTCGTCAGCATCGCAAGTGGATGCACTGCCGCTGCACCGGTGGGCCAGCCACAAGGGCATCCTATTTTTATTTGCACTTTTAAAGCTCCTCTGATCATCTATACTCTCAGTGGATGATCTCAGACCATTGCTCAACCCACACTATAGTGGATAACCACCTCCTCCTACTGTAAGAATTAGGTTGTTACAGAAAGATAAAATGGCTATGTTGAGAGGGTGGTGTCAGAATCATCTAAAAAACATTTTTATACCTTATTGCTGCTTTAAATGGCATTCTATGTTGACTAGCTTCAGATGTAAAGTCATATGTTTTTTATGTCTTCTCATAATGGCTGTTATGCTCGAAGGTGCAGAGCGCCTCCGCGCCACATATGTGAGGTGCAGAGACACTCCACACACATTGCACACCCCCATGCAGGATGCACTAAGGAGGGTGCACAGCCCCCAATCCACCCTTGCAGACACTTAATGTGCACGACGTGCAGAGGGTGGGCGGGAGCATGCCAGCACCACGCAGCATGCACAAAGCCATGTAGAGCTGCGCACCAGGGAACATATGAGGGTAGCCATTATGCCAGGGTAAACCCTGCCATAAGTCTCCTACGCTCCTTGCTCCCACACACACCAGATGAGAGAATGGCCTCACGGCAAGTGGGCATTCCCCGTAGAGCGAGCCAGCCCAGTCCACATACCCCAGCAGCTGACGCCCCACACATACAGTGCCTCCCCATCCCCTGAGGCTGCACTCCCACCCTAGGGCAGCAACACCATGCCTATACTGCCCATGGCCCAACAGCATACCGGCAAGGCACCCGGTAAGGCAAGACACCCCCCCCAACTGCACCCATCCCTGGACCGGACGCCCCCCCATGTGGGCACCTGCCCTGGGTGGTACACCCTCCCTCACCCACACAGACACAAGGGTGCGGTGCCCTGGGTCTCCATCCCACACACCGCTGTCTAGCGATACCCCACACACACACACACACCAGCAGCACCAACACCCCCCCGCATGGTCCGTCGGTGCCACATCTCAGGAAGGCAGGTGGCACTGCCCACCACATACCACCATGGCTGCTGGCCATCCGACATCCGCAGTGGCGCACAGCTACTGCACACCCTGCCATGTATGGGATCTCCCGTTGGACCTGGGATGGGCATCCAACTGGATGCCCACCCGGGTCCGTGGCTACACCCCCGTCTGCCCCACCTGACCCTGCACACCGCGGGGCCACAGACAGGTGGCTGGCATTCGTGAATGCCACCGGGTGCACACCTGTCCACAGGTACAGAGCTGCGAAGGCTGGATGCATGCCTCAGGTGAGTACGTCCCGTCCATTAGAGCATAGGGCCCAATAATTGTATAAAGAATGCTGCAGACAAATACAACATAGAGGATAATGGATGGACAACAGTGAACAACAATGCTGTGTTTGCTTCGTGAGGCTGTCGTGACAATCAGTAGACCTCGAGGGTGAAGCTCAAGAGGCCTGCAGTTGTCTTGACAACCTCAAGAAGTAAACTCAGCATTGTTGTTCACTGTTGCCCATCCATTGTATTTTATAGTGTATGGACAACTCTGCGCAGCAACAGAAAGATTAAAAAGACTGCGGAAGCCATTGCTAATCTCTCATTTTTCTCGTCAGAAGTGACAGATGAAATTGACAATGAAAAAAAACAAAACAAGTGATTGGCATGGCAGACAGGGACAGCTGAGCGTGCGAGGGCATTCCATGTTGTTGTACCCTTGTAGTGACATACTCAAGATGGAATAACAGCAGTTTGATGTCACTACTAGGGTACAACAACATTAGGAATTCACTGAATTCCATGAACAACAGCCCTCTCCCATACGCTATAAGCATATAGCAGGCAGGGCAGAATAGCCTATTACAAAGGTTAAGGGGCCAGCCCTGTGAAAAACAGATCCGACACCAACTCTAATGACTGACAGTTCAGAACAGATGTAGGGCACTCATTATCCTACTGGGGTGGGTCAGACCTTAGCACATAGCAGAGGCAGGCTTTCTGGCCCAGGAAGTAACTCATCACACTACGGGGCACACGTAGAGACATGGTGAGGTAATTATCAGGGATGGGCCAACCTCTTATGCTTCTGTGTAGACCTAGTTCTAAGTAAAGGAATTAGAACTCAACAATGCCCTAAAAGGTTCTTGTTCTCTAACCTCTTTATGAACCTAATAATCTCAATATACTTACATATTAATTATATACTAATTACATATGTAATAACATACAACAGGGTGAGGCTATGTTGTAATAATTAAACACCCCTGGTGAGTTGTGTCAACCCCACCGGGACGTGGTTATTACAGCACACTCGCCCATGCTGGGGTTGCCCTCCTCTGATCTTCTGGCATCCTACCAACATGGACACTGATGTTCAACTCCATATGCAAGGCTGGACCTGCGAGTACCTGAGGCCATTGACTGACATCTGTTGTATGCATGGATGACATGTTTACATCTGCATTTATTTATAATATTTGACATGCGCAATGTAACTTTATTTGCTAATGTGTAACTTCTCTGCTGCTGTAATGTTTCCCAGGACCCTCTTGTATTTTAAGTTTTTTTTTTTCTGTGTGTGAGTTTACTGATCATTAAAGGTGCCAGATCAACAGCACTAGAAACTTAAGTCCTCTGCTTATCCACATGACAGGTACAGCACGGGCAATCAAAGTGCAAGCTTCCCGCACCAACCCACCAATGTGCCTCAATCCTGCCATGAAGGGACTGCCACGTAGGTTAGTGGATAGTTGAGACCCCATGCCCATTCAATCCTTGGTCTCTCACGTGAGACTGACAACAAGGGTGCCAATTAGTGCCAACTGTGTGGGTGGTTTTGTGATGTGGACATCTGCGCACTGGGAACTGAATTATTTTTATTGATTTTATTTTATTTATTTGTAATATCGGAAGACCTTTGAGCGTGAGCTCTTTTACAAAGGTTCCACGCCAGGGTGGACAAATAATACAAGACACAAATACAGTGGTTACAGGTTCAGAACAAGTACAGTTGTTACAGGGGTCGGCATATTAGGCAATTAAAGAGTAGTACATGAGAATTTTAGACAAACAGTGGAAAACAAAGCGATTGCAATAGGATTTAGGTTATGTCTTCGATGATTCTCTGGGTGGCTTAGCCCTGGAGACCACAAAAAGTCCATTGATAGACTATGGTTGGGAAAGTGGGAGAAGGGAGGTTTGGGGGGGGCAGTACGCAGAGCGGTAAGGAGGATTAATAGCTTACTAGTGCTCCTGGCTAGGCTGAGATGAACTCAACAAGGCCCTAAAAGGTTCTTGTTCTCTATTTCTAATTAAGACTACCACAGCTCATTTCACATAGGCCACTGAACAGCTTTCAGGTGTTAATAGCTTTTGCCCACTACTGTCCTGTCCTGGATTTGAACCAGTGACCCAGAGATGAAAGGCTACTTAGCCAAAACACTGGAACTGGTGCGCTAATGGCAAGACATGGAGCAGCCGCAAATAAGCCAAGATACAGTCAAAAAGACACAAAAATGCTGCGCTGCATACAAGGCTCAAGAATTGCTTATTTTATTCAAACTTCCACATCAGAAAACATGTCCCTGGTGCTTCGAGGGAGCAGTTCCTCTTCATTAGGGGATCAATGATGTGTTTTTTTGTGAAAGGCTCCTTAACCTGCTACCAAAAGACCCTCTTGTAATAACGGGTGGTGCACTTAAATGAGGCTTTCCTGGTATGCAAAGAATTCAAATAAATAAAAATAACATTTTTGGTTTATCCCCAGATGTTCTCCATCAGCCTCCTTCCTCCCACACTGGGCTGCAGTATGCCCATGACGAACCTCTCTGGCACGCAGTTTCCCCTATGGAGGAGGTGAACCTCCTTGGCCCACCACAGAGATTACATAACATGATGCATCTCTTACCTTACTGAGAGCATGAAGTTGCCAGAAGCACCCCTTGACCACGGCCCCCCACTGACAGGCATTTTGGACTCACTTCAGAACCCAGAGCACCTTCAGGTTACCACAAGGCTTTCAACCACTGGGGCACTACACAGCCTCCTGACCATGTCTCTCTTAAGAGCAGTAACAGAGCATGCTGTAAGGGAGGGGGGATTCCCAGTCACACCAACTTCATGCCTCCATCAGCATGTACCCAGGTGACAGGATGTCACACCAGATCTGGGTGGGAATGAATGTCAAAAGGGCTAGAAACTCCAAACCAGCGTGGATACTTCTGTTGTTATTTTGTTTGTTTGATTTTTGCAACCTACCTTGCCCCCAGGCACCTAACTCTTTCAGGACCTCGCACTGTGCCACTCCTCTGCCCGCTGGACCCGTTCACATTGGCATTGTCCTCCAACAGATCCCAGTGTGTCCCACTGGTGCCGAGGTCAGTTTTATCCCTCCTGGGGCCCCCTCCAACTTTGGAGGAGAGGGAGTACATGTCTCTGAAGCCAAGGGTCAGGCACCAGCTGCTGGGGAGCGAGGGTGCCACCCATGAGTAGCATTTTTCCCCTGTTCTCCCCATCCATCCTTCCTCCCATGCAGAGCATGCCCATATTGGTTCCCAGGGGCAAGACCTGTTGGCACATGGTCACCTATGCCTGCAATGGCACCATGCTTTCTCCTGGTGCCACTCTCTGAGTGGTGCACATTATCTCTCTCTCTCCCTGGGAGGACAACATCCACACAGACACTCTTTCACCCTCCCTTCCAGCCCCCACCGCTGACGTCAAGGGCTCAGGGCATGAACCCGGGTCACCAGTGTACCAGAATGGGTCGCCCCCACCGCTTAGTGCCATGCCACAGAGACAGCTCCTTTTGTCTTTTTAAATTGCCCTAGTTTTCTTTCTTTCATTCAATTCATTTCTTTTACACATTTCTAAAAAAGTATATTTAAGAATTACTTTTTTTTTATTTTTTTTTTATTTCCTGGTTGGCCCTCCGGCCAAGCCACACACTCAACTTGTACTTTTTCTTCTCCAGCGTCTTCAGGCAATTAAAAAGAATAAAGCAACAGTTGTCTCTGAGCAGCGACTGGATGCCAGTGACCCTGATTTTCTGTGTGGCTGGGCAGGGTGAATGGGGCCATTGAGAGCTGCTGCTGACTGGCACCTCCACTCGGGGATTGTCTCCCTTCCCCTCCTCCCCTCCCCCCTCCTCCTTCTCCTTTCTTTCTCCTTTCCTGGAGAAAAGGGCCCGACTCCACGTCCCATTGGCCGGCAGCCTGAATGGGAGCAGAGTGAACAAGAAGGGGATTAATGGGACCTTGGTTGGTGACAGGCTGCCCGAATTCAAGCTGCACCAGCTGGGAATGAACGGAGGCTCAGTGGGGCAGCACGGCAGGCCAGCCTCTCCCCCTATTCAATCATGCCTACATTCCTGCATCATTAAATAGGGTCCTTCTTTACAACAGAGAGAAAGCCTGTTAGCTTTCTCGTTGCCTTTTATTGCACCTGCCTTGACAGGTAGAAACGAATGGCCTCCTCTTTTTTTTTTTTTGTTCTGGGTAATTTCCCCCCTCCTGCTATTGTGTTTTGTTGGTCTCCTCCCCCTCCCCTTCTCTGATCTCTGCTCCAGACAGGTCACTCTGAGGTTGCGCAGCTAGTGGCAATTATGCAGAAAATGTGTAAAAAGAAGAAAGACATACCCTAACTTTTCAATTTCTATGTATAATGCCTAGCCCTATATGTTTTACACCTACATTTATCCTTGCTTCATGAAGCTATACTATGATGCTGGAGCTGTTTCTGGACACACAAACTATTAACATGTTAGACTAACTTTTTATAATTCTTTGTTTATACCTCCTTCTCAACAGCGCTGGCTACTATCAGTTTTTAAGTGACCTCCCAGCCTCCAACACTGCCTACCTGTGCTCTATGAACTCCATGGCTTGCCCCCCCCCCCCCAGCCTCAGCAGTGTCCTCAGATCCTCAGATCAGCAGGTTCCTTTAGAGCTTTAGGCAGCACCACAGGGATACAAGTGTACCACGCATCACCCAGGCAGGTCTGGGGCCATTTTTGGGTTCTGTGTTTTCTAGCCCTCAGCTTGCTTGACTCTACCTTCCTGTCTGGTGCCTACACCACCAAACTCGGACCACCAGGGGTAACAGGATGGCAACTAAGCTAACTTTATAGAAACATATGACACCCAGTTTTTTTGTTACTTTATTTCACCTTAAGAAATGTGCTGCACATTCTTTCCATTTTTTCCTCATTTTAATGACAGGCACTAAACATTTTAATGCTATCACTTAGGATGTATGAGGAGAGAAACAGGGAGGAAGGAAGGGGAAAGAAAGAAAGAAAGAAAAAGAGGAGGAGGGAGGAGGAAGGAAGAGAAAGAAAGAAAGAGAGAGAGAGAGAAGGAAAGAAAGAAAGAAAGAAAGAAAGAAAGATTGATTCTTGGTTTCTTGGTTTACATTCCTAAGAAGCATATGGAGGAATTAACAGATAGAATGAAGGCTGGATATATCACTTAGATAGATGTCAGTGTAGCTCGCTTGGTAACACATCTATCTGTAGGCCAGAAACATAGTGGGTTGTAGTCCCACACTGGAACTTGGGCTCATACCACAAATGCTGGCACTCTAGTTCAGTTCTAGGGGTCTGCTTTACTGCCTGCGGGCGCCATTCGTGCTACAAAATATTAAACGGAGGTCCCTTCTGCCCATCTCTGGTGCTGTCATGGTGGGTGTACAGTTGGAAGTAAAAGAAACCAAGACACTTTTCATAGGCGATGGGGATTTTTCCCTAGTGTCCTGGCCGAGATTCTCTTTCCCATAAAACCAGTTCAGGCAATTCTCTATGACTGCATGGGGGGTTTGAGGAACAGAAAGGCTGCCATTACAGGTTTACAGTCACTTCTTTACCAGTCTCTCTCACTGTTTGAAAAAACGCTTTGGGATAAATGTGTATGAAGGGCACTTCTTCATCTATGGAGACCAGGGATTTTTAAATAGATTCAGTCATAATACAATTACTTTAACCAGGTGCATAGGCTTAGTATTAATCAACTACAACTAATGCAACAACATAAAAAGAAACAAATCATCAATATTCCAGGAAGGTGCTGAAGGCATTCCACTGTAACATTAATGAGGTTTGTTCTACCCTAACATCAATACATGTAGCAAGAGCTGGAAACTCCTGAGTCTGCATGCTTGGGTAATGTCGATGTCTGCATTCTGATTGGATGGTGGTAGCAATCTGTCATGCCACAACAGACCTGAAAGCACCAGCAGCAGACAGGGATTATCCTTGCACAACGAGTCACTACATTCATGGTCCATGGCTGCCCCCATGCACAGGTGCTGAGTTCCATGCAGATGGAGTGGGCAGGCAAGGGGGAAGAGCAGCAGTGATGGACTCTGGGCTTCCAGTTGTTCAGACAATCAGTGGATCCCCAGTTCCACAAGACCAGAGGATTATGAAATATGTTAGTCTGGTAAAGACTGGCCCACTTCCCCTCTCCCAGCTTCCCTTATTACAGAAGATTGCTGGGGACTTGCGTCCATGCGTGTGTGTGTTGGGGAGGGTACTGACTGGGGCCATGGATGTCAATGGAGATTTCAGTGGGGGGCGCAGATGACTTACAGCTGAGATCCCCTGGGTAAAACATTTGTACCAACCTAATGCCGAAAGTAAGTCCTACCTGGCTTCAGGCATGCTGCATAAACTGGTTCCACCTGATATACCCCCAACCTCACTGATAACACAGCTATGTAATCCCCACCCAAGAAAAGGGAGGTGCTTACCTTTCTGTTCTTAAGACCTGCCAATAAGGGCTGGGATCCATGAGTATTTTTAATGCTTTTGTCAACTGCTATGGACACCAGCTCCTGTTCTCTAAAGGGTTACAGCCAGGGGATTGGAAAGCTGGACAGTGAGAAAAGGAAGGACCAACACTTCTTATGCATAGTGCAATAGATACTCTGAGATGCTCACCTGACCATGATGGGCAGATAGAGGGGTTGGGAGGAGACAGAAAGAGAAGTGCTGCTGTGTTACTGATATTTGGTGGCCAGTAGGCACACCAGTATGAAATGGAGCCATTGCAAGGGTCAGATTTTATGTGGAGCTACAGAACAGTTCAGCCAGGATGGAGGCTGCTCTCTGTGTTGTCCTATGGCCCCAGCGTTAGGGGCCAGCAGCAACCAAAAATGCTTGTGAGTCAATGAGGATATGGGAAGTGCATGGACAAGTCATGCACACTGCCTTCATTCTGCATGAGACAGTTGCCCGTGACATCAGACCAATGAGAGTGTCCACAGCTGAAGATTTAGCCATTGAGGGAGGGGCTGCTGGAGAGTGCCCAGAGAGAGAGTTCAGCTAGCTTGGTGAGACGGATCAGACAGGAAGGGTGAGTGAGAGAAATAGAAATGCTGCTGCTCCTCAGCCCCTGAGCTGGGTGTTCATCTAGGTTTTCCCTGCCATTCAATATAGAGTCAGAGCTTAAAATCTGAAGCACCCAATCAACTTCAGTGATCACAGCAGGGGTTGTCTTCCCTCACTCCATCTCTGTGGGTGAAGGTAGCCTGTTATTCACAGAATTCCTGCTGTGGGGATCCATCCTTGCAGGGGTCTAGCCACCCATGGTCCTGTGTGACTGCCTTCTACCCGAAGTTAAAGAAAAAGACCCTCTGTGAGGTAAAGAGATTCAACCAAGAATTCAACAGGATTCATCCTGCCCACACCTTTTGTGATCAAAGACAGCATTAGGTCCGCTGCACCTTTAGACCAGCCAGCCTGCAAACATCAGTGTGGAGGGTGGCCCAACAATTTCCTGTGCAGCTGCTGCTTGGCAAACATGATTAAAGACTGCAGCCTTCTTCTGCAACTCAGATAGTTAGGGACATTTAGGTGCATAGCTTGGGAGTGGAACGCACAATTCATAGAAGAGCCCACTGAGACAACGTAATTCAGCTCCTAGATAGAGAGAGACTGACAGAAGCCAACCCTTTGTTATCTGTCATGCCCTCCAGTGCTTGAAAGACTCATTGTTTGGAATGCCCCCACCTCATGTCTATCGATCAGTACTGCACCCATCACCTCAGGCCAATAACTGCTCACCATTTAGTGTGCATACATTAGGACTGCTTGAGATCCCTAGAAGTCATGTTCCTGAGTTCCCATATTCCCCAGGCCCAGTAAAACCTATTCTGTTCATGGTGTATGTACCGAGTCCTTTGTTTTCATTGTATAGTGTCATTAATTAATCTGTGGTATTGCTATCAGTTATCTGGGTATATCAAGGTATAATGTAACAGGTTCCCTGTCACTGTGTGTGGGATTTATTTTTGGTTAGGAAGCACCCTAGCAATATAGTGTTAAAAGGATCCTAGTATGTGGGGGCACCACGCCATATCCAAACCATAAAGGGGAACTACTGTCAAAATTTACAAAAAAATATGCTCTACGGAATGTTTTGATTTGTGAGTGTAGTCCTAGTTTGTCCTTCTCTTTATTGGCTGTTAAAAGTTTTTTTCTAAATTTGCCTGCTAGTTTTACGGTCCCTGGGGATCTCTCTCTTTGAATTTTTTTATTGCTCTTCTTTTCCCCACAATGTTTTCAGTCCAATGTGGGTCCTGAGAGGTTACATGACTCGGTCAAGGTCACACAGTGAGCATTTGGCTCCAGCAGGGTTTGAACCCAAGATCTTTTGGTTCCCAAGCTAGTGTTCCAACAATTACACCACAGTGCCTGTGGGAAGTGCTCTCTCTGCACATGAAGAGCACCCCCAGATGTCGCAGCATGGATTATGCTGGCCCTTCACACTTGATCCCATTCTGCACACAACTCTTAAGTGGGCTCTTGGGATGGGCTCACAGCTGAGGGGCATTCGATGCCCTCTACCCAACCACAGAAACATTTCAGTGCTTCAGAGCAGGCGACAAGCATGGCAACATTATCAATCAATCAATCAATCAACTTTATTTAACCAGGCATATAACACCGTTGAGCAAGCTCATTTTCAAGGCGGTCCTAGACATAAATTCGATACAATACAGAGAATGCAGTAAGTGAAAGGTAAAAACAAAAACATGACATAGTACAGATATGGTAGTCATTAATGTAGTGATAGTGAACAGGTGTAGGCCAGGGGAGGCATATACATAAGGTCCAATATAGTTTACATACACAGTTTCCATCATGATTTACAAGAAAGTAAAGATTACCATCCTAGCTGTTACCACTAAATTAGAGGCTAGCATCTTTATACTAGAAGCAGGGGAGAGGGGAAACAGCAGATAGGGAGGAGAAGGGGAGTGAGAGTACGCCAGGAAGGGGAAAAAAAAGAAGTTAGGCTAAGTATAGGGGGAAAAGAATAAGTGCTGGGAATCCCTTGCTAGGAGAGAAGGGGCAACAGTCGGAGTGTAAGGTTTGCAGAAGAGACCAGTAATTGAGGTAAAAGAGTCATCTAAAGCAACTGCATGTATCCTTCAACAGGTTCCATATCAGTGTTTTGAATGTGAAGATGCTAGGAAGCGCGGAAAGCTTTAAAGATTTTTGCAGAGAATTCCAAAGTGAAGGCAGAGAAAAATTGATTGCTGCCAGGCCAAGGGTTGTTTTCACTCTAGGAGTCTGGAAGCAAATCAAGGAGAAGCGTCTTAATCCATAAGATCCCTTGGCACGTACAAAGAAGCTCGAGATGTATGTAGGGAGATTATTGGATAGCACTCTAAACATCCAAAGGACAGCGTTTTTTTTTCTCCTGGCTGAGAGTAATAGCTATCCCAGCTCCTGGTATAATAGACAGTGGTGAGTGCGACAGGGTAGGTTAAGGATAACTCTTAGGGCCCGGTGGTAAAGGGTGTCAAGGCAATGACTGTAGAGGAAGTCAGCATAGTCCAGCACAGGTAGAAATGTGGATTGCACTAGCATCCTCCTGGCTTCTAGGGTAAGCAGAAGTTTAAGGTGATAAAAAAGGCCTAATCGCTGCCTTAGTTTCTTCGAGATTTCATGTAGGTGGCACAGGAAGTTGAGCTTATTATCTAGCCAGAACCCTAGGTATTTAAAAGTATCAACTGTCTCTAGGGGTTCGTCTAGCATCGTTAGAATCTGGGGGGTATGTGTAGACCCAGAGGCAGACTTTGGTGACAGGATCATGGTTTTAGTCTTTTTGGGGTTAGTGTCTCCAAATGTTTAGGGATTTCTAATACCGTGGCAAGAGTGGACCCCATTCTTTAGCCAGGGCATATTCAAAACTCAAGAAATTAGTACTGTATTAATCTTTGATGTTTGCTGAGAGCACTCTTCTCAGCACATGTAACGTCCCCAAAATGGCTTCCTTTTGAAGTTCATAAAGTGTCACAAGTGTTGGTAGCATATTTAAATGTGCCTGAAAGTTCTTTTTGATTAGTCCCATTGCTCCAAGCACTACTGGAACAATTTGTGTGTCCTTATTCCACATCAGTTTGGTTTCTGACTGCATATCTTGGTATTTCATGATTTTGTGTCTCTCTGTACGCAGCACACCGTAGTCACTAGGGGTGACTATTTCAATCAGCAATGCTACCTTTGTTCTCTTTTCTTGCATTACAATATCGGGTTTTCTTGCTTCCACTTTCTTGGCTGTTGGTATTGGGTGATCCCATGTGATCATTACTTCTTCATTCTCTGTGATTCTTTGTGGTTCATGTTTCCAGTATCTCTCTGCTACCAGTATGTTATAGTGTTTGCACAGTTTCCAGTGGATCAATCTTGCTACATTGTTGTGTCTTTCAGTATACAGGCCTTCTGCCATGAGTACTTCACATCCAGCCACGAGATGCGCAACTGTTTCTAATTCTGTACTACAGAACCTGCACTTGTCTGTTTCTCCTGTTTTTTCTATGGATTTTGTGAACCATCTTGTGCGTAGCCCACTATCTTGGGCTGCCATTATTAGTCTCTCAACTCGTGGCCTAAATTCACCTCTTTTTAACCACTCATGGGTCAGGGCTTGATCGACCTGTGGTTGCTCCAGTAGCTCCCTGTATTTTCCACTATAATTATGGGCTTTCCAATTGTTTTTTCTTTTCTGTTGGTCTTTATCCTTGTACTCCTTTTTCTGATTCTTTGCGTTTTCTGTTGCTGACAATTCCTTATCTACTTGTGGATTGACATCAATCTCTGCTACCCTTCTGAAGGCTTCTCCTAATTTGATGAGTGAAGTCATTTTAGGCTTATTTTCTTCATGATTCAAGACCATGACTATATTTGGGTCCAAGGATGTCAGTAAATATGTATGTAGCCCCACTATTGTGGATCTATATGTGTAATCAATCTCAATGAGGCCCATGCCTCCCTCTGCCCTTGGGATGTATAATCTTGGCATGCACTGATTTTAGTACATTACTTGGTGAGCATGAAACATTTTTCTTGTTTTTATATCTAGCTGGTTCAACACTTTCTGTGGCCAGTCTTTCACACCAAAGCTGTATGATATCACTGGAAGGGCAAGTTGATTTATAGCTTGCACTTTATTTCGTGTTGTCAAAGCAGTTTTCAGAATTAGCATTAACCTTCTAAATATTCCTTGCCTTACTTTTACTCTCATTTGTTCATGTTGTGCTGTTGCTCCTTCATCTATTCCCAGGTATTTATACACTCCCTCTTGCTCAAGTTCTTTCATGTCACAAACCTCTGCCAGATTCATGTTTTCTTTATGAGTTAACTTTCCTGCTACAATTGTTGCTTTGGCACATTTGTCTAGGCCAAACGTCATCCATATGTCATCAGAAAAGGTCTTAACAATTTGTAGTTGTTCTTTCAAATGTTTGTCAGATGAACTATAAAGTTTTAGGTCATCTACAAATAGAAGGTGAGATGTTAGCTGTTGATTGTTTTTGTTTCTGGGGTTCAAGCTGTATCCATAGCCTAGGTTGTTGATTAAGCTACTCAAGGGATTGAGGGCAAGGCAAAACAGAAGTGGTGACAAAGAGTCACCTTGAAATATCCCTCGTTGGGATACTTATATTTGGGATGGTGATTTGACCTTTCTCATGATTAAATTGCAGGGTGGTTTGCCACTTTGTCGTTGTTGTGATGAAGTTTATCAATGTGGGATGTATCCTGTTGATCCGTAAACACTCAGTGATCCAGGAGTGTGGGATACAGTCAAATGCTTTTTTGTAGTCAATCCATGCTACACTAAGATTTCGGCATTTTTTGCAGCTCTCCATAATGGCTTTGTTCAACAGGAGATGGTCCTTTGTACCATATGATTTTCTTTTATTACCTTTTTGTTCTATTGCCATAAGTTTATTGCAGTCTAAATGATTGTAGACTCTATCTGCATCGATTCCAGTATATAGTTTATATGTTGTTGGTAAACAGGTTATTGGGTGATAGTTCTTGGGGAGACTGGCAGGTTCAGATTTAATAAGAAGTGTGGTATTCCCTGTCGTTAACCAGATGGGTGTCAAGTCAGGATGTGCATATAAATAGTTTTTTGAGGTAGCTAAATCTTGGTGCAAAGATGTTAGTACTTTTAGCCAGAAGTTGGGTACTGCATCTGGACCTGGGGTTTTCCACATTGAGGAGAAGCTTATGTTTGATGAGGTTATATTGGAGAGTGATGAATTCTTGCTGAAGGTTCACGTGGGCCAAGTCCAAGGAAGAGTTAGTGGTATAGAGTACGGTGTCATCTGCAAATAAGTGCACATTGGCTGTGCGCAGGTGGGAGTCCAGGTTGTTGATGTAGATTGCAAAGAGGATTGGACCCAGTATGGAGCCTTGTGGAACACCTCGTAAGAGGGATTTTTGCGGGGACAGATCGCCTATAACTTTGACTTGCTGAAGCCTGTTGGTTAGGTAGCTAGTGAACCATTTAATGGCAGAGTTATCGAAACCGATATTACCCAGAGCAGTAAGTAAGATGTTATAATCCACAGTATCGAAGGCCTTTCTAAGATCCAGGAATAGGGCAGCTACATACTTCTAGGAATCCAGGGCAATTTGCCAATCGGTGGATACTTTTGCTAGGGTCAAAACGGTGCTATGTTTGGCTCAGAAGCCAGACTGAGCCAGATTTAGAAAGTTATTTGAGTCAAGGTGTTCTCTGATCTGGCCATTGACAATTTTTCCGAGTAGTTTTGAGAGGACGGATAGAATAGAGATAGGCCGATAATTGTTCAGATCACTTGGGTCCCCAGATCTGAATAAGGGTAGGATGTGTGCAGTTTTCCACGACACAGGTAGCTCACCCTGTTTGAGGGAGGTGTTGAATAAGTATGTGATGGGGGTGGTTAAATAGAAGTGGCCGAGTTTTAGAAAGTAAGATTCGATATTGTCTGCACTGGTGCTCTTTTTGATATCCAGGGACAGAAGGAGGTCTTCAACTTGTTTAAACATAACTGTTAGAAAGCTGAAGTTGGCAGGATGCAGTAGGTTTGGGTCGAGATTAGTAGTATGATTAGCAGTAGCATCCCCTGGAGGACTGAGATTGTTGATGGGAAGGTGTCAAAGGCAAGCCCTGCAGTAGCAAAGTGTTCGTTGAACTGTTCTAATATAGCAGCTTTGTCTGTGTAGGTATTACCTGCGGACACAATTTTGGTTGGGAGGGATGAATCGGCCATCTGACCTTCGACCTCCTTAAGAATGTTCCAAAATTTGGCAGAGTTGTTTTTGTTGTTTTCTAGTTCAGTTTGGTAATATCTGGCTTTTTCAGACCTAATTAGTCTGGTGCAGGCATTTCTAGAGGTGCGAAATGCCAACCAATCAGTTTCTATGTGAGATTTCCTTTCTTTTTTCCACCAAAAATCCCTATCCTTAAGTGCTTTCTTCAGGATGGGAGAGAACCAACTGGGAGGTCTTTTTTAGATCTGATCATTCTTAGAGGGGCATGTTTGTCAACTAGTCCTATGAGTAGGCTATGAAAGATGTTATAGACTTTGTTAAGGGTGGGTGCCAGATAGAAGTCTTGCCATCTGATGTTGCTTAAATCTTTTAGGAAGGAGTTCTGGCAGAAGTTTTTTAGGCATTGTTTGGCTTTGAATTTAGCAACTGGCTTCATGTAGGGAGAATATCTGATACAGGCCGTAGCACAGTGGTTACTTATGTCATTGAAAAATACTCCGATGTGCGAGATGTTATGTGGTTTGTTTACCAGTATGAGATCTAGAAGGATTATTTATTTATTTATTTTTATTTAGTTTTTGTTGACCGGGTAAGTGCACTAGACAAATCCTACCTATTTTCAGGCATGACCCAGGGGAGGGGGATACAGATGAATGCCAACTGTCCTTGAACCAGATTAAGCTGTTAGTGGTATTTTTAGTGAGTGAGGAAATTTGGCCAGGACACCAGGAATTCGCCTACTCTTTTAATGGTGCCATGGGATCTTTAACATCCACCTGAACTACCACCAATCCAGGCAAATGGGACCTCGGTTTAACATCTCATCCGAAAAATGGCACCTCAGAAGTGCAGCACCCCTCTCATGCTGCACTACAGTGTCAGTACTGGGATATTAACCCAAGTGCCAGATGTGGGAACTGAACCCACAGCCCTCTGATCTCCCAGCCTCAGAGGCGAGTGTGCTACCTACTGAGCCACTGACACTGTTTGGATTTGGATTATGCAAGGAGGGGACCCTGCTGTAATACTTGCATGCACTCCATGCCTGCTCCCCGACCTTTATTGAATCCAACTGCACCCACCACCCGTTGCACCAGCCCTCTGAAATGGCATGGTAGACTAGGACCATAATTTGAAATGCTGGTGTTTCTCTGCTATTTTTCCAACTTGCAGTACTTCTGTTTTTTTTTCTGTCAATCATTCCCAAAAGAAAATCAATAAAGTGTGTGCACTACTCATGCTGATTCCCCATGTGATCACCAGAATGTAGTTGCAGAGCAGGTAGCACAAGTCTGCTTCCATGAAGGCTAGGGGAATCCATGCAGATGACTTACCAGCCTTCTTCCAGCCTGTAGTGAGGCCCATACTAGGGATGCCAAGCCACTCCTGAAGCAGGAGTTCCAACTTGTTGCTTCTGCCCCCCACTGGGGGTAGGTGAAGTTTTTACCATCAAGGGTGAGAATCAGGTGGAAGAGAAGGAAGGAAAAAAAATTACAAAATGCATTTTCTAGTTATAGCTGTGCGTGTTATAAGTATTTTGTTAAGTGGCTATGAAAAATCATTCAATCTGGCTGGCTACCCACATTACAAGATCCATGTTTGTATTTTGGATCAGCGCATCACCGTGAAATACAACCTCATTACCTTGCTAAAAAAAACAGTTATGACATGTTATACTGTATGCACAATAAGAAACTCCCAGGTGTGCCAACATTGCAGAATAAACTCGTTTCTTGAGTGGCTTAATGGTCCTCAGGTGTGCCATGTGCCAAACAACCACTCAGTGTGCGCGTGTTTAGTTTGTATGACTGCACGCCTTGCTGTGTGTCATCGCTAACACAGAGCATAGTTTTTTTGAAATCATGGATCAGTGCATTTGTGTTTGGTTTGCTGGTACAGAGGAGCAAAGCAACCAACCCATTTAAAAATAATTATTCTGCTCTAGGAGAAGGATTGTGGCTTTTGTTTGAGATATGTGCCTTCCAACCAAGAGAGCACAAGGACAGTAGAACAATTATGTTTACAGAAATCCCTGAAAATGTGGAAACCACTTTTAGCAACATAGCAGTAGATAAAGTAATTATGCTAGCCTTGTTGAAGGCCAAGCTATGTTGTGTATATGGTAGCCCAGAGTAAGAGGCAACCTGTTCTGACTGCATACATTTACGTATGTGCAGTTCTGTGAAAATCATAACATGTAAACCACACACAAACAACAGTGCTTTCGGCTCGTAGGGACTCAACTTCTCCCAGTATGACTAGAAAATGGGTGCAAAACAGCCAGGATAAACTTAAATAGTGCACAATTTCAGACTTGCGTGAAGTCAGAAAGCAGTCCATCTGCACTCACAGAAAACTCAGGAGGCCCTTTTTCTTTCACCAGACCTGTGAGTTTATTCATAGGTTACTGCACATCCCATTGTAGGAAACATTCAGCTGATCATGTCAGGGCTCCGTCGCCTAGACCCACACAGAGCATTTTTGACTGTTCTCTCCTAAGATTGCTAACTGATCTCTGCTTAGAGCCTCAGATAGCCACTACCCTCCTTTCTTTTCCATTCCATTCCCCAAGTCCCTCTCATTCCCCCCCCCACTCTGCCTATGCTCCTATACATGTTGTCAGACTCCCCATCCCTACATGTTTACCTATTCGCTGATAGTAGTGTTTACTGAAGGTGCCTTCACTTTGATATAGGTATACAATGTATATGTCCTAACGTGTGTTAATCTCTCTTGTCTTACCTAATGGTTTGTGCATTTATACCTGCTTGCAATGTCTGCTGATGATGCCTTCACTTATACATAGTTATGCATTGTATATTCTGTAAATAATTATTTTTCACTTTTCATTTTTTCCCCCTAAAGTTATGTACATAGCATACTTCCCCTGTAATCTGTCTCTCCCTGAAGTTGCTGTAATTGCCAGGTTTTGTGTTGTTGTCTTACCTGGGTCAACCCTGAAAAAGGGACAGTAGTTGTCTCAGCGGTCTTGCCCAGTTACCAAAATTCAAATAAATAGATACATTTTTAATACATTTTATATTTCATTCTTATTCATTTATTTGCTGACTGGGTAAGTACACAGGTCCAAGGGACCTTTTTCAGGAACAACCCAGGCCTAAGTAGGCAAAGAAAAGGATGGAGATGAGACAAACATGGTTATAAACAAGCTTGTATTTAGGTATTTATTATCCCTGCATTTCAGGGTAGCACAGAGGCATCACAGCGAGCACAGAAACCACACCAGCAGCAGTTGATGTTTCGGAATGGGGTAACACCTTCATCAGAACTGTTACTTGATTATACAACAGGAACTAGCATAAAAAAATGACAACATAAAAGTGATAACTTGTCTGGTGACAGCACTAACAGCAACATAGCAGAATGTTATGGCACTGATATTCAGTGCTGCCGAAAGTGCAAAGTGTATTTTGTGCAGGGTCATAGTGCATACAACATAGCGTGAAATGTTCAGTGTGCTGCAAACTAGCTCAGTTGCACCAATGGCTGAATAGACCTCTCTGAGTGCAACACAGGCCAACCACACAATATGCCATTAGTGCAGTACAAGCAGTGAACAGATAAGCCACATGCACAGTGACACTCACAGCCAAGAGATAGTTACAGCAATGATCCGAAAGTGACAGCAGGAAATTCCAAGCACCACTGAGGGAACATGCCAAAGGTGACAATTAGGGAACGGCATCCCAGGCAGTGAAGACCCACTAAAACCACAATGATGGGACAAGCTGCTGCATTGTCTGACGAGACAAACCTAAGCACACAACTCAACACCCCATAGACCACAAAAACGCAAGGAATTGAAACATAAACAGCTTTACTGGCATGAAACACATATATAATGTGGTACAAACTGCAAACAAAAGCCCCAAACAGAAAAGAAAATATCCAAATAAAGACCTACACTCACAGGCCACACCTTGCCCACCCCTAGAACTAAGTCCACATTAGCCACAACTGCCACTCCCCATCCTGTGCCTATACCTGTGCCTAACTCCATATAACCACAGTCAGCACCCATACTGCCTCCATCTCCTGGATGACAGTCACATGGGCCTTCTGCACTCCTTCCCATATTGCACCAAGCAGGAGTACATGGCACAGCAGCTGGCCTTTGCTCGTCTCCTCTAGGCCAACTCTGAAGCAGATGCCTCAATGGGTACCACCTGTGGAAGAGATATGGGAGACATGCCACCATGATATGTAGGAGCAGCACAAAACTTTAAACACCACCACCGGCCTTCTAAAGGTGCAGAATGCTAATGTTCGTCAACATAATACATGTGTGTAACAATTGCAAGGAGTGTGTGCACACATGTAGATACACAGAGTGAGAGCTGAGATGCTGAGACACAAACAGGAAAGGGGGCATGGCAGTGCTTGTACCATGCCAGCAAACAGGACTAGTATGTGATGTTTATTGAACTTACTGAATGTAAACTTGTCTACATACACAAACACAATTTTGTATTCTAAGCACAAGGACCCAACAGAAACCATAAACTTACTCCAGAATGACTTTAGCAAAATACAGGAAGCTTTGACTTAAACTTTTATTAAATACAGAATAACCAAAGGATGTTGTTTTGCAAACCACTGTAAAATAGTCTCTCTGATCTTTCAATCCATGCTAAGGATGGTACTAAAGTTATAATGGTTCGTTCATACAAATACCTAGGAATTTACTGGGACAGTAATCTTACTTTTAAAAAATGACATTCAATATCTCTCCTGTAAACTAAAGAGGTTACTGTCCTATTTTTTTCAGAAATAAGGATCTGTTTAGTGTTTCCATTTGTAAACAGCTGGTCAACTCATTATTTTTGGCACAGCCTATTATGAGGATTTCATCTATCGAAACGCCACCACTGCTTTGCTTGACACATTGGATGCTCTTGGTCACAAACAGCGCAGTTAGATTTCTCACTGGTCTCTCGTGGAGAACCCATCACCGTGTATTATGTTCTTCTTTGGATTGGGTGTTACTAAAACTAAAGGGAGTCCAACGCTGGTATTTGTTTGTTTATGAAGTGCTCTTGGGCAGAGTCCCCATTTCCCTTATGAACCTTTTATTGATTAAGACACTGTGACAGCCTCCTGTGCCGCCACTGCAGAATGTAGTAGGTGCCTATCCTCAACCATGCCGTCAACCACTGGCACAGCTGGTGGTCAGTGCTGCCGCTGGGGAATTTATAGAATAGCAGCCTATTGTGCAGAATAGGCTGCATGTGGAGTGGGGGGGGGGACAGGTTGTTGGCATGGCTGGTCCTGGACATGACGGTGTGGCTCTGCTGTCACAGCCACAGAATCCTGTGACAGTCATTTGGGTGTGTGCCTGGCTTTGCTCAAATGTCAGATCCACACCTACCTGCACTCCCCTCCTCCCACGGCACAAGGGATCCACTCAGGGGCCAAGGACAGGCATCTGATTGGATGTCTGCATGGGTTCTCAGCTCTGCACCCATCCACCCCTGCAAACCTGCGCACCTGGGGGGGGCTACGGAAAGGTGGCTGGCAATAGTAAATACCGTCTGGTGCATACCTGTCCACAGGTGTGGAGCTGTGCAGGCAGGGCACGCATGTTTCATGGATGATAACCACTCTTCAGTGAATCGCTGCCAATGTGTTCTCCCCACATACTGTGTACATGCCAGCATCCAGCGTGGTGAGGGTGCACAGTCCCACCCCCAGTACTCCACCCCATGACAGCCATCCTCCAAAGAGCAAGGGGAAAGGGTGGCCTAACCAGTAATCCTTCCCTTTTCCCTGGCTGTACTGTCTGTTTGCCAGTGACATGTGCTGCAGTGTTCCATAGCCTTCCTCCCTCGCATGATGGGGTGACTATGCTACATGTCCTGTATTTTATTCTACGTTATTCTGTTAAAATTACATACTGGTTCCCTGTTCTAAATGTGACATTAAATTGTTCTGCTTACATTCATGTATCTTGAGTAATTGGTACTCCCTTTCAGAGTCCGAAGTTTGCATTGACTAGCCAGTCCTGGAATGCACTGACATGGATAGTCAGTCAGTAGCATCACCTGTGGAGCTCTTTGTGTGTCCCCTTGTCAGGTGACTCTGCATCTGCGCTACTGTGCCCATCTGGACAATGCAATGGTATTCGCTTTTCTTTAAATATATTTTTATGAAGTTTTGCAATAACAAAAGGTGCTGTGGAGACAACAGACATGCAAGTATAGTATGACTTTCACAGAGATAAAGTACATCACAAGGGCATTTGTAGATGGTACATTATGTTATTCCAAGGGCACACTGGGGTTCAACATAGCAATGAGCCCCATATATACCCTGACCAAATCTGAGTTCCCTGGCATGTATGGCTGAATCATAGTAATGGGAAAGTGGAAGACATCATAGGTAGCCTTCTCAAGCTCATATCCCCAAGTCAACCCCCTCTTCCATTCTGAAACAGGTACCTGCCCCCCTCCGCACTAAAGCTTCTCTGGGGACAAAGTTATGGCCATGCTGCATCACATATAATACCCAGGTATTCCAGCAGGTTGTGAAGGTCTCAAGTTTATCATTCAAACTAAAGGTAATTCTTTCCATCTTGTATAAGGGATTGACCATCTCCCACCAGGGGGCTGCCCCTAGTACCTGATCCATTAACCAGTTTCTGGTGATACATTTCTTAGCTGCTACTAGGAGAATGCCGAGAAGATAAATGCAGTGGTATTCGACAGGTCAATGCAACGTATCTTGCATGCCTTACTCCTTACTAGGACTATATTGTAGGGCACCACCAGATCTGTCATGACATTGGAACCACATTTTGAACATGCCATGCACATGTTCAATTACACTGCGGGTTGTTTGGTGTGCCTCACTCTACTGTTCCTCCATGACTTGCTGGTTGTTGCATTTCTTGTGTCAGTTTAAAGTAAAGGTGTGCTGAACCTCCGGGGGTGAAACTGAGCCATCCTGAACACATACAGCTCAGTTTCCATGACACCCAAGCTGAATTTTGATGGTTAGGCTCGGACCTCCAACATTTTTTTTCCTTTTGTTGAGCTCCTGCCTGTCTTGTGACAGGTGAGAGCTCATCAGTTGGCGGTTCAAATGAAGATACTCCGGTTTGTGCATGCACAAACCAGAATATAGCTGGAAGAGCTCTCCTCCTCGGTGCCGTTTGAGTTGAGCCATTGAGGAGAGAGGAGCTCTTCCAGTCAAACAAGTGAGCAGTTGGGTGGGAAGGGAAGTGTCTCCGTGGTCGGAGACAAGTGTGTGGATGAGCTGGAAACTTTGTGAGCACTTGGCACAAAAAAAAAGTAAACATAAAAAAATAAAAAAAATAAAAAAAAAACACTGAGAGGGTCAGGTGGGGACTCAGAAGGGACGTGGGTCAGGGACTGGGGATGGAGGAGAGAAGCTCTGAGCGGCTGTGCTGCAAGAAAGGGAAGAGTCTTGCCTGGACCAGTTTCCACCCACACCACCAACAAAAAACTGAGAGTCAGAAAACTTAATTAAAAACAACTGAGAGGGTCGGGACTCAGGTCAGGGGCTGACTGTGTGTGTGGAAGGGGGCGGGAAGTGCTGCAGACTTGCAAGAACTGTGTGCTGTGAACGAGCTTGGTGGAACATCCAGCAGCAGACAATTCCAAATTTCGCAGTGCTTCCACTTGCATACTGTGTGACTCTGAGCAAGTCAGTTAACCTCCCCAGTGCTCCTGGGTCACCCCTGAAAACCGGCACCTGTGCCTAGTGGGCCTAAGCTGAGAGAGCATTGACTGAGCTTATTCAGCTCAGCAGGAATACTGGGCTGGCATACTGCGAGATGCTGGCTGAAGAAGTCAAAT
Source organism: Neoceratodus forsteri (assembly GCA_016271365.2). NCBI lineage: Eukaryota > Metazoa > Chordata > Ceratodontiformes > Ceratodontidae > Neoceratodus > Neoceratodus forsteri. The sequence continues at coordinate 459,152,782 of JADMNL010000022.1, read as the reverse complement.
TGTAACCACCCCAAAGAGCAGTGTCACCAGCCATTTCCCACATAAGCAGGAGTCAGACAGGATGGACCATATTTTGTTTTGTGTAGTCCTGTCAAACAAAGGCTTGCATGTTGCATCATGTGTGAAACGTCTTGTAGGGAGGAGGCAGCCCAGCAGTTGAGTAGCCTCTGTTTGCACAGTGTCACCAGCCATTTCCCACACAAGCAGGAATCGGGACAGAAGGACCACATTTTTGTGTGTAGACCTGTCAAATAAAGGCTTGCATCACATGTGAAACATTTTGGAGGTAGGGAGCAGCCTAGCAGTTGAGTATCCTCTCTCTGCACAGTGTCACCAGCCATTTCCTACACAAGCAGGAGTCAGGACAGGGACATGAGGACCATTTTTTTTGTGTAGCTCTGTCAAATAAAGGGGTTGCGTGATTGTCACATGTGAAACATTTTGGAGGGAGGGGGCAGCTCGGCAGTTGAGTAGCCTCTGTATCCAGTGTCAAAAGCCATTTCCCACACAAGCAAGAGTCAGAACAGGCTATACTGCTATACTCAAGTGTTACATTGCTTCAGCCTATGTCCCTTTATTCAGCGCATCTTGTTTCCTGTCATTTATTGCTAGGAATTCAGGCTGCAAGCTATTGAAACTATTTGCTTATTCAACTTTAGCACTGGCTCAAAATACCTTACAAGATAGATTATTTCCTGGGAATTTACTAGCAGCTGGGCCTTGCTAGCTGCCATGCTATTAAACTGTTTTTCTACAGAATTTAACCTGTTTTCCTTTATATTATACTTTAAAATGAAGGTACAGACCACGTATTATGTTGAATGAATATTGGCCTTGAATCCAAAACCAAAACATGAACCAACCCAAAACCAGAGGTGATTTGGCAAAACCAAAACCTCCCTAGTTTTGCACACCTCTAGTTTAAAACATGCCTTTTATAGTCCTTGTTTTGTACAGTACTATTTAGCTGTCTGTGCATTGCTGGGTGTTTAAATATTGCATTGTACACAGTATTTAGGTGTCCGTTCTATATTGTGAATTGCATACATTATTTTAAGGCCATATGCACTTCACTTATCGTGTTGTCATGGGGTTTCAGTATGCGACTCCCTCTTTTCAAGTGTTATTTCATGTTTTGCGCTGCACAGTTCCAAACTTCATGTTGCTAACATTCTGAATATGGAGGCCTATCACCAGCAAGCTAAAACTGTAGAAATCCAGTATGCAATGGCCTGATCCAAAATATGCAGTTTATACATCACTTGTAAGGGGGCAGGACTTTCATAACTCACCTGTGGCCCTTTAATGCGTGAGTCACAGTCCAGCACCCATACAAGTCAATTTAAATTCCATACTTTGAGGTAGGCCATTGCATGTCCCTTATGTATAGAAACTTAGAAACCTTGAAATTGTCAGCAAAAAAGGAGCACTTGGTACACCCAGTGAGCCCATATTTTCCCTGCCTTTTCTGTTTCTGCAGACCCTACTTGGTCTCCGTCAACCCTCCCCCTCCCTGTCTATTTACCAATATTCCCTTATGCCTTTCCCATGCATGCTGGAAGCCCCTTACTGTTTTCCCTCCCACCACCTCTGCTGGTAGACTGTTCCAGGCATCCACCACTCTTTCAGTGATGTAGTACTTCCTCACATCCCTCTTAAATGTCAACATGCCCTCTTGTCCTGGTGCACTTCTTCATTTGAAATGAACTCCCCTCCTGTACATTGTTCACCACTGTGATGTACGTGTAGGTCTCTATCATGTACCCCACCTTTCTCCTCTCTTCTAGGGTGTACAGGATGAGATCCCTCAGTCTCTCCTCATAGGGCTTTTGATGTAACCCCTGCACTGCTTTAGCTGCCCTCCTCTGGACTGCCTCCACCCTGTCTATGTTCTTTCTGAGATGCAGCTTCCAGAAATAGATACCGTACTCCACGTGAGGTCTCACCAGTGACCGATACAGTAATAACACCTCCTCCTGCTGATACGGTTACACTTTAAGTGTCAGTTAACTACACTGTAGTTACAGTGTAACTACATTGTAACTGCATTGCAATTGCTATGTAGTTGCATGCAACAAACATGTAACTACAGTGTAATTACCTTGTTACATGTAATTCATGATTAATTACATTTAAACAGACACTTAAAAGTGTAACTGATGATACCTCTCCTTGTGCACCCCAGCATCCCACTGGCCCTACCCACTGTCTTGTCACACTGCCCTACCACTTTGAGGTCATCAGATATGAGAACCCAAGGTCTCTTTCTTGCTTACCTCCTCCACCCCCCCATTTTATACTTGGTTCCTGGGTTTCTATACCATAGGTGCATGATTTAGCACTTTTTGGCATTGAACCCCACCTGCTATGCCCATGACCACTCCTCAAGTTTTCTAAGGTCCCTATTCATTCTCTCCACCCCCTTCTGAGTATCCACCCTATTATAAATTTTGGTGTCCTCTGCAAAAAGGCATACCTTCTCTTCCAGTTCTGCAATGTCACTTATGAAGACACTGAAGTGGACCGATCCCAGTACTGAGCCCTGAGGCACCTCGCTGGTCACTCTCTCTTCATTAGAGTGAGTGTGGTTTACCACCACCTTCTGTCACCTATCCATTAACCAGTTTTTTATCCCATTTACCACTGTAGATCCCAACCCTAGACTGCCCAATTTATTTATCAGTCCCCCATGTGGCACAGTGTAGAAGGTCCCAATGACGTCCAAGTAGATCCACTGCTCTTCCTTGATCTATTTCATGGTCACCCAGTCGAAGAAATCAATCAGATTTTTCTGGCATGACACCTCCCCCCCCCCCATCACTGTGAATCCATGCTACCTTTGATCTTGTAACCCACTGGGTTCAAGATACTCCACTAGCCTTTCCTTTACCAGGGTTTCCATTAATTTCCTCACCACTGATGTGAGATTCACCAGCCTATAGTTGCTAGCCTTATCTCTGCTGCCCCTCTTATGGAGCAGGACTATGTCTGCTCTCCTCCAGTTCCCTGGAACCAGTCCTGTTTCAAGTGAGTTGTTGAATAAGGCCATCAGGGGCGTAACAAGCACCTCCGTGGGTTCTCTTAACACCCCTGGGTGTATCTCGTCCAGTTTCATGGCCTTGTCCACTTTCAGCTTTGCAAGTCCCTTCAGAACTCTTTCCTCTGAAAATAGACTTGTGTTCCCCCTCTCCAACCATGTTCCTGCTGTTTCCTAGTGGTCTATCCCCCTGTCCCTCCACTGTGAAGACTGAGCAGAAGTAGATGTTCAGGACATCTGCTTTTTCCTGATCTTCCTCTGTGCCGTCTCTCTCTGTCTCCCTACTTATCTTTGTTATCTCTCCACTTGCTTTCCCCTTCTGGCTTATGTACCTGAAGAAAGTCGTGCCCCCTTTTGCTACCCCTTTGGCTATCCTTTCCTCTGTTTGCACCTTTACTCCCCTCACTGAATCACTTGCATCCCTGTTTTTACCTATTACACCTCCCTGTCCTCATTCTTCTGCATTTCTTTGTATCTCCTGAATGCCACCCATTTTCCTTCACTTTCATGGCCACTTCTCTAGAGTGCCATAATGGTCTTTTTTCCTCCTGCCTTTGCTCACTTCCTTCATGCACAGACTGGCTGCCTTCATTATACCTTCCCTTAATTTTCTCTAACATTCCTCTACCCTTCCCCAGCAACACCTCTTCCTCCTCTACTAGGCTGCTTCTAAGCTAGTCTCCCATGTCTTTAAATGTATTTTGTATGTATGTCGTATGCATAATAAAATACACAAAAAATATGGGCTGACATTATTTGTGCCTTTTACAGTCCCTACTCTGCAGTGACAGAGAAACATGAATTTCATGAGAGGCAGAGGAATACTGTGAAGCAGAATCAGGGACATCACTGAAGAACAAGGATGGTTGAATGGGATGCCTCTGGGTTATGTTAATGTTACAGGCTATTAAGATATTTCTGTTGAAAGTGCTGCTTGATCTTTGTGTGTATGTGGATGCTATCAGCCTCCAGAGATTCCACAGCAGGCTTGACAGATCCATGCGAAATGCATAGAGACCTCTGTCTGAGTAAACTCCTGCATTGTCTTCATCGGGTCGGGCTCTGAGCCTTTTTATGCAGTACTATGAATGCTAGCAGCCTTTCTGCTCACTGTTTAATGGATTTAAATGTGAAAAGGTGGCGGAGTTTGGGAGCGGGGGTATCTCTTTTGTTTGGGACTGTGGCTTTAGTGTTGGATTTATTTAGCATTTGGGAAGCTGGAGGTCTCTCTCTCTCTCTCCGGCATGGGCTCATTAGCATACCAGCTGCTTTATGAGACAGACGAGTCCAGAGAAAAAGGGGATAGACAGACCCTGCCAATGAATAGAGCCGAGGCCGAAGAAGGGAAAAGAATGGAAACTTTGAATGACTGGTGTGTGCATTTGTGAGTGTGAGCGCTGCCAGGCAACTCAGAAAAATGCGTGCATAGGTCCGGACTTTGAGATTAAAATGAGGGTGATACTCAGGGGGGTGGGTGGGGGGATGGTGAAGTTGCTAGTGCTGGCGTCTGTCACTGAAGTGTATATTTCTCCACCTGTGACTTCTTATGCCAAAAATTCCAACAGAGCGGCTTTGGACTGATTTCAGACTTGAAGAATAAAGAAGGCAGAGTAGCAGCACGGTGCATTTAACACCCATCAGGTCAATAAAAGGCACTGCCCCACAATCTCCTCTTCCTCTTGTCATAAATCTTTCTATTTTGTTTGGCATTAATACTAATTTGTTTCATTTAGTTCATTAGTTTATCTGCACTTTAAGACATACAGTTGTGTGGTTTTATTGTCCATATTACATTTTACTGTTTTTTTTTTTCAATATCTTTTCTTTAGTCTTCATTTATTCACATCCCTTTCTGTTTCTGTTTTTATTTTGTTGTTTGTTTTATTACTAGTCTGTAAAGTGTTTTGTGATGCTCTGGTGTGAAATGCACTCTATAAAATAAAAACGTTCCTAATCGCCAATCTTGCACTTACCACCATCAGATGAAGGAGGCTCCAACCTGCTTATTCTCAAAAGTGCTGTATTTTATTAAACTGTCACGTGCAAAATAAAAAATGTGCAAATTCCAGATGTGTTTCAGAAGTCCTTGCTCCCTTTGTCAATGGATCTCTATAAAATAAAAATGTTCTTGTCTGTGTAAATAGTAAGAGCTCAAGTTACAAAGCATTTCCCCAGGGAGACATCCTGTGGGGCTATGGGTGAGAACCAGACCACAGGAGCCAGAGCTAACCTGATCAATAGAAGCCAGACCGGAGCACACTGGAGTGCATTATGCCTCTCTGGCAAGTCTGGAATTCACCGATGTGCTTTGGAAAGGTGTGAGGACCCTCCAATGTCTTTTAAAGTGACCCAACCCTAAACCAGACTCCCTTCATCCAACCACCCACCTAACACCATCCACACCTCCCCAGCACCTGAACCAGCCTTGGACTCCCAGCCGCTCACCCTCCATGCAGCAGGACCACACCCCCATCTCCCAGACCAACCTTCCCCATCCCTCCCTTCCCCTCCCCTAATCTCCCACCCTCCCTGAAACTTGACCTTCCCTCAGGTCCCAAACCAGCCTCTACCCCAGCTAATCACCCTCTCTGCAGCTGTAACACCCTTTCAGCCCCTGGATCAGTCACTCCCCCCCAGCTGACCACCATCCCTCCAGCCAGACCACCCTTCCAGCCCCAGACCAGTCTTCCCTCCCCAGCCAACCACTATTCCTGCTACTGGATGGGACCCCACTATGCAGTCCTCCCTTTTACTCACTCTCTTGCTGAGTGACTGGACCCAATGGGGCAGGTATGGCCCAAGGTACTCTTGTATTTAGGGGTATTTTGATGGAACAGGGCTCACCAGAAACCCCATGCAAACAGTCACCAACTCATTTCACCCTTCTCCTTATGAGTAACTTTACTTAGATGTTAAATAGCCACACTGACATGTAGTTGCTCTTGGCTTTCCCTGTACTAGGTGCTGGTAGCACAGGGTACAACAGTTAATTCATTTTTGGCCCAAGGGCAAACATCAGAACAACTCTTCATGTATTAATTCATTACTCCAATGAGTATTCAAAGTAGAGAACTACCGCAAGCATAGCTTAACCCTTTTCTAATCACTCTGGACTCTTGGTTCCTGTGACTCATTTCATATTTTGGTCCTAACACATGTTGGTATTGCACCTAGGCATCACCTCACCTATGGTACTAACTTACAAGTTCTGACAGGACTCATTAAGTTATGAGCAATTTCAACATTTGAACTACAGAATTGATACGCCGGAACACAGCATCCAGACAGAACAGATAACCTTAAACAATATGTAAATTCTGGCCATGTTGTGTTACAGGCTTTTTTTAAAAACTCCGCCTTTCCTCCCTGGCCCTCGCACTAGGACTTCCTTTCACTCTGCCAGTACTATCTTCCTGATCTGCGAAGCTTCACTCACCGATCTTCCTGGGACTCCACCGATCACCTGTAACACATTGCTGCATTGCCCCCTCAGCATTCCCCCAGAAGTGTGGTTCACCTTCAACTCCTTGTCAGTCCTCCCCACTTCATCCAGCTGCCCTCGGTGGACATGAAACCCAGGAGTTGGTAGTGGAAGTCTGAGCCAGATATGGGGAACAGGCAGGGTTTCATCAGCCCAATCAGTGCAATTTTTCCCCTCTCAGAGCCCTCATACAGAAAATATGGTAGCACTCACAAACAAGCACTCCCCATCTCCATGCTACACATGTGAACTTCCCTGCACCACCACCTGTGATCACCCAGCTGCTGGTAAAGCAATGGGACATGTAGTCTTTCCTCCCCAGAGGAGAAGGACATCTGATGGGATGCTCAATCCTCCTCTCTTCCAGCCAGCCCTTCGACAGCCCCGGCTCATTCCTGAACCCGGGTTGTCAATGTCACAAGCAGTAGCCCTAAAGTTGTGCCAGCAGGCTGGCTTGTTGTTTTACAGACTTGCAGCAGCTCCCAATACCCATGCCCAGCATGACATCCAGGGCCATCAACCAAAAGCCCTGCATCTTTGCTGCAATATGTCACAGGTCCAACCTGATGGAGGCTTTCCACTCTGGCAGCTTCAATCACCCAGCCACTGAATCTTCAGAGGAAACCTCCTACATTCTGGCATGCTTGGTGTTACCAAACCACCTAGACCACTCCAGTCTCTGGCTCCTCTGGGCTTCCTCATATGACCTCACTCAGCTCTCGAGTGACTTCAGGCCTTCCTCGTGCCTGAACTCCCTATCCTCCTTGCCACTGTTCTGGGGCATCCCACTCAGGCCCCAACAAGCCATGAGGTTACACACCTTAAGGGTGTGCCACCTCAGATCTCTGCCCTTCCTCAGGAACTTTCTCACCGTCTCCCTTGGGCAGAACATTGCATCTCAAAACCCTATAATGTTTGGTGTGGGCCAGGACCTCTGAAGGTCATGTAATGTTCCTGGTCAGGCCAGGTGCCAGATGTATTGTGCCACTCCTGCAGTGGCTCCAGGTTGTGAGTCAAATATCATCCTTGCATGTCCATGGTTGTCCCTATGGTCCTAGGTGAGAATCTATGCGGGAACCACCATGCCTGGATCTGATGTATAGGACCCAACTGGTCAAGTGGGCTGCCTCCTTGCATGTTCTTCTGGAAAACATGTATGAACCACTGTGTATCCCAGCTGCTGAGTGTGGATGCTGCCGAGAATCCCTCCAGCTCCATCTCTATGGAGATATGCCAGACTGGCTGCTTGCCATCATGCAAAGCTACCAGAATGTGATGCGCTCCCCCTGCAATCTGGGGCTGGCAAACCCCTGGACTGCATGCCCCAGTCCCTTGCTAGGACCTATTTTGGCACTCCTCCTCCCCAGCTCCACCACTTTTTTCCCACCTTACTCCTCCTTTTATAGCACTATTAACTCCTCCCATTCCCATTGCCAAACACAGGAAATTATGCCACAGCCCCAATCTCCACTGAGCATGCTAGAAACAAACCTGCCCCTTTTCTGCAGGGAAAAGGGTTGTTACATTGCTAGATTGATAAAAAATTAATTCATTTGAATTTTCTACCATAAAGGTATCTGTGAAATTTCATAACCTTAAAATGTATTCCTTCAACCACTGATTCAGTTTTTGCATATCCATGTTCTGTCTTGAATAAGACACATAGGTTGCATGTTTTTCAGTACCATTTGGCATTTCATGAGAAATTACAGCACCCGCACTGACTGGTGAGACATCAGAGGCCTAAATAACAGGCAACACAGAATCAAAATGCACAAAAACAGGGAATGCAGAGAAGAGCTTTTTGCCGTTTCAAAAGTTTCTTGACATTCTTTTGACCAAACTCATTTCTGCTCTTTCTGTAATTGTGTCATAGGTTTTATCGATGTGGCTAAGTTTGATATAATTTTCCCATAGTAGTTTAACAACTTAAGAATGCCTGAAAATGATCTCAGTTCAATAAACTTTGTCGGGAGTGGGGTCAGAGACATAGCCTTATTTTTTTTCTTCATGGGATGAATGCATTCAGTATCAGTGCTGTTCCCCAAGTTAGTAACACTGTCTTGAAAAAATGCAATTTTCTTTTTAAATGCACCATCTTACTTCCTGACATTTCCTAAAACCAGCTTCCAGATTATGCAAATGTGACTCTGCAGTGTTACCTGTAATTAAAATATCATGTACTCCCTGGAAGACAGGAGAGAGAAAGGGGACATGATTGGGACATTCAAGTATGTGAAAGGGATAAATAAGGTTGATAAGGAAAGTCTCTTTAAGCTGAGTGGCAACCATATCACAAGGGGGAACAGTCTTAAGCTAGAGGGTAGGAGGTTTAGAATGGAGGTCAGGAAGCACTTCTTCACAGAGAGGGTGGTGGACACTTGGAATGCACTGCCGGAAGAGGTCATCTCACTGAAGACATTGGGCAGCTTTAAGAGAGGCTGAGATAGGCATGGGGGAAGGTAAGAATCATGGGTAGGGAGGATGGGAGGAGTGGGAAGGGAGGACAGGAACATTAGCTCAAGCTGTGGACCCTGCAATATGAGCAGACTTGATAGACCAAATGGCCTTCTTCTGCTGGCTTCTTCGTATGTTTGTATGTTCATATTAAGGCAGCATATCACACAGGTCATTTCCTGTAATAACTGGTCCATAAACCACAGAAACACAACAGGAGGACTGGCTATCCCAAAGGGCAACCAGTTAAGTTGATCCAAGTCATTCTGTATATTAATACTGAGATATGGCTAAGATGTTTCTTACAGTGCCACTTAGGTTAAGGTTAAGTTTATTGGCAGGAAGTTTCCATCAACACGTTCACGTTCAAGGAGGTCCTGTAAGGACACTTGAAGATTGCGACAAGCTTATGACAGTCCTACCTTAGTGAATTTATTTCCTCCAGCTGGCAGAGTAAACAATTCCTGTAGACCATCATGGAGGAGGCTAGCCTGAATGTGGTGGGCATAACAGAGTCTTGGTGCACCAACAGCCTCATGTTGCACCAACAGCCATGACTAGGATATGGCCATACCTGGCTACTCTCTGTTCAGGACAGTCAGGAACGGGAGATGGGGAGGAGCAGCTGTACTATATTTGAGGGAAGAAATCAAGGTAATGGAAGAGCAGGGGCACCTGGAGGGAAATGAAAGGCTGGAGGTGCTGTGGGTCATCTGGGAGACAGGTGCTGGGGCTGCTATCTGTACAGGGGTGGTATATAGACCTCCAGCACGGGGAAAGGAGTTGGATAAGGCACCTGGGGAGGATACCAGCAGGATAGCAATTAAGAGGGAGGTGCTGCTAGCTGGTGACTTTAATCTGCCAGATGTGGATTGGAGCCGTCCAGCACTGGCAAGGAGCAGGGTCACTCTTGACTCCCTGCAGGGGGCCTTCCTCAGGCAGCTAGTCAAGAAACCCACTACATGTGGGGCAGTGCTGGACCCGGTGCTTACAAAAGCTGGAAGTGCTATGGAACCCTAGCGGTCTCTCTCTCTCTTTCTCTCTCTCTCTCTCTTTCTTTCTTTTTCTTTTTTTTTCTCTCTCTCTCACTCGTATCATTATGGGAAGCAATGTCTCATGGATATTAGGAGAACTGCCTAGCCCAGAGGTAGATCTGTGGCAGCTAAGAGTATGTGGGGCTCTTTTTTGCACTTGTGAGCTACATTGAGAATAATGTATGGGCAACCAATTCAATTCACTTTATTTTTAAAAGGCATTATTCCAAAAGATCATAGCGTCTGTACACTAAAATCCAAAAATAAATATGCAATCTTAAAGGACATATATACAAATTAATAATCACAGTCAGGAAAGGCAAGTTGGAATTGGAACAAATACATTTTTAAAGCAGTTTTGAAGCCCTACACAGTCAGGCACTATACACAACAAGGCTGTGTTTCCATCGAGGGGTTGAGATGACAGCATATGAACCTTGAGAGCAAAGTTCGAGAGGTCCATGCTGTCATCTCAACCCCAAGATGGAAACACATGCTAAGCTGTGTGTGGTTGCCCATATTTTCTTTTTTTATAGTATATGGCTTTTTACACTGGAGTGACAGATCCCGCCTAAGTGTAAACAAAAAATCTTGACATTTCTTTGTTCTGTTCTATGATCAAAATCAGTTTACATAATTTTGAAAGTTAAAAGGTAGAACTTTGGGAACTCCGTGGTTAGTAAGTAGCTAGGTGTGGAATAAATGAAACATTTAAAATTGAATGACCTTTGAACTGTGCAAAACAACCATTCGGAATGCGCACAGCACTTTGGAATGTGCACAACGGTTTAGAATGTGCACAATAAGATTTTTGAGCAGGCTCATTTTTGTAGAGAACAAAGACTAACCATATACTATATTGTAGTTTTTCATTAGCTAAATAGAATTTAATGGCCTTACAAAGCAGGAGAACAGAGCAAGACGTCCTGGCCAGAATACAGTGGTGGTGTGGCCCGAAACTTTGGTGCTATTGAATTTAACATCAAAAACACTGGCACAACAAAGCATGGAAGGTTCAATAACTCTTACAAATGGTTTAATAACAGTAGAATGTGGGAAACATGGAAGCTACTACACTAAGGTGCCAAGACACCTGGGGCAATTCACATGTAAGCAATCTGTAAAAAGTAATGAACTTGAAAACAAAATCAAGTCACTTGAAAGAGACCTGGGTAAGCTAAAGAGTATCAGTGAAATTGAGGACTTTAGGCAACATCCTGACATAATAGAAACCTCAACAGAAAGTGCAGGGAATGAGCGGTATACTCAGAACAAACAATGGAGACAGGTACCAGAGGAAGATAATGACACAAAATGGACAGTTGTGAGGGATATGGAAAAATTCAAAGGAAAGAACGAGAGCTGGTGGATTTACATTAGCAAATACGAACTTCTATTCCCCACTTATACAGAACAGCAGCAGTCCATGGTCTCGGAGTGTACAATAGGTGGGACAACAGATCAAAATAAGCAACTACTGGTATTGAGGGATTTGATCTTAACAGTTATATATGCCAAAAAGACAAGGAAAACAGGACCATCAGCTCCTTTTTGGGAGCCAGCATTAGAGATATTAGCAACATGGGTTCCACTATGCTGCAGCAACAAATTTCATGTCGACCGATGGCTCAGCAACAGCACAACACTGCCAATTGGTGTTGTGATGTCACTCAAGATTTAGGTCAAGTGCTCTCTGTGGGGGGTTTTGCCCCTCACACTCCCCATGTGGGGGGCTCTGCCCCCCCCCCCCACTATAGATTACTAACTCCAGTCAGAGTTAGTTCGGGGATGGGTGCAAACACCTTCCCGGCACCAGTGTCAGGTAGTGGAGACCATCACAGCGACTGCTGACAATGTCGTTGTGAGGGTCTTCACTGTGGGAGTGACGCAGCACAGTCGGTATATGAGCAACATGATAGGTAAAATACTCGAGAACTCAAGCAACAAACCATGTATAATACTCCACATAGGAACTAATGACATTGGGGGTAAAACAACTGCAGAAATACAACAGGACTTTGAAACCTTAAAAAAACAGCATTAACGGGAAAACAGGGAAAATGACTGTATCAGACATATTACTAGTTCCAAGGGCCAACCGCAGAAAGCCACAAAAGATCAAACAAGTTAATGCATGGCTGAGGACATGGGCAGAAAGGGTGGACTTACATTTATTAGGGATTGGGAGACCTTTCAAAATAAAAATTACCTATGTAGCTGAGACAGTCTGCATCTGATCGATAAAGGGAGCAGGGTACTGGAGAATAAGTTAGCAAAGACAGCAGAACTTCTTTTAAACTAATTGAGCAGGGGGCTCTGGTCAAGCACTAAAATAAGAATAAAACATATGATCACTGTAACCTCATGATAGCAAAAGCAAACAGAATATTACACACAATTAAAAGAACTTTCATCAGCAGAAATACAAATGTAATGGTCTCCCTGTACAAGCCATATATTAGACCCAGTATGGACTTAGTTCATCAGTATGGAACCCTACCCACAAGGGACAGATAAAATCATTAGATAGTGTTCAGGGAAGGGCCACAAAACTGAGCAGATGTCTGCAGACACTCTCCTATGAGGAAAGAATGAATAAATTAGGGCTTTACAATAGAGTGAAGAAGACTCGGAGGGGACATTAATTTCTTTGATTTCACCAGGAAAAGGCTCCATTGAGCATGCTCATTTACAAAGAGGTCCTGCATAGAACAGCATTACACTATTTAGAAACAATGATACAGGGTACAGAGATATACAAAACATAGAACAGTATTCACATTGGGCCCTATGCACTACGGAACCTGGGCACATAGGTATGGATACGCATGAATGCCGCGCATTCATGAAAGGAGCACAAGTAAGCTACGTATCAGATCCCCTGGATGCACAGACAGGGGGTAGGCTGGGGGTGGGCAGGGGGTGTTTTGGGGGCATGCCAGCACTACTCGCCATTCACTGAGGCACATAGTGCTGTGCACCGAGAGGGCTAGGAGGGTGCCGGTTATGCCAGGGGGGACCCTTACATAACCACAGTATCTGCCCAGCCCCATGCACATGGCCGCCCGATCGCCGTATCTGTAAACCACCCCCACCCCAACACATGCCATCCTTGTCCCCGTTACAGTAATTATCCCCCAGCCCCAACACATGCCATCCCAGTCCCCATTGCAATAAGCAGCCCCCTGCCCCAACACATGCCATCCTGGTCCCCATTGCAATAAGCATCCTCCTGCCTCCACACAGGTCAGCCCCGACCCCCATGTACAACAAGACCACCACCCCCACCCTGCCGTGCCCCATTCCAACTACTCCGATCCCTGATCCCAGTGCCCCTGCTGTAACATTGGTGGCCAGTGGACCCCACCCTCCCACCTGTGGCACCAACAACTCCCCCAACCCCATACCTGTTCATCGGTGCCGCAGCTCCTGATGGCTAGCAGCACAGCCCTCAGCACACCTTCTCAGCTGCTGGGCATCCTACTGTTGCTGGGAGAGCACTGCTATATATACAAAGTGTGCTCCCAGCATCAGTCGGTGGCTGGCAGCCGAGGAGGTGTGTGGAGGGCTGTGCTGCTGGCCATCCGGAGCAGTGGCACCAATGAACAGGTATGGGGTTGGAAGGGTTGTCAGTGCTGCAGGTGGTTGGGGGGTCCACTGTCCACCAACGTTACTGCAGAGGTACAGGGATCTGGGATTGGGGTGGTTGGACTGGGGCATGGCAGGGTGGGGGAGGAGCAGTCTTGTTGTACATGAGGCTCAGGGCTGCCATGTGTTAGGGCAGGGGGATACTTATTGCAATGGGGACCAGGGTGGCATATGTTAGGTTGGGGGGGATGCTTACTGAAACAGAGATTGAGCTGTCATGTGTTGGGGCAGGAAGTGTTGTACTGCATTCGGAGTTGTGGTAGCCATAGGATGGGTGCTGGTTCCCCCACGCGGCATGAGGCCATGGTGCAACAGGGGCTCAGGAAGGGGGTCCTCTGGCCAAATGGACAAGGCTGCATGGGTCCAAATGCCTGTGTTAGCTATTCACATACCTAGACCCATGCCATTTCATGCTAGTCATCCACTATGGGACCGAGCATGGGCATCTGATTGGATGCCTGCCTGGATCTGCTACTCCACCCCTGGCTGCCCTGCACAGTCCTGTGCACTGGGGGGGCAGGGCCGTGGACAAGTGGTGGTCATTTGTGAATACTGGCCTGTGTGCACCTGTTCACAGAAGCAGAGCTACATGGGTGGGGTACACGCCTCTGCCACATACTATCCGCCCGTTCGTGCATAGCCCCCAATAAGAGTCAATTCATTAGGTTAACAACTCTAAGGTTATATATCGAAATATAAAGTGTACCAGATTTGGCTGGGTATCTAAACTAGCAGTAAGTGCAACTAGTAAGTTCAATTGCCACAACATTGAAAGGAACTGCGCCACGCAATTAATAAGTAGTCAACAAGAACCACAAATGTCTAGGCACACGAGCAGGCTACAGTGTATAGTATTTCAATGAGCCTTTTAAAAGTGTTGGATCTGGCCAGTGAGGTGAGTTTTAGAGACACTTGCAGCGAGTTTCATGCAGTAGGGATAAAACAACGAATTGCCAATTTCCCTATCTGTGTAGCAGACTACCTCGGAGAATGGAAACAGCAGTTAAAGCTGAAGGTGATCTTTCTCCATTAAAACCTATGCTGAGAGGCATGCCCCAGGGCTCTATCCTTGGTACCCTCCTCTTTGGAGTCTACATTAACAACATCAATGACCCCATCAAAAAGCCAACATCCATTTATTGCATGACTACACTGTACTGTACTTGAGTCCTCCCATGCCGGAGCAGCTCGAAGACCTCCAGCTGAATTTAACCTTCTACAATACCAGCTCATAAACAAAAAGCTTTTGCTCAATGCGAAAAAGACAAAAGCCATGCTCTTCTCCCACTCCTTACATGCGGCAATTCCTGCTGGGGGGGAGCTAGCCCAAAAATTACCACTGTTCTTGGAGAAACACTACAGTATGTAGCTAAATTCAAATATCTAGGAGTTTGGCTCGATCATAAACTTTCCTTCGCCGACCATCTCGAAGAACTACAGAAAAAACTAAGGCAAAGATTAGGACTATTCTACAGAATTAACCACCTGCTCACAAAGGAGGCCAAGATTCAAGTGGTTCAAGCTACCTTCCTATCTTTAATAGATTATGCGGACCTGCTCTACAGCCACTGCACTGCCTCTGCACTGGCTAAGTTGGACGCCCTCTACCACAGAGCTATCAGGTTCTTTACTGGCCTTCCACTTTCCACACACCGCTGCTCCCTGTACTCATCGTTAGGCTGGACTTCCCTTCACTATAGAAGGAATAGAAACGCCGCACTGTGGGCCTTCAGAGCGGTGACCAACAAGCTCCCCTCATATGTCTCAGATTGTGTTCCCAGGAATGTGTTAGGCACCTACACTCTAAGGATCTATTCCCTAATTGCCCTCCAAGTTCCAAGGGTCAAAACTCGTTTTGGCAAAGCTGCTCTAAGCTTCTCTTTACCCACATTGTGGAACGGTTTACAAAGGAAGTTGAAGCTGAGCTGCCCTGTTAGCCTGAATATCTTCAAGGCGTTCTACGATCGCTACATGAAAGCACCTTGCAAATGTTTTCCTCACTGCTAGCCCACTAATTCCACGACTCCCACTTTCCATCCTGATGCTCACCATGTTTCTCCCCTGGATCTCACTCTTTCTCTATTAACTCTTCTTGCTGCACCCACCCTTCCCTGTCCAGCCTGGCTAAAGTCCCACCCCATCCACAGTAGTGTCCCAATTATCTACTCCTCCTCTGTCATTATCATAATAAACAAGTACACGACAGCAATCGTCACTTTCTGTGGTTTTAGCTCAACTTTTCCCCCAGTCATCAGTAATATATCCCTCCTCTTCTTTAACTCTCTAACGTGCCACCCCATACATGACCTCTTTCCCCTATAGGTGTAGTTGCTGGCTGTCTCACTCAAAAGATCTCTGCTTATAACCCCTGTATGCCTATGGTTGATTGTACATCTGCTGACTTCTTCAATTGTAAAATAATGCTGTTTTTTTTTTTATTTATTTCAACCTGGTACTGTACTGTATACACTGTATATACTTTTTCTTCCTTGTATATTATTGCTTTTTGTATACCTGCTTCTGTACTGTACTTTGATGTATTCATGACCAGGTCCACCTTGCAAATGAGCCTTGCTCAATGGTGCCCACCTGGATTAATAAAGATTTTGATTGACTGATTGATTGAAATAGCTCAGTGATATACCCTGGGAGATCATTTAGGGACATTCTGTATGCCAGGTGGAAAAGTTCAGAAGTCTCCTGGTAGCTAGTGAGGGCCAGCCAACTACAGCATACAGAGATACAAAGATATTGATTATGGTGACATTGTCTACAGTGCTGCCCCCAAATCCACCTTGGCCAGACTGGACCACCTCTTTCACTCCTTCTGCCACTTTGCCTTGGACTTCCTGCCTTGCAGTCATCACTGTTCCTTATGCTCTGTCCTCTCCCTCCCCTCCCTGGAAGGCCAACACCTAATCCACTGTGCCTCTTTTATCTCTCAATTCTGGCTGCCCTCCTTCCCCCCTTACCTTAGCTCTCTCCTCCCCCCGCCTCCCTCCTCATATTCCCTCTGTAACTCTGGTTATCGTTCCTTTGCGCTTACCTCTCGAAAATCCCTCACTGGTCAGGTTGCCTTCTCTTTCCACTTTCCTAAACTTTGGAACTGTCTCCCACTGACCATTCACTCTGCCTCTTCAAAAGGCTCTCTCTCTCTCTCTCTCTCTCTGCTCCATGACCACACCGCTCCCTCCTACACCTGTCCTTGAGTCTTAGCACTTCCTCACTCATCAATTTACCCTCGTCTCCTCTTTCTCTTCCTCCTCCTCCTGCCCCTCCCTTCACCAATCCTCTTCCCTCTCTTCTTCCTCCCCCACTTGCTCTGCACTTTCCCTTCCTCCCCCTATCTGCCCTTCTTGCTACAGTGCCCTATCCCCTGGTACCCTCACTGTTAAAATGTACTTTTGATTAAACCTATGGAACAGATCCCCCTCACTGTCCTTGTAAATATTTTAGCCTATAATTTTACCTGTCTGATTCATCTAGTGTTGTACTGTTTAATTTGTATCTCTGTATTATGTTTTATTGGATAATTTATTGTCCTATTCTATTCTTACTCCCCTCTTCCCCCTTCCCCCCAGGACACATCTGGAAACGAGCTATATTTCAGCTCAGTATATCCTTCCTGCAAAACTTTTTGAAACAAATAACTAACTTATTTGTTTATTTATTTTCTTTACTGAAAGGTTTCACCATGAAAGGCACACTGAACAACAAGTTGCTCATCTCATGGTGCATCCTGGGGGAAAGGGTAGTGGAAATACATACATGCATATAACAGCAACCATTATTACAACAGTATTGGCAGCAGTGAACAGCAAATAACAGAAAGAACATATTATGTGCAGCACATGAGTACAATTGTTTACAGAGGGCACGATGGACAGATAAAGTTCATAACATTAGGATAACACCTTAAATTCATCGTGATGGTACCATTTAGCCCAAAAGGAAGGGGTGGATAGGGATAACAGCAGAGGTGAAAAGGCAGCAAGGCTAGGAGGGGAGCAGATGAATAGGAAACAAGGTTATAGATGTATTGCTAGTTGTAGATTGATGGGAATCTAAAGTCATAGTTATATTGGTAGTTATAGATAACCCAAAGGAATGGCCAGGTAGGGATCTCTGCAGGGAAAGAAAGTAGTGGGGCTGGAAGGGAGCTGTAATTCAGAATAATTACTTAATATATTGATAAAGGGTTGGGGAGCAGGTCAGGAACACCAGATAGGTTAATTGCAGGTACAATTCACAGACAGGAAATTATATAGGGCTGAATTTATAGAGGAGGAGGGGGAGAAGGAGTGGGGAATCTGGTGAGAAAGTGAATTCCACTAACTGAAAGAACAATGGTGGGTCCTGGATCCTGCTACAGTTATATGTGATAGTACGTGATGAGGAACTAATGACAGCAGTGAACATTAGTTTAAAAGAAAACACTCATAATCTAAGGGATTATGACGTTCAATTAGCAAATCAGATCTATATGACAACTAATAGAAGACAATTCTTTATGCAGAGTGTGGCAGATGTGTGGAACAGCCTCTGAGACTGAGTAGCACCTTCAAGGTCAGCAGAAACATTAGAACAATTTAGACATATACATGATGGACAGAGTATCCAGGGGGTACAAACACTTAGAGGTGGAGGATGGTTTTAAATGGGCAACATGCCTTTTACCATTCCTATTATGCAGTATAGTATCTAGTATAGCACTGCTGATGTCACAATGCATAGACCCCCAGGTAACAGTGATCACCATATACTGTGGTTTAACATTAAAACAGGAGCTGAGGCAAACCACATGAGGACAAGGGTCCTGGACTTTAGAAGGGTGGATTTAAGGAAGTGGAAGACTGCCTCAGAAATTGACTAGTGGAAGGAATGACAGGGAGGGATAGAAGAATGAGGAGAAAAATAAAAGAGGGCATAATTAAGGCAACCAGCCTCTGTGTGAAGGAAATGAGTAAAGCCATTAACATAGCAGCAAAAGGGCTGGCCCGCCAACATGGAAAGATTTACCGCTGTGCCATGGGCAACCCAGGTTCGGAAGTGAACTCAGGATGCTCAAGGGCTGGCAGGGGGTGGGGTGAATTAAGCGGTTATTGCACGCCTTTCACCTCTGCGGGAAGGGGGGTTGAGTGTCTCTGGTCCAATCTCCCAGGTGACCACAGGATTCGCCATTACCGGAACACCTGAACATTACTTCTCGGGGGTCAGAACACATGATGTGGCTGCATCACGGTGCTCTATATGACCCCCCCTTCCACAGCAAAAAAAGGCCTCTGGTGTGTAGTACGATGCCTTCCCAGCTGTGGTGGATGCAAAGGGGTCCTCAGCGCACTCGTGAGAACACCATCGGGGCTGCAAGGGGGATGCTCCAATGGCTCCACCCTGGAGGGGTAATCCAGGGGGCATTGCATGTGGATGGCTCCCAGTTCAACTGTGGCAGCAAAGGGTGGCTGAACGTGGTTGGCAACCAGAAGAATAAAAGCATAGTGAGTCAAAAAAAAAAAAACAGGGCAGCAAAAGGAAAAAGAGACTGTTATGGTACTCTTCTTGGAAAGTGGCCATGGTGGTGAAGGAAAAAAGGGTGGCATTCAGGAGGGATAATAAAAAGGTAGACAGAGGAAGACAGGCAGGCATACCAGATTCATAAAATAGAGGGAAATAGGTATGGCAGTGAAAGGAGCAAAGGCACAGACAGAGGAAAGGATAGCCAAAGGGGCAGCAATCAAGTATAAGACTTTCTTCTGGTACATAAGCGAGAAGCAGAAACCAAGGTAAGAGACAGTGAGGATAAGAAGGGTGGCAGAGAGAGACTGTGCAGAAAGGAACCAGGAAAAAGCAAACATCCTGAACAGGTACTTCAACTCAGTCTTCACAGGGAAGGGAAAGCAGACCACCAGTGACCAGTAAGGACAAAGGGAGAGGGAAGGCGGACTCAAGTATATTTTCAGATGAAAGAGTTCTTAATAGAGGAATTGCAGCTCTGAAAGTGGACAAGGCTATGGGACCAGACAGGATACACCCAAGGGTATTAAAATAACTCAGGGAGGTGTTAGCTGCCCTGCTGATGGCCTTATTCAACAGCTCACTGGAATCAATTGTGGTTCCAGAGGACTGCAGGAGAGCAGATGTAGCCCTTCTACAGAAGGATGGCAACAGGGAAGAGGCTAGAAACTATAGACCAAAGAGCCTCACCTCAGTAGTGGGGAAATGAATGGAAACACTGTTAAAGGAGAGATTGCTAGAGTACCTTTAATCCAGACCAAAGGCAGCATGGGTTCATGTGGGGGTGGCTGGATGTCATGCCAGATGAATCTGACTGAGTTCTTTGACTGGGTAACCAGGGAACTAGATCAGGAGAGAGCAGTGGACGTGGCCTATCTGGATTTTACATAGGCTTCGACACCGTGCCAAACAGGAGAGTGATTAAGAAATTGAGCTGTGCAGGAGTGGGATCCAAAGTAGTAAACTGGGTTAGAAACTGGTTAATGGATAGGCAACAGAGGGTGCTTGTTAACAACACTTACTCTAATGGTGGGAAAGTGACCAGTGGGGTGCTGCAGTACTCAGTACTGGGACCGGTCCTCTTCAATGTCTTCATAAGTGACATTGGAGATGAACTGGAAGGGAAGGTATGCTTTTTTACTGATGATACCCAAATCTGTAAAAGGTTGGACAATAAGGAAAGGGTGGAAAGAATATGCAGGGAGCTTGAGAGACTCGAGTAGTGGTCAAGAACATGGCAGTTGGGGTTCAATGCCAAAAAATGCAAAATCATGCACCTAGGGCACAGGAACCCAAGAACTGAGTATAGGATAGAGGAAGGTACTGTCAGTCACTAAGCAGGAAAGGGATCTTGGGGTTATCATAGCTGATGATCTCAAAGTGGCAGGGCAGTGTGACAAAGCAGTGGATAGGTCCAGTGGGAAGCTGTGATGCATAGGGAGAGGGCTTTCTAGCAGGAGAAGGGAGGTGGTGTTGCCACTATATTGCTCACTGGTGAGACCTCACCTGGAGTACTGTGTCCAATTTTGGAAGTCACACCTCAGAAAGGACATAGACAGGATGGAGGCAGTCCAGAGGATGGCAACTAAAATGGTGCAGGGCGTTGCACCAAAAGCCCTGCAAGGAGGGAATGAGGGATCTCAGCATGTACACCCTGAAAGAGGGTATATGATGGAGACATGATAGAGACCTACAAGTACCTCACAGGAGTGAAGAAGGTAAACAAGGGGAGTTTCTTTCAAATGAGGAAGAGCACCAGAGCCAGAAGGCATGCAATGAAGCTGGAAAAGGGACATTTAAGAGGGACGTGAGGAAGTACTACTTCACTGAAAGAGTGGTGGGCACCTGGAATAGACTGCCAGCAGAAGTGGTAGAGGCAAAAACAGTCACAACAGAATATGGTGTACAAATAAAGAAAACAAGGCAGAAGGAATTAAATAATAAACTCCAGTGTGTTTCTTTTTACTTTCTTGCCACAACAAAGCCAGTATCCAGGCAAACCCTAGCGCCTCAACTCCTCAACAAGTTTCCAAAGGGGTCAAAATACAAGAGCAGCTCACGGCTTTAAATACATTTAATTTGATTCAAAACAGCTGTATCTTGTTAGACCAAACAATTATGCAGTCATTTGTCTTTAATAGTTGGGATATCAAACCTTTTTTGAAATAAGTGCCAGTTGACTTCTCTGATTTAAATGCTTTAATTGTATATGTTTATCCAGTTCAATAAGTAGACCCTGTTTGTGTGTGTGTGTGTGTATATATATATATATATATATATATATATATATATATATATATGTGTGTGTGTGTGTGATTTATCCTCTGTTCTTTATTTACAGTGAAGTACCTCCTTTTTTGGACTCCTACCTACCCGGTTTGCATAGCCAACATGTGGAGATCTGAATCTGGTAGACTTCCTATTTCAGTACAAAACAAGTCAAAATTAAAAGTTAAAAGCTAAAGAACTGTGACTGTAGAACCTGTACAATGTTATATTTAGACCCTTTTGAGATTTTTAGTAATCCATTTTATTTTTTATCTGGTTGGTATAGCCCTATGGAGTATTGATTTCAATAGATTTCTTACTAAAGTACATTACAAAGCTAAAAGTTAACTGTAACTGTAGATTTAGTCCTTTTTTTAATAACTCTTTTTGATAACTCCTTTTGATAATTATCCTTCCTTTTTTCATCTCTTGACTCTGCATATGATAAGCTGCATTTTCTCTATAAATTAGGTGGAGGTTTTCATTGCACTTTTTTTGTATTTGTTTACATGTATTGACTTTGCTATTATGTATTAACTGATTTTAGCCCATACTAGGGCTTTAAAGACAAATGACTGCATAATTGTTTGTTCTAACAAGATACAGCTGTTTTGAATCAAATTAAGTGTATTTAAAGCTGTGAGCTGCTCTTGTATTTTGACCCCTTTGAAGACTCGTTGAGGAGTCGAGGCTCTAGGGTTTGCCTGGCTACTGGCTTTGTTGTGGCAAGAAAGTAAAAAGAAACACACTGGTGTTTATCATTTAATTCCTTTTGCCTTGTTTTCTTTATTTGCGCACCGTATTCTGTTGTGATTGTTCATACTTGTGGAGATTAGTCATCTCCAATACGGAACTGCATCAACCGAATTGCAGGCGCGTGGTAATAGTCCTGGACTTGTACCTAGAGGCAAAAACAGTAGGGGGGCTTCAAGCATGTGTGCAATAGACATAGGGAAATATTAGGAAATGGGCAGGGAACAGGGATGGTCGCAAAGACACCATGTCTGGTTTGAACACAGAATTATATTTTGAACACAGCATTTTTACTTCATCAATGACATGTACTTTAGACCACTCTAGCTTTAAGCTGCTGAACTAAATTTTGACCCATAAGTGACTGTTACTTCCTTTTGCAACTAGCAGTTCTAAATGGACCACTTGGTACAGAAACAAAAAACAGCACACACAATAGGGAACTTTAGAAACTATAAAATGCATGGTGCAGAGAACGCTGACCAGCTGCCCCGACGTATCACCTTGGCTAGAGGCTTCCTCAGGGAGTGTCTAGCCATGGCAATATGTAGGGGTAGTTGGTCAGCATTCTCTACACCATGCACTTTAAATTTTCTAAAGTTCTTTATAGTTGTGTGCGCTGTTTTTGGTTTTTGCAGCAGCTGGCTTAATTCATCATCTGCACTTTGAAGAGACAGGAGTGCTTCTGCCTTGTCTGTTCCATTAAATGAACCACCTGATCATTGCACTTCCAGTAATACAAAGGTTCCCTAACGGTTGCAGTGCTTGATCAGTGTAAGTTTTTAACACACAGCTTACTGCCAGTACCTTCATTTTTCTGAATTTATGTTTGTAGTTTTTCAGAAGTAATTGATATAGCTGCACCCATGTCATTATCCTAAAACAGAGCCTTGGGTAGCAGTATATACTAAACAGTTTACTGAGCAAGGCATCTGGTGCAGGCTACCCAGGGCTTTCTTTGGGTAGTCCACCTCCTACCCAGGTCACTGAGGGAGGACCAGGGGCTGCTGTGTATATTTTTCAATGTAGCACCGGGAAAAATGAACAAACTGAATAATGTGATTAGACTGCAGCAGTCTGGATTGATGTCCTCATTGGGGATAGGAGTGGGAGGACTTTGTCTAGTACTGAGGATCATCATCTTCTGGAGGAATCAGGACTAGAGGCCATGGAGCTGGGTTGGGAAGGGGAGTTTGATGGTTTACTGAGAAGGAGGGTAATTTTTGTGGACAAACAAACTGTTAGAATGCTAGACCCTCACTCTGTCTCAAGCGGGAGACCATAGCAGATGACAAACAGAACTACGTGGTGACCCCAGCAGCTGGCCAGCACAGCAGCAGCAGGAGCATTAAGGTAGGTGCAGGGAGAATAATGGAGTGGGCTTTTTTCCTGGCCTACTAACAGGCTCCTTGGTGTTTGCACTGGGGGATGGAAGGGTTCAAAAATGTTAAAAGGACACTGTCAACCTATTTAAGCCTCAAAGTGTCCCTAGCTTAAAAGATGCATTTTATGATGGTTCACATGCTTGTGAGACTGCTGATGTAGCTGGTAGTTTGATTCTGATTCCAGCTTTCTTTTAAAAAGTGAAAAACTGACTGCCCACCATACTGATGTTACCACACCAAAATACATTTGTTTATATTCCTTGATCAACTCCCACTCTATCATTCCTGGACTGAAGAACACCCCCAACACTGTCTAGCCTCTCATAATGCAGTGAGGGTAAAAGAGACTACTGCATCATGAGTGGCTGCACTGTTTGGGAGTGTTTCTAGTGTTCAGGAAGTATGCAACAAGAGTGGTTCAAGGATTAAAGGCAAAACAAAGCTGGGTATAACTATACATTACCATGCATTTCAGTTCCACTAAGCAAGGAGGCAGATAAAACAACCAGGAACATCAATGAATGTTAGACAAGGTAAGCAATCATAAAATGGGGGGGTTCAACTGGAAATAATATGACACAAAAAGGGTTAGCAGTGTCCCTTTTACAGAATTCAGATGCAGAATCAGCATCAGATTCCAATGCTAATTCTACATCCAACATTGGGTTTTTTAGAATTTGGATTTTTTTTTGCCTTGAATACTGAAATTCAAAATTTGGAAATGAACCCAGAAATCAGATGAATCTGAGAGCGGTGTTTTACTGTGGCCCTTGCAGAAACCATGCTTCTCAGGAGTAAGGAGACTGCATTTATAGATACATTAAGTGTTCTGATAGTTGGGCTGCTGCAATCTTTAAGAGTAAGTTAATGATAACAGATAGCACTGCTTTGGGGTGATAGTTTTTTAACTGTTTTAGGTCCCTTTGCTTAAAGACTAGCAATGCTCTAGCAACTTTTTAGATGTCAGGTGTAGCACCAGAAAGCAAAGACAGGTTGAAGATCTGGACAATTAAAGGGTCAAGGAAGGAGGCTCCCAGCCTGATTTTTGGCTCCAATCTGACATGACCAGCACTGAGGAAAGAGAGAGAGATAGAGTACTTAGGAGATTACAGGTTTCCTGGGCAGTCACAATTTAGAGATAAAATTGAGCGGAGGTACAGTAGTTAGAGGAGTTAGGATCAATGGTATCTTGGTCAGACAAGCTGGAAGACATTATAGAGGTTTACGCAGAGAGATCAGAAAAATGCTTATTAAAAGTGTTAATGGCAGTAAGGGGGTTTCTGCAGTTTACTCCATCCAAGAGGAGGTCATTTATATGATGTTTGGCAGTACCAACAATTAGGCTCTTAATTTGGTGCCGGAGATTACATGGATCATTGACAGAGGCCATCATTGTATCACGGGCAGGAGCCATCAGTGTACTCGTGCAGTTATTGCTCTTCTCAGAACTTGTCAGCTGGGTCCCTTCTGGTTGAAGCTTTTATTTGCTTTTATTTTTAATTTTTTTTACATTGTTGTGTGTGAGTCTGATAAAATGACAAAAAACTCTACAAAAAAAGTTAGCTGTTTGTGTGTCAAATCCCTATCTCTCTGGGTAGTTGATTCTCTGTGCATAGCAGTTGGTGAAAGTGGAGATACATCCCACTGCCTCAGTCGAAAATGTATCTAACAAAGCAAGTTTTGCAACTGAAAAAGGACTTATAAACTCCATCATTAGGTGAAATCACTTACTAAAAGTGCTTACTAGCCCCCGCCCCATAAAAGTGGAAGTCTCAACACTTGGCACTTCTGGTCTGCCTAGAAAAAAAGTTCCACTTCTTGGGAGCATGGAGCCACAGATGGTATGGTAATGGCCAGTCTTTTAGACAGGTATATTTTCACTTACTCTCTCTCTCTATTCTATGAAACAGATTACAACATGGACCCAACAGGAGATATTTTGTCTCTTCTACAGTATGTAATGAGTGATCAATTGTTAAATGCTTAAGCTGCTTTATACATGCAGAGAAACCTTTGAATGAATGCAGTGACACTTAAATGTATAATAGATGCAAAACATACAGGTGGACTCAGTCAAAGTCAAAGTAAAAGCATAACTAAAAAAATATATTTTAGAAATTAATAAAATGGAATCCTTCATTAAATCATTAGATGTTGATACCCGTCTCATAGAAACAGAGCCTCACACTGAAAACACTAATGGTGACAAGAAAAGGCATAGAGACAATATAGAGTCGTCTGTGGAAGACCTTACTACAGAAAGAGAAATAAAAGTGGGGGTGAGACTAAAATAAGTCTAACATACATGTAGATGAATGATGCACAGTTACATTAAAACATAAATTTAGAATAAAGATGGAGACTAGTTAGTCATAATAGGGAAAATATCCAAACTGAGAATAGATTTGAAATACTAAACATAGTAGATGACGAGGGTCCAGTGCACACTCAGGACACAGTAGATGTGCAATGTACAATGGTAACAGGTGACTCTATCAGAAGATTATGTGATAGTAAAATCTGTGAGAATAACTGGCCTAATACCACAGTCACATACCTCCCTGGTGCAAAGATAGAGGGTGTTAAGTTGAAAATACCTGACCTGATTCATAACTTAGCAAAAAACACTACTGTTGCCCTCCATGTTGGTGCAAATAATATTGGTAAGGATCACAAGAAAGATATATGTCTTGGCTTAATTGACTTAGGCAAATATCTTGCACAGTGAGAGTGCACAGTGGCACTTTTGGATATTTTACCATCACTAAAGGGCACAGAGAGAAAAACAAAACAATTTAGAGAATAAATTGCAGAGTAAAAAAACAGTGTGAAAGGAAGAAGTTTATTTTCATAGACACTTGAGAGAGTTTTAACAAACAAAATTATTTGCCAGGGATGGCCTACACCTAAACAGCAAGGGAGCCAACCTACTTGGGACAATAATTAAAGATACACTTTAAGCTTTTCCTTTAAATTGAGCACCATGGGGAGACAGGGTACTGAATAAAACTTTAGTAACTGACTCCTTATCTAAAACCATATGTCAACTTACAAATTCTTACAAAAAGAAATGTATTACATGTTATGTGTGTAATACTCAGAGTTTGGGCAATAAAAAAGTGGAACTAAAAGCTTTAATGGATGATCTGAATACTAGTACAGATTTAGTGTGTACAGCATAATAGAGACTTGGTGGTCACCAAAGGACACTTGGGGAACGAACATAGTTGGCTATACTTTATTCAGAGCTGACAGTCAAAAGAAAACAGGAGGTGGTGCAGCCATATGTATAAGGGAAAACATACCTGCATTGGATATATCAAATAAAATAAAATCTCAAGATTCCAAAGTAGAAACTATATTGGCTAAAATTAACCACAAAGGAAATGAATGATAAAATAGTAGGTATGTGCTACATACTGCCAGACACAGATGAGGACATACACAGTGAAATACTGCATTATCTGTATAAGGCAAGTGAATGGGGTGATATTATCTCCTTGGGGGATCTTAACCTGAACGATATCAACTGGACAAATTACAAAGCATCAACTAAAGCTAGTAGATCACTCCTGGATACGCGTACAGAACTTAATACAACAAGTGACAGAAAGCACAACAGGCTACAATATTCTTTACGTGGTATTTGGTAAGAAACATAGAAGCATAGAAGTTGACGGCAGATAAGGATCACAAGGCCCATCCATTCTGCCCATTTCTTTTTCTACCTTATGAATGTGCCATTGGCCTTTGCTCTGTCAATGGCCTATCTAGTTATACTCATCTGTATTGCTCCCTTATGCCTATCCCATGCCTGTTTGAAGCCCTGCACTGTATTCATATCCACCACTTTCTGAGGTAGGCCATTCCATGCATTCACCACCCTTTCTGTGAAAAAGAACTTCCTCACATTACCCCTTAATCAGCCTCCCTCTAATCTCATGCTGTGTCCTCCTGTCCTGCTGTTTTTCTGATATTGAAACATGTTAGACTCTTTCACCTTGTTAATGCCTTAAGGTGTTTGAATGTTTCGATCATAGCACCATCCTAAACTGTGTCATTGATTAACCTCTGGAGGGTAGTGGCCATACCTGTATCAGATTTGAAACTTAACATTCAGTAAGATCATCAAGAGGTTCTGAAGAAAGGGGGGTTACTAGTGGAGTACCTCAGGGCTCAGTACTGGGGCCAGTCCTCTTTAACGTCTTTATAGGTGACATTGCAGAGGGTCTGGAAGGAAAGGTATGCCTCTTTGCGGATGACACAAAGATCTGTAACGGAGTTGATACACAAGGGGGGGTAGAAAGGATGAGAAGGGACTTGGCAAGGTTAGAGGAATGGTCAGACATATGGCAACTTAGATTCAATGCAAAGAAGTGCAGAGTAATGCACCTGGGAAATAAAAATCCAGGAGAAGAGTACACAATAGCAGGGGAGGTACTAATAACAACAATAATGGAAAGGGATCTGGGTGTAGTCATATCAGATGACCTAAAGGTGGGTATGCAATGTGAGAAGTCAGTAGGGAAAGCCAGGGGGATACTGGGATTACTGGGATGCATAGGGAGGGGCATCACAAGTAGAAAAAGGGAAGTAGTTATCCCTCTATACAGACAGTTGGTGAGACCCCATCTGGAGTACTGTGTGCAGTTTTGGAGACCTCATCTATGCAAGGACATAGACAGGATGGAAGCAGTCCAGAGGAGGGCAACTAAAATGGTGCAGGGTCTACATCAGAAACCATATGAAGAGAGACTGAGAGAGCTTAATATGTATACCCTTGATGAAAGGAGGGACGGGGCAGGGATAGAAACTTTAAGTACCTCAAGGAATCAACAAAGTCCAGGAGGGTAGCATCTTTCAGAAAAGAGATGTGTAAGAACAAGGGAGCACAATTTAAAGTTAGAGGGGGGGGACGGCTCAGGGGTAATGTGAGGAAATTCTTTTTCACGGAGAGAGTGGTAGACGCATGGAACTGCCTTCCTGGAGAGGTTATGGGGTCTAAAACAGTGGAGAAATTCAAACATGCATGGGACAGACATAAGGCAATTATAGTGGGAGGTTGCAGGAAATAGTCTGTTGGTTAACTAGAATCTGCAGCTTATCCAGTAGGTAGGGAAATGGGCAGACTGGGTGGGCCAAGTGGTCCTTATCTGCAGTCAAAGTCTATGTTTCTATGTTTCTATGTAGGTATTACAGAAATGTACTTATACAAAACAGTTGACAAGGACAGACTCATAGCTGAGTTATCCAAGATTGCTTGATTGGAAAAAAATATTACTAAACAAATCAGCCAGTGCCTTGTGGAACACCATAAAAAGAGTTCATCATCACTATCTTCAATAATTAAAAATATTATTCATATTAAAAGGTTAAGAAATAGCCAGCTCACCGGTGCAGCAGTTGAAATTCCGCATGTGACGCCAGCGAGACGGGTTCAGGAACGAGCCTGGGAAGCTGGAAGACCAGCCAGGGGAGAAGGCTCAAGCGTCCCAAGGACAGCTCGTCTTCTCCAGGGAGGGAGGGGGATTGACATCCCAGTGCAAGACTGGCCCCAGACGGAGGTCTGGGGCACAACATGTGCCAAGGTTCAGCAAGGGGAGGACATTGCAAGCATTAGCACTTTGTGCCCTGACGTCGGGGGATCATGTGACGTCCACAGAAAATGGGAAAAATGGTCACAGAATCTCCGGTAGACGGAGCGCTAGCCCCAATCCCCAATGCCTCCTACCTGCCACCGAACCGGCATCCTGACGAGACAAGGTAGCACGGGGTAAGAGCTGCACCTCGACCCCCACCTGAGGGGTAAACCAAGGATCCATGGGGGATGAGACCGCTCAGATGGTCAGGTAGGAGAGCAGGGACGTACAAGGCATAAGCGACTCCCGAAGAGAGGAGTGTCAATGACTGGGGGAGTATAAAGAGAAAGAAAAAAAAAGGTTAAGAAATAGAAAAATAGGGGCACCAGACCAAAACTGATAAATATAAAAGTTAACAAACTGATAAGCAAAAATAATTCATTACACAACAAGTATCAAAAAACAAGAGCTCAGATAATTTGGGAACAGTATAAAACAAAACAAAAGAAATGTAAAAATAAAATAAATTATAGGAAAAAGCAGTTAGAACTGAATCTAGTCACCACTGCAAATAAAAATAACTGCAAACAATTTTTCAGCTATATTAACACTCTTTAAAAAATCTGAACAAAATCTGAACACAATACATATCGAGAGGGATATGGTCTCGGACACTGTTAAAATAGTAAACCATTTCAACAATTTCTTCTGCTCTGTATTCAGTTCATCTAATAAATCTGTGTCACAATACATTACTCGAAATGCAGAACAAATTAAAATAGATACCAATGAAATGCTAAAAAAAGATTAAACATTTTACAGTTTAAAAAATCATGGAGCACCAGGGCCCAGATAAAATATCAACGCAAATGATGAAAATTATGGAAACATCAATAACATACACACTTAAAAATATTTTTGAAGAATCCATAAACTCTGGAAGTGTGCCAGCAGACTGGAAGACAGCTAATGTTATACCATCACATAAAAAGGGTGATAAGCATAACCTTCAAAACTACTGCCCAATCAGCTTAACCTCAGTCCCA
Source organism: Neoceratodus forsteri (assembly GCA_016271365.2). Lineage (NCBI taxonomy): Eukaryota > Metazoa > Chordata > Ceratodontiformes > Ceratodontidae > Neoceratodus > Neoceratodus forsteri. The sequence goes on along the minus strand of JADMNL010000022.1, from coordinate 459,122,583 downwards.
GGAAAAAGTCTGGAATCATTAAACAAAGATAAAATTACTAAACATATTTCAGAACACAGTCAAAATGAGACATGAAATGGGTTCATAACAGGATGTTCTAATGTTACAGATTTAGTCAGTTTCTATGATAAAGTTACTCACACCCTAGATTGTAATATCCCCGACTATATACTATTCATAAACCTATGCAAAGCATTTGACACAGTACCACACTGGGCAGTTACAAATAAAATGGCTGCTCTAGTCTTTCATCCAGATATTATTAACTGGGTTAGCAGCTGGTTAATAAACAGAACCCATCAAGTGGTCGTCAATGGACATCTGTCTAAAATATGCTATGTGTCAAGTGGATTACCACAGGGTTTGGCTTTGGGTCCAATCATGTGTTATGGTATGGTATGGTATGGTATGGTATGGTATGGTATGGTATGGTATGGTACGGTGTTTTTTTTATTCCAAGTTTTTATCAGTGACATGGATAAACATATTATAAATTAGAACAACAAATATGCTGATGTCAGCAAGCTTGGTGGTCCATGTATTACAAATGATCAAGTGCAAAGTATTCAAGATGATCTAGATACAATTTGCATCTGGGCACTCAAATTTGGCATGAAATTTAACATAAAAATGTAGCTTAATGCACTTACGTAACTCTACAAAGTTCATAACTATATGTTGTGTAACATTGAATGAAAGGTCATTGAAAAAGAGATAGACTTAGGAATTATTATTTCAAATGACCTTAAAGGAGAGCTGTGCTGAACCTGTAAGTCAATTTTCCCAATAGAAGCTATTTTCCATTTACTGGTTAAAATTCTGTTATTGTTCCATCCATACAGGGCTTTTAGTAACCTCAGTGGGTGTTTCTGCTTCACAGTCTGGTGGTACGTACCATTTTAGAACGGTATGATATAGTATATGTCACAAACAACCTCTGAGTTCTATAACAGAACATGGATGTATTGTGTCAATAGAAGAAGTGTAGAACAGAGACATAAACTATATCATACAGTTCTGAAATGGTTCTTACCAGCAGCATGTAAATCAGAAACAGTCACTAAAATAGCTAAAAAGCCTGGATAGCTATAGCAATAACACAGTTTGAACAAGTATTTAAACAAGCATTTGTCAATGATGAAATTTTGCCGTGTTACTTAAGGAACAGCATGAGGAGGCGCTCCATAGAGTTTAATGGGATCATTTGTAAAAGCTTGTTTTTATTTTATTTATTTATTTATTTAGGTTTTTGTTTACTGGGTAAGTACACTAGACAAGTATTATGCCTATTTTCAGGAACGACCCGGGAGAGTACAACATGAGGAACAACAGTCAAGGATACATGGCAAAGAGAGTACAGTTTTTTGTCACAGTAAACAAACATGTGGGAAATACATCATTTGACAATAGGGGAAACATGTAGTAGTAAGCACATTTCAGATTATACACTCTAGACTAGCTAGATCAACTGACAGTGATGATTTTGTCAAAGAAAGGCAGTCGCTTAACTAACAAGGACCTTGTTAGGTAAGTGACTGCCTTTCTTTGACAAAATCATCACTGTAAAGTATAACAAGCATTTGTCAATGCTGAATGTTTGCTTGCTGGTATTGGCATTGATAGTGCAGGAGTTAGAGAGGTGCATAATAGGAATGGCAGTGAAGTATTGAGCTGACATCAACCCCACCCCCACCCTGCAGAAACTGACATGCGTTGGGTGTGTGCCTTTGGGTCACTGGCCATAATGCTCACACTGTTTCATCTCATCCTACCCTGCAGACAGGTGCCGCAGTGTGCCTTGGGGTCTTTGGGCCTTATGTTCACCCCAATCCATAAGGAAATACATTGAGATGGGTGCAGTATAGGAGAATGGGGTGAATGTTGGGGCTGAAGATCCCAAGGCACACCTCAATACCTTTCACTGGCTGCAGGTTGGGGATGGAATGGAGTGAGCATTATGGCCAACAATCCCAAGTTGCACCCCGACACCTGTCAGTTTCTACTGAGTAGGAAGTTACAGTTGGAAACCTAATGCCCTGGGTGTTTGTTGGTATTTTCGCTTCAGATTTTCAACATGGGCTTTTTGTGATCCCACCTCATGAACAGTGGCACTATCATTTCGTTACTCAATCCCAAAAGGTGATTTTGCACAGCGACTGCGCCATTTGGCGCTACAGGTGCAAAAATACATTTTGGGCAGGATGTGAAAAATGACAGCTGTACTGTTCACAAGGTGGTGTGAAAAAATGGTACTGTTGAAAATCTGGAGTGAAAATATGAAAAACTGGCAAAGTTACGAGTGTGCATAGAAACTGTGCAATGCATGCCTGCAACGCAATCATTTCTTGGACTTTTTTCACCAAATTTTCAGCATGGCTATTTTTTGGACCTCTCCTCATGAACAGTGGCACTGTGATTCTGTTACTCTGTCCTGAAAGCTGATTCCCCACAACAACCGCACCATTCTGCACCACAGGTGTGAAAACATGTTTCGGGCAGGATGTGAAAAATGACAGCTGTACTGTTCAAAGGGGGTGTAAAAAATGGCAGTGTTGAAAATCTGGACTGAAAATATTAAAAATTGGTGAAGTTACGAGTCTGCATAGAAATTACGCAACACGCGCTCGTAATAAAGTCATTTTTTTGGAATTTTTTCACCAAATTTTCAACGTGGGCATTTTGGGACCTTTCTTCATGAACAGTGACACTGTTGTTTCATTAATCAGTCCCAAAAGGTGATTCCACACAGCAACCATGAAATCACCTTTTGGGACCAAGAAATGAAATGGCTATGCCAGTGTTCATGAGGTGGGGTCCAAAGAGCCCCATGTTGAAATTTTTGGGCAAAAAAGTCCTAAAAATGGCTGAGATATCAACCTATGTTGACCCCCCCCAATTGATTTCCATTATACAGCACTTACCCAATTCCTCTGTTCACAGTTCATCTTTGAAAAGTGAAGACATGTGCCGGTCCACAGAAGATCACTGCTCCCAGCCTCCGGAGGTAGGTATGGGGTGAGGAGGGGTGTGGGGAGGTGGGTGTGCAGAGGGAGGGTCGGGATGGGGAGGGGACAGGCAAAACAATGAAGGACAGTTTTCTTTTTTGCAGGTTAAAAAAAAAATACTCCAGGGGATCATTTTCTTTAGTTACAGGTAAAGAAAATACTTTTGGCACACTGGGGTGGGCTCCCAGTGTGCCACATGAGTTTGTGAGGCATGATGCCGATGGGGATTGGGCACCCTCATCAGCAAAGAAATTGAGCTTCGGGGGATGCCATCCAACACCGGGAGTGGGCATCCCGGTGTTGAGAGAACTTGAAAATTGTCTTGGCACACCAGGGTGGGCTCCCAGTGTGCCACAATGTGGGGGGATACATGTTGACACAAGGACTGGGCACCCTAATATCTGCTTTTCCATGGAATGTGTGGTGGGCAGAAAGCTGCGCCAGCCAGCATATTTATTTATTGAAATGTTTCACCAGGAAAGGCACACTATGCAAATAAAATCCATGGAGTGCATCCCTGCGCTGTTCATTTCCGCACATGTGCAGAAGCAGTGGTGCTACTGTGCATGTGCGGAATCGGCTGCATTCCACACATATTTGTTCCATGACTGAACAGCGATCAGCTGTTTGGTGGCTCGTTCTTTTGAATTTTTCACACACACTACCCATAGCAATAAGTTCACAGTGCTCAATCAAAAAAGAATATTAAAGGTCACAAACCATAAGTAATTATGCCACTATATCAAGCATATGTCTGCTTGCATACAGACCAGTTTGGTGTCCTTATCAACGGAATAATATAAACGGAAAGCAGCGTGTACAGGATTCTGACATTAATCATATGAGGATTGCTTGGCAAGTCTGAACCTCATGTCACTGGAGACAAGAAGATTGAGGGGAGACCTTTTATTATTGCATGATCTGCCATGATCTAAATTTAGACTATAAGTACTCAAATATCAGCCTTAGAGCATGCCCATTACGAACAATCTTAACCAAATTCCATACTAAAATCATTGAGTTCTTTTTCAAATAATGTAAAAGAAATACATGAAATAATTTGGCAATACAGATAGCAATCTGTGAGTCTAAAGCTGATTTTGGTCTGAATTAGACATATTTTTACCCAGTGGGGAAAAACGGGTATACTATGGGTAATGGATAGGAGCTGTAATGGGCTAATGCCTCCTTTACTCTTTATACTGCTTCGTTATGAACCTTAGAATGGATGGCTTTCTTACAAATCTTCCATATTTGTTTTCTCTGCCCCTGTCTGTGTGCTGGCCCCAGGGATTAGTTGCAGCCCTCCTGGGCTGTTATCCATTCAGTCCATTTTGTCGGTGGTGCAGCAGGTCAGGTAGTCACTTGCTGCTGGGATAGGCGGAGTGGTGAGTGCTGGGGAGGAGCCCTGCATGTGTGCTCCCACTCCGTCAGTGGCAGCCTGTGTCCTCATGGTGCAGAAGGTGCTGAAAAGAAGCGGAGTGTCTCTGGTTGCTCCTTCCCCTCTCTGCCTGGATCTAGGGGACTGGGAGTGAAGAAATCATCTGCAACCACTGAATAGAGCGTGCAGGAGGTGCCAAAAATTCCAGCTCTGCTGTGCTCTCTCTGCCACCGCTACACATGCAATCAGCAGGGGAGTGCCAGCAGCAACAGTGTGGGGTCTTGGAAGGGTGGCAGCAGCAGTCCAGGTAGGCCTCCTCCTGCGGAGGGAGTTACATCGTATAAAGGAAGACCACTACCACACTTTGAGCCAGGCTGGTCAAGCCTAACAAGGCTGCAATTAGAGAGAGAGCATGCAGGTCAGGTATTGAGGGTTTAAGCCAGTTTTCTGGTATAACAAGAGTATCTGGCTGATAGTGAGTGACCTCGTAGCAAGTTCAGTCAGATTAGCTAAGAGAATGCAAATACTGAGTAACTTGAAGATTCAGGGCCAGGGGTCAGATCGACATCACCAGGCAAGGAAAGAGAAAGAAGCTGAAGCCAAAACAGGCAAGTTACATTAGGCCACTGACTGGTAGAAGGCATATGACAAGGGCAAGATTTAAGGAATTGGCCAAGATAGAAAAATATTTTACTTTTCAGCAGTCAGTAGGAAATTTAGGGTCACACACAAGGCAATGTGACTCAGTGAAAAAAGGCAGCTTTAACCAAACAGTTTTTATTATAGGTAAGGCATGAGCAGGTCTAACCTACCCACCCCCACCCTCATGGTTCGCATTACTCTTAGGCTTCATCAGGGGATGCCGTTGCAGTGAAAACCGGTTTGCCATTTAAGGCTCCCTCTTAAAGTGACAGAGTGCAAGGTGCTATACAAATGTTTCAACACAGTGCAAATAAAGTGCATACATAACATTGGATTATACAATTAAGGCATATCATGAATCAAACAGTATACTGTATACAGATACACTGTCACCAATTCTTTCTCAGAATTATTCATACAACTTATAAGCCAACAGTGTTCATATTCCATAGGACATCTTGAACAGTGGGGGGAGGTGGCATCAGCATCATATGTATCTGCCCTGAATTATCAGTCTATAAGGTAGTTCCTCTAACAGTATATAGAAATGACCCCAGTTCTAGTAATATGCTTATAGTGCAACATTTAGAACCATTGTACTATTTAAAATTAAAGTAAAAAAACCTCAAACTAATTGGTTGTCCATTCTGACTTGGAAACAAAACATAGTGTAAAAAGGAAGGCACTTTTCATTAACAGGGCTGGGAGTAGGTAGCGTGGCTGATGAGGACAGACTAGATGACAGGCTAAACCAAGTTTTATCAAGAACGGCATACTACGTTGGTAAAAGTTTGTTTCTGGATGCGTCCTGGGGGAAGGAGAAGTAGGGAACAACAATGCTTAGAAGACTTTCTAATAGACTTTCGGGGTTGTTAAAAGCTCTGAAAATGCAGTCATGTCTGGTTTCTTTGGAGAAAAAAAATTTTAAAACAGGGAAAATGTTTTTGCTCCAGCCACCAACAGGAAAATGTCTTTTACGTTCATCTTCAAACTGTTATGCTACTACAAACTGTTGCAATATTCATAATTTGAGAAGCTCCCTCCAACATCATCAAAGCTAAAGTCTGACTGTTTGCCAAACCGTTTCCATTTTTTCCTTGAGTCTATCCCATTCTTGTTGCCAAATACTGTTGTGTATAAAAAAGGAGCGCTTTTCTGTTCTCACTACACATGACTATTTTTATCCTCTGCAGAGCACAAGACCTACTGGTACCACTTTTGGAGTTTGAATAAAAAGGAAGTACACAAAGTACTCCACGGTATTTAAATCATCCTTTACGTTGTACCCCCTTGTTCCACTCTCCCTGAACACCCCTGGAAGCAAACTTTGTCTCAGTGTGCCTTTTCCTGTTATCAATTCTCAAATTAATAAATACTTCATATGGTCTGCAACTAATCGGTGAGTTTTAGACAAGAAACATCATTTTTCAACAATTTGGAATTAAAGAGATGCTTAAAATGTGTTCGTTGTTTGTCAAGTTTTTTTTTTTTTTGGTTTACTCCTCCGTGCTTCCTGCAGCCCCACTCCTTTAGGTTCTCATGCTGGTCTTCACTGTCTGCCAGATTCAACCCTCTCTGCTATGTCAGCCAAATGGGCCACCCCTCATGCTAGACAAACCCTGCCAGGGTGGGCGACTACACCATGGAGAAGTTGGCTGAGGGGGCAGCATGGTGCTCCGGGTCATTGGGTGGTGCAGGGAGACCTGCCAGAAGCTGTCATGCAATGTTGCATGTCAGCCATTTTCCATTTTTGGGGCCCCACCCACCTCCCTCATGTGCAGCTGCAGGAACATCCTGGGGGTGAGGGCATTCGGCAGTGTATGGTCACCCATGGCATAAATGCCTCCACAAAACTGCCACCAGGAGCCACTGTAACAGTAGCCAGCATCAACCCCCCCCAATGGAAGCATCCAAAGGACACCAAGACACCCTCCCTGTCAGCCTCCGCTCCTGACATCTGGTTTTGGGGCACAAACCTGGATCGCCAGTGTGCCAGAGCGATGCCCCCTTGCTTGGTGCCATGGAGCCAGCATTTAAACTGTTTTAAAAGTTTTTAGTTCACCTCAACTTCCTAGTTGTACTCACTAAGCATTACCTGGCAGCCAGTGTGTGTGTGTGTGTGTGTGTGTGTGTGTGCACGTGGGCGCATGCACATGTTTGTGGGAGGGCAGAATGATCCATCCACATTGCATTTTTCAAAATACAGAGGGAGGCTGACCCCTTGGAGTAGTGGCAGGACTGCTGCTCATGATGCTGGCAACATAGGGTCAGAAACAAGCCTGAGCTGTAGGCGGGGGGGGACAGGAGGAGAAGAACTGAGCATCCCAGAGGATACTCTCCTTCTCTGAGGAGGGTCCGTGCTGCTGCACAATGCGCTATTGCCTCCTGGGTGACCAACAGCTGCAGTGCAGGCTGAAGCAGCCCGGGACACTGGTCATCAGCTGGCTCCGTGGAGCAGCGCGCACTTACCTAGGCGCTTATGCAATGAAGCCCTGATGGCCAACATTGCCTAGTGAAGAAAAACATGGAGGAACAAGGATCCTGGCCAGCAGCATGATGCCTGGTACACTCAGACTCCACACCGATACCTGGGCCCTGCCACCCATAGGTACTAGGGAGGGACAGGAACCTGGCCCGCTTCAGCCCCGCCTCAGGGGGTAAGCCAGTGAGGACCAGTCAGTAGCATTACCCATAATTTCCTGTGTCAGTCTGAATCAGTCAGTAGAATTACAATTCCCTGTGTCAGTGAGGATCAGACAGTAACAATACCAATAATTCCCAATGTCTGGATGAGTCTTTCCTATGTCATTGTTCCCCCAGCACTGACTCAGGAGCAGTCTGAGCCAGGGGCAGTTGGACCCAGCAGTAAATTAGTTTAGTGTAACATAATATTTTTTTGCAATTAAGTCCCTTTAGTGTAAATTTACTGTTGTAACACTTCGTTACCATGGATCTCCACACCAGTGAAATGAAAGGTAGGATATGGTTTTGATGGGCACACATGCCAACTTCAGTCTGATACTCTTATGTTCTTTTTATGTTCATGTATATTTGAAGGCAAAGAAAAATTAAGGGGAAATAAGGATTCAAACCCAGATGTCCTGGTCTGTAGTGTGTCTTGTGCCCTAGGAGGCTATGCTGGCTGCTGATTTTCCTGGTTCTGTTGGTTATCTTGACACATAAGCCATGCCCTGCAGTCAATGCTTGAACTACAGCCTCAGAAGAACAATCTGTCATAACCATGTAGTTTAATCAGTAGAACTGCTCATGATTCCTAGTCAGAGTGACTCCAAAATTCCTTGAAAATCTGGAGTGCAATATCTGAACACTGAATGAGGGTGCCCAGGTCTGGTCTCCCTGGGAGGGATTTGGATCAGTAAAGTTCAGAAACTACCATTATGAAGACTGTGCTAGCTACTGGGCCAGCACTGTGCTAGGGCTACCACTCACAACACTGGCGACATGGGTTAGGGAAGAAGCCAGGGTTATTTGTGGCCAGCTGGGGAGAGGAGGCTCGGACATCCCATAGGACACACTCCTCCAGGGAAGGGAAGGTACCATCCTCTGTCACAATACTGCAACCTTGGTGACCAGAGGTGACAGTGTGGTCGGAGGGCAGAGGGTGAGTGAAATGTCACTGACATAAGGGCACTGGCATGCACTGCACTGCACTGCATGCAGGTGCACTTGACATCCTTGCACACAGTGTACCAGGGAACTGGGTGGAAATGCAAAAAGAGCCCTAGCACCATGGACCCTGATATATCTGGGTCCTGTGCAACCACCTGAGATGCCACCTGATGATGACTCAGACTGTCAGGTAAATCCTCTTAACCGCGTCCCACTGGGAGAATAGCCAAGGCTGTGTGGAGGCAGGTTATCGAGCTAGGAATTCAAGGGGATCAGGTACACCTTGGGTGTTCCTGAAGGAGACTGCTGCTAGAGGCAGGAAGGGGCAGACACAGAAAGTAAAAACTAAACTGAAAGGTGTGCTATCTCATGGTGGGACCACAGACATATACATCAGGAAATCTTAGACTGAAATCCCATTGTATGATCCTCAGCAAGTCACTTAACCTCCTTTTGCTCCAGTCCACCCAGCTGTCATACTGTCAAGATGCAGGACCCACTGAAAATGATATGGTGTATCTCTGCTTAGCTATCTAGGTTTATCATAAAAATTATAAAAAGGGGGGAAAAAATAATAACCAAAAGTAAAAATAAGGTTTCTTCAAAACAAAGTATTTTAAAACCAGCAGCAGCTTTTTTTTTCATGCTACACTGTAGTTTTAATTCAGACTTTCTCAGACTGGGGGATCTCTCAAGGTCTCAGGTGGTCACCAGTCAGCCGGGTAAACAAAGCTGAAGACCATGGCAGGAAGTACTTGAAAGTTCAACTTCTTTGGTCCTTTCCCTGGAAACCAGCTTGCTCCCTGGGTATGTTGCGTATCCCATCCCCCCCAGAACAGTAGCACAATGCAGCAAGTGCACTGATGTAATTACCAAATGCGCAGCAGCAACGGGAAGGGGGGAAGGGGAAAACTAAAAAAGCCCTCTACAGTCTGACATCTTGCAGTTTATCATGCAAATTCGAAACCTTTCTAATTTCTACTTTTTCCAAGTCTGCATCAGGGAAGTCAACAGATGGTTCCCACTACAGGATGGTGTATTCTCACTACTCCAGGCGGGACCTCTGAGGCTTTTTTTTTTTTTTTTTTAAATACTTCTCCATTCTTTTTCAACTAAGCACACCAGATGATCGAGAAAGCAGGAATGTGATGAAGAAGAGTAAATGGAATATTTATAAATGTACAAGCAGTTTAAAAATGGGTAGGAAGGAGAAAATAAAACCCAACCTCCTTTGGAATTTCTTACGTTAAAAATGTTTTTGTGCACAGCAGTTCAATGAACAAGAAAAGGGACAAATCTTCCAAAGAGAGAGAGAGTCAGTCAGACAGACAGACAGACAGACAGATCATAATTTCTTTAGAGAAGGCAATTTTATTTATATGGCGCCCAATCCCAGGAGCTCTGGGTGCCTCACAATAAAACAGCAAAACATTCAATATACAGTGAAATCACAAACAAGAAATGTGAATATATAATTGTACTCAACTTATTTACCACAGTAGCACAACTGAGAGGCAGCATCTTAATTTGATGGAGGTCCTGCTTCTACACAATTTCTTTTTTTTTTTTTTAATTATTTAACCAGGTGAGACAGTTTAACAGCTGTGTGGGAGTAAAGCACAGGGAGGTTAAGTTACTTGCTCAAGGTCACAATGTGAGCACCGTGGCTGTGCTGGGACTCAAGCATGTGCTCTCCAGGCTCACAGTGGAATGTTCTAACTACACAGCGCACCATTGCCTTCCCTAGTGGCTACATCTGTCAGTTTCCTTTAAAATGGGATTTATTTTTATTCTTTGGTAACCGGGTAAGGTCCACTAGGTCCAAGCCTGTTTTCAGGGATGACCTAGAAGCACTGGGGAGGTTAAGCAACTTGCTCAGGTTGACACAGTATGCAAGTGGAGGTTGTGTGAATTAAACTCTGGGTTTGCTGGTTGTACTACGCTCATTCACAGCTCGTTACTCTAACCTCTAGGCTATACTGCCAGATCCTTTCTCTCTAAATTCTTAATAAGTATGGCCTTCCAGTGCTTTTGAGTTCTTGCCTCAGCTTCCTAGCAGGGAAAGGGCCAAGAAACACCTGACCTTGGAACCACATCACTCCATGAAGGTGAGGGCTTCCCTTAAATGTGCTTGGCACCATTGCCTCCCACCAAGTCAGCTCCCTTTATCACGTGGGGATTTTACTGCTTGGAACTGGCCAAGAACAGGAAAATGCCTGTAAAACCAAACACACACACCAGCGGCTCAGTTTTACAAGCTGGCTAGCCACCAACTCTTGCCTGCCTTGAAGGGGCTTCATGTAGTAATAGAGACACCAATCCAATTTTTTGTTGTTTTACAAAACTATGCCATCTGGCTCAGCTTTTCTAATAAGAGCTCTTAAACACTTTCTGTTTCCTAAGTCTTTAGCCAAAGCACGCAGAGGCAAAAAGTCAAGATTACTGTTGTGGAAGTTGGCTGTTTTTTTTGTTGTTTTTTTTTTGTATTTCTGCCCAATACATGACAAAAGCTTTTCAAGAACATAATTAAAGGTAGATGCTGCTGTTACTCCTTCAGCTGCCGATGATTTCTGCTGTGTACTAAATCATTGTAGTACATAAGTAGGGCTTACTTTATCTCCATTTTGGAAGCATTTACAGTACTTCCAAAACAAGTTAAAAATAGAAAACTTCCAAACTGAAAGGAAGAGAGTTTTGGACTCTAAAAATGGGAAATGAAATTCGGGCCGCATCTAATTTTTCAGGTATGGTGGCCACAAATAGATGATTTGTGCCAGCCAAGTAGAACAGCAGAAGGGCTACCACTCGCTTTGGAGGTGACCCAGGTTCAGTAGCCACCTCAAATCATTTGGGGTCAGCTGAGAGTGAGAAGATCGAGATTCCAAGGGACTGCTCTCCTCTCAACAGGATGGGTTGCATCTCTCACAATGCACTAGACACCCAGTGGAAGCCATGTCTTAAGGCAGTTGGGAGGCCAGGAAGAGCATGGGACACTGACAGATGTGTTGTGTCATTGTACACTGGATGTACCAGAGGCAGAAAAGAAAAAAATACTCACCTGTAGTAATCTTGTTTCTTCCCAGGCATCCACTAATATTATTACTCTTTGCAGTTCCCTTTGAAGTCAGGACTGCCCCAGAGAGAATAGAATGATATGCTAATCATGGAATGTTTAGCTAATGTATCTATTTTCAAACAACCCTGTGCCAACTGTCTACATTTTACTTCAGATTTCTTTGAAGCCTGCAAAGAGGCCATAACAACATGTGAATTATAATTAAATAACCATAAAAGTATTTTAAATGCCCAACAGGGCCATTTCAAATGAGTAGCCAAGGGTTAACTGAAGCAAAAGTCCCCTTTTCTAAAGTCAGATATGCTCTAAGAAAAGAACCTACAAGCTATAGGTCTTACCAGAATGTGTCAGCAGGTGGCATACCACTCCAACCGTGTATCTTAACTGTGGAGAGTATTTTTCTAGTTATCAATTCTGAAGGGGACGATAAGGGAGGGAGTAATAATATTTGTGGATGCCTGGGAAGAAACAAGATTACTACAGGTGAGTAATTTTTTTCTTCTAACCCCAAGAATCCACTAATATTATTACTCTTTGCAGACTATGTAGCAGTACTACTAGGAGGTAGACAGAATCTATTTAGGAAAAAAACTCTGTAAAACCAGCTTTGCCAAAACTGGCATCACTACTAGGCTGGGTATCCAGACTATAGTATTTAGTGAAGATGTGGGCTGACCTCCAGATAGCTGCTTTACAAATTTCCAATACAGGTACCTCTCTGGCAGCTGCAATAGTGGCAGCTGTGTCCCTTGTAGAGTGGGCTGTAAGACAAGAAGGAGAAACCGTGCCTGCTTTTAAGTAACAAAACTGAATACATTAGACTATTCATCGAGATAAAGTCCTTTTCGAAGCAGGAGTACCTTTACCTACTTCCCCATATGTGAGGAACAGCTGTTGTCTGTCCCACCTATGGTCTATGGCATGAGTCATATAGTTACTCAGTGCTCTTTTGACATCCAGGCTGTGCAGTCTACGCTCACCTGAGCTGGAGTGCTCAGTAAAGAAACTGGCAATGTTACTGACTGGTTCAAGTGGAAGTCAGGGACCACCTTGGCGAGGAACTTCCTATTAGATCCCAACACCACCTTATTCCTGTGAAAAGAAACATAGTCCTTTTCCACACAAAAGACCTGTAGCTCACTAATCCTCCTGGCAGAAGTGATTGCTACCAGAAAAAAGACTACCTTCCAGGTAACAAATTTAAGCTCTGTAGATGCCATAGGCTCAAAGGGCGGAAGCATAAGCTGGGCAATGCAAACATTAAGATCCCATGGTGGCACTTGTTCCATGTTGGGGGGAAACAAGTGAGACACCCCTTAAAGTACCTCTTGAGTATGGGATTCGATGCCATTGAGGTATCCTTGCAGGTGAGAGGTACAAGTCGTGGCCAAAAATATTGGCGCCCTTGCACTTTTTCAAATAACTCACAATTTCCTTTAAACATAAGTTGAAATTAACAGTACAGTATTTGGTCTCCACAATTCTTTATTTCTCTGTTAATATTACAGAACCTTTGTTTTTGATTCAGAATTTAATATATCCTTTTAAATCAGAAAATGAAAAGAAATGGCATTGACAAAATTATTGACACCCTAGACTTAATATTTGGCAGCACAGCCTTTGGTCAAAATAACTGCAATCAACCGCTTCCTATAGCCATGGATGAGCTTCCTGCACCTTCTTAATGGCAGTTTGGCCCACTCTTCTTGTGCAAACTGCTCCAATTCTCCCAGATTTGAAGGGTGCCTTCTCCCAACTGCTGTTTTCAGATCTCTCCACAGGTTTTCAATGGGATTTAGATCTGGACTCATTGCTGGCCACTTCAGAACAGTCCAGCGTCTTGTCTTGAACCATTCCTGGGTGCTTTCTGAAATGTGTTTGGGGTCATTGTCCTGCTGGAAGACCCATGACCTTTGACGGAGACCCAGCTTTCTGATACTGGGTTCAACATTGCGCTCCAAAATGGCCTGGTAATCTCCAGATTTCATGATGCCATGTACATGTTCAAGGCACCCAGTGCCAGAGGCAGCACAGCAACCCCAAAACATCATTGAACCTCCTCCATGTTTGACTGTAGAGAAGGTGTTCTTTTCTTTGAAGGCTTCATTTTGTTTTCTGTAAACATAGAGATGATGTGGTTTACCAAAAAAGCTCTAATTTGGTCTCATCTGTCCACAGGACATTCTCCCAGGAGGATTTTGGCTTGTTCAGGTGTGTTTTGGCAAACCCCAGTCGGGCTTTCTTATGTCTCTCTCTCAACAGTGGGGTCCTCCTGGGCCTCCTACCATATAACCCCCTTTCATTGAGTTGGCGACGGATGGTGCAAGTTGAAACTGTCGTACCTTGTGTCTGAAGGTCAGCTTGAATCTGTTTGGCAGTTGATCGAGGTGCTTTCTCCACCATTCGAACAATCCTGCACTGCAATCTTCGCTCAAGTTTTCTTTTTGCAGCCACGTCCAGGGAGGTTGGCTACAGTGCCATGGGCCTTAAACATCCTGATAAGATTACGTACGGTGGAAACAGGAACATCAAGGTCTCTGGAGATTGATTTGTAGCCTTGAGATTGTCCATGCTTGGCTACAATCTTCTGTCTGACCTCCTCAGACAATTCTCTGGCTGTCTTTCTTTTCTCCATGCTCATTGCAGTACACAGTGACACAAAACAGAAGAATGAGTCCTTTTCTCTATTCAAACTGGTTGAATGAGTGATTTTTATATTGCAGGCACCTGCAACTCACCACAGGTGAGTTCAATTCCAAAGTGAAGGAGAATCACCTGCTTAAAATCTAATTATTTCCAACCACTTCTAAAAGGTGCCAATAATTTTGTCCGGGTCATTTAAGGATTTCTGTGTGGAATAGGCTAAGACTTAGTAAATTTTTCTGCTTTTTGTGTTTTATTCCACTGCAAACCAAAGAAATACATATGTGGATACCAAAATATTTTTTAATTTCAACAATTTTCTGGAAGGAATGGTGCATTATTAGAAACAATTGCAAGAGCACCAATATTTTTGGCTATGACTTGTACGCTGAAACTGAAGCCAGGTGCATTTTCAGAGTCTAGTGCTGCAGCCCCAAGGAGTGCAGATGAGTCAAATAATCCAGAACGGTTGGGATCCCGGCCTGGGCTGGGGCTACACCCATATCATTGTACCCGATGGAAAAATCTTTTCAATTTTGAGGCACAGGTTTCCTTAGTGGAAGGTTTCCTGTAACCCCTAAAGACTTCCAAAACTGCTTCAGAGAATTGGCAGTCTGCATATTCTAAGTCCTCAAGAGCCATGCCTTGTGCTTGAGAGACCAGAGGTTGGGAAACACTACCCTCCCCTGAAAGGAAGTCAGTAGATTGTACCCCTTAGGAAGGCGAATCAGCCTGCTCACAAGCACTGAAAGCATAGGGAGTACCAAGGCTGCCTTACCCAGTCTGGTGCTACCAGGATCATCGAGCTGGTTATGACCTGGGCTTGATGAGAACCCTGAAAAATCAGGGGAAAGGGAGGAAAGGCATAAAGGTGTCTGCCTGTCCAATCGAGAATAAGGGCATCCATTGGAACTATCCCTTTCACTGGGGCCCTGCAACAATAGGGAGGCAGGTGTTGATTTTGATGGTAAGCAAAAAGTTCTATAACTAGGATCCCCCGCCTCCCGAATAGAGCATTCACCACTTGCTTGTTCAATGCCCATTTGTGATGGGCCTGAATTATCCTGTTTAAGACATCTGTCAGGGTGTTGTCCTTGCCAGGCAGATGAACTGCTTATAGAGAGGTGTTTAGGGAGTAAACAAGGCTCCATATCTTCATTACCTCTGACAAGAAGGAGGCTCCTGTAGAAATGGAACCTCTTCCCTTATGTTTTCTAGTTCCCTCCACCCTCGGAGGGCCTGTAGCAAGGTTTTTGTTACTGGTACTGGCTTTGAGAGTGGGTCTTGCCCCTGGCGCCAGTGTGCTCTGAGGTGGAACTGGATATCTCTCATCTAAAATCTGGCACCTATGACTGCGCTTGCTGCTGAAGCCATGTGCCCCTATAGTTGAAGGAAATGTTTTTTGTTGGCTTTGGCCTCCTCAGGGCAGATGAGCCTGCCAAGAGCCAAATAGCTTCTGCCCTCTCTTGAGGGAGAAAAACTGTTTCCACTACTCTATCCAGTTCCGCCCCTATGAACTGCAGAACTTGCACAGGGGTCAGCACTGACTTTTTGGTATTGAGAAGGAATCCCAGGGACAGCAGCATATCCTGGGTTACCTGTAGGTGGTCTGACACCTGTTGGTGGGATTTCCCTATGATTAGCCAGTCATCCAGATAAGGAAAGACTAACATCCATTCTTCTAATGTGTGCCACTATCACTGCTATGCACTTGGTAAAAACCCTTGGTGCAGAGGTGAGACCGAAAGGCAATGTTGAAAACTGGTACTGGCCTGAGGGGAGTCTGAATCTGAGATACTTTCGCTGTTAGGAAATATCTGGAATAGAACCCTTGTCCTCTTTGGTTGTGGGGAATAAGCTTGACTGCTTTTGCCCATAATAAGGCCTGTACCTCCTGCTCCAGCAATTCTCTTTCTGAGAAGGGAGCTGGTGCAAACTGTTTCAACCTTGGAGGAGGAAGGAACTTGAAACAAAGGGAGAGACCCTGACTCATTATTTCCAGAACCTGGAAATAGTGGGTGAGTCTGCCCCCTACAGGATGGGGAGAAGCAGCCTAAAGGGAAAAAGGCAGGGGTTCTGTCTTCTGTGGTTAGTACTGCTGCTGAGTGACAGCCTATG
Source organism: Neoceratodus forsteri (assembly GCA_016271365.2). Classification (NCBI taxonomy): domain Eukaryota; kingdom Metazoa; phylum Chordata; order Ceratodontiformes; family Ceratodontidae; genus Neoceratodus; species Neoceratodus forsteri. The sequence continues at coordinate 459,106,088 of JADMNL010000022.1, read as the reverse complement.
CCTGCAAGAAAGGTCTCCTAAATTAAGACCTGCACCTGCCTCCCCTAGAATAAGAAGTCGAAGGAGAGATTCTGTCTCTAGTCAAGTTACTTTTAAAAGTAGCTTTATATTCATCTTTTTTTTTTTTTTCTTTAAAGCTTCAGTCTGGGCAGCAAAAAGAGAGTAGCCCTCGACTGGAAAATCCATTGCCTTAGCTTATGTGCCCTGGGTGAGTTCGGCAGCCCTCAGCCAAGCAAATCTCCTCAGGGCTGTTACAGCAGCCATCCATCTTGCAGCAGTGTTACTAGTGTCAGCTGCCATTTGAAACTGGTATTTGGAAGCCTCCAAACCCAATTTCACTGTACCCAATAGCTCTGACACAGTTAAAGGAGAAGTCCACCCAAAACTTGAAAAAATATACGTTGTGCAGAATGTTTTAATTTGTATGTGAAGTTCTAGTGTTTCCTTCCCTCTGACTGGTATTAGGAGTTTTTCCTAAATTAGCCTGCTAGCTTTATACTAGTTTTACCAACCCTGGGGATCTTCATCCCTGACAGCTTAATTGTATTTCTTGTTCCCACAGTGCATCTTGTCTCATGTGACAGTGATGTAAGAGAGAGACCCAACATTCAGCACACACATGCCAAACAAACTAAATATCTTGGAAGCTTTACAAGCTGCACAAAAATTACCAGCAGCAAAGTTTTTCAGGACAGTAAGACCTTTACGATGAGGGTGGTCACCAAGCTGAATTCTACAGATTTTAAAATATAGCCATCTCTATTGTTGTGAACAGATTATAAAGCAACGCTTTCTGCTGGATTTATGGGCTCTGCTACATCACCATCACATGAAACAAGGTGCATTGTAGGACAAAGAAATACAATTAAACTGTTTGATATGGAGATCTCCAGGTGTCCTAAAACTACCCTAAAGCTAGCAGGCTAATTTAGGAAAAACTCCTAATACCAGTCAGAGGGAAGGAAACACTAGAACTTCACATACAAATTAAAACACTCTGCACAACATATATTTTTTTAAGTTTTGGGTGGACTTCTCCTTTAAAAAGGGGTTAGCCTCAGCATTGTTGACAATTGACTGCCAGAGAACTTTCTGGTAGAGGGCTGCATAGGCCTGGTAACAAGCTTGCTGGATTGCCAGGGATACCGAGAGGTACCCCTTTTTAGCCATATTGCTGAATTAGGAGCCTTAAGGATTTCTAACGCATCCATTTTTATTTTATTTATTTTTTAATTTATAGAAAGGTAAAAAGAGCCATTTTGAGGGTGTCAGCCCCGTACGCTCTATATATTGTGCCTCCTCTTCATCATGGATCTCTTCAGCTGTTTGCAGATTCAGGGTCTCTGCCATTTCCTTCACAAAAGAGAAATGGGAAAGAATTCTTCTGTGGGTCGGAGGGGGGTAACCAAAATCCTGTTCTGGTGACACCTCAGGTTCAATTCCCTTCTCATCCTGGTTACAGTTGCCATCATCATCATCATATGCCAAAGTCGCAGTAGGCACCAGAGGGGGAACAACAGCTGCTTTTTCAGCAGGAGTAATCACAGACTGCTGAGGTGGAAATAACCCCTGCAGCACCTGTAGTAAAGCTAAGGCCTGTGTTAGATCACCAGAAGAGGGAGCTTTAATATGCACGTAAGGGACCCCTTGAGGTGTTTGAGCTGGGATGTCAGAGTGCTTTGTTTTCTTCTGCTTTTTTTGGCAGGCACCGGAGAGTCAGCCGGCTGATTGCCTCTCTTGCCAGAGCCCTCACCCATATCAGGGGTGGAATTAAGAGGATCTGGAAGGACTTGCCACATTCATGGAGGGGGTGGACTGGTTAGAGCCCAGGGACTCCTCCTCAAGCCAGAGCCTTCACCCGTATCAGTGGTGGAATTAGAGGCTCTGTAAGGGCTTGCCACATTCATGGAGGGGGTGGACTGGTTAGAGCCCAGGGACCCCTCCTCTAGTTTCCTTTTAGACTTGCCACATTCATGGTGAGGATGGACTAGTTAGAGCCCAGGGACCCCTCCTCTAGTTTCCTTTTAAACCTCTCCCTGCTTTTTTCCCACTGTTTTATCTGGGAAAGACTTATTATATATCACAATCTTCATAAAATTGTTGTTGCCAAAGGCAGAACAAGCAAAGATCATGCTTATCTGACTTAGCAAATACCTTAGCACACTTCAACAATTCTTAAAACCAGGAGGTCCTGTTAAAAAACTTAAACATTTTAAACAGGGTTTTATTTACTCTAAAAATTGATTGGCTTTTTGGTCATGAAAGTGCTAAAACATTGTGAGGAAATGTATAGCACTTGCCTCACTTTGTTAACAAACATAACACTTCTAGAAAACCTATATAAATACTTTCTTAACAGTTAGTACTGCTAATCCATTATATAAAAACCCTGCTAAGAGGAAAAATAGTAAATGACAATAGACACAAGGCAGAAATGAAAAATAAGACAAAAATACTTAAGATTTTTGCAGGGGTGTCATTTAGGGGTAGCCAGGGGTTGCGGTTGAGACCCCTATGATTTTTTTGCAACCCCTATGATGCCCACTGCAACCCCTAAGAACCCTAAATCAAGGTTTCCCTAGCATTTATTTATATAGATGTGGTTGTTGGGGGAGTTTTACAACCCCTATGATTTTGCTGAAATGGGACTTTGCAACCCCTATGATTCTACTGAAATAATGCTACTGAGTATAACCGACCTCCTTCTGCTTGCTATCCTCCTCCCTATGTAGTCCATCATCCTTTTGCTTTCCCCACCACCGCTGAAAATTGGGCCACTACTTTCAGATCATCCTGATTGATAACCCTGAGGTCCCTTTCCTACGAGGTATATGCCATGACCTCTCCTCCTGTTTTGTACTCGGCTTGGGGTTTTTTTGTCTGATGTGCATGACTTTGCACTTTTTTGGCATTGAATCCCAGCTGTAAAATTCTGGACCACTTTTCTAGTCTTTCCAGGTCCCTTCTCACGGCCTCCATTCTCTCCGTTATGTCCACACTATTGCAGATCTTGGTGACATCTGCAAATAGATAGACTATTCCTTCATGCTTCACCCTTCTGTCCCCTATGAATGTATTGAAGAGAACAAGGCAAAGTACTGACTCATGACCCCCATCTCCCCCGAGACTTCCCTATTTAGTACAACCCTCTGGGTTCTATTCCTTAACCAACTGAGGGATCATTGGTTAAAGATAGGTGGCAGAGGGTGATGGTAACTGGCATTCATTCTAATGAGGAGAGAGTGACTGGTTGGGTGTTGCAGAGCTCACCATTGGGACCTGTCTTCTTCAATGTCTTCATAAGTCACATTGCAGAAGAACTGGGAGGGAAGGTATGCCTTTTTGAAGATGACATCAAAATCTGTAATAGGGAGGAGAGGATGAATAGGTACCTTGGGAAACTTGAGTGGTCAGGGGCATGGCAGCTGGCGAGAATTAACTGAATTGAACACTGAGTAAGCAATAAGATATGATGGGGTGTGTGTTAGACAGTTCTAATGCGGCTATGGAGCATTGTAGTGCGAAGCTGCAGGCCAAGTGCATTCAGTCTCCTAGAACTGTCTAACACACATCCTCAGAGTGGCTTATTGTGCTTATAAAATGGGTCTGTGTATTCTACATAAGGTTTCTAGTTTTAGCCATGCATTGATTTGATATGGGCCACAAACCAGTAGCACACCCCTAGAAAAAATGCAGGAATTTATAAGAAATGTGATTAAATCTGATGAATGACCAGGAGTAGAACTTGCTAACCCTCTGATATGATTATTAGCTAGGATTCAATGCTAAAACATGCAAAATCATGCACATGGGGCATAGAAATCCAGGAGTTGGTTATAAATGAGGGTTGGGGGAGGAACTGACAGTCATTAACCTTACCCGGTTACCAAAGACTAAAATTTGAAAAGAAAAACTAAAATAAAATTAAGCAGGAAAGAGACCTTAGGGTTATCATATCAGATTACCTCAAATTGGCAGGGCAGTGTGACAAGGCAGTGGACAGGGCTGATTGGATGATGCAGTGCATATGGAGTGGCATCACCAGCAGGAAGAGGGAGGTGATGTTGCCACTGTATCGGAAAGCTCATGAGACCCCCACCTGGAGTACTATGTCTATTTCTGGAGGCCACATCTCAGAAGACAGACACAAGGTAGAAGCAGTCCAGAGGAGGGCAACTAAAATGGTGCAGTGGTTACATTAAAAGCCCTATGAAGAGAGACTGAGGGATCTCAACATATACACTCTACAAGAGAGGATGGAGAGAGGAAATGATACAGACCTATAAGCACCTCATGGGGGTGAAAAGGGTACAAGAGGAGTCTATTTCAAATGAGGAAGTGCACCAGGACAAGAGGGCATGCAATGAAGCTGGAATGGGGAAGTTTAAGAAGGATGTAAGAAAGTACTACTTCACGAAAGAGTAGTAGATGCCTGGGATAGTACACCAGCAGAGTTGGTGGGATCGAAAACAGTGTGATAGGGGGCTTCAAACATGCATGGAATAGGCATAGGGGAATATTGATAAACAGGTTGGGAGGGGTTGATGGACACCAGGCTGGGTCTGCAGAGACAGAATAACAGGTAAAACCTGGGTGGCCAGATGGCACTTTGTGCCGATAATTTCTATGTTTCTACGTTTCAATTTACCACCTATTGTTTTTTTTGTCACCTACCACTAGGCCTCTTAACTTTTATAGCAACCTTTCACGTGGCATTGTGTAAAATACTTTAATGAAGTCCATATAGGCCACATTAATAGCTCAGTCCCTGTACCCCTCCTTGTCACCCAGCAAAAATTCATCTGGCACTATAATTTCACCCTGGAAACCCATGTTCTAAGAATTCTAGAATCATGCTGGCAGAAAAATACCATTTGACACATTGAGTCTGCCCAAGATAGCCCCCACCTCCTTTACCTCCTCCTTTGGCCCTCTCTCCCCACCCTTCCTAGTCTCATGTAGTTATCCCATGCTCTTTTGAATTTCTCCACTGTATCCATCTCCACCACCCACTCCGCAACTTGTTCCATGGCCATATAAACTCTCTGAGAAATAATGCCCCTTACGCTCCCTTTAAATCTGCCCCTCCAGCTTAAATGCATGCCCTCTGGTGGTTTTGTTTTCACTCAGTCTGAACCTGCTATCTCTCTTAATCTTATTTATTCCTTCATGTACTTGAAGGTTTCCACCATGTCCCCCCCCCTCCCGTCTCATTTCCAGTGTATAAAGTCCAAGGTCTTCCAGTCTCTCCCCATATGGTCTCCCCTGCATCCCCTGGATCGTCTTGGTCGCTCTTCTCTGTACACTTTCCATCCTATCCCTTGTCATCCTGCAAATGGGGCCTCCAGAAAGGAACTCCATACTCCAGGTGTGGTCTGACCAATGTTTTATATAGTGGCATGATCACCTCCCTCCTCCTCCTCCTACTAGTGAAGCCTTTCCCAATGAATGCCAACAGTCTTGTTGCTTTTCCAGCTGCTCATTCACACTGACTCCTAGCTTTTAATGTGTCCATGATCCAAATCCCCAGGTTCTTTTCTTGTTCTATGACCTGCAGTGCCCCCCCATTCAGTAGGTGGCTCTTGGGTTATTCCGTCCTATGTGCATTATTTTGCACTTTTTTGCATTGAGTTGCAATTGCTACTTTTCTCCCCACTCCTCCTGCCTCGCTAGATCCTGCCTCTCCCCGGGAACATCCACCCTGTTATATATCTTCGTATCATCCACAAACAAACACGCCTTTCCATTTAGACCCTCCGTTATGTCCCTCATGTAAACATTAAATAGTATGGGCCCGACAACGACCCCTGTGGCACCCTGCTCTGAGCCCCTAGTTCCCTGGAGTGCTTCCCATTGACTACCACTCTCTGGATCCTCCCACCCAGCCAATTCTCCACCCACTTTGTAAGCCTAGCTCCCACACCCAGACTGTTCAACTTGCTTACCAACCTTTTATGTGGGACGGAGTCAAACGGCTTCCTGAAATCCAGATAGGCCACATCCACTGCCTCCCCCGATTGTATACTTCTGAAACCCCCCTCAAAGAATTCAATCAGGTTGATCTGACAAGACCTGCCACCTGTGAATCCATGTTGGTTGTCATCAATCAGACCCTGTGGGTGCCTTGCCAGTCTCTTCTTTACTCTTTCAGCAGGGTCTCCATCAGTTTCTCCACCACCAAAGCTATTACAATAGGTGAACAGTTATTGCAGTAGCTGTTACTTTAGTATGATACATCATCCATACATCTTCTGCAGGACTTGACATTAAATATTTCACAGTGTCTTCTGTGTGTTGCATGTGGAACTAAGGAATAAGCCAGTGAGCCCATGGAACACGTGTCTGATCAGGTAAAGGAGCAGTTGGAGGTCATAGTGAATGATTACAGACAGTTGCACAAGCAAACACAAAAGGTTTACGGTAACAGACTTGCGTCTTAAGCAGCACCACTTAGTCACGCCTCTTCCTGTCCATGCCTGAGTCACAGACATGCCTGAGCCAGAATAATAATATTATTAATAGTGCCGCAATGGAGAAGGAGAAGGAAACAATAAATAACCACATAGGACCCAGGTGTGTGGAGGGGGCGGAGTGCCCCCACAGAAGAAAGAAACAGTGGTTGCAACAGCAAATATTCAAACAGTTGTTACAACAACAAATATTACTAAATTATTGTGCGGCAATGCAGTACATAGGACCCGGGGGGGGATGTGGGGGGCGCTGCGCCTCCACAGAAGAAACAGTGATAACAGTAGTTAGAAGATGTAGAACAATACGTGATTTAAGCCATGTTTAATGTCTCAAGTACAAAGAAACAATGATAATAGTAGGTAGGAAATGTGTGTTTTGCCTCACTGCCAGTCTATGTTGTGTGTATAGCGTGTCAGCTGTTTGTCACTCGCTCGCACAGCTCTAAGAGACACATTAGCAAGCAGTCTCTGAAAGCAGCACAGCGAAGTGATCTAGCCATAATCCTTCACTATCTCCCAGTTGGATTCTCTCATTTAGTGATTTCAGGAAAACAACTGAAAAAGTTAGGCTACAGTTCTAAATGTCCTGGAAAGAAAATCCCAAACACGCTCCAAAGACAAGCATGTGGAAATGGATTTAGTTGCAGCTTGGATCATCAATAAAGTCTCCTTTAACCTGCTAGTAATAAAATGTTTAGCACTGTTCTTTACAATGTGACCTACTGCCAATGCTGCATAGCATTTTCTTATGTCACGGACTATGAAAGATTGAAAATAGTGAGGACTATCAGCTTAGTGCTATCTTGATAAAGTTGTTTTAATCAATAGTTTACATGTCCAGAAATAGCTCCAACACATTATGCAAGATTTGTATTGTATTTTAAGGGAAATGGGAAATTGTTTAATCAGGAAAGGCACATTAAGTCGAAGCTTGTTTCCAGATGTGACCTGGAAACACAAGAAAGTTAAGTGACTTGCTCAGGATCATACAAGTGGGGGCTGTGAGATTCAAACCCTGGTCTCAAGGTTCTTTAGCTTAGTGCACTTAACCACTATGCTATACTGCTTCCTCATTTTAATGTGAAAACAAGCATAAGAAACCTAACTGGCTCTCAGAAGAAGTAGGGGATGAGGTGAGAGCCAGAGCCTTGTCCAGTTACAAGAAGAATCAAGGGGAGGAGGAGTTGGGAGGGAACTAGAGTAAGATGAAGGAAACCAAGAAGGTGAGCAGAACTGCAAAGACAGATGCAGAGCTGAAAATTGTCAAGGGTATGAAGCAGAGGCATCATTTAAGGGCCGCCAGAGTGCAGTTCATGTCGCCTATGCTTTTTTCATGACCCCTATGACATTGTTGCAAACCCTGTACTTTTGCTGCCTATGCTGGCTTCTGCCGCCCTGGCTCACATTTTCCTTGCTCTAGCTTCTGTTTTTTTTTTTTGTCTGATTAGTGGTCCATGGACCCTGCCCCGCCTCATTAATTCTCCTTGCTCCTGCTGGCATCCAGACTCCTTCCACCTGTCCCAGTCCCAACCAATTACGTGGCCTTGAAAAATGTTTCCCTTGCATTCATTACCTTATTGGATGGTGTGAGTGTGCTCCATTAGGCGCCAATTCCAAAACATTGCAGCACACTTAATGTGTGAGTGACCTTGAACAGTGAGCGCGGTGCTGTAGCGTAGTGACAGTTTAGTTGTCCAGAAGGCAGTCACAGTCAGCTTGAGGAGGAACGGGTTCAACTTTTTAATTTGGAGCTGCAGGGTCGGAAGGAGAGAGAGGACTGTCACTCGGGAATTGGGTCAGGATGGAGACACAGTCTGGTCGGCACTGGTCCAGGCAGTGAGTCAGGAGCCAGAACTACATTTCTGCAGTCAGTCAGTCAGGTCAGTAGACAGCAGTGAAGCGAACCCTTATAGCAAGCAAGCTAACTTGCAACCTTATGTGTTGTAACACGGAGGAGCTTAGTGAAGAGGGCAGGACCACCATTTACTGATAGGTGATACAAGTCAAATAAAGTCTTTGAAATGTAGGACTGAACTTGGTTAGAACAGCTCTTTCCTGCAAAGTTTTGTGTATAATCATCAGAGACTGCTGATAACTGTAAAATTACTCTCCAGTGTGGCTGCTATTGTTTTACACATATAAAAGTAACATTGAGGAGGGATTGCACTGCAGCCCCTTAATGTTGCTTTTATATGTAAATAACTGATCAAGAACAGACTCCAATGGCACACCATTTATGACACCCTCCCCGTCATAGAATTTGTCATTCATTACAATTCCTGCTCGTCAACTAGTTCCCAATCAACCTAGTTAGCTTTTACCGCTTGTCCAAGGTCTCTCTCTTAACTGCTGTATAAACCAGATCACAAATAGGAAAAATATACCGATTGACTGGCATGTAGTTGCCCAGGCATCACAGTCACATTAAAAAGTCCTGCTCTTACTGTTTCATTTGCATGGTTGGTGGGGAGAACAACATTACAGTCAGAAACTTGAATTAAGGACTATAAACCTGGCTTGCATATGTGCACTGTGCTAGTTCTGGAGAGGTTTGCTACATGTTACTCTCTCCTTTTCTCCACAAATAAATGCCCTTCTGCCCTAACAGATTTGTTAAGAAAAATTTCACACATCACCCACTGCTTTTGGGCCATATCACTTTGGATATAGCGGAGAACACTGGACCACCGCAACTAGCATAGCTAAAGTGAATACAGTGTTGCGTGCTTGTTGCGCTGTGCTGTAGCTGCGCTAGGCTACTTTTGTCATGTGTTTGGTGTTGACTTAGATTTTGTCAGTTTGTTTGAGTAGGGGGGCTCCACCCCGACGCACCCTATCTTTTTAACAGGGGTGTGGGAGTGAAGCACCCCAACTCAGATAAACTCAGAAGAAAATAACAGAAACATGTAACTGTAAAAAAAAAAAAAAAGCTGTAAGTCAGACCCATGCGTCAAGACTTTATGCCACACAATGTACAACTGGTATGCTATGCTAATAGCATAGGACCGTAGTGGTCCAATGTTCTCCACTATCACCATACCTTCCACATCTCCCATCCCTTAAGCCTTTTTATTCACCTCTCTCAGCCCTGGACTCTCTCTGATGGGGGCACACAGGTTATCTCCATCCTGCCACATGTGAGACTCAGTCCTGACACTCGGTGGGGGCAACTCCAACTTGCTCCAGGCATCCACACCTCACCATCGCCACTCTTCGTGAGGACATCCTTGGACCATGAGAGCGCTGAGGTCAGCCGGTGTACACGACTGCTGGGCATGGGAGGGGTAGCTCCCAGACAGCATCATTGCCTACCAAGGCTGGGCCATTTTCTCTTTTTCTGTTCCCCTTGGAGTGCAGCTGTTTACAAGGCAACCCTGTGCCGCAACTCTGCCCCATGCATCCGCTATGTCGCCATGCTGGGCACCTCTGATCATCACAGAGGCCGCCCAGAAGGATCACATCTCTCCAATCCTCCCGGGAAGAGACAGCAGTCCCTACGGATGCTTGAGCTCTTCCCCCACTGACCCCCAGTGACCGGGCTCGTTCGTCACCGGGTCACCAACGTGGAGTGAGGTATAGCGTCCAGTGCCTCAACCTCAGCCCAGGCCGCCATCCCTTAAGCCTTTTGCTATGAGAAATGGCCACGCTCACTCTTTTGTGTGAGTACAGTAGGAACTGGAATGACCCAGTCCCTCAAATTCATTGCCCAATTTAACCTCTCACCCTCGATCCTTAAATCTTGTTCCCCAACAAATTCACTTATTGTTTCAGGCATTTTACTGTGGTGTTCACTGCATTTGTACTGAATCTGTCTTGCATTTGTGTTTACACTGCATTGTATGGTGTGGGCGCTGGGTGGGTTGAACCTACCTGCGAGGCCATAGTGGGATAGTATTGTTTCAAGGGGGAGAGTACTACACTTGTCACCTAGCCCACTTACCTTTCCCTGAGTGGAGGCAGTGAGAAACTGTATTACATAATTTATTTTCAACTTTGTATAATGAACCTCAACAGGAATTTGATGACCCAGGCCACTTAAAGGGACACTGTCAACCCCATTTGGCCTCAAAGTGCCCCTAGTTAAAAAAAACACATTTTATGATTGTTCTCATTCTATAGAGACTGCTGATGTAGCTGGTTGCTTGATTCAGACTCCTTTTTTCTTTTAAAAAGTAAACTGAGTGTCAACCAAACTGTTGTTACCACACCAAAACATGTTTGTTTACATTTCTTGACCAACTACAAGTGCAACTTTCCTGGACTCAGGAACATCTCCAACACTATCTAGCTACTCATTATACACTGGGAGTAGATGAGACCATTGTATCATGAGTGGCTGCACTGTTTGAGGGTGTTTCTAATGTTCAGGAAGTATGCAGTAAGCTTATGTAAACAATTTGAAGCAAAACAAGGTTGTGTATAACTGTACATTCCTGTGCATTTCAGTTCTAATAAGCAAGGAAGCAGATTAAACCACCAGCAACATCAATGAATTTTAGAAGATAAGCAATCATAAAATGTGGGTTTTACTTGAAATAATATGATACAAAAAGGTTGACAGTGTCCCTTTAACATTATTGAGTCTATAAAGCAGAGTAAGTGGTACCATGATGCCAAAGGGGACCACAGTGTGATATAATATGTATCGATTAACAGAAATATAACAATACAAAAAATATTGAAATTAAGCGAAGTGCAAAACAGGGACACCAAAATGATCAGCAGTATTGGGAAAAAGTTATGAGGAAAGGCTGGAGGCCTGTAACATGGTTATGCTCAGAACCTTTCACTTTTCAGCTACAAACCTCACCTGTTCTGTGTACTTCCATGGTGCAGAACATTTCCTTTAATGAGTTTCCTCAAGTGGTATATCGGTGGATACTAACATACCCAGAAGCTTGCAACTGTAGAGATATATTGGTCTGTATTTAAAATAGCCTGTCAATGATTCAGTGGTCGGGCACAGAGGAAATTCAAATCTATGCATCCAACATTTTAGCCATTTATTCCACATTAGATTGGCAGTTTAGTAAGGTGATGGGTTTGCTTTGAGCATGTTGTATTTAATCAAGTGTTTACGCCAAGAAAGGAAATTCTTCACAGCCACAGGTGACACTTGAAATGCACTGCTAACACTCACCAGTCAGATACCAGTCCAGCTTGCCAGCAGTGTCTCCAGTCAGGTCAGCTACCAATCTAGTTTGCTAGTAGTGTCTGCAGTCAGCTACCAGTCCAGTTTGCCTGCAGTGTCTACAGCCAGGTTTGTTAGCTACCAGTCCAATATGCCACCAATCTCTCCAGTCAGCTACCAGTCCAGCTTGCCAGCAGTGTCTCCACTCAGATACCAGTCCAGCTTGCCAGCAGTGTCTCCACTCAGATACCAGTCCAGCTTGCCAGCAGTGTCTCCAGTCAGGTCAACCGCCAATCCAGTTTGCCAACAGTTTCTCTAGTCAGCTACCAGTCCAGTGTGCCAGTAGCATCTACAGTCAGCTACCAGTTCAGTTTGCCTGCAGGATCTACAGTCAGCTACCAGTCTAGCTTCTTAGCAGTGTCTCCAGTGAGCCTCCAGTCCAGCTTGCCAGCAATGTCTCTTGTCAGATACTAGTCCAGCTTGCCAGCAGTGTCTCAAGTCAGGTCAGCTACCAATCCAGTTTGCCAGCACTCTCCAGTTAGCTGCCAGTCCAGCTTGCCAGCAGTGTCTCCAGTCAGGTTGCTAGCTACCAAGTCTAGTTTGCCAGCAGTGTCTCCAGTCGGCCACCAGTCCAGCTTGTCAGCAGTGTCAACAGGCAGCTACCAGTGTGGCTCTCCAACAGTGTCTGCAGTCAGCAACCAGTCCAACGTGCCAGCAGTGTTTGCAGTCAGCTATCAGTTCAGTTTTCCAGCAGTGACTACAGCCAGATTGCTAGCTACCAGTCCAATTTGCCACCAGTCTCTTCAGTCAGCTACCAGTCTAGTTTGCCAGCAGTGTCTCCAGTCAGTTACAGTCCAGCTTGCCTGCAGTGTCTCCAGTCAGCTACCAGTCCAGCTTGCCAGCAATGTTTGCAGCCAGCTACCAGTCCAGCTTGCCTGCAGTGTTTCCAGTCAGCTACCAGCAGTGTGTCCAGTCAGGTCAGCTACCAGTCCAGCAGTGTGTCCAGTCAGGTCAGCTACCAGTCCAGTTTGCCAGCAGTGTCTCCAGTCAGCTTGCCAGTAGTGTCTCCAGTCAGCTACCAGTCCAGTTTGCCAGCAGTCTACAGCCCAGTGGCTAGTTACCAGTCAAGTTTTCCAGCAGTGTCTCCAGTCAGCTACTTGTCCAGTTTTCCAGCAGTGTTTCCAGTCAGCTTGCTAGCTATCAGTCCAGTTTTCCAGCAGTGTTTCCAGTTAGCTACTTGTCCAGTTTGCCAGCAGTGTCACCAGTCAGCTTGTAGCTTCCAGTCCAGTTTGCAGGCAGTGTCTCCAGTCAGCTTTCAGTCCAGTTTGCAGGCAGTGTCTTTAGTCAGCTGCCAGTCCAGTTTGCAGGCAGTATCTCTACTCAGCTTCCAGGCTAGTTTGCAAGACCCAAGCAAGGTAAGACATGTCACTAATAAATATTTCTAAGAGTAATAAAGGGTAAACCCAACTTAATGGGGGGTGTCCAGTGAGCTGAGCATTAATGTTGAAAAAAAAAGAAAAATCCAGGGACCTAAGTACATTATGTAAGAATGGGCATCGCTATTGACTAGTCTTGGAACCCTTATGGTTTTGGTGAAATGCTATGGAGAGGGTGGCGTGGGCAATATTCTGGACTATTGTGACTCTGTGGAGGGACAAGGGTGCAAATTACTGGGCATGGGGAGGAGGTAACAAGGTAGCAAAATTTGTTTCAAATGACCTCCAAAATGCACTGAATTTAAAACATTTTTTTACGGGGGCCTAGGAGCCCCCTAGCCTACAGTTTCCCTTGCAACCCCTATGGTTTTTCTGAAATGACGCCCCTGGATTTTTGGTCTTAAACACTAATCAGATGCTTTTGATTGAGAGAGATCTCTAGGGCATCTGATCTCTACAGCAGAGAAAAGAAAACTGAAGTAGAATGCAGACAGTTGGCACAATGTTGTTTGAAAATAGATGCATTAGCTAAACATTCCATGATTACCATATTCATTCTATTCTCTCTTGGGCAGTCCTGACTTCAAAGAGAACTGCAAAGAGAGTAATAATACTAGTGGATTTCTGGGGTTAGAAACACACAGAAAAAGGTTCTTCGCTGAGCCGGATGAAGAAAGGCCAACCACAGGCCTGGCACCATCCGAGTGGGCACCCTATCGGATGTTGCATTTTAGGGGCAAGGGCAAGCCCCTTTAATCCCACCATGAGGTGTAACTTGTGCGAGAACAGGGGTAAGTCCTGGAGATGATGGGTGGCTGGGCTTGGGGGGGCATATAAATTGTGGCTGGCAAGACAACTAAGGAGAGAAACAGAGTAAGAAAACAACAACAGCAAATGGAATTATTTGGAATATTTTATATTAATTTCCCCAAATTGATCTCTCAACACTTTTAACTTCCAAAACTTGGGATGTGGGAAGTATATTGGCTTCCAAAAAAACTGAAACTGCTTCCAGATTTATTCCAAAGGAATTTCTGACTTCCACAGTAAATGAACTTCAATATGTAAGAAATAGCACATGACGTACTGTACTTTCAACCATGTTAAGACCATCACCCTCCCGGAGCATGGACTATGCACAGAGGGCTGGGTGGGGGTTATATTTGGTGTGTTATTCCACTTATAAATTGGTCTTAGTTTTGCTAAAAATAAATTTTGACTTTATAGTTTTACTCTGTGTGTGAGTGAGAATAAGGTCACATAAGCTTGTGACCAGGTTTCAACTGTTTAGGAAACAGGATTTGGAAGACCATATTTTATTAATATGGTTGCCTTGGGAGACTTCCGATGATGTCACAGACATGGCAGCAGCCTAACGGAATTGCTCCCACCACCACCAGTAACAGTCAGTGTCAAGCCAGCCTCATCAGTGGTTCTTTTTCAACATTAAGACATTAATGTGGGAGCAGAGATGTTGACAAGAACTACAAAACTGAAACTGGTGACTGAAGCCAATAAAATAAAGACATTGCTCAAGGAGGCCAAGGGAGTGGAATAATAATAATAATAAATTTTATTTAATATAGCGCCTTTCAAATATCAAAGCGCTGAACAAATCAATAAAAGTCAACAAATACAATAAATACCAATAAAATCAAGAAAACTCAGAATAGGCTTTACCCCATAAAAAGGTCTTCAATGCCTGCTTAAAGCACCCCACAGTCCTGCACTCCCATAGCTGACGGGGCAGAGAATTCCAGGGGGTGGAGGCAAAGAACCTGAAAGCACGGGTCCCAGATGACTTTAAACTAACCCTCAGAATCTCCAGCAACCCCTCATCAGCCAAGCGGAGCTGCCACAAAGGGGTGTAGGGAATCAGGAGCTCTTTCAAGTAGTCAGGACCCAGTCTATGTAGGGCTTTGTAAGTTAATAAACCTACTTTAAAGGTGATCCACCACTGAACAGGCAGCCAGTGCAGATCGTGCAGCACTGGGATAATGTGAGATCTCCTGGATACCCCAGTCAACAAACGGGCAGCAGCATTCTGCACTAGCTGCAGGCAGCGGAATCAACCCCAGGAAGCCCTAAGTAAAGGGAGTTACAGTAGTCAAGGCGAGAGGTCAGAAAGCCGTGGACCAAAACAGGCAGATCGCTGGACGGAATGAGATGCTTGATCCTAGCAATGTTCCTAAGATGGTAAAAGGCCAGCTTGATGACTGCCGCCACCTGATGATGAAGGGTCAGCCATCATCAAGCACCACTCCCAGGTCACGCACATGCTCAGAGGTAAGGATCTGAGCCCGCTGAGGACTAAACCAGAGGGGAGATCAGACCCCAACCCCTCCATCCTGCAACCCGGATCCACCACCAAAACCTCAGTCTTTCCTGCGTTCAACTTTAAACCACTAGAACTCGTTCAACCTTGGATTTCCATGAGGCAGCAGTTCAGCACCAAGATAGCACTAACCTGGTCGGGGGCAAAGGACAGGTAGAGCTGGGTATCATCAGCATAGCAGTGAAACCTCAGCCCATACCGTCTTACAATGTCTCCGAGGGGCAGCATGTACACTGCAAATAACATGGGAGACAGCACCGAGCCCTGAGGTACCCCGCAAGGCAGAGAGAAAGACTCAGAAGAAAATATTCCCGAGACAACCCTCTGAGTTCTACCAGCGAGGAAAGATGAAAACCATCTGAACCTTCAGTCCACAGCCAATCAATGCACCATTGGTCTCCCACCTCTGTTTCTGCAATACAGATGGAAGATGAAGAGTAACTATCCCCATCTGGAGTACTGCATACAGTTCTGCACACCCCATCTCCACAAGGACATAGACAGGATGAAAGCAGTCCATAGAAGGGCAACTGAAATGGTGCAGGGTCTGCACCAGAAATCATATGAAGAGAGACTAAAGGAGCTTAATATGTATACCCTCAAGGAAAGGAGGGAGAGGGGGAATATGATAGAAACTTTCAAGTACCTCAAGGGGATCAACAAAGTCCAAGATGGGAGCATCTTTCAGAAAAAGAGATGTGTAAGAACAAGGGGACACAGTTTGAAGATAGAGGGGGGAATGGCTCAGGGGTCACGTGAGGAAGTATTTTTTCACGGAGAGGGTGGTGGATGCATGGAACAGCCTTCTTGAGGAGGTCATGGGGTCCAAAACAGTGGGGTTATTCAAGAATTCATGGGACAGACATAGGGCAATTATAGTGGTGTGTAGGAGAAAGTAGTCCATTGGTTAACTAGGATCTGCAGCTTATCCAATAGGTAGAGAAATGTATTTTTATTTATTTATTTAATTCAGTTTGGGATTAAATACCTTTGACCCATAGGCTCATTTACAAAGGTTCCAGGTCAGACATCATGCAATACAGATAAGACAGACAACAGAAATAATACAGTGGCAATACAGAATCAAGTAAAAAATAACAACAATGAATTCATAACAAGTAGAGTAGCACTAATTACTTCATAGGTAAAAGTCACTATGAGAAAGGTAATAATTTTAGGTTCCCAGACAGCTTAGAATTTTTCAAGGAGATTTCAATGTCGTTACATCTAGAATGGAGGTAGTACGTTCCCACTGGCTGGAGTAGGCAGCAACAATGTTGAGCAAGCAGGCAGAGGGGGGGTTAACGAGCCCGTGTAACAATGGGGGAGGGGCAGCAAGAGCGGGGCTAGGGATTGGAGTGAGAATAGCAGCCAGGGTAGGCATTGTCAGGTGAGGCAGGGGAAAGAGAAAGGGGAGGAGATTAGAAGGGAAGGAAAGGAAAGAAAGCTAAGGGGGGTAGAAAGCGAGGAGATGGAAGGTGGGGAGAGAGAGAGGGGTGGAGGGTGGGTGTGGGGTGGAGGGATTGAATAAGGGACGGGGTAAGGTAGTATGTGGGGAGTTAGGTGGAGCATGGGGGAGAAAGAGAAGAGGGAGGGAAGAAAGGCAATGTAAATGCAGGGGGATGAGTACAGGGCGAGGAAGGGCCAGAGCTAGTCGATTAGGGGTGGGGCAGGTGAGAGAGGTGACAGAGATACAAAGTCAGAAATGAACAGACTAGGTGGGCCAAGTTGTCCTTATCTGCCGTCAAAGTCTATGGATCTATGTAACTAAGTGCATTGTAATAAGTCATGCAAAAAATGCAAATGAAGCTGAACTGGCTTTTGCCAATCTGAAAATGGACTTAAAATCAATAGATCACAAAGTACCGGATCTCAATCTCAATCTCAATCTTTATTTATTTGTTTAAGGCACCTTTCTAAAACCAAGGTGCCTGTACAATACTAGATAAAACAATTTCAATAAAATACAATACTAAACAAACAATTACAAGTACAACAAACACCAATTTAAAAATAATTGTATGTTTTCTTAAAAAGGTGAGTCTTCAAAGATTCTTTAAAACTATGGACAGTAGGGCTTTCCCGCACCTGACGAGGTAGAGAATTCCACAGGGTTGGAGCCATAAAACTAAAAGATCTAGCTCCTGAGGTTTTTAAATGAACCCTGGAAATCTCTAGCAATCCTCGTCAGTGGATCGGAGAGGCGGGGACAATAGGGATGAAGGAGATCTTTCAGGTAAACCGTCCCTGATCATGTAGGGCCCTTAAGGTCAGCAAACCGATTTTAAAGGTGATTCGCTAGTAAACTGGCAACCAGTGCAGACCACGGAGCACAGGCGTTATATGACTGGCCCTGGAAGAGCCAGTCAACAGCCTGGCTGCCGCATTCTGCACCAGCTGCAGATGGCGAATCTCAACCCCAGGAAGCCCTAGGTAGAGCGAGTTGCAATAGTCAAGGTGGGAGGTAACGATACCGAGCAGAAGGTGGGTGAGAGTACTGACACTGTTACACATGGACCAAATCTTATTGTACCTGTTACGAGACAGAGAGACCTACCACACTGGCAATACGAGTTCAGAAATAGAGCAGGGTGGCTTGGTGGTCAGCCGGGTGGGAGAGGATTGAGCATTCTAATGATTGCTCTCCTCCCTCAAGAAGGTGGGGGGGGGGTCCTGTGTCACGCCAACTGGCTGACTGCCACCTGAGTGAGGCTTCACTGCATGCCGACATCCTGGGGAAATACCAATAAAACAGGAGGAAAAAAGCTGAGCCGCTCAGCTTCCCCCGCATTCCCCGCACAACCTTATGTGTCAGGCCATAACAAGGCACAGGTCCCACACAGATTGTAAGGATGTCACATTTCCAGGTGAAAAAGGCTATTCTTTCAGCAGCATGGAAAACTATGGGAATAATGTAAGAACAACAGCATATCTTTTTTTACCAGGATTTTTCTTTGGCATTACAGGCAAAGTGGCAGGCAGTGAGAAGAGTGATATGGGAGCTATAAGAGAAATAAAACATTCAAGCACAACTGAATTATCCAACCAAGATGAAAAATATATATAGATGGTGGAGTTATAATTTATAGTATAACTCCATCATGGAAGAGATGCTGCTGTTCCTTAGAAAATGGCAAGGTGGGTATCTGGACCAGGAACTAGAAGATCATTTACTATGCACAGCATGGAGTGTGGCAGGACAGGATGGCATAATTCCCCAGCATTCGGCAGCAGACATCTCAGGCTTTGTTAAAAGGATGCAGCAGCAGGAGAAATAAAAGGACTCGGTTGGCAGCCTCATACAGAAGGCATGGAAGGACAAGAATAATGTAGTGTGCTGATCCAATGGATATTGAAATTCAGTGCACAAGGTGTAACACCGTCATTCAATTTCTTTACCGAGACCAGACTAAAAAAGCCTTATATAGCAGGGCAATGGTGCATTACTTAAGCGGACATGGACTGATGAAGCTCTTGGACATACAATATAGTAACACTTGAACTCTGCACACAGGTGGGGGGGGGCAGCTTGCCCTCTTCTCAGCACAGGCATACCAACTGAGAAGACAGAATGTCTAAGGAGGTTTAGAATAGAAGGCAGTATAGCACAGTGGTTTTAGGCTCTGAGCTGCAAACCTGGAGACCTGGGTTTGAAGCCCACAGCCCCCACTTGCATACTGTGTGACACTGAGCAAGTCACTTAATTTCCCTGTGCTCCCAGGTCACACCTGTAAACAAGCTTTCAGCTTAGTATGTCTCTCCTGGTTAAAAAAAAAAAACAGAACTTTGCTATAATGGATCATAATACCAGAGAAATGCTGTGATCGGGAACATGATGTCAACATGAGACTAGGAGGGATCAGGCCTAACAGATGAATTCTCTGGCTATATAGGCAGGAATGCATTTAAGGGCTGCTGAGTAGGAAGGCATCAGGGGAATGGCATCATACACTCAGCATGTCAGCTAGCTGACTAGTATTTATTAGAGATTTATGGCGGACATAGGTCTCTCTGAGGAACCAAGAGGACACTGGGTCTTAGATAACTCTAATGGTTCTTGGAGGGAGTAAAGTGGAGATTGGCAGAGCATGCCATGGTGGAGCTCTGAGAAACTGGGGTGGTTGCCCTGGACTGCTCCCTGTCATACCTTTTTTGGGAGGTACATCCTGGCTGGGTATAACCCAAAAGAGAATGGTGTTGAAGGTTCCTTCCGAGGCCATTTGTGGGTATGGGAGATTCTGGTAGCCATCAAGGATAAATATATATATATATATATATATAGAGAGAGAGAGAGAGAGAGAGAGCGAGCGAGCGAGAGAGAGAGAGAGAGAGGCTTGTGTGTCTACCGAAACAATAGAAGCTAAATAGGCAGTTATACAGAAATGACAACCTGCAGGTTATGTAGATTTACCAGCTGAGGGACTACCAACTTTGTTTAGCCAGATATAGTATTGTGAGATTTAGGTGGGTACCTGTGCTTCAGGGGTGGGGGAGTTCGTGGTGCCTGACCCCATCACCTTCTTTCAGATACCTCCGAACTGTGGTACAAGGATGTAACATCTGCCTGGGAGAGGAGATGTGAGCTTTGGGCTGCCATCAGAGACAATGAGGTTGCATTGACCTGGCCAGGGTGGGGGATTGTTGTTCTGTAAATATTCCCACTAATCTTTGAGGAGTGATTCTCTATCCTTGAAGGAAACAATAACCAGTCTATCCAAGACAAGGCCGGGGTAAGCTCAGCACACCACCATGAGCTACAGGGGAACACAATTATTACTCAAAAAGGTGGGGACTTTGAAACCCATTGCTTCTTTTCCCAAAAGTTTTCTAAGGAGTACAGCTCCTATGGGCTCTAGGGTTATCCTAGAGACTATGAAGGTTGGTTATTTTAACCCCTTTTGGTTGATAACAGGGGAACAAGTTAAACAGGTTGTGTTCTTTTTCCTTTTTATTAAGCATTTTAGATGTAAAAAAATAGTATGGTGAATAGGCAAATATAGGACTAAGCCAGCTAGAAAAGGCTTTGCGGTCTATCATGTCTGCTCGAGTCTGCAGACACCTGTGTCTACTGAGAGATCCACCATCCTTCCCTGCTATCTGCTCCTCCCTCAACGTTGATGTCTTCCTTCCCTACCACTCCTCTTCCACTACATGCAGCTTTCCCCTTTGCTCTGTCCCACCCTCTCTTGAAGCTGTCCACTGTCTTCAGGGAGACTGCTTCCTCAGGCAAGTTATTCCACATAGCTACCACCCACTGTGTGAAAAAGTGCAGCCTCATTTCTCTCCTGAATTCCTCCCCCCAACTTGAGGCAGTGTCACCTAGTGGTCCTGTTCCCACTAAAGCTGAAGAGATGCTCAGAGCTCACCCTGTTGAAAACCATAATGCACTTGAAGGTTTCGAGCATGCCACCCCTCTCCCTTCTATCCTCCAGGGAGTACATGTTGAGATCTCTGAGTCTCTCCTTGTATGTTCTGCCTTGCTGTCCCTGGATCATTATGGTTCCCCTTCTCTGGACTATATCCAGTAGGGTGATGTACTTCTTTAGGTCAGGGCACTAATACTGCACACTGTAGTCTAGGTGTAGCCATACTAGGGATCTGTACAGTGGCAGAAAGACCGCCACTTTCCTGCTGGTTATACCCCTGGCTATGCGGCCCAGTATCCAAATTGCTTTGGTTGCTGCTTTCTTGCAGGGTGCTGAGTGCTTCAGGTCACTTGTGTTGATCACTCCCAAGCCCTTCAGCTCTTCTGAACTGGTAACCTGTACATCAACCAATCAGTATTTGGTCTCCAGGTTCTTCACCCCCCTCAAGTGCATTACCTTACACTTTTTGGCATTAAATCTCAGTTGCCAAATATCTGACTATTTCTCTAGTTTAGCCAGGTCTTCCCTGAAGTCCTGTCTCCCCTGATCCATATCTGCTTTCCCAAAGAGCTTTGTGTTGTCGGCAAAAAGGCATATTTTACCATATATTCCATCTATAATATCACTGACAAAGATGTTAAACAATACTGGACTGAGCACAGAGACCTGTGGGACCCTACTAATGACTGGCTAGCCTCCACAGAGTCCCCCCATCCCGACCATCACCCTCTGACTTATGTCCTGCAGTCAGTTTCTGACCCATGTAACTAGTTTCACCCCCCATCTCCAGGTCCTCCAGCTTTCTGATTCATCTCCTGTGAGGAACAGAATCAAAGTCTTTACTGAAATCCAGGTACAGGATGTCCACCACTTGGCCCTGTCCACTGTCCTGGTTACCCAATCAAAGAAATCAATCAGGTTAGTCTGGAATGACCTCCCCAACACAAACCCATACTGCTTCTTGTTCTGGTACTAATTTTCTTCCAGAAAGCTTACCATCTTTCTTTCACTATGGTTTCCATGAGTTTCCCCACTATCAAGGTCAGACTAGCCAGTCTATAGTTACCAGGGTCATCCCTCTGCCCACTTTTGTGGAGTGGTACTACATTTGCTGATCTCCATTTCAGGGTTACTTTCCCCAACTCTAGTGAGGTGTTAAACAGGTTCACCAGGGGACCCGTCGGCACATCTGCCAGTTCGCTCAACACCTTCAGATGTATGCCATCTGGTACAGAGGATTTGTCTACATTCAGGGCCTTCATGCCTTTACTCACCCTGTCAGCCTCAATCTCCCCTTCTGTGTCACCACCTACCTCAACCCCCCCCTTCCTCCCTTGAGATACCAGACCATCTTTCTCTTTAGTGAAGACTGAACAGAAGTACTTGTTAGATACTTCTTCTTTCTCCTCACCTCCCTCTGCCCACCCCTCACTTCTCAACTTGACTATCCCATCCTTGGTATCACTCTTCTCCCTGATATACTGGAAGAAAACATTCTCATTTGTTTTGAATCCCTCTTCCAGCTGCAGCTCTCTCTTGGCCTTGGCCAACTGGATTGCTCTGCCCATGTCCCTTGTCTTGTTACAGTACTCTTTTCTGTCCTCCTCTTTCTGGTGTACTTGTACTTCCTGAAGGCTGACCTCTTATCCTTTACTGCTTGGGCTACCTCCCTACCATACCAGCTGGGAGTTTGGCTTTAGATTTTTTGCTCCTAGAGTTTAGCACACACATTAGAGATTGCCAACAGCCCCTCCTTCTAAATATGTGTTTAATAGCTAGTTATGATTGCTTACAGTGCACAGAGTTCTGGGGGGCTGTGGTGTCACTCCACAACAGTGCAGATTATTATTGAAGCTACAAGAAAGGAATAGGCAGCAAGAAGAAACTTTTGAATGCTGTGATGAGAACGTTAAAACATATAACATCAAAAGTTCTAATTCAGTAGTGAAGCGTGCAAGGAGTTTAGCGGAAATGAAGAAACATTTTTTTTAAATTGCCTTTATTCAATAATCTGACTAGTCAGAGAGTGAGCATGCTTGAGTCCAATAGGGATGGGTAGGCCTAGTAGCAGCACCCTCTCACCCAATGTGAAAAAAGACAAGGGTGGCCGTTTTCATCAACAACGGCCTTCCACTGGAGATTCGCAATACGGAAAATGGAATGGAGGGAGGGTCAGTAATAATGGGGGGAACCATACAGGGAGAAAACATAGCTTTGGTAAATGTGTATGCTCAAAGAAAAATGTGGCAGCCTTCCACAAAGAAGTATTTGGTAAAATCTCTAAACAAAGGAAGACAGCACATCATCAAACTCAGGAACAAATAGGCAAGTGACAAATGTTTTAAACAGTCTCATGGTGGAATCAAGTATGGTAGATATGTTGTGGTGAGAAATGAATAGAGGAGAAAGGGATTATAGTTTTTTCCCATTCACAGTGGGAATATTCAAGAATACACTTCTTTTTCGTACCAAGAGTGTTTCCATACAGGAGAGCTGAATGTGCCATACATCAGATTACAGTCTAACCATGCCCTGATATCCCTGGTCATTTCAGTTAGAAGGGAAACCACGTGGGTATTATGGAGAATGAAGTGACGCATACGGTAAAAACTGAAGTCAGAGTTCAGTTAACAAGAGCCTTGTTAGTCGAACCCTGGCTTAAATTTTCACTAAAAGTCTATTCAAATTCAGAACAAACGCATTCAAAAAGACACTCTACAGAGGTGACTGGTGCGCTACCCCCATGTTCTCCCTATACCGACATCATAAAATGTCTGAGTGGGGGGACAGATCCAACTATTAGAGAAGTGGAAGGGATCATGTGGCCAGCCCTTTGGGGTCAAATTGTGATCTCTTCCCTTCCTTAGGTGGGTATTAAAAATAGAATAATGGATAGGTCACTGGGCATAACCAATGAGTAATACCATCAAGAGGTTCCTGTTTCCAATACCTCGAGATGGTATCTTACCGGTAATGCCCAGTGACCTATCTGTTATTTTTTTTAATATATGGATGCGATTTGTTTTCAGGTTTTTTTCTGTCATTTTGTTACGGGCGGTTGGCCCTTCAGTGAAGGACTCTCTCAGTCCTGGCCGATCGCCACACTTGCTTTGGTCCGTTTGCCGCCCCCCCATGCACGTATACTAGAATTGGTAGGCAGTCCTACCTTTTTGTTTTTAGGTGACCACAGAATCAACCAGATAAGTCCATGGTAGCAAGAGATTAAAAAAAAGAAAAAAGGCTAGGATGAAATGACAAGGACGGAGTCCTCTCGCTGAGCGAGAGAGAGAACCACCATGTTTTTGGAGTTGTTCTGCCCTCCCACACAGATGAAGTGGCCAATTGATAGGCACGTGTAGGGAGACATGGGCAGAAAGAGCTGCATGTGTGCTGTTTAGCTTCGGTGATAATACTATCGTTACGGTCCCGAACTATACTATTACGGACTTGAACAATAGTATTATAACTCTTGAACTGTAGTATTATCACTTCAGAAGTGATAATATTACCGAGATATTAATATAGTACAATATAATATAATATTTTAGGTACAAATATTGACCAGAGTTGAGAGCTATAGTGGGGAAAATATTGACCTCAAGGGAAGAACTATTATCTGACAATTGTTGTATTCCCCAAAGCCAAACACTGAGCATGATATGACTATTGGAAGGCAATCCAAGGTTCATCCCGAGGGGGTCGAGATTTTCCCACTGTAGCCCTAAACAACTCCAGTCAATATCTGTTTCCTAAGAGCTGGCCCATTACGCAGTGATAGTGCTACTGCTCGCAACACCGGCTACCCAGGTTCAGGAATGAGCCAGAGTCATCAGAGGCCAGCCGGGGGGGAGGATTGAGTGTCCCAGAAGATGCTCTCCTTCCCTGCGGTGGGAGGGTCTTTCTGGCTGCTGCCACACAGCCCCCCGGAAGCAGGGAATGGAAGGGCTCCATGCAGAATGGCACCTCAGGTTTGGTCAAACAAGGGTGGGGCAGTGGATAGGTTTAGGAGATCGAAAGGAGATCGGGCTCAGATCGTGTCAAGGGGCATAAACAGAAATGCCAAAAAAAAATCTGTTCTATAAAACCTGGCTACCCACAGAACACATAGAAACATAGACAAACACAGCAGAAAAAGATCAGAGGTCCATCCAGTCTGCACAAGTTCCCTATAATCCCTGGAACCTACTGTTCCTCCAGGGTACCAACCCTCCCTGTCCTCTCTCTATTCTCCTCCCTGGTCCCTCGCCTCCGGTAACCACTATTCCCTTCATTATGTCCCAGCCCTGCTTGAATCCCCTGTTTTTGCACCCACCACCTCAGCCGACAGACTGTTCCAAGGCTCCACCACCCCTTCCATAAAGTAGTACTTCCACACATCCCTCCTGAACCTACCTCCTGTTAATTTCCATTTGTGTCCATGTGACCATGATTTGGTATACAGGCTAAATAGTTCTCTGTGGTTCACTTTATTAATTCCTTCAAGGAACCTGAAGGTCTCTATCATATCTTCCCTCTTCCTTCTGCTCTCCAGTGAGTACATATATAGTGCCTTTAGGTGCTCCTCATAGGATCTGCCCTGCTGGCCCTGAATCATTTTTGCTACTCTGTGCTGCATTGTCTCCAGTCTATCCTTATCCTTTCTGAGGTGAGAACTCCAGAACTGGATGCAGTACTCTAGGTGAGGCCTCACCAGGGATTTGTAGAGGGGAAGTATTACCTCTTTTTTTCTGCTATCAATTCCCCTCCCGATACACCCCTGCATCTTGTTAGCCTTGCTATATGCCTTGTTGCACTGACTCAATTGCTTAAATGAGTTGCTAATGATAACTCCCAGATCCTGTTCCTCAGCTGTAGTGCTGTCTCTCTCCTCCCATCCTGTACTCTATATTAAGGTTCTTTTTCCCTAGGTGCATTATCTTCACTTTCTAGCATTGAATTTTAACTGCCAGACCTTTGACCACCACTCTAGCTTTTGTAGGTCTCTCTGCATTCCCCTTATTCCCTCATCACTATCCACCCTCCCACATAGTTTTGTGTCATCTGTGAAGAGATTCTGTCTCCAATGTCACTAATGAACATGTTGAAAAGACCTACCTGGACAAACCTCACAACAGGAACAGCACAGTAGGGAAGAGCGAGAGGGTGCAAAACCACAAAAGGGTGTATACATGGTAGTACCCTCTCACTCTTCCCAGGCAGAGGATAATACCTCTTCTGGGACAGGGGGCCGGCGAGCAGCTGCCGTGGCTCGACGGGATCAGCCACAGGCAGCTAGGAAGGGAAGCAGTGCATTTGGGACCAGGTTTTGATTTCGATCCCAGATGTATGTTTTTTTTTTTTGGCACTTTGTGTGAATTTAACTGTTAACCCCAGTTAGTTATTTTAGTTGGGGGGGTTTGGGGGCGCAGCCCCCCATATCGGGGGGTGCAGGGGTGGAGCCACCACAAAACAAAGACATATGCCACTGGCAATATATTGTGCTGTACTGGCAGCACGGTATATTGCTGCGACATAATGTCTTGCAACATTATGACCCTGTGCCTTGAAGAGGACCGGACCCAGAACCAATCCCTGTGGAACCCACTTATAACCTCCCTCTCTTCTGATTTAACCCCATTGACCACCACCCTCTGATGACACCCCCTCTAGCCAGTTACCTGCCCAGTTCACTATGGGTTTAGCTGTACCCAGGTCTTCCATCTTCTTGAGCAATCGTTTGTGAGATACCGAGTCAAAAGCCTTGCTGAAGTCAAAGTAGAACAGATCCACAGCATGGCCCTTGTCTAGTTCCTTTGTCACCCAGTCAAAGAAAACTACCAGGATAGTCTGACAAAATCTTCCTGCCATGAAACCATGCTGTTTACTCTCCTGGAGCTTGTTGCTCTCCAGGTAGTGTATGAGGTCCTCTGTGATCAGTGACTCCATCAGCTTCCCTATGATAGAGGTTAGACTGACAGGCATGTAGTTCCCTGGTTGCTCCTTATCTCCCCCCTCCCATGAAGCGCTACAACATCTGCCACCTTCCAATCCCTTGGAACTTCCCCAGGCTTAATGAGCTGTTGAACAGACTTACCAGTGGTTCAGCCAGCTCCATGGCTAATTCCCTGAGTTTTCTCAGATGCAACCCATCTGGTCCCGGTTCCATATCTATCTTAAGGGCAGCCAGCCCTTTTAGAACCCTTTCACCAGTGAACAATGGCTGTCTCATTTCCGGGATTCCATTAGTGGCCACTTTGATGCCACTCTATGGCATGGACCCGCTGTCCTCCTTAGTGAAAACTGAGCAAAAGTAATAATTTAGGATAGTGGTCTTTTGCCCATCCTCCTCTATCACCCTACCCCCCTCAACTAGCCTTGAGATTCCCCCATCTTTTTTCCTTTTTTACTAATATATCTGAAAACCTTTTTTTCTACGTTCCTGACCCCCTCTGCAATACGCAGCTCTGTGTCTGCTTTGGCCTCCCTAACGGCTCTCTTTGCCTCCCTGTTTTTCTGTAGATAAGCCTCCCATTCTACCTCCCCCTGCTTTTCCTTGTATTTATAGAAGGCCTTCTTTTTGGCCCTTACTGCTTGCTGTTTGTATGCATACTTTAGATGCCTCGAGGATGGCCCCTTAATTACCCCCATCTCTCCCCCCACCTATATCATGCACCCTACTAATTAATTCCTGACCAGTTCCCTCATCCTATCAAAGTCAGCCCTACTAAAGTCAAGGACTTTGGTTCTCAATTGTGGCTTGCTGGCCCGAAGGGCCAATTCAAACCAGAGTTATGGTCGCTGTTTCCCAGTGGCTCCCCTACTCCCACCACTCTTACAACCTCTGAGTTGGTGAGCACGACATCAAGGACTGCAGTCTGCCTGGTGGGTTCATTAACTAGCAGCACCAACAGACAGTCTTGGAAGGTATCCAGCAAGGCCTGATTCCTGGTGCTCTCTTCCACCAGGACCTCCCAGTCGCTGTCTGGCAGGTTCAGGTCTCCTACAACCACTACTTCCCTGTTTGCTACCCCTCTTTCAAAATGAGTTCTCAGTCCATTTCCTCCCCTTTCACAACTCGTAATACATGTGTAAAAAAAAAAAAAAGGACTAATTAACCTGTTTCTGTTCCTTTGTTGGCCTTTGCAGGCTTTTCTTATTACCCTTTACAGGCTAAGTCCTCAGGTCAAGTTTTTGTTGTTCTAACCCCCCCACCCCCACCTCTGTGTGCAGTCTAACTGCCCTTATGCTGCCCATCTAGGCCCTCATGGGCCAAGGAGTAGGGTATAATACCCTCCACACACAAACCTCTGATGTAAACAAAAAAAATGTAGTTTACATAGTGTGTGGAGAAACTGGTTGAGGCCGACAGGCACTTTTTCTGCCATCATCCCGCCACCTGCATGTGAAAACCATCTCCTGCCACTCCCCCAAAATCCAACCTGATAGTTTACAGAATTCTCCCCTCTTAGACTCCCTCTAGTACCCTCCAACCTCTTCCCCACACCCAAAAAGTTTGATTTAACCTATAAACAAACTGCCCCGCATATGCAGCATTGCAAAGATTTCCCTCTTTGCTCAGTAAGTAGTGCATGAAGGAATGAATCACATCTTTTCCTGATTCATTCATTAATAATAATAATAATAAAATGTATTTATAAGGTGCCTTATCTATAACCAAGGCACCTCACATTTTAAAAACAGAGCAGACATCAATAAAATTAACATTAAAATGACAATGCACCAAAAGAAAAAAGAAAAAATCAATCGCTGAATGCCTGGTGTCACAAATAAGTTTTTAGAGATTGCTTAAATCCCCCACAGTTGTACACTCCCGAAGCCAACGAGGTTGAGAATACCAAAGGGTGGGGGTTGCATACATGAAAGCTGTTGCCCCAGATGTTTTTAAACATACCCTTGGAATCTCTGCCAACCCCTTGTCGGCTGAGTGGAGTGATCGTCCTGGGCAATAAGGAACCAGGAGCTCTTTCAGGTAATCCGGGCCCAGTCCATGCAGGGCTTTGAAAGTCAGCAAGCTGACTTTAAAGGTGATCCACACTGTACTGTCAACCAGTGCGGTTCGCACAGCACCGGCCCAGATATGACAGGATCGAACAGATTCCGTCAAAAGCAGGGCCGCTGCATTCTGCACTAGCTGCGGGCGGCGTATTTCTACCCCAGGAAGCCCTAAGTAGAGGGAGTTGCAATAATCTAAGCGCGAGGAAACAAAGGCATAGACCAGAGTAGGAAGGTCACCAGACAGAACCAGATGCCTAATCCTGGCGATACTCCTGAGATGGTAAAAGGAAGATTTGACGACAGCTGACACCTGCAAATGCAGGGTCAGTCCTTCATCAAAAATTACCCCCAGGTTATGCACCTGTTCAGAGGTCAAGAGTGAAACCCACCAAGAAAGATTCCCAAGGGCGAATCAACCCCCAACCCCCCTATCGGGTGACCAGGGTCCACAACCAATACTTCAGTTTTTTCCAAGTTTAAATTCTGCCAGCTGAAATCCATCCACTCCTGCATTTCTTTCAGACAGTTATTAAAGACCGAGACAGCTCCAACCTGGTCAGGTGCAAAAGAAAGGTAGAAATGGGTATCATCAGAAGAGCAGTGAAACCTCAGCCCACACCTTCTTACAATGTCTCCAAGGGGTAGCATGTACACCTCGAGCAACATGGGTGAAAGCACAGAGCCCTGAGGCACCCCACACAACAGAGAAGTAGGGCCAGAAGAAAAAAATACAGACACCACTCTCTGTGTTCTACCCGTGAAGAACGATGTAAACCACCTGAGGACTGTACCCGACAGTCCACAGATGTGCCTCAGACAGCCCAGCAACACCCCATGGTCCACGGTGTCAAATGCTGATGAGAGATCCAGAAGAACCAAAATGGAGCAGCTCTTCCGAGCTCTAGCCATCAGCAGATCACTGAGCACCTGCACCAGCACTGTCTCGGTACTATGTCTCTTTCGAAAACCAGACTGGAGCGGTTCATAGATGTCATGGATGGTCAAATTCATTCATGTGCTATTTACCAAACAGAGAGGACATCTTTGCAATGCGGGATTGTTTTCTTTTTCTTTCTTTTTTTTTTTTTTTTTACAGGTAAAAACACATTTTGGGGGAGTGTGGGGGTTGAGGAGGGAGAAGGTACCAATGGAGGTTGGGGGGAATTCAGTGAACTGCCAGGTTGGATTGGTTGGGGGAAGTGAGGGGAGAAGGGTTCCATATGGGGGTAAGGGGAAGGGAAAGGGTTTTGCTATATGTGGCAGCTTGAAAGGAGAGTGAAAAATTGTTTTATGGTGCGATAGTGCTGATTGTCAAGCGGGGAAGTGGGAGTGTTTCTAAAGAGCAGGGAACACGTGGGCCACTGGACTACCATGGAAACTTTAAAGATGTTGCAGGGATCCACAAGAACCAGGGATTAAAAAAATCTAAGCCAGTGGATGACTGACACCAGGCTCCAGCTTGAACCCAGTTGGGGGTGCAGTATGTTGAGTGGTGATTAACAGGTTGATTGAGTAACAGTTTGAAAGGCTATTACCTAGTCTAATGAACTGCTGACCAGTTCAAACTGAACTACTGACCAGTTTCAGTTTGAAACTGGTCAATAGTTCAAAAACTGTCAATGTCATCTGATTGGGTCTGGACCCATCAGAGACCAGGATTTTTTCATAGAATAGAATAGAATAGAATTGAACAGAATTTGTCAGCAGAAAAGGACCACTTGGCCTACCCAGTCTGCCCAGATGGTCCCTGCCTTGTCTGTCTCCGCAGACCCTAAATGGTCTGCAGCAACCCATCCTCCTCCCTTCCTGTTTACTGATATTCCTCATGTTTATCCCATGCATGCTTGAAGTCCCCTATTATTTTCACCTCCACCACTTCCACTAGAAGTCTGTTCAAGGCATACATCACTCTCTCGGTGAGTAGTACATCCTTACATCCCTGTTAAACTCCCCCCCCACCACCACCACCAGCTTCATTGTATGTTTGCTGGTCCTGGTGCTCTTTCTCATTTGAAGACTTTCCTCCTACATGTTGTTCACTCCCATGAGGTAGTTGTAGGTCTCTAGTATGTCCCCTCTCCTTGAAGGTGTACTTGTTGAGATGCCTTAGTCTCTCCTCATAAGGTTTTTGATGCAACCCCTGCAACATTTTAGTTGCCCTCCTCTGGACTGCCTCCACCCTGTCTATGTCCTTTCTGAGGTGTGGTCTCCAGAACTGGACACAATACTCCAGGTGGAGTCTCACCAGTGAGTGATACAGTGGCAACACCACCTCCCTCCTCCTGCTGGAGATACCTCTCACTATGCATCCCAGCATCCCAATGGCCTTACCCACTGCTTTATCACACTGCCCTTCCACTTTGAGGTAATCAGATATGATAACTTTAGGGTCCCTTTCCTGCTTAGTGACTGTCAGTACCTCCTCCCCAATCCAGTACTCAGTTGCTGGGTTCCTGTGCCCTAGGTGCATGATACACAATACAATACAATACATAAAGAATAATAGCTGGGTAGGTGATTATAACCAAAATGTTACACATACCCAAGGTGTGGGATGCCACATAAACCCGGGAGTGTGTTTGAGGGGTTTGTAAAGCATCCACAATGAGAAATGAGCATAAAATCCTGAGTTTACCTCTCAGCCCTCGCTACTTATATAATTGCTGTTGGTCATTTTTTGCCACAGCAATTATATAAAACGGACATCTCCAGCGGGCCGTGGGACCGATCACGGGTGTAGTGCAATCCGTAGTGGCTTGTGAAGAAATGGAAAGCTTTTACTTTTTTTTTTTAAGCAGCCCGGTTTCAAAATTATTTTTTAGCCCTGTTATTATTTTTTATTAAAGGAACATACTGCTAACTCCGAGTGGCGGAGAACTGTCCAGCACTGAGGACTGGAGGCTGGTGCAGAGGAAAGGAAGAGCGGTGCCTGGCACATGCACAATAGAAAGGAAACCTGGCGCATGTTCACCGTTATAACCTATGAGTTATAACGGAGAAATCATAACTAGGTTCCTCTTAGAGAAAACAAACAAGCACCAGTTATCATAATACAATACAAAGCAATGCAATACAAAAC
This sequence comes from Neoceratodus forsteri, assembly GCA_016271365.2. NCBI lineage: Eukaryota > Metazoa > Chordata > Ceratodontiformes > Ceratodontidae > Neoceratodus > Neoceratodus forsteri. Next base: position 459,074,276 of record JADMNL010000022.1, on the reverse strand, counting down.
TGGATGGGAGGACATAGGCTGGCCATTTCAACAGAGGTGAGAGATTTGGGAAGTCATAATCAATGACTCCCACAAGCAAACAAGTTTATGGAACAAAGCATGCAGCAAGACGTCAAGCTTAATGGGTTGTACACGGAGGGGTTTTAAAGTAGGAGAAGCGAGGTCATTCTGCCACTGTACAGACCCCTGTGAGGCAGCATCTGGAGTAGTGCCCAGTTCTGGTACCCTCACCTGATGAAGGACTAGAACTGGTACAGCAAAGAGTCACTAAGATGATACAAAACCAGGAGGGCAGATACTGTAAGGAAAGGCTGGAGGCCCTAAACATGAATTCTCTAGAAGCCAGGTGGGATCAGGGGGACATGACTGAAACATGTAAGTTTTTCATGGGTATAAACAAGGAAAACAATGAGAGCCTATTTGTAAAAAATAAGGATGTATTCATTAGGGGGCATGACTGGAGGCTGGTGAGGTACAAATTCAGGAGAAACTTGAGGACGTTCCACTTCACTGAGAGGGTGGCGTAACTGTGGAACAAACTTCTAGTGGATGTAATGGGGGTAGCTACCCAAAACAGGTTTAAACATGGTTGGGTCAGAGCAACTAAACTCATAGACCCCATTGGGGCAGCAAGGGTTTGAGAGTGGGGTAGCAGGTGGGGAAGGATACAGCCCACCAGGACTGTAAAAGCAGGCTCAATGTGTCTTTGGTCTCCTTCTGCCATTAAGTTCTATGCTCTATATAATCTTGTAAGACCAGCCAGCCCATTAGCGCAGCAATTGGATTTCCGCTTGTGACGCCGGCGACCTGGGTTCAGGAAAGGACCTGGGTCATCGGAGTCTCAGCCAGGGGGAGAAGGATTGAGCATCCCAAGGACTGTTGTCCTTCTCTGGAGTGAGGGCAGGGAGTGTGTCCGGTGCTTAATAGTCCCGTAGTGGTAGCCAGGGCACTACAACGACCAGCACCTTAACGTAATATGTGGGCCGGGGCGGACACTGGTCATCATTGCAGGTCCCCACCCCTGCATATAGGGGGAAAAATGCCAGCTGCCTGCTGCCTGGATGATGCCTGCCCCTCCACTCTGATTAGTTCCCAGGCCGGCTCCCTGATCTATCCTGTCAATTGTAGCACTTAGGGCTGGTGCTGCAACCCCGCCCTGGGAAGCAAGCCAGGGGGTATCAGGGAGTCGCGGCTAATGTGACAGTGGGAGCAGAGTGGGCCTTGACTGAGGCAAAGGAACAGTGGCATGGCAGCACAAAAAAATAAATAATCTTGTCAGACCAGCCTTATAGTATTCTTTGACTGGGTGACTAGGGCAGCAGATAAGGGACGAAAATGCATTTACTCTACTTTGACTTCAGCAAGGCATTTGACTCGGTGACACATAGAAGTTTGCTGAAGCAGCTACAGAATCTAGGTGTGTCTAAGGAAATAGAGGGGTAGGTAGTTGGATTATAGCATAGGGGAGACAACAGGGAGTAGTGGTAGACGGTGTCAAATATGGGGAGGGAGTGGTTACAAGTTGGGTGCTACAGAGTTCAGTCCTGGGTCCAGTCCTTTCCAGTACGTTCATCGGCAACATGGGGAAAAGAATCCAAGGCTGTTACACTTGGGCTATGCCCCTATCATCCCACATACACCTCACACTGTATACCTGGTCTATTGTACTGTAATACTGCTATTTTTCACTATGCTAATATTGCCATGCATGATTTATTATACCTCACTATAATACATTTATCTAGATTATGTTTGTCTTTTGTAGAAACTCTATATATAATCTACATAATCACTCATAAGATGACTCAGAGTGATCATCAGTGATTATTGTATACTTATATTCTCATATAATTACATGTAGTGTGTTTTACATTCAGATATACCATGTAATAGGCCTGTCAGCAGTTTGCTTTGTCTCTAAGCAAGCTGACAGAGACAGAATGCCTTTGTTATGTCTCATGTTTTATATTGTATGTAAGTAAGAAATGTGCATGTAGTTTAGACTGTCAGCATTTCTTATGTTTAAGCTATAATGCTAATAAAAGCATATTCTGTCTCATATGATACTCATTAATAATTCTGTCTCCTGAGTCATTCTTCAATGGAGAATGACTTAGGACCAATACATACTGTTTCTGATATCTGTAACTATGTTGTAATCTCTGTTGCTCTGCTGTTATCTGTAGTAAATAATTGTCTGCAACCCATTGTAGCTGTCTCGAGACCCTACTAGTTCTTCTCTAGAAGGGCAGAGAGCTGGAACGGGGGGAGAGATAGAACAAGATCTTAGAGAACCTAAGATCTACAATTCTGGAGATTATGTACATTCTTCAGGAATGGTGAGAACCCCATCTCCCTTGTGATTTTCTCTGTCACATGCTTGGCATAAGTAGCATAAGAAACTTTATTAGTACTCCTTGCTTGTTTACAAATTTTTCTTGGCAGACTCAGAGACACAAGAATCTGTATTATTATTATCTTTATTGTCTACCCTACACACCGAGTGTTTAGACAACAAGGCAAGATGTGTCTCTTTGAAGATGACACAAATCTCTGCAGTAGGGTACATATTGAGGAAGGGATAAGGAAGTTAGGGCCCTCAAAGGTTGGTGAGGTGGTCCAAGGTTTTACAGTTGAAACTCCATGCCAAAAAAAGTGCAAAGTAATGTACATAAGCAACAAGAACATCAGGACAGAATAGTGGATGGGAATGGTTATGGTGGGCAGTACTACAAAGCAAAGAGACCAGCAGTTATCATATGGGACCCCCTTAAACAATCTAGCCAGTATAACAAGGCCTGCAGCAAAGCAACAAGGATTTTGAGGTGTACTGGGAGAGGTTTTGATAGCAGGAAAAAAGAGGTAGCACTACCACCTCTCTATATATCACTGGTGGGGCCACACCTGGAGTACTGTACCCAGTTCTGGGGTCCTCACTTCAGATAAATACAGGGACGGGCTGGAAACAGTGTGGCACAGAGTATCCCAAATGATCCATGGCCTACTGGACAGATCCTATGAGGATCAGCTTAGGGCTCTCAACATGTATTCACTGGAGACCAGAAGGGAGAGGAGGGATATGATAGAGACCTTCAGGCTCCTGAAAGAAATGATCAAGGTAAACTGCAAGGAATTATTCACCAGGGATAGCCAATCTAGAACACGGGGTCAGGCATGGAAGTTAGCAGTTGGGGAAGTCAGGGGGGACATGAGGAAGTTTCTATTTTACAGAGGGTGGTTGAGCTGGGGAACAGCCTGCCTGCTGAGGTGGTGGGTGCTAAAACAATGAATGCTTTCAAGCATGGTCGGGACAGAGGTAAGGGTTTAATAGTGCCCCAGAAGGGGGGTTGTAGTAAGGGAGGTATAATGAGGGGTGATAATGCAGGCACAAACTCCACTTAGATAGTAGGTCTCAGGAAACAATAGGGCATTACTGGCAGCCCAGATGAATCAATGTTCTTTTTCTGCTGCCATTTTTCCATGTTTCATGAATACATCCACAGTATCTGTCCAGTATTGACAGTCAAAAGGTACCCTCAACAGAAGAGATTTAATATTGTCAGTAATGGCCATCTTTAATGACTTGAGTCATTAATTACAAAAGTAGTTATGTGTTGTTGTTGTTGTATTTGAGGAAATTAAAAAGGTACTGATTATGATTCTAAAGATGTCAGAAATACATTTTTGGGAGCCAACCCAGAGGCGCTGAGGACTGAGGAGTTGGATGCCTTACCTCGCACCACGTCGGTGACCTGAGTTCAGGAACAGACTTGGGTCACTCAGGGGCTGACGAAGGGAGGAAGAATAGAGCATCCGAAGGACTGCTCTCCTTCCTTGGGTAGGGGGGGTTTGCACTGAGCGCTGTCGGCCAACACCTAGCAGTTGCTGGGTGTCGGCACAAGCGCGCAGCCACAGAGAGGGTTTGGCCCATGTCCAGGGTGATTGCCTGCCTCCATGGAGGTGGAGACTGCCTGCCTGCCCATTGTATGGGTGTGGGTGCCAGCGACAAAATGGAGGAAAATGCCAAGGCTCAACAGAACCAGTGATGATCTGATTGCTCCAGTGAGTCCACCCCCCATCACCAGATATGACATACCAGGGGGGAAGACACCTGCATCCCCCGCCCTAGCCCTGCCATGAAGGAGGAATCCCCTTGTCCAATCCCAGGGAGGTGGACAAGCTAGGGATCATGGCCAGAGGAAGTACGCCTCCAAGGGAGGGGTCATAGCCCCTGTCAAGCCTACAGTGGAGAAATACATATAGAAAAATAAAAGAAATACATTTTTGGTAAAAATCCCATCAGCGTGGTGACAGCATTACAGCATGGTAATGTTGTCACCACAAAAAGGCCAAGAGTGACAGGGGGAGCCTTGGCTACTGGCTGCAGGATGGCCAGTGTGTGGGAGCCTTTGGAGGAGATGGACATGGATAGTACAGGAGAGAGGGCCTTCTCTCCTGTGCTTGCAGCTTTTGAGGCTGTTGAGGAGGAATGCGCTGTGGCTGCTGTAGCTGCGGTGAGTGTGATAGAGGCCGACGTGCCTACCGCTGGGGTTCCTGCTATGCGGCACGGAGCAGCGTTTTCTCATGTTGGATCCGAGAAAGAAGTTCTACTGTTACAGCAATCTGCTTTAATGCAGAAGATGGTTCTGTTGGATGTGGAGCTTGCAGCGCTCCCACAGGCATCGTTGGGGCTTCCCTGTGCTGTGGCCTTGCAGCCTACTAAGCCTCCTGCTGATGCAGAAGGTTCTGCACCATTTCTGAACTTAGACCCTGTCACTTCCGCCTCTCTGGACATCTGTTTAGTGGCTGGCAGTTTACTGAGCGCTCCCTCAGTGTGCCCACAGCCCCCGCTTGCTTCTGCAGAGAATCCTATGCCGAAATCTGGAAAACAACATCTGGGGCAGGGAAAGATGAGAGGTAAGCTACCCGGAGCTTGGCCTGGGACGTCAGGCCCTTTGGATTCAGCAGCTGATGTGTTTCTTTTTCCAACGTCGAAATCACAGGGATGGAGTAAATGTCTGGGGAACTTGGCCCCTGCTGGGCGCTTGTCTGAAGAGGTACTTTTAGACCATTCCATGGATTGTAGTCGAGGGACTTCATGGTCCCCAGAGAAGGCTTTACAGAGCGCTGTTTGGGAACAGGGAGATGGGGGTACTTGGACTTCTGACTCCCAGGATCCGACTTATTTAGCAATGCTGCAAAAGACAGCAGCATCTGTGGCCACCAACTCTACACTGAGCTCCAACGATCCCCGGGGTAATTCTTTGGGTTGTTGCCTGACCGAGGGTATTATTCCTAATGTACAACCTGTATTGCTACAGACTTCTAATGACTTAGGGGGTGTTTCAACTGTTTCTGTTCCTACTGTTGTTGATCAGTTGTCCTCCCTGCATAAAGTAGCCCTTTCTTCTGTTGATCCCACCAGTGTAATCCCTGATTCCGAGGTTCCTCTCAGGATGGGGCCAGCTGCTTTGTTGATAGATTCTTCAGAGGATGACCCTGTTCGGCCAGTTGGTTTTAAACTACCTTATTTATTTTCCACTAAGGGAGAACCGGCCCTTAGGCGTAATGCTGTACGGTTTTTGTATAAAGGAGGCCTGGTGGAACCCCCTAATAGGGTTTATGTGGCCAAAACTTTACTCAAAGGCTCCATGATTTTTTTTTCCTCTGAGATTTTTGCCCTTATTAGTTTGGGGAATAGTAATTATGACATTCGTTTTAAACAAGTTTCCAGCTTGGATAGATTTTGGGCACAGTATGCAGCCTGTCAAGCTTTACCCACTTGGTCCCCCTTCCAAGCTATCCCTTTAACTAAACCATCTGTAAGGAATATTACCATTATGTTTAAGAATGAAGGGGTTAATGTGGAGGATATTTTATTTTGGTTGAGACAAAGGTGTGAGGTGCTCAACAAACCTACCCCCACATTGGATAGTGAGCAAATCTGGGATGGAAGGTGTAGAGTTCGCGTGAGGTTGTATTCTACTAATGCTGGGCCCAGTCATTTACCAAGTTTTTTCTACCTGGGGAAAGATAAAGGTCTCATTTTTTATGTTGGGCAGCCTAAATCTTGCTTCAAATGTGGATCCTGTGCTCACTTTAGTTCAGCCTGCGATACTGTCAAGTGTTGTCATTGTTTTGAATTTGGACATAATTCCAGTGCATGTTTGAATCTGTTTAAGTGTAACCTCTGTGAACATACAGGACATGCCTATGGCCGCTGTCCCTGGGCATCTCATAACAGGGAGGATTGCCCCTCTCACAAAGGTGTGATTACAATGGCACAGCAAACACAAGCTAAACTTGTTGCTGCTAGAGATTTGAAAGCTAGTTTGGTTTCCTCTGCATCCGAGGGGTTAGTAGGTGTGCCTGGGGTGGTTGCTCTCCAGGGAAATCATGTCTGCACCACACCGATTTCACAGGCTCAGCTTTTAGTTGCAGATCCTCCCCCTATTCCTGAGGTTCCAGTCCTACTCCTGGCACAATATATCAGTTGGGGGGTGAGGATATAGCATGCACCAAACAGGAAAGGGATCTTGGGGTTATCATCTCTGATGACCTCAAGGTAGGGAAACAGTGTGACAAGGCAGCAGGTAAAGCAAATAGGATGCTGGGATGCATAGACAGGGGCATCACCAGCAGGAAAAGGGAGGTCATAATTCCACTATACAAGACACTAGTGAGGCCCACCTGGGTACAGTGTACAGTTCTGAGACCTTACCTACAGGACATAGACAGGGTAGAGAAGGTTCAGAGGAGGGCAACAAAGATGGTGCATGGATTGCATCACAAGTCCTATGAGGACAGGTTGAAGGAACTGAACATGTACTCCCTGGAGGAGAGGAGGGAGAGAGGGGATATGATAGAGACATACAAGTATCTTACAGGGAGGAACAGGGTGCGGGAATACACTATTTTTAAGCGAAAAAGATGTTCCAGGACTAGAGGGCATGGGATGAAGTTGGAGGGAGGACAATTCAGAGGAAACATGAGGAAGAATTTCTTCAGAGAACGGGTGGTGGACAAGTGGAACACCCTGCCAGAGGAAGTGGTGGGAGCTGAAACAATCATGGGATTTAAGAATGCATGGGATAGACATAAAGGAATTCTGGAGGTCAGGGGTAAGGGGCAACAGACTTCTAGGAAAACATAAACTGAACTTACAAGCTCAAATGGGCAGACTGGGTGGGCCATAGGCCCTTATCTGTCAACACTGTCTATGTATCTATGTAGAAGAAGAGGCAGTTGTGGTTGATAGTGAGATGCCCCCCCTCCCCCTCTGCAGTCTCCTTTAGGCCTTGAGACTTCAGGTTTTGTTCAAGTACCTCATAAGTGGACTAGGAAAGGTTTGGCTCTCGCTGGTCGAAGCAAAGAGGCAGGAGTCTGCACTTGGCAGTCCGGTAATAAATTTGCCATATTGGCTACAGAACTGTTGGACAGAGATTCTGGGGGGAGGGAGACACTGACACCTCCTCTATAAGATCTAACACTGACACAGAGGGTGGCGGGGAGCTGGATCCCATTGCTAAACAGACCCATCAAAGTCGTAGAAGTAAATCACCCTTAGGTACTTAAATGGCTCTTTAAATGTTAACAGTATAAAAGGTCACAGAAAGCTTGGGGGCGTGCTGTTAACTATGCAAGAATTCTGGTGTGATATTGTTTGTCTAGTGGATACTAGACTAAAATCTCATCAAGAATTACAAAAGGCTTCTAGGGCATGGACTCTTGGTCCTTCCTTTTGGTCTACTGGGACTGACAAGTGTGATGGTATTGGGATTTTATTTTCCAACCCTGATTTGCATGTTTCCAGGTTGGTAGACATTCAACCAGGTAGAGCATTGTTATTGGATTTTACTTACTCCTCTGAGAGATTTTGGTTAATTGTTGTTTATGCTCCCCAGACTAAAGCACAGAGGATGTCCCTCTTCCATTTGGTGTGGCCCTTTTTGCATTCCTCCAGGTTGCTTTTGTGAGCGGGTGATTTTAATTGTGGATTACACCAAAGGGACAGGGGGCTGCAAACCCCTAAATTGCTTTGTGATTCTATTGCTCTGAAGGAAGTAGTCACTACGGCTCAACTAGTGGATGCTTATAGGTCCTGTCATGACTCGGGTGGGTTTACCTTTTTTAAGGGGCACCTGTGAACACGTATTGATTTTGTATTTTTGTCTAAGGTTTAACAAATTCTTTCTTGTCAGACTGTGGGCATGGAATTTTCAGATCATGCTGCCCTCAGGGTTTCTTTTTCCTGGGAAAATGCTCCAAGGTGTAAGAAAAACAGATTGAGGCTTAATGACTCCCTCTTGGTGGATCCTAAAATTCAGAATTTGTGGAGGAGGGAATGGGCGGCTAGGCTCTCTGTAGTCTCGACTTCTGGAAGTTCCTACATATAGGAAGGAAGCTCTCAAAGTGGCCTTGTCCTGGGGCTTTTGCCCACAGGATTTTTGTGTCCTGTCTCGACATATGCTCTATGACAGGGTTTGGAGGTGAGAGGCTCAGGAGGAGGTTGCTTTCCCCTTCTGTCCACCGGCTTGTTTTGCTTGGATCCACAAGCAACTCCATAACCCGCGTTTATCCCCATATGTCTGGGATACAGTGTGGTTGGGTAATTATGGGAGACTAAGTGTCAAGGGCAATCATAAGCATAAGGCACTGGATTCTCGATATTGCCCCAGGGATCTCTGTCAGGGTATTCTAGAAACCCAACATTTATTTTTAGAATGCCCCTTCGCCGTTGCCTTTTGGACTTTGTTAGCTGGTCTGTGGTATGACCCTTTAGTACAACATTTATCTTATGAAAATATGTTTTGCACAAATATTGCTTTATGTCAAAAGTATCATGCTGAAACTCTATATTGTTTTGACATTGATTCGTTATTATTTATGGCAGGCCAGATGCATGTTGGTTTTACATCAGAAATTGATTTCTTTACAAGAAAAAATTGATAATATCAGAACTGCTGTACGTTTAGTTAAATTGTTACGATTTTAATGTTTATGCTGGACCACAGTTTCAACGGTTGTGGCAAAACAGCGACCTCTGGTATATTGATTGATTTCTCGTTTTCCAGATATGTAACGTAGACTATTCTGCTTTGTTTCCTGTCATTTGTGTTATTTGTTGACTTTGCATTAGTTCCTGTGTATAGGATATTGTTTCTTCTGTAATGAAGTCCAAACTTTTTCAATAAAATTCCCCTACTCTTTTCGATAAGTGCCATGGAATTTTTAACAGCCACTTGAACTACCACCAATCCAGGCAGATGGGACCTTGGTTTAACATCTCATCCAAAAGGTGGCACCTCAGAAGTGCAGCATCCCTCTCCTGTTGCACTACAGTGTCAGTACTGGGATATTTACCCAAGTGCCAGATGTGGGAACTGAACCCACAGCCCTCTGATCTCCCGGCCTCAGATGCATGAGCTAAACATTTCGTGATTAGCATAGCATTCTATTCTCTCTGGGGCAGCGTTGGCTTAAGAGAGCACTGCAAGAGTAATAATATTAGTGGAGTCCTGGGGTTAGAAATATTTCTTTTTAAATCCTTTCTGTTGTTGAATAAGAGTTGTTTATGCTGCCAGTATTATATTTTTGGATGGGAGCCGCCATCTTTGGTCCTGGACTCCTGCTTTGGACCAGTCAGAACCACGGGGTACTCAAGGGGTCCTAATTACAGTGACTGGCGGGAACATCTGTGAGCTTTCTTGTTGGCGCCAAAATTAACCAATGAGGATCCTCAAACTGTGATTAACAGCAAGGTTAGCCAGATAGCTAGAATTTCAGTCAGGACTGTGTTGAAAAAGTTCAGTTGGAGTCTGCTTCAGCCACTGAGAAGAACGGTTGCAGTGTAGCTGCAGCCTGCAGGGAGAGGACTGTACTTGCCTCCTGTGGACTCCGCTCGGTTACAAAAAGGGATTGATTAATTCCAGGACTGCATAACAGCAGATAAGTAGTGGACTGAGTGGTTTCTGCAGCCCAGAGCTAGAATTTGGAAGCCGGCCATTACCATAAGGAAGGGAGTTGTCTTATTCCTTCTAGCCACTTGCAGTGTGGCTCGAACTGTTGAGATAGAAAATTGCTTTTGGGACTTCTGCTTTATTTTGGGAGCCAGCATTCTGTGGAGAACAGTCTCCGACAACAAAATTTAGGAGGAAAGTGTGTCCGTGGATTCCTTGTGTTCTGGAACTCCAGCTGGGGGAATCCCAGCAAGGAACTGCAACAGACTGTTAAAAGACACTGTACAACCTGGGCCTGTGCCACCAACGGCCCAGCCAGACTGTTCCTGTACCATCACCAGTATTCTGGTGAGAGATCAGCATTGGGGAATCAGCCCATGTGCAGCAACTGAATGCAGGTTGCAGCCATCTACAGGAAAAGGCCATGAAGAGAAGGTGAGTTGTGTTGGCCCCGGTCCCCACCAGCATTCTGGAAGTCTTGGATGTTACCAGCTTCTCCATCTCTCTTTCTGGGTACAGTGTGTACAACCAGGGTACCCCCCAACAAGGCAATTAAATGTAGACTGGTACCATCTGATTCAGTTTGCCAGTTTAAATGTGATTGAGCCATCCGGCCAGGATTACAAATGGTTTATGGTTTTTAAGTGTGTTGCTCATACTTAATTGCACTCTCTTCCATCAAGGGCCCCAACTACAGCTACAACACTAGCCAACCAGCGGCACCACCTTAGACATGTCTGTTTTCCACTCTGGGTACTCAGTAGTTGCATAGACTGAATCAAGTCAGGGACTAAAGGGAGAAAAAGTAAATTGAACCTGTCTCAGTACAACAAAATAATCATTATGCTAGATTCTCACCCCTTCCTTGTTCACACACCCTCAATAAACCTGATTTATTTTTTACTGTTAACCTGGTTTGTGAGCATATCATTATCTGGTATAAAGTTACTAAATATTAGCAAAGCATCCTGAAAGTGCATGGTTGTGTTATTGAAGTAACCTTTTACAGGGGGTTACTGGGTGAATGTCAGGAGACCATACCCTGTTGGTAAGTGGATTGTCCATGGGCATATCAGTAATGCTGGTATTAGACTATTTCAAGTGTTCAGTGTTGTAGTTGTAAAACTAAGTATAACAGATCACTAGGCGGGATTGTGGGTGGTTATAGCTTCCCACAGTAACCCACTTAAGCATTACTCCTGGTGGAGGCACCATAATTGTGAGAGTACTGAGGACAGGGAGACCCCAGTAGCAGCTAATTCCAAACCCAAGCCCCTCAACCTGCAGTTAGGGCAGCAGGCAGGGGTAGTAGCCCTTGGTATAACAGCACCAGGGCTACAAACATGGAGTCACCAATGGGATATGCCCCCTAGTGGCCAAAATACAAAACTGCAATTTCTCTTCCTATGAGTACTGATATTAAAATGCAAGACGGGGCTGGACTTAAGACTTGGGATCCCTGCCCATAAAATGGTTGTGTGTCACCTGATAGGGTGGTGTGAAGCTGAGGAGGTCAATCCTCACAAGGCTTTGATGCTATTAGATATCCCTTTGGGTACCAACAAGGCTGCTATAGAAGAGGTGATAAAGTGAAATGTTTAGGTAAAGCCACTGTACAAGGATGAAATTCTGATTTGTTTAGTCAAAGTATAGAAGCATTAATAGCTTGCAGTGTTGTAGTGGACCCCGAACAGGTATCCCCTGTTATTATCCCTGATGATGCCTAGGTGGGTTGGAAAGTAATCCCTAGGCATAGTGGGGCATCCACGCCTGGCGGAGGTCGCCTAGTTAAAGGGATTTAAAGATAAGTTAGGGAAGTTATTAGCAGCTGAGGGGCAAACTTTGGAAGATTTTAAAAAGGCCTTAGAGACCCTGTGGTGTGTTACACCTATGAACCCCTCCCCTGCCCCTTCACCTGCTCCCTCACCAGCACCTTCACCTATGCCCTCGCCAGTGCTCATACCCTCAGTGAACCTGGATTCCTATCACAGACTGCAAGTGTTCTCTGGTACTGTTCCCACACCCCATGGGGAGGATGATCTGAAGACTTGGATAAACTATGCATCCCCCCCGGTCCAAAACAAAAATGGCAATGTGCAGAAGCAGAGGAAAAAAGAAAAGAGGCTCATGGAAAGCTTGAGGGGTCCTGCACTTGAAGCAATCAGATTTCTGAGATCCACTAATCATGATGCTTCAGCCAATGAATATTTGTCTGCGTTAGAAGAGGTTTTTGGCAGTACTGAGTCCAGAGAGGACTGAATGTGGAAATTCTGGTTACCCACCTGACAGCGAAAGTTCATCAGCGAAGTCCCCTACAGTGACTACAGTGCCATGCTGCTGAAGGGAACCCACTGGAACCTGACGCTGTCTGTTGGGGTCCTGCACCCCCTCCAATCAGCTCTGACTTGGAGTTGATAATCCTAAAGAGGGGGGGTGCGGGGGTACAGCCCCCAATGTGGGGGGTCCAGGGGGCAAAGCCCACCTGAAGAAAACACATACAGCCACTGAGAACCAGCAGCCGACTGCAGAATGCGGTCAACCTGCTGGTTTCACTGACGGGGCATTCGACAAATATTTTGTCGAACACCCGTCATGGATCCTGGAAATTCAAGTCCAGCTAACAGTGGCAAAACAAACTTTTGTCAGCTCATGTAACCTGTTTGGAAAGGGCCTTGCGAACAGCTCACAGAAATGTTGGGGTGTTAGCAAGTGATTTGAACAGAGTGAGGATGGCAAACAGCTAACATTTCTAGCAAAATAATTCTACACAAGCTGCATAAACTTTTATTAGCACATTAACTAAACTAAAAGTAAATGATTTTATATTTCAATAAAACCCTTGTAGTACACTTTGTTCTTAGTGTCCTAGAGCCCCAACATCCAGCCAACAGAGTTATTACATTCTTCTTACCTTCTGCAATAAACTTCCTTAAAATAACTAAGTTTCTCTGACAGTTATATAACTTTAAATAAACACACAGAATACAGAAACATGCTCGGTAGGATTCTAAGTAATATGTGAAGTTGCTCTACCCATGTCCCCCCTCGTATTTGGACCTCACCTTGGTCCTGCCACCCCAAGGCATGCTTATACCTCTACAATGGACACCCCAGTGCAGCCCAGACTACTAAATAATGACCAGGGCATGGATGGTGCCACCGTCCTGCAGTGTATGTACCCTGTTAACTGATTACCGTCTTTACTCTGATTACCGTCTTTACTCTGTAAGTGTTTTTGCAACTTTCGGTAACCACTTTTGCTGATGTACAAGCTTCTTTGTAACTATTGTGTCTTATTTGTTCCCATTGTATCTGATGTCTCTGTATATAATGACATGGAACCTTTGCAAAGGAGTCTTTGACTCAAAGGTATGTTATCCGATATCTTCAATAAATAAATAAATAAAGTTTTATAAAAAGTTCTCATTCTCTCTGAGCCCTTGCTCACACACATCGCCACACCTAACACATAGGCTGCACCTCTTCTGTGTATAATGGACACTAGATATAATGGACAAAAGGGGTCTATGTGATAACGGTGAACGTCTAAAGGCGATCGTCGTTATCGCTCAGTCAGAGTGCCGAACACATTTTCAGCACTCTGACAACCTAGCGCGCAACATAATGAAGCCGGGACATATTTTACTACTTACTTTCTCTGGGGAGGGGCTGTGCCCCACAACACCACCCGCATCCCCACTGTTAAGGATTCTCAACTCCAAGGGGTGCATGTTGGGAGGGTGAAAGTAGCAAAAATAAAAGGTTCGGGCCGGTGCAATAAAAAATCGCACCAGCACCGGACCCAACCCAGTATCTCAGCCATCCCAGCCATTGTCCAATCCCCGACGCCACACCGCAGCTCGACCGACGACCACAGCATCACCCCTACAGCCTCTCCACCCCTTCCAGCACATGCTCGCTCCTATCCCTCAAGGCTTATGATAGCGACAACCTGTCGCTTAGTCCGCCCACCCTCATCCGTCGCCCCTACTTTATCAGTCGCTGTGAGTGGATTGTGCGAGGAAGGTGTCGTCGTAAAGGACGGCGCCCTTCCTCTTGCGCCCACTTCACAGGTTACCGGACAAAAGTTGTGTGCACAAATGTTTCTGTCATAACAGGCTAGCACTGTACATATCCTTAAGTTCGTCAGATTCTCCAGTGTGCTGATGCTTAAGTTAAAGTTTCAAGACCGCAAAGATAATCCTCCTGCATATTGTTTGTTAATGAAAGAAATTAGAGAAGCTGAAAATGAGGAAGAGTTTTGGGACCCTTATGCCGGTGCTGCCCGAGCTGCCCCAGCCCCTGAGAAATCCATTGACAAAAAAAATGCTCTTGATGCTCAGCAAATTAAAGACCTGTTAGAAGAGTTACAAGAAGTAAAGGCCAGTGCCCAAAGTGCTGTGGAATTGGTTTAAGGTCAAACTGTTAGTCTTTCTGCTGCAGAAGTAGTCAGTGAGACACTGCCTTCTGCCACCAGTGCAAGCGTTCAAGTCCCTGGTGAAGGACCAAATGATGATATGCTGAAGGAAATGAGGGAGCTTAGAGCCTTGGTGAGTGATCTTGCTCAAATGTCTCACCAGTTTTCATCCTGGAGAATACCCAGTGCAACTGAACCTGGATCCAGGCCTAAAGATGATTACCAACCTAGTCCTCACCCTAGCCGAAATCAGACTGAAGAACCTGCATTTCCCCTGCAGACTTCAGGAAAGTAACAGCCAAGCTACTTAGCCAAGTGAGACAAAGTGGTCTGAAGCCTCAGTCCAAACCTCCCTACAAGCGTTATGTGGGATGGTATGCTGTCATGCACCCTGTAAACAATGCTCCTTCTGACTGGACAGAAATGGTGGGTCCTTCAATGGAGACTACCATATATATTGATGGCATCCCAGCCGAGCTGTGTTGGACAGCAGATCTCAGGTCACAATAATATTTAAAAATTGGTACGATCAGCACCTATCAGACCATCCTCTACAGCCCCTTGATGGACTGCATGTGTGGGGGTTAAGTGACAAGCTGTATCCTTATCTTGGCATTCTTTGAGTGTGGCTTTCTTTCCCCTCATCTGTGGCAGGCGTAGGAGATCCAGTGGAGACCTTAGTCATTGTGTGCCCCCCCCACTGGCCTGTATGATGGAATTCCAGTACTGACTGGCATTAATGCACGTATGTTCAGCCACCTTGTGCAAATGTATCAGGAAAGACAAGCCCAAAAGACAGGAAGAGCTCTAAATATCCATGCCACGGTACAGAAGGTGTATGAGATACAGATACACCCAGATGAAGGTGACCAGTATGAACCCATGGGAACTGTATGGAAAAAGGATTCCTCACCTATTGTGTTACCCCCTAATGCCCAGTGCAGTGTCAGCAGAGAGGTATGCTTACGCAAAGATGTAACCAACAAAATATTAATGCTGGATACATCAGAAGAAGGAAAACTGCCTGAAGGACTCCTTGTTAAACCTAGTGTGCTGCCTGTCTGTACTCACACCTATGCTCAGAGAGTGGTGATCCAGATTCAGAATGTTATGGATTGGGACATTAAAGTTAACCAAGGCTGCACCCTGGTCAAGGTCTATTGCACTGATACAGCCGTATTGCCGTCCAAGTGTCAAAATGGAGCTGAGTGTAAAGTATAACCGGACATGTTTGATTTCTTAGTCCCCCATCCCCGATAGCTGGAGGGATAGAATCAGTCAAAAGCTGGCTCAGCGAACCAAACTGTTCTCTCTTAAAGAATGGGATGTTGGTTGTGTTTCTGGTGCTGAACATCATACCCATCTGAATGATAAGAGGCCTTTCAAGGAACGATCCTGGTGCCTAGCTCTTGCTGACATTGACGACATCAGGCGCCATCTACAGGAAATGCTTGCGGTTGGTATCATACAGGAATCATGCAGTCCTTATGCTTCTCCAATTGTTGTAGTCCAGAAAAAGAATGGTTCCATCTGTGTGTGAAGACTACAGGACCCTTAATAAAAGAACTGTACCTAACCAATATACTATGCCATGCATACAAGATGCCTTGGACTGCCTGAATGGGAGTAAGTTATTTTCGGTCCTTGATCTCCGAAGCAGGTACTATCAAAACCCAGTGGTGCCAGAGGACAGAGAAAAGACTGCATTCATTTGCCCATTAGGCTTCTATGAGTTCCTCCGCATGCTGCAGGGTATATCAGGTGCACCAGCGACTTTTCAAAGACTAATGGAGCATACTGTGGGAGATATGAACCTTCTTGAATGTTTAGTCTACCTTGACGACATCATTGTTTTTGGCGAAACCCTTTAAGAACATGAGGCCCACCTGTTCAAGGTGTTATACAGACTGGAACAGTTTGGTTTGAAGTTATCAATCAACAAATGCCAGTTTTTCCAGAGCTCCGTAAAATATGTAGGCCACATTGTGTCATCCGAAGGCATCCAGACTGATCCCAGCAAGGTAGAAGTGCTAACTGACTTGCCAAAGCCAAACAACTTAAAAGTGCTACAACGATTTCTGGGCTTTTGAGGCTACTATCGCCGTTTTGTCAGTGACTACACCAAAGTAGTGCATCCACTGTTGAACTTATCGCAAGGGTACCCCCCCCACTCATAAAAAGTTCAAGAAAAGTACTGAGAAAGAAACTGCAAAATCCTATTTCCAGCCTCACGAACCCTTTGGGCAGAGATGGACATCAGATTTGTGATGCAGCTTTCTATGAAATCATTTATTAGCTGACTCACGCCCTGTTCTTGCATATGCAGACCCATCCAATCCCTACGTGCTGCACACTGACGCTAGCCAAAGTGGCCTCGGGGCTGTGCTCTACCAAGATTATATGGAAGGACTGTGCCCTGTGGCATATGCCAGCAGAAGTCTGACTCCATCAGAAAAGAACTACCCCATGCATAAATTGAATTTCTTGCTCTCAAGTGGCAATTGAGGAACAATTCCATGAATACTTGTATGGCGCCAAGATATTGGTTAAAACAGACAACAACCCATTAACCTATGTTCAAACATCTGCTAAACTAGATGCTACAGGACACCGATGGCTCTCAGCGGTATCTACATATAATTATGTGGTAGAGTACTGACCTGGCCTCAACCATGTCAATTCTGTTGCCTTGTCAAGGAGACCTGCCTCCAACCAAGAGTGGGTACAAATGTCGGAGCATTCCGTAACAGCATTGTGCCATGAGTTCGACAGAGATGACACTACATCTGCTGAAACTGTGGACTGCTTGGCCAGTTGCCTGGGACCTCCTGATACTTACTTGTCCATGGCATATTGTAACTTTTGGGGGGGGCGTCCGGCATCTGCTCAGCACCATCCCGTTATATACACCCTTTTGTCAGTGAACCCCCTCCTCCAGCCCGCACCTCGGGTCACCCCCCAAGGCAGGGCCGCCAGCTTCCCAGTGGGTTTTTCTTTCAGTTAGAGTGGAGAGGGGGTCCTAACTGCGGAGCAGGGAACAGCGCCTGCATCATTCTTCTGGGGCCGCATTTTTGCAAGCTAGTGGGGATGTGGACATGCAATGACATCCAGCGTCCACCCCCCCAACCTAAGTGGTGCCAGCATGGAGGTTCCCCAGCCTCCTCTTAGGGGTCACATAGTGCCGGACAATCCATCCCCTCCACCCTGGAGAAGGAGAGCAGTCCCAAGGATGCTCAAGCCTTCTCCCTCCGGCTGGCCCTCCAACATCCCGAGTCCGTTCCCAAACCCGAGTCGTCAGCGTCACAGGCGAACACCCTGGCCCTGCACCAGTGAGCCAGCCCCCGGCATACTGTAACTTTGCAGCCCTAGATCTAAGTGCCCTGCCACAGTTAACCCTAGCTGACCTTCAAAGGGAACAATATTATGACATAATGATCAGACCAGTCCTAAATGCCCTCACAAAGGGAGATGTCTCAAAATTGCAGTCCAATGACCACAAAATTGCTCTGTTGTTTCAGGAAGGGCCTAAACTCAAGATAAGAGAGAGACTGTTGTACAGAGAGTTGACTGATAATCAAAGAGAAGTTGTGAAAAGACAACTAGTGTTGCCCACAAAGTTCAAGTACATTGTGCTAAAGGCTCTACATGACTAAATGGGACATTTAGGTAGCGAAAAAACTCTGGACTTGGCCCATGCACATTTCTACTGGCCTAAAATGGGCATGGATGTTGATCAGTACATCAAGACTTGTAGTAGATGTCTCCAGCAAAAGGCTCAGCCACTACGAGCAGCCCCCTTAGTCAACAGAGCTACTAGTGCCCCAATGGAACTCATATATTTAGATTTCCTGAACCTAGAGCCAGATTCAAAGAACACTGATAATGTGCTCATAGTGACGGATCACTTTACAAGGTATGCACAAGCATACCCAGCTAAAGACCAGAAGGCAGCCACAGTAGCAAAAGTCCTTGTGGAGAAGTTTTTTGTTCACTACGGTGCTCCACAATGGATACATTCGGATCAAGGCCGGGACTTTGAGTGCAGACTTTTTAAAGAGTTATTGTCTATCTGGGGGGGGTGCGAAAGTCCAGAACCACTCCCTACCATACACAAGGAGATCCGCAGCTGGAAAAGTTTAATAGAACTTTACCTGACATGCTTGGCACTCTGCATCCCAAAGATAAACCAAAGTGGAGTCAACAGATAAGTGCCCTTGTGTACACATATGACTGCACCAAGAACAATGCCACAGGATTTTTGCCTGTATCATCTCATGTTTTGTAGAAAGGCATGCCTTCCTGTTGATCTCTGTTTTGGAGTTTCACCTGATGGAATTCAGTCCAACAATTACCTACAGTATTCAAGAAACAGAAGGCACAACTCAGTCATGCCTCCCAGCTTGCACATACTATGGCTGCAAAGAAAAATTTGGCTAACAAAGTTTGGCATGATAAGAGAGTTAAGGCACAAAAGTTAAAGGCTGGAGACTGTGTGTTAATGCATAATTCTGGTTTTCAGGAGAAGCATAAAATAGCCGACAGCTGCAGCCACACTCCCTACATAATGATTGGTCAGCTAAATGACCTACCAGTATATAACAGGCAACCTGAAGGAGATCCTCGAGCTATAAAGACAATACACAGAAATCACCTTCTGCCAATCGGTCAAATTGTCAGATACTGCACCTCAAGATACTGCTCCAACAGGGCCTGTCACCAGATCTGCCACGTGGAAAAAGCCATTAAGTCAGTCTCCTGCTGCCAAATAGCCCGAGCCTTCGACCAGTAATGTCATAGTCAATAATGATGCTGATTCCGAAGATAATGACAGTGAATGTTGTGCCACTAATTACCCTTCTCTCAAATTAGGCCAACTGTTTCAAGGAGCCTTCCACCCTACTTTCAGTGATGGCCCTAACAGTCCAGTGACCTCTGACAATCCTACTCTCTCAGTTGTACCTGAACCTCCTGAGAGTGATGCACAAAGTGTGACTTCTGACACAGCAGACTCCTTTTGCTTAGTGGAACTGTTTGATATTGAAGCGCTTGAATCTGAAAAAGAAACTGGTGAACCAGCCAAAGAATCTCAAGGTGACAAGTGAAACAAGTGGGCAAAATGAACTGATTCAGGTGCAAGAAACTGTGGACATTCCTGAAAATGTTGATAGTGTGTTGAATGACTCTAACCTAGTTGAAATACCGCTTTCTGATGAAGATGAGCCTCAGGAGCCAGAAAACCAAAGTAATGTGCGAGGAGATGAACCCGTAATAAGTTCTGAACCTCAAGAGAGTGCAGTGGTGCTCCCTTCATCGGAAGCTGTCTTGTTGCTGGACAATGAGCCAGGAGTCATGAGCCTGAATGCTACTGTTGACGTGTCCGTGTCATTGACCCCTATGCCTAGAAAGTCAGGAAGAATTGTGAAACCAGTGGTTCAGCTCACATATGACGTACTAGGAAAGTCTGTGGACTTGCACATGAATGTAGTTCATAAAGGGGTGTATGTTACAGCCAGTTCCCTGCCCAAAATAGTGTTTACCGCATCCTCCAAGATATTAATCAGGTCATCTACCAAGTATCCCAGGGGTCGCCCTTATAGAGTTTCAAGGGTTAGCTGAAGAGTATAGGATTATTGTCCATCAAGGGTTACCATTCAAAGGTTTCTGGGGAAACATGTAATGCATATGACTAAAGGTATTAAAGAAAAAAGGTAATTACAGAGATGCAAATTGTCATGAAAAAAATATACCATCTGTGAATTGTATAATTGCTAAAGGAAATGTTCTTTAAGTTAAAGGCAATGCTATAATGTGTATAGGCAATTTATATCTGCGCATATACTGTATATAACAATGTGAGGGTTAACCCTGTACATAGTAACTAGTTCATAGAGTAAAATAAAAATGTTATTTGTTTTATAGACTTGACGTGGATGCCACATTTCCTGGGCAGGAGAGAGTGTAAGCCCCACCCCCTTCCAATTTGGAGTGGCTTACCTTACGTATTTCCCTGGGCTCTTTTGATACCCATGGCCTGGCAGACATCCAGCACAAGAGGATAAATACATGTATAGCAAGGTTCTGGTGTTGTCCTGTGTGAGTGTGCAAATCCAGGCCACCGCGCTACCCCTTTAATATAGCCAATGTGTGTATTGTGTGCATAGCCTGGGCTGGGTCAGAGTACAATGGAGCTCATGGCCAGCCAGGCATTGCTCCAATTCGCTCCATTTAGCAGTCGCTCAGTAGTGCTGATGGAGCCCTTCATGGTGTTGTCAATATTTATTTCTAAATCCTTTCTTTTGTTGAATAAATGAATTGTTTATGCTGCCAGTATTATATTTTGCTATGGGAGCCACCATCTTTGGTCCTGGACTCCTGTTTTGGACCAATCAGAACCAAGAGGTCCTCACTACAATGACTTGTGGGGAAAAGCTGTGAACTTTCTTGTTGGTGCCGAAATTAACCCAAGAGGAACCTCAAAGTGTGATTGACAGCAAGGGTAGCCAACCGGAATCCAGATATCCTGAACTTCAGTCAGGACTGTGCTGAAAAAGTTCAGTTGGAGCCTGCTCGAGCCATCGAGAAGAACAGTCGTAGTATAGCTGCAGTCTGCAGGGAGAGGCCTGTACTTGCCTCCTGTGGACTCCGCTCAGTTCCAAAAAGGGACTGACTGATTCCAGGACTGTGTAACATCAGAAAAGAAGTGGATTGAGTGGTTTCTATAGCCCAGAGCTAGAATTTGGAAGCCAGCCATTACCGTGAGGAAGGGAGTTGTCTTATTCCTTCTGGCCACTTGCAGTGTGGCGCAAACTGCTGAGATAGAAATTTGCTTCTGGCACTCCTGCTTTGTTTTGGGATCCAGCATTCTGTGGAGAACAGTCTCAGACAACAAAATCCAGGAGGAAAGTGTGTCCGTGGACTCCTTGTGTTCTGGAACTCCAGCTGGGAAAATTTCCCCAGCAAGGAAAATGTTAAAAAACATTTTACAGCCTGGGCCTATGCTACCAATGGCCCAGCCAAACTGTTATTGTACCATCACCAGCATTCTGGCAAAAGACCAGCATTGGGGAGTCAGCCCCTGTGCAGCAACTCAACACAGGTTGCAGCCACCCACAGGGAAAGGCCATGAAGAGGCAAGTCGTGTTGGCCCTGGTCCCCACCAGCATCCTGGAGGTCTTGGATGCCACCAGCTTCTCCCTCTCTCTACCTGGGTACAGTGAGTACAACCATGGTAGCTCCCTGCAACCAAGCAATTAAATGTATAAAATGGTACCATCTGATTCAGTTTGTCAGTTTAATGTATTTAAATGTGACTGGGCCACCATCCAGGATTACAAATGGTTTATGGTTTTCAAGTGCGTTGCTCTTGCTTAATCACCCTCTCTTCCATCAAGGGCCCCGACTACAGCTGCAACACCGGCCAACCCACAGCACTGCCTCATGCATGCCTGTTTTCCACTCTGGGTACCCAGTAGTTGCATAGACTGAATAAAGTCAGGGACTAAAGTGATAAAAAGTAAATTTAACCTGTATCAGTACAGTAAAGTAATCATTATTCTAGATTCTCACCCCTCCCTTGTTCACACCCCCTCAATAAACCCGATTTATTGTTTACTGTTAACCTGGTTCATGAGCATATCATTACCTGGTATACAGTTACTGAAATATTAGCAAAGCATCTTGAAAGTGTTTGGTCGCGTCACTGAAGCCGCCTTTTACAGGGGGTTGCAGGGTGAATGCCAGGAGACTGTACCCTGTTGGCAAGTGGACTGTCCATGAGCATATCATTAATGCTGGTATTAGCCTGTATTCCAAGTGTTCAGTGTTGCAGTTGTAAAACTAAGTGTAATGGGTCACTAGCAGGATTGTGGGTGAGTACAGCTTCCCAGAGGGCTGTACTAATTCTGTTAGTAACCCACTTAAGCATCACTCTAGGTGAAGGCACCATAATTGTGATAGTATTGTGGATAGAGAGACCTCAGTAGCAGCTAATTCCAAACCCAGGCCCCTCAACCTGCAGTTAGGGCAGTAGGCATGGGTAGTAGCCCTTGGTATAATGGTGGCAGGGCTACATTAGGAACCAGGAAAACCTACCTTTTGCCTTCTGCTCAAGGTCAGGAAGGTGACCACAATAGCCATTGGTAGAGTGCCCTTTGGAGATGGACTGCAAAGAGTCCAGCAGAAATAGTAAAATTACCTTTTTAAATAATTATTTAGTTTTTGTTGACCGGGTAAGTGCACTAGACAATATCTGCCTATTTTCAGGCACAACCCGGGGAAGGGGGATACAGATGATTATACCACGGAAATAAAAATAAATGAAAATTCCCATACTGTGATTGGCTGTCTGGCACCTTTCTGCCATGGTAAATCCTACCATATACCCACAGCAAAGGTGTCAGTCAGCCACAGTACCTGAATCCATCTGACCCCCGAAGATCAGCCCTGAAATCCGCCATATTGGCTCCCACTAAACAGCGATGGTAAAGCAGGAGTTTTAAAAAAGTTACTGAATGAACAACCCACAACACTCCCCTGTTGCCACTGTGCATACAACCATTTTATTTGGCGATTCCTTCACCCAAGCTATGCCACCGCCTTACAGTTCAACTGTGCTAGTGACCCTCGTTTAAACAAAAATAAAAACAGCTTCCACCTCAATATTAGCCGACAGCTCGCTCGGTCACTCCTGCACATATGCTCCCCCTTGCCACTCAGAGCTTTAGCAACTCCAGTTACCATTTCCATCTCATTAACACTGAACTGAACAGTAAAATGTGTTATCACAGCCAAAAACTGAAGCCGTGAAACAGTGCATGCACCTATGCATGTTCATAAGCGCATGCCTAGCATCACGGCACAGCTTTGCATCCGTGATACAAGTTTTACCCGTCACTTTTCATAGAGTGCCAGGTTCTCCCGTAAGCATTCCTAACAGCCTCCTTACTCACATATAAATTATATTCAGAACCAAGCAGCACGGAGAAAGACTCTTCAGACACACAGCTCCTCCTTTCTTGGGTTCACTAACAGCTATCCTGCTAGTTTTTCTTTGTTTTTTTAAACTACCAACATTGTTCTTCCCCTACACTGCGCAGCATGGCTCACTCGCTCCGTTTCTCACTCCTGATTCCTACAAAACCCCTTGTAGGACTTCTCCATACATTCCCCAGTACCCCCTTTCTCAAAAAATGAAGTTATTTCCCCTCAACATGTTTGACTGGCTCCCACTGCTTCTACTGCTCGTTCTCTCTTGGCAGCATTGTCTGCTTTCTCTCACTAGCAGTAACAAGCTGTATTTCTACAGAACTGACAGCCAAACTGACCGTCTCTCCCCCACCTCACTCTTCCACTACTTCTCCCTGCCACATACTTAAATACAGTACCACATAAAACCTAATAAAGTAACCCCAGAAAGGTAACATTCATACCAGCATAGAGTATGTCTCAGCTTGGGGTTTTATTAAGTATTCTGCCTTAGCAGCAAGGAACTATATTTTCTGGTGGAAGAATAAACTAAAAAAAATTATTTAAACTGTTGAAAAAAAAAAAAATGTTTTGCCTTACTTTTTGTTACAAAAAAATACAAAGGACCATGGTATAATTGCAATAAACCACTCGGAGGATGCGTGTTATCGGGGGATTTACCACGGCTGGCAAGGATTTATCCACTTGGTTACACGTCATGGGGAAACCACTCCAGCCGTGGTAAATCCCCCATTATACAATGGCAGGAAAAAATTCTGGACTCTGATTGGTCAGTCTTGGGCTGGACCCATGATGTTATACCAGTATAACATCACGGGTGTGATGTTATCCAGCATAACATCACGGGTCTAGTCTCAGCCTCACTGTGAACTTGCAGATGAGCATTTTATGGATCCTTCCATTGATTGCTTTATGGATCCTTCCATTGATTGTTTCATCTTCTCTTAAAAACCAAAAATATTTTTCCACACAAAAACATCTTTAAAATTATTTTTTTTATTCTGTATAACAATGAGCCATTGTATAATAGGAATAATGCACTCCAGGGTGTGTGTCGTGCTGGGATAACGTCACTTCTGGGGTGATTAGTGCTTTCGGCCTGCGACCTCGTGCCTAATCACTCCAGGCGTGATGTATTCAACACCTATCATCGTATTCCTTTAATAATCCACACCCCCTTGTGGCTTATTGCTTAAATGCCAACTGACCTCGAACCAGATTAAGCTGTTGGTGGCAAACAGTCATAGATTCTATCAAAAATAGATTCTTTACTAGAAGAACTACAAGTATTTACAAACAGAACATATTTACAGAAAGACAAAATGTTTACAAGTTTACTCAGAATGGAAAATAAAGGATGATAGACAGCTGACATATAGAAAACCCTGAGCTTTCACCTAGACCTGTTTATCTGCCACTAACTGCAAAAGACACTTCCCCTAACTGTGCTGTCTTACCCTTCAGCTAGTCCTTGGCAGGGCCCTCTTGCCTACAGATGTTGAGTATTCCAGAGAGAGCGAGAACTGACCCATCAGCTCCCTAATTTATTCCCTGTGACTGTGGGGAGTGGTCGAGTGGTCTCACCCCTTTGAGTGGCAGTTCCTCACTGTTCCCCCACCCAAGAGTGTGTGTGTGTCTCTCATCATCTGGGCCAACAGGCTTCCTTCACACCTAGACATCCTCTGTCCAGCTTTACAATCTTGTTTTTTAGGATGTCTGAGGTGTTTGAAATAGCACCCTCACATCTGCCAGGATGTGCAGCTTAGATGAGCTCCTGGGAAAGTTACACTGAGCAGTTAGCCAGTATTTCCCACAAGACCTGCCTGGACATGCAACGTGAAAGCCATGTTTTCATCCACTTTAAATAACAGAACTTATGAAAGGAAAATATCTACACTAACAAAAGAAGTGAATAGATCAATCTGGTCATATTATGCCCATCACAATTACAAACAGAACAAAAAATGCTAGTAAATTTATCTGAAGAAACTCACTTTATTCCACACCAAAAATACATAATTTCAGCTCTTATGGAACACTTATAGATCAACAAATTTGCTCCTACATACATCAGAACCACATGAAAAGAAGAATCTGACATTGTTATTACACATGAACAGTGTACATGGTTCTACAATCAGAAACATCAAGCGACTGTAGCACCCTCATGGGGGGAATTGGCTTGGGAAAAAACTTAAGCTTCTTTAAGACAGCACTACAGAAAACATGGAATGCATATTGGTGGACTGTTGAGAGCTTGGGGGGGAAGCAGAGCCATGCACATACTTGTTCGGGTCCTGCTGTACACTGGAAGCTCATTGACTGACTTGAAGGATGTGGAGAGAATTGAGAGGGTGCAGAGAAGGGAGACTAGAAGAGTTTGAGGTTTGGAGGACACATGCAACAATCAGAGACAGAGAAGTTTAGACCTGTACAGTCTCATGTGGAAAAGAATAGACAAGTTCAAATGTTACTGTACAAAAAAATTTGAAATAACTGCCACAGCTATAATCATTTATATTATTTATATTATAGGGATATGTGGAATTTAAAGGAACAAATACCTCAACTGGAGGGCACGGACAGTGACAGGCACATGAAACTTGCTGCCACCCTCAATAGTGGCAGTGAGAAACACTGATTTTCTTCAAGGTAGCCTTGGATACAGGAAGTACATAGGGGAGGTAACATGTTGGGCTACTACCGCTGATACAGAGAGGAGACGGTCCTGAGAAGCAAAGTTAAGCCTCTTTCTGTCTCTATATCCTAGTAGGTAACCTAGAATGAGTAATACAAGCCAAGCAAATACTTGGCCACACTGTTCAAAAGGATCGAAGGGTACTTATTCCAGAAACTACATCTCTACAACTGAAAGAAAAGAAGAAACAGTACATATTAACAATTCTTGTTGCCACATTCAAGAAGGCAATAACTGACCCACCCCATGATAAAGGAATGGCATGAAGTGAGAGAAGTTTTCAAAATGGTGAAAATAACTTACCACAGAAGAAACCAAATACCATGGTTTTAAAACAGGTGGACAATGTGGATCTAGTACATTGGTATGGTATGGAATGTCCTTTGACCCTAAGTATGCCCACAAAGGCAGAGTTTCCTCCACTGACTAGTCATATCATTTAGACATACCTCTCACTTGTCATATATCACAAGACACATCACTCATTCTGCCACTCAGAAACCCTCTGTCCCACATGGAGAAGGCAACATTTCACACTGCCCACTGAGATTTTAAAGCCTATATTCATAATAACTTACAATGTTTACTCAGTTATCAGAAAACATTAGAACAGTAATTTGTACATTATAAAATGGACAAAGGATTTTAAGCAAGCTGATTGGTTGTTAGCCATGCATTAGGTGTGTCTAATGCACAGCTAAAACTAGAACCCCCGTTTAGAATACACAGGCCCATTTTATAAGCGCAATAAGCCACTCCGGGGATGTACATTGACAGTTCTAATACGCGGCTGAGACTGGGCCTTTTCGGCCTGTGGCCTGCGTTCCTCACTACATCCCCTAGCCGTGCATTAGAGGCAGTCTATCTGACTCGTGTCTTATGTGCTTACTTTAATGTCATCAAGGAACAAGCTCTGTTTGACTCAATGTAGCTACAGCCGAGATCAATATCTCATTTGAAAGAGCTTTTCATGGGCTTTCAAACTATGCTGGCCACTGGGCATGAATGTTCCTCTTAAATATCCAGTGTTCTGAGATTCCATTGTCAAATTTGATGTATGACACATTTAGCCCATTTGTCACATATTTAGGCATTCAAAGGTTAAAGGGACACTGTCAACCTGTCCTTCACCATGTTATTTTTAGTTGAAACCCCACATTTTATGATTGCTTGCCCTCTCTAAAATTCATTGATGTTGCTGTTTGTTTTGTCTGTAGCCTTGCTTAGTAGAACTGAAATGCATGGCAATGTATATTTATAAACAACCTTGTTTTTGTTTACAATCATGGTTCTGTTCTTACTGCATATGTCCTGAGCATTAGAAACACACACAGACAGTGCAGTCACTCATAAAACAGTAGCCTTCTAATCTCCCAATGCATCATGAGGGGCTAGACTGTTTTGTGGGTGTTCCCAAGTCCAGAAAAGATGCATTTGGAGTTGATCAAGGAATGTAAACAAACCTGTTTTGGTGTGATAACACCAGTATGTTGGGCAATCTGTTTTTTACTTTTTTAAAGAAAATAAGAGTCAGAATCAAAACTACCAGCTACATCAACAATCTTCACAGAATTTTGGCAATCATAAAATATGTTTTTCAAACTAGGGACACTTTGAGACCTAAGGGCATTGACAGTGTCCCTTTAAGAGGTATGCGTTCAAAAGTACCCAAGCTTTTAGGGTGTGAAGTTAGCAGCCCAGGTGTCCAGACGTGTGTGTATGTTTGTAGTTTTTGTTGTTGTAGTTGTTGTTACACCTACTGCATTGTCCAGATAACAAATATTTTAAAACATGTTCCTTTTAAGCAGTTTTGTTGAAACTCAGTAGTTCCATTTTTAAAGTGGTGAAGAACTGCTGGTGTGAGTTTGCTGCGGATCTAAAGCCAAAAAAAAAATATGGCAAGAAGCTCTCAGGATTTCTTCAGACCTAAGCTTCTTACTAAAGAAATGGAGAAATCAGTGGCGGCCACGTCTGCTACCAAGTTGGAGATCAACCTCCCCACCTTGAATGCAGTGATGCAGGACATGCACAAATGCATCACATTTTTAATTTAGAATTTGATTCCTTCATTCAGACTCCAGGTGGTCGAATAGCGGGTTGAGACCTATGGTACGGAGGTCACAGAGGCATCAAAGATGGTAGGCAAGGCACTGGATATGTTGGCAGGCCTGGTAAAAGAAAACCAACTTCTGGGCTCTAGACTTGAACACTCAGAAAAATCTGTTAAGAGAGCAAAATATGGCGTGAATGTACTCGCGCAGAGGGTTTTAAGAATTAGCCTCTAGTCCACACAGTATTGGCAAGCCTGGGGAGTTGGCATTGGATTTACAGTTATCCTTTTGGTGACTGAAAAATCCTGTATTGTGGCCCCCAGGAGAGCAAAGGACAACTCTTTTCCCTGGATCCTGCTGTTTAAATTTGGCTCAGTGCTACAGAGACGTGGGTTTGAAGGCAGCAAGGCACACTAAAGACTGGAGGTTGTTGGTAAAAAATTCTGATCAGAACTGTTACAGTAATCGTGACAGAAAAGTTTATGGGTGGGAAACTTAAGTTGAGAGACCATAATGTACGATTTAGTTCTGTTTACCAGCACAGTTACACATACAATACAGAGGCCATACATACTTCAACAGTGACCCCAAAGAATTGGACAAGCTGTTGGCCAAAACTGAAAAAGAGATTCCGATGGGACCAGACAGTTAGGTGAACTCTGAGGAGGTGGTGATAAAACTTCCCAAAGCAGAACCTGTAAGTGACAATGGAACAAGGAGGGGACAGCGGCTGCTTTGTTGATTGAAATGTCAGTGTTATGTGCTTTTTACTGCAACTTTAGTGCATTCCACTGTGAGACTACACCTAAAACTATGCTATGACTCTTGCACAAACAAGCAATGGTTTCTTTTCCATACAGCTTTTTTCCTCAGCTGGTAGCTTTCTCAGGGAAATACCATTATCAGGCCGAACTCGGACATCATTCTGCCAGCTACCAGATTGTTCTCCCGTGGTTTTTCCCCCCTCCCTCTTACCCTGGAGGGCGAGTGGCTTCTGTTGACCTCGCACAGCCACAGCTCACCTCGCAACAGGAGTAAGTTTCCTGGTCCAGTTGCGGGGGGGTTCACAGTGGTGGCAGATCCCACTGACAACACTCCCCTGCCAAGACACACTACCAAGTGGCAACTGTCCCTGCCTTGGCCTGGCTCCCAACACAACTTCCCAGACTGGCTTCTGCACCTAGGTCACTGACATTGGACCATCAGGATGGACACTGCCTCTGTAACTTTATAATAAATGCACAGTCCATCTCCCTTGTGAATCCGGGTCTGGGAGTACTTTTGGTTTGGGTGCTATTTTATAGACTGTTACGGTTTATTTAAGCAATAATGCCCAACAGGGTGTGTGTCATGCTGGGATAGCGTCACGCCTCAGGTGGTTGGGCATGAGGCCGCAGGACGAGTGTGTCCAATACCTGAGTTGTGATGTTATCCCACCACAACACACACCCTGGAGGGCATTATTGCTATTATACAATGGCTCGTTCTTATACAGAATAAGAAAAAATCATTTTAAAGATGTTTTAGTGTGGAAAAAATATTTTTGTTTCTTAAGAGAAGACAAGAACAATGCTAAAGGTTCAACAAATTCAGTGCAATCAGTCAGGAGGCTCATAGTGCTGAGACTAGACCTGTGATGTTGTACTGGGATAACATCACAAGTCCAGTCCCAGACTGACCAATCAGAGACCAGCATTCTTTCTTGCCATTGTATAATGTGTATTTTAAAATGGTTAAAGACAGTAAAATAATCTGATTGGCTGACTGCCCTTGCCAGCTGTGTCTTTTTTTTTTGCTGATACCACAGTAAATAACAATTGCCAAAAACGGCAAACGACTTGTAAATAATATCCCTGTGCCACCCTGCCTTCACATTTTGAAATCTGCCTTTTTGTGTGCCCACTTACAAAACAGTCATGAAAGTCGAGTGAAAATGGAAGCCACAGAAGGAACCAAAAAACTCAATACTTAAAAAGTGTTGTCTGTAGTTTGGAAATCGTCCCAAGCATTTCCATTCCCATCCTCAGCCCCAGGAATTGCGTAGTGTACGAACTCCCTCCTGACCCGCAAACAGGATTTTTGTGAAAAGTGCTATCGCAGATGGTAGAATACTGCAGGCAAGTCAGTCAGGAAACCATAGTCTTGATGGCAGCCCATAGCAGCAACCTGCAGCACACTACAGCAGCAAGTGGAACAGCACCCCAAGGGAAAGCAGGGGAACTATTTCAAATAAAATATTTCTTTAATTATACAAATGCTTTTAATAAATACAACAGTATCTCAACATATATCCATTTCGTAAGTACAGTAACACACTCCAGGTATGGGTTATGCTCGGACAGGATGCACTTCTAGGGGCAGTAAGGCACTAGACTTGTAGCCTCATGCCTCACTATGCTCCTAGTCCTGCATTTATCACAGCATAACCCACACACCGTTGTGTGTTATTGCTTATATATTGGAACACTAAGTTCTGCTGTTACTTCGAATTGCTATATTAATATGTTAAATCTATAAACAGATAAAACTGAAGTATACAAATAATATCAAAGAAACTGGCCAACCAAATTTTATCTCCCAGAGAAAGGGGAGCCCAGGGCCCATTAAAACAAACAAACAAAAAAAAATAATAATTCCATGACTTAGTGTGGCCGGCACCTCACTTGGCTAAATGCAATTTGTCAAGTCAAGACTAGTCCTCCTAGGCATTATACCTTGATAAAAACTGCTACCCTATGGTAATACAATGGTTATATGTTTGTCATCCAACAGATATCCCAAAGTACAACAACCTGGGTTGTCACATGTGTACTCAGCATGTGTGACCATATAACTGTATTTACTGTACACATTAAAATATTGTAGTTTTTAAGCAAATGGAAAAAAAAAATCATAGTCCTCAGTTCCTTCCACTACTTGCATTTCTATCACTGAAATGCAGGTATTTTTAATGTAAATTAAAGTCAGAGTCAATCTTGTTCTCCTCCAGGAAATACTTTTCATACTAATTCTTATATTGTAACATCTTCTTGAACTGATATTAGCATTCTTAACATAAATCCCTCCACAGTTGTTAGTCCTTGGAAGAAGACGTGATATGTTGAAGATTGCAATGCCTTTTACTGACCCAACAAAGAAAGAAATTTAACAAAGATGTACAGCAACATCTATGTCCAGTTTCTTGGCTGACCCAGTAAAAGGTAACACAGTCATCAACAAATCCAGTTAAAGGGGAAGCAAAGCTTGCAGGACCCCTTCAAGTCTGAAAAGCTTTTTCAAATAAGGTATTGATTTCCCTGCATTTGTCAGCAGTCTGGAGATATTCCTATCTAAAGCATCCATAAATTAAAATAAGGCAGCTGCCATATCATGAAAATGAGACAGGACATGACATGACACATTTTGACTTCAAGGGCACTATGTCTGTTAGATATGATAAAATTAGGCGAAAGAGGCCTGCACCTTACTTGGGTAAATCTCTAGACCCTCCATCTAAACAAATTGCTGAATTATTGTTTGTCACTGATGAAAAGCTGATAATGAAATGTGTGCAATTTTTATGTTGGCTAACGCTTGCGTGCCAGCCAACATATTGCAGTAGTAGCAGATTTGGAGGTGCGGTCACTGTGGGCGAATGCAGGGCAAGCATCAGTAGGTGTGTCCCTCATTCCCCAATAAGGCAGCATGCAGGTGCCACACCAGCAACACGTAATGTGGTGAGCATATCTAAGAAAAGGTGTGCTACAATGAGAGCCACGCTTGTCACGCAGCAGCACCTCCCGACGTGCCTTTCCTGGTGAAGCATTCTAGTAAAACATGGCGGCAGACCGCCTGCCACAATGCCAACTTCAGGGGGTGCCCAATCCCGTCGCCATTCCCTGATCCAGTTCATGTGCGGACAGGGGAGCCCACTCCCCGTCAGCATAATGCCCCCCCCCATTTGTTGTGTGCCAAGATGGGTGCCCAATCCCCCTCTGCTCTAGCCCCCAACCCTTCGGTATGTGCCGACAGGGGGTGCCTAATCCTCCGTCGACTAACCCCCCCACTCAGGTGGCACACTTGGGAGCCCACCCCCGCGTGCAAATACCCCTGTAAAAGTCCCGCAATTTTTTTTTTTTTTTAACCTGTAAAAGAAGAAAACGTCCCTCGCGGGTCTGTCCTGCTCCCAACTCTCTCGCTGCTACCCTCTGCACACCCTGCCTCCCCACAACCCCCCAACCCCATACTTACCTCCAGAGTCTGGCACGATGATCTTCGGTGGACCAGGAACATGTCTGCACTCTTCAAAGCCGACCGCGAACTGAAGAAATGCCGGTAAGCTGTATAATGGCACAAATAGGGTTTTTTCAACCTTGGTGCATATCTTGGGCATTTTTTGGAATTTTTGCACCAAATTTTCAACATGGGGTTATTGGGACCCCTCCTCATGAGTTCAGTCAATGTCATGCCATTAT
Source organism: Neoceratodus forsteri (assembly GCA_016271365.2). Classification (NCBI taxonomy): domain Eukaryota; kingdom Metazoa; phylum Chordata; order Ceratodontiformes; family Ceratodontidae; genus Neoceratodus; species Neoceratodus forsteri. The sequence goes on along the minus strand of JADMNL010000022.1, from coordinate 459,041,712 downwards.
TCTGTCCCAAAAGGTGATTTTGCGATCACTGTGCGGAATCACCTTTTGGGACCGATTAACGGAATGACAGTGCCACTGTTCATGAGGTGGGCTCCCAAAAAGCCTATGTTTCAAATTTGGTGAAAAAAATCCAAAAAAATGACTTTTACAAGCGTGCACTGCGCAGTTTCCACACACGCTCGTAACTTTGTGAATTTGTAATATTCTCACTACAGATTTTCAACATTAGCATTTTTACACACCTCCTTATGAACAGTACAGCTGTCATTTTAAATATCCTGGCTGAATGTGTTTTTGCAATTCCGGCATAGAATTGCACGGTTGCTGTGCAAAATCAGTTTTTGGGACAGTCTGAGAAAATAACAGTGACACTGTTCATGAGCAGAGGTCCAGAAAATGCGTATGTTGAAAATTTGGTGATGAAAGTCCATAAAACGACTGTGTTACAAGCATGCATTGCGCAGTTTCCACACACAATTGTAACTTTGCAAATTTGCAATATTTTCATGCCAGATTTTCAACACACGCATTTTTTCACACCTCCTTATGAACAGTACAGCTGTCATTTTTCACATCCTGCCCAAAATGTGTTTTTGCATCTGTGGTGCAGAATGGCGTGGCCGCTGTGGGGAATCAACTTTTGGGACAGATTAACAAAATCACAGTGCCACTGTTCAGGAGGGGAGGTCCCAAAATGCCTATGTTGAAAATGTGTCTCTTCAGGGTGGGGGTGAGGTTGGCGTCCGTTCAATACTTTACTGTCATTCCTATTATGCATCTCTTAACTCCTGCACTACCAATGCCAATGCCAGCGAGATAGCATTCGGCATTGACAAATGCTTGTTTAGAGCTGTGACACTCCAAAGGAGAAAATCTGTTAAGCGATGTAGAAAATCCAGTAAAATGATGATTCTTCAGCAAAAGTTTTACCAGTGTTTCTGTAAATTCTGCACATTTTGTAGCTGCATTTTCAGCTGAACAAATAAATGATTACTACCATGTTTTGACAGGCTGCGCTTAAAGGAAAACTGCTCTTTAATCGAAGGCTTTTTATCTAGAAGCCATTAATCAAATACTGGTTGGCACAAAATTAAAAATTAGTGTTTCTGATTTACACTCTGCTGGTATGGACTGTTCTAGAACTGTATGATTAAGCAATAAATAAAGCACGACAGGGTGTGTGTTATCGTGTAATAACGTCACTCTTGGGGTGGGTTGAAGCACGAGGCGAAGCTGAGTGCTCCCACCACCCCAGGAGTGACGTTATTACACAATAACACACACACACACACACACACACACACACACACACACACACTGGAATGCCTTATTGCTATCATACATTGGCTCGTTGTTATACAAAATAAAACACATTTAAAAAAATGTTTTTAGAAGATTTTAGTGTGGCAGTATATGTTTGTTTCTTAAGAAAAGATGAGCAATCTATGCTCTCATCCATACAGTGATGTTATTGTGTAATAACATCACTGTCTCAGGCATACTGTGACGAATGAGAGTCCAGGATTCTTTCTTGCCATTTCATAATCCAGAATATGTCCTTGTTAAGCTCTTACATGCCTCCATGTGCTGCTATAGAAATATGTGGCTAAAAGGGGCATAAACTATGTCATGCTGTTCTAAAATGGTGCTTACCACTAATGTTTAAATTAGAAACACCCCGCAGAAAGACTGGATGAGCCACCAAGCCTTTATCTGCAGTCAGTGACTTCTATTTTTAATTTTTTTTTTTAAATCTTCCTAAGAAAAATCTTGTTTGGAAGAAAATGTCAGTTGCTAAATCATAATGGAAGTTCACAGATGATCTAAAATCACATATTTCAAGACCAGCTCCCCAGCATCAAGCATTAGAAACTTCTCTGGCATGCTTGCAACCCAGGCTTTGACCATGCTGTCAAGAGCGGAAGGTATTTCAGCATCTGCAAAGGCCACCACCTGGGGGTTGAGTTGTGTTCCATTCTGGTCAACTTACCCCAGGAGTTGAACATAGCTGATTTTGTAAACTACATTGACATGGAGGGCTTGTGGGATTCAAAGTACATCAGGAAGCTTGGGGGGGTTACAGGATCAAACGGATAAAATTGAGGTTTTTAAAAACAGTTATGCTATAAGGACCACAGTACTGCAGCACAAAGCTAGGCACCACAGAAATTTTCCACAGTTGGGACTGCATACCTATTCGACTTAAAGCAGCAGTGCATGTAACAGTGACAATTTTGACCTATACTGCTTCATTCCATTTTAGGTTGCCCCTTATCTCCAGTCTTGTAGGATACCCTTCTTTAACCATTTTGTCTGCCTTCGCAGGATACTGGAAAAACACTAAAGGCATGATCCATAAAGGCTGAAAAGGCCTTGTGCATCCATGGAGGGGTGCATGGCGGGGGCTGGTGGTGCTCAGAGGCACATGCAGAGACCCCCACACATCCACAGACTTTGATGCCCACCCCCACCACACCTAATCCCATGCTACTGATGCCACAATCTGTGCAGCCAGGTCAGGGATGTGTTCAGGGGTGCACTAGCATGCTATCGACAGACTTGTGGATAGAGTGCGGAGGGACAGCAAAGGAAGTAAACTCTTTGTAGGTCAAAGACCTGCAGTAGTGCTTGCATATCCCTTCTCAGTGGCCGCTGTCTGTGGGCCCAAGTGTCCTCCCCTCACCTTGCTGCATCCTTCAGAGTTGGCATGAAGGGCTGGGAAGGGTTTTTACAAAACATGTAGTATCTAACAAAGAGTGACTTTGTGGGGACTGATATCTCATAATCCCCACTCCATGTGGGGATCCACTGAAAAGCAGACCCAGGTATCTGACTATATGCCCAGTGTCTGTCACCACTCTGCCCCCTGCAGCTCTAAACTTGGACTGCAACAGGCAGGAGCTATGAATGCCATCCAGTGTGGACATGCATCAAGTTGCAGTGCACCGCAGCAGGGATGTGCAAATCCCTGCCTTCTGTGGATCAGGCCTTTATACACACTAGCATAAAGTGCTTAATTGCCCAACTAAATCATTCTAAAACTCAACATATGTTTAAGATTCCTCCTGCCCCCACCCACAAAGCTCCTACCACAAAATTAAAGAGTCTAGGGCACAGACATGCCTTGCGATTTTCAGGGCTTTTTTTTTTTTTTTTTTAATTTATTTTTGAGTTCCACTCCAGGAGAATACCATACTAAACACAGTGCACATGGATAGCATTGAGATGTGGGGGGTGCATTTTTGATCTCCCTGCTTCCCAGATCCAATGTCTCAGGCACAAATCAGGGGTCCAGGCCCCTTTATAGGGTTGCCTGTTTTCCCATGAAAAAGTAGAAAAACGTGACTTGCCATTTTTAAACACCACTCAAACGAGTCAATTTTTCATATAAAATATTGCACCAAATTATATCCACATTTGCTGCCAAATATGTGTTAAACCCCCATTTTGCACCAAATTTATACTTCAAAAACATACCAACTTACAGTGGGTGGGGAACAGTTTAAGATTTTCTAAAACCCACTCGGGAATGTGGTCATACAATACAAATGTGTTCACTATGACATCTGCTGCCCCATCTGGCACTATAAAATCACAACTTTTGTACACCACTGCATTATTTTTTGCCCCCCCCCATGCAGTGATACACTTTGCTCCCTCAAGACACCTGCCTCGCATATGACCTGAGAAACCAATGCTGCGATGTCCCTGTCATGCAAAGACCATCTCAGTGCCCAACCTTTCGGGTTAAGACCTCCAAGAATGACATTTTAGAAAGGATCAGCTGGTCCTGAGCTGTATTCCATGAAATAATGGTGCAAAGCAAAGCCTTGTTGTCCCCCAAGATAAAACTGTACACCACGGTATAGGTCTTCCTACACCCATAAACTCACTGGTAAGGACAGCAGAGTACTAGAACGGGTGCAAGATACAAACGCTCCTGCTACTACCTACACAATCATTCTATAGGGACACAAACAGGTTTTACTTAATGTCAGGATGTTTTGGATTAGAGTCTCACACCATCAGGTCAAAGGCAGAGCTAAGTGCTCCTTTATAAATTTTTGATGAGGAACAAGAAACACTCCAGCTTCAAACATGAAATACTGGATGCTTTTCAGAAGAATACTTTGGATTACATATGGGACATTCCCTTATGCCTTAGCAAAACTTGAAAACTAAGTACTTCCTCAGATCCACCCTGGAATTATGCAGATGAAGGGTCTTCTTAGTATGAAACATGTGGACAACTCTGTGAAACAAACATCTTTGTGAACTTGTTGAACATTACATAGACAACAGGAAATTTTGTCTATTTGTATACTGCAGTTTTAACGGTTTTTCAGATTTTTAAAAACACAGTAGAAACACAGGAAATGTTAAAAAAAAAAAAAAAAGGTGCTTTATGTTCATCTTCTAAAATACTTGTAGCCATTCTCAAGTGGGATATGTGACTTGCTATTTGTAAAAGTTACAAGTGGTTTTCCTCTCCATAGTATCAAAGCCCATGGCTAAAATCTCTAGGAACCCAAACCCAAGGGAATCGCCCTTTCTTCCCAATCATACCAATTCTTTCAGTGGGTATATATTAAAAAAAAAAAAAAAAAGTAAAAACTGAATGCATGCTGACAAGTTAGAATTGATGTTTTGACCACAAGCAGACCTTCTTCTATGGTTGATACATCGATTCTATTTTCAGCATGCTTTTCATATTACCTTTTTGTTTTGTTTTTAGCACACACACACTGCACAGGACATTAGTTTTTTGTTTTTTTTTTATTCATCTCTCCCTCTATCTCTGTATCTGTAGCTCCATACCGATATTGCTTTTTGACCCTACAGCAACTGTTATGAAAACAGTGATACTGGATGCGCCGCTTGCAGCTGCATTACTAAAAATGTATATTTAGCTCCTAAATTGCTAGTAGTTTTTGGAGATATGTAAGAATTAAACTCTAATATGGAATATTAAGCCAGCTTAACCCTTCAGGCATTTGTGTTGCCTCCTGAATCTCTCTACTGCACTGTTTCTTTTCTCTGCGATGATCTTGCCATTTGGTTTCTCTAGCTGATGCAGACCTTCCCCCAGTACTTTTTTTTCCCCCCATTTCTGATCAGTTCCATAGCCCTGTGACATGAGTAACTTATTGCAATCTTCACTGCTAGAGTTCACTCTTAAGATGCTGGTTTGGGTTTTTTTTTTTGGCACCCATAAATCAGTATATCAGGCATGGAAAAGGCAGCATTAACAAGGCCCCTAAAAAGGAGGAAATAAAGGAGGCTTGACATGCACAGACTGAATTACATTAGGGTCATGGTCCCTGTAAAAGACTTCAAACATTTTTGTATCATAAGCAAATCTTTACTGTGCCACCCACCCGAAAAAAAATTCATAATGGTTTTGAGACCAAATATCTGAAACCAGAAAAACAAATACACACACTTTTTTTTTTTTATAAAAAGATCAATGAAAAATTTATTTATAAATTTTTCACTCTGGTGCTACAAGGTCTATTATCATACATCAGGAATATGCTGTACTGTACAGACTTCATCCAGTTAGAAAGAGATCATATAGTGACCCACATACAGCTTCAATATAAGCCTAACACATATTTTAACATTAATTAACATAATTAAAAAAGGTATCAGCCTAGAGAAAAATCCTACAGAAAAACTCCGTCATGGAGTACTCTGTGCATCAGCTTTCAATGTCCGCTTAAATCACTGACATTTAATATATTCTCTCAAATACAAAATAAAAAAAAGACTACCAGTGGTGGCTAGTCATTCACAATGGAGTCATTCCCCACCCCACCCACCACCTCTTTTCACCACCACCCCAAACTCCTCCTTTTGGCTTGGAGTGTCAGGCAACCCCAATCCACCAAATGCAGGCTTACTCATTTGAATCTGAGTATATCAGCCTCCCTTTTATTTCTTAGGATCCAAAACAAAACAAAAACAAAAAATAGGAGGGTGGGGTTGCATAGAAAATTGAAACCATAGGGACATGGAACGGGAAGCAGCTTTTCAATTAAAAAAGTGATGCAAAATAAAATCAAAATCATACAGTATTCGGAGCAAAAACAAAAACAAAAAAAAAAAAAAAAAAAAAACACCAACACCCCTTTGTATTGTACACAATCAAGGCCCAAATTCTGATAAAACTCCAGGAGGGTGAAAAAGGAACAATACATTTTTTTTGTTATTGGAAAGCAAGGATTCATATCATAGCTTCCTGGGTGTGAACATCCCGTACAACAAACTGGGGTGCACTGTGTTGCTCAAACCACATTAAGACAAATACCCCCCTTTTAACCCACCCAGTTAGCTACCAACCACAAACACAGTTACTACTTCATCTTCTAGAACTTGGTTATAAAAAAAGTTTCATTTCACTTAACATTTAATGCCATAAATGTTATGACATATTTCGTGAACACAAAAAACTGTGCAACTGCTCGGGGAAGGGAAAATGGGGGGAAGCCAACAAAAAGAATGTATTGTTCCTCCTTACAACTTCTCAAGGCAAGGGAAAAAAAAAAAAAAGACGAAGTACTTCAATCTTTCTCCGCTTCTCACAAACTCTTTTCAACCACTTAACTCAACCATAAACACACATTTAACATTTTTTTTTTTTTTTTTTTTAAACCTGGAGCGTTTTTATACAAGACTTTCTTTAGGAAACTATGAATGTGGAACCATCACAGACATAAGCAGTATATTTTTTATATATCTATATATAATATATTCAGTGCAACGATTAACATGGTAGCCTCAAGTTTTATAGTTTTTTTAAGACCAGAAATGCATATTTTTTCCCAAACCACACTGACCATTCACAATAGTTTTCAAAAATTAGACTTGCAAAAATTCACCCACATACATATATACACACGATAAATATTTAACAGTAGATGACCAATAGGTATTACTGTAATAGATGGGAGGATAAGAAAGAAATTAAAAATACAGGTGATGGGACAAACAAAAGAACACCGGTTTTAGTTTACAAAAGAAAACAAAAAAAAAGAGAACTGGAAAAGTGAATATGCAGCAACACAAAAATGGCAGTGAGGAATTCTAGTGCAGGCACCACATAAAAGGGACAGAAGAAAACTGTCGGGGGAGGATTCTTAAGTCTTTCTAACTTCTTGTGCTGAAATTCTCTAGTGTCCTTGTGGTAAAAACAAAAACAACACAGCAGCATCGCAAATTGTAGGTGCAGTCACTTCAAAATGCATTTTGTTCTAGTCTCTTAGTTTTCTGATGGTGCAATCCTGCATCCAGAAAGAAGTGAGGGTTCTCTCAGTGTGTTTCCCAACTTTGTGTTGGTTAACTTTTTTTCAGGAGGGCTGCTCTTCTACGCCCTCATCCCCCCTGTTCGCCAACAGGGGGAGCCCACGCTCCACGGTTTTGTGCAAATGCAACTCCCAGGCTCCAGATCACCATCACAGTCTTAAGTTATTACAAAAGTTCAGAATTTGCAGTTCCCAGCAACTAAAAGCCTGATTAAAAAATAACAGCACCCAAATATATTCTTGAGGTCTTTATCTACAAATAAAAATAATAATTATAAAAAAAAAATAAATGGCCAAAGCATACGGCAGTCAATTCGATCTGAGCAGATAAAAAGATGAATCAATTGAAACATTTCCAGGAGGGAGTGTTGAGGGAAGAGGTTATCAATTTCTGTTCTTTTCACTATTAAGGCCAAAAGAATATGCATCTTTTTGGGGGAGGGCAGTAAAACAGTTGCATGTTCAAAATGCCAAAAAAATGACAATACCTAAGTTACCCCCCAAGGCATCCAACTTCAAGTGTAGATAAAAATATACAACTTCCTAAAATGTATTTAGTATTAAGTCTGTTTTGTTGTTTGGAATACAAAAGGGAATTTATTTGCAAAGCGGGAAAAAACACTTAAAAAACTGAGAACCTTCAAATGATTTATTTTCTCATTCTGGACAGGAATACCAATTTCCTTTAGTATACAGAAAAAGAAAAATGTATTTGTTTTACCAAGTTGGAATAATCACTGAAGTTCTACTGCATAAAAATATAAGTACATTTCAGTCGTAAGAGTATTTAAAGTGTGTGTGTGTGTGTGTGTGTGTGTGCTGAAACTAAACTGAGTGCTTTACCCAAATTGTTATACCTGTGAATACTGTGCTGTCGAGGTAGATGGCAAAACAGAACAAAATACAGCAGAGAAAGAGAATTCCAAGACTGAACTTGCAAAAAGCAGTAAATGGTTTTTTGAGTGTTCTTTGTGGGTCCCCAGATTTCATTGCAAAAAAAAAAAAATAACTGAGTCCCAAGCAGCTTTGTCATATTAATTTAAAACAAAAGCTAAAAACTACACAGACTAGAGTTCCATTCTTCACCTAAACAGATGAAAAAATCTCAGTGTACCTTCATAAGAGACCCTGTATTATTACAAAAAAAATAACACAATTCCTGTGGTCATTAATGGAGCACAGTTGTGTTACAGCAAGGGGTTGGTGACCCCCCAAAAAAAAATCACAACTTTCCAAGTGTGAAACTGATCAGTTTGTGTTAAAAGAGTTACAGCCTTGCCTTCCAAAAGGGAGAAACCTCAATTTGTTCGCAACAAATGCAATCCTTTTCACTCTTTTGGAAAGCAATCGGAAAAAAATCTGTTGCTCCATCTAGCTGGTTCAGGATGACACTCCGTCCCTTTCAAGGTTCAACAGACTTCCCCCGAAAGCAGAAGCTGCATCTCAAAATACAAAAAAAATCCATAGCTGCCCCCTTCAGTGAGCTGCAGGGTTCCCCTTAAAGGTACCACTTCACCCCAATAAAAAAAATACACAGACCACCCTGTTACAGAGGTGAAGGGGGTGCCCCTTAAAGAGGCCGCTTTACACCCACCTCCCAAAAACAAAAATCAGAGCTTCCCCGGGGGTCCAAGAGGTGCAGGGGTCCCTTTTAAAGGAACCATTATACCCCAAGAAAATCATAGCTCTCGCCTACATGGTCAGTGAGGTGCTCCCTCTCCCCCCCCCCCTCAAAAATATGCCCTATATATGTTCAGCAGCGTCCATGGTGGGTGGGACCGTGCCCAAAATGTCTCTCACCGGCTGCTTGCAGAGTACTTGGCCTTGGTGACGAGGTACAAGACGATGTCCTGGTGGCCGCCGAAGGCCGCGATGTGCAGGGCGCTCCAGCCGTCGCGGTTGGCGAGCCGGATGTCGGCGCCGAATTTGACGAGCAGCTTGACGAGTTCCAGATTGCCGGCTATGACCGACTGGTGCAGCGCCGTCTGGCCCTCGGGGCCGAACGAGTTGACGTTGAACTCGCAGTTCGTCATGTTCTGCAGCAGGGACTGCAGTTCTTTCGTGTTGCCCTTCTTTACCGCCTCCTGGAAGATGCGCTGCGGGGCCGAGCAGGTGGACAGCTCTGCCTGGCTCATCATCGGACGGACTGCGGCCGAAGCCCTTTACCGGAAAGTTCCACACAGCAGCTCCGTACACACTAGTCCAAGCAAGCCAACAAATGCCCTTCAACTCCCGACCGATCAACGTCAGTAGTCTCCTTCTGCACCGACTTTTCTTGTACGATGACTGAATTTATGGTAAAACAAGCCTCCTGCTCACACACCTCCTGCACGATCACAAAGTCTTGGGTACGACTGCAAGCCTTTTGCACGATCGGTCAAATCTCCGGCAGAAAAATGCCTCCTGGACGCTCAATGCACACGCCTCCTGCGGGATCAGTCTCTGGTTCACGAGCCTTCTGTGCGCTCAGTTCCCAAATGCACAAGCCTCCTGCGCGCCGAGTCCTAGGTGCACAAGTTTTCTGCGCGGTTCAGTTCCCAATGCAAAAAGCTCCTGCGCGCTCAGTTCAGGGTGTACAACCCTCCCGAGTGCCAAGACAAGTTCTGGGTGCACAAGCCTCCTCCGGGTTCAAGTCCCAATGCACAAACCTGCGGTTGCAGAAGGCTACCGACAGCTGTTCCGATCCTCCGGTCCCCTGCGCGATGCTCCGAGCGCCTGCTGATTCCGTAGCGGGTCACACGGCGTGCATCTCTCCCCCTCTCACTACTTTGGGGTCTCGCTGTCTAGCAGGGTCGCATGTACTCGCAAGCTGTGCTGCATAGATGTTGGGCCCCCGTTCTGGCATCGGTGGCTGTGTCTTAGTCGGTATGATTGCACGGGCAATTCCCTGTGTCTTTCGAGGTCTCCTGCTCTCACTGCGCGATCGCTGCTGCTTCCCGGAGCCTCACTCTCTCCTTCCCAGCACTCTCCTACTTATTCAGCCGACTGCGGCCCCTTTTTTAGTCAGTTAGATATTTGCATAACAATGTACCGTCCATGTCCTCCGTGCGGAAAAGGGGCGGGCTGTTTTGGAGGGCGGTGATTGGACAGCGGCCCACGTGGGGCGGGGAAAGCGGCAAGAACTTGGGTGACGCGAAGTGGAAGAGAGCGCATAAAAAGGGGCGTGGCGCAAGTAGTGGGAGCGAAACTGAGGGGGATGGCCTGGCACTGCCAACTGGGCACATCGGGACTACTGTCCGTGCCGATGGAAGCAAATGGTGTTACCCTGTCTCCATAAAATAAATACCTGTGCTGTACCAAGTCCATATTTATTTACTCGCGCGCACACATCTGAGTAAACTGAATACATAGTATTTTACACTTTATTTTGCCTTAAACGTTCAGAACATAATATTTCCATAAAAATATGGAAATAAAACACAGAGGACGATGGGCCAGATTGTTTCCAGCAGAAAGAAAATCAATTTTAAACTAAAACAAGGTAAAACCCTACTTAAAACATTAAAAACAGTGTGGTCTAAATATAATAGGTGATTGGTGGTTCCTGACTTCCCCGCTTGTAAATGATGGGTCTCAACACTCACTAGTGGAGATAACTGTGTCAGTCTACTGCAGCCCATTATGTATGGTAGTGGTTAACTGTTAGGCAGTGTTGTAATGAAAGTTTCCCCATCAGTCAATCAGAGCAGTGCTGTAGCGCCATATCGCTGACCTGGGGCTAGAGTCACAAAAAGTCGCAAAGCACAGCACAGAAGTTTGCCTTGCGCTTTGCGTTTGCCCAGGTGTCTAAGGTTGCTATTCTCAGTCGGATAGTGCACCTGCACTATCCGACTGAGAGAACGGCCAGGTCGCGTCAGCAGTAATGCCATTACCACTAGTGCCAACCCCACTAGCACCACCCCAAAATGCAGCCAGGAATATGGCTGCACAATGATTAACCTAGGTGCACTCTTTCCAGTTCTCAAAAGCAGCCATGTAAATGAGCCCATTTGACATGCAAGGTGCTATGTGTCCATTTGCACGCCTATTATAGGGTCATTTAAACAGGCTGCGCTGGAGTTTAGTGGGCTCCCAGAGGCAGTCCTGTGTCCCTGGTGTCTAGTGCCCCCCACACCCACAGATCACTGGCCCGAGTCTACATATATCATTTTCCCTGGTGCTGGTGCCCCCCGAGTTAATCGCCAGCCTGAGAGTAAAGAAATATGTTTCCCTGGTGCCAGTGGTCCTCACCCCCAGTGACTGCCAACCCAATTGTACAGAAATATGTTTCCCTGGTGCTAGTGGTCCCCCCTGCCAATCATCAGACTGATGTTAACACACATCTATCCCTGTCCAGTGGTCCTGCCCCCCCCCCACCCACTCAATCCCGGGTTGCATCGAACTAAGGCAAGATCTCGGGCGACAGTATTTGCTCCATGCAAGGGGATCACACAAAAGGCCCTTGTGCAGAGTAAATGCTCCGTGAATTGGACTGCACTGATATTCAGGTCCCCTCCACACTTTGTCCACATGCAAACCTGGTTTCAGCACACAAACCAGGTTTCTGTGAATGGCAACTAGGCCCAAAACCCAATTTGCTCACGCAAACCCAGGTTTGTGCCCAGGCAAAGCTGTGAATCCTGGCCCTGCTGTCATAATGCTTTGCTTGTGACATCTCAGTTATTCCCATGGCAACAGACTGTGATGTTACAACAAAGGATTATGACTTAAGTGGGGAATAAACTGTAGGGTCAGATTCTCTCTAAAGAACACTAATCCTGTTTTTGTTCAGACGTCCTCAGTAATACATACAGGTAGAAGAAATGGACAGAAAACATATGAAATACAAGCAGAACTGTGTCAAAATATTGTTTTCTGAAGTTTTCCCAGAGGAATCAACAGATCTTAAAATGAATGTTTTAATAGCTTAAATTCAAAACGTTCTGGGGTTTCCAGTCATTAACAGAAACCTTCGGAATGTGAATCAGCCAATCAGAGTGCTCTAGTTCAAGCCCTTTATTTATGCTCTGCCATATTATACTGCAGTACTCAAAAATGGGACTGTATGCTAATCCCTGTTCTTTGATTGGCTAGCATTCACGCACTGCTCTTCAATGTCAATATTCTATTACTCTATTTACCAGCTACTTCCAATACTGTTAATAAACACCACCCACGCACATGCACCAAGTCTTGTCTTTAACATTAAAACTGTTTATGTGTTAGTCTTAATTTTTCATTTTATTCAGTTCTTTTTAATGTTGAAAAAAGTGGTAAGCTCCAATGTTAAATGTACTTCAGTAAATCTTGTTTGTTAAAATGCTACATCAAATGAGTTTTTTTTTGTTACATTTTCTGAAGGTTTTTTCAGTATAATAACTATTGAGGTTAGGGTTTTACATACGCAATAAGGAATGATGGTGTGCATTATTGTGGGATAACAGTACACCTCTGGAAGTGAGGCATGAGGCAATGCCAAGTGCCTTAGCGAGGCAGGGGGTAACAAGTGCCTTATGCACCCAAGAAGTGCTGGTATCCCAGAGTTACGCACACCCTGGAGAGTCTTATTGCAATTATAAAATGGTGCCTCAGATTTTTATTTTACAAACTGAATAATAAAGTTCAGAACATTAAGTATTTCTGACCTGTGCTGCATGATCACGGAATCACATCTGACCAATCACACATCTTGGTTTCCCTTACCATTTCATAATTCATAATAGCTATCTGGGAGAAAATTTATGAATTGCCAGATATGATTACTGCCTCGTAACCCCTAATTATGCCATGCTGTGCGGTAGAGTTTGATTTTTCGTACCTATTTTATATATAGGGGATATACAATGTCCTATATTCAAATACGCCATTTATTGCCATGAGTGCGGGGCTGGTACCATAACTCAGCAGTAACGAAGCCACAAGTCACTTATAAATGTCCACCTCCTCATGAATGGAAGCAAATGGTATATTTGAACACAAGACATTGTATGTTCTGTGTATGCTGGTATGCTGTGCTCACCATCCCCCAGCAAAAGTGTTGTGCTTTGCTGCTCTCCCCCTTACTCAGTATAATTGCATGCCTGAAAAGGATCTCATGTTGTGGAGAAAGACTATAGGTAATCCATAGATAGAATGGTTAGCATACCCCCACCCACAACTGTTTGGCAGTCACAAGCACAAAGCACGACCACGGCCTGTTTGTGGCCTTGGGGAAGTGCAAAATGCAGCCAGCAGGAATATGAAGAAAACCCAGAATCAGATATTGGGGGAGAAAATGTTAAAGTACTGCCTGCAGTTTTATGCTGTAAAGTTGCCCGCAATTTTTACTCTGTGTGTATTTATTTAAAAAATATCAGAGAACTATACTGAAGCAGAACAAAAAGATGGCAGTAGGAGCAGGGTTTACAGCTGTAATGCAGGATTACTATTATTTATTTTACTTTTTTTATTTATTTAGGGATTCGGATCATACCTTTGAGCTCAGAGCTCCTTTACAAAGGTTCCACGTCAAACAGTGACAATGACAGCAATAACAAACAGTTTACATACAATACTCGAATAGTAGGTAGCTAGTATACAGTAAGGATACAATGTCATTCATAGTACCAATGGTGATAGTACAGCGTCAAGAGCATTCAACTAGGGTAAAGGACAGTGTTTATATGTAGCGAAGGAGATAAACAGGTGTGACACCTAGTGTGAGACTCAAGGAGGAGTCAAGGTGAGGGAGGGAGGCGAGAGTGGGCAGCCAGAAGAAGTGGCTTTGTCTAGGAGGTTGGGGAGGTAGTGGTAGTATGTTGGTTTTAAGGTTGATCCAGTGGAAGAAAAGGCACAGGGGGGAGAGGAAAACAGAGGAATAGGGCAATAGGGAAGAGTGGGTGTAAAAGGAAGGGGAAGGAGAGTGTGGGTGAGTGGACATTATGGGTGTTATTTACTATTAGTTACAACCAGGAGGGTGATTAATCATGGGATTGGTTAGAATGGCATGTCAATGTAGTTTATTGGCAGTTTGCATGAAATATGACATAGGCTGGACCGGTGAACAAAAAAAAAATTATTGTGATGTAGGCAAATGAAAAATAAATTGTTTAGTCTTATTCTAGCTCTGTTATTTTTGTAATAGCTCCCAGGCCACAAATGTGACACTTGCTTAAAATGATGCATGTGTGTTTTATTTTGATCAAACTGTTGTGAATCATGGAAACTGTCACAAATATATGAGCACCACTGCCCCTGTGGAGCTGAGCAGTGGGGGACCGTGGAAGAACCAGGTTCACTCTTCACGTATGGGATATCAGAAGCACAGGCTAACAGGGAGGACTTCAAGCATCTGAGCAAAGACCCTACTCCCAGAAGTGGATTCAGTATGTGTCTCTTCCAGTGATACCTGGGGTGGCATGGTGGAGTGGTGCCACTGGAGGCGTGGGTGACCATATCCCCCCTGGTACCCTCCACTGGGCAATCGTGTGTCCACTTAGCATAGGGATGGGGGGTGAATTCTAACATGGGGTCAAACCCCCTTGGATTGGTCAATGGATGAGGGGTCCAGCCTACTCCTTCCCATGCATACTGGTGCTCTGAATGTCTGACCCGCTCCACCAACACCAATGTACCCAGAATTACCCCCTCCCCAGTTAGGAGGTGGCCACTCCACCAAGGGAGAGGGTCTTGACTGTTGGGGAAAATGCAATCATCTGAGAGCTGTTGGATCCACTGGGAATGGAGAAGGATCCCATCAGCTAGGAGACTTCAAGTGGGCAGAAGGAGGAGGGGCAGGTACCAGATGGCAAGCAAAAAAAAAATGCACAAGTGCCTTTGAAAATAGGGTGCTCAGGTTTTGGCCCAAGCACACTGACAGACTGAGAATCACATTTGTGCCAGCACCCTCCACTTTAAAAATGTATAACCAAAGTGTTTCAGAGTCATAGGTGGGATTTGAACTTGGGTCTCCCAGTTCCCAAGTCTGTTGTACAGCCCCCTAGACCACACACTGCCTCACTTCTTCCCTAATTCTAGGTTTGTAGTTCTGGATCGTTAGTTTTGTGGGAAAACAGTATGTCAGAGCGTTATAAGAAAAACATAAAGAGCATTCCATCAGATACTAGATTTCAGATTATGTCAATGCATTCTTCTGGGATTTTTGCTTCCTTGGAGCTTGACTATAGCACAGAAATGAGAATCAGTCAGAAATCTTCCCCGATTCTGGTAGAGGCTAATGAAATTTAAGAAATAAGGAAAACACGTCAGCTGCCCGAGCAGTAACTTGCACGCAGATGCTGTACTTCTGGGAGCCAGTTCACTTAGTGACATACAGACAGAAGAAGAATCAATGGGTGGGGTCACAGCCCAGCCTATCCCTCGCCTTCCCCTCCTCTACCACTGTGGGATCGGCTTTCGGTGGGTGGGGCCTGAAGTTAATTCATTAAAATGTGTCTGAGAGTGTGGGAACGAGAGGAGCCTTTCTTCCCAAAGCCAGAGCTGCTCAGCAAGGGGAGGGACCGGAGATCAAATAACCAGCCCGTCAGGCTCCAAAAGCAAAGGCCAGGCTGGGCTCGAGGGCTCAGTCTACATACCATACCAGCGCGCATACCTCTCAACTTTTCATCACTCAAGAGCGGAACACTGGGAAGACGAGCTGTGCGACACATTATCACAGACGGAATCTCAGAACATGGGGGCAATTAATGCTTTCATGTTCAAAAATAAGCTGCGACTTGAGAAGCAGAAATTCATCTGAGTTTCTAATGATGGGGGTTGTTACCTCCCAAGAAGCTCAAAAGCAACATATTTTATAGCGAAACAGTTTAATTAATTTCTTTGTAGCATTATCCCCCGACAGGTGCACCTAAGAGACTTAAATACTTTGCTTTTGTCCTCCCTCCCCGCCCCTCAACGAGGAATGATAGCAAAAAAATCACTATGGACACCCCACACTTTTGATGAACGACTGAACATAATCTAACCTGACGGGGGTCTGGGGGCACATTTCCTCGTGTGTTGCATTTTACACTTTATTTCATAGAAACACAAAACCGTGGCGCACACAAGGAAGAGGTGCAAATAGCAAAATGTATTCTGTGCAAAAACATACAGCCATAATCGGCACTTCGAGGTGCTCTGCCTGTCACAGTGAGGAAGCACAACACCCTGAAGCACCGGAATTGTGGCGCTGTGTTTTTGCATAGAGTAAATGTTGCTATTTGCATCTTGTCCTTGTGTGCATGATGGCTTTGTGGGTTTTTTTCCCGTGTGTTTCCATGGTTTCAGGCTTTATTCGGCAGCGCCAACTTTGCTATGGGAGCACCATTTTGCTTCTGAAACTGAGTCAGACTTTTAATTTCACTACTGGAACTGAGTTCCTGTGGGTTGTCCCCAGTTCCACCACTGCTTATTAGGAGGGCCCATGGTATCAGGATTGGTCCAACCTGCAGACATCCCTCTCACCCACCCTGGTAACTACCTGGCAAGGTTAAGCCAGGTAAGTACAAATGGGTGGAGGGAATACACCCAGGCTCATACTGGAATTAAGGGGACACTTACTGGTGTTGCTTATACTAATCTTAGGAGCCTGTTTGACCAGGTGTGGTGCCAGAGAACTGGAATGTGGCCAGTCTGGTCCTCTTCAAGAGGGGGGGGGGCAAGGTTTGAACCGGGCATCTACAGGCCAGACAGCCTGCTTTCAGTTTTGGGTGAGATCCTGTAAGCCAAGGACAGAATAACAGAGCACCAGGCTAAGGCCAATGTTCTTGTCCTCTTTCGCTGTGGCTTTTTGCCTGCACAGAATTTTATTGTTTGGCTATGTATGTATTTTCTCCCTTTTAACCCCCTATGGTCACACCTGAGCATGAGCCTTGGATCAGTGTGCCTTCCCTGTCACTATTTGTTGTTTAATTAGTAGTTTTTGCAACCTGGTCATCCCTGACCACCCCCTTCTGACTGGTCCCTTTGGCCATCACCTGCCTTCTGTGGGGCTTACCTTCCCTCTGTTGCCCTCTGCCAGAAGACTGTGGGGGCGCCAGTGTGGGACCTGCAAGGGATCCAGCTTTCATCCTTCAATCTGGAGTTTTATACTTCTATTTTTCACCTCAGGCCCACTATGCATGCAGTGGGTGCAGTGTGTGAACCCTGCCTCTGTGGAGATGCCCCCAGCGCCCTGCATGTTGGGGATCTCCACATACTGTCTTGCTCTGCTGCCACCCAGACTACTCTATGTGGTAGACAAGCAGTAGGACACATTCATCCCCCTCCCCGAAGCAGGAGAGCTGTCCGAGAGGCACTCAGTCCTCTTTCCCCTGGTCAGCCCCGCCCCATGCGGCCCTGATCTGTTCCTGAACCAGGGCTGCCAACACGGCAAGAAATAAAGAAACATAGAACCTGACAGCAGATAAGGGCCAATTGGCCCACCCAGTCTACACATTTTTTTTTCTGCCTTCATTTTTGCTGCAGGCCCACTTGATCTATGACACTGTCTCTCCCCCTTACTCCTATAATTCCCTTGTGCCTACCACAAGCATTTTTGAACCTCACCACTGTTTTCAGTCCCACTACCTCAGCTGGAAGGCTGTTCCAGGAATCCACCTCTTTCTGTAAAGAAATACATCCTCACATCTCTCCTGAATATACTTCCCTCCAGCTTCATAGCATGCCCCCTTGTTCTAGAGCACCTTTTCTTCTGAAAAATACATCCCTCCTGTACCATATTAATCCCCATGAGGTATTTAAATGCCTCTAGCTTATACTCCCTCCCTCATCTCCTCCAGGGTGTACATATTGAGCTCCTTTTAGCCTATCCTCATAGGGCTTTGTGATGCAGACCCTGCACTATTTTGGTTGCCCTCTATTGGACCACCCCCCACTCCATGTCCTTCCTGGGATGTGGTCTCTAGAACTGGAGACAGTACTCAAGGTGGGGTCTTACCAGTGGTCTATATAGGGGTAACATCACCTCCCTCTTTCTGTTGATGATACCCTTCCTATGCACCCCAGCATCCCACCAGCCCTTGCAACTACCCTGTCACACTGCTTGGCTACCTTTAGGTCATCCAATATGATTACCCCAGGTCTCTTTCCTGCTTGGTTGTTGTCAGTATCATTCCATGCATTATGTACACTGCCGCCAGGTTTCTATGGCCTACGTGCATTATTTTGCTCTTTTTTTATTAAAACACAGCTGCCTACCCTTGACCACTCCTCCAGTTTTTTTCAGATCTCTTCCCATCCTTTCCATCCCCCTGGAGCGTTCACCCTGTTGCAGATCTTGGTGTCATCTGCAAAGAGGCAGACCTTCCCTTCCAGTTCCTCTGCTATGTCATGGATAAAGACATTTATTTATTTATTAGCTTTTGGTAACTGGGTAAGTGTGTTAGGCAATGACCCTGCCTATTTTCAGGCATGACCGGGAGAGTACAGTGTATAAACTACAAATGATAGCAAACAGGTGCAAAATTCAATGTTATAATCAGGACAGACATAATCAACAGACACCCAAAAGCAAAAAAGCGTCAAATTATCCATGCAGGGATAAGCAGAAGTAATATATACAATTGGTGTAGTGGTACAATTAGTGCAATACAGCTGGGTAAAAAAGTTGGAACAAACTAATAGAGGAGAAACAGACAAGTGGTTCACAATCAAGAAGAATACAGAAAACTTAAAGAGGACCAGTCCAAGCACTGAACCCTGAGGTACCCTGCTGGTCATCCTCCCTTCCTCAGAGTGAACTCCATTTATCACTACTGTTTGTTTCCTATCTCCTAATCAGTTTCTTACCCAGGTTACAACCTTGTTGCTCATCCCCAAGCTACACAAAGCCTTGCTGAAATCCAGGAAGGCCATGTCTACTGCTCCACCTTCATCTAACTCCTTGGTCACCCACCCAAAGAAATTTGTTTGGCATGGCCTCACCCCTGTGAATCCATGCTGCCTCGGATCCTGTAACCTGTTGGATGCAAGATATTCCACAGCCCTTTCCTTTAGTCGTGTTTCCATTAACTTACCCACTACTATGTCAGACTGACAGGCCTATAATTTCATGCCTGTTCTTTGCTACCAAATTTGTGAAATGGGACTGCATCTGCCCTTTTCCAGCCCTCCAGGACCACTATGTTCTCCAGTGATCTGTTAACTAGGTCTGTCAGAGGTGCAGCTAGTACCTCCCTGAGCTCCCTCAGAACCCTTGGATGCACCCCATCTGACCCCCTAGCTTTGTCCACCTTCAGGTTAGCGAGCACTTTCCAGACTCTTTCCTCAGAAAAAGAACTAGTGTCCACTTCCATCCCTTCCACACCAACGAAGCTACTGATGCTTTTTTGCGGCCCCTTCCCCTTCCACTGTGAACACCAAGCAGCAGTGTTTGTTCATGATGTCTGCCTTTTCTTGGTCCCTCTCCATACAGTCCCCTCCCTCTTTAACCTTACAAACCCTCCCATTGTCCTTTTTCACTAACATACCTAATAAATGCCATGTTCTTTTTAGATACTGCCTGAGCAATTCTGTCTTCAGTTTGTGCCTTTGATCTCCTTACTGCTTTCCCAGCCTCCCTCTGTTTTCCCTGATTCACTTCCCTATCCTCCTCTCTTTGGGTCTCCTTACACCTTCTGAATGCTATTCTTATAGCCTTTACCTTTTCTGACACCTTTTTCCCAGAACTGTAGCTCTCGCTTCCTTTTGCTTTTGCTTACTTGCTTGACACAGAGGTTTGTTGCCTTTGTAATGCTTTCTTTTAGTTTGGCTCACTGTTCCTTCACTCCCCCAGGTAGTCTCCCCCTGAGAGGTCATTCCTGAGGCATTCACCCATCCTTATAAAATCTGTCCTTCTGAAGTCCAGAACTCTCACCATTGCATGGCTGGATTCTGCAGCTGTTCTTATACTGAACCACACTGTACAATGATCACTGGTCCCCAGATGGCTTCCCACCTTGATGTCTGCATACTGTCCCTGTTAGTAAGCACCAAGTCCAGTATAGCCCCATCTCAAATGGGTTCACTGACTACTTGCTTGAGGAACGCCCCCTGCAGGGAGTCCATGATGTTCCTGCTTCTAGCTGAAGCTGCAGATAGGAGGCTCCAGTCTACATCTGGCAAATTGAAATTCCCGACCAGCAACACATCCACGTTTTCAACCATTTTGCTAGTTGCTTCTAACATTTCATTATCTAACTCATCCTGTGCCAGAGGCCTGTAGATCACACTTCTCTGAATAGTGGCTCTGTTTCCTGTCTCAAGGGTGACCCATACCACTGTGCCAGGTTTGGGAGTGTTTGGGAGCCAGGGGGTGCCATTCAATCAATCACAGGCTCCACATTGGGCACTAAATAGTGAATAAAGATGGTGGCAGGGTGCCACTACTCACATTGAGGCAGCCAGGAGGGGCATCCGTCCCCCCAAACCCCCTCTAGTTCCACCACTGCTCTGCCCCCCAAAATTTCCTGTATCTCCATTGCCTTTATCCTTTCCTTCACATAAAGCACCCCATCCCTTCCCACCCTATCCTTTCTGTACAGTGTCTAGCCTGGTATGGCCATGTCCCAGTCATGGCTGTCAGTGCACCATGACTTGGTAATGGCCACAATATCCAGGCTGGCCTCTGCCATGAAGGTCTCTAGATCTGGATCTTATTTCCCAGACTTCTAGAATTCACACAAATGGCCTTCCAGATTTTGCTAGCTCTTCGCTTGTTGCTTCCCTCTTTTTCCTTTCACTCCCCCTCCTTCCCCCTTCCTCTTTTGACTTTTTATTTTCTGTCCTTCCTCCTTTGCTATCACCCGGCTTCTTTGATAAACTTGTACCTGGGGGACTCTCTCCACTCCAGATCTCCCTACTCTCTCTCTTGGCCTGTGGTGGTGATGGTGGTGGGGGGTTTTCACCTCCTATTTCTTCCACCACTGTTTCCCACCTCCAGTTTAAATGTTCATTGAAGTGACATTTAAACTGTCCACTGAGGACTGTGGTTTCCCTCCCAGTGGTACCTCTGTATAGGCTCTTATCCTCTTAGGTAGGCCCCCAACCCATAATGTAGCGCACCCCTCCTCTTTGCACTATTCATTCAACCATGAGGTGAAGGCCTTGGTGCAGAGATCCTTCTCCTTGCCCCTATCATAGGCAGGCAGCATCTCCGCAAAACCTGCTGAGCATGCTACCTGTCTAAGACTGCTTTCCAGTTCCCTAAACTCCCCCTGCACTATTCCAGCCCCATCTCTAACCAGGTAATTTGTCCCCAGGTGGACAATGACATCTAGCTTCCCATTCCTTCCTGCAGCCCTAGCGTTACATAGAATATGCTTCCCATCCCTCCAGGCCGTGGTGCTAGGTAGGCACCTGGCCTCCCACTCTGCCCCCTTTTCTAATCCCAGCTCTGTCCCCTGACAGTCAAAGCCCCTACCAGAAGTTGCTTCCTTCTCCTCTGGGGTCCTCTTCCACCCTCCTTGGGGTCTCCACTAGGGAGGTCCCCACATCCTGCCTGGCTACTACCATGGGTGCCTCCTCTTGACAGTCCTGCTCTGCCAGAGTGGCATAGGAATTTTGTAGTGGCACCAGTTGCGGAATGCGCCTGCAACCCACTCCCTCCAGTCTTTCAGACCCCACCACCCCACCCTCCCTGAGCCCACCGTAGTCCGGATACTCCCCCTCTTTGGCAACCTTTTTTGAAATAACAGTGTCTGACATGGTGGCCTCTGGCTGAGAGAGAAGGTTCCCTGATTCCTAGCCAACTGGGCCTTGTAGCGGCCCTCTTCCTCAACCCAGAGAGGTGCATGCACATGGCATAGCACCACAGTCTCCAAAAGGTCTCCTTGAAGACTGTCGCCCCACAACCACTGCACTGCACCATTCCCTACATTCCCTATTCCTATTCTCCCTGTGATTTCTGGCCCCTTTCCCAGATCCCAGTAAGCCTACGCTGTATGCAGTACAAGTTACTGAAGTACAATAAAACACAGCCCTTTAATTAAACTACCCTATCTGTGTCACAGATACAGGTATACCATAAACAACAAACAGTACCTTTTTTTTAGATATCAGTCTAACAGCAAGCTCCCCAAACCTCAGACTGTACGAGTCAGCTACACTACAACTCACAACCACAATCCAACCAACAAATCCACAAACAATACAGGTGTACCTGTGGTCTAACGGGCAGGGTTCCTGGCTGTTGGCTGTTTCCTTGGCTGTCTCCAGGCAGACTCCAGTCAATGTCCTTCGTGCTCATTCTTAGCACAAGGGCCGCAAGCAGGAGGGCTCCTTGGCGGCAGCAACAACTGATATGGGGAGATCGGGCTCACTCAGCTGTATGCTCCCATCTGTTCAATTGGCAGAGACTCTGTTTAATTGGCAGCCCAGAGCAATGGCTAGTGGTAGCTGGAGGGGAGAGAGGGACTTCCAAACCCAAGCCCTGTCACCCTCACAGCTCTGGTGGTCTCCAGCTCTCTGTGCTGCCGAAAGGATAAAAACTTAAAGTACAGGAGCCTTCTTTTTAAACTTGGCAGGCTCACTCAGCTCTTCCCCCATACACTCCCATACATCTGACTGGTGGAGACTCTGTTTACTTGGTAGGCCGGAGCAACAGCCAGCAGTAGCTGGAGTGGCAGTCTTCACTGGAGGGGAGAGAAGCACTTCCAAACTCAAGCCCTCTCTCTCACTCTCACAGCTCTGGTGGCTGTCTGTGCTGCTGAAAGAAGGAGGTGATACAACCAGTGCCTCAGCCCTCCCCACCACCTGGCCATCACTGGTCACCAATTTTTAAATAGATATAAAAAAGTTATGAGGCTCTGATCATGCCAAACCAGCCTCATTGCTTTCTTTGAGGGGATGACCAGGGAGGTTGACAGGGGCTGTAGGTACTGTCTATTTGGATTTCAGCAGGGCCTGTGACACGACAAGATTCTGAACAAAACACACTAGTGTGGTATACACCAAGGCACTATTTACATACACTTCTTAGATAGATTTTTTAATTTTGTTTACACACCTACTGAAAGTAGCTGGCCACAGCCACCACTTGCATACTGTGTGACCATGAGCAAGTCACTTAACTTCCCTGCACTCCCAGGGCACACTGGGAAGCATGCCTCAGTTTAATGTGTCTTTCCTGGCCAAATATTGTAAAATCAAAATAAATAAAAGTACTCCAGGTTGTAATGAGCGCCTGGTTCTAGATCACACTATGAACTCCTGGCTCTAGAACACACTGTTCTGTTCTAGCTTGCAGAATCTTGCAACCCTCCATGTGGCACCATTGTCCTTCTGGATAACACTTTAATAGTTTTTGTTTTCTTTTTTCCATTATGATCTATAAATAGTGTTATTCTTTTGCTTATTTAAGGTTCCTTGTTAATACTGGCTTTTCCCACAAAATATTACGTTTTCTAATTATTTTTCAGTTCCAGAACCCTGTGACATTGGTTAAGAAGAGGCCCTGTATGGAAAGCTTCTCACTCTCTGTGCTTCCACTAAACTGATGTTACAGTGTTCTGCAACAGATCTGTAATTAGAAATGAAGATGAGGCCAGCCTGTTAGGGTAATGAATGAGCCCGAGTCATCAATGGCTGGCCAGGGAGAGAAGGCACTCCTTCTCTGGGTCACATCTATCTCACTGGCAGCCGGTGCTGCATGGTAAGACTAGTGGATGGGAAGAGCCATGCTGACTGTGGACGATACTATGCTATGCATGCTTGCGTCCTTGCATTCCTTGCACACGTGGCTTCTGTGGGTAAGAGAATAAAAATAGAACAAGCATGGATCTGCTCTCTGAGGACAAAGGAACCCCCCCTCCATTATCCTCCTGCTGGCCGATGGATGCCTCCTGGCAATATACTGTGGGGGTATATCTTCTTTACCCTATCCCACCTGGGGGGGGGCAAGCCAAGGCTATGGGGAGGATGGCACCTTGGCACAAATAGGATGGGACCAGCAGGCTGCCACAATTATAGGGGGTCTGAAGGGAGATCGGGCAGAGAGCAAGGGGGCATAAAACAATTAAAATTAAAAAACCATGAACATAGAGTGGGGAAAATGGCAACATTAACAAGGGGCTCTCAATAAATAAGATATCTCCCAAGAAACATATGAAATGATACACTCGGGGCATTAATTAGACTTCTGACATGTCCAAATTTCTAAGAAAAAAAAAAGTTTATGTTCCTTTTAAGAGTTCTAAGTTTGAGCACGAAGTCCAACAGAAAATCACTAAGGACAGCCAGATCCAGATTTACAATCTACCATGGCACTGTGATAAAGAACATTGAAGTGAAGCTAAAAAAATGCTCACAAAAGCCTTGGTTTAATCTGAACTTACAGCCCCATAAAGGAGACACTAGCGAAGGTCATCTGAGAACAGACTGATGGGCACTGAGTAGTAAAAGGGTGCAGAGGGTTTGGAAGAATGATAAAACACGAAGTATGTTTATTGAAGTGCTTGTTAAGGATTTTTTAACACACCTTTCTCCTTCCCTGAATCCTACCACTGCCCTTGTGGAGATCTTTTTAATGTCCCTGTCAGGAGAATGCCACGAGTTTTCCCTACTCTCTTTGTTCTCCTGGAGGGACACAGTTGTTTCAGTACTTCCAAAGAAGCCAATGGGGGAAGGCAGTGTAGTCCAGTGGGTAGAGCACTAAACTGTGGAATGGGAGGTCACAGGTTCAAATCCCACCAAAGCTGCAGGAGGTCACCATGTGATCATGAGGAAAGGACTTTAGTTTGCCTTTCAGGTGCACTGCATTAAAAGCACTTCAAATAAACAGTGGGCAGCAGTCATTAGGTGTGCATAGAAAAATCCAGCAGTCAGTGGCAACATATTATACAACGGACCTCCAATGAACAGCAAGTGCTGCAGGAAATGATAATGGTAGCTCTGTAGGGGGCATGCTTCCTTTGCTTAAAATTAACCATACCTGGCCACTTCAATAAGCCATTGGCATGCAGTGCAGACGACCTGGGTTTCAACGCAGATGTAGGTCACCGTATTGGAAGCCTAGTCAGGCTATACGCAGCTGCTAGAGGGCAGCATGCTTCATCTGGGTGGGTTGACGGTGGGGTTCAGGTGCACAATGACCCCTGGGGGGGCCCAGGGAGTTGCTCCTTCTGCAGAGAGCATGCTGTTTTGCCGAATTTGTTGGGTACAACCCATAAATCACCTAAACAGGGTATATCGCTGGTCCTTAGAGTATATCCCAGAGGCAATGGCAGAAAAGGGATAAAAATCCATATGGAAAAAAAACTAACCATCCCAATGTCCAGCATAAAGTTTGGGGGACACTGTGCTTTCAGAGGTGCCATCTTTTTGAATGAGACATTACTGAGGTCCTAGCTGCCTGTTCTGGTGGTTGTTCAGGTTGACACTATCGATCCCATGGCACTTCTTTGAAAGAGTAGGAGAATTTCCCTGGTGTCCTAGCCAAATTTTCCCCACTCAATAAAAAAACACCAACAGCTTAACTTGGTACAGAATCAGTCGGTTTGCAGCTGTATTCTCCCCCTCCTCGAAGTATCTCCTGGCCCTCTTTTCCTGGTGGTCAACTATAACAAAGAAAATAAAATAAATTAAATACATTTTTATTTTATTACTGGTGAAATGTACTGCATTACTAATAAGGTCTTATTTTGTGTCTCAAAAATGAAATAGCTCAACCTTAACAGGGGGCCATGCCAGCGTGAAAGGAAATCAAACTGTCTTTTATACCACAGCAGGGTTAATTTTGCCTGATGTAAACAGTGCTACATTTTGCCTCATGTAAACAATGTTGTGACTTAAACAGCATCACAGTGCTTTCTGCAAGATAGTGTAGTGCTGCGGGCACAAAGCATAGAAAAATGGACGATGACAACAGAGAAAGAACGATGGTCCATCCAGTCTGCCCATATTACCCAATCATGCCCCAGGATCTACTGTCTCTGTGGGGGTCTTCACTTACACTATTCTCTCTTTTGTTATTTGTGTTTTGTTCCCCACTTCCTGCTAAGTAGCTGTTATCCATTTGACTATGCTCCAGCCATGTGTGAAGCCATTTATGGTTTTGGCACTGACCACCTCTGCCGGTAAACTATTCCATGGCTCAACCACTCTGTAAAATAAAACTTCCTCACATCCTTTTTAAACCTTTTCCCCCATTAACCTCTGCTCGTGATCCCTTGTCCCATCTTCTATGTTTCTGGTAAATAGTACCTCACAGTCCACCTTATTAATTCCTTTTAGAAGTTTGAAGATCTCTATCATAGAAACACAGATTTTGTTGGCAGATTTTGTTCCATGACGTGGAACCTTTGTAAAAGAGCCTTGTCTTAAAGGTACTTCATAATCCTAGACACAAACAAATAATAAATAAAATAAATAAATAAAAAGAAAAGGACCTTTAGGCCCATTCAGTCTGCCCCTTGTCCCTGCCTATTCCATCACTACTGACCCTAGTTGGACACAGGTGTCACTCCCTCCCTCTCCCTGTTCTTCTGCCTAGTGTGGCCCTGTGCCTATCCCATGCATGCTTGAAGATCCCCACTGTCTTTACCACCACTATCTCCTCCCTTTCTGTGAAGAAGTATTTATAGGGAAAGACACACTGAGCCAAGGCTCGTTTCCAGATGTGACCTGGGGGAAAGAGACTACAATCATAAAGCATACGCAGTAATAATGAAACAGTACAATGTGAAGTGCAAACAGTGTATAATTCAACATGGTACAAGTGCAATAACAGTAAAAGGTGCCAAAAGTTGAAGCTATGAGCAGCCTCAATGCGCAAGTAAAGTGACAACAGCAGGTTGGAAATGGCAGTGCAGTGGTAGTTGGGAAAACGACTGATTCAAGCAGAGACAGAACCCAGGAGGAGGCCCAACAACAGGGGGTGGAAAGGGCTACAACAGGAGAGGGTCAGGTAGAGGGATGACAGGAACAGGAATATCCCCCCTTCCTCTTCTGGTTTGAAGTAAATACATGTTCAGTTCCTTTAGCCAATCCTTTTTTTTAACTATGCTTTTCGGGCCAGTTGGACCAGACCCTGGAAGCTCAGTCCCCACTCTCCCCTCCCCCTTCTCCCGGGGCTTACCCTTGGTGACAATCCTCCCAGGCTTGCCCCCTCTGGGCGGGGCTGCCGAGCGGGCATGACACTGATGGAAACCTGTACACAGTTCCCAGTAGGGAAGTCTACCTGGAGTCCTCCCTGGCTTACACCTCTGGGGCCGCGGGCCCAGGCCGTTCCCAGCAGAGACTGTAAGCTTGGTCATTGGCATGTGCCACAGAGGGTGAAGTTGGGCCAGAGAAGTGGGGTGTCATATGTGGAGCTGGCATTTTATGTTGATTTAACTACTCAGGAGGTGTGGTGTGCAATGACGTAGTACGCCAAAGTGCTGATGTCCAGCATGCCTCCCAACAACTTGGTTCTGGCAGCTGTTCTTCCTCTGGCTTCTGCCAGGGGTCAATCACGCACTGTCTGCTTGCCCACACTCTCCCTCCCCCCAGAGGAGGAGGAGGGCAGTCCACCAGATGCTCAGTCTTCTTCCCCCCCTGGCTAACCCTCTGATTCCTTGGGTCCGTTCCTGAACCCAGGGCGTCGACTTCATGAGCAGAAATCCTAATGCTGTGCCAGCAGGCAGTCTAGCCTGTCCTTTTAGGATCTGCCCTCCTGGCCCTAAATCATCTTGGTTATACTACGCTGTACCTTCTGTAGCCTGTCCCTGTCCTTTATTAGATGGGGACTCCAGAACTGGGCACAGTACTCCAGGTTTGGCCTCACTAGTAACATATACAGTCATAAAAGTACCTCCTGCCTGGGTCTATAGTTTTCTGGCTGCTCCTTGTCCACTCCTTTGTGCAGTGGAACCATGTCTGCCATTTTCCAGTCCCTGAGAACCATCCCTTGCTGCATGGGGCTATGAATAGCCCCATGAGGGGTTCAGCTTACACCAATGCAAGTTCTCTTAGGACCCTTTGATCCCATCTGGTCCCAGGGCCTTATTTATCTTCAAGGTTGCTAGCTCCTTTTTTGATTCTTTCTCCAGAAAATCTATGCAGTGTCATTTTTAGGACCCCTCTATCAGCTGCCCTTGTGCTGCTCTTTAGCAAGGGCCTGCTGTCGTCCCTACTGAATACCGAGAAGTAGTTGTTTAGCACAGTTTCTTTCTGCCTGTCCTCCTCTAACCCTCCCCCCATTAGTCTGACAGTTCCCCCTCCCACCTCTCTTTTTTCTCCCTCCCATGACCCCCTCTGTAATAAACAGTTCTGTGTCTGCCTTTGTGATCCTGACTCACTCTTGACCTCTCTAGTTTTCTCCTAGTACTCGTCCCATTCTTCATCCCCTTGCCTTTCTTTGTACTTTACAAAGGCCCTCTTTTTAGCCCTTAGTGCCTCCCTGCCCCTTTCAGAGAACCAAATTGGTGTCTTATAGCTGTTTCTCTTGATAACTGTTCTTGTGCATATTTTACAAGCCCCGATCTTTCCTCTACTTCCCTGATGCTGTCTGTTCCAGTTAAGCAGTCCAGCACAGTTTCCCTCATATGATTGAACTATGCCCTCCTGAAGTCTAGTTCTTCAGCCTTTGATGAGAACTTACAGGTGCCAAGGGTCACCTCTGTCCCTACAGTAATATGGTCGCTGGAACCCAGTGGTTCCCTGACCCCTACTCTGCCTACTCCTTCTGAGCTGGTGAATACCACATCTAGAATGGCTGAGTATCTAGTAGGAATCTCTGACCTGTTGAACCAACATGCACGCCTGCAAGACATCAAGCAGGACCTGACTTCTGGCACTCCTGGCCACTGCGATGTCCCAGTTGATGCCTGACAGGTTGCGATCTCCCATTATTAAAACCTCCCCCTTTGCTATCCCCCCTCCCTACTTCAGCATCCAGTTCCTATACACTCTCTTTCTCTCTCTCTCTCTCATCTGCAACTCTTTCTACCCAAAGACTGTGAGCTGAACCCACAGTGATTCTACCTGCCCCTTCCCCCGCAATGGTAGCATCATCTACGGTGCTGATCCCTTCCCTGATGTAGATGGTCAACTCTCCACTTCTATCTATCTATCTCTCTATCATGCCTATATAAGGTATAGCTGGGATCACTATGCCCCAGTCGTCATTGCACTAGCCCGTTATTGTAATGGCCACTTGATTCAGCCCAGCATCTCCCACCAAAGCCTGAAGCTCACCAGTCTTATTACCAGACTCCTGGCGTTGAGGCATACCAACTTCCAGAATGCACCCACACCTCTGCTGGTTCTCATTTGCTTTCCCCCATCACCCTTTTATGTGGAGCCTTTGTAAAAGAGCCCCTGTCTCAAAGGTCTTAATTCCAAGATTCAATAAAATAAATAAAAAAGAAACCCTTCTCTAACAACCTTGGTGTCTTGTGTTTCCCCTTTCTTCCATGTCTGTTATGTCTACTCTGCCCTGTCCCCTGAACTCGATCCTACCATCTATTATTCCTGAACACCTTATGCCATCCCCAAGGAAGTCCTGCCTAGGTTCCCCACTGTTCCTTCCTTAATGAAGGAATCCCCAGCCCAAAGACTTGCCACAGTTAGTCTAACCATCTGCCAATGTAGACATCAAACTTCAAACTTCATCCCTAATGCACTAGTCCCCTCTTTTGTCAGGTGAAGGCCATCACCTTTTAAGAGCCTTGTGTCCCAAATGCCTCTCCATCCCCTATATGGTGGTGCCTCTGTTCCTGATACCATCCCTTCAACCACCCATTTGAACTCATGATCTTTACCTCCCTTACTCTGTCCTTCACATTCTCCCCATCTCAGAAGGGAAGGACTTCAGAAATGGCTAAGGAAGCAGAGTGTTTCTTCAGTCAGTCCCCCCAGCCTCTGGAAGTCCCTGAGTTCAGTTCATTGTCTCCACAGGCAATTTGACAGATTGTTGGTACTAAGGTGTACCAGCACTCCCTGCTCCCCCTCCTCCACTATCATCCTTATCCTAACCCGGTCTTGGATGGCTGATACTTCAGGCAGGCACCTGCCCACTCCCCTTCTTGCCCCCCCCCTTACCAATCACTCTTCCCATCCCTCTAACCATAGTTTCCTATCACTAGAATCCTCCTTGCTAACTTCTGCCCCTTCCCCTCTTCAGGTGTCTCCATGTCTCCTTTCTGATCAGCACCAACTAATCCATGGTCACCCCGCCCTGAGTCAGGCACCTCTACCTCTTACAGGGGCGCAAAGTAGTTTGCCATTGGTACCTCATGGGAAGAGCTGGCTGTTGTGTGAGTGTCCCATCCACCCAATCTCCTCCTCACCATCCCCTCCACCCCCCTGGGTCAATGGGCCTCTGAAGATGTGGGGAGTGCGAGGATGGGCAATCTCTACACCTAACTACTGTACCTCTCCACTCACCCAATGTCCATTTCAGGCAGCTAAATACTTTTGCGATATTAAGCTATGCTAAGCTGGATTCCATAGTGGGGCTACAGTAAGTTGCTTAGTAGTATGTGATACTAGGCTAAGAGGTCTTCAAGCACTGCAGCCTCTTACACTGATTCCTATGAGAAAGAAAAAAATAATATTTTATCATAATTACCCAAATTTAGTCTCCAAAAAATATAACAGTAGGAATGTTTAGAACTTAGCTTCCCAGAATATTCCAAATTCTGCCTGACTTGTCTTATTTTATAAAATGGGGAAAGAAAATCTTGGATTCTCATTGCTTCTTACTTGCGCATCAAACTCGTTTGATGCACTGTTAAAAACAAGTTCTAAAAAACAGAGCCACAGTGTCAAGAAATCACTCTGCCATTAAAACTCATAGTTTTGAAACACCGCCATTTTTTTTAGTCTGTTAGCGAGGACAAAACCAAACCATGTAAAAAATGTAACAGTAAACATAGTTTGCACATTTTTTGAAAATAAATTTTATCCCCACAATTATCTGCCATTGAAATGTTGTGTAAAGTGTTCATTTACAAACTGTTTCTTTATTTTCTGCTGCCAATCGTGCTGCTGCTCCCAAAACACGTCTCCTCCCTTCATCCCCAATGCTGCCCTCAGATATTTACCACTCAGTCCTCTGCTGCATGTAGAAACACCTGCTGATCTTGTAGTCGCTGACTCACCTCTAACGGCTCTGCAGCAGATGTTGATTGTATCAGACAGTTGGTAGCCCCACCTCTTGCTAGAAAAGGTTTCTCCTAGACTACGGGGTACAGACAAGCTGAAAGCTCCAGAGGTGTTTTTCAGAAAGCAGTGCTAACAGTCAACTACAGTAGAGCTCAGAACACACACACTCTATTATGGGAGATCGAGAAAATACAGTATTATACAGGGCAGCACAGAGTACTGTGACGGGATGAAACTGGGAGCCTGACACGCTTAAGATAATTATTTCCTGCTGTATAATGAATTTCCTGTTGTATCAATGTATGTACTGTACTGTGCTACACATTGCTGATGTATTTATTCTGTATTGTCTCCCGTGCCCCCTTCCCCCAGGACACATATGGAATCGAGCAGTAGTCTGCTCAGTATGCCTTCCTGGTAAAACTTTTAAATAAATAAATGTATCTCCCCTTTTCCAATTGTACCACTTTTGCTTAGCTGTGGTCAATGATTGCAATTGTTGCTGCCGCTTCTCCAAGTCCCCACCCACAACCACAACTGCTGTAGTCCCCTCCTACTCTCAGCTGTTACATTTAAATATAGAAGGATTTCCCTTGTTCTGTCAGTCTTCAGTAGCAGAAACACAAGTTCTATACTGCCATTTTTTTAAATTAATTTTTAATATTGACCGAGACCTCACCTGTGCCAAACCTAGAACAACACAGCTTGACTCCCTCGCTCGGGACACTCTAGATGGGGAATGACCTTCCATACAGCTAGTAGAAAAAAAACATAAAGTCTTCCACTCACTAGCAGCATTACTAATTCTAGTTGTTGGTTTGATACAAGTCCTGCATGCATGGGTTGGGGGGAGGGCAGGAATTGGTATCAGTACTAAGGATGCCACAGTAGGACAAATGCCATATGGCAAAACACAATGACATCTTCAGTAGCAGGTGGAAGGACTATTTTACCTGAAATTAACATAATCATTTCTATTTTTAAACATATAAATGTAGTTTTGTTAGGGTGAGAAAAATATTTTAAAAAAGGAACCCATTTTATAAGCGCAATAAGACACTCTGGGGGTGTGCACTGAGCAGATATTACTGCACTTCAAGGGACTGAAGGCATGAAGCAATGCTACACCCTTGGGCGTACGATAATATCTGTTTAATGCACACCCCATCATGTCTTATTGTGTATGCGAACAACTGGTTGCTGTGGACTGATGTGATAAGATTCCAAACATGATGTCTTGGATGTTTCTTTGCAACACAGAAAAAGTGTGTTTGTTTTTTAAATCAGAACATATACAAAGCAGAAATCTAACAAAACTGATTTCCTGAAAGTTAGGATCTCCAATTAGATGACAGCAGTAGAGAGGAATCCAGTTTCAAGTACCAAATGACTATCAGCAAAACTAAGACCAAAAATACCAAAAAACACACACAAAAAACTGCAGATGGGGTGGCCCAATAACCAAGTCCTTGGAAAAGCAGAATTAATCCTGCAGGATCACCATGGATATACAAAGCTACTGCTGGCTTCTAGTCACACTTCATAAATGAAAATCAGCAATCGGAGATTTCAAAATAGCCCACATGACTTCAGCCTCCATCTGATCAATAAGTCAGTGAAAATCACAGCAAACTGAGTACTTTTCGATAACAAAATCATCAAAAAAATCAAGATGTGATAAACAATAAAAATAATCTGTTCTGAAGTCTTTTAGATGCAACAAAAAAAAATTTGAAATAAAATAAATATAGGAGTACAAGTTGATAGCAGATGAATGTAGCAGCCATATTTACAATCAACATTCTTGAATTTGTAAAAAAAACTCTGGTTCAAAGGTGTTATAAATCCGAGACTTCTGTACAGAGGATAATGTATGGTCTTTGGTTAATAACCACACCGTAAACACTTTTAGAGGTTGCCATGATATCACTGTAAACCTCGAGAGCACAGCTCAAGAGGTGTTAGATGTCATGGCAACCTCAAGAAGTGTTTTCAGCTTCTTAAGTACCTTCACCCTTTGCCTGTACTGGATTTTCAAAAGCTCAGGTGCATCCGCATTTATTAGATACACCTGCATTCAGCAGCCTCCTCTGCATAAGATGCTCAGCTGGAGATAGCGGACAGTGGACACTATTTCTGGACCACACATCCTACTGCAATAACTGGGTGTTGTCTCCAGCAGCACATGTTTAACAGCAGATGCATCTGCCACCAGAGACTTATGCTAGACCATTAAAAAAAGGTCTATCTGACCTAGTCTTGGGCCCATTGCATCTACTGATAGGGAA
This sequence comes from Neoceratodus forsteri, assembly GCA_016271365.2. Classification (NCBI taxonomy): domain Eukaryota; kingdom Metazoa; phylum Chordata; order Ceratodontiformes; family Ceratodontidae; genus Neoceratodus; species Neoceratodus forsteri. The sequence goes on along the minus strand of JADMNL010000022.1, from coordinate 459,008,099 downwards.
CTGTACCTGGCCTCAATGGGTGCAGGGGTCAGAAAATCCACCCTACTTCATCTTAAAACACTTAAAATGGCAAGAAAAAATCCTGAAACCTCATTGGCTGAGACACATCACCTGACCATGCAGTAAAAAGCTGGTGAGGCATGGTCAGGTGCTGGATTTCTTTACCAAGACAAAAAAAAACTCATTACCTACAAAATCAGGGACTATTTTATGTATACACATTTTCCATTTAAATGTATTAAAGAGTTGCTGACACCTTTGGGAAAACTTTGGAAAATGTAGCATTTAGACACAGTCCAACTTGTATGTCATATATCCTCTATAGATTTCTCTTTACCACTATTTCTTACTGAAGAAATTCCCACAAAAAAGATCTTTATCCCTCAGGGTTTATCTGCTTCTATAGCTTATTCCATACTTGAAATTATAATGCTCTGTTGTGACATCACAGTCTGGTGCCACAGGAATAACTGTGATGTCACAATCAGACTATTATGACATCTGATTGGGAAGAAGGAATGGGAGCTGATGAACCCTCAGGGAAACACTATCCTGTTTTCATGCATATGACCTCAGTAATAAATAATAGGGATAAGAAATACAGAGTTTATGAGAAATATAAGCTTCTTTTTGTCCATAGATTAGGCTTTTCAAAGTTATTCTCGATGCGTCAGTGGCTCTTTAAAACAAATGATTTTATGTAAAAGAAATCATATTAAAAATGTTTCACTTCACATATAATACATAAGGGCAGCAAGCCAATTTATTAGTGCAGTCGGCCACTCCAAAGTGTACATTAAGGGACTGAATGTACTTCTCAGGGGTATAAGGACACTCGGCCTTTAGACTTATGCCTTATTCTCCTGGGACATGCAATACAATCCTCCAGTGCACACCCTATTTTGGCATATTACTTACAATCTAAGAACAGTGGGCAGTGGCTTCCATACCATCTTGCAAATGTTTTTCCTGAGGGACCTTGGAAATAAGCAACATTTACATTAAATGACACTTTGCCACCATCACAGATCTTGTGTATGCACACAGGGATGCAGCCATTTTGGATGCAGCTGTACAAGGGAGTTCTGCATCATAGCGGCATAGGAAGCAGTCAATATAGGGAAGATAATGCTCCAAGGATTGAATGCACACTGGCATCCTTGCAAACACTGCAGAGTATCCACACAGGTTCAGAATCCTCCTGCAGTGTTTTACCTCTCTACCACCCAAAGGGCTCCAAGTCACCAAAACTCACGATGCTACATTAGCACCAGTATTGCACTTTTACAAAACAAATTATTTAAGTCATGTTTTGTGCCACTTTATTGAAATTGTATAAAATTATTTACTTGGTTTTTATCTGTAGTTCCAGTTACTCTTGAAAATGTATTTCCCAGCTTGTTTATAACCATGTTTGTCTCATCTCCATCCTTTTCTTTGCCTACATAGTCCTGGGTTGTTCCTGAAAAAGGTCCCTTGGGCCAGTGCACTTACCCTGTCAGCAAATAAATAAAATAAATTAATAATTAAAAACAGATCAGCTCCCCAGGTTTGGGCATTCAGAAGTTTGCAGGAATAAGGGAGGGATGGAGGGGAGGTTCTTACCTGCTGCCACTCCATACATGTCCTGAGTTGCCACCTCCAAGCAGATCTCAATAAGGGAAAGTACAGAGTTACAATATACACACGTACCCTGGACAACAGTAGAAATGTATCTACAATAACAGGGAAAAAGGAGGGAGTCTTCTTAACTTGGACCAACAACTGAACAGTAGCATGAAGGCAATAGCCCTCACTGAGACAGATAAATAAGACACTTAGTTTGAAAAACTTGATTGTGTTTATTTATATCATGAGGGGGGATAAATGAACTCAATAAAACATGTTATAAAATGTGTAAGAAAAATCAAGCGTTGTGATGGGCTGATAATTCCAGCCCATGTAATTATTCCACCATAATTACACAGCTTGTATTTCCTAGCCACAACACATGTAAATATAAATGTGGCCCATGAAAAGAAAAACAATTGGCAGCCATGTCTGAACGAAGTGCCACTCCAGCTCATCTCGGTTCCCCAGATTGCACCACCACCATCTTGCCAAAAACAAAAAAAAGGAGTGTATGGCACCTGGTCAGTCACAGCAGCCACTGTACTATACCAAGAACAAGTCATTCAGTTCGACCCGGTCTCACTATTCCACTGTCTGACGTGTGCAGGGACTTGCTGTCACCATTCAACTTTTAGTAAAGCTTACAGGCTCTGGATCTTCCTTTCTTAATACCACAAGGTGTCTGCATGTGGGGGGGAAAACAAACCAGTCAGAACAGCTTTCATAATTCTGTACTGTGTCTGCATGTGGAGGAACAATAAACAGGACAGAATGAAACATATACTGTGTGCACATGTGTAAAACAGGAACAAACTGGACAGGAATTTTTTTCCCCTCTTCTACACATATTCCAAGTAACAAACCCCCTCAAAAAAAACAGTTACATACGTACCATCACAGTAGATCTTCGAGAGAATCTCTTTCATCAGGCCACATCTTTGGAACTTATATCCATCAGGCACTAGGATGATACGGAAACTTTTGCAAGCATTCAGCCAGGGATCGCCCGTGTCGACATCAGATGTCAGCATATATGTAAATGTGGTTGGCCCCTCTTCTCCTCAGTTCCCCACTGGAGATCTGCTCGGAGGACCTCACCTTAGGGAACCAGGAGAGATCCCAGCTCTCCACATACCAGGCAAGACAGTGGGCTGGAAGATGTTGCAAAGGAGACAGCAGCACAAGAATCCTTTGTCGCAATCCCTAAAGGGGGAAAGAGGGTGAGATGGCATGGCGGCCTGATGAAAGAGATTCTCTCGAAGATCTACTGTTAAGGTAAATACATAACCATTCTATCTTCTTTGAGGACATCTTTTTCATCAGGCCATACCTTTGGAATGAGTCTCAAGCAGTACCAAAAGCTAGCAGTCTGGGCTATTGGAACCTATAAGCTTAGGCCAAAGCCAACTTGTCTGCGGGAGGCAATGCCCAGATTGTAGTGCTTAATGAAGGTGTGTACAGTACTCCAGGTAGCAACTGCACAAATCTCTGCAGCAGAAACATTCCAGAAACAGGCAACAGAGGTGGTCATGCCTCTGGTGAAATGACCATGAACCACACCAGGAAGTTCCTTACCATACTTCCTGTAACACAACTTAATACAGTTTGCTAGCCTTTTGGACAAACACTGTTTAGAAACTGGAGTGCCCTCTTTCCCAAGGGTGAACAAAACAAAAGCTGTAAAGAGACTTTCTGCAGTCTTTGGTATGGTGTGCATACTTCCTGAATATTCTATGCACATCTCGGTATGGAGCAATACTTCTCCAGGACTGGCATGCTCTGGATAATAAACTGGCAAGTGGATGGTTTGATTTAAAGTAACTCAGACACCACCTTTGGGAGAAATTTAATGTTCGCCACTTCTTGGGGAACCCCAAACTGAGCTATGGCTATGTCGTCAAGAGCCATGCATGTAGATGAAGAAACTTCAGGTCTTGATGGACCAGAGTTCCCTGTTCCTGTGACAATAGACCCTTGCACAGGGGCAGAGGTATTTGAGGTTCCACTGCCAGTTGTTGCAGCAGAGGGAACCAGATCTGTCGACACCACAAGGGAGCAATGAGAATCAAAGTTGCTCCCTCCATTTACAGCTTGAGCAGTACGCTGAGTTAGTGGGAAGGGAGGAAAAGCATACAGAAATCTCACTTTCCAAGAGAGGGACACCACATCTCACCAGAAAACTCCAGGCACTGGTGCGAGCAAGCAAAAAAGCAGCAGTTTTGTGTTGTGTAGGGACACAAAAAGGCCCAACTCTCGATGACCCCATCTTTTGAATAGGTCATCCACCACTGGGGTCAGCAGTTTGCACTCGTGCACCCTGCACTGTGACCTGCTTAGCTTGTCTGCCAAGACATTCTGGATGCCTAGAACATGTATGGGTGCAACTGGAGTGATTGACAAGAGAGGCTGAATCCCCATCATCGACGGTGCCATACCAGCTGTAATAGGCATGGTAGTGCCTACACCAAGTCCCGACCTTGGTGTCAGGTCGATGTTTGGAGAGACAGTCGTCATCGTTGCTAGAGCAGATGATGTCAAAGCAGGGATTATACCTGTAGAGCACAGGGATGACCTGAAGTGCACTGGAGATTTGTGCTTGTGACTCCCTGAAGATTTCTCTTGAGATTTGGATGACCACCATTCTGTCGAAGGAGTAGGTGATGCAGTTTGTTTCTTGGAGCTGCTTCTCCATTCTATGGTCTTCTGGAGTAAAAACATCTCCAAAGCCCTCTTTTGGCATCGCCTGGCTGTGGAATTAAACCCCCAGCAGATTTTGCAGGCTTTCACATTGTGGGTTGGGCCTAAGCAGCAGACACAAACTTCATGGGACTCGCTGGTGTAGATCTTTCTCCATACTCACAGTACTGGAAAAGTTTAGACAGTTCCTTCAATGACATGCAGGTCATCAAAAATCACTATACAAGTGATTAGTTTTAGTAAGTGAAAAAATAAAACAGCAGCAAAAGCTGCTATATTTCCTACAGTGCTCCATCGAATCTGATCAATGACAGGAAAAGAACTGAGGAGAGTTGGGGATGTTCACATTTATGTATATGCTGATGTCTGATGTCATTGTGGGTGGCCCCTGGCTGACTGCTTGTGAAAGTTTTCATGTAGTCCTAGTGCCTGACAAGTTCCAATGGTGTGGCCTAGTGATGCTCGGATAGTATCTGAACCAATCCGGAACCACCAGATACCTGCCCTCATGGCAGGACAGAGGATCTGGCCAGGTAACATCACTATCTGCCAGTGGATCCGTCCATTGGATCCCGGATCAGATCCCACATTATCCAGCACCAGATCCCTGGATCTGGTGCTGGGATATGACGCCAGATCCCTGCATCCAGTGCCAGAGACCGCGGTATCTGACCCAGGATCTGACCTCTGTATTCATCCAGATCCCGGGATGGATCCCACTTAATAGTGTCTCCATCCGCTGGATCACTGGCAGATCCACGGTGGCACTATCCAAGCACCACTAGTGTGGCTTGATGAAAGAGATATTCTCAAAGATTAGTATTTTTCTGCCTGTAATACACATTTTTACTTTTTTACATAAGATTTTTCTTACATATTTTATAAGTGCAATAAAACACTCCAGAGATGTGTGATTATGGTCAGTAATCACACTTCGCTCTCTCTCTTTCGGCTGTTTAAAGGTACTCAGTACAAGTGCTCCATGCCTAGCAACACCCTCAACAGGTGTATGATTATTGACCCATAATCACATACCCTGTCATGCATTGTTACATACTAATTAGGTACCTGTAGGATGTTACATTTTTTATCTCCCTACAGGGTTGTTATTATCCCTGTAGGTATGTCACAATGATGCCTGCTCCACTTGCTCCTGCACTTGTTGCTGCTGAACTTTCACTCATGTCAGCTACTGGAACCAGGTCAATGGAACCACCTATTTGCTGCTTGTGCTCGGCTCTAGGACCACCCACAGTTTCGATCAGTGGTCTCCCAAATAACAGATGGAAAACATGAGTGAGACAAGCCTTCTGAACAAGTATTAGCCTATTCCTCTGGGCCACCAACTCAATGTCATAAATAGGATATTGCATGGGGCTCTGGTGTATAAGCTTTTATTTTCCTCTGTCATGTAGGCAGCAATGTCCCTTGTACTTGTGGCTGCACCACTGATCAGCAGGGAACATTGTTGCCAACATTCCAGAGGGAACCATAAACTTATACACAAGAGCCCAATGTGATGTCTACTAATTTTATTTCAATTAAGTTAGAGTGCAGTCATAGTTAAGGTGAAGGTATATTTGTTTGATGAATTCATATTAATTACATATTATTTATATCTCTAATTATGTTACAATTATCTGACTCCCTACCACCCAAATTCCTCAAATTAGGAGCGCCCGCACTAGCTCACCCGATTGCGCAGTTAATCAATAGATCCTTCCTTACCCAATCCATTACTCACAAATGGAAGACAGCGATTGTCATCCCAGTGCACAAAAGTGGTCTGACCAACCTTGTTGAGAATTACAGACCCATACCCATATTATGCCCTATTGCAAAAATTCAGGAAAGAATCTTATACTATCAGTTATACTCCTTTCTTGAGCAAACCCATGCCCTCACCATCCATCAACATGGTTTCAAGAAGGCACACAGGACTGAGTCAGCTCTCTTGAGAGTCACCTCAGACATATTCCATGCTATGGATCAAGGCTGGGCCATGGAGGCCTTATTCACTTGACCTCATGAAGGCCTTTGATTTCATGAACCACGCATTCCTCATCTCCAAACTTCAATGGCTAGGCCTCGATCTCAACTCTCTTTCATGGATCTCTAACTACTTAACTAATCAATCTCAATGTATCAAAGGGGATGATCCCTATTCCTCCTTATCTCCCATCACTGATGGGGTCCCCCGGGGCTCTATCCTTGGGCCTCTATTATTTTCTATTTTCATTACTGAACAGCCACAGAACTGCGGTGGGGCATCGGTACAGCTCTACACTGACTATGCCATACTATACAGATCCTGTAAAGATGTCTCCTCCATTAGGCCTAAGCTGGAAAATGACTTCCAGCTGCTGGAAGCCTGGTTTGAGGAGAATAGTCTGGTACTGAGCACAAAGAAAACAAAAACTATGTTGTTCTGCCATACTGCCTATGATATATCTTGTACGCCTACCTTGGTAGTTATTAAGACCTCCTCTGGCATGCCTTTAGAAGGGGTGGGCACCTTTAAATACCTGGGAATGACTCTTGTTGAGTATCTGTCCTTTGAAACACATGCATCTAATGTAATTAAGGTAACTAATCAAAAATTAGACCTTCTATATCGCATTGCCCCCTATCTAACACCTCATACATGCAAGACTATTGCCTCGGCCAACCTTCTCCTAGGCCTATTCTACGAGGCCCCCATAACTCACTCTGCCAAGACCTCTGTCCTGACCACAATCAAGCAGGCCTATCATAGAGTCGTGCATTTTCCTGCCAAGGTTCCTACGCGGGTCCCCCACTGTGACATGCTCAATACTCCAGGCTGGCGAACCTTTGAGGCCAAATTGGACTTCCCTGTTCTGTGCACCATCTTCAAACCTCTGCACCTTCCTTTGCCACTCATCCTCTCCAATATACTTATATTAAAACCCTCCCCTAGGACCATCAGATCCTCCCACCTCCCTATCCTAACAATACCCAAAACCTGACTAGCCATTGGAAGGAGAATCTTCTCAGTAGTTCCGCATAAATGGAATAACCTCCCACATAGTCTTCTCTCATGCCTATCTCTTCCCCAGTTCAAAAGGTACTTCAAATAAATCTTCTTTCCTCTTCCCATTTGTAACTGCACCTAATCCTTACCCGTTCAATCTGTGTCTCCTCTCTCCTCTATCCCTATCCCTCTCTTTGTGCCCTTCCCTACCTGATACTTGAACCTCACTCCTCCCCTTACCTCACCTTCTCTCCACCTCTGTCAATACTCACCTACCTGATTCCTCACTCCTCCCCTGACCTTACCCTCTCTCCACTTCTCTGTCAATACTTATGTAATATATTGTATTACATTGTACTATTTTCATTGTACTATAATGTGTGTGAAATCTGCATAAACAATTTGTATACTGCCTTATGCTCCAATGTTAGACATTCATATGCACCCAAGATATGGATTGCTATGGACCTGATGATATACTGATTTTGTTTTCGTGTCCACACCGGACTTTCACTATTGATGTCTCACATCTGTTCATGTTTACCATCTGTAAAGTATTGTGTTACTCTGTCTTGTTTGGAATGCCTCTATTCTCCAGGTCGCCCCTGAAAAAGGGACATGTCTGTGCCAGTGGGCCCACCTGGTCTTCAAAATTCAAATAAAATAAATAAACTTTGCTTTGATGAACTGATTCTATGTAAAGGTAAAAGACAAATGCCAGTAGCTAGGATCTCTGGCGGGGGAGGAGATGAAGGTGTGAAGGCTACCAGTAGTGAAAGAGTGAAGCCTATTACTTAGTTAAAAATATCAGTTTTAACTGTTGAAAATAAACACATGTTGCAACTATGTAAAACATGTATGCCTGTGTGATTAATGTAAAATTAAAAAAAATTCCATAAAGTCTTAATAAATAAAACAATAGATTGGTGTCAGGTGCATCCTAACTGCTCCGTCAGTAACGGGACGGCTGTTGTACACAACTCGTTGCAGTGCAGAAAAAGTGAGTGCAAACACAGTTATTGACCTTTGTGTGCAGAGGTATGATGGGGCCAGGGGACTAATGAAAGTGTGAAATTCAAAGGGCAGGTGTTGAAAGCAGAGACAGAGAAGGAGCAGGTCAATCAATCAATCAAATTCTTTATTTATCCAGGCGAACACCATTGAGCAAGCTCATTTACAAGGTGGACCTGCATTACACAAGTCAAGTAACAATGCATTTATATACAGACAAATAGACAGTAGATGCTAGAGTACAACAGTACAGGTAGGCCTGCAATAGACAGGATAAGTAAAAGTACATTTGGGTTCAGGTAAAAGACAGTCGGTGAGGGTATGCATAACAATAGGGTAGCAAGTCAGTAAAAATGTATACCAGACATAACAACATACATGGTTTAGTATTCCTGTAAGGTAAAGGCATTATAGTCCAGCGAAGAGATTAGTTGAAGTGGATGCTACAAGTAAAGAGACATACATAATCAGTTTAAAAAGACCCAGGCATATCAAGGGGGAGACGTGTCAGAAGAAGTGGGCAGCCAGTGAGGGGGAGAGGGGTCTGGAACTGGGATAATACTAGGAGTGAAGGAATGAGATGCTGTGGGTATGCAAGGAATAGGTGGGTGAGAGAGGGTGAGATTTAGGGTGGTAGATGAGTAGGTGGATCAGGGACAAGTTATGCACTGATACAAGAAGGAAGGAGGATGGGAAAAGCAGGGAGGATGTGGAAGGGGGGTGTAAGTAAGCTAGGACCATTGGAAGCAGTTGCAGGCTTCTGTAATGTATTTTGAGAATAAGGTCTTAAACACAGTGAGACTAACAGGAGTCCTCAGTTTCAGTGATTTCTGTAGCACATTCCAGAGCTAGGATCGTTGGAAGCAGTTGCAGGCTTCTGTAATGTATTTTGAGTATAAGGACTTAAACACAGTAATACTAATATGAGTCCTCAGTTTCAGTGATTTCTGCAGCACATTCCAGAGTGACAGTAGAACGAATCCTAGGCAGCTCTCCCAAAATGCGTTAGGGCTTTGGGCACTTTCAGAGAAATCAGTGAACAGCTTCTTAGGGCATAGGTTCCAGGCATATTGAGAGTCAGGCAATCAACAATGTACTACGGAAGTTTGTCAGTGATAGCTCTGTATGTCCAGAGAGCTGCATTTTTATTTCATCTGTAGTGTAGGGAGGTCCAACCTATGGTCGCATATAAAGAGCAGTGATGGGTGGAGAAGGGAGACCAGTGATGAGCGCGGGGCTCTGTGGTAAGTATGTCCAATTTACCCGGTGTGAAGTAGCACATTGGCTGTATATAAAGATGATAATCAGTTAGGGAAAGGAGCGAGACTGAACTAGCTGTCTCTTGGCCTCTGTAGTTAGTAGGCAGTTTATCCTTAAGAAGAGACCTAGTCTCTGCCTCAGTTTTTTTAACAAATCCTCCAGATGGTCTGCAAAGGAGAGTCTGAAGTCTAGCCAGACCCCCAGGTATTTGAATTTCGGCACAAATTCCAGGGTTTCTCCTAGGAGGGTGGTGATGGGGGTAGAGCAGGGTAGGCTGCATGGTTAATAGGTGAAAATAGCATCGCCTTTGTCTTTTTGGCGTTAAGTAGCAATTTTTTACTAAGGAACTGGTATTGAAGTATATTGAAGTGAGCTTGCAGGTCGCTACAGGCAGTTTCAGGAGTTGTACGGCTTAGGTAGATCACTGTATCATCTGCAAACAGATGCATTTTCACCTCATTGATGCCTGAGTCTATAATGTTGATGTAGATGGCAAATAGGAGTGGCCCCAGGAAGTGCAGTGCAGTGCAGTCCCAGCAGGACAAGGGCACAAGGGTTATGCAGCATCAGCAGGATAATGTGTGTGTGTGTGTGTGTGTGTGTGTGTGTGTGTGTGTGTGTGTGTGTGGGGAGATAGAGATGTGCACAATGAAAAACTCCTCTAGTGCAATGCTGGCTGAGTGATCATTCCAGAATACAGGAAAGTTCATCAATTTTGTTCAAGAGTGCTGTGGAATTCTACAAAGCAAAATTCACTTTTACTGGCAGAATTTCAGGGATGGTACATTTCTTATTTGGCCCACCTCTAGGGGGAACCAACAGTTAAGAAAATACACTTCAGCTTATTAGGACATATTATTTTCCAGTGACCCCCTCACCCCCCCAAAAAAAAAAAAATTCAGGCCACCTGTTTATTGAAAATAATAAGTTGATCCTGGGTCTCAACATTTTTTTTTTATTTTACTTCTTCTAAGAATCAGACCAATTGAAATGCACCATCTTGTTTTCCATGGGGTCCTGCTTCAATTCTAATTTGAGAGCTGGGAGAACTGCAGCACCTGGAGGTCAAGTGACTTGCTCAGGGTCACAAAGCATATCAGTTAATGGGGTGCGATCTCTCACTACTCTGTTCCACATACTAACTGCTAGACTGCACTGTCTTTTTATGTGCATTTCCTTGGTTGATTGTGATCATGAAGAGGGCTGTTTGGCAGTGCAGTTGTATTGCCACTTACCTTTCTTCAATAATTTTCAGGGTGCTAAAATCCCAAAGTGAATAACGAGATGGACAAAGTTAAATGGGGCAAAAGGGAGTGCATTACAGAGAGCAGTATGGAAGGTATGTATTGATATACAGAGAGAGAATAAACAAACCCGCATGTGACAAATTAGCTGGTTCTCACATCAGTAGGCACAGTGGCTTCATAAAGCAGGAGAGTGAAGCTCAAGTACTATGCGACAGCACTGTACCTATGAGATAGGAGAACCAAACTTGTTCATCACACTTTTTCTTTGTCATTTTTTGTTGGTTTTTTTTTTCACATTTTTTATCATACAACCTGAGCATTTTTTCTGTCTCTGAAGCAGAGCAGCATTTGAAGTTCCGGGTTCTCTGATAGATGAAATACCAACAGTACATCTAGATGAAATATTATCTTGTCTTGGGGACATAGATGCACACACACACACTTGTGCAATAGACATGGACACAAAAGCTATTGTATAAATCTTGTTATCTAGTAAACTTGTCATCATTTTGGCCATGCCTTCACCTGCCCGCAGCCCACCAACACTACTTCCACTAGTTTTATTTCTCTGAAGAAATCCTACAGTCTATTTCTCCCACTATCATGTACCTCTTCTTATACCACCCACTCAACCCTTACACCTTGTTCTGGCCACCATCCACAGAGCAACGCTCAATGCTTTTCATTAACAAAACAAAAAAAAAACATTTTTCAAACTGCATCTGCAACTTTTCTAAACATGAATGGTATACTGGTCATCGTCCCCCCCCTTCCAATCATTTATTCTGCCACTCCAGTCCCTTCTTGGCACCTCAGTCTTCCAGGGCATCAACTGTAACAGAGTACCTTACTTCAAATTCATGTAACATTCTGTCCTGCTCTGCTTTTCACTTCTCTTTTCCTTCCAACCACTCCCAGCAAATGCCTTGTCTACAGACACTCACATTTCTCTGCTCCACCCCAACTACCGCCGCTCACTTTCTCTGCTCCTTTCGTGACAGCAAACCAATAAAATTTAAAAGTACAACAACATTTTCTAAAAAGTAAAAGAAAACATTAACCACCATTTTCTTTCAAGTTTTTCCAAACCTTGCTCACATGACTAATCACCAAGGATGCTGTTATGTCAACGCAACATCAAAACATCTTTACTGGTTTACTGTACGCCGCCTGATCATTAACTGTTCCAAAACTAAGTCCATGACCTTTGCACATCGCCAAAGCCCACACAGCCAGATGACACTCCAAATCACAAACTTAGATGGTACCTATCTGGAACATGTTATTCATTTTAAATATCTAGGTGTCACCTTAGATACCTCCCTCTCCTATCACAGACATGTACGCCTCCTCTCGTCAGCGATTAACTCCAGAAGTGGTATGCTCTACAGGATCAAGAACGGCCTGCCTGCCCATGCCATGCAGATAGCTGTCTACTCCTCCATCCTCTCACTTCTCGATTACGGGATTGTTATCTATGGCACCGCTGACAACTCCACCCTAAGTAGCATAATCACAGCGCTTAATAAAGCCTACCGCCTCGTTACTGGCTGTGACAGACTCACCCACACCTGCGATCTGTACACACAAACAGGTTGGCTTAATTTCCATCAAAGACTCAAATATCAAACCTGCATCTTAGCAAAAAATATCCACCTCCAGCTTACTCCAGCTGGACTACTCCCCATCGTCAGCCTGGCCCCTCACAGGTGGACTACCAGACTGTCAGCTACCTCATCCTTCACGGTCCCCCATGTCGAACGCCTCTAGGGCAGAGATCCTTCCACTACCGTGCCCCCAAATGGCTCAACGCCTTCCCCTCTACTCTCTTCCAGACCCACAGCATCGCACTTTTCAAAACAGGCCTTCGAACACACCTCTTTGAAAACTCTAAATGTGAATGCCAATAAGGCCTGCTCTCTCCTCCTTCATCCCCATAACTGACTCAGGGACTTCCTAGTCCCTACGTTCCCCTCTCTGCATTTAGCTCTGTCTTGGGCCCACATGTATGCCTCCCATAAGCTTTTTAAGCGCCTCTCAAATTGCCATGTCAATTCTGTAACCTGAAAAAATCAAAGTGTAAAAAAAAAAATTGTGTTTCTTTTAATGCTTTATATTGTCTTGTGTCTCTCCACCCCCTGTAACCACCGTGGAGCCATTGTATAAAAACTGTCTGTACTGAAACCTGTATATAATTGCTCGTTCCGTCTGTCTTCCTTGTACTTTGGTTCTCCCTCCACCCCCTGTAAACGACGTGGAGCCTTTGCAAAAGAGTCTATGACTCAAAGGATTGTAATTCTGATTATACAGTAAAATAAAAAAAAAATAAAAATAAAAAAATCTTGTCCTTCAAATGGTCATAGCAATCTGTCTGGGAAAATAGCGGACAGTAACTGCTTCACAAAAAAAATTTACTTAAAAAAAAAACACTAAAAAACAACTATCACACAAGCTCCTACCTTACTGCATGAATGGAACATGCAGGGGGCAGCTTGCGTGATACTTGATTTATCTATATTCATGCCTCTTGACCTTGTCCACCTCACTTGTGGCGTACACCACTCGTGAGGTTACTCAAGGTCAAACAGCACTTGCATAGATAAATCAGGTATCACACAGCTCCCCCTGCATATCCTTTAGTTAGTTAGTTAGTTTTTGTTGACCAGGTAAGTGCACTAGACAGATTCTGCCTATTTTCAGGCACGACCCGGGGGAGGGGAATACAGATGAATGCCAACTGACCTTGAACCAGATTAAGCTGTTGGTAGTATTTTGGTGAATGAGGGGAAATTTGGCCAGGGCACCGGGGAAATTCCCCTACTCTGACGGTAGGGGGACCTCTGGTCTGCAGGATGGAGGACTCAGTGTGCGCTGTGTCTGAGTCGGTGGCAGTCATGGAGCAGAACTTGGCTCTATCGTCTGCGGCAGTTCTAGTTTCTACAGCAGTGCTTTTGGAGCCGACTTGTGTAGATTCTACTCAGAGAGACCAGTTTGGATGCTCACCTAACACGGAGTTTCCTTTATTGCAAGACAAGCACTCCCTACCTGTGTTGTCTAACGTGGAACTGAACTTACTGACTACTGAAGGTGTTTCCAGTGTTCTTCCCCCTGGTACTTCCTGTCTGGGGACCGAGACTGCATTTGTGGCATCGGAGCCGCTTTTGGGAGATTTACAACCTGTCTTGCCGAAAGATAGTGCAGCTTCCACATCACAAATCATTCATAGTAGGTTTGGACTTACTCCTTTTGATGCTAAATCGGAGAAGACTTGGACTGCGATGAAAGCGCTTGAACATGCTGGATGGACCCGAACGGCTTCTGGGACTTGAGACACCAGATTTATCATGGAATGAAAGGTGAGCATGGAGTTTTATGTTCCCTGAACAGGCCCGCAACGTCCTTCACGAGCTCCACCAAGGTACCTTCTTCAAAGTGACTTTTGTCAACTGACCAAGTACTTTCTGTTGCCCACAAAAGGGATTGGGGGGATATTGTTGACACTGAATTGCCTGCGAATGATTTATAGTGTATTAAACCTGAGGGCATTATTCATTCTACTGGAGAATTGGAGGGTTTTGGGGTAGGGAATACGGAAGGTGTTTTGGACAGACACTCTAATGCTGCTTTGCCCTCTAAGATTCCTTTTTCATGTAATACCGCACCTCTAGGTAGAACTGATAGCAGTGGGAAGATGGATCCCCTACCTCCTTCAGTTTCCTCCGTTTTAGAGACAACTTCCCCTAGTGTAACCTCACAGGAGAGTACTTTGGGCTCTGCCTCATTGTCACAGCCGTCTGAGTCTGTCTCCCCTGGCGTTGTTAAGCAATTCCCTATTTTAGATGACCAGGGAGAGGGACCTTCCTGTGCTCCTAGGGCTCCTAATAGGGGACCTATTCTTTCTGACTTGTTTAAAAATAAGTTGGAACAGGCCCCCCGACGTAATGCTGTCTGCATACGTTATAGAGGAGGACTAGATGAATTTCCTAATAAATATTATGTCACTAGAACTTTACTTAAGGGTTCTATGCATTTTCAAGCAGCAGACATTTATGCTCTGATACATATCTCCGGGGAAGAAACTTTTGATATTAGTTTTAAAACTAATATAGGGTTGGATACATTTTGGCAAAGGTATGGTACTCTGAAACAGACCCCATTATAGACACCTTTCTATGTTATCCCACTAACGAAACCAGCAGTGAGAAATGTTACTATCATGTTTCGTAATGAAGGGGTAAGCATTAGTGACATATATCATTGGTTACAGAACAGATGTACTGTCCTATCCCCTCCCGAAGCTATTATTGATTCCGAAGGTCTGTGGACTGGGGGTTGGAAGTTCAGAGTTAAACTTTTTCAAGTTAACTCTGAAGTAGTACATCTTCCGAATAGTTTTTTTCTTGGCAAGGATAGGGGTGTTTGTTTTTATGGTGGTCAGCCAAGGGCATGCTACAAATGTGGTGCTCATACCCATTTGAGTAGCACATGTGATTTATTGAAATGCAGTCTTTGTGGAGGTTATGGTCACCCGAGTATGAATTGCGACAACGTTTTTCAATGCAACCTCTGTGACGAGAAGGGACATTCTTATCACCAATGTCCCTGGGCTAGTCGAAACAGGACTGAGGGTTCGAATTCAGACAATTTAGTGCAGAAGGCGCAGGACAAATTGCTTCAGCAACGAGATGTTCCTGTTCCTTCTGCTGACCTCCCCCCCACAGCTGCTTCACAGCATATTGCAGTTTCAGAGGCTATACCACATGAAGAAGTTCGACCCCCCCCCCAGTGCAGATATGGACACACAGGCGCAGGAGGAGGTAGGCTCAGTATTGGTGGTTCCCATTACTGATACCTCTCAGACTCCAAATAAGCCCAAGGGAGATATGGAGGTTTTTTTACAATCTAGAAGGGTGACTAGGGCTACAGCTAGAAAATCTCAAAAAGTCTGTGACATATCGACTTCTAATGCTTTTGACTTATTGCGTGGGGAAGGGGAGGACACGGATGGAGATTCAGAAGCTTCTATCTTGCCTTCTGACATGGATGTTCCGGACGTCAGACCTCAGGATGTGGTACGTAAAAAACGAGATGAAAAGAAAAAAGGGGGTAGAAAACGTAAGAATATGACTGCTACGGATGGGAGTGGCTGATTTGTTTTTGTACCCTGGCCCACTCACGGATATCCTCCTTCAATATTTGTAGTATTAAGAACTACAAAAAACAGACTGCCTTCTTCATTTTGCAGCTTCGTTATGTACCGACATTATCTTACTGCAGGAAACAAGACTGAAGTCCATTTTTGAAACTAGGCAGGTTCAATGGAGTTGGGTCTGGGGGCCTTCTTACTGGATGTTTGGTGAGAAAGTGGCAGATGGGGTAGCTATTTTGTTTAAATCTACAGCCTTTTCAATTACACGACTTATAGATATTTTTCCAGGTAGGGCCTTAATATTAGATTGTAAATTCCAGGACCTTTTTTTTCGTATAATTAATATCTATGCTCCGCAATCAAAAGCTGCTAGAATTGGTTTATTTGATTTAGTTAAGCCCTCTCTTTGTACACGGAAACATATTGTATGGGGAGGTGATTTCAATTGTTCTGTGGATATTTCTTATAGGACGGCAGTTGGTAAAAAGGTTTATTGTGACTCTCTTGCCTTGAAAACTTTAATCAAAGATGCTGGACTAACTGATGCGTATCGAACCCTGCACTCTGGCGCTGGGAATACGTATCATAGATCTGTTTATAATACTAGAATAGATTATCTTTTTGCCTCTAAGTTTTGCATTCCACTCCAAGTTCTTATCCAGCCTAGTGAATTCTCAGATCATCATTTGCTAATGGGAACCTTTTCTCTCGGCTCTTCTTCTACTGTTCTTTTAACACAGAACTCATTATGGAGACTCAATAATTCTTTACTTTCACACCACACTGTAATGTCACAAATTCGGGTACTTTTTCGAGCAAGAATATCTGTTCTTTGTTTGTATGATTACATTTGGCTCTGGTGGAGGGATACGAAACTTGAACTGAGATCTTTTTTCAAGAAACAGGGCATATGTTGAGCTAGAGAAAAGTACATTAAATATTTAGGGTATAGAGATCAGTTATATAAACTTTTATCATACTCAGTTTCTTCTCCTACTGATTATACATCCCAGATTAAAACACTGCGGAATTGCATGTTTTCCCACCAATATGACAGGGCACACACTTTAGAATTAACAATGAGATTTGGTACTTCGAATTCCCCATCTGCGAACCCCTTTTTAGCCTGTAAACAATGGTTACATGCTACAGTGATGACTGGGCTATATGATTATGCTGGTGATCTAGACTTATCCATCACAGGTATGCTTTCTATTACTAGATCACATTTACAGGTTCAGTTTGGCACAACCCCTATTCTTGAGAAATCGTTGTTGGATGTTTTTACAGCACCTGTCCCTCAGGTATCTGCACATAATGTTTTAGACTCTGTATCCCTGATTACCCAGGAAGAGGTTACTCTTGCCATTTCCCAGCTTAAATTGGGGGTAGCCCCAGGTTCGGATGGCCTTACTCATGAATTTTATAAGACATTCACCACTGATTTGTCGGAAGTTCTGGCCAGGGTATATAATGGTGTGCTACAGGAAATGGACGGAGCCCCAGATTTTGGTTTATTGATCCTGAAATTTATATTTAAAAAGGGAGATAAGTATTCCCTGGATAATTGGAGACTGTTACATCTCCTTAATACGGATTATAAGATTTTAGCTAAGATTCTCAGTGGTAGATTGCAAAAGATGGTGCAAGATGTCATAGAAGTCTCACAGTCCTGTGCCATTCCTGGATGAACTATTCAATCCAATCTCTTCCTATTGAAAGAGATCTTTGAGGCTAAACAGACACGTCAGCTTTCTGGTTTTGTAATATCCTTAGATCAAGTGAAAGCATTTGACAAGGTACATCACGCTTTCCTATTCCAGGTTTTGAAATTGTATGGTATTCCTAACATGTTTTTAAACTGGCTTCAACATTTATTTTCCATTGCTAAATTTACACCTCTGATTAATGGGTATATGGGGGATCATCTCCCTCAGAATGTTGGGATCAGACAGGGTTGTCCATTAAGCCCCTTACTATATACATTTGTTTTGGACCCTATCATTAAATAAATTAAATGGGACTCTCAGATTATTGATTTAGCTCCGTTTTCCACTTTGTGTCCTGTAAAAATATCTGCATATTCAGATGATGTAGTGCTGTTTGTATGGAATAAAGATTCAGGAGATAAAGCGATTCAGATTTTTCAGGACTTTTCAGAAATTTCCAGGGGGACTTTAAATTTACAGAAAAGTATTTCTATTCCTTTGGATACAGACTCCATAGATATCTCGGAGGTGGGGGGTATTAAGACAAGCACTGATCCGAAAAAAATGTTGGGGGTGTGGTTTAATGTTCCAGACACGGTACTGTTTAATTGGGAGAAACATCTGGTCATTAGTGAAGACAAGGTACAACTTTGGAAAACTTGGAAATTGGGGAAAAGAAAGAGAGTCCTAATAATTAAGAAGTTTTTGCTCCCTATTTTTTTGTATTTAAGTTATGTGTATGCTCCCCCTCAACAGTTAGAGACACAAATATAGTGTTTTCTTTCAAATGCTATGGGGTAGCCGACTTAACCCTATTAAAAGAGATGTCACATATCTATCTATTAAGCAAGGGGGTCTTGGGATGATTAATCCTATTGTTTTTTTTTTCCTTTCCTTCTTTCTTCATAGTATATTTAGCTGTGTACGGTATTCGACACATACTTGGGACATGTGGGTAAGCAGTGCCATGCAGACGGTTATGAGTAACTGGGATGCTTTACCTCCTAAACATTCATGACATCTTTCTATTCCTTAATACGCGATTGATAGTTTTCGTAGACTGAGACATTAGAAATTGCAAAAATCCTCAGTCTTAAATCTTACCAGAAAACAGATTTACCAACTGTTTCTGAATATTACAAAACCAATACTTCTTTTTCCGGAATGTACCCCTTCACATATGAAGTTTGCCTTACAACTTCTTCTTGATAAAAGGATTCCGCAACATATGTGGGATGTTATCTGGTTGTGTTGCCACAGCAGGCTGAATGTACGTGGCAATTTGAAACACAAATCTTTTCAGGATAGGTTCTGTCCTAAACCATCATGTATTCAGATTGAAGAAACAATGTCGCACTTTTTTTTTTAATGTGAGGATACTCATTTATTCTAGAAAACGTTGTCGTTTAAATGGCAATGGCCCTTTCTAAGTAGGATTACATATCAGATCTTGATATTGGGTGATTTTACTGGATGTTGGGGGAGATTTCATAAAAGTACTTTGAGAGTTATTTTTTCCATGTGTAAATATTATGTGTGGCAATCAAGATGTCAATTTGTTTTACAACAAATACAGACCCCCCCCCCCACACTGTCATATTGACGATAGAAACAGCGCTCTCCAAGATTATGGAATTGGAACATCAAAATTTATCAGTGGAACATTTTCAATGGCTATGGAATCATATTACGTTTCTATCCTAAATTCCTGAATGATACACTGATGACCTGGATGTGTTTATTTTTCTGTATATAATGTTATTGATTCTTTTTCTTTGTGCATTCTGTTGTTGTACTACTTTTCTAGATATCCCTGTTGCATTTTTTTGTTGTTATTTATGGACATGATGTTTCTTAATAAAAATTCCCCTACTCTTTTAGTAGGGGTGGGATGGGGATTACATGCATGTACGGATTATTTCTGCTTTCAGGTTCATGTACGTTATCGTGCTTTTTTTCTGTTTTTTGTTTCTTGCTCTCTGATTTTGTATGCTGTAATACACTTCTGTATATTGTGTTTTCAGTTTTTGAAAATTCCTCTACTTTTTTAGTAGAGTTGGGAAGGGGGTTATGTACTTATGTGCAATATTTTTTGTTTGACATTTATGTATGCTGCACTACTTTTTTCTGTCTCCTTTGATTATGATTTTGTATGACGTACTACAATTTTTTGTATGTTTTGTTTCAAGTTTTGAATAAAAAATTCCCCAACTCTTTTCGAGAAGTGCCATGGGATCTTTAACATCCACCTGAGCTACCACCAGTACAGACAGATGGGACCTCGGTTTAACATCTCATCCAAAAGATGGCACATCAGGAGTTCAGCACCCCCCTCATGCTGCACTGCAGTGTCAGTATTGGGATATTAACCCAAGTGCCTGGTGTGGGGCTAGAACCCACAGCCTTCTGATCTCCCGGCCTCAGAGGTTTCAGAGGCCTTATATCCATATATATCATAACAAAATTGTGTTAATGCATACATTAGGAATTAGAAGCCACAAAAGGAAGGAAATGTGATGTTAGATTACTTTCAAACCTAACACCCACCCCAGTCCCTTGTCTCATGAACCAAGACCATGCTGCAAGTCTGGGGATTTGCCCCATGAGTCTGCTGCTTTAAGTTACAGGCCCACAGCCATGTCTCATATCTTTACTGCTTCACACAGGACACACATGATCAGCCATAACTTTCTTTGTGCAAGACCCTGTGCACAGCAGCAGATCAGTCATAACCGTCTGCAGGCCCTGTGCAAAGTGAATCATCAGTTATAACTTTTTTTGCAAAGGGCCCAAGACCTGTAGCATGAAGCAGAAGACCCATGGGACAAGGCTCTGGACCTGTAACGTGGCCTTGGATCATGAGGTTAGTTGCCTGAAAAA
This sequence comes from Neoceratodus forsteri, assembly GCA_016271365.2. Classification (NCBI taxonomy): domain Eukaryota; kingdom Metazoa; phylum Chordata; order Ceratodontiformes; family Ceratodontidae; genus Neoceratodus; species Neoceratodus forsteri. The sequence continues at coordinate 458,987,543 of JADMNL010000022.1, read as the reverse complement.
ACCCAAACACCACATTTTCCTCTTTTTGTGGCTTTGCAACCATAATGCATGCATTGACGTGGTCTTTTGCATTGAATTTCCTTACTTTTTGAGAAAGTGGAGTGCTTTGCACAGGACCTGAGCAGGAAGCAAGCCTTAACCTAAACCAGATCTACAAAAATCCTTTCCAGGGTAAAACAAAAGTATTATACACTACAGCCTAACACTAACATAATAATTCCCTCCTTTTGCTTCATCAAATGCTCATGTTCCTCGATGTTTCACCTCTCTTCTGATACAAGCCCTGTATGAGATTGCCACCATGTCCCTCAATGCTCTACCTGGTTCCTGAAATATCCTAGACCTTCAAGCTGCTGCCACAGACTCCTAGCTCTACTTAATCTAATCGTTCTCCAACCGCCAACTACATGCTGCTCACAATAGCCTCCCAAATGCTGACTTCAAGGTGCAGCAGCTCCTGAATGCTGACTCCATGCCACTCACATGCCTCTACATCTAAGGGAAACCACACCACACCATGGCCATGCCTTCTTTTATACAGCACTCAATGTACAAGTGCACCCCCTAATGTGTACCTGCACATTACTGCACTGTGGAAAAACGATAGGACCAAAAACCTACAGCTAAACCCAGAAATGATCGCAACTGTGATGGCAAACAAAACCATTGATCCTAATCTCCTATAGAAAATAAATAATAGGTAACTATGGTGTACTAGTGAAATAACTTCATCTCAGAGGCAAAAATGAGGTTATAGTACTACTCACCTCCCAGGCACATGGCATTATTACGTCTTCAGTCCCCCTTGATGGAATTATTTGCCTGTATGCCATGCTTGCCTATAATTTATTCTAATATATATATTCATTGCAAAAAACATTGTTAATGTATCAGTTAGGGTTGTTACTAAAGTGGCAAAAGTGTGGAAATGTGATCTTAGGGTTCCTACCCTCAACCTGCAGACACTGACAGTTGTGGGGGGTGCCTTGGAGTCGTCAGCCCTAATGCTCACCCATTCTCCTATACTGTACCCATCTCAGCTTATTTACTTATGGAATGGGGTGAGCATTAGGGCTGATGACCTAAGGCACCCCCCCATGCCTGTCAGTGTCTGCAGGGTGGGGTTGGGGTGTTAGGGTTGGGAATCCTAAAATCAAATTTCCCTACTTTCATCACTTTAGTAACAACCCTAACTGATGCATTAACAGTTTTTTGCAATTAATTCCCTTATATTTTCAGATACTATAATCATATCCTTACTTGACTGTGGGAGAGCGCATGGCCCTCTTTAGATGTGTATATGTAAGTAGCTGTGGGCCCCGTGCTTCCATTTATGTGACAACAGTGACTAAATTGTCAGCATAGCCATCTTATTACCCTACCTTATGGAGGGCCCCATGCTTCCATTTATATGACAACAGTGGCTAAACTGTCAGCATAGCCATCTTATTACCCCACCTTATATACACGGTACAGAAAATGTTCAAATCCATGCCAAACTGCCATTCCGTGCCACAAATGTGAAAACAGTTTTGGACAGGATGTGAAAAATAACAGCTATACTGTTCATGAGGTGTGTGAAAAAATGGGCATGTTGAAAATTTAGACTAAAAATATTGAAAATTATCAAAGTTATTTGTGTGCGTAGAAAAATTTCAACAAACGCTCATAACTCAGCCATTTTTATGAATTTGTTCACCAAATTTTCAACATAGCCTTTTTGGAACCCTGCCTTATGAACACCTGTGGTAAAATTTCATTATTCCATCCCAAAGATGATTTTGTACTGCAACATCAAAATCACCTTCCGGGCCTGATTAACTAAATGACAGTGTCACTGTTCATTAGGTGGGGTCCCAAAAAGGCCATGTTGAAAATTTTCAGAAAAAATTCCTAAAAATGGCAAAGTTATGAACATGAGTTCAAGACACTATTGAAATCCATTATGCAGGACTTGCCTTGATTCCTCAGTTCACAGCTCAGCTTTGAAGAGTGCAGACATTCTCGGTCCACAGAAGATGACAGCCTATGACCTCTGGTGGTAAGTATAGGGTAAGGGGGATGTGTGGGTGGTGGGTGCTCAGTGGGAGGATCAGGATGGGGAGGGGTTAGCGGTGACAACGAGGAACCATTTTCTTTATTTCAGGTTTTAAAAAATAAAAGATGTCACAGGACAGTTTTTTTTTCTTTAGGTAATAAATAAAATATTAAAAGTATTTGGGGACACTGGGAGTGGGCTACCCAGTGTCCCACACTGTTGGGGGGGAACTTGTGAATGCCAACACAGGGATTGGGCTCCCCCGACGTCAGCAATTATTATTATTACAACAACGGGCGGGGGACGGGAAGGGGCATCTGACACTGGGTGTGGGCATCCCAGTGTTGGATTAATATTATAACTATAAAAAGATAAAGAAGGGGGACGGCGATCGGAGGGTGGGGGGTGCCACTAGACACCAGGGAAAGGACGGCTCACATCTAAAAATGCAGCTGGCGGCACGAGTTCCAGCTGCAGCTGCAGAAGTCAAGAAAATGCTGCTGTTCTCATACAGAGAACACGGGAGAAGCACTCCTCTTGCTAAGCTAGCCACCAAGGAATTGGGTGCCCAGAAAAGCTCTTTTTTGGGATAATTTAAAAAAAAGAAACATCAGAATGTAGCTAAATGGGTGCCCTTTAGCTAGGTTCTCATGTTTATTTTTTAAAATTCATTCCTTTTTTTGTGTTTTGTTTGTTTTGTTTATCTCACTAACTGGAAAAAGAAAATGGCCGACATAAAAGTATTTCCCACCTGCGACACAGGATGACCCATGTGCATAAAGGCATTAGGCTCCTGCAACACAGTATGACCCTGTCTGTGAAAAGGGATTGGCTCCTGTGACATGGAATCCAGTTTTGCGCTGGATATCTGTTTTTTCCCATAGGAAATAATGTGAATTTCAACATGTAATAACTTTGGAATGGATTAATATTTTTTCACCAAACCTTCAAAAGGCACATCAGTGTGGCACAGGCTTTCTGCCCTGAAAATTTCAGATCACAACTTAAAACAGTTTCTGAGATACAGATGGACAAAAAAACAGCAAGAAACACAGACATTTCTGTTTTTTTAATACTCTCTATCTGAGAAACCACACAAGGGATTCAAACATAATTTGCCACGTCAACAGAACTACCCCATGAAATTATGCATGAAGAATTTCATGCAAATCCACTGAACAATTGCAAAGTTATTAAAGTGCAAAAATCTGCCTTTAACTTTAAACACCCTCATTAACCCTAACTATACTGGTGCTACCACACCAGTATAATATACAAATATACACGATATATATATATATATATATATATATATATATATATATACACACACACACGCACTATACTAACCCATTTAACTTTATGAAGGTGTGGGGGGGGGCAATACCTCTTGAGTTATATAAGTGCTGCCTCCACACAAGAAATTACAAGAGGCATATTCTGAGTCAGGCCATTGTATGTCCAACTTATACAATGTATTTTAAATGATAAGCTTTTTAATTTGTTCTCTTTATGAAGCTTTAACTGTTTCAGATTTCACTGCTCTGTTTTGAGTGCAGCAGAAGTCATTTTGATGTCACTAGGCATTGTACAATCTGCTCTCCCATTTGTTGATGACTACGTTATGACGATTCCATTGTGGAGATCAGTAAGCCATATGACTGGGTGTGTAGTTGTGCTGTGAAAATACAGAAATGACAGGGAAGGCCATCAAGTCTGTCCTGAGGCCCTGACTCACATTAATTATCCATAACATTACCCACCTCTCCCCCCCCCCGACACCTTCCCTCAAATGTTTGTCCTCTCTTCGCTGATGATCCCCATTCCCGTTGAAGTTATTTATGGTCTCTACATTAACCATAATGCTGGGCACGCTGCTCCACTTGACCACCACCCACTCTGTGAAAAAATGCTTTCCAATCTACTTTCTAAACATTTCCCCCTGCCAGCCTGAGAGTGTGACCCTTGTTGGTTGAACTGTTCCTCAGTTTGAGCACTTCAGTGTAATCCACCCTGTTATAGCTACAAATGTATTTATATGTCTCAATCATACAGTTCAGCACTGGCTCTAGTAAACAGATTGGCTAGATAATGTTATGTGCCCCATGCATGATACAGCACTGTATTTTATTGGATCAGCTTACCTGGCTTCCATTAAGTTAGTGTCAGTGGCTCAGAAGGTTGTACACTCACCTTTGAGGCTGGAAGATCAAAAGGTTGTGGGTTTAGCCCCACATGTGGTACTTGGGGTAATTCCCAATTCTGATATTGTGGGGCAGTATAAGGGTGGTGCTGCACTCCTAAGGTACTGTGGATGAGACATTAAACTGAGGTCCCATCTGCCTGTTCTGGTGGTTGTTCAGTTGGACATTAAAGATCCCATGGCACTTCTCAAAAAGAGCAGGGGAATTTCCTGGTCAAATGTCCCCCATTCACTATAAATATCATCAACAGCCTAACCCGATTCAGTACGTCAGTTGGCATCTGTACCTGCCTCCCCCACCCTGTGGCAGACTGAAAATAGGCGTAATTGCCTAGCCCTCCTTTCCTGACCAACAAAAAATAAATATATTACAGGAGGGATATACATTTATTCAAATGTATGCATTCTTGTGCTATGGAAGAAGTCCCCGATTATATCTTGGACCTCTCAGTAGTAAGGAACCCCATGTATAGAATTATATCATCTACTGTCTTGAATATGAGGTTCCTAGAATTAATTCTAACACAAGCAGGTATGCCTTTTCATTTAATGATAGGTAGTTGGTAGGTATGTAGAGAGAGAGAGAGAGACAGATGGATGGATGGATAGATAGAGAGATAGATAGATAGACAGACAGACAGATGGACAGACAGACAGAGAGGTAATTTTAGTTATATCTCACCCTGCAGGAGGCTCAGGGCACTGTACATAAAATAAATAGACCAAAAAACACAAGTTTAAATAGAGCACATCAAGTAACTACATAAAACTCAGCATGATCACATGAAAACATTAAAAAGCATTAAAAGCCAGGGGGGGACCTGTGATTTGGAATCCGCCACCTTGTTGTTATAGATCATGTCTTGGACCCATCTCTTCTTTTTGTAAAGTGAAAAAATGGTTTGCTGAGTAACCCCAGAAAACCCGGCCCTGCTGCTGCAGAACTGGTTAAGTTCATTCTGGATGTTTGTGGTACAAGATGGAGGCAGTAGAATTAGATCAATGTAGAAAGTCATATTCAAATGTAATTGTGTATTTTATTTATAATAAAAGGATTTTCTTGGTTCACCAGTGTTTCTAAAACACTGTCCCTTACCATTTCTCACTGCACTCTGGTGGCTCTATAATTTGATTTGATTTGCAGTTTGTGAAACAATAAAAATCTTCTATTATAAAAAATAGCAAACACCCAGATGTGAATAACAAGCTGTCTCAGATACCTCCTGGGTACTGTTGCACCACATAGTGCACTCGAGCTTCGCTCTCATGCTACTTTGATGTCCCAGTGCCCACTCAGTGTCTAATCAACTTGTTCTTCACAGTTGGGGGATAATTATTCTAGAATATATATATATATATATATATATATATATATATATATATATATATATATATTTATTATTCGCTTTTGTTCACCGGGTAAGTGCACTAGACAAATCCTGTCTATTTTCAGGCACAACCTGGGGAAGGGGGATACAGATGAATGTCAACTGACCTTGAACCAGATTAAGCTGTTGGTGGTATTTTTAGTGAATGAGGGAAATTTGATCAGGACACCAGGGAAATTCCCCTACTGCATTGCTGTCAGTAGGGGGAAGTGATGGCGTTAGTCTGCAGAATGGCAGACTGTGTGCAACCTCTCACGGAGAAGGATGGTCTTTTGAGCTCTGATGGATCTGGCATGGATATTGTCATTTTTTTCTGAGGATTCTCTGCTTCTAAGGGAAGAAATTGTGTCTACCAATATTTTGCCTGAAATTGTGAGAGATATGCAGGAGACTACTGGTGTTGATCCAGTATTGGAGATCCCATTGGAAACTACTTGTTGTACTGCAGTTCAGGTGCCTGGTACTGTTCGTTCAGGAATGAGTTGTGTGGAGTTTATGAAGGAAAGCTCAAAGTTGGCTGGGGCCAACCATAACGTGTCAACACATGACTCAGTGGTTGCAGTGGAGAAACGGCATTGTGAGGAAGCGGCTCCTTTACCGCAGTTGATCTACTCTACATTGCAAGCAATGCAACAGCAGCTTGGACTATCTCCTGATGACAAAGACTATCTGAATAATGATTGGTCAGCTGAAAAAGTGCTTAGTGATTCTGGGTGGAAACACACGGATTCGGTACAGTGGACTCCTGACTTATCTTGGGGGAAAGATTCATTCGGAAGTTTGGCAGCAACAATGCATGCCACCAAGGACGAAATCCAGAGCTCAGGTAATGACTCTGTATCTTCTAAAAGGGCCCTCTTTATTAATACCGCGCAGGTTGTAGAGGATCAGGCTGTGGCCTTGTCTAGGCCAAGCACATCCAGGAAGGGAGAGCAGGGCTCTAGACAAGGACAGGCAGGTTCTAATCAGTCTGATTTTGGGGATGATAATACACAGCATTCTAGGCGGGTACCTATGTCAGAATTGTTTAAAAATAAATTAGAACATGCTCCAAGATGGAATGCAGTCAGACTGCGTTATAAGGGGGGTCTGATAGAACATCCTGATAGGTATTATGTTTCAAAACAGCTTTTAAGGGGTTCAGTGCGCTTTTTTCCTTCTGACATTTATGCCTTGATTCATGTTTCTGGTTAGGACTCTTTTGACATCAGCTTTAAGAGTAATGCTAATTTAGAGATGCTCTGGGAAAAGTATTCTACACTAAAATCTACTCCTTTATGGACTCCCTTTTATGCAATACCCCTTACACATCCCCAGATTAGATACATTACTATTATGTTCAGAAATGAGGGAGTCAATGTCAGTGACATTTATCACTGGCTCCAGAACAGGTGTGATATTTTAGGCCCCCCTGAAGCCATTCTTGATATGGAAGGGATATGGACTGGTGGAAAGAAGTTTAAGGTGCAACTATTTCAAGTTAATTCTGATATTATTCATCTACCTAATAGTTTATTTTTAGGAAAGGATGGGGGGTCTGTTTCTATGGGGGACAGCCTCGGGCCTGTTATAAATGTAGAGCAAAAACCCATATTAGTAGTGCTTGTGATATGTTAAAATGCTCCTTATGTGGGGCGTATGGGTATTCGATGGATTTATGTGATAATATCTTTCAATGTAACCTTTGTGATGACAAAGGTCATGCATTTGATCAATGCCCCTGGGCAAAACGAAATCACTCTGAAGGTTGGGATCAGGATGACTTGTTGAACAGGGCCCAAGAAAAAAGGAGGGACTCTACTTGTAGTTCTCTTACTGATTTGCAAGGGGAAGGTACAGAGCAAAGAGAATCTTTCGTTACACCTGGGCCTTCGGAGGTTGGGGATTTACCTTTGGTAGGTAAACCTACCTCTAGGCTGCAGCACACTGGTGAGGGTCCTATTGACACTTTTTCTAACAATAAATTACCTCCTGTCACTACAAAACATCTTATAACTAAATCTATTGCCACCTCCTTTTGAAATTGTAAAAGGTAGAAGGTTCACTAGGGCCTCTCTTCGACAAACAGTTGTAGGCCCAATACCCACTGAAAATGTTTTTGCGCCTTTACAAGATGATGTAGGGGACTCTGACTTAGACTCAGACACTTCTCATAGGTTAGAAATGGTCACTGAGGATGAGGACAGTAAAGCTACCGAGCTGGCAAAGGAAAAAAAATGGAAAAAAGGGAAAAAGAGGAAAGTGAGCCTTAGTCAAAAAGGAAGGTCCTAAACCTTATTAAATACTTATGGCTACTTTACAGCTAGCTTCATATAATGTATGTAGTCTGAAGGCCTACAAAAAACAAATCACAATATTGGCTTATTTGAATCTGCTTAAAGTAGATGTTATCTTTTTGCAGGAAACAAGATTGTCATCTATTTTTGAAATAGAGCAGATAAAAAAAGTTTTATTTGGGGTCCTTCCTATTGGACATTCGGGCCAGATTCCGCGGATGGGATAGGTATTTTGTTTAAGAATACTAAATTCCGAATTACTAAATTAGTGGATGTGAGGCCTGGATGAGCTTTAATTTTAGATTGTTCTTTGGGTGATTTCTCTTTTTGGCTTATTAATTTATATGCTCCCCAAACAAAGTTAGCTAGAATTGAATTATTTGAGGAATTAAAACCCTTTCTCTATACTAGATGGCATATAATATGGGGTGGGGACTTCAGCTGCGATATTGACATTAAATATTCTGGGGTTTCAACAAAAAAAATGTATCGTGATTTACATGCTTTAAAACAAATTATCGGGGATACCGGCCTATCAGATGCATATAGATGTTTACATTCTCATCATGGGGCTACTTATCATAGGTCGGCTACACATATAGACATGGTTTTTGTGTCTAAATATATTAAACCACTATCTAGCAAGGTTAAACCTACAGAATTTTCAGATCACCAAATTTTATTATGCGATTTTTGTTTATCTGGTATCCCAACTAGAATATTATCCACCATACAGAGGTGGAGATTAAATACATCCTTTCTAGATTTGCCAGATTATTATCATAATTTAGAAGTATTTTTTTCAGCCAAACTTTCCAGCTTATGTATGTTTGATAATATTTATGATTGCTGGTTAAATACTAAAACAGAGTTGAAGGCTTTATTCATCACTTGGGGAAAGCACAGAGCTAATTCCCATTATTTAAGGTATTTAACTTATAGGAATCAGTTGTATAAACTTACGTCTTTTCCCCCAAGTGATCACACAAAATTTAAATCACAAATTTCTGAAATAAAACAACAGATGAAAATTTACCAATATGACAGGGCTAAATCTTTCGAAATGGAATTTAGATTTGGAACACAAAAACAACCTGCTTCTGACCCCTATAAAGCCTGTAAAGCATGATTAGATAAAACTGTAATGACTAGCCTATGTACATCTGATGGAGGAATAGTAGATACAGATGTAGAAATGTTGCTGGTAGTACAGCAATATGTCACGGATATGTTTGCTGGCATCAGAATTCACAATACAAATACTTTGCCAGATAATTTTTCTGCACTATTACCTCAAATGAAAGAGTCCATGATACATCTTTTAACTAAACCTATTTCTTCGCAAGAAGTTGAGGAGGTAATTAAAAAATTAAATCTGGGTACTTCTCCAGGATTAGATGGTATTCCCAATGATTTTTATAAAAAATGTGTCTCATATATGGTTTATTTCTTACCTTTGGTATTTTATTATATATTGACTTCCACTTTTCATTTCGAAGAGTTTAATACTTCTCTTCTGAGTCATATTTATAAAAAAGGGGATAAGAAGTTATTATCTAATTGGAGACCTATTAGTCTTCTTAATAGTGATTATAAAATTTTAGCTAAAATTTTGCATAGTTGCCTGGTACAGGTGGCTGATTCATTAATTCATCCAGCTCAGACCTGTGCTATTCCCTATAGGAAAATTCAATATAATTTACACCTCTTAAGGGAACTTTTTGAGGCTAGCAAAATGAGGCATTGTTCAGGTTTAGTGGTAGCTTTAGATCAGGCCAAAGCCTTTGATAAGGTTAGGCATCAGTATATTTTTGATATACTGTTACAATATGGTATGCCTAAGCAGTTTGTGCAGTGGGTTACTCTTCTTTATACTCAGGCTGCCATAATAACTGATGGTTAATGGTCTTTTTGGAACAGAAATTAGGATTGGTAGAGGGGTCCAGCAAAGCTGCCCCCTTAAGCCCTCTGCTCTATGCTTTTGTGTTAGATCCAGTTATTCGGCAAATTCAATGGGATCAGCATATTACTGGTCTTTCTCCTGCACCCATGTTAGAAACTGAAACAATTACGGCATATGCTGACGATGTGACTTTATTAATGAAGGATGTTACTTTCCTTACAAAGGCACTAGAAGTTTTTAATTATTATGGGATATTTTCTGGTGCACAGCTTAATATGGAGAAGAGTTTTGGTTTTTCTTTAGATTCTACTCAGACTGGTATTATAGATTGTATGGGAATTTCATTTTCTGCTTCCCCAAAAAAATGTTAGGTATCTGGTTTGGGCACGGAGATATGGCAACTTATAATTGGAAACGGCAGTTGGTTTTGGGTGAAAGTAAAATTAATGTATGGAAGTAATGGAAATTCGGAAAAAAAAATGTATTGTGATAGTTAAACAATTTTTATTACCAGTTTTTCTTTATTTAAGTTACCTCTATCCACCTCCAATTAATTTAGAGACAAGATTATACAGTTTATTCTTTCAAATGGTGTGGGGAAACAGGTTGAGCCTGGTCAAGAGGGACATTACATACCTTCCCATCAAACAAGGGGGGTTACATATGGTGAATCCTTTGTTTTTTTACCACTCGATTTTTTTTATTTTCTTCTTTTAATTTTCTATGGAGTTTGGCTACTATGACATGGCAAAGATGGGCACAGTTCCTATGGAAACAGTATTTCCAGAAATGGACTTTATTGCCCCATAAGATTTTGGTTTCAGATGGTCTTCCAAGTTATGGGATTTCTTCTTTAAAGAAATTACAACAATGGAAAGTGTTTCAAAAATTGCTTTCATTAGATAGAAAAACCTTTTATTCCCATATAGTTTATGAAGTGCAACAAGTATCACTTCTTTTTCCTGAGTGTATTCCTACTAGAATGACTTTTGCCTTACATAAACTGACAGACTTTAGATTACCAGTACAGATATAGGATATTGTGTGGATTTCTGCCCAAGGGAGACTAGGAGTTAGAGGGAATCTTAAGTATAAACCACAGTCTGATAGGTATTGCCTTAAGCCCACATGTATTAATATAGAGGAAAGTCAGTCACACTTTTATCTAGAATGTGCTGATAGTAAATTATTTTAGAGTGAGGCAGCTATTAAATGGAATATACCTTTTTTGACTTTGCTTTCATATAATACCTTAATTTTAGGAGATTATACAGGGGTTTGGAAAAAATTTCATAAAAGTACTTTGAATGTTTTTTTGCATATATTCAATACTTTTTGTGACAAGCCAGGTGTCAATATGTATTACAACAGCAGCAAGTTATGCATTCTATTATTATTTCACAAACTGAGGCAGGGTTGCTACAGGTTAAAGAAAAAGACTGTCATAAATTTTCTCCAGAGAAACTGGTTCAATTTTGGAAATATTTTCCCATTTGATTGTTTTGTGTATTTAATTTACTTTGACCATTTTCTTTTCGGTAAATATTTGATGTCATTATATCTTACATGAGCAATTGTTTTGATGAAATTTCAGTTTTTCTGTGACGTTATGTTTATTTTGCTCAATAAACTTCCCCTACTCTTTTCGATAAGTGCCATGGGATCTTTAACATCCACCTGAACTACCACCAATCCAGGCAGATGGGACCTCGGTTTAACGTCTCATCTGAAAGACGGCACCTCAGAAGTGCAGCACCCTTCTCATGCTGCACTACAGTGTCAGTACTGGGACATTAACCCAAGTGCCAGATGTGGGAACTGAACCCACAGCCCTCTGATCTCCCGGCCTCAGTATATACACTGTAGGTGTTACCCAGCTGTATGTATGTACGAGCCATGGCACATTTCCAGTTGCAACCCAGGGTAATAGGGAGACAAAATATACAACATATAGTCAAATTATGCCAAGTATAAATAGAAAAATGCAACATGTAGCAAAAATACAGTAATTAAACAATAAATACAAGACAATAAACAGGGTACTGGCTAGTATATAAGCACTGCTGCAGGAACATTATGATGAAGTACTAGAGAGTGTAAAGGCAAAATTAACTATGACCAGGGCAGGAGCAGAGGGGGCAGCTAGCCATTTGAGATGGCATTTGAAGGAGAAAATGTAAGGGGAGAGGCGGAAGGTGGGAAGGAAATTTTTCCAGATGGAGGTAGGACACGAGAAGAAAGCAGATTTTAAAGCAACAGAGCTGGAGTGTGGAATTGAGAAAGTATGAGAGTTGTGAGAGCAAAGAGAGGAAGACGCAGAAGGAATAGGTGAGAGGAGAGAGGATATTACAGTAGTGAGCCAAACTAGTACTTAGAAATGATGGATGCACCATGTGTGGGGTGATGGCACGGAAGGGAAGGGATATAAAGGAAAGTGTAGAGGTTGTAGTGATGCGTTCAAGGAGGAGCATTAGCAGCAAAATGGCAGAAGACATTACAGAGGGTGTCTGGTCTGGCAAGGGAGGAGGATAGGTGGTGCCACAAACCACATTTGCATAGTCATCCACCAAGAGAACCATTTTAGGGATCAGTTCATGGAGGACTAGGGATGAAATACAGTCTTTGGCGTGGTAGAGGGCATCAAGTTTAGGGTGGCATTTGTTGTGGATGGCATCAACATGGAGAGAGAAGTCTGGCCTACTATCCTACCACACACTGAGATATTTGAAACGGGATAATGTCAAGAGGAGTGATATCCAGGGTGGAGAAAATGGGAAGGGGGGGGACAGAGAGCCTGGCCAGATTTTTGGCTGGTGCCAATAGTCAAAGACACAGTTTTCTTTGTGTTACCAATGAGTTGGTTAAAGTGGAACCAGTGCTGGACATTGTTAAAGTCACAGTGTAGCAATGATTCCAAGATTGAGACTGTGGCACCCAAGGCAAAGAGTACTGCGTCATCTGCATATCTGTGAATATGCAAGTCAACACAGAGAGATGGGAGGTCATTAAGAAAAATGGAGAATAAGATGGGATTCAGGAAGGAACAAGTCATCGCCAACCTGCACTGATTGAAGATGGCTTGAGAGGTAGTCTCTAAACAAGTCAATTGCTGGTGCATAAAGACCTGCGGATCTCAATTTCTCCAGAATTAGGGGTGAGTTACCGAACCAAATGCTTTAGCAAGGTCAATGAAGATGGTAGCAGTGAAGTGTCCCTGATCCGTACCAGTGAGGATGGAGTCAGTAACACATAGTAGGGAGGATACAGTGGAATGAGTCTTTTAGAAACCAGGCTGGGAAGTAGAAGGGAAATTAGAGGGATAGAGCATGTCAAAGAGTTGGGAATAAACTAAGGAACAGAGAGGTTGAATGATAGTTACCAGGCGGTGTTGGGGATAGCACCCTATATGAGCACCTATTATTGAGTGACTCAATATAAGCGACTCAATAATAGCGCTTGGAAGTACAGCGACTGGTGGAAAAAGTCACTATATCCTATAGAGCGAGAGTAGCAGGGAGCTACACTCACTATAGCAGGATATGGGATGATGCTTGGCCTAGTTCTGCTGAGCTGGCCGTGTAGCGTAGTAGTGTACGCTACCGCCCCTGAAGCCAGTGACCTGGGTTTGGGCCTAGTGGCAGACAAAATAAAAATGTTTGTTTTTCTTTCCATTTTCTTCTAAGTCTGTGCCCCCCGCAGAGTTGATTATATTTATTTGGGGGGAAGTGGGGGGGGCTTGCCCCCTGCAGAGGGGGTGCAGGGGGCATAGCCCCCTGCACTTAAATACATATGGGCCCAGATATTCAAACTGCACCAGGCTGTGGCGCAAGCCTGGGTGCAGCACAAATTGGCTGCGCAGGGGCGTTGACTGGGCGATATTCAACAGAGCTGTGCCATGGCTCAGCATCGTTGAATATTGCACCCTGGCTACTCGCAGTGTACATGGCGCAGTGGCACTGCGCCAGCGCAAGTGGCCAGAGTGGAGCAGGGGGATGCGCTAATGCAAGTTCCATTGCACTAGGTGCAACAACCGCGATATTCAAACGTGCACATGCAAATGGGGCCATAATATGCGCCAAAGGTGAAATGGGGCCATTTGCATATCGTCTCTTCATTGCATTCCAGTGCGCGATCCCCAACAACTTGCGCCTGGCACCTGCCAGGCAGCAGTCGTTGGGGACCGACGCCCCCTGCAGCGCGGCAATGCTCCCCACAGCCCGATCACGGGCATTTGAAAAATAATAAAGTATCCAATATCCCTGGTGGTCCAGTGGACCGCTGTCAGCCTGATTGCAGGCTTAAGTAAAATAATAATAATTCCTATAACCCTGGTGGTCCAGTGGACCGCTGTCAGCCCGATCGTGGGCTTAAGTAAAATAATAATGATTCTTTTTTCCCTGGTGGTCCAGTGGACCACTGTCAGCCCGATCGTGGGCTTAAGTAAAAAAATAATAATGATTCCTTTTTCCCTGGTGGTCCAATGAATGGACTGCTGTCAGCCAGATCACAAGCTTAAGTAAAATTATAAAGATTCCTATATATCCCTGGTGGTCCAGCAGACCCCTCCCCCACCCACTGATCCTCACTGCCCGCTCCCCCATCAGCGGCGGGCGGCAGCACCCACCCGCTTGCCGCCCGCCAACTGACACCATCAGTAGGGCTGCACACCCTTAAGCCTGCAATCAGGCTGACAGCGGTCCACTGGACCACCAGGGAAAAAGGAATCTTTATTATTTTACTTAAGCCCGTGATCAGGCTGACAGCAGGGAAAAAGGAATCATTATTATTTTACTTAAGCCCGCGATCAGGCTGACAGCGGTCCACTGGACCACCAGGGATATAGGATTCTATTTTTTCATACCAGTGCCCGCGATCGGGCATGGAGGGTCGCAACCACAGAGGTGGAGTCAGATGCTCGGTGGCTATCCATAGTGGTAGCTGCCGTGTTGCGCTTCCTGCACACGGCAGCTCACCTGTGGGTGGCCAGCCGCTGTCTTTTTTTGGATCAACTTTAGCGGCACAAGTAGGGTTAGATGCATGGCTCAGCACATCCTGGCTGAATATCGGATTTGCAGAGTATGCATGGGTACGCCCTCACCACCTGCGCGCCTATACATTACTGATGCACTCGCGCGACGGGATTTGTGCCAGGCGCAATTCCCATGTGAATATCGCGCCAGGGCACATCAGTGCGTTGTGCATGGCACAACACTGTTGTGCTATGCGCAACCCTTTTGAATATCTGGGCCATGGTGTTTTTTCTTTGGATGCAATAAGCGACCATCACTATTTGCGACAGTCGCTCTAATGTCCATCATCCTGTTTATGTCGGATGGGTTTTTTCCTCGCTCTTTGTGGTCCACGTTCATTAGGAGTCACCGTTATCACATAATTCTGGTGTTGGGTCACCACTCTGGTAGATCAGGAGTACCTTGTCAAATTTTCAGGACTGAGGAACAATGCAAAGGGAGAAGAATAAATTAAGTAGATACGAAAGGGGTACAGCGATAGCAGGGGCAGAGAGACGGAGCAGTTTATTTTATTTATTTTTAGTTGACTGGGAAAGAGGACTAGACAATTTTTTGCCTATTTTCAGCCTCGTCCAAGGGGAGGGGGATACAGATGGATGCCAGCTGAAACTGAACCCGATTTTAAGCTGTTGGTGGTATTTTTAGTGAATGGGGGAAATTTGGCCAGGGCACCGGGGAAATTCCCCTACTGAATTGCTGTCAGTAGGGGGAGCTGCTGTCTGATCTTTCAGATGGCCACTCGGTGTAAGGACTCCGTGTGTGAGGATGCTGCTATGGTGGGAGAGCAGGCCTCCTCTTCCACCTGTAATTTGCCAGAGGCTGTGCAAGATGCTAATCAAGTAGCATTGCAGTTTGCTATAACAGAAGATGGCCTGGAAATGTTTCATTCTGCAGAGGATTTAAGTATTCAGATGGATGGTTCAGACAGGATGGCTACTCAGCTTTGGGATTCTATGGTTTCACAAACTGTTACGGTTCCGCTGCAACATGGTGAGTAAATTATGCAGACCTTCTCGGACGCCAAGAGGGAAAAGGAGCGATTTGAGCATACTGCTCAGCTACCTCAGGTTGCGTTGGAACCCCTCTCTGTCATCAATCCTGGGCGGCCTGTCAAAGTACAGCATGACGTAGCAGCATCAAAGGTCCCATCAGGACCAGGTGAGTCACACCACACTCGCTTACCTGTCAGTGCCTCTTGTTCTGCTGTGACTGTGGAGCTGGCTGGCAGTAGTTATGTTACTTCTAACAACGTGTGCCAAGAGTCTGAGTTTTCCTTGCCCGTTTCAACTGTTGTAGATGGAAACTCTGCAATTCCCCTGGTTGTTTTCGCTGCTTGGGCGGGGCAGAGTTCTGCTGTGCTACCAATGTGGGAGGATTCACAAGCTGGATCCCAAATGTCTAAAACAGCAGGGTTTGTTTTTAAACATCCTGGGCTTCCTCCAGATGGAAACGCTGCTCCAAGGCTGATTTGTTATCAATCTGTGCCCCATGCTCAGGAAAATCTAACTACGTTCTCCTTTCCTGGGAAGGAGGGAAGCAGCAGACAAATAAAAGAGGATGGTACTAAATTTGAATGGGACTCAGTGGCACTGGCTAAAAGACAGGTCTCTGTTGAACATTATGAACAGCCTTTCCCTGTTTCTAAGGACTCTTGTCTAACAGTTGGAGAAATAAACCCTTGCGATCCCTGGTCCCCACAAACCACTTTATTGGCAGCTGACTGGAAACAGCAGTCCGGTGGTACCTGGCTTCCAGATCCTGCTTGGGATTCTACTTTCGATTTTTCATAAATGTCCCCCACCTGGCTCCCAGGGGCCTGTGATGGAACTATCTCTGTGTCTAATGCTTCTGTTCGACCACTTCATGTTGGCTCACAGCATGCAGGGCCTGAGACAGGAGTCTTGCCCTCTACTACCACCACAGCACTACCCCAGCAGACTGCTGTGCCTCTGGCCTCAGTTGCCGTGGAGGCTGGACAAGGCCTTCCCTCAAAAGACTCTGGTTTGCCTGATGCCCCTAATCATAAGCCTTTACTGTCTGATCTTTTTACTAAAATTAAAAAAGAGGCAGCCCCCAGAAGGAATGCTGTTCGCATTCGATATAAGGGTGGGTTGGCTGATAGACCTGACAGGTATTATGTGGGAAAATATTTATTAAAGGATTCTTTGCATTTTACTCCTAGGGAGGTTTTTGCATTTATAAATATTTCAGGGGAAGATAACCTCGATGTAAGTTTTCGCACAGCACATGCCTTAGATTTATTTTGGGAACAGTGCGGACAGGTTAAATCTCCCCCACTTGGCCCCCTTTTTGGTGATCCCGCTTACCAAACCTTTAATAAAATATGAGGCAGTTATGTTTCGCAATGAGGGGGTTCATGTGGAGGACATTACCTATTGGCTGTCTCAGAAATGCGAGGTACTTAGTGCCCCTGAGGCAATTTTGGAAACAGAGCTATTCTGGACTGGAGGCTGGAAATATAAAGTAAAATTGAGACAAACTGATTTAGGGGTAGAACATATTCCTAACTCCTTTTTGTTGGGGAAAGACAGGGGAGTCTGTTTTTATGGGGGGCAACCTAGGGCCTGCTATAAGTGTGACTCTAGAACACATTTATCTAGCACCTGTGATAAACCCCACTGTGATAATTGTGGAGAGATTGGCCACATTGCTATGCAATGTTGTAGTCATTCACGCTGTGATGTTTGTGAAGAGTATGGGCATGTGTTTGGTGAATGCCTTTGGGCCACCAGGAATAAGGCGTCTCATGTGAGCCCGGAATTGTTAATACAAAAGGAGCAAGACACTGCTACTGCCCCTCTTCCTCCCTCTCTCTTCAGAGAAACCAAGTATGGTGTCCACTGATCCTGTGATAGCTGATCCAGCTCCTCCTTTAGTTTCTGTTTCTACGGCCCCACCTTTGGGTTTTGAAACCCAGGTCCCTTCTCCATTTCCCCCTAGAGAGGACCTTAGTTCGGCACCTTTAATTAATCCTGTGGTGCTTCCTCCTGTGTGTTATATGGATTTAGAGGGCATGTGGGGAGGCGAAACTGTTCCTCCAGTGGTTGTCCCACTGCCTTGTAGACAGTCATCAAGGTTTTGTAAACCTAAACCCCCCCACCCAATTTTTATTCAGATAACTCCTATGCTGCCTTTTTTTGGGGTGACTCAGAAATGGAACAGGGGGATTCAGACTCACAGAAGTCTGGTGCTGATCCCTCTACTCAACCTACAGGGGATTATAAAGGGAAAAAGAGGAAAAAATAGTTAATGATTTAACCTATGCTGATGGCAGGTTACACCTGGGGATCTTTAAATACTCATAGCGTCCTGAATAATGCCAAGCGACAGGCTGTGTTTCAATATCTTCATGAGAAGAATATTGATATTTGCTTTTAGCAAGAAACCTGGATGTTTTCTGCTGAACAAATTTTTACATTTCAGTGAGATTGGCCTTGGGGGCCTTCCTACTGGTCCTTTGGACCAGATAAGGTGGATGGAGTTGGTATTCTTTTTAATTCTTACAACTTTACTCTATACAAATTGTTGGATCTCTGTGCAGATCGAGTGTTGATTCTGGATGGTAAGTAGGATGCCATGGACTGTAGACGTATCAACATTTATAACCCTCAGATTAAAGCTGAACAGGTGGCTTTGCTACACTCAGTTCAGCCATATTTGGTCACTTCTTACCATGTCCTGTTTGGGGGGATTTTAATTGTAACTTCTCATCTGTTGGGAACCTTCTATGCAGCCAGCTCAGAAGAAAATATACTGTGCTGCTAATGGATGGCTTTCTTTTGCCCGACACCCCGATGATGAAACACAGAAAATGACCACTACAGCAACAGTCGCTGTAATGGTCCGTTTCCGTGTTTCGCTTCCCCCCAGTGTCCTGCCCCCTCCCCGGACAAACTCCAACCTGGAGTTGAGAATCCTAAAGTCTGGGGTGTGTGGGGGGGCACAGCCCCCCACAGAAAACACTGGGGGCTTGGGTGGCACAATACCTGCATCGGTATTGTGCCGTCGCTGTGCGGGTGGTTGACAGATTTACAGTCGACCAAACATGGTGCTTCCGATGCTAATGCTCTTGTAAATCTTTTTAAAATGGCAGGCCTTATAAATTGTAACAAATTTCAGACTCATGGGCCACAGTTTACTTATACTCGGTGTAAATTTAAAACTACAATAGACCACTTGTTTATTTCTGCTAATGTTCCTGATGGTAGCTTTATTGTTCAACCAGTGGAATTTTCAGACTATGTTTTCTTATCTTATACCCTTGGGCCTGGATCTTTTACACCTTAAGAGCGTAATAGATGGAAGTTGAACACTTCTGTATTAACTGACCCATATGTAAGGTCTAGTGTTTCTAATATCCTTGTGGCTTGGCTATCAGTTGCTTTTTTATATTCTGATTTGGAAGAATGGTGATTGGAAACTAAATCAGATATCAGGACTTGGTTTATTAAGTTTGGGAAACATATAGGTAATAGTAAGTTTTAAAATATCTCACTCTCAGAACTCAATTACAGAGGCTTTATTCCTTGACTTATATGTCACGGCATGATTACTCGGAACAAGCAGCAACTATTAAGGACTAAATGAAGTCATAGCAGTATGACGGAGCCCAGACTATACAGGCAATGTTACACAGTGGTACCAGGAAATCCTCCGAGGGAGACCCTTTTGCAGCGTGTAAAACATTATATGATTCTACTGCCTTAGATTCTCTTATTGATCAGGATGGTAGTAAGACAGATACAATTGACGGGACTGAGTAATTATTGGAGCACCATTCTTCCTCTCTGGCTCCTCCCATACCTATTTTACAGCAAAAGATTGCAGATTTCTAATATGGTATTCGTAGCCCCCCCTTTGCCTTTACTGAGATAGAGATACAATCTGCTATTAGACAGTTAAACAATAATACTTCACCGGGTCTAGATGGGTTACCAAATGCATTTTATAAGGCCTTTCTACATGAGCATGTTCTTTATTTAAAGCTAGTGTTTCAGTATTTTGTTCTAACTGACACTGTATACCCCTCCTTTTCAGATGGCCTACTGATACATTTATTTAAATCTGGAGATAAATCTAACATTAAGCATTGGAGACCTTTACCTTACTGAATTCTGATGATAACATTTTGGCTTCCCTTATTAATACCTGATTTAAGCAGTATGCTGCACTGGTGCTTTCCTCACAGCAATTCTGTGGCTTGCCCAATAGGAAAATTCTGACTACCTTAATGGTTATCAGGGATGCTATTGAGCATTTGACACTTTCCAGAGATTCAGGGTGTATAGCTGCTGCAGATTTAGAGAAGGCCTTTGATAGGGTGTACCATCCCTTTCTGTTCCAGGTCCTGGCAGTTTATAATGTCCCTTTGGAAATGATCAACTGGATTAAACTTCTTTATTCCTCTTTTCAGATTTACCCCTTTATACATGGTCGGGTGGCACAAGGTTTTTCGCTCCACACTGGAGTATAACAGGGTTCCCCCTTGAGCCCCCTATTATATGTGTTTTCATTAGACCCCCTTCTAAGATTATTTATTGATCATTCCACATGGGTAGGGATAGCAGGACCTGGGCTACGGAAAGAGTTGGTGGTTCAAGCATATGCAGATGATGTTTGTGTTTTATTTACACATCCTAGTCAGGTTTCTGTGTTTATGTCCACATTTAAAAAATATGCTAAGGTCTCTAATGCTAAATTGAATGTAGCTAAAACTAGAGGGTTATTTATAGGGGTAAGTAATCAGGCTGTTTGTCAACAGGCAGATGTTGTTATTGCTTCCACACCCCTTTCTATTTTGGGAATTCATCTTGAATCACAGAATCTGCCCTCTGGAAAACTGGGAGCTAGCTCTCCATAAAATACAGACCAAGATTCTGAGATGGAGGCAGTGGAAGCTCACCAAACATAAACTAATTCAAATTTTAAAACAGTTTATAATGCCCTGCCTGCAGTATGTGGCTATGATTTTCCCTTTACCTATAGCATTAGAAACCAGGATCTATAGTTTATTTTTTCAAATGCTGTGGGGCAATAGATTAAACCCGATAAAAAGGCAATATACTTATTTGGATAAAAAACAGGGGGTATAGGTATGATTGATCCAATTGTATTTTGTTTTTCTTTATTTTTTTCTCACACAATTAAATGCGGATTATTATCTGTGGGTAGAGGGGGAAACCAGTGGGTGAAATTGGCTCTAGGGGAATATTTTGTTGTGTGGCATGATATGGCTCCAAAATTTAGTAAATCTTTATGTGTGCCAGCATATTTTAAGCCTGCTATACAAAAATTATATAACTGGAATGTTACTAAGAGTATGATACAACAGTCCTCTGGGAAACATCTTTACAAATTGCTTTTGACTAGACTATATCCCATGGAACCAGCCTTTAAGAACTGTCCGGCAGTGGATAACCAATTTATTTTATCCCAACTTAGTAATAATAGACTTCTTCCTCATATGAGGGAAACTCTTTGGCTGCTCATGTATGGCAGGCTGAATGTGCGAGGGAATGCTAAATATAAGGCCAAGGAGGAAAGGAACTGTCCTTATCCAGATTGCATCAATATAGAAGAAATTATGGAACATTTTCTTTTGCAGTGTTCATTTTCTCAGTCTTTGTGGAAATATTTGGCTGGGAAATGGTCTTTGAAGTGGTTGGCACAGCTTACCTATGAGGTTCTGGTTGTTGGGAAATATCCTAGAGGATTATGTCAGTTCCATTCTGATGCTTTCTCTCTTTTTTTTAGTTGTCTCAGATTTTATCTGTGGCAAGTACGGTGTCAATGGGTTATTTATCAGAATAGGATGACTTATGACTGTTTTAGTCAAATAATAGTTAAGGAAATGCAGAAAATATATTTAAGAGATTCTCAGATTTATTCATCTCACATGGTCACTCAATGGTGGAAAGGTTTTAATGTCTTTATTAAATATAAATAGGATTTTGGTTTGATATTGATGATTACTTTCTACTCTTAATGAATGAGGAAGGGGTGAGATTTTTGTGTGTATTTATGAGATCTGTGTGATGTAATACTTATCCCTGTTTATTTTTTTTTCCCTTTTCTTCAGGATTCTGTATGATATATGTTGCTTTGGATATTTTCTTTATTTTTGTATTCAATAAAAACTCCTCTACTCTTTCGGTAGGGGTCACTGTCTCGCAGGTGTGTGGTGGAACTCAGAGTGGAGCCGGAGAAGCTGGTATGTGGTTGTGCTACAGTATCCTCGGTGAGCATGTCAAGCGCTGATAGTGAGGATCGACAGTTTCAAAAAAATGGAATTAACTAACCCTGAAACTCCTGTGGTGGATATCGTGGAGCAGGAGAAGATCTAACAGCAAGCCCTGGAGGAAAAAATCTGGATCACAAACTTGGACTACCAAAATGCCTCAGTCAAACTTTTGGAAGAAAAGAAACAGAATCGGCTGCAAGGTAAGTCTCCTTCCCCGGAGACTTCTGCTTCTAAAGTTTTCTTATCTGAAGTGGGCTGTGATCTTAACAAAAGTCCTACTCATGGTGCACATGATAATGTACGAGTTTTTCAACATGCTCCAGGTGACGAAGGATGGTCAGCTGATGACGCACTGTCGAAAGCCGGGTGGATTCGGCAAGCAGTCAGCACCTGGGCCATAGACACAGACTATGAGGTTCCCCTGAGTATGACGACTTCTGTGGTGATGCTTGCAGACCCAGAAAGCCCAAGTGCTGCTCAGGAAGATTTATTTTTGCAGCATGGTGGGAATTGGGACTGGGAGCAAATGTCACTCTTACTAGGTATGCACATTCCTTTTCTCCCTTAAATACTCAGGAGATGGAGGGGTCTGATATTCTGCAGGATAAAGAGGATGGCTCTCGCCCTCCGGTTCAGCTTATACAAGGGGATGATGTACAGGAGGAAGTGGAGGATTCAGTCCCAGCCTTGCAGGCACCCAGGCAAAAGCGTACCTATGCAAGATTGTTCCACAAACCAGTGGAACAAGCAAAACAGTGAAATGCCATTCACTTACGATATTTGGGGGGCATGAGTGAGCTACCGGACAGGTTCTACATGGGGAGAATCCTTTTAAAACAGTCCCTGGGATTCTCCCCAAATGAAATCTATGCTTTGATACATGCTCCAGGTGAGCATACATTTGATGTTAGTTTTGGAACCCTGGGGGTTCTTGAAAGGTTCTGGACAAAGTACTCTATACTGAAAACTAATCCATTATGGTCCCCATTCCAGGTTATCACCTTTACAAAGCAATATTTTCGTATAGTGATGGTCCAGTTTTGTAACGAAGGGGTGAATATCACTGATATTTTATAGTGGATGGAGAAACGCTGTGACGTACAAGGTACCCCTGAACCTATTCTGGATTCTGAAGGGTTTTGGAATGGGGTTGGCGCCTTAAAGTAAAGCTTTTTAAAATTGACAATAACTTTCAGCATTTGCAGAACTGTTTTTTTCATAGGCAGAGATAAGGGGTTCATTTTTTATGCAGGTAAAACCAGAAAATGTCATAAATGTGGGTGTCCCGCTACATAAGTACCACTTGTGATAAAATGATCTGCTTCCGATGTGGAGAACTGGGCCTCTCTGGAATAGAGTGTGACAATGCCCCAACATGTAACTTTTGTGATGAACTTGGACACACATTTACAGAGTGTCCTTTGGCTTCTCATAATACTGATGATGCTGACTTTGCCATGAGGGATTTTTATATCGACACAGCTAAGTTAGGAAGGGATCCCCTTGACCCGAGACCTCCTAGGGGCCCACATCCTGCTCTTAGACCTGCTTCTTCCCCAGTCCCAGGCATTCTTGTTTCAATTCCTGTTTCTCTTGATCATCCTGGTGAGACCCCGGCAGCAACTGCTGATTTACTAGACATTTCTGAACAGGTTACTGGGGTGACTCTGGTTGTAGCTACCGCTCCTACAAGAGAGGAAATGGCCCATCCACCTCCCCTTCTTCATGGTCCCCCCTTTGTTAGTGGAAGACATTTAGGTGAACCCTCCTGTGTGACAGAAGCTGTTGGGCTCCCCCAATCCCCTAGTATTCAGCTCTCCAATAAGTTTGATGCCTTACCAGTGGAGGAGAATACAGAAGACATAGACTCAGATGCAACATCTAGGTCCTCCTTGCAAAGAGACCCTGTGTCTGATGTGGATCTAGGTATAACTCCAGAAAGCTCTAAGAAGCCCAAAATGAAAGTAGGTCTCAGGATAGGGTTATGGAAAAGCACCTGTATAAAACAGTCTTCCACCTGATTACACACTTTTGACTCTCTCTTTCTTCCTATGATTTAACTGTTGCAACTGACTGTGAATAGTATTCATTCTGAAAAAAAAGGCTTGCTACTTTTGATTTTTTTTCAGGATCAGATATTGATTTGGTTTTCTTTCAAGACACCAGACTATATACCACTGAGGATTCTGAAGCTGCTTCTACTGCATGGCTAAGGGGTGAATGTTATTGGTCGGGTGGAGGGGGTGACGTATTATGCTCTGGAGTGGGCTTTTGTTTTTTGAATTCTGATATATCAGTAAATAATGTAGTGGACATAGCTGCTGGCAGTTGTCTACTATTGGATGTTCCAGTACATGACTCTGACTTTAGACTCGTTAATATTTATGGCCCTCAATCTAAAACTGAGTGGATCTATTTATTGATAAAAATCCAACCTTATCTGTTTATCAGAAGGAATGTTCTTTTTGGGAGTGATCTCAGTATTAATAAGACAGGATAGGGGAGCTAATAGTGCCAAATTATATTGTAATTCAAACTTTTTGAATGAGTTACTCCAGCTTACTGGTTTGAAGGATGTTTTTTTTACTGCAGGGCGAGATGTTGCCTATACATATTTTTCTGGGTCCTGTAAATCTTGTATACATTATTGGTTTATTTCCCCTAATCTTCAGTATAGGTCCCCTATCTTGACCCCGGTAGTGACATCTAATCATGTGCTTTTAAGGGTTACAATTTCTAATTACCATGCTACCTCTAAAGGACCAGGGTACTGGAAACTAAATCTTTCCTTCTTAGACTTTCCTGAAATTAGAGAGGGATTTCTTTCTTTATTGAATGCAAGGAAATCAGTGCATTTTTTTATATGACTCGGCCCAACAGTGGTGGGAAGACACTAAAGTGGACATAAAAAATTATTTTCAACATATAGGGAGGTTGCTGTGTAGAGCAAAACAAGATTCCTATCAGACATTGAGACATAAACTTTTCCTGCTCTATTCCAAATTGAATACAGGGGAACATGTCGACATGTCTGATCTGCAAAACATAAAACTCCAATTGTCCCAAGCACAGTACAATAGGCATACGACTTTAGAGACAGAACAAAAGTTTGGGCTTCATGG
Source organism: Neoceratodus forsteri (assembly GCA_016271365.2). NCBI lineage: Eukaryota > Metazoa > Chordata > Ceratodontiformes > Ceratodontidae > Neoceratodus > Neoceratodus forsteri. The sequence goes on along the minus strand of JADMNL010000022.1, from coordinate 458,962,322 downwards.
GAGACAAGAGGCTATAAATCCATTTGAAAGTTGTGCGGCACAACACACCAAGAATGAAATGCGACAGCTAGTGACATCATCAGGTGGCATGGTTTCTCAGAAGGAGATTTTGAATGAATTAGATAAATATCTGCAACAGCTGTTTTGGGCAGACCCACAGCTCTCTGCAGAGAACATTGATGCTTGGTTACTTACTTGTGACTTACCAACTATTCCCAATTGTTTTATTCCCACCCTAGTACAACCAATTACTCAGCAAGAATTGGAATCAGTGATTATGGCATTACCTAGGGGTAAAGCTCCAGGTAATGAAGGATTCCCAAATGAGTTGTATGCTTTGATCTGTGCTACTGTGGGTCTGGAATTACTTCAAATGTATACAAATAGTTTAGAACAAGGGCTTTTTTCTGCTAGTTTTAATCAGGGATTAGTGATTTTTTACATAAATCAGGTAGCAAAGAAGATCTTAGGAAGTGGAGGCTAATTACGCTTCATAATACTGACAGTAAAATCTTGACAGAGATTCTTTGTAAAAGAATTTCTCTGGTTTTGAATTACATTTTATATACCTCACAATTTTGTTCAGTTCCTGGAATGACTATCACAGATGTCCTGATTTTATTAAGGGAGGTTATGGATAGGAGTAGATTGGGTGAGGTTACAGGGTTTTTACTTAGCCTGGACCAACAAAAGGACTTTGATACAGTCTCCCACCTTTATCTTTGGAAATGCATGGAATGCTTTGGGTTTCGAGATTTTTTTATTTCTTGGTTGAGGAGATATTATAGTAATGCAGAGGTCGCCCTGTATGTGAATGGGTGGACTGGTAAATTTTGTAAGCACACTAGGGGTGTGCATCAGGGTTGTCCCCTTAGTCCTCTTTTATATATTTTGACTTTGGAACCCCTTTTGGTATGGTTTGATATGACTGAGGTCATTAGAGATCTTTCATGTCATAGTGACACTCCTGAGCTTAAAACAATTGCTTATGCTGACAATCTTTGCATCCTCTTGGCAGATCTCCTATCCAGGAAAGCTATAAAAGCAGCGACAGTAGCTTTCATGGAAGGTACGGGAGCTCAAATTAATCTACATAAAAGTAAGTGTCTTTTTCTTGGTGGGGATACTTGTCCATATGATGTTGTGATGGGCATCCCAGTAGTACAGTCTGGTTTTAAAATTCTCGGCATACATTTTAGAACGGTCAATGCTGATGAGTTTAATTGGGAACTCCTTATTAAAGAGGTGAAAGTCTGTATAGGCATTTGGAATAAATGGAGAATGTCAAAAACAAAACACATACATATATATGGTTAAAACCTTTTTGATATTTTTTTTTAATATTTAGCTGTGATTTATTCACTCCCTAGACATATGGAAACTACCCAGTTAAGTGTGTTTTTTCCAAGCGATATGGGGTAGTCGTTTAAACCCCATAAAACAAGGCATCTTGAATCTACGGAAAGAGCAAGTGGGTTTGAATATGGTTAATTCCATTTCTTTCTTTTTTCTATATTTTTATATGTTGACATACACCCTTTAATAGTAAAAACCTCGCATGTTTGGTCTCCGTGGGTGATTGATACTATTTTCCCATGGATTGCGGATTGGGGCTGGGATGCAATCATTTCAAGGCAAAAACACATACAGAGTCTGCCTATGGTAATTATTATTATTATTATTGCTTTGGCAAATTAAAATTATGGAAAATCACCAAAGCTATGGTCACTCATAAAAACGCAAAATCATTTTATCAGTTTATCCAGCAAACATATCTTTTTTAATTTTCCTGAATTTTTTAATAGACCTCATCCTGAGATTCTGCACATTAGGGCTATGTTACTGCACTCTAAAATCCCTCCTTTTATGTGGGATGTTACATGGTTGGGTGTCCATGGAAAGTTGAATGTGAAAGGCAATTTAAAACATAAAAGTGTGGAAGAAAGAGCTTGTCCGAGAGCCGACATTTGCCAGGCACCTATAGAAACAATGGAACATCTGTTCTTTTTATGTCCTTACATACAGCAATTCTGGTCAGTATTGTCCAGTCATTGGGCCCCTTCACCATTTATTGGACTTACTTCAGAGGTTTCACTACTAGGTATATTGCCTAACCATTGGAAACCTTACGATGCTGGTATTTCACATGGTATTTTGGGATGTATTAAGTATCATATTTGGCAAGTGTGTTGTAGATGGTCTTTACAACAATATGTTGTGACTCCAGAACAATTGTTTTGGACTATTAAGGAAGCTGTGTTGTCTATAAGACGGGAAGAGCAGACAAGTCTTCTTGTAGAAATTTATAACAAGAGATGGAAGTTATTGCACTGGTTGGATATGGGATGATGGGGTTTAGGTATTGTTACCCAGGAACATATTCATTTTGATGCCCAGGGGTACTTTTCCTTCTCTCAAGTCTCTTAATTTGCCTGCCTATATATACACATTTGTTTTGTAAACTTGAATTATTATACCCCCCCTACTCCTGTGGTGGGGGCAGGGGGAGAGCAGGTTATTGGGTATTTTCCAAATTTTTCTTATCATATTACATATTTCTTTGGAAAATTATCTAATAGGTATGATTAACATACTTACTTGGTTTTCTTATTTATGAATTATGACTGGGGACATGTATGAATTAAAAATTTTTTGTTGTCTTTAAGTTCTTTTTCTCCACAACATTTTTTGAATTTTGTTTCAGTTTGCATAGTATGTTTATAATACTTTTTTGATTTGTTCCTTTATTTCTGTATTATTTGATGTGGATTAACAATACTTGTTATGATTTGTTGTGAAGTTGTAAATAAAAAAATTCTCCTACCCTGTGGCAGGGGGTGGCGTTCCACTGCTGCAGGAATGGAGGATCCCTGTCTAAAGGAAATGGAGCTAGGAGATGGTTGTACTTCACAGAGCTTACCGCTGCAGGGGACAGATGAAATGGATTGTCAGGCAACTACTGTGGAGGCCACTGTACAAGTGCAAGATGTGAATGAGGCGGAACTGAGACTAAAAAATGAATTGGATGAAAAATGCAGGTATTTGTTAACGATGGTAAACAAATCAGAAAAGGAATTTAAACTGAACAAAGGTAAATTGGAAGAAGAAAAAATAGAGAGAAAGATTGGTACAAAGTCTGAATACTGTAGTAAAGAAAGGAAACGTCACTTTTTCTAAGCCTGGACAAGAACTTGAACAGTGTAGCAGTACTTTTAGCCAGCAACGGCATCAGGATTTACAGGACTTTCCTTGCACAGCCCAACAATCTGAATGGACTTTAGACAATACATTACAAAATGCAGGATGGATTTATGACAATGATGCTAGACAGTGGGTACCAGACCCATGTATTCCTATACCAGGTACATCTGCACAAGACCATGGGACCACATGTCCAATTTCAGATATATTGCTTGAAGCACCCAATACAGATGGTCAGTGAGTGACAGCATGAACAGCTGCCAATGTGTCATGCAGTGTGGTGACTCCCTTTGATGCTACTGCATCAGACGCTACACAGAGTCAAACTACTGCTCCGGATGAGAGTGCAAAACAGGCCGCAGAGGGCACACCCTGTCAAACAATACAAGAGGATCATGCTGTAACAATGTCTATGCTAGGATTGCCATCTACAGAGACCATACAACAACATTCACATCGGGTATGACTTCTTCTACTTTGATTAATAATGAAGATGACATACTAGATATGAGTGTAATGGGCTCAAATAATACTGAACTTGTGGAACCACGTCCTAGACCGGCAAGTTATGCCAGTTTGTTCCAGAAGCCAGCAGAAGCAGCTAAAAGACGATATGTAGTTTGTCTTAGATACAGGGGTGGTTTGGATTTTTCACCCGATCGGAACGATGTGGAAAAGGAGCTCATAACAGATTCTCTGCATTTCATACCATCAGAGGTATACGCGTTTATCCATGGGTCAGGAGACCAACATTTTGATGTAAGTTTTAGGACTGCAAATCTCTTAGACAAATTTTGGGCACTTTATCATACCATGAAGGATACTCCAGTGTGGAAACCATTTATCACCATACCTATTACTAAGCCAACTTTTAAAACCATAACCATTTTGTTTAGAAGTGAAGGAGTCAATGTCAGTAATAGCACATATTGGTTGGAAAAGCACTGAATAATTAATGGAACACCTGAAGCTATCATTTATGACAATAGCTTTGGACAGGGGGTTGGCACATTAGAATTCAACTAAAACACACTGAACAGGGGATACAACAGCTGCCCAACTGTTTTTTTCTCGGCCGAGACCAAGGAATTCTTTTTACACAGGATAGCTCTGATCATGTTATAGATGTGGTACACTGATGCATCTGAATTCAGATTGTGATCAATTGAAGTGTCTCCAATGTGGGGGATTAGGCCATACAGCAAATTGATGTACTATTCCTCCTAGCTGTAACTTATGTGATGCAGAAGATCACTCTTTTCCTTCCTGTCTGTGGGCAGCGCATAATGCCTCTGATTATGCAGAACAGCACTTTTATGTTAACAGAGCCACAGGGGCTCATTCTAGTGTCTCACAAAATCAGGCAATCAGGCACCCAACCCCCCCCTTCCTGTAAGAACTATGATATTGACTCCACCTACTAGTAGCAAGTTGGCTCCTTCTGCAGAAGAAATACATGTCCAGCCTATTGTATGTACAGACATTCCTGAGGAATTCCGGAGTATTTCCACTGCACCTTCAAAATCAATGCTTCCCACCCCGGTCCAAGCAGGGATCCCTTCCCACATGCCAGTAACTTCTCCTATGGCTTCTACAGAAGATATGACTGTTGTAAACCCAGCTCCTAAACAATGGACTGGTTCTTCTAGGAAAATTCAGAAACCAGTTGTTACTGAACCCCTACCCACACAGGATCATTATGAGGTATTTCAGAGTTGGGCGGAGGCGATAGAAGGTGAAGATTCAGACATGTCCTACCAATCAACGCAAAGTGAACCTCCTAATGACTTACATGCACAAGAGACAGTTCCAGCTAAAGTTAAAAAATGGACTACTAGTTCCAGTAGGGAAAAAAAGGTTTACTGTTAAATGTGATATTCTGACCTTTAGGCTAGTTAGCCTGAATACTAATAGCATTAAGTCAGATTTTAAGAGAAATGCTACATTTTCACTACTGCAGACTTTACAGTATGATGTTTTTCTGTTTCAGGATACCCGTTTACATACCTTACATAAAGTACATCAGGCTATGAATGAGTGGTTTCAGGGTGCCTCATACTGGTCGATAGGTACAGACCAGTGCTCTGGTGTAGGTATTTGTTTTACCACACCGCGTGTTATACTACAGAAGCTGATCAAAGCAGAGCCTGGTTGGGCTCTGATACTTGATATTCAATTTCAGAATTTAGCATGTTGCATAGTAAATATCTATGGTCCTCAAACTAAGGCAGCACGTGTTGCTTTGCTGCAGAAAATTCTGCCTTACCTGTATACTAGTAGGCAGGTGTTATAGCGTGGGGATTTTAATATTAGCTTGAAAAAAACACTGGAACCTCTAAAACAAAGATTTACTGTGACTCTGCACCTTTAAAAAATATTATATGCCAGGCTATTTTTAAAGATGCTTTGTTAGCTGACCCTGACATAGTTTCTAATATATTTTTTAAAGGTAAACTGGCATCTAAAATAGACTTTTGGTTAGTTTCACAGGATTTGCCTATTGTCTGGTCAGTGACGAGGCCAGTGGAAACCTCTGACCATACTTTAATTGGTATACAAATTTCTTCACATCCCCTAAGAACGGTGAGTAGAGGTTATTGGAGACTGAATGCCAGTCTACTCATACAAATAGCAGTGCAAGAAGATTTCAGAATTATCCCAGAAGATAGAAAATCAGTTAATTTTCTATACAAATCCATAATACCTTAGTGGGAAGATACAAAACACTGTTTAATGGATTATTTTAAACAATTAGCAAAACATCAAACCCAAAAGACATATCAAGTATATTTACAATTACATCAGCAACTGCATAAACTATTGTCATTGCAGGATATTACTAATACTGATTATTCTGAACAGATAGCCACAATAAAATTAGAAATGTCATCATAGCAATATAATAGACAAGTTACATTAGAGAAAGAACAAATATTTGGGACACAGGGCAGCAAGGATCAAACTAGCCCTTTTGAGGATTGCAAAGCTAGAATATCTACTAAACGATTTACATCACTGCAGAATACTGCTGGGCTGAGTTGGTAGATAATACTAGCATCATGACCCAGTTGGAAGCTTTAATTTCTAATCAGTTTGGAACTGCAGAACCTGAAACAACTCAAATGCGAATTCTGATAAACGCTGCAGCCCACCCCCACCTGGACACTAAATAGTTTTAAAATTTGACATTAGATTTTTCTCACACCAAATTGGGAGTGGTGATTAAATTATTAAGAAATAGCATGGCACCAGGTTCAGATGGTCTTTCTTGTGAATGATATAAATTGTTATGGGAGTATATGCCTTTTGGGCAGAAGATAGGATCACTGAAAGCATGTGCAAGGGGTTGATGATCTTTTTATTTAAAAAGTGTGATAGGAAGCATATTTGTGATTGGAGAGCCATTACCTTATAAAATACAGATTTTAAGATTTTTTTCCAAACTGTTGTGCAATAGGTTAACAAAAGTGGCAGTGGATTTGATCCATCCTTCGCAGTATGGTTCCTTACCAGGGCAGAATATAATGGATGCTCTTATACTACTGAGAGGATTAATGGATAAAGGTTCAGCACAGGAAATTTCAGGATATGTTATGAGTTTTGACCAGAAAAAAGCCTTTGATCAAGTGTCTTAGAATTATTTATGGTTGGTTTTGCAAGCTTATGGAATTCCTACACTGTTTTTAAACTGGTTGCAAATCTGTTATGCCTTGGCATATGTTAAACCACATGACAATGGCTGGTTAGGTCAAAAATGTCAAATAAGGTAAGGTGTGTAGCAGGGGTGCCCTCTGAGTCCACTACTATATATATTTTCATTAGATCCAATTATAAGGGTTATAAATTGGTCTACTAATATAAGAGGCATCAGTTTACCTTACATTCCTGAATTAAGCCAATTGCATATGCAGATGACTTATGTTTAGTAGCACAAGATGCCCCAACTGGAGCCTTAGCATATGGGGTATTAAAGAGTTTGTTGCGCACTGCGGGGTTGGGAATTAACTCAAATAAAAGTGTATTTAAATGTACAGAATATGGGGACACTTGAAGATGATATCTGTGATCTTACTGTGGCAACCACGCCTCAGAAAATTTTAGGCATTTCTTTTGGGCCAGTAGATATGGCTGCTTATAATTGAGAACAGTGTTTAAACAGAGGTAGAGCCAAGGTATCTAGGGGGAACACATGGCGTATAGGAAAGCTTAAGAGAATTTGATTCTTATTTTTCTTTTTATTAGTCATATTTTCCCTCTCCCTAGGCAAATGGAAATGGCATTATTAGCTTGTTTTTTTCATGTTTTGAGGGTAGCCGACTCAACTCTGTGAAAAGGAGTTTTTCATATAGCGATATTAAAAATGGTGGGGTTGAGATGCCTAATCCCTTAGTCCTTTTTTTAACTGTTTTTTTCATACAAACATTGTTCCAGTAATAAAAAAGGTGTGTAAACCTTGGGTAGTGTGGGTTTCCCCATTTTTAATGGATATTTTATGAGAATGGGGAATGAATGCTTTTCTGCATAAAAATAAGAGAAAATATAAGTTACCTTTGTCTTGGTCCCTTATGTTTGACTGCATTAAAAATTGGGGGGTGGCATATAACGAAGTTCTTATAATATCTAGAAAATATTTATATGCTGACATTTTGGAGAAATCATTTATGGAACCACCCTTTTCCCAGATTAGAGAAATGGAACAAACCTCTATACAGAAATGACTAATGGACAAAAGAATCCCTAGTAAAATGTGGGATACTGTTTGGCTCGGGGTGTATGATAAGATAAACATGAGGGGTAATCATAAACATAAAATATAATGGCAGATAGGTATTGTTTACGTCACACGTGCATAACTCAAATAGAAACAATGGACCATCTATAGTTGGAATGTCCCTTTATTCTGGAATTTTGGGATCTACTGAAGGAAAAATGGAAAAATGCCCCTTTTGTGAGTCCTATGGCTCAGCAACTCTGTTTCGGAATTTACCCTCCTTCCTGGACTTCTTATAATACCAGTTCGACACATGTTATTATGGCATATTTCTTGTACCGGATTTGGCAAATTAGGTGTCGATTTATTTTTCAACAGCAACAGATTACTGCTGTGGAATTGTATTTTATTATTTTTCAAGAAATTCAGAAAATTAAGTATGCTGAATTCAAGTTATTAGACAAAAAGAGGTGGGATACTTACTGGAACAGTTTTCCTTGGTTTGAAGAAATGTGTTTGTTCTTTATTATTTATATATTAATTTTTTTTCTCATTTACTGATGAAGTAAATTACCATTGAAATAAGATATAATAGTATATCTTGATTGTGGTCTTTTTGTACATGACACGTTGAATGATGTTTCCTGTTTATCTGTTTATGAAGTGTGTATTTGATTTCATGAAGCTTTAATAAAAAAAAATTCCCCTACTCTTTTCGAGAAGTGCCATGGGATCTTTAACATCCACCTGAACTACCATCAGAACAGGCAGATGTGACCTCAGTTAAATATCTCATCCAAAAGATGGCACCTCAGGAGTGCAGCAGCCCCCTCATGCTGCACTACAGTGTCAGTATTGGGATTTAACCCAGGTGCCTGGTGTGGGGATAGAACCCGCAGCCTTCTGATCTTCCAGCCTCAGAGGTGAGAATGCAACCTGCTGAGCCACTGACACTGTTACTGGTCAATCTCATCAGGATTAGATCTTTTGGAGAGATTAAGGGAGGGAGGAAAGAGCATTAATAGCATCCAGTGCAGTAAAAAAGAGAAATAAAAGCAGTCAGAAGGAGATTCATAGGGGAGGACTGAGGTGGGAAGAAAGAAGCCAAAATTTGCAACTGGGGAGGGGAGACACACATGGTGAAAAAACTGTTAAAATGAGAGGCAACCATGGAAGGAGTAAAGATAGGCAAACTATTCTCAAGTAGAACAAGAGAGAAAGACGGGGGGGGGGCATAAAACGGAGTGAAAGACCTTCAAGAGTTTAGTAGGGGATTTAAGGTTATTCAAGAGGTTAGAGTTAAAATAGACTGATTTGGTTGACCTTATGGTCATAGTGCAGGAATTCATCAGTCTTCTGTAGATGAGGGCATCAGAAGGAGAGTGTGACAGTTTGAAACAGGTCCAGACATTATCACAAAATCTACCATGATCAATGAGGTCTGCTATGATCCTAGGGTGGTTATAGCTTAACAAAGAACTTTCATAGAGGGGCGTGCTTGTCCCACACTTGCAGAAATTTGGAGTGGAAGAGGGCCACATCGATGTCAACAGCTGTGAGGATACAGGACCAATCAATAGCCTTTTTTCTTTATTTGCAATTGTGATTAAAACTAGTAGTAACCATCCAAATGTATTATATTACTGTAAATAAAAGATGGGTACCATTGAGAGGCTAACCATATCATAATGCTGCTCACCCCTTTGGGCTCATGGTTTTATGGTCTGGTTAGCCCCCTTAATTTTTTTCCCTTGTATACCACACTTATCCATCATTTATTCTATAAATATATATCTAGTAATAGGCCTATAATTCATGTAAATTATGTGATACTTCGTTGGCATCAGAGGAATCATAGGAAGTATTACAAGCAAAATAGACAATTAGAACCTTTATAAAGCTTGCCATTTAACAAACCCATAGATACAATTCTCCCTCATATGTCTGTCAAGGTTATTTTAAAAAATGCTCACTGTTTTACTCTGCACTACTGAATCTGGGACAGAGTTCAACATCTTAACTTTTTTCTGAGTAAACCAAGTCCCTCTTTTGTTTGTTCTATAGATTTCACCCTTAAAGGAGAAGCCTCCTGTATATTTATGATTTGGTTATATCTGATGTATTTATTATACATTACATCAAGTACTTTACATATGTCAGTAAGAGATCAGCCTTTTCTTCTGTTGCAACACATATCTAGAGTTTGAGGCTCTGACACAAGGTAGTAAAATGTCAAGCAAGCATCCATTTACATGCAAATGAGTCACTTGTAATACAGCCCCTCCCATTCCTTGATGTCACTGCAGCAACACTGCAGAACAAAACATAAGGGTATCAATGCTGTCTATCCTGATTTTAGTTTAAGTTTGCAATGGCTTAAGACAGTTCTGTCATACAACTCACACAGGGAGTGGTACTTGTAGCCTTAATACTGCATGTGTAGAGCAAATAATACATCTAATAGTATTGCATTCACAGGAAACAAAAGCTGTTCCTGTGTACTGCTCATTTCTCTCTATGAGACAGTTGTAACATGTTGTGGAAAGCAGTAGACTGAATCAGTTAATCAACCAATCAACCAAGCGAGCAGTCAATCAGTCACTCTGTAGTGAACCAGGTGAACACCCTTGAGAGGCTTCATTTACAAGGTAGGCTTGAGCAGTTTACCAAAGGATCACACAAGACTGAATTCCTTCTTTGCACAAATTATGCACGCCCCTTTCAGCAGCCTGAAAGTGGAGAGCTAGATCACTTACTTTATAAAGTGTATTGTTTTACATTTCAAATGCTCCTTACATCTGGGTTCTGACTGGAAATACCAAGATACAGAATGCATATGACATGGGAGGAATGAGCTAAGCAAATACAGAGTACTACAAATACTGAGACTGATTAGTTTCTTTACCTACAACAGCTGAAGTGTAGCATCTGATTTGTGAGGACATCCTACTTCAAATGTTGGCATTACAAAGGGGGGCTGCCACAGCTTGTTTTCAGTACCTTCAGAGTGAAGTGCTGTAGCTCTCACATCACTGCTAATGATTTATAATGGGGGCACTGTTAAAGTCATGGACCTGAGGGGCCATCACGGTTCCCAAGGAGGTTAGGGGAACTTGTTAAGAGTTAGCGAGTAAGGGACTTTAGTAGGATTTGATCCAGAGTTTCCCAGTTCTTGTGCCTGTGCTTTAACCACTAGATTACTCTTCTTCCATATGCTGCAGCTGATGTCCTGGTAACCTATTCCTTATTATAGCTGAACTCTTTATTGCCATACATCAGCCATCCAATCACTGACTGCCTAGTTACAAAGGGAAAGGGGCATTTGTGCAAGATTGTGTCTCACTGCTGGTGTAAATCAAAACAGAGAATGCTAACACACACAGAACATAATAAAATAGCTGTATAATACCACTTAAGACTCTTGTTGTACCCAGAGCCATTTATTGGGTAAACTGTTTTTGCTAACAGAAACATTAACACAACACATACAGACACTTCCTTATAGGCATACTGTATATACATGTCAAATCAGTGCTGAATCACACTCATATGGTGCTAGTCCCTATTAGACCTGCACTTCAGTATGTGCACAACACTAAAAGAGTTCCCCCATTACTCAAGTGGGGGACCAAACATTGTGGGTTCTGTTTATTGGTGGAACAGCATTTAGTGCAGCACCATTATCTGTTGCTCTGATGACATCATCCTCCAGCAGCATTGATGGTAAAATGGAGGACAAACAGATTGATAACTTCTGGGGGCTGTATATTTTTATTTATAATCTAGATTTGGACAGCAATAGGACTACTGGCAACTAGAGGAGGAACACAACAGTTACACATAAGGAGTTGGGAAAATATGGATGTGAAACTATGGAAGACTTCCCCTTTAAATTGTCTGCTATTCCTCCATCCCTCATAGCTTGAATCCTTTCTTTGCAGAGATCATTATCCTTGAATATCTTAAAAAAAAAAACAGGTACGTCACCTCTGAGTCTTCTCCTCTCCAGACCACACATATCTAACTCTTTCAGTCTTTCCTCATGGTTTTTAGCCCTCATGCCTCCAGCCATTCTTGTTGCCCTTCTCTGAACCTCATTGAGCAACTTGATGTTCCACTATGCAGTGGAGCCCAAACTGCCCACAATATTCTGTGTGTGTTCTGACCAGGGACCTGTACATAGGCAACAGCTCCACCAATTTCTACTATTTATAGTCCTGCCAATGCAACCCAGTATACCAAGGCTTTTTTTAACAACATGCTTGTATTGACTTTCCATTTTAATGTCATCGGACACTGTAACTCCAAGATCTCTTTCTACATTGTGTTCCTTTAAGTCCTGGCCATATAGCTAATACCTAAATGTGGGGTTCTTTAGGCTTAAAGAGCAGCTTCCTAGTGGCATTGTTTCTGCCCTCCTGTACATATGTCATAGCCTACCTGGCCCAGAGTATCCTGATACAAAAATTCCTACATATCGTTGCCCTGTTTTAAAAAGTATATCACTCCTAACTTTAGCCCCCTAAGAAAATAAAAAAAATGCAGGGTCCCTGTTACTCAAGTGGTTGCTCTGATTTGTTATAATTGTAATTTTAAATGGTAATTATATGTCTGTAAAAATAGTCTCCATTGATGTCTATGGGGCACGTACACATGCTGTTCATTTGCTAACATCACCAAACGTGTATGCGTGGGGGGCGTATCGGCACATTCAGGAAGTGGCTGCATTATCGATATTTTCTTAGGGGGCTAAAGTTATGAGTGATTATATTTTTAAAACAGGACAGCGATATGTAGGAATTTTTGTACCAGGACACTCCGGGCCAGGTAGGCTATGGCATATGTTTGGGGGCGGAACTCGGCAGCTTATAGTACACTTATCCATGTTAAATACCTATTTTGCCTTATTGGCCCATGCCTCAATGTCCATCAGCTTCCTCCTTAGGGTCTCTGCACCTTGTTTTCCATCCACTATGACACCTATTTTACTATCATCATCGAATTTGCTCATCTATACTCACCCTGAGCACCGCATTTTGGAGACACAGATGTTAAAAAGGACTGGCACCAGACCAGACCTCTGTGGTACCCTGCTGGCCATTGTCCCCCACTGGAAACATCCCCTTTAATGATTACCCTCTGTCTTCTGTAACTCAGCCATGACCTAACCCATTCAACTGTTCTAGAACTGGTGCCAAGTTTGGCAGTCTCATCCACAAGTTCTTATGTGGGACCACATCAAAAGCCTTGCTGTAGTCAAGGTACATCAGGTTGAATGGCAATCCTCTCTTCATACTTTTGAAACAAACCTGATTAGAATAGTCTGGCAATATCTCCAACCCCTAAAGCCGTGCTGTGTATCATCTAGCAAGTTGTTATTTGTCGCAGTTTTCATCCTTTACTATGGTCTCCAATATCTTCACCAGTACCGAAGTCAGATTTACCGGTCCGTAATTGTGACAGTCAGACTTAGACCCCTTTTTATGTTTGCTTGCATGCATGCACAAGAAACATTATGTGGCAGCTTAGGAGAGAAGTGGGTTGTGGAAGTGTGGCACTCTGGCAGCCAATGGGGGCACTGCATTTGGGGGCTTGGCACTGATGGACCAATGCAGGCCCAGTGTCTTGATGACACTGGTTCTGCAGAATTGCCACCAAGTTAAAATGTTTTCACCACTGCAATCAGGGGCCGCCTAGTCATTGCAGCATCAGCCATTTCGCTGCAATGAGGGAGTGACCCGTCATTGCAGGGCGGTATCTTGCCATCCCTATGCTACCCCAACCCAGTACATTTGCTGATGGGGGAGCCCACTCCCAGTCAGCACACTGTAAACCCCTCCCCCATTTGTTGTGTGCCAAGGGGGTGCCCAATTCCCCTCAGCAGCATGTGCCCCCCAACAGTCTTTCTTTGCTGACGGAAGCCCCAATCCCCATCGGCTTCAGTCCCCCCCAGTTCAATTTGCCAATGGGGGAGCCCAATCCCTGTCAGCATAATGTCCCCCAGTTTGTTGTGTGCCAAGGGATGCCAATCCCCCTCGGTTCCCCAACTGGTATGTGCCGGCGTTGGTGCCCAATCCTGTCGGCTACAGCCCCCAAAACACTCAGGTGGCATGCTGGGAGCCAACCCCAGCATGCCAAAGTCCATGAAAAAACAGTCCCACGATGTCCCCCCCAACACGCAAAATAAGAACACGGCTCCTCAGAGAGTTTGACGGCCCCTCCCCAACCTGCCCACCTTTCTGTGCACCCCACCTCCCCACACACCCCTCACCCCACACTTACCTCCGAGCCCAGCGCGATGATCTTTGTGGACTGGAACACATCTGCACACTTCAAAGCCGACCACGAACTGAAGAAATGCCGGTAAGCTGTATAATGGCATAAATTGGGTTTTTTCAACTTTGGTGCATATCTCAGGCATTTTTCACAATTTTGGCACCAAATTTTCAACATGGGGTTCTTGGGACCCCTCCTCATGAATTCAGTCACTGTCATTGTGTTATTCAGTCCTGAAAGGTGATTCCGTGGTCACTGTACGGAAGAAAAAATTACTCACCTTAGTAATGTTGTTTCTTCTAATGGAGTCTTGCTGTATTCTGACAGTAGCAGTGAGTCCCAACCTTCGAACTGCCTTGGAGATGAAAGAGTTAACTTTCCATGCCAGGCATGGAATGCTGAGCTCGAGCTCGGTTGAGACTCTGTCTGTTGCTGTTTAAACTCAAACCGTCAGATCTTTATGAGCTAAACTCACTAAGGTCCTGTGTGGAAGCTGTAAACCTACACTAGCCAACTGGCTGCTAAACATAAAACACATTTTTGTGGTCCCAAAACAAAGACTCAAGTCAGGGGACCCAAAAATGAAAAAACACAACACCAACTCACCCCAAGAAAAGAAGGGGGTGAAAACAACCAGGTGGGCATCTACTGAGTGCCAACACTGCACTGCCCACCCACGTCCCAAAAACAGAGGTTCTGAGAGGGGCAGGCAGGGAGGGGAGGTCAGAATACAGCAAGACTGTATTAGAAGAAACAACATTACTAAGGTGAGTAATTTTTTCTTCAAACAACATGAAGTCTTGCTGTATTCTGACAATAGCAGACTACAAAGCAGTACCTCCATGGAGGAGGGACAGAACCTACTTAGGAAATAGGCTCTGAAGCACAGCTGTGCCAAACCGAGCATCACTCCTAGCCTGGATGTCCAGGGAGTAATGCTTGGTAAAAGTGTGAACTGTTTCCCAGGTAGCTGCTTGACATATCTCTAGAATAGGGATGTCCCTGGCAGCAGCCAGGGAAGCAGCTGTACCTCTGGTAGAGTGAGCCCTCAGGCCTGAGGGAGGAACCTTACCCAGTTTTTCATAACAGAACTGGATACAAGAGACAATCCACCTGGCAATGGATCTTTTAGTGGCAGGTTTCCTTACCAACCCTCACCATAAGTGAGGAACAGTTGAGGGAGTCAAACTTGTGACCCTTGGCACGCCTATGTAGTAGCTAAGGGCTCTTTTCACATCTAAACTGTGCAGCCTCCTCTCGCCAGAGGAGGAATGGTCAGTGAAGTACACAGGAAGAGAGATAGATTGATTAAGGTGGAAATCTGAAACCACCTTAGGCAAGAACTTCCTGTTAGTCCTGAGGACCACCTTATCTCTATGAAAGGAGATACAATCAGGCTCCACTGACAAAGCTTGTAATTCACTTATGCGTCTGGCAGAAGTGATGGCTACCAGAAACACAGTTTTCCAAGTCAAGTACTTAAGCTCTGCTGAAGACAAAGGCTCAAAAGGGGGTTGCATAAACTGAGCAATGCAAACATTAAGGTCCCAAACAGGGGCAGGGTCCCTGAATGGAGGGTTAGTGTGAAGCAATCCGTTGAAAAACTTGGAGAATACAGGGTGAGCTGAAAGAGAAGAGGGCTTACCTGCTGAAATAAGAGCAGACACAGCTGCCAAATGCACCTTCAGTGTAGCTGGTCTCAGCCCCAAGCTATTTAAATGGACCATATAATCAAGGACTGTGGGCAGATCAGCAGACTCTGGGGAAATATGCTTCCCAGAGCACCATACGGAAAATCTTTTCCATTTGGAATTATAAGTAGACCTGGTGGAAGGTTTTCTAGAAGCTTTCAGGATATCCATTACACCTTGGGAGAGGTGTAAATCAGCAAACTCTACTCTTCAAGAGCCAGGCCTTGAGATTGAGAGATTTGAGGTTCGGGTACCAAACCCTCCCCTGAGCACATGTTAACAGATTGTAATTCCTGGGAAGACACAAGGGAAGATGGACTGCTAAGGACAGTAGGAGTGGATACCAGGGCTGTCTGGCCCAGTCTGGAGCAATCAGAATCATCTTGCAGGGTTGAGATCTGATTTTGACTAGCACTTTGAACAGGAGAGGAAGGGGGGAAAAGCATACAGGAACTTCCCTTCCCAACTGAGAACTAAGGCATCCAGGGGGACTGAGCCAAACACTGGGGGCCTGCAGCAAAAAAGGGGAAGTTGGTGATTGTCTGGGGCTGCAAAAAGATCTATCTGCGGGGTGCCCCATCTGGAAAATATCACCTCCAAGACCAGGGAGTCCAGTGACCATTCGTGATGGCCCTGGGATATCCTGCTGAGAGCATGTGCCAGGACATTGTCCTTGCCTGGGAGGTGAACTGCCATGAGGGAGGTGTTCAGGGAGTAAGCCAGAGACCACAACGTCATTGCTTCAGTGCACAAGGCCGTGGACCGAGTGCCTCCTTGCTTGTTGATGTACCACATTGTGGTGGTGTTGTCTGTTCTGACCTGTATAACTTTGTTCTGAACAGATTTGGAAAAAGCTTGAAGTGCTAGAAATACTGCTCTGAGTTCCAACAGATTGATGTGGAGCAGAGATTCCTGAGGGGACCACAACCCCTGGGTGGTCAGGTCGCCCATGTGAGCCCCCCACCCCAAGAGGGAGGCATCTGTAGTAAGGATTAAAGAGTGAGATTGAGTGACAAAGGGAACCCCTTGTCTCAGATTGTTCTGATCCTGCCACCACTGTAGGGCCTGGATCAGGGTTCGAGTTACTGGGATCAATTTGGTCAGAGGTCCTTCCTTTGAGACCAGAAGGCTCTCAAATGGAACTGAATGTCCCTCATCTGAAATCTTGCTCCCTGCACTACTGCTGTAGAAGCAGCCATGTGCCCTAGGAGCTGAAGAAAATGCCTTGCTGGTCGAGACACCTGCAGGGTGAATGAGGAGGCCAGAGAGACAAGGGTCCTTGCCCTGTCCAGGGGAAGGAAGGCTCTGGCCTTTTCTGTGTCCAGCTCTGTGTCTATGAAGGTGAGGAGCTGGACAGGCTCTAGAACTGACTTTGAAAGATTCAGAAGGAAACCCAAAGAAGTGAGCAGTTGCTGAGTTATCTGTAAGTGTAACTTGACTTGGTCTGGGGACTGGCCTACTATGAGCCAGTCGTCCAGGTAAGGGAATATGGCAACTTTGCCCTCTTAGAGAAGCAACTACCACTGCCAGGCATTTTGTGAACACCCTTGAGCAGAGGTGAGGCCAAAGGCATTGCTCTGAACTGGTAATGGCCTGAGGGCAGCTCGAACCTGAGGTACTTTCGATGGGAGCTTCTGATGAGAATATGGAAGTAGGCATCCTTGAGGTCCAGGGACACTAGCCAGTCCCCTGGCCTTAGAGAGGGCAGAATAATTCCCAGAGTCACCATTTTGAATTTTGGTTTTAAAAGGTGCTTGTTTAAGTATCTGAGATCCAGGATAGGCTGCCATTCTCCTGTCTTTTTTGGGGTAAGGAAGTACCTGGAGTACAACCCTTTGCCCTGGTGTAGGGGTGGAACTCTTTCCTCAGCTCTGACAGCTAGGAGGGAAGAGACCTCTGCCTCTAAGGCAAGTGTCTCTGAAGGATTTGCAGGTGGAAAGGATCTGGTTCTCATCTTTGGAAACTTTTTGAAGCTGAGAACCAGTCCCTGGCTTACTACTTCCAGGACCCATTTGTCTGATGTTAGAGACACCCAGTCCTGGACAAAGTAAGCCAGCCTGCCCCCTACAGGTAGCTGAGAATCAGCCCTGGCAACCCCATCAGGGTGCCTGTTTGGCAGGGGCTTTGGGCTGAGGGGTGGAAGCAGGCCTGCTTGTACCCCGTCTGCCTCTCCCTCTAAAGAACCCCCTCTGGGCATAAGCAGAAGAGGAGGCCTGGGCTTGGTAAAAAGGCCTATGAAAAGCCTGCCCCTGCCCCCTGGGAAGCTGCCTTTGAGGAGTGGCCTGCCTTTCCTTGGCCTGTGCACTCCTATAGGTGGTCCTATACTCATCCATTTTCTTCATGTAATTCTCTGTCTGCTCTCCAAACAGAGAATTACCCACAACAGGAAGATCCATGGCCTTGGTCTGGGTATCCTGTGACAGGCTAGTACATCTAAGCCAAGCCATTCTTCGAAGTGCCACAGATGTAGCCATGACTCTAGATGACACATCATTGGAGTCTACTGCAGCATGGAATTGCACCTTGGATGCCTCAATATCATCAGCAGCCACCTGCTCCAGCTCCTTGGCAAGCTGGCCAGGGACCTGTTTTGTTAAAGCCATAACAGTGTCCCACCTGGATTTTTGATACCTAGCAGTATAGGCCATATAATTGGCCTGTCTGAGTCCCAAGGATGCTGCCATGTACTGTTTCTTTGCCATGGCATCAATCCTCCTGGAGTCCTTGTCTGGGGGGTGTGAAGCCAAGGCAATGTTTGCCTTGTCACAGGCTGCAGCCTGCACTACCCCAACATGGCTGCATTGTTGTGTAAGGAACTCCGTGTCTGAGCCTGACAATGTATACCTTTGTCATTCTTTTATCCACGGAGGTATAGTGTTAGGAGTCTTTAAAATCTTAAATGTCTGTTTCCCAAAAGATTTGTGCAAGGGAATAGACAGCCTCCTAGACTCTGGGATATCCATCATTTCCACATAGTCAGGCTCCTCCTGGTCATCCACAGCTTCTTCCATAGGAAGCTGGAGGGTTTCAGCCACTTTTTTTATAAAACATGAAATGGGATGGGGACTCAGATAGCCTAGGAGGAGACACTCCTGAAGGTCTGTCTGAGAGATGTCCGGGTCAATAGGCACATCCAGACTTTCAAAACCACATCCACTTTCCTCATACTCTTCTTCCTCCTCCTCTGGTTCATAAAAATCCTCTAAATCATACTCTTGAACCGGTGGAACCGGCCGAACCGAGCGCCTGCCTGATGATGCCGGTTCGGTCGGAACCGGGGAAAGCGACTGAACAATTTTGATCGCTTTGGCTACCTTGGCCTTATCAGGTCCATCTTGTAAATGATCCTTGCTCAATGATGCTCGTCTGAATAAATAAAGATTTGATGATGATGATGATGATGCTATTTCTTCAGCGGTTGGAGAGGAAAGTTTTGGCTCCCCACCAGCTGATTTTTCTTTTCTAGTTCTTTTAGCCGGAACCAACTCCTCAGAATCGGCTCTCCTTTGGCCCGAAGAAGTCTCGCCCTGGTCAGAGGGCACTCCTTCTGGTTCGGTTTGAACCGAACCGGGCTGGCCATCCGTTCAGCGGATTTTGGCCTCCTTTCCTGAGCCTACCAATCTCTTTCTAGGGTAGCTGCAGGAAATTTTACAAATCTGGCAGTCTGCATTGAGGTGGTCAAACCTCAGACAATAAACACAGGTGGTGGGGGTCAGCCTTGGCAAAGACTTCCCACACACACTACAGTGTTGAAACCCAGTGGGTCTGGTTTTTCTTTTGGGTTTCTCAGACATTGTGCCAGTCCTAACCAAACTTACCCTTTTATGGCAATCCGCCAGGCAAGACCCTCTTATCGGTTCCTGACCGTGTCACGGGTCATGGAAAAAACCGTAATAAAACCCGTTTTTTTTAGAACCGATAAGAACCGGTAACCACACTCTAAAAGTACAATTTAAGATTTTTTAAACCACTCAATCGGTTCAAACCGAACCGATGAACCGTTTACAAGTTCCACACAGAATAGACAAAATATAACCTATCTAGTACTCACAAATACCACAGACAGAGACTGAACCGACAGGTTACGGTTTAAATTCGGTCGAAAACCGAGAAAAGCGGTACTTTGACTGACAAATTGAACCGAGCAGAAGGAGAAATCTCCGGAGTGACTGTTCAGTGAGGCGGAGTAAAGAATCTGACGGTTTGAGTTAAAACAGCAACAGACAGAGTCTCAACCAAGCTCAAGCTCAGCGTTCCATGCCTGGCATGGAAAGTTAACTCTTTCATCTCCGGAGCAGTTCGAAGGTTGGGACTCACTGTTACTGTCAGAATACAGCAAGACTTCATGTTGTTTGAATCACCTTTTGGGACTGATTAAGGAAATGACAGTGCCACTGTTCATGAGGTGGGCTCTCAAAAGGTCTTTGTTGCAAATTTGGTGAAAAAAATCCAAAAAGTGACTGTTTTACTAGCGTGCGTTACGCAGTTTCTACTCATGCTCGTAACTTCGCGAATCTGTAATATTTTCAGTCCAGATTTTCAACATTGACATTTTTCCACATCTCCTTATGAACAGTACAGCTGTCATTTTACACATCCTGGCCAAAATGTGTTTTCGCACTTCCTGTGCAGAATAGCGCGATCGCTGTGGGAAATCAGTTTTTGAGATAGATTGAGAAAATGACAGTGACACTGTTCAGCAGGAGAGGTCCTAAAATGCCTATGTTGAAAATATGGTGAAGAAAGTCCATAAAATGACTGTGTTACAAGTGTATGTTGCGCAGTTTCCACGCACCCTTGTAACTTTGCAAATTTGTAATATTTTCATGTCAGATTTTCAACACTGGCATTTTTTCACACTTCCTTATGAATAGTACAGCTGCCATTTTTCACATCCTGGCAGAAATGTGTTTTTGCACTTCTGGTGCAGAATAGTGCAGTCGCTGTGGGAAATCAGTGTTTGGGACAGATTAAGATCGAGCGAGTGAGAGAGGGGGAGTAAACGAGCTCAACTGAGCTCTGTCGGGACTGCTGCAGATTTCTTTGTGGGCAGAAAGAGGCACCAACGCAAGCAGGAGCCCAGTACAAAAAGGCAGCCTGCAGCACCAGGAGAAACAGAACGAGCAAGTGAGAGAGGGGGAGTGCGCGAGCTCAATGGAGTTCAGTCAGGACTGCTGTGGATTTTTTTGTGGGCAGAAAAAATTGTCAATGCAGGCAGAAACCCAGTACAAAAAGGCAGCCTGCAGCATTGGGAGAAACAGCAGGAGTGAGCGAGAGAGGGGGAGTGAGCGAGGTCAACAGAGCTCTGTCAGGACAGCTGTGAACTTCTTTGTGGGCAGAAAAAGGTGCCAAAACACAGGCAGGAGCCCAGTACAAAAGGGCAGTCTGCAGCACCAAGAGAAACAGAACGTGCGAGTGAGAGCGGGGGAGTGAGAAAATTCAACAGAGCTCTGTCGGGACTGCTGTGGATTTCTTTGTGGGCAGAAAAAGACGCCAACGCAGGCAGGAGCCCAGTACAAAAGGGCAGCCTGCAGTGCTAGGAGAAACAGATTGAGTGAGTAAGAGATGGGAGTAAGCAAGCTCAATGGAGCTCTGCTGGGACTTTAGAGTTGCCCACCCTCTCGCCCAGTGTCCTCTGTGGTCCTATATTACAGCAGGGTCTCTGGGGTGAAGACAAAGCAATGATTGGATACTTTGAAGAGTGCTGTAATAATACAGATTTAGGTCTGTTTATTTCTCTAACTGAGCTAAGTACTGAGCTATACTGTTATGACTGCTGTAATAATACATATTTATTTGTTCTGTTTATTTCTCTAACTCAGCTGAGTAATGCTAGGAGTGCAATAGGATTTCTAACTGGGCTAAGTGAAACTGTATGAGAGCTGAGAACAAAAAGTATGGTAGCTGGGGGGTGAAAAATGGACAAGGATGCTTTAGGATTGCTACAGTAATACAGTATATAACGGATGAGATTTGAGACTGAATTACCCCGGTCATCAAGGGGCCAGTGGGGGACTAGTGGGGGGGGGCGGGAAACAGGAATTTAAGTAAATAGGGGCATAACAGTTGTAGTAGGGTACAGAACCTGGGAGTAAGAGCCTGTAACATATGATGGGGGCCAAAATGGGGCAGGTGCCACATGTCAATAGGGCGGGCATCTTTGGAAAGGAGGTAAGGTGTACAGGGTGTGAGTCAGCCATGATCCTGGACTGGGCTTGGAGGATGGGGAGGTGTATGGTCTGTAGATGACTGGCTAGTTTGAGAGAGGAACTATGGGGGTTAGGGAGGAGTCTGAGTGGCAGGGCAGATGAGTATGGTAGACATCCTGGCTGGGGGGGAAATAGGAGATGGCAAGGGGGGACAGAGGAAGAACAATTAGGGACTGAAATCAACCCGAGTATCAGAGGCATTAGCAGAAAAGAGAGGATAAAGGAGGGGGTGCCTGAGGTGAGGGGAGGCCCTCCTGTTGGGGGAGGAAGAGACCACGAGGAGTACCAGGAGAGAGAGCAGATGGCTGTGGGTAGGGAGGGAGCAGGGGTGGGACCAGGGGTGGCATGGAGGGGAGCAAGTAGGAGGGGGGAACAATAGCGGGAAGAGATGTAGGATGGGTATCGTCTAGGAATAGATTGGAGCCTCTGCTATGGGGGAGAGAGGGGGGGAGCAGGAACATACTGAAGGGTGGAGGACAAGCGGGGCATGAGAGGGATGGCAACAGCTAGGGCAAGAGATAGCGAAGATGAAAGGGTAGAAGGCAGGGGCCTCCTATTGGGGGAGGAAGAGACCATGAGGAGTACCAGGGGGAGAGAGCAGATGGTTGTGGACAGGGAGGAACCAGGGGTGGGACATGGGGTGGCATGGAGGGGAACAAGGGGAACAAGTAGGAGGGGGAACCAACAGGGGGAAGAGGTGCAGAAGGGGTATCAACTAGGAATAGATTTGAGCCTCTGCTATAGGAGAGAGAGGAGAAGCATAAACATACTGAAGGGGGGGAGGACAAGCGGGGCATGAGAGGGATGGCAACAGCTAGGGGAGGAGATAGCGAGGACGAAAGGGTAGAAGGCGAGCTAGTAAGGAAGGAGGGGTGGTGACTGGAGAAGAGAAGGCTACGGGAAGGGGAAGGATGGGAGGGGCATCACTAGTGGGGTAGAAGAGAATGAGGCTCTAAATCGACAACAGCGGGCATAGGAGAGGGGTTGGAAATCAGCAGGGGAGGAGGGGACGTCGACATGGGAAGCCCAGTAGGAAGTAGTCAGGCTGGGAAGGGGTTCAAGGGGGATGGGAGGAATAAGAAAGAGAAAAGGGGTGAGGCGGAAGTAGGAGGTACAGCTACAGAAGTCACAGAGGGTGCAGCTGGTGGGGGGCAGGGAAGATCGAATACTGGGGTGGTGGAAGGGGCATTAGAAGGGAAAGGGGCAAAGGGACGGGGGGTACTCATCCTAGGGGATTGTATGCTGAAAGGGTTAAGATGGGGTGGAAGGGGGGAAGGCATAGCCATATTTGGGTTGAAGCTATCCCCAGGTTGACTGCAGGAGGGGTAGGGCAGGCACCGCTCAAGTGTGCAGTGAGGGGGAGGAAGAAACCTCATTTACTGTTGCATGTGGGTACAAACGACTTGGCGGGGGAGACTGTGGAAGTAGTGAGGGGGAGGTTCGAGTACTTGGGCAAGCAGTGAGCGGGTGTGCGGTGGCATTCTTGGAGTTACTCCCTATACCATGTGCAAGCATGGGAAGGAAGGGTAGGATTGAGGAGTTCAACAAGGGACAGAGGGATTGGTGCCACACCAAAACTTTTGGGTTAGTGACTAACTAGGGTAGGGTCTGGGGAAATAGTGACTTGTATGTGGGGGACAGGGTACACTTGAGCAGGAAGGAGAGGGAGTATTAAAGGCAGGATTAGGGGGTATATCTCTACTAAGGTGGATTTAAACTAATGAGGGGTGGCCAAAAGACTGAGGTTAGTAGAAAGGTCTGGACAGGGGAGCCTAATGAGCTCACCACCCTAGATATAGGTAAAGGCGGAGGCGTAGTAACCCTGGGTGGGGGCGGGCAGAGTGGTCTGATTGTAATACAGAAGGCACCACCACCCAGTAAGAATAAAGAGGAGAAAGGGTACAGACTACTGGGAGGAGGGACACAGGCCAAGGAGGAGAAGAATGAGGAGAAGTAGGTGTACGGGTGGAAGGTGGTCTCTCTCAACGCAAGAAACCTGGGGAACAAAACTGCAGAGCTTGAGGCACTCCTTTCAGAGGGGAAGGTGGACATTGCTGCAGTGACAAAGACTTGGGCCACAGAGTATCATGATTGGGGCTTGGCAGCCCCGGAATGCAAGATATACAGGAGGGACTGGGGGTTGGAAGAGGGGTTTGCATTCTATGTGAGGGAAGGGGTTAAATGCATAAGGGATGAGGGAGAAGAGGAGAGGACAGAGGTGCTTTGGGTGCAGCTCCTGCACTCCAAGGGCAGAAAGCTGAGGCTGGGAGTGATGTAAAGATCACCAGTCCAATCCAGGGAACTGGATGGGGAGTTGGCAGAGCAGATAAGGGGGGTTTGTAGAAGGGGGAGTGTGGTGATAGTGGGAGATTTTAACCTACCACGGGTGACTGGAGCACCCCGTTACTAGCAGTACCAGGAAACAGGTGCTCCTTGATGTATTCCAGGACGGCCTTCTCATGCAATTGGTAAGTGGGCCTACAAGTCTTGGTAGCACTCGGGACCTAGTACTGGCAAATGGGGAGGTGGTGAGGGAGGTAAGGGTGGAGGACCCACTAGCAGGTAGCGACCACCAAACAGTGTGGCTTGTTGTTGCAGTGGGCAGGGAGACAGGAGGCATGGGCACTAAAGTGGTGGACTTTATTAGGGTGGACTTTGGGGGGATGGGAGCAATACTGCAAGGAAGACCCCGGGATATAAGACTGGGGATGGATGCAGAACAAAAGTGGGGAGTCATAAAGACTGGGCTAACAGAGGCCACAGTAGCCTGTGCCAGGGCCAGGAGTTAGAAGAGCAGAGGCAAGAAACCATGCTGGCTGAACAAGGAAGTGCTGCAAGGGGTGAGGGAAAGAGGGCTGCATACCGGAAGTACAGGAGAACAGGGAAGGCAGAGGATAAGGAGGCTTTCGGGAGTTGGTCAAGGGAGGTTGCCAGGAGGGTGAAAAAAGCTAAGGCCTCCAGGCAATTAAGTTCTGCACAGGGCATAAAAGGAGAGGAAAAGGACTTTTTTAGGTATGTCAGGGAAAAGAGGAACTGCAAGGAACATATTGTGAGAATAAAGTGGGAAGGGGATTGGCTGGAAAAGGGGGAGCAAGTAGAAATTCAAAATGAGTACTTCTGCTCCATTTTCACTAAGGAGAGGGATGGCGCACTACCAGAATGGGCTGGGGCGGTGGGCAAAGGGGGGTGACGGACAAAGTGGTCACAGGAAGTAGGGGGCTAGAGGGGCTGAGAGCAGTAAGGGTGGACAAGGCACCAAGTCCCAATACCATCCACCCCAGGGTGTTGAGGGAGAAGGTGGAGCTGTTGGCTGAGCCACCAACAAATCTGTTCAACACCTCCCTGGTAATGAGGTGTGTGCCCCAGGACTGGAGCATGGCCCATGTGGTGCCCATACACAAGAGTGGGCCTAGGGAGGAGCCAGGAAATCATCGACCAGTAAGTCTCACGTCCATAGTGGGTAAGCTTATGGCGTCGATACTGAAGGAGAGGCTGGCGGCATTCCTAGGCAGTAATGGCCTCCAAGATGGGCGGCAACATGGGTTAGTCTCGGGGAGGTCTTATCAAACCAACCTAACAGAGTATTGTGACTGGGTGACAAGGAAGTTGGACAGGGGCTATGCGGTACATGTCCTGTACTCGGACTTCAGTAAGGCCTTTGATACAGTGCCTCATGGGAGGCTAGGGGGAAAGCTGACAGCAGTGGGGGTGGGGAAAAAGCTGACTAAAGGATAGAGAACTGGTTACGGGGAGGGTGCAGAGGGTGGTGGTGGGGGGGGGAGCTCTAAGCACCCAAAGCAGTGACAAGTGGGGTGTCACAAGGGTCAGTGCTGGGCCCAGTGTTATTTGGGCCTTTATCTCTGATATAGCACATGGAGTGGGGAGCAGGGTTAGTCTGTTCGCACATTATATCAACTTGGGGGATGGTGGTGGACAAAGAGGACGGATGGGGAAAACTGCAGTGGGACCTAACCAAACTAGAGACATGGTCAGTGGAGTAGCAGCTAGGATTCAATGCAAAGAAGTGTAAGGTGATGCACTTCTGGGCTATGAACCAGAAGAGGGACTATTGGTTGGGGATCAGAGAAGAGGAGAAGAACCTAGTGGTCTTGGTAACTGGGGGCATGAACAACTCAGCCCACTGCACGAGAGCAGTAGCAAAGGCAAACAGGATGCTGGGGTGCATAGCAAGGGGGTTCTCATCCAGACACAGGGATGTGATCCTACCTCTCTACAGATCATTGGTCAGACCACACCTAGAGAACTATGTGCAATACTGGAGGACATACCTGAGGACAGATATAACGTTACTGGAGGGGCTGCAAAGGAGGACAACAAAAATGTTAATGGGGATAGAAGGAAGGAAAGAAATATGAAGTTGGGCTGAAGGACCTGAACATGTACACACTGGAGGAGAGGAGGGATGGGGGGATATGATTGAAGCATTTGAATACCTGAGGGGGTAACTAAACCTAGCACCGAGGGGGTGTTTAAACTGAGGAGTGAAAGAGAGACAAGCGGGCATGGACTAAGGTTGAAAAGGGGAACATTTCAAAAGGGAAATGAGGCACTACTTCTCTGACAGGGTGGTGTCTAGTTGGAATGCACTGCCAGAGGGTGTGGTAACATGTAGAACAGTCAATAGCTTTAAGGAGGAGTGGGATAAAGCAAGAGAAAGAGTTGGGGGGCAGGGGCTGGGACAAGCAGGGGAGGAACTGAGGGGGAGGAGGCTGCGGCAGCTGCAATCTAGGGTGCTAGCTGCACACTCGGGCAGACTTACATAGACCGATTGGTGTGTTCTGCTGGCAGATTTGTATGTTCATATGTAAAATCACAGTGACTGTTCACAAGCAGAGGTCCTAAAATCCCTATGTTGAAAATTTGGTGACAAATATCCATAAAATGACTGTGTTACAAGCGTTCATGATACAGTTTCCAGGCACCCTCGTAACTCTGCAAATTTGTAGTATTTTCACACCAGATTTTCAACATTGCCATTTCTTAAGACCTCCTTATGAACAGAACAGCTGTCATTTTTCACATCCTTCCTGAAATATGCGTTTATACATCTGGCGCAGAATACCTCGGTTGCTGTGGGAAATCAATGTTCGGGACAGATTAAGAAAATCATAGGGACAGTGTTCATGAGCAGAGGTCACAAAATGCCTATGCTGAAAATTTGTTGAAATAATTCCACTAAATGATTGTGTTACACACATGCATTGCGCAGGTTCCACGTATGCTCGGAAGTTTGAGCATTTTTAATACTTTCACTACAGATTTTCAGCATTGCCATCTCTTCACACCTCTTCATGAATGGTACAGCTGTCATTCTTCACATCCTGCCCAATCTCTGTTTTTGTACATCTGGCACACAATGGCACGGTCACTGTGGAAATTCAAATATCGGGACACATTGACAAAATCAGAGTGCCACTGTTCATGAGAAGAGGTCCCAAATGCTTTTATGAGGTGGGAGCAACAAAATGCCCATGCTGAAAATTTGTACTACAAATACCAACACATGCCTGGGGCATTATGGTTTCTAACCATAACGTCCCACCCTGTACAGACTGACAGGCATCAGAGGTGTGCCTTTGGATTGCCGACTGTAATGCTCATGCCATTCCAACCCCACCCCCACCCTGCAGCCACTGACAGACATCGAGCTGTGCCTTGGACACTTCGGCCCCACAGTTCACCCCATTCTATATTGCACCCATTTCAGCATATGTCCTTATGAAGTGGGGTGACTGTAAAGCCGAACACCCCAAGGCACACCTCAACACTTGTCAGTGTCTGCAGGATAGGGTGAGGTGAAATGGCATGAACATTATGGGCGACAACCGAAACGCATGCCCCAATGCCTGTCCGTCTCTGCAGGGTGAAGGTGAGGTTGGCGTGAAGTTCAGTATTCACTGCCATTCCTACTCTGCATCTGTCTAACTCCTGCATTTCCAATGCTAATACCAGCAAGCAAACATTCGGCATTGACAAATGCTTGTTTAATATAGGCACCACATTTGCCTCCCTCCATGAGCCAACAACATTACTGGTGTTCAAGAATTTCTCAGACAGGTACCTTAAGGGTCCTATTAGAACAGGAGTCAGCTAATTAACCATTCTAGGGTGGATACCATCTTGTCCTTGTGCCTACAAATGTTAACCTCTAGCTCTGGTGACTCACCAACTACATATTGATTCTTTGAATCCATGGGATTATCGAAGATGATACAAAAATATTTATTAAAAAGACACAAACAGAGGTGAGAAAGAAGTAAGTGCCTCAGCTGGGACTTGAACCCAGGCTGCCCAGAATACCATTCCACACTCCTGTGTGATTATCTATTAAAAAGCTCTGCCATGGCCTGCCCAGTGGCGTAGGGGTTGAGGCGCTGGTGCCTTACCTAGACCCACCGCCACCTGGGTTCGAACAAGCCCGGTCGCCGGAGATCCGCGAACTGGAGGGGGAGCGAGCTGGATGGAGCTGCCTGCAGGCAAGCTCTCCTCTCTAGGGAGGTAGTGTGGCATCCCTTGGCCGATGACGACCTCCAGTGGAAGCTAGTGGAAGCATGGGCCCAGGGGGTACCCAGACATTAGGCCATGGAGTGGTGGAAAGGGGTCATAACTGGGGCTGTATGGCACATGCAAGCCTCCATGTGCATGCGTGCAGACTTCTAGGGCCCCTGGGAGAAAAACTGGAGGGGAAAATACACTGGCAGCAGGATGAAGACGGACTCCCCACAGGTGCCGCTCCCGGGCAGGGCAAGGTAAGCGCCAGTAAGTCCGGGGGAACAGGGCTGGAGGGGGGTCGGTTGGATGGGGGCTGCCGGCAGAGGTGCAAAAATCAGGTTGTGATAAACAAAAAAAAAAGCTCTGCCATGTCTTCCTCTTTGGCAATTATTTCTTCAACTTTAAGTACTGGGCCCACATTCTGATTCCTTAATTTTATGCTATTTATATGTTTCTAGAAAGCTTTATAATTATCCTTTGTGGACATGGTTACTGCCACTTTAAATTCCTGTTTAGCTTTGCTTCTTCTGATCTCTTTTTTCACAATATCTAAACAATTTCGTATGTGCCTCCCAGTGCACTTTGCTGTTACTTTTCTTTGCTTTAATATGAGCCTGTCTCTTCCTTTAAATTTTAATCTTCCTCCTCCTTAATCTATGACAATGGCCACTGGCCTGCCTCTTCCCTTACTGACCAGCCAGTTTCGCTCATGTGCCATAAAATATCTAACATCGTATTCGTAGGTGTACTGTGTAATTACTCTAATTAAGTAATCCTAGTATCTTGAATGTTAGCTCGGCTGATTCCCTGTAAACAATCTGTATCTGTCTCTGAGTTCATTGCTGTTATGTCTGTATGTATATATCCTATGTGACGTGGAACCTTTGTAAATGAGTCCTGGACTCAAAGGTACTCTCCGAATCTGTAATAAAATAAAAAAAATATATATTTTTTTTACTTATCCATGGTGGTGACTTGATTTTATTTCCATATTTGACTCTCATTGCGACATATTTCTTCTCCAAGATAGGTATCTTATTTTAATTTATTTCGTTTTTGTTGACTGGGTAAGTGCACTAGACAAATCCTGCCTATTTTCAGGTACAACCCGGGGGAGGGGGATACAGATGAATGCCAACTGACCTTGAACCAGATTAAGCTGTTGGTGGTATTTTTAGTGAATAAGGGAAATTTGACCAGGACACCGGGGAAATTCCACTACTCTTTTTCAATAAGTGCCATGGGATCTTTAATATCCACCTGAACTACCACCAGTCCAGGCAGATGGGACCTCGGTTTAACGTCTCATCTGAGAGACAGTACCTCAGAAGTGCAGCACCCCTCTCATACTGCACTACAGTGTCAGTACTGGGATATTAACCCAAGTGCCAGATGTGGGAACTGAACCCACAGCCCTCTGATCTCCTGGCCTACCTACTGAGCCACTGACACTGTATTTATAATTTGCTCCCATATCCCTTCCACTTTTAAGCCTCTGAATTCCTTTTCCCAATTCCAGCTACCCAGTTACCTCCCTATCTCCTCAAAGTTAACACCATGGAAGTCTTTAACAACAGTTTTAAACTGTACCTGTTTATCAATATTTTGGATCACAAATTTGACCATATTGCGGTCACTAACGGCAAGCGGTTTCATTATCCTACAGTTAGTTATTACTGCTTCAATATGCATAGTACCAGATCCAGAATATTATATAGTGTATGGTGGAACGCTATTCTCACTTGCTTTTCCACCTTACTCAAACGTCGTTCAGCCACACACAGAACAACGAATGGAATGCTGAACTGACCGTGCATGCAGAATAGCATTCCATTCATTTAGAGTGAGAAGCTCAAGCCATGCTTTGAAAGCTGCGCCAGTAAATTGCCGCGCAGCAATATTATTTAAAACACACTGAAAATGAACGCGGCAGTTTTCAGAGGGCCCAGTTAATTTTTGATAATGGGAAATGATGGATCAACCACATTTGAGCCGTAAAAAAGTATTTACTTAAAAGTTTCAGCCTTGGGACCATTTCTTTATTCGCTAAGTGAGACGTCCAGCTGCCATGTTTTTTTTTTCTCTAAATCCCTCCCACAGTGAAGTGGCAACCAATGGGAGTGTGCGCTGCTAATGTAGGGATGCCCAGTCCCTAGCAACCACACAACTCTGTGTCCTAGTGCTGGGAGACAACAGTTTCTTTGTCCAAGAATAAAATACATTTATAAAGCCTAAAAAATAGTATTAAAATAATTTGAGAGGCACCATACACTATAAAAAATATAGAATGGGTAATCCCATGCAGAACCGGTGTGTTCTTTAGATTCCCCTGTGGCAGAACACACTGGTTCTGCATGGTTACTCATCCAGTATTCTGTATGTTTCCTAGTATGTTGTTTAACCACATGTTCCAAGTTCACTTCAGTTGTGGCTTCTAAGAATGCTTTCTCTTGGCATGTTATGTTGATACATTTTTTCCAATTAATCCCAGGCATATTAAAGTCTCCCACCAGGTACACCCATATCCTGAGGGTTAAAGGATCTAATGATACTGTTTCATTTGCTAACAAGTTCGCTTTGCAGATTTGGTGGCTTATAAGTAATTCCTAGAAACAGTTTCCTGGACCCTCGTGGTGTAAATCTGACCCATAACATCTCAAGCTTCTGGCATCTGTCCCTCATGATTTCAACAGCATCAATACCATGTCTCACATAGAGGGATACACTCCCTTGAGTTTTTCTGTCTGTCCTAAATACGGCATAACCATCTATGTCCTTCCCCCCAACCACCCTCCTCCTCCTCCCAGCAGGTTTCTGTAATTGCACATAATATCCACCTACTCTTTCTGGACTATCTGTATACTTCAGTTCATCCACCTTGTTTTTCAGGCTTCATGCGTTAATGAGCAGGCAGTTCCAGCACTGTAATTTTTTTACTGACATTGCTAATCCCTTATTTCTTCCCTGTACCATTTGCTTTAGGCAATTTTAACGATTCACTTCCCTCCTCCCCCCAGTTGCTAGTTCAAATGGCACCTTATAATTGCAGTTTATTCTGTCTCCTGCTTAGCTTAGATGTAAACCATCACTTGCAAATAATGCACTGTCACTAGCAAAATAATTCCAATTGCTTTGCATGATGAACCCCTCCCTTCTTGACCACCTCCTCAAACAACCATATATAGCTCGTATGCTTAATATTCTTGTTTCTTGCAACTTCCCCACTCAGGATAGACAGGATTTTAGAAATTATTATGTAACCACCCAGTCCTCTGGGGTTACTAGAATCCTATCAGAGTTGGTGTTAAGCAGGTAGCAGGTAGATGGTAAGGAGCTCATTAGGGGCTAAATTACATAATTGTTTACTCAGCTAGCCTGAGGGAAGAATGATTACATCATTTGGAACTCCTGCAGCAGCATGACCCTTTCTGTGTACTGCTGCTCTGGGGAGCTTTGGAATGTTGGGAACAGTTGACAGTTGTTGCTGAGAGTTGGAGCTGGAGGTGAGAGTGACAGGAGGTCTGCCAGTGGGCCCTGAGTTGAGGACCCAGGATTTCTCACCCTAGTGTGGATTACAATTTCCAGCTTCCAGCGAAGTGGTGGAGACCTTTTCTTCAGCAGGATTTCCTGATTTCTACTCCAAGTGAAGTGGAAGGAATTGCTACCTCAGTGGGTTCAAGGGGCAATCCCCTGAAAATTCTTGTTTATTTTCAGCTGCCTTTGGAAAGGACTTGTGTAGAGACTATTCTGACATGCTACCCAGGAAAAGGTGTCTTTTAGTTGTTACATGCCCAGTGGAAGGAACAACTGGTCAGGAAGTACTGTTTTAGGAGACAAGTTCTCCAAAATTAGGGGATTTGTTTCTGGGGTGTGTGTACCCATAGAGAAGGCTAGATCACACCCTCCAGTGTCCCTTTTTTCACCCAAGTGTGTGAAAGGAAATTCAGTGTTCGCCCAAGTGTGTGAAAGGAAATTCAGTGTTCACCCAGATGAGTGAAGGAAATGTTTAATGTTCACCCCAGTGAGTGAAGAAAATGTTCAGTGTTCACCCCAGTGAGTGAAGGACATGTTCATTGTTCACCCCAGTTGAGTGAAGGACATGTTCATTGTTCCTCCCCAGAGAGTGAAATAGTTCTGAGTGTCTGGCTTACTGTTCCACGTAACGGCACTCATGGGAAGAAAATATGTTTTGGTATGTGGCTGGTTCCACGTATGTGCACCATTTGGGAATGGGAAAGAAGTTTGTGTTGTCGAACTGTACTGCATGCAAGAAGAGTTTGGGAGATACATAGATATACCTGTCTTGCCTTTACTGACCCATGGGGGTCCACAACCTGCTTTAATTTGCCATCTGTTAAATAAAGCCATACTGCACAATCCCAGTTCCTGTTCTGGACAATCTGATTCTTGCTTCTGGAATGGAATTATTGGGGCCCCCCTCAGCAGTTTAGATCTAGCATATGCCTAGCAGCCTCTACCCTGGACCTGGTTGTAATTTACAAAGGTTCATGTGTTTTTGTTCTTGTGTCCCCACCTCTCTTCCTCTAGAAATGAGCCTGGTATACATTCTAACACCAAGGATGGTACCAACTTTTGAATTCTCTGCTAAAAGTAAATGGTATGCCATATGCGTACCGAGTCATAATGTCATACGCTTAATAGCATATGGCATTATGCCGAAACCCGGACCTGTGCACTCCCCGAGTTGGGCCCCACAGAGTTGAGAATCTTTATTGGGGGTCCAGGGGGGTGCAGCCCCCTCCGTAATGGGGGTGTGGGGGCAGAGCCCCCCACAGAACAAAGACATGATGCCGCATGGAATTAATCGCGCAGTGCAATAGTGCCATGAGGCATTGTGTCTTGCGACATAATGACCCCGTGCTTGCCATATGTGGGTACTAGTGCCTGTTTTTATGGGGGGGGTCCAAATTGCTATAAGTGGCACGGGGGATACAATTACCTTGCATTATTGCCTCTTTTAGTATCCTTCCTGCTTCAAAGTTCCTCTCTATATCCACCTGTGTGCTATGGCCAACATCATTACTTCCTACATGTAGGACAACAATTTGGTTTTCCCTCTCCTTTACTAAACATTCAAGGTTGTTTTTAATATCCCTAATTCTTGCCCCCAGGAGGCAAGTAACTGAGGTGTGATATTTCCTACCCCTAGAAATTTGTGTGTCTGTATGTCTTAGAATAGTCACCAACTACCATTATTTCTTTAGTAACCCCAGCCTCTGAGTTTGTACCTGTGCTCTGCTCAACAAAATTCTCATTCCCTGCAGGTGGAATATTCTAGAGTAAGACTCTCATTACTACTCCTCCTACTTGAGTTTGGTACGCTGCTTGGCCAAGTTATATTCTCAGGTTCAAGACCTATAGCAGACTGATTTAAAATTTACGTTATTGTTCCCTCTTTGTTCTTTCCAACTTACATTTATATGCTCTGGCCCAGTTGTTATGCAGTCTATTTTAGGATTTCCAGTACCATCTTTTCCATGTTTCATCCTGTCTTTGTTCTTTCTGAGTGACTCACTCATTCCTACACTCATCTTGCAAGCATTGTGTCTGCTCATCCCTTCCCCCAACCCCCCCGGGGTACTTGTCCATTTATGTCTATATCAGCCGGCAGCTCATATCTACTGCTACTCAAAATGCTTTCCTCATCCCTTAGTCTTATATGACCTCTCCACCTAGTTGGTCCTACAGTGGTCCATGACCCTTCCTCCACCCTTGAAGATTGGGAGGAATCATTACTCTTCTTGTATCACTCCATGTTGTCGATGGGGAATAATTACATATAGGTATTGTGCTCCCCTACTGGGGTAGTGGTACAGCTCAAAGCTATGACCACAGCACAGAACCTTGAGGACATGAGGATTCCAGTTGCATCAGCTACCCAGTTTCAGCTGTAGCATTAGACTGGGGCAGCAGCATAGAGTTCTCTGAAAGTTTGGGCTCTTTTCAACATTTGTTTGTTATTTTTTGGTTCAGGTCTGTGCAACTCCAGGGCAGGCTGGGACAACCTAGTAATGGGGAGCACCCCTAAATTTAGAAATCATGCCTGTTAAGCTAAGGCTTTCAAATTGTCTAACCCACTAGCTAACTTCCATTCCTATGATTACAGTGCCTGGACAGGGACCACTGACTATATATAAGGTGTTTTTTTACTGTAGGTCTAACAAAAATCCCAGCCTTCAGGTAAGTAAGAGATTGCCCTTGGTTGGGGGGGCTTAGTCAGTCAGATAGTGGGGGGGTCTTTATGCTTCTCTGCCTTGCATCTCCAGCACAGGTTGCCTCTTCTTTTTGCTCCTGCTTTATGTAGTTTTCCTTTTTTTCTAGCTGGCAGAACATTAGTGCTGTTTAGGTAAATCAAGATTTTGACAGGCAGTGTTCATCCTTGTGGAGTCTGTACTTTGTTACTCTGTGTGCCCTGAGTTTCCCTCATGTGTGAACTGTTGAGCTGGCGCTTATGCTTACAGCAGTGTGGAGGCTTTTGTGCTAGTTATTGCTGTGCTTTAGAAAGCACAGAAAGAACAGTTACATAAGAACTTGCCGTAACAGGAGGTCTTTGAGGGGATCTCAGTCATCAGGTCACAC
This sequence comes from Neoceratodus forsteri, assembly GCA_016271365.2. Lineage (NCBI taxonomy): Eukaryota > Metazoa > Chordata > Ceratodontiformes > Ceratodontidae > Neoceratodus > Neoceratodus forsteri. Next base: position 458,927,121 of record JADMNL010000022.1, on the reverse strand, counting down.
TGTAAGAATGTCACCGTCATTGAAGCAGGATCCACACGGAAGATTTTCAGCAGTACCACTGGAGCTGCCCACACTGACATCACCTGCTGACGTCACTAACCCTATAAAAGCATGAGCGGCCCTGATCCCTCCTCAGTTCTTTCCCCCAGGAGACTAAAGGAGCAGTCCTGTGCCATGGGGGACCGAGGAGTGAGAGAGGTGCCCAGACCAGAATAAAAGTCTGGATACACCAGTTAACCATCTCTGAGAAGAGAACCCCATAAAAGTGGAATGGTGGGAGGGAAGGCAGACCTCATGACTGAGATCCCTTCAAAGATCTACCGTTACGGTAGCATCAGGTCACACTATAGAAATGAGTCCCAAGCAGTGACAGGTGCAGCAAAACAGTCTGGAAGGAAGGCCAACTAAAGACTATGACAGGAGGCCCTACAAGGCAGCCTGACCAAAGCCTGCTCAGGCTCTAGAAGCGATGTCCAGACTGCAGTGCTTGGTGAAAGTATGGACGATACTTTAGGTGTCAGCAGCACAAATGTCAGCAGCTGAGACCCCTTTGAAACAGACCACAGAGGTAGCCATGCCCCTTATGGAATAGGCTTTCACTGTCCCTGGCATCTCTTTACCATGCTTGTTGTAGCAGAACACAATACAATGGGCCAACCATTTGGACAAACATTGTTGGGAAACTTTAGCACCCTCTCTTCCTGGGGTGAAAGAAACGAAAAGCTGTTTTGTCTTTCTGTAGTCCTTAGCTCAGAGCAGATATCATTTCAGAATTCTGTGCACATCTAAAGTGTGGAGCAGTGCTTCCCCTGGATTGGCACATCTGGAAAATAAACTAGAAGGTTAATAGATTGGCTCAGGGTAAACTCAGACACCACCTCAGGGAGGAACTTAGGATTCATGCACAAATACATCCTTTCTTTGTGAAAAATCGAGGAAGGCTCCTTACACCAGAGAGCCTGAAGTTCAGAAATCCTTCGAGCAGAAGTAATAGCAATTAAAAATAATGCTTTCCAAGAAAGAATGCATAGCTCGCAAGTCGCAGCTGGCACAACGGAGACAGGTTCAATTGCTCTAAAACAAAATTTAAATCCCAATCCAGGACAGGAGAATGGACTGGACATTTCAGGTGCAGGATGCCCCAGTGAAAAGTACAGGACACATCTAACTGAGTCACAGTTTGACTGCCCACGGGCTCGTGAAAGGCAGAAATAGCCAAAAGGTGCACCTTGAGAGAGGAGTATTGGAGGCCTGAGTCCGACAGGGAGATCAAGTAGTCCAGGATCTAGCTCACTGGACAGGTAAAAGGGTCCAGATGATGTTTGGCAGCCCAAATGGCAAACCTCTTCCACTTCATGGCATATGTGGCTCTAGCGGAGGGTTTCTGATCTGCCACGGGACTCTCGCTACCTTCTGAGATACTCCAGACCGGGCTATGGCAATGTCCTCAGGAGCCAGACATGCAGACAAAGGGACTTGAGGTTAGGATGGACCAGGGTCCCCTGAGCCTGCATCAGCAGATTCCTGCAAAGGGGCAGAGGAACGGGAGGCTCCTCCGCTAACTGTTGCAGTAATGGAAAACATATTTGCCATGGCCAGAATGGTGCAACCAGGATCATGCTAGCCCCCTCCATCTATAGCTTGATTAACACCCTCTGAATCAGAGAAAATGTAGGGAAGGCATAAAGGAACTTCCTGCTCCAGGAGAGGGACAATGTGTCTTACCAGAAAACTCCAGGCCCTGGATATAGTGAGTAGAAACTGGGCAGTTTTGCATCGAGTGGGGACACAAAAAGGTCCAACTCTGGACAACCACATCTGGTGAACAGATCTTCTGTGATGGGTGAGAGAAGCTCCCATTCATATATTCTGGACTGAGTCTGGCTGAGGCTGTCCACCACTGTGTTTTGTACACCTGAGACATGGATAGCCAAGAGAACCAAACTGTGGTCCAGTGCCCAGTACTAAACACTCATGGCCTCCCTGCACAGGGGGTACGAATGCGTTCCTCCTTTCTTGCTGATATAGTAGACAACACTGAGATTGTCTTTTTTTTTTTTCTGTTTTTCTCCAGCCCCTACCCAGCACTGTCACCTGACTACCTGTTTTGGATGCTTCTTCCCACTGGAGACCCCTCCATGGAGTCCTGGCTTATCCCCCCAGATGGGGACATGGTTGGGGGGGCTCCCACCTTAACCCCTTCCCCTGAGAAATCAAGTCTGTGTCGGGGTCTCCACGGTGGTACTGCAGCTGCAGGCAGGTGAGGACCCACTATCGGGCCATCGTGTCGGTGTCACATCGGGAGAGGCATTTTTCTTATGTATGCCCTCCCAGAGCGTGATGTGCCACAATGCCATGGCTTATGCTGGCATCCATCACACTCTCCCCACTGCTGCAGGCATCTGGGCTGCAATACCTCTGGCTATTGCTAGAGGTCAGGCCGCACCCGAAGCCAGTGCGCCCCCTCCCCCCGGAGGAGCTGGGCGACCCATTGGATGCTCAAACATCCTCCCCCCTGGCTAGCCCTCTGGCTCCCGGGCCTGCTCCCAAATCCGGGTCACAAGTGTCACAAGTGGAAATCCAACCACTGCGATGATGGGCTGGCTAACACTGAGATTGTCTGACTGGATCAACACTTTGCCCAGAAGGAGATGGTTCTGAAAGGCCTGCATGGCATACTGGATCACCCAAATCTCCAGGATACCTCAGTCTGAGACCATGATCCTTGAGTCCGAAAGAGACCCAGGTTCGCAGCCCAGCCTGAACCAGAGGTATCCATGGTGAGGATCTGCTGGGGAGAAGAGATCTGGAAAGGAACCCCCCTGAAACATATTCTGTTGGTCCATCCACCATTGGAGAACCTTGCAGACTGGGGAGGAGACCAGCACTAGTTGTTGTAAGTCATCTGTGCATTGGTCCCACTGCACCCTGAGTGTCCACTGGAGCACCTGCATGTGTAGTCTGGCCAAGGGGACCATGGCAATGACCACAGCCATAAGACCCAATAGCCTTAGGTACACCCTTGCAGGAACATAACAGCTCTGGGCGAGCGACCTCCTGAGCCTGGGCAATGAGACGGTCCACCCTGTCAAGGGGCAGGAAGGCTTGGCCATATGTCGAGTCCAAGACTACCCCTATATACTGCAGCCTCTGGGATGGGATCAAAGTGGACTTGTGCACCTTGACCATGATACCCAGGGAGAGGAACAGTTGAAGAGTCCTCTCAAGGGTCCAGAGGAGCTGATCTCTGGACAGAGCTTTGAGGAGCCAGTCATCCAGGTAGGGGAAAATATACAGTCCTTCTCTCCTGACGGCCATAGCTACTGCTGCTAAGCACTTTGTAAAGACCTGCGGTGCAGAGGATAAGCCAAAGGGCAATACCTTGAATTGGCAATGCTCATCCTGAAAAAGAAACCGGAGAAATCTCCTGTGCAGTGAGCACACTGAGATATGTAGGTAAGCATCCTGCATATCCAGGGAGCACAGTCAGTTGCCCTGTTTGAGTAGGGGCAGCAGGCCTGGTAGAGTGACTATGTGGAATTTATTGTACTGAATATAAAGGTTGAAGTCCTTGAAATCTAGAATAGGCGTCAGCTCTCCGGTTCTTTTTGGGGACCAGGAAGAATCTGGAATAGAAGCACCTGTTCCTTTGGTGCCTGGGCACTGGCTCAATCATCTTTTTCTGCAAAAGGAACTGTACCTCCTCCTGGAGAACTGTTAGATGGGCTGGGGGGCAGGTGTAGGGTACCGGAGAAGTCTCTGGAGGCATCTCTCTACAAGTTCCAAAGTATGACCCCTCTCTATAATTTGAAGAATCCAGACATCTGACGTAATGGTTCTCCACTGACTGAGATGGAGGGAGAACTGATCTCTGACCACCACCTCTGGGTTGAGCAACAGACAGGGGGTTTGGCAAGAAGTCAAGCAGAGGTGGATCCAGCCACTCGGGCTGATCCATCATTTCTGGGATGCTTTCCGGCAGAGCCGGAGGGGGAGGAGAGGGTAGGCAAGGCAGAGGAGGCCTTTCTCTTGCCCTGAGGATGGGAGGCTGCTCTGGACTTGTGGAACACCTTGCAAAAGGGAGGGTGCTGTCTGCTCCTAGACTAAATGTGATAGAGCAAGTGAACAGACTTGATAGCCCTGCCAGATGCCTGTAGGTCATTAATGATGTCCTGGACGTCTGGCCCGAATAATTTGGAGCCATTGAAAGAGGCACTGAACACCTTCTGCTGGACATCTGCAGCAAACCCTGAGACCCTCAGCCAGGAGTGTTTTCGAAGGCAGATGCCTGTGGCAGCAGCCCTGGCACCAGTGTCAGAAATATACAAAGACCTGAGGAGATGCTTACTAATATCCTCAGCGGTCTGTAACCATTTGAGAACCTTCTGCTTCTGGGAGCACCCTGGAAGGGCCTGGGTATCTGCCTTGCCCTTTTTTCAGATGGTATTTTGGTATTTAACCATATGCAAAAGGTAGTTGGCAATCTGAAGCCCAGCAGTAGAGATGGCATAGACCCTTTTGCCCCAAAGGTCAATCCATCTAGATTTCCTGTCAGGGGGTGGGTGCTAAGAAGATTGGGCACCTTGGATCTGTCATGCGCTGCTTTAATGACCACAGAATCAGTCTTGGTCTGGGCAGAATCTGATTTGACGGAACCAAGGCCATCAGATAAGGAGTGTCACTCCAAGGAAGAGGGGGAGTGCAGAAAGAAAGAGAAAATAAAAAAATCCATTCCAGCCCTGGTTTGTTTCAGTCAATATTCTGTCTTATAATGAAACCTTGTAGGAGCTTTGAGTCAGTTATCAGTGGCTCAGCAGGTTGCACTCTCACCTCTAAGGTGTGAACATCCCTCCCTTCCCCCTTCTTCCACCCACCTAGCCTATTGTCCCTCTACTCCATCCCTGTACTTCCTCCTGCTGCTGCTTTGCCTCCTTTTGCACTTACTTCCTCTCTTTTTGATATCAATTTATTACGTTGTTGCTGTACTCGTACTTTGATGTATGGACCCTATGTTATTTCTGCTTGCACAATAATCGTCTTTCCTTCCAGATTGTTATTGCAACTCATTAGTCACCTAGGTGCTTTAGTCGCATTTTTGTGTTTTATTTTTTTATCTGATTGTATAATACAAGTCTCTCCCCCTGATTATTGCCCCTCGGTCGCACCTGGAAACAAGCTCTGGCTCAGTGTGCCTTTCCCAGTCACAAACTTTTAAATAAATAAAATAAACATCGAAAGGTTGTAGGTTCTAGTCCCTCACTAGGACCTGGGGTTAAAATCCCACTCCTGACATTGCAGGGCAGCATGAGGGAAGTGCATTCTTTTGGATAAGACATTCATCTGGACAAGGGTGAAAGTCTTAAAATATGGGAGGCTTCACCAGTGACTGACTTACTGGTACTCAGCAGGGTAGGATACTCCACCATATCTTTAGATGGGCCAGCAGAACCTTGCAGATGAGATGCCAGTGCAAATGATACCAGGCTACAGATGAGGCAGGCCTTTTCCATTAGTCCACAGCTTTCTAATACTGGGCTACTTGTATGGCTTAATCTCCTAATTCAGAAGGAATTAATATTTCGCAATTCATTTTCTTGGCCTCCTTCCTTTTTGGGAGTTGCGGATGTTATTTCATGCAGTCACCTCTGGCTGGCAACCATTCATGATATAATTCACCACAGGATCACAGATCAGTGGTCTAAGAACCAATGGCTTTGCAGTTCAACCCAAGGGCACACTCCTTTAGGGAATGAGGCTGCAAACAGTTTGTGGAGACTGGTTTTCTCAACCTTGGAAAAAGGTGGCTCAAAACATCCACTGATAGAGCCAAGTCAACAGAAGCACTGTGATGCCAAAAAGAAGATGGAAACTCAGCTCCACGTCAGGGACACAACAAGGAAACGATAATAAAGCAACATTTTATTACAATATCTAAAAGTTACACCCCTTCACAATTGGTCGACATTTCACAACGCACTGATGGTTTTTCAAGACCTTGGTTGAAGTGGAGCCGAGGTTCTCTCTTCTTTTTTCTCAGCCTTCCCTATTGGATGGCCATGCAGGGTGTGGCTACATCTCTGAACCTCAGCTCAAGTTCTAAAATTGAGTGGCATAATATGTTTGTTAGTGCACATTATATTCATTAGTGGTGACTTGGTTTTACAGCTTAGAACTGGATGACATTTGAGAAGACATCCAGGATCAGGAAGGATTCTATTCGATGCCTAGGGAGCATCCTTTTACACAGCCCAGTTTAAAGGGGGCTGGGGTGGCAGGTTTTAGACAGACAATAACCAGATTCCGGCCTCTTTAGATCATCTGTAATCTGAGACAGGCAGCAGCAGTGACACCATCCTTTGCAGTCACAATTGGGGGGGGTGCAGGCAGGAGAGGCAGGCCCTCACTATGGGGGTACGTGAATACATCTCTCTGCCCAAACCTTTTCTTTGTTGGAAGCCTGAGGACTCTGTTTCAGGGAAGAACACAAGTGAAGATCATCGTTCAGTAGGTCAAGCCTTGAATCTAAGGCTTTAGATGGAGGCAATCATCCCAAGGACTCCTTAACGAGGAGACCGGTGAAGCAGATAAGTCCGAGGACTCTGGCACCTATTGGTTTTAAGGACATCTGCTCCCACATTACGTTTTCCCACCCGTCACATCAGAAATGACAAAACCTTTTCATTCCTGGCTCCTGAACAGTGTTCTTTGGTGTAGCTGGCATTGCAGTCGGGAACTAGGACACTGGAAGCCCTGGAGATGTATGATTGGATAGTCAGTAAGCAGACATCTCCTGTAGCACCTCTGCAGTGATTGCAGCACCTGGGGTGGTATGTCAGCTGGGTAGTCAGAGCATCTGGACATTATGCGACTAAGTAGGATAACTTAGCCCAGAAGCCTATGACAGAGCTTCCAGTCAACTGATTCTGTTAGCTGCTCTACTTCTGGGTCTGATGTTCACAGCACTCAAATTGGTGTCAGAGGTCAAATTTCTCTTGATCTATTCAAAACAGGATGTTGCCAGTATGGGTCCTGGCATCAGAGGATGTCCAGATCCCAATCCAGGTGATGCAGTCACTCCCACGGTAGAGGAATGTCAGGTTTGTCAGAGAGAACTCCTCAATGCCTTTGATGGAGGGATTATGATCATTCATTTGGGCTGGGGGCATGTCTTGACAGATTTCAATCAAGGAAGTCGAGAGCCTTCAGGATCTTTTAGGTCAGTGTTTTGTGAATTGTAAACAGTGTATCTCACCTTACCCGCCTTGCTGGGATTGAGCTCATTTTTCTGATTTACAAATGAATCCAATCACAGATGGCGAAGGTGCATCAGCCAACGCTGTTGCTGGGTCCTTCATTAGCAGTCCAGGAACACAACAGCATGCTCACAGAAGTGACTAGGTCCTTCTGCAGGCAGGAAACAAGCAGCTGTTTCTGGTAAGGATTCCCCAGGGTAACTAGGGATGATCTCTGTTTTCAGAGGAGTTCGACCAGCTGTCGAAGGCCCAATCGCCCTCAGTTGGTTATCTTCATGTAAAGAAGAATGCTTGGGGGCCAGCCCAGTGGCGCTGAGGGTTGAGGCACTGGATGCCACACCTCACACCTCACACCATGCCGACAACCCAAGTTCGGAAACGAGCTCAGGCTGACGGAAGTCGGCAGGGGAGGGAGAGGATTGAGCATCCAACGGACTGCTCTCCTCTCCCAGGGGGAGGGCCAGAGATTGTCTGGCATACCAGCAACTCCCAGTGGAGATCAGGGCACTGCAGTACACAGACAGCACAAGTAGCATGGCTGACACCAGCAGGGTTGCCGTGCGCATGGCGTCAGGGGTGCCCACACAAGGGTGGGAGATGTAAGGGGACCAGAAGATGCAGGGTAGGCGATGGCACCTGACCCCAATGCCCACTGCTGGGTCTGTCTCACCCTGTCTCTCATATCCTTCACCCGGGCCTTCACCCACAGCCAGGGTCTGACTTTGAGGAGCGCCCAAAGAGGAGGGGTGGCCCCACCCTGAAGGGGTTAAGCTGGGGGTACTGGCTGTAGGAGGAAGGGAAGAGAGGAGGCTTAGGGCTGAAAGGACCTCAGATGGGGCAGAACCAGGCAGGATGCCAGAGAGAGGCTCCACAGGCCGTGACCAGAACGAAAAAGAATGTAAAGAAAAGTAGAATGCTTGGGTGCTAATGCGTTTACAGTCAGTTTTTTCACTGCTTGTGAGTGGAGTTGTGCTTGTTTGGTTACAGGAATAGGCTGTTGCTCCCATAGTTCCCATGGGGCTCCAAGAGATTCAGTTACCACGAGGAATGTTCTTGTAGTGGTCACAGAGCAGTGTTGGGGAACATGTTTTTCAGATCTGTAAAACCTGGCATTGCAAGTACCGGTTTTTCTCTTCAGCTCCCACTCCTTGGGGGTTTCCAGCATGACACTCACCCTGTCGGGCATTATTGCTTAAGTCATCTTGATTAGCTCTAGGAAAGATGTCCACTCAGCAGCCCTTGGCAGTGTCAGGTTTATCCTTCTGTCTGGTAAGAGGGCCCAGGATAATAGGTCCACCGGGGCCATGGTCCGCAGTTTTTAGGCTTTACAGGTGGGAATTGACAGTGTCATGCTTTGATCACCCTACAGGGCAGATGTCTGCTCTCTGCCTAATGCTGGAGTCAACTGTGAGAACATCCTTGGTGTTTTCCATGGGCAAGACAAGGCAAAGTTTATTTATATGGCACCCAATCCCTTGGGCTCTGGGTGCCTCACATAAAACAGGTAGGGTAATACACAAATGCTCAACACATACAGCATACATAAATATTTAAAACAATAAATACAATTCTAAAATAACTAAAATATAAGCTAGTACTGGCCAATCACCTTCATGGGAATGATCAGTGCTCCCTGAGCAGCCAGGAGCTATCATTCTGTCAGTTTCTGGTCTCTCTCCATGCAATTTTGATGTAGTGTTACTCTCCCGCCCTGTCTCTCTTGAGTTCTTCCATTGACTTTGTTGTTCATTCAGTTCATAGGTGTGTTTCCAGTTTGATTATGTCATCCAGGGGGATTAGCACCACCAGGCTTTTATCCACACAGGTGACCTACTATAATGCACAGGATCTAATAATGTTGAGGACTGTTCTGCCCTTTGTCTTCAAGGTTCCCACTGTCTTCCATGCACACCAGGAAGACTGGGGCTTGTCTTCTTGCCCAGAGTCAGCGGTTCCAAAGGAGGCAGACTCAGACCATGATATGTGGGACAACCCCCACCCCCCATCTGCAGGGTTCAGGGTTGGAACTTAGCAGGCAGCAGCCTTTCTTCCATTCCTGCATGCACAGAGCACTGTAAGCTGGATGTCCAAGACTGCACCAATGCAGTTTTCAAACACCGAGTGTGCCAGTAGGTGGCAGAAGTCTGAATCCCTGTAGTCACCCTTATGGGTCATATATGGGACAATATTCACCCCCTCCCTATTTGAAAATGGGTACTGCTTTTTTGGAACCCATACGTAGTTACTGCCCATTGCCAATGTGGAGCAATACAGTAAGGTGAGATTCTTTCATACTTACTGTAATTTCCTTTTCTGTTAGCTCCACTAAGCCTCTCCCTGGAGCCTGTGGCTCCTTTTTGTTCAAGTTCAGGTTTATTGCAGGAAAACTCCATTGAGCAAGCTCATTCACAAGGAGGTCCTGAGACATGTACACTGATAAAGAACATTACATAAAATGAAAATACTTGATAGAACAATAGTATAACATGTACACTTAGTACAAGCGGAATATTACATAAAAGGATACATCGGATGACAATAGATAGTGAGGAGACATATGGCACATAGTATGGATCACTTCAGGGTAGCATGCCAGCAGTACAAGGCAAGGTAGCTGGTGTCTGCAATAAATAATTGTAGTATATTGAGCAGCAACAGGAAATAAAGGATAAACAAAGTAACGAGGCTTGGAAGAGTGAGAGAAGTAATATATACATAGAGAGAGCTAGGAATGGGACAAGGAAGGGGAGCAGGTGTGGATACTTGCAGTAGTGGTCACAGCTTGGAAGTCAGAAGCTAAGAGAGTGTAGCTGTGTCTTGGTTAAATGATAGTGCGAACAGAAAGTAAGCAGCATGCATAAGGGCGATGAAGATCTTACATATAAATGTATAAGGCACACATGGGGATGGGAAAGGGCTTAATAACAGTTGCAAATATCTTTTATCTTAGCTGCACTAAGCACTTTGTAGAAGTTAATTGAAACTATGCTAGTTAGTTCCAGCTTGGTTTGGAGTTGGTTCCAAATGGAGGGAAGAGCATGTGCAATAACGCGTTTACCAAAGGAGGTCCGTGTCCTTGGTATGTCCAGCAGAATGAAGTAAGATTTCCTGACAGAGTATGCACTATGAGAAATACAGATGAGAGATGATAGGTAACTCCGTAGTTTGTGCAGGAGCAACTTAAAGGTCCAGAGACCAGCATGGAGCAAGCATCTAGCGGTGAGAGATGTCCAGCCAACAGCTGCATACAGGTCACAGTGGTGCAAACGGTTAGGGGAGTTGGTAATAAACCATAACACATGGTGGTAGAGGATGGCCAGTTTGCTTAGGTTAGCGAGAGTAGTGGAAGAGTAAATTACATCGCCATAGTCAAGAAGGGGAAGAAAAGTAGCCTGAACGAGCCTATTACGAGTCTCGAGGGGGAAGAGGGGCCTATTTCTGAAGAAGAAACCTAACCTGGCTTTCAGCCTCCTAGATAAGTCCTCGATATGGTCATTAAAAGAGAGCTTGTTGTCAATCCAGATACCCAGATATTTAAATTTGGAAATTACTTCCAATGGTTTGCTTAACGTGGTAACAATAAAGTCTTTAGGCGGGGTATGGGAAGTGCCTGCGGAGGTACTACGAGAGAATATCATAGCTTTGGTTTTCTTTGCAATAAGCAGAAGCTTTGCCTTTATTAGATTATTTTCAAGTTGGGCAAAATCCACTTGAAGCACCCTCTTAACCTCGGATAACGTTGAGCCAGAGGTATACAGCGCAGTGTCATAGAAACATAGAAACATAGACTTTGACGGCAGATAAAGACCACTAGGCCCATCTAGTCTGCCCATTTCCCTACCTAAAGGATAGGCCGCAGATCCTAGTTAACCAACAGCCTATATCTTCCTGCCCCCCACAAGAATTGCCTTATGTCTGTCCCATGCATTCTTGAATTCTCCCACAGTTTTAGACCCCACAACTTCCTCAGGAAGGCTGTTCCATGCATCCACTACCCTCTCTGTGAAATAATACTTCCTCACATTGCCCCTGAACTGCCCTCCTTCTATCTTTAAATTGTGTCCCCTTGTTCTTGCAAGTCTCTTTTCTGAAAGATGCTACCCTCTTGGACTTTGTTGATTCCTTGAGGTACTTGAACGTTTCTATCATGTCCCCTCTCCTTCTTTCCTCAAGGGTATACATATTAAGCTCCTTTAGTCTCTCCTCATCGGCTTCTCTTGCAGACCCTGCACCATTTAGTTGCCCTCCTCTGGACTGCCTCTATCCTATGTCCTTGCGGAGATGGGGTCTCCAGAACTGGACACAGTACTCCAGATGGGGTCTCACCAACTGTCTGTACAGAGGATAACAACTTCCTGTTTTCTGCTGCTGATGCCTCTCCTATACATCCCAGTATACCCCGGCCCTCCCTACTGCCTTCTCACATTGCTTGCTAACCTTAAGGTCATCTGATATGATTACCCCCAGGTCCCTTTCCTGTTTTGTTGTTGTTACTACCTCCCCACCCATTGTGTATTCTTCCCCTGGGTTCTTGTTTCCCAGGTGCATTATTTTGCACTTCTTTGCATTGAATCCTAGCTGCCACACTTCTGACCATTCCTCCAACCTTGCCAAGTCCCTTTTCATCCTTTCCACGCCTCCTTGTGTATCAACCCTGTTGCAGATCTTTGTGTCATCTGCAAAAAGGCATACTTTTCCTTCCAGTCCCTCTGCAATGTCACTGATGAGACATTAAAGGACTGGACCCAATACTGAACCCCATGTGCACCCCACTAGTAACGCCTCTTTCTTCAGAGTGGACTCCATTTACAATTACCTTCTGTGTCCTGTTGTCCAGCCAATGTTTTACCCAGGCTACCACCCTGGGACCCACTCCCAGGCTGGTTAATTTGACTATTAATCTTTGTGTGGGACTGTGTCAAATGCCTTTCTAAAGTCTAGGTAGGCCATGTCACAGCCCCTCCATGGTCTACTACTTTGGTCACCCAGTCAAAGAAATCTATCAGATTCGTCTGACATGACCTTCCCGCTGTGAACCCATGCTGCCTTGGGTCCTGTGCCCACTGACCTCTAGGTACTCAACTATTCTTTCCTTCCAAGTGACTCCATCACTTTCCCTACCACAGAGGTCAGACTGACAGGTCTGTAGTTTCCTGCCTCTGTCTTGGTCCCACTTTTGTGAAGGGAATCACATCCGCCTTCCTCCAGTCCTCGGGTACCACACCATCCTCCTGATTTGTTAAAAGAGTAGCCAGTGGTTTCACTAGTTCCTTCCTTAATTCTTTTAGAATTCTGGGTGAATTCCATCAGGACCCATTGCTTTGTCCACCTTCAGTTTTAGGAGTTCTTGCAGAACCCTTTCTTCTGTGAAAGGACTGGGATCGACCCCCTATCAAGAGTGCTTCTGTTAATTGGATTAGGCACTTCCCCTCCTCTTTGTGGATACTGAGCAGAAATATTTGTTCAGTATTCCTGCTTTTCACTGTCCCCTCTGCCCACCCACCATTCATTCTATTCAGCCTCACTATCCCTCCCTTTGTCTTTCTACGCTCGCTGATGTACCTATAAAAGGTTTTATCCCCCTTCTTAACCGAGTTGGCTATCTTTTCCTCAGTTTGGGCCTTTGCTATTCTGACTTTCCTCCCTGCTTCTTTCTGCCTTAACTGGTACAGCTTTCTGTCCTGCTCCTTCTGTGTTTCCTTATACTTCCGGAATGCTGTCTAACCCCCATTCTGGATTTCTTCAACAACCTATCCCTCTTCCTCCCCTCCTGATTACATTGGGCCTGTCTGCTCCCCCTCCCACACCGGTGCTGTACAACATCCTGCCTGGACCTCCCTCCTTTACAACTGTCCCCTTTTTTCAAGTGGCCTCTAGGAGTCGCTATTTAGCACCTCTTTCTGGTCCCAAACCTACCCTGTGTTCTGGCCTCTGAATGTAGTGCACGGCTCTTACCTAGGTCCTGTGACCAACTGCCTGGAGTTGGTCTTGAACCTGGTACCCTGACCACCAGAGTCCGTGTCACTACCACTACTCCAAAGTGGCATCCACACTTACTGAGTGACAAAAAAACAACTTCAACCAACCACCAGCTGCAACCACAAGCAATATGTTAGCCCTCTTATTACAATGCCTCCTTCATCCTCACACTCGCCCATTGTCTCATCGCCTAACTTACCCCCGGCACAATGGCTTCTGTTCCTACAATTCTTCTGGAGCTAGCCCAGCCACACCTACTCTCATCGTCTGCCCCAGTCATCAACACCCTCCCCCCAGTCCTCTCCCTACTACTACCTCCTCAGGTGCCCTCTGGAGACTTATCCTCCACACGTTCACAGTCTGGAAAACCCTGCCCACCCCGTGTGCCCAAAAGCACCCCCTCTCCACACACCATATGTAGCGAAAGCTCACCCCCTACCATCCACTGGCCAGGGCTGTGGTTATTCTACTACTTCTGACAGGCAATATTCATCTGAACCCTGGCCCAGCTCCCTCAAAACCTCCAACAGGGACACCCGGGCTCTGCATAGCTTCTATGAATATATGCAGTGTGATGAAAAAACTAGATTCCCTTCAATGTTGGGTCACCTCACATAGGCCAGATGTCATCGTGGTGGTGGAAACCTGGCTATCAAAATCCACACCAGACTCGTTTGTCACTATTCCTGGGTACACCCTCTACAGGGAGGATCGAGTTGGTGGGGGTGGGGTTGTGCAATATACTCAAGGGAATCTCTCACTGGACTGACACTCCCTGCCCCAGTTCTAGCCCATAGAGCACAGGCCCTTACTCTCAAACTGACTCCGGACCCCTCCAGGGGTCCCCTCTATCTCACTGCTGCTTACATTCCCCCAAAAAACCAAACTGGGGCACTGGCTCGCTTAACTGATTATCTTTCAACCCTACCTCCACAGCTGATCAAGTCCTTGTTGGAGACCTGAATGTTAACTGGCTCAGCTCATCCATCAACACCACCCGTGACTCTTTTGCAGCAATTGACATGTCCCAACTAGTCTCCCAACCCACCAGGTTAAATGCAAAGAAGGTACCAGCACTCTGCTAGATGTGGTCATTACCAACCGCCCACTACATATCCATGATATCCAGGTCCTTCCTGACTCTATTAGCGATCACCCCCGATCACTTTCCACTGGGCCACCCCACTCCCAAACCCAGGCTCATCCCACTCTTCGTTGGCGCCTCAGACCTGGCGGGCTAAAGGCCTAAGCTACATCTTGCCCAAATTAACTGGGCTCCCATTCACCACGCCCTGATGTTGACTCGCCTCACCTTCTTCACCCAAACCTTCAACAATGCTTATGGCATCTTTGCCCCATGACAGCAGTCAGACTAAAGCTCGTAATGCCCCTGGATTACCCTGTCCCTGCTGCAGCTACTCAAACTCAGGGACAACCTGTGGCACCTGGCCACTGAAACAGGCCGTGCTGCGGACAGACAGGTCTACAATGCTGCTAGAAATAAATGCACATGGGCTATTAGGAAAGCAAAAGCTGATCATTATCAGGCGGCGCTTACCTCCTCCTGGGGGAGGGGCAGAACGTTTTGGGACAACATTAAGCAACTAAATGGGAGCTCACGTTCTCCCTCCCTTCACAGATCACCATTGAAGGCTCTGTCTCCACTGACCCTGCTCACATAGCCAACTTCCTCAACACATCATTTACCGACCTTAGTTCGGTCCTCCCCAGTGACTTCTTTGACCCTCCTTCAACCCCACCCGCCCCTGATTTTCAATATCCTAGCTTCCACTTACATAGGGTGACTCCCCAGGAAGCTAGGCCCCACCTGCTTCAAGCTCTTAAGAGTAATAATATTGGCAGCGACTCCCTAAACTCTAGTATACTCCGCCGGGTCCTGGATCAGGTCCTTGCCCCCCTCACTACCCTGCTCAACAAGTCCCTCTGCCTGGGTCAATTCCCTTCAGGCTGGAAAACTGCCTCAGTCTTGCCCATACACAAAGGTGGTGACAGGTCCTCAGCTGGGAACTACCAGCCTATCTCCATCCTTCCACCCCTCTCCAAAGCCCTTGAAAAACTAGTGGCAACCCAAATCACAGATTACCTGACTAAATACAACATCCTCTGTCTCGAACAGCCAGTTCCGTGCAGGTTACAGTACCAGCACTGCCCTTATTGAGTTCTCAAATTTCTTCATTCCTCACTTGACTCAGGCTCACTAGCAGGGGCAGTGTTTATTGACCTCTCAAAGGCGTTCGACACTGTCTCCCACCCACTATTGTTGGATGCCCTCAAACGCCTCGGCTTTGCTGCCGGCCCAGTCGCTTGGTGCTCCAGCTACCTGTCGGACCGCTCCCAGCGTGTTAGAATTCATGGGACCCTCTCCAATACATGCCCCATCCGATCAGGAGTGCCCCAGGGTTCCATCCTAGGCCCTCTTCTCTTCTCTCTATATCTCAATACCTTGCCCAGTGCATGCAAGGGTAAAATCCTGCTGTACACGGATGATGCCGTCCTCTTTGCCTCCCACCGAAGCCCCATCGCCCTTCAAGAATCCTTGCAACTAGCCTTCAATGATGCTGAAGCCTGGTTCAAAGAGCACAGACTTGTGGTCAATCTAAAAAAACAAATCCATGCTCTTGCCACCCTCAAAACAAACTCAGTAATTTCCCACTCAGTATCCTCCCTGGCTCTAAACTTCCTCTCGTGAGCAAGTCCGCCTGTACAAGTACCTTGGGGTCTCCTTTGACTCTGCCCTCACTTTCCACGACCACATTGATACTCTAGCCTCAACTACAAATACTCGGCTAGGTATCCTTTATCGCCACAAACACTGCCTCCCCCCTGAGGCCCTCCGACTAGCTGTCACCTCCTCAATCTTGTCCCTTGTGGACTATGGCCTGCCTGTCTATGGTGCCTCGGATATGACCGCCCTCAATAAAATTTGACACACCTTGAACAAGGCCTGTAGATTAATCACGGGAGCCACCAGATTAACCCATACCTGCCAGCTATATGACTTGGCTAAGCTGCTCAACCTGGACGAACGGCTCAGATACCAAACCTGCCTCCTAACTAAAAAAACACTCCTTGGTTCATCCCCTCCCGGTCTGACAGCCTCCATCCACCTAGCTTGACCCTTAGTCCAAACTCGTAGCTCCTCCAAGGCCACCCTGTCTATCCCTAGAACCAGGACCACCCATGGTCAACGGTCCTTCTATTACAGAGCCCCCACCTGGTACAATACTCTACCCAGCTCCATCACTGATACCTGTTCAATCTCCAGCTTCAAAACCGCTCTTCGAAGTCAAATGTTTAACATGCGCAGTTGTGCTTGTCCCCGGTCATAGGTGTTGAGGCCTTGTACCAGACAAAACTCTCTGGTAGCTTCACAATCAAAACTGACAAAACTCACTAAGTGGCTTGCCCCTCCTCTAATTTTCTACCCGTCCCTTAGCCACCTGTCTTTACCGTTCCGAGCAGCCCGGCTCATGACTTGTTGTCTGCCTAACCAATGTATGCTTACCTCTCAATTCCTATCTGAATAATTGTTTAAACCTGTAAATACCAAAACTGTTACACTGTTATTATAAAAAAGTAACTACAACATATATCTGCCTAAACTGTTGTCTGCTATGATGTAACAAAAAAAAAAAAAAAAACGCTGTTATCTACAATGTTGTAATGAAATGTTGTTTGTGTTTGTCCTCTTTGTGACGAGGTACCTTTGGAAATGAGCCTCTGGCTCAAAGGTTGTAAACTAATGTATAAATAAATAAATAAATAAATAAATAAAAGCTTGCCAATAAAGCATTTAAATCTATCACCTAGGATCCTGGTTCCCCTCCCGGACAGATGCAGCCCATCATGCCAGTATAGGCTTGCGTCACTCCAGGTGGACCCCCAGTCCCCAGTGAAGCCAAATCCCTGAGCTCCACACCAGTTTTTCAACCACTGATTGAATCCCATGGTACGGAACACCCTAGCCTCTCCTATGCCATAGATGGGTAGCACCTCGAGAAGGTTACCGTGCGTGCTACTTGACTGAAGGCCCTCCCAATTCCACAAACTCTGCCTGCACTTCTCTAATCCCTTTCTTAGCCAGGTCATTTGTCCCTAGGTGGACAATGACATCCATCTCCCTCCTGTGCAGCTGCTCCGGCAATCCTGAGGATTCGCTCCCTATCCCTCAAGCCATGGCACCAGGCAGGCACCTTACCTCCCTCTCCCCTTCCTTCCTTCCCTAGTTCTACCTTCCTAACAATGGAGTCCCCCACCAGGAGTTGTTTCCTTCCCCTGCAGGGTCCCCTGCCACCCTCCTGTGGGTCTCCTTTGTGGAGGTTCCCAGCATCCTCCTTGGTCTCCACTGTGGGTGCCTCCATAGAGGAACCACACTTTGCCAGAATGGCATATGAATTGTGGAGAGGTACAACTGGAGGGATGCGCCTCTGTTCCACCAACCTCACCCTCCCTGAGCCCATTGTGGTCCAACCGCTCCTCTTTCTTGGCAACCTCTGAGGCAACGGCAGTGGCACTGGTGGTCCCTGGATGGAAGAGGAGGTCCCACAAATCCTGGCCAACTCAGCAAAGAAATGCAGATTAGACGTAGATATGTTGGAATCAAGTTCATTAATGTACAATGAAAACAAGATAGGTCCTAGAATGGAGCCTTGGGGGACTCCTCTGACAACTGGCAAAGAGGCAGAGAAAGAGCCATCGGCTTTTACTTTCTGGGATCTCCCTGTTAGATAACTGGAGAACCACTGGGTAGTGGAGGACGTGGCACCCAAATTAGTGAGGCAATTGACTAGCAGGTTGTGGTCAACAGTATCAAAATCTTTACTAAGATCCAAGAAGACTGCTCCAGTTATCTTCTTATCATCTATAGCAGAGATCCAGTCATTGGTTACTTTCGCTAAGGCAGAGATTGTGCTGTGATATGCCCGGAAACCAGATTGAACTGGGTTAATGAGAGAAAACGTTTCCAGGTGCATTTTTAGTCGGTTATGGATATGTTTTTCAAAAACTTTAGAGAGGATAGGCAAGGTGAAGATAGGCCTGTAATTATTCATATTGCAAGGGTCACCAGATTTAAACAGGGGGAGGGTATGTGCGGATTTCCAACAGGATGGCACAGTAGCAGATGTAATGGAGAGATTGAAGATATGAAGAATGGGGCCAGAGAGATGGGCATATCCTAATCTTAGGAAGACGGGTTCTAGGTCATCGTCCCTTGCACTTTTTGATGTCCAAATTAAGTAGAGAATCTTCTACTTCTTTATAGTTTAGCTCACGCAGTTGAAATGGGCAAGATGCAGTGCTAGATATTGTGAAGGACTTGGTTGGCTCGTCGCAATGCTAGCATAAGGTGAGGAGTCAAAAGCTAGTCCAGCTGTGACAAAGTGGGAGTTAAGTTCTTCGAGGATTAAGGACTTATTTTCCACCACCCTACCATTTGAGACTATCTTAATTGGAATGGAGGGGGCAGTAGGCCGCCCTTCTATAGATTTAAGTGTCCTCCATATTTTATGTGGGTTCCCTTGTGCTTGTTCAAGGGTAGAGATGTAGGAGTTAGCTTTGGCAGAATGAATGCTTTTCACACAGGTATTCCTAGCTGTTCTGAAAGCCTGCCAATCCAATGGTTTCTTGGTATGTCTTGCTTTCTTGCTTTCGCCCAGAGCTTATCCCGGGTTGTAAGAGCTGCCTTAAGATCTGGGGTAAACCAGGGGTGAGAGTTGTTTCGCACCCTAACTTTAATTTTTATTTACCAGCCTAGTAAGGTTGACATTAAGGATGGAGACTGCCTCGTTGACATATTTCGCTAGGTACAGATCTTGTCATCTGACCCTGTCTAGGTCAGAAAGGAAGTTTGCTGCAACGAACTTGTGAGAGGACTGTTTTGTTATAAACAGAGGCTGTGTTCGGACCTTAATATGAGATCTTATGCAAACAACAACCCCGTGATCGCTCATGTCATTATGGAATACAGCTGAATGTGAAATTTTATGTGGGTGGGTGGTTAATATCACATCTAGAATGGAGCTATTGGCAGTGTTTAGGACATTGTTCCTTGTAGGTTCGTTGACTAATTGCACTAGGCCAAGCTCGTCGCAGAGGGATTCAAGGCAGTGAGATTTAGGGCTTAGCCAATCCATATTGAGATCCCCTAGGAATATTGTTTCTGTTTTTGCATCCAAGATTAGGGATTTCAGTATATATTAAGGACTTCATCGCCTCCAGATGGAGGCCTATAGCCACCTGTGATGGTGATGCATTCTGAAGAAGGAAGATGAAGCTTCACTGAAACAATCTCGAATTCCTTGAGTGAAGATTTACAGCTGATATTAGTGAGTGAGTACTTGGTTTTGGCGTAGACGACCACCCCCCCCGATGCCCTGTCCACCCTAAATTGTTTGTATCCCTGGAGGGAGATTTGTTGGTCGGTATTAGCCTTTTTTAGCCAAGACTCCATAATAATGATAAGGTCCGGGTTGGTATGCGCAGCCCATGCTTGTAATTGGACACATTTTTGGTAAGGCTTAGAATATTGACCAGCATCATCTTAAGTCCTGGGGCCTCTGCAAAATCTGAAGGAGAGGTGAGTTGCAGAGGGGGCCAGGGTTTGGTCCATATTACCTGAACAGAGAAGGAGCAATAACAGCATTTTCTTTAAGGAACTTTTAAGGATGGAGATGGCTTTTTTCCTTTGTGACCGCCCATGATGTGTGGTACAGGAGAGAGTACCGCTAAAGTGACAGTTTAAAGTAATCATTGTGAGTGCCTGTATAGTCATAGGTGAAAGTAGTAGTAAGGGAGAGGGGCATAACGGGGGTATAGGCCAGATGGGGGGGTTGAGGAAACAAGAGAGGTACAGTGGGCCATGGCAACATAGGATGTTGAGACAGTGTATTCCAGGGCTGGATTCAATTGTGATACTTCATGGTGTACTGTATCGTAGGGCACACTGTATACTAGGAACAATAGTATAGCAATGAGGCAAGCCATGATGCCAAGGAGTGAGATCTGTAGGTTAGTAATGGTCTGGTGCATTTTCTGTGTGTGAAACAGACCCACCTACAGACACTCACTGTGCCCGAGATGGAATTGTGATCAGGAGGGGAAAAAGGAAAAAAACAAAATAAGATTGGTGGCTAGAAGCTGTGATGGTGCTTCCACAAGGATCAGGCTTATTGGCTACACTCAGCTACCAATGTCTGAGTGGCAGCAGACAAGAATAAGCCAATGGTGTGACAAAAGAGCTAGGGAAGGCGGAGCACAACTGTATTTAAAGAAGGCCTGGCAGGGGGTGGTGGGGGTGGAAGAATCGTGCGGCGGCCGTAGGAACAGCTGCTGCTGGCTGCCTTTTCTTCCAACATGCCACTCAGGCGCAAGACCATAGGAGAAGAATGAAAGAGCTGATTAAGTATGCAGGCAGGACAGGAATTCAGGGTGGGGAAGCTGGTGGCAGATCGTCAGCAGGGGTGGGGGTGATGGTGGTATGGACAAAGAAAACGATTAGAGAGGCAGGGTAGGTAACACAAAGGTAAAGGGCAGAATAGGGCAGGACAAATGGAAGCTAGATATGGGGGGGCTGTCTCAGGAAGAGAGGAAAGCAACAGCTGAAAGCACGGCAAGTAAATTAGTACAGAAGGGTGGGGGTGTATATGGTGAGCGTCAGTAGGAAGAGGGAGAAAAAACAAAAAATAGAGGGAGCAGTTAGAATAGCAGCAATTCAATAATTCAAGTAGTGGAAACACAGTCTACGTTCACACTTCTAGCACTATATACAGCAATCAGGAAAGAGCTATGCAAAGAGCTATACTATGGATAACAGTACATAATTTTTTAAGCCTTAACATAGTCAGCACTGGCCGTTGAAATTTAAAATAATAAAAAAAAACAATACCAAAATTCAGTTCAGAACTTAGCAGCACAGAGTCAGTGCAAGGAATGCTCTGAAAGTCTATGGGGAAGGGCGCATCAATCAGAACGAAGATGGTGAGCGGGAGGACCAATCACTGTCCCCCTGTGTCAGCGCCGCACCAATCGTGATCGCCCTAGCTTACTGGCTCCCAGAAAAAGCTTGCCGGTAATACCTGCTGAAAGGATCCTTGTCCCGAGGCCCTCGATCCGGCAAGGGCTGCTGAATGGGGTCGGGTGGCGGCCATAGGAACGGCTGCTAGCCGCCTTTTCTTCCAACGCGCCACTCAGGCGCAAGACCCTGCTGAAAGGATCCATGTCCTGAGGCCCTTGATCCAGCAAGGGCTGCTGAATGGGGTTGGGCAGCGGCCGTAAGAATGGCTGCTGCTGGCCGCCTTTTCTTCCAATGCGCCACTCAGGCACAAGGAGAATATTGTCCAATATGTTCACAAAAAGGTTTTTTTGGCATCTCAGACAAGATGGTTAAACAGCTGAGCAGGTTCTGGGATTCATCAGTTTTTCATAAACATCACAGTATAAAAGCCATTATTTGGCATAATGGGCCAGTAAGCTCACTGCTGTAGTGTCTTACATTGGGAGACTGGGAAACCTATTCAGGTTCGCATCCACTCATACTTAATTCAAGTTTGAAAGGCTGTTTCCACTAATAAAATGTTCTGTGTTAATAGTGATGGTAGTTTCTCCGCAAGCAGTCCTAGGATGTCACAAAGTTCTTCTGAAAGTACCTGTGAGTGGGATAAGAAGGGCAATCGGAGCGGCTACTGAAAATATCATTCAGGACAAGGTAGGCTTATGAACCTTTTTCATTTTGGGTCAATTTCAGAAAAGATGACTTTTTTTGTTAGAAACTACGGCATTGATGTTTAAGATGCCCACCTGGAGAGATGGAGGTCTAGATCTGTATATGTTATTTGTTGTACTGCGTGGACAAAGGTAAATGGGTTGACTGATGCAACCAGAATCCTCATGTCCTCAGGGTTCTATGCTGAGGTCACAGCTTTGAGCTGTACCACTACTCCAGTAGAGGAGCACAATGCCCATATGTGATTATTCCCCATTGACAACACTGGTACTAACAGAAAAGGAAATTACAGTAAGTGGGAAGGAATTTTTCTTTTTGCCTTTTGAATTTGTCTCTAGCAGAATCGGATGAAGGATGTTCTCTAGCATCTGTACCCTGCTCCTCAAGGTTATCTACATGTCGGGCCTGCAACAAATATTCAGCTCTGTTTACAAAGTCTTCCATTTCCTTTCTTGAAATATTGCAAGGCAAACTCTCTTTTAGGGCATTTACGTCTAGCTTAACTTGTTTAATACATTTACATTTGACACATTTCCTGTCCATCATTTCTTTCACGGTTCCATACGTGTTACATATTGAGTACTGTCCCCATCCTGCTGAAGTATCTGTTAATAGCTTCATAATGAAACTCTTGTCCAAAACACTGTTGTTTGCTTACCAGTGATAAGGGACCGAGCCCATCTCCCCATCTAACCTGGCTGACACCGCAGACAGACACCTGCCACTGCCGTGTCCACCTCAGACAGACACCTGCCTCTGGTGTGTCTGCCTCCACTTGTGCTCCTCTACTGCTCGCAGGGAACCAGAATACATCCACAGGCACCTCAAAATAGCCTCTGTCATGCACTATGTGCAAATTGTTAAAATAATAAAACTGAGGGTTTATGCAGTGCTAGTTGTCTCCTACAGATGTATTCGTCTTCTTCAGCAGTCCCCAATAAAAATGAGCACTATAGTATTTAAAACACACTCTCAGCTGTCACCTGTAGTTCCCTCGCAGCTATGAGGAACTACAACTCTCAGCGGCCACCTGGCCTGATTCAACCCCAGAGATACAATTAGGTAGAAAGAGACATAGGTTTTGTTTGTTTTTTTGAATTTTTTAAGTTTTCAGGATAGAAATTTTGCATTCAGTCCAGCCATATTAGAGGGGACTTTTGGGGTAGAGTTGCACGTTTCACTCACACCAGAAAACTGCTATGGCAACAACCTCCGCCACTGCCTTGCCCACCTCCACTCTTACTCCCAAGTCACTCACAGGGGACCGGAATATATCCAGAAGCGTCAAGAAGTAGCCTCCCTCGTGCACTATGCACAAAAAGTTAAAATAATACAACAGGCTGTTTTTCCAAGTGCTAGTCATCTCTTACAGATGTACTAGCCTTTGGGACGTGTGGGAAGTCACTGTAAATGAGTCTTGGCTCAGTTGGTTAGTACATCTGTCCTGTTTAGTTTTAATGAGCAAACTTAAAATGATATCATATCCTTCCTGTCACCCAGTGAGTACATTGTCAGGCCCTCTGATTTTTGCTCATAGATTTTACCCTCCAGGCACTGAATCATTTTTGTTGTTCGCGGTGTGGGCATGAAACCAATGGCCTGGTGCCTTTAGCCTCTGGAAGTGTAGTTTTCACAATTTAACCACATACCCAGGAGTGTCTTACTGCACTTACACAATGGGTATTTCAAGATGGAAAAAAGGAGACTACTGTTTGTAAGGTAAAATGTTGAAACAAGGAAGCAAAACTTTTTTTTGTTCGTGTGGCTGGTTTTCCTTGAAACACTAATGAACTGATACAGGTGAAGTGCTTGAAGAGTGTTTTTCAGAACTGTTTCAAGGAACCCCAACTAAACTGTGTGATTGAGCTCTGATAATCATACACCTTTTAAGATCTTACAGCCAATCAAAGTGGAGGGGTTTCAGAACATATTGTACAGATGCTAATGATGTACCTGATATTGAGATAAATGATATATCTTCATTTAGAATACATAAAAAAAAATCACTTAATTTGTACGGTTTGATTCTCATCTATATTGTGTAAGTACCGTACATTTACTCTGCTGACTGGGCAGCAGAGTACTAGTAAGCAGTGGAATTGCTTGTTTGACTCTGAAATGTCAGCATGCAGCACGGGATTGTTTACATACATAAAGCAACACACAACACAGAAAGACTAGGTCACTCGCCTGTAACCCTTAGTACCCCAGTACATAGTAACCTTGGTGTGAGCCTCCATGTCACCACTGGCACTTGGTTCCTCTGCTTTTCTCCATCTCCTCCCCAGCATCCTTGGTGTGTGTGTCTCTATTTACCACCACTGGCACCCTTGGTGAGTGTCTCTATTTACCACTGCCCTGTTTCCTCCCTGTTCATCTCCACCTAGGTATTGTTGCTTGTTGAACTATTTATCCTCCTAGGTTACTGTGGTGCAATCTGTTAACTCTGTTTCAAATTAGTATTACTTTTTTATTTATTTATTCATGCAAGACAGATTTTTTTTTTTTTTTTACAACCTTTGAGTCACAGACTCATTTACAAGGGACTGTAACTGATTTTTTCCACTACCCTGTGTTAGTCTACTGTTGTATAGCTAGTTATCTGCTTTCATCAGGCTTGCAAGTGTACATTGTTCAGTTACTTCTCTGTACCATTGCTTATTATGCTATGTATGTTTCCGTTGGGACTTGTGTCTGTACTGCTTGTAATTTGCTGCTCTTATTGGATTGTAAATTATTTTAACTGTTTGATTCTGTGTCATTGTTTGTGGCATGGGTCGTGCTTCAAAATGGTCCTTAGATCAGCACACTTACCCGGTAAACAATGACTTAAATAAATAAATAAACCCTAGTTCTAGGAGTGGTATATGGCTCACATCCACACTCTGGCAGTTCCACTGGAATGGGATGATTGGCTGGGCATCTTAAAGCTAAGCTCCTTCCACCAACCAGATGGATATATCCCATGACTCCACCCCGTGATGTCAGATCTCACATGCTGCAAGCACGGTCAGGTCCCGCTTGATTGGGGAGGCCTAGTGGGTTGTGAGAAAGTGAACCATATACCACTCCTATTACTATGGTTACAGGTGAGTAACCTATTCTTCCAGCATCATGGATAAGGTTCACTTATACCACACTCTGGCAGACTCCTAGCAGTTCTCCATGAGGAGGCAGCAAGGCATGCACCCCTACTTGGTGAACAGAGATTGGAGAACTGAGGTCCCAAAACACGCATCCCGATGTGACTCATAGTTGATGCAGTAGTGGGAGATGAAGGTGTGTGCTCATGACCTCCAGGTAGTAGCTCTACAGATCTCCTGTATGGGTATATCTCTACAGGCAGCCACAGAGGCAGCGGTATGTCTGGTGGAATGAGTCCTAGCCCAACGGGAGGCTCATGACCAGCCATCCTATAGCAGAGATCAATGCAAGATGTAATCCACCTTGCAATCATCCGCTTTACTGTTAGTCTGCCAGGTGCGGCTTTAGCATAGGTGACAAACAGCTGGTGAGCCTGCCCCCAAATTCCAGTTATACGTTCAACATAATAAGAAAGCATTCTCCACAGGTCCAGGGTATGGAGCTTGTGGTTGGCCTCCAAAGAAGGGTTGGTAAAGTATACCAGCAAGTTAGTCACCTGGTTAAGGTGACACTCTGATACCACCTTTGGGTGGAACTTCTAGTTGGAGCAAAGTATGACTTTGTCCCTGTGGAAGACCAAATAGGGAGAGTCCACAAAGAGTGCCTGGAGCTCCCCAATCCTTCTGGTAGATTTAATGGCCACCAGGAAGGCTGTCTTCCATGACAGGTATTACAATTCGCACTTGTGCATCAGCTCAAATGGCAAGCCAGGGCCAGCAGTAAGTCCCACAGTGGAGGTGGATCACACACCAAAGGGGACAAGTGGTCAAGGCCCTTGAAAAAGCACTTGATCACCTTTTCTTAGGCCACCATCAGCATACCAGCCTGCACCCAGTAAGCAGAGATGGCTGCCAGGTGCACCTTAAGGGTCATCACTTGCAGTCCCAGGTGGGAAAGGGTCCAGAGGTATGCCAGGACCACAAGACTAGCAAGGGGATCAAGCTCCTTGCCTGGCACAAAATTGGAAATCTCTTCCATTTAATGACAGCACCTATGAGTTGACTCCTTTCTAGATGCCTCCACAATGTGGAGGACAACCTTTGAAAGACTCAAGGCCTGGAACTCTAGCTGTTCAGGAACCAGGCCGTGAGATGCAGGGACTGAAGGTCCGGGTGCAGGACTGTCCCCTGAAGACTGGTCAGCAGGTCAGGGTGGAGAGGCAGTCACCACAGACAACGACTGGTGAGGCTGAGGAGATCCTTTTTTCTTCCATTATAAAACTTTACTGATTTTCAACAAGAAAACATACAATCAAAGCATATCATCAATTGACTCTAAAGATGCAAATAAGACAGATAGGATGTCGATAAAGTAACATTTAAGCACATACAACTGGTACTATCAAACAGAGACACAGCAACAGTAAAGTGATTAATATCAGGTGTTTGAATAAGCATTTTTAAAGTTAAAAAATGGTTCCTAAATTTCATTAAAAAGACCCACTTTATTTAGCAGCTGGTAACCAATGCAGTCATTATTAGCTAATGTTCTTATTGAGTCTATCAATTCACAGATTGTAGTAACTTTTTTTTATCTTTCCAAAATTGGAGAATTAATCTTTTATATGCTAGGGCTAGAGATAAGATCCAGAGTTTATAGGGTCGAGTCTAAATGTTGTAATAAGGAGGTATCCCTAAAATGAAAATAACAGAGGCATATCTTCTTTAAAATGTTTTAAGTACATATCGTGAATTTTGCTCCATTTTGTATATATTTGGGAGTACGACCAAAAAAGATGTCCAAAACTAGTTTGGGGAGCTCCACATTTCCAACAAACATGTAGGGATGTACAGTATTATGCATTGTGTTGTCTTTGTGGGGAATAATACTATCTGTGCAGTATTTTAAACTGAATTAAACTTCCATTGATTTCCCTATTACATTGGTAGGAATTTTTCCTAACTTTTTCCCAGGTAGTTAATAGAATTTGAATGTTGAGATCTGTTTCCCATGCATTTCTGGCTGAGAGGGTGACTGAGATGTCACCATCTAGCTATATTTTACATAATAAATGCATTCCTTTTCTAAGATAGGCTATATTTAGAATTTGAGTCCATCGAGAGTCGGCTGAAAAGATATAGGATGATTGGTTAAAATATTTTTTTAATTTTATCATGTAGTTGTAAAACATCTAGAAATGAAAACTAGGAACTTGATATTTCTTCCTAAGATTAGAAAAAGATAACATTTCCTTTGTATCAGGGTATATTAAGGGTTTAATTTGCATTATTCCCGCTTTGTGCTAGCCATTGTCTCCAAACTGCTTTTTATTCTATGTAAATCTAGGGATTTCCCATAACGTGTTATATGGGATAGGTCTGAATTAAAATTTCTTGATTAAATGCAAAAAATGAAAATTACGTACCTACTGTAATTCTTGATCTTCTCTCGTATCTTCGCCATTCATTACTGCTGGGTGTAAGCCGAATCCGGAGAGAGGAGTCGGTGCCGACGGTGCCACCCAAGTGTGCAACACACTGCATGTTGTGTGCAGGGTGGCCGTTAGGCGCCGTCGACTCCTCCTCCATCCTAGTTCTGTGCAGCTGGAGAGGCAGAAATAGATTGTAGGAGGAGAGCAAGGTAAGGAAGCCGAGGGATAGACAAAGGAAAGGAAATAAACTGAAAAAGGAATAAGCCGAATAGGAGACAGAAAAAGAGAGAACCCAACCCTAAGTGACTACAGGGCCTCAGTCCTCAGACAGTTCCAAGGGGAAAGAAGAAGAAGGTAAGAAATAGGAAAAGATAGAGAGGAAGCAGCAGGAAGGACCAAATGGGAGGGAAGGAGGGCTATCTGCCAAGGTAAATTGGAAGACCACTGGCTTGAAAACATCAAATTCCCAGCAGGGATTGAAGACAAGGGAGCAAGGATCCCACCAGCTAAGGGTTAAGAGTCCAAGGCTGAACTACATGTCTTGACCAGATTGGAGGCAGATTTCTCTTCCCATCCCTTTATCTGAAATTTATGTAACTCAAAGCCCAGGTCAGACAAACTGCCCCAAAAGGAACAGTTCCGCTCAGAAGAGGAGTGAGTCCTGACTTAGGTGTAGAGGAGAAGTTTTTACCATACCCTAGGGAATACTGGTATAGTCCCTTCTTCAAAGAAGACAGGGGACAACCAAGAAAGGAAGAAGAGAGAAGTGAGAAAAACTTCCACGGACTCTCCTAGACCTGCCTAGAGAATGGCAGTTATAGGGTGACAATCCAGAAGATGTCAGACCCCTCAATCGGGGGACACCCTAGGGTTAAGAGAATCAGAGGAAGTTCCCTCAGAAGGTTGAGGGTGAAGACCCTATTCGCCATCCTCCAGTGTGAACTCTCTGTAACTTTAGGGAAGAAACAGAGAGCTCTGAGGTACCAGGGGACTCAGCCCCAATTGGTTCATAAGGCGGGAGGGAGGGGGGTGGGGGAGACACCCAAGAAGTGAGGCCCATGAGGGGAAGGTGGGCAGGATTCAGTAATGAATTGTGAAGATACAAGAGAAGATCAAGAATTACGGTAGGTATGTAATTTTCATATCTTCCCTTGTCAATCTTCACCATTCATTACTGCTGGGTGAGTACCAAGCCCCCCCTGAAGGGGGCCTAGCACAGCCTGAGGGAACAGATCCCTCTGCCTCCTGCTGGTGAGAAGCAGGAGGGGGAGACCCTAGCTGTACTAGACTGAGAAGTTTAAGGCTGTGGGAAGTGAGAGGGTGTCCCCCGATGGTGGGGGGATGGAGAGCGCCCCTGAAGAATCCTCCTTGCTCTACTGGAAAAAAGGTGGGTCCCCCGGAAGGTGGAGGAGGTCACCCTACACCAGACAACTGGGTGACAATCTGGATAGACGAAGCCACGCCATCTGCCTGACGCAGATCGTAGTCTCCGCTAGTCTGGAAGCAACCTCACTGGCGTCATAAGATGCCCTTGCTTGGTGCCTTGCCAGTTTCAGACCTTGGGCAGAGAGGGCAATGGCTTATCTAGATTGCTCTGTATCAGGCAGTGATGCTAGAGCTTGGGTTAGCACTGACCACAGATGCCTGTTGTAGGCAGCGTGGTGTGCCTGATGTGAACTGATGCACAACAATGCACTAGCCAAAGAGAAAACCCTTCGTCCCCACCAGTTGAACTCTGCAGAGTCCAGATTTGGGGGGGTTGGTTATGCACCAGGTGCTGAGGCCTGGAAGGAGTGTCTAGGGATGACAGGCCCGAGGGTGGGTGAGGTAGGGAACCTAGAGACTCCTGGGGGGCACAATACCATCTCCTGCAGTCTGCTGGGGCTGGAGAAGGGGCGGCTAGAGACTGCCAGGTGCAGATAGATGCCTTCTGGAAGGGGATGGGCCAGGATGGCACTACGAGGTTGCGAGCGCTGAATTCACTGAGGAATGCACACATCTGCCACTCGGTATTGTCCCTGTGAACGTAAGAAATTCGAAGCTCCTGAACCATCCTCAAAAGGAATCACTGATATTCAGTGAAATCAGCGTCAGAGAACAGGTGGACAGAAGATTTCTCTCCCTCTGATGAGGGAGATGAGGAGGAAGAGGAGCTCGAAGGTTCAGAGGACTCCTGCGGTGGGGGGCGGGGCAGGTGGAAGACCTGTTCGTCCATGGCCCTAACGTAGGAAGGAAAGACCGCCGCAATAGCCCTGAACATCTCCCTGGTTAAGGGCACCATAGGACCCACATGGCCTGGGAGAGGGGGAGGTGTCTGCAGAGGGGTGGGCGATGGGCACCTAAGAGAAACTGTCCAGTCTCTGCTGGGGCTCTGAGATCCAGGGGACAATGCCACCGTGACTGGGGGCCCTGAGATGCTGGTTTGCAAGGAAGAAGTTTGAGAAGGCAAACTCTGGAAGAGCCCTGAAGGGGAGTCGTACCTGTGATGTGCCTGGAGTTGCATGAGCCCAGAAGGGCAACCCTCTGCACTGCCACCCAAGGGCACCCTTGAGGGAAATGCAGGGTTCAGCGCCGTGACTCCTCCCAACCCCCCACAGGGTGGTGGCAAAGTGTCACCACTTTTTGCCCCAACCTCTCAACTCCTCAGACTCTGAGGCAGCTCTTTTCCTCGAGACCAGCATGGAGGTCCCCCCTTTGGCAGGCCCCCTGAGGGAGGTCACAGAAGCAGGGTTTCATGCCCCCTCCTGGGAGGCCTTGCAGCACTAAAAATGGCAGCTGCCTGGGCCTCCACAGAAGAGGGTGCCCCCACCTGAATCCTGGAACTATCACCTCGGGGGGAATCCCAGGCCACCCCCAGGGGTAACGTGCTCCAGAGACTCAGGGAGATGACTCTGGGCCACCTGATGCCACATCCCACAGAGGCCTCTGACTCTGAAGAATCGGGTTGCCAGTCTGGGTCCAATTCTGAATCGTCCCCCTCTGAGGAGGAGGCGAGCAGAAGAACCTCCAGAAAAGCAAACCTGGGAGAGCCCCTGGCAGTGGCACCACGAATGGCACAGCTGCAAGCTGCGGTGCCACCAGTGGTGCCGCGAACAGTACCAGAAACCAAGGCAGCACCGCATGAGCCATTAGCACGGCAGAATGGTGCCGAGGCCCAAGGCTGCGCCACCTGTGGCACCGCACCGATCACCGGCACCGCAAACGGCACCAGGATCCAGAGCGGCACCGCTTGGCGACACCGAGGGTCTGCCAGTGCCGGGCCCCAGAGTCAAGGGCTGTGACACTGAGGAAGCCTGCACCTCCATGGAGGTGACTGCCGGGACAGTGATGCAACCCTGGGAGGAATCATGCCACTACTCCAGCACCGAAGAAGAAGCCTCCTCCTCCTCGGCAAGCCTGGTAGTGGAGGAGATCTCCTCCTTGCCAGGCTGTATAGACCCGGGAGGAGACTTGGAAGAAGGGTCTAGAGTTCTGGCCTGGAAGGCCCGCAAGCAATGTCGTCCTCCAAAAGTCGGCGGAGCCCTGCCAATCTTGAATGCACTGATTTCCAGCACACAGTTGTCCATGGAAAAACAGGTGTCGCGGTGATCCATATCATGGTTGGGTACCAGGCACCGAAGACAGACATCACGCTGATCCGAGACGAAGAAATGCCAGCCGCAGGGGCACCGACGCATAAGGACACGGCCCACCTTGGATTTACGCTTAGCCCTCGAATCGGACATGATGCAAAAAAAACACAATTAAACAGCAAAGATCCTGGCGCCATCGAAAATATGAAAGGGAATGGTCTTACCGGCTTCAACAGAATCAGGATGAAGAAGATGCAGAAGCGGCGTCGACAACTCGACAAGGCCTAATGGCACAGTAGAATGCCCTCGCAGCAGTCGTAGCAGGTGCAGCCTCAATGGTGGGAGAAATAGAACTGGGATGGAGAAGGAGGAGTTGACGGTGCCTAACTGCCACCCTGTGCGTAACATGCAGTGCATCTCACATGTGGGCGGTGCAATCGGCGCTGACTCCTCTCTCAAAAAAAAAAACACTCCCATGGTGGGTGCGGGCATCCGGCTTACACCCAGCAGTAAAGAATGGTGAAGATTGACAAGGGAAGATCAGCCAGATTATAGAAGATAGAGTCGGTGAGATTTCAGATGTGTGGGAAGTGAGAGAAGGAAAAAATATGTCAGTGGATGAGGTTTACATAATGATTTTCCTATATGCAGCCAAATGGGGTCCAAGATATCAGAATCGTTTTTAAACCAATATGCAGATTGTTTAACATAAATGCCCAGTGGTAACCTTACCGCCAAGGATAATTAAAACCTCCTACTTTCCATGGGGATCTCAATTTATGAATATTTGATCTGGAGGGTTTGTTTTCTCATAAAAACTTTGAGAGTAATTTGTCAAACCTTTTGTACCAATTACTATCAATTTATATTGGGGTTTATAAGAATGTAAAAAACTTTGGGTGCAAGAATAATTTTTATGGAGTTAATCTTTCCCGATAATGAGAGACCAAGCTTTGACCATTTTTCTAACTCTTTTTGTAGTTTATCAGTAATCAAATTGAGATTATATCGAGTGATCTTAGGTACTGAATTGAAGAGATGTGGATGCCTAGATAAAGAATGCATTTGTTCCCCAACAAGAAGTTAAGGGAACTAGATAGTCTTTCTTTTTCAACTTGAGAAAAGATAGCATTATTCCTTCAGATTTTTCCCAGTTCACAGATAATCCAGACAATGTGCTGAATGTATTCAATAGTGGGCTAAAATGGGAGAGAGAGAGAGTAACATGGTTATGTAAAGGTAAGTAACAGATCATCTGCAAAAGCAAAACATTTATTTTCTTTTTTCCCACATTAATGCCATGAATTTGAGTTGTGCTATTGATGTGTTTTAAAAGAGGTTCTAGTACCAGAATAAAAAGAATGGGAAAGTGGACTTCCCATACATGTACCGCTATATAATTGAATGGGTCTAGATCAATAGTTCTTAGACTTTGTCACAGTGAGCCTCCCCAAATCCATGGAAAAGATTTTGAGCCTCCCTTAAAAACTGAAATAATCTTGGGCCTCCCCAAAGAAAAATAAAATACTGTACTTTGCGCAGTTCACCATGAATAAATTGAAACGCCTTTGAGTACTTGGCTCATATTCAGTTCTTTCATTCAGTTCTTTGTCTTATCCTGAGGTGGAACCTTTGAAAAGAGCTCCTGTGCTCAACGGTGCTATCTGAATAACAAATAAATAAAATAAACAAATATTATTCAGCTTACGGTAACCCCATCCACCCCCAAGACCAGCCTACTTGCTCCGCTACTTTCATTCTTGAACAATTGTTACCCCTTGTTGCAGTACCTTCGTGGGTCAGACTGCTTTCTCCGTTTCCTCTCTACATGAAATAACCTTCCTACATCCTTTGCCTCTCCCCCTCCTTCCCTGCTCCTAAGCAACTTCTCTAGGATTACTTTGCTCCTTCCTGCTATTGCTCTTAGCACTTCTATACTCAACGCTTGTATTTGGGCTGTTCTGCCACCAGTCTACAAATTGATCATTTACCACCACTCATTATTAGTTTATTGTTCATATTTGTTTGCACTATTGTTCACTGTGTATTTCTTGACTGTTTTGCAGTTACTTTTTGAAATGTATTCACTCCCTACCCTTCCCGGGTACACCTGAAATGAGCCTTGGCTCATACACCTTCCCTTGTCACTTATTAGTAAATAAATACATAAAATTCACCTACTATTATCCTTTTTAAGTTTGCTTCATCTCTTCACACAAAATATATAAAACTCAAAATTTAAATACAATACTTTTTCAGACTTGATGGAGCCTCCCCTGGAACAGGCTGGGGCCTCCCAAGGGAGGCTGGCCTCACCATTTGAGAACCCCTGGTCTAGATATTATCCCATTAATGAATAATGACGCTTTTGGAGAGGAGTAAATAATTGACACTCATTGTTTGAAAACAGGGCCGACATTAAAGAATTTTTGAACCCTTAGTAAATAAGAACAATCTAAGGAATCAAATGCTTTTCCAATATCTAAGGATAAAACTGGGGCAGTATACTAAGTAAACCAGGGCTGGCAGTATAGTCTAGAGGTTAGAGTAACAAGCTGTGAATGAGATTGGTGCATCCAGCAGACTGAGGTTTGATTCCCACAACCTGCACTTGCATGCTGTGTGACTCTAAGCAAGTCACTTAACCTCCCCAGTGCTTCCTGGTCACCCTGAAAACAGGCACTTGTGCCTAGTGGGCCTTACCCGGTTACCAAAGACTAAAAAAAACAACCACCACCGAGGGAGTTGTGTGTTTCTTGGCTGTCCAAATAACAGACTAAAGTCTACGTAAAGTGTCAGAAGCATGGTGACCCTTAACAAATCCCACTTATTCTTTGCATATGAGTTTGAGGAGATCCGAGTACCAGAACTGTTTTGGCCAGTCTAGAGCTATCAGGATCATCCGTGTCTTGTCCTTACTGACCTTGACCAGCACTCTGTGGATTAAATGGAAGGGAGGAAAGGCATACATGAGGCCCGGGATCCAAGGTCTTGTGAAAGTATCCCTTATCAGTGTCCTGGACTGTGGGGGGTAGGCACAAATCAGCCTCAGTTTGACATTCTCCCAGAAGGCAAACCGGTCCACCGAGGGTGAGCCCCACAGGAAGAACAGATGGTTCACTATTTCCTGATTCAGAGGCCACTAATACGAGGTCTCTCCTACTCAGCTGAGAGTGTCTGCCAGCTGATTGCTCTCTCCTGCGACATGATGTGCCAGAAGATTGGTGCCTAGGCTGTGCAGGAGGTCCAGGTATGGAGTGCCTCTCAACGCAAGGAAATGGAGTGCATGCTGCCCTGTCTGTTCAAGTAAAACATGGTCTTGGTATTATCAGTCTGGATTTGAATGACCTGATCCCTGACTAGCAGAGCAAATTCCGTCAGAGCCAAGCACACTGCATGGAGCTCCAGCAGGCTGATGTGGCAACAGGACTCCTTGGGTGACCGGAACCTGTGGGCCATGTGGTCTCCCAGGTATGCTCCCCATCCTACCAGAGATGCATCTATCATAGTATGATGGTCGACTCTGGGTGGACAAATGGGATTCCTTCCTCCAGAAGTTACGGGACCAGCCACCACTGGATGGTGTCCCACATCAACTGGGTCACTGCAACTGGCTGGTCCAAGTGGCTTAGGCACTGTGACCACTGACAGTCCAGCTCTCACTGAAGGTCTCGCAACCCTTCAGACGGACCAGTGGACCACGTTGGTGCAGGATGCCATGTACCCCAGCAGCCATAGGAAAACACATGCAGGGCGCAAGAGACCAACCTGAAATGATCAGGCAAAGGAGGTAAGATCCTGCACCTTGTCTGCTGAAAGGCAGGCCTTGGCCCAAAGGTAGTCTAATTCTGCCCTGATTAACTTGATCTCCTGCTTCAGTACCAGTTGGGACTTGTCCAGGTTGACCAACAGGCCCAAGCCTCAGCAGGTCTGGAGAGCCAGGTCTGTGGATCTTGCCATGGTCTCTCTGAATGGACCAGCTATCAGCCAGTTGTCCAGGTAGGGGTATAGTCTTCCCCCTAGGCTCTGCAGATGGGCTGCCACCACTGCAGTGCACATGGTGAAGACCCTTGGAGCTGAGGAGAGGCTGAATGCCATGACCGGGAACTTGTATAGGACCCCTTGTGCTTGGAACTGGAGGTACCGGCAATGGGACCCACGGATGGGAATGTGGAAGAATGCATCCTGGAGGTCCAGGGAGCAAAACCACATGTTCTACTCTAAGGATGGGATAATCTGGCTCAGAGTGACCATTTTCTTCCTCAAGAGCTGGGCTAAACAGAAACGGACATAAAACTTCCAAACTTGGAAAAAGTTAAGACATTTATTTAAATAAACCCACAGCAAGCAACATTCTGCCTGCCACATACCAACACACATTCCACACACAACAGTGCTCTTTCAAGGCATTAACACAGTCACTAGTTCTGGATTTAAATAGCATTTTCAAACCAGAATAATTAAATTTCATTGGTCCTTCAAAAAGTGACATGTTACACTCAGTACTCATACATATAACTGACTCTAACATAAAGGAGGGGGGGAGAGTTAGGAAAGAAGAAAGATAGGGTAAGTCAGACAATTCATGATAAAAATACCAGTTATGGAATGAACAATTAATTCTACATGTCACTAAAAACATCAATAAATATTACAAAATATTATCAGCATCCATCTATATCTAACTGTAACCACCCAGTCCCCTGGGGTTACTAGAATCCTATCAGTATTATTGTTAGGAAGGTAGCAGGCAGCTGGTAGGAAGCTCATTAGGGGCTTCTTACATAATGACATCATTGTTTACTCAGCTAGCCTGAGAGAAGAATGATTAGGTCATTTGGAACTCTCGCAGCAGCATAGGCCACACTGTGTGGACAGCTGCTCAGGGGAGCTTAGAATGTTCAGTTAGTGTTAGCTGTCAGTCTGTAGAGAGTCAGTGTTCAGTGAGAAGGTGACAGTGGCAGAAGGGCTGCCAGTTGGGCTCTAAGTGAGGGCCCAGCATTTCTCACCCAAGTGGAGTGTCATTTCCAGCTTCCGGTGAAGTGGTGGAGACCAGTGCTACAGCAGGATTTCCTGAGTTCTACTCCCAGTGAAGTGGAAAAAACTGCTTGTTCTCAGTGGACTCAAGGAGCAATCCCCTGAAGGTTCTGTGTGTGTGTTTCAGCTGCCTTGAAAAGGATTATGAGAGACTGTTTGATCTGCTACCCAGGAGAATGCTTTTTTGTTGTTCAATGCCCAGTGGACGGGACAACCAGTTTGTGAGTACTGTTCTAGGAGACAAGATCTCCACATATTTTAGGGGAATCATAGTCTGGGGTGTGTGTGCCCATAGATAAGGCTGGATCGCACCTGTCAGTGCCCTCTAGTTCACCTGGAAGAGTGAATGTGCTGTTAAACTGTTCACCAAGGAGAGTGCAGTTTATTCTTTGGTCACTCCAGTGAGTGACGGATAATTAAAGTGTGGAACCTCTAGCATATCAGTGGGAAATGGGGTTTTCAATGGTGTAACCCTGAAGAATGGTAGAGACTGTCGGTTGGGGCAAAGGGTGGGAGGAATGCCATCTAAGTGCTTACAAGGCAGGGCTTCCTGGTTCGTAAAGGGTACCAGTTATACCTGAGCAAGGGCCAGTGCTGCAGGTTTAGGTGTGTGGCTGAGTTTCAATTAAATGCACCTATGTTCGAAGAAGAGTTCTGAGTGTGTGGCTTAGATTCACAAAATGGCACTCAAGGGAGGAAAATGTTTGGGTACGTGGCCAGGTGTCCACTAATTGCACCACTGGGAAATGGGAAGAAGATGTTCTGTTGTGTGTTCATGAACTGTACTGCATGCAAGGAGAGTTCATGAAATGTACCTGTCCTGCCTAGACTGATCCTTGGGGGTCCACTTCTTTAACTTTTCCATCTGTTGAATAAAGTCATGTTGCACAATCGCAGTTACTGTTCTGGACATTCCAGTTATTGCTTTTGGTTGTTGGATTTACTGGGCCCCCTCAGCAGGTTAGATCTAGCATATGTCTAGCAGCCTCCACCCAGCACATGGGTTGTGATTTTTACACAAGGTTCATGTTGTTTCATCTTGTACCCCTACCCCTCTCTTCCTCTAGAAAATGAGCCATGCATAGATCCTAATGACAAGGGTAGTACTAACCTTTTGTAATGTAAATGGTATGCCAGTATGTGGGTACCTGTGCTCCAGATTTTAATGGGGGGGTGCTAACTAGTTAAAATGTGGCCTGGGGGTTATATAACTATGTAAAACAGTTATAAAACACCTATGATCTATTGCACTATTTATTTTCTCAAAAATGGTTTAAGAGAGAAACATTCATTTATAACCGCTCCCTTCCATGCTCTTAATTTAATTGCCAGAAGGCTTCTCTTTCAAGTAATACATTTTCCAGATCTCCACCTCTATGTCCCACAGTTACTTTCTCTGTTCCTTTAAAACTAAATTTGTGACTATGTCAACATTTCTGTACATGTAAGGCAAACGCATTTTTTTGATCTCCATTTCAAATATTTCACAGATGTTCTCCAATCCTTTGTTTAAACATATGACTAG
Source organism: Neoceratodus forsteri (assembly GCA_016271365.2). NCBI lineage: Eukaryota > Metazoa > Chordata > Ceratodontiformes > Ceratodontidae > Neoceratodus > Neoceratodus forsteri. Next base: position 458,889,497 of record JADMNL010000022.1, on the reverse strand, counting down.
TTTTCCCCACATAGAACTTGTTGCACACACATGTGGCCAAATCCTGGAGGTCAAGGGAACAGAATCACATGTTCTACTCCAAGGATGGGACAATCTGGCTCAGAGTGACCATCCAGAACTTGCGCATCCGCACATACTAGTTGAGATCATGAAGATCCAGTATAGGGCACCAGCCACCCATCCATTTTGGGACCAGGAAGTACCTTGACATGTAACCCTGACTGGCCAGGGCATTTTGGGACATGGGCTATGGCTCCTTTTGCAAGAAGCTGATCAATGTCCTCCCTGAGAGCAAACAGCGTCTCCTGAGACACCCCATACTCTTGCAGCACATGGAGGCAGTATGGCAGGAGAGCCTTGAAGCCTAGAGACTGTTCTCTGCTCACTACGTCCAACACCCACTTGTCCGTTGTGACAGCAGAACAACATAGCAAGAAGTGACGCAGCTGGCCCCCAACAGGGACAGCAGTTGGGGACAGGACAGGTGGAGGGATGGCACACCCCAACCCATGACTAAGCAACTTTTGTGGGAGCACCGGCGGCTGCTGCTGGAGGAGCACCACTACCCCTGCCCCCCCCTTCTGGATCTTGACCCCTGGACTTCCTGGGGCACCAGGTCTGAAACTGCCCCTTCTGGGTCTGCTGCAGGGAGGTTGTGACTGGAAGCACATGTACTGAAAGGCTAGCTTCTTAGGCTTTTTCTTCAGTTCCTTCTGGTTCAAAGTCACAGAATCAAGGGTGGCATTGGACTTCTCAGTCCTCCACACCAGGGCCAAAGAGGTCGGAGCCCAGAAAAGAGACATCAGACAACCTCTGTTGGGTGTCCACCATAATGGTGGACCGGCACAGCCAAGACCTGCGATGCATGAAGACAGTTGCTGCCATTGCACGGGCGTAGGAGTCACCCATGTCAAAGGCTGTCTGGAGCTGGTGTTTAGCCAGAGGTTGATTGTAGTCCATTGTGAGCTTCATCACCACCTGCTGTTCTGAGAAGAGGTGGGGGAGGATGATATCAAACATGTCCATCATGGAATGCCCATAGTTTGCCATCATAACAGCATAGCTAGCCTGATGGAGACCCAGGGTGGCCGCAGCGTACACCTTTTTAGTGGCATGGTCAATCTTATGGGACTCCTTGTCTGGAGACTTGTCTACATTCCCATGGTGTTTGGATTTATGGAATGCCAAATCCATAACCAGACCTTCGGCCGAAGGGTGGTCGGAAAATCCAGAAAACGAGCCCATAGGGGTTGCGTACTTATGGATGATGCATGCCGTGGATACTGGGAAGGATGTTGGCTGTAAATAATGTGCCAACCCACATTCAGTAACAAGGGTATCGAAGACTTGACCCCAGTTGGAGGCTGGTCCTGAGCAGGGCCGACCAGGGTCACCGATCGATTCACATCCTCCTCAGTGAGGACCAGGAGCACTGGGGTCTGTGAGATTGAGTCCTTGGCCTTATCGACAACAGGTCGACATGGTTGAGAAAAATCTTGACAGCTTGGTCGACCAAATCTGAGGTTGTCTGGCTCAACGGTGGTGCAAAATCCGAATTGAGGGACTGGGAAGACTGCAATCTCTTCCTGTCCCACGACTGGCGATGGTGGTGAGAAGATTTCTTGGTTTTGGACCTAGAGCCATGGTGAACAGGGCTCTCCCCCATGGACTGGAGGGACCAGCACATATCACGGAACTTGTCCATGAAGGTCCCTCTGATGCTGGCCCCAGGTGAGAACAGCATTGAGACCAAGGAGGTGCCCGCCGTGACCACTGCAGCTTCCACCTCAAGAGCTGCATGCTGCGCTGCAGACTCAGCAGCTGCCGAGGCCTTTTTACTACCATTTGGGTGATCCTTTAGATCCTGTTACAAAGGCCAACCCAGCACAAGCCGAAGCTTTGTGCCCTCAAGGGAATCAGGAAGCAGAGAAAGGGAAAGACCGCACCCAGCCACGTTGTACTGCCCACCCAGGCAAAACATGCACATGTCATGTAATTCAGTGACCAACATCTTCTGGTGGCACCAAGTGTAAAATTTAAATCCAGGTTTCTTGCAATCCATTGTTGGTCTGGAGCCGGAATCAAGAGTCAAAATAACCACAATTTAGCTTTGAAATTTCAAAAGTAATGGTTTTCTATGGCGTAGAGGAAAATCCTAAGCGAAGCATGAAGGAGGTAACCTGTTTACCAATGGAAAGAAAGATCTGACATCACAGGGTGGAGTCGTGGGTGGTGGTGGTGGGGGAGTATATCTGTCCGGGGGGGGGCGGATATCTGTCCGGGTGGTGGAAAGTGCTTAACTTAAGGATGTCTGGCCAGTCACTGCATTCCAGTGGAACTGCCAGAATATGGATAAGTGAACCACATCTGCACCCCAAGAATACTGAATTATTTGGAATGCAAAAATGTTTCTGTTTTTGAGAAAAGACTATCAGGGGGAGGGTAGCCTTTGGGGGGTCCAATTATTAGATCTCCTTTCCTCCAATGGTAATAGCCCTGACTGCTGCCCCACCTCTCTTTTTACATGGCAAGGTTCCTGGGGACATGGAAGTGTGTCAAAGTCCCTTACACTCAACAAGCCCCTGTCCAAAGTAAGGGCAGAGAGAAAAATCCATAAAAAGTAATAAGAATGAAAAAAGTAGGACCTGACTGAATGAGATATTGCATCTCAACTGAGCAGTCATGGAAACATACACAGAAATACAGATATCGATGGCAGAAAAAGAGCCCATTACCTGCTTCATCCATATTCAGTCTAGCGCTGGACCTCAGCCAGTCTGCCGATGACACTGACTGTATTTTGACACCCCAGTCACAAGTCAACTCATCCCCTTCCCTTGACTGCCCACCCTCCCTTCCTCCTCTGGTTTGAACTACTCCCCCTGTGCCTATCTTACTTGTGTTTGAAGCCAGTGACAAGCTCTGTGTCAATCACTTCTTCATAGAATCACAGACTCATAGAAATGTACAAGCTTGAAGGCCAAAGACCATTAATAGCTTGCCACTAGACTTAGTAGACATACTCATATTTTTGTGCTCCCATATAGAAGTCCAACCTGTTTTTAAACACATCCATCGTGGAACTGTGTACCACAGACTCCAGCAGGGAGTTCCACCATTTTACAACTCTTTGTGTAAACCGTCTATTTTTTTTTGCTATTCTTGTTTATATCTCCTGACAATTTTAAATTATGACTGTGTACTTCCTAGACCTGTAGAGTCTGTCAGGCCGATGTTTTTTGGTAATGCTTTCTACTTCTCCACAACCCTTTCAGTAAAGAACTTCTGTACATCCCTCTTAAAAACTTTTCCCCCACCAGTTTTGATCCATGGCCTCTTGGGTAAATAATCTGTATAAAGAATGGAATGGTGTGATGATTCTGGTCTTGTTTACATGCTGGATGCTGGTACTGCACTCCACAGGACTAAATGGAGAGGTGGGTGATGCCTGTGTTTTACGTACTTCAAGCTATTTTTGTTTTCCATTTCAAAGAGAATGAAACCCTGCATTGACAAACTAAAAAGAAATGCACTGTGTTTTAAATGCTACGAAATGTCCATTACGTTTATTAGCCATAAGGAGTGGTCTAGATCAGAACAGCCAGAGAAGGCCCAATGGTAGGATGATGTGGACCCTCCCTTCACAAATTAGAAGGACCAAGTGACTCAACAGGTTCTCTGTGAAATTGGTACCCATCCCCTTAATGACTAGTTTGATCCCAGTGCTGTCAATCACTGCAATATTCTGTTAAGTAATGTTCATGTCCTCATCGCTGGTTGGCGACTAACATATAAATGTCGCCCAATATAGCAATATCCTTTCAATAATGACAGGGTTCAGAGTTAATGAAGTCAGGGGGTCAGGACAGGTGAATTACTCTCAGGTTCAGCTGATGTCTATCACAGAAGCCAATCAACAAAATATGAGAAGCATATTGTGCCAGTTGAGAGGGTAAAGCAAAGAGCAACCATCTTCTCCACCCTTCTGCTGCTCTATAGTAACTATACTCAATCTGAGTACTGACACACATCCAAACGTATCATCTGGAATGTTACCACTACTCACGCTGTGTAACCCTCAGTGTCATTTTACCTAAGGAATCTGTGTAGTTCTGCTTTGAAAGCCTGAATAGTGCCAGCTTTCACAACCCAACTGGGCAGGCTAGTCCACAGATAGCCACTGTACTTTCATAACACTGAGACCTCTGGCTGCCTGTCTGACTACAGGAAAATCTGACACACGCTTGGCTTTTCATCTATCACTTCTGATATTCCTGTGCTCCTATGAAGGGGCAGCATTTTTGTACCAAGAACTGGTGTCAGAGGAAAAGGAATGACTGGCATCAACTCCATAACCAGAAAATATCAGGAGCCATAAGTGGGGTAAAAATAATAGTTTGGAGTGAAATTGCTTCATGCATGGCTTAAGCCCTCCATCGAGGGGATGGTAACAGACTAATTGGTTACAACTGTCACAGATCAAGCAAATGGGAGGCAATATACCTAAGAACTTAGAGCACCAAGCTATGAATCTGGAGACCCAGCAGACCTGGGTTTGAAACCCACTACAGCCACTTGCATACTTGGTGATCCCAAGCAAGTCAATTAACCTTTCTGCACTCCCAGGTCATATGTAGAAATGAATTTCAGCTCAGTGTGCCTTTCCAGGCCAAAAATAAAGTGGGACTACTACCCTTACTGCTGGAATACTCTGTAGGCTGCTCTGCATACAGTAACAACTGTATGCACTAAGCAGATCAGCAAGTCCAAAAGAAGGAAAAGACCACTCTGGTTCTCTCACGAAGTAGCATCCAAAATCAAAGAGAAAAAAAAGGCTTTTACACAATTCAAGCAAACAAAACACAAAGCAGACATGGAAGAATACAAGAACAAATTAAAGGAGGCGGGGAAAGCTGTTAGAAGGGCAAAAGCACAGACCGAAGAGAAAGTTGCACAGGGTGTTAAGGAGGGAGACAAAACCTTCTATAGATACATAAGAGAAAAAAGAAAAATTAAGAGAGGAATAGTCTAACTAGCAACCAAGGAAGGTAAGATGGCAGAGAGTGATGAGGACAAGGCAGAAGTGCTAAATGAGTTCTTTTTCTCTGTCTTCACCATAGGAGACAGTGGGAAAGGTCCCACACTGAGCAGGATAAAAGATACTCAGATTGCAGATAGTAGCCCCTTGACAAGGGAGAGGGTCCTAATAAATAATATACTGCTTAATAAACTTAATAAACTGAAAGTGGAAAAAGCCACAGAACCGAACGGCATACACCCTAGGATATTGAAGGAGCTCCGAGAGGAACTGGCTGCACCGCTGGCTGAGCTCTTCAGCAAGTCACTAGACAGCAGGAAAATACCTCAAGACTGGAAACAGTCAAACGTTGTGCCCTTACACAAGAGCAGAAACAAGGAAGAGGCAGGAAATTACCACCCTGTCAGTTTCACCTCAGTTGTGGGGAAAATGATGGAGTCACTACTAAAAGAGAGGATAGTGGCGTACCTAACAGATACTTGAAAAATGGACCCAAAACAACATGGCTTCACAGCAGGAGGCTCTTGTAAAACCAGCTTGATCAACTTCTTCAACTGGATCACCAGAACATTGGATCAGGGAGGGGCAATGAACGTTGTATATCTAGATTTTAGCAAGGCCTTTGACACCGTCCCTCACAGAAGGCTAACCAACAAGCTGGAACATACGGGAGTTGGCCAGAAGATGGTCAGCTGGATTAGTAACTGGCTGAACGATAGGACCCAGACAGTGCTATTTAATGGATCATTGTCAAGGGAGGGAAGGGTGACCAGTGGTGTCTCGCAGTGATTGGTACTGGGAACAATTCTATTTAACATATTTATAGCAGACATAGCGAATGGACTAACAGGGAGGGTTTGTCTGTTCGTTGATGATACAATACTCTGCAACAGAGTGGACACAAGGGAAGGAGCAGACAACATGGAAGGTTACCCTAGAAGGCCAGAGCATTGGTCCAGGGATTGGCAGTTACAATTTAACGCCAAAATGTGTAAGATAATGCACTTGGGAAGGAGAAACCCTGGAAAAAAGTACACACTGGGAGAACATCAACTTGAGGAGACACAAACGGAGCGAGATCTCAGCATAATCATCACTGACAAATTAGAGGTAGGAAAACAATGTGAGAAAGCAGCACAGAAAGTGGGTGACATCCTCGGATGTATAGTAGAGGTATTTCTAGTAGAAAGAGGGAGGTTATCATGCCCCTCTACAGGTCCTTGGTGAGGCCACACTTGGAGTACTGCATTCAGTTCTGGAGACCACACCTCAAGAAGGACATTGACCATTTGGAAATGGTGCAGAGAAGGGCTATTAAGATGGTTCATGGACTGCATCTCAGGTCATATGAAGCAAGACTCGGGGAGCTGAACCTATACTCCCTTGAGCAGAGATGAAACAGAGGGGAAATGATTGAAACATTTAAGTACTTGAGGAGATTTAATGCAGCTCAGACAGGCAATCTATTTCAACAGAACATGGCAGCACGCATGAGAGAGCATGATATGAGACTGGTAGGAGGAAGGTTCAAAAGCAACCTCAGGAAGTACTTTTTCAAAGAGAGAGAGTCATAGACCCGTGGAACAGCCTGCCCCAGGAGGTGGTAGCATCAAAGACAGTCAGGGAGCTCAAACTTGCATGGGACAGACATAAAGAAGACATTAGGATGAAGGCTGCGTAGGGAGGGGGGTAGTTTCTAGGGCAGACTAGATGGATCACACAGTCCTCATCTGCCGATGCTCTTCTTATGTTCTTACGTTCTTACCAACCACATTCCCACAGTCCTTCCACACCTTAGAGAAGTGAAAGCGGAGAGAGGATATGATCAAGGGTACTACATACTAAAGGGAACAGAAAAGGTGGAGTAAACACTGTTGTTGTAGCGTGTGAGTCCAAGCAGACCCAGAGGTCGTGCATTAAATTTATTTATTTGAAATGCTTCACCAGGAAGGACCTACAGAGCTGCAATAGCTCGTTTCCAAGTGCGTCCTGGGGGGAGGGGTATACATAGGAGAAAGAATGCAAAAACATAACATTACAGAGTGAATACAAAACAAAAATGCAGTACAACCCATCCAGTTGGGAAACAGGTAAGAGTATACAGTTAACATAACACTTTTATTTTACTTTTTACTTTTTTTGTACTTTTATTCAAAGTAAGGGGTAAGCCGGAAAAGGGGAAACATTAGAAAGTAGTACTTCAAAGGCTGGCCTGCCCACATTGCAGTAGCTCTTCTGCTTGCAACACTGATGTCCGTGGTTTAGGAACGAGCCTGAGTTATCGCACGGCTTGCCAGGGGGAATAGGACTGAGTCCTCAGGGAGGAAGGGTTGACAGTTTCTGCTGCTCTACTGCCACCTGCGTGGCCACTGGTGGTGGTGCAACTTGAGCTGGTGCACAGGGGTGGGAAGACGCAGACGAGCTCCAACACATGCTGACACGTGTCAGTGTGTATGCACATCCTTGAGCTACTGTCAGCATCCTAGCGGGATGGGAACACAGAAACATGGAAAAAAAAAACTGAATGCTGTATGTCACAGCATGTTGTTGGCCGCACAACACAGATACCCACCACAGAACCGCACTTTAACTCCACTGGGGGAAAGGCCACCTGCCATGGCCCTGCTTGGGAGGAACAGATGGTGGAGGTAAATCCAAGAGAAGGTGGGGTTATGGAGCCAGGCATGGGGTAGGATTGAGAAAGAGCCAGCTGGGGTGATGGGGACAAGCACAGAGTAAGAGAGGGAGGCAGGAAAGAAAGAAAGGAAGGAAGGAAGGGGGAAAGGGAGAAAGGGAAAAAGAGAAAGAAAGAAGGAAAGAAAGAAAGAAAGAAAGAAAGAAAGAAAGAAAGAAAGAAAGAAAGAAAGCATTCTGATGGCCCAATTGCAATGCATCATACTACCATGCCAGATGCCAGTGACCAGGCTTCTGAAGCTTGTGATTAAGGAGTGCTGCCTATAACAATGTGCCCTTAATCAGCAGCATGGAGGTGGTCCATAAGGGTGAGAGAAGCGGGCCAATGGCACAACTTCAGTTTGGCTTTGAGCTGGGGCCTATAAATTTGGTTCAGCTTTGAGAATTTGGCCAAACCACTCTGGCTCCCACTGCAGTTACTGGTGTGGGTTTAAGCAGACTACAACTAGGAGGTAACAATTGATTAGCATAGCTTACAAGTAGCAGGTGTTGTTGGCAAGCATCTGCTGTGAATTACTGTTTTGTGGTGTTGTGACAGAGTCTGCAAAACTCACTATGACTGTCACAGTCATTGCTAACCTCAAGGCGTATACCCCCACTGTAGTCTCTGCTTTACTTTCATGCCAATTACTATACTCTCTCTGGCTCCTATGACACCGAACTTCATACTAACAATGGCGAGAAGGGGGGGGAGAAGAAGAATTTTTTAGATACATTCGGGAGAAAAGAAGACTAGGGGAGGGATTGTCAGGCTGGGTGGAGGGAGGTAGGGTGGTGGAAGATGATGAGCCAGGTCAATATCCTAAACAACTACTTCTGCTCAGTGCTCATGGTAGAGGATGATGGACCTCTACCAGAAAGTGGGATCATGGCAGTCACATGGAGGGGCGCAGCAAGTGAGGGAGTGTGGTGATCACAGCTGAAAGACTAAGGGAGGGCTAGCAGCCCTTAAGTTCAACAAGACCCTGGGCACAGACTGCCCGCACCCAAGGGTACTTAGAGAACTTGCTTCTGTGCTTACAGGGCCCTTGACCCAGCTATTTAACAATTCACTGGAGTTAGAAATATTGCCAAGGGTTTGAATAACTGCAATCATAATCCCGCTCCAGAAGGAGAGGGGTGACAAGGAGGATCCAGGTAACTACAGACCAGTAAGCCCCATTGTGGGCAAACTGATGGAGACCATTGTGAAGGAAAGCCTAGTGGTCAACTTAGGGGGCAGTGGGCTGCAGGACAGCAAGTAGCAAGTAGCAAGGGTCTGTGTCAGAAAGATCATTCCAGATGAACCTGATCACATTTTTCAAGGTGGGAACAGAGTTGGGCATGCTCCAGGAGGAGACCGGGTGCTTGTAAAGCCATGTCCCTCGAACAAAAAGACAAGCACTCCTGTAGGTCCCAGAAATTAACCTATTTCAAAGCACCATTTTGCACAATACAGATTCTACCATGGACGGACTAATGAGCCTCAACTCTTCGAGGACTCAGATCCTCTTCATCAGGGTTCTCCGACTGACAGAGGTGCTTGTCTTTTTATTCAAGTAATCCTGTTTTTTGACTGGGTCACTAGTTGGTGGACAGAGGCCAGGTGGTTGATTTGTTACTTTAACTTCAGCCAAGCCTTTGAGTCCATGCCTCGGCCTACATATGAGGCTGTTCAATTAGCTGGAGGACTTAGGAGTAGAGAAAGGATTAGTCAAGTGGGTGGGAAACTGGTTGGGAGAAAGGCAGCAGAGAGCAATGGTTAACAAGGCCAAATCTGGGGATGAGGGGTCACAGGGGAGTTCTGCAGGGATCAGTCTTAGGGCATACAGTATCCTATTTAATTTTTTCATTAGCGACATACAGTATCACGCACGAAGCACTGGATGGGAGGGGTTAAGTTGCCCACTTAAGCAGAGGAGAGAAATTTGGCAGTCCTCATCAGTAACTCACTCAAACAAATCACCCAGGCTGGCCCAGTGGCGCTGAGGGTTGAGGCGCTGGACACCACACATCGCACCACACCGATGACCCGGGTTTGGGAATGGACTTGGGCCACTGGGGGTTTGCAGGGAAGAAGAAGGATCAAGCATCCCATGACTGCTCTCCTTCCTCTGGGGAGGGTTGGGGAACTGCAGTGCACTGTAGCGGCGACTGGTGGAGTCCAGTAGCACTACAGTAGCGAGCAGCAGAATGGGGGGGGGGAACGCGGCAGGCATCAGCACGTATGTGCCTGGACACCATTGCATGTCCGGTTCTCTGGGGCAAGAAAACCAGGCAGAAAATGGTGGAGCATGATCTCAGCGGCTCATGGCCATGCCCGGCAGCCGCAGTACCAAAGAGGATCCTGCATACAGAGCAATGTGAGCAATAATGGCCAACTCTGTGGGGATGCGAGACCGGGCCCAGGGGATGCAGGTGCTGGCGGCCGGGGAATCACGGGGATCCGCTCCACGGAGGAGGATAAATAGAAAGAATAATAAAAAAACAAAAAATCACCCAGAGCAACAACTAATGCCCACAGCAAAGTATCTAGGATGCAGGAGTGTATACGAAGGGGGTTTTGACAGTAGGAGATGGAGATGATACTGCCGCTATACAGATCACTGTTGAGGCTTCACCTGGAATACTGTGCACAGTTTGGAGTCCTCATCTGAGAAAGGATATTGATAGACTGAAGTCAGTGCAGCAAAGGATCACAAAAATGATTTCAGGTCCAGCAGGGTACATCTTCGAGGAATGGTAGATGGCTCTGAACATGTACTCGCTCAAGGCCACACAGGAAAGGGGAACAAGACAGAGACTTAGAAGTTCCTAAGCAGCCGGCCCGTCGGCGCAGCGGTTGGATTTCTTGCGCCTGGCGACCCGGGTTTGGGAATGGACCCGAGTCGCCGGAGGGTCGGCCGGGGAGAAGGCGATCGCGCCTGCTGGACTGCTCTCCTTCTCCGGGAGGATGGGGTAGCATCCGGGTGATGGGGACTCCTGGCGGAGGCCAGGAGCACCCTCGCTGCGGCTCCAAAGACTGTGGGAGGCGGGCGGATGCTGGGCGTCATTACGACCCGCCTCCCGGAAAAAAGGAAAATGGGCTGCCGCCGCCTCCATGAAGCCCGCCCAGCTGTTTGATTAGCTCTCAGGCCAGCCCTCCGACCATCACGTCTCTGCAGGATGTCTCAGACTCTCCATCTCAGCAGCCCCACTGTGTAAGCTACGGGTATCGGAGGACCTGAGGCCGATGTGGGGGGGTGGAAGCCGTCGGCCCGTGACCGGGCTGAACATTGGGTGGCCGGCAGCTAGGAGGCGGAAAAATGCAAATTTAAAAAAAAAAAAAGAAGTTCCTAAGCAGTATAAGTAGGGTAAATTGTGAAGATCTATTTTAGAAACAGAGATGGAGTCTGGAGAAGGCGTGATTGGAAGTTACTGAGTGGTAAATTCAGGAAGGATGTGAGGAAGTTTTTCTTCTTGGAAAGGGTGATGGAGCCTTGGAACAGATCATCGGCAGAGGTTGTGGGGGCAGGGTCCATTAATAGGTTTAAGCATGGGTGGGACAGGGCCAGGGGACTCATAATCCTACTTTGGGGAACCAGGAAGGGAGGAAAGAGTAAATACCCACCACAGCAGTAGGCCGGGGGGGGGGGAGGATAAGGTAGAAATAACTATAGGCAGACTTGATGAGCCACCAGTCTCCTTCTGGTGTCAAACTCTATGTTTCTATTGACCAGAAAGTACAGTTACGTAAGAATTTACCATACAAGTAGATCTTTGAGGAGTGTCTCTTGCAGCAGGTAATACACTTGGGTAGTCACCTGAGTGTACATGGCAGCTCTCTTCTAGCAGTCTTTCACCAGGACCGCCCACCGATGACATCATTATTGTGCTCCTATATAAGAGTGGGTGGTTCCTGGTATCCTCAGTTCCCTGCCGGATTCAGCTCGCTAAGTGAGGACCGAGAGGATCTGAGGTACCATAGGTATCCCTCCCCATATGCATCTGGATCCAAAATCATTCTCTTAGAGAAAGAGGGGGATGGAGGGAGGGAACGTACCTGCTGCAAGAGACACACCTCAAAGATCTACTGTTACGGTAAATTCTTACGTAACTGTACTATCTTCCACAGAGTGGTCTCTTGCAGCAGGTAATACACTTCGGATGAATTACAAGCAGTAAACCCAAGAAGGGTGGTCATTATGACAGGAGGCCTTGTAGGATAGTTTGGCCAAAGGCCATCCTATGGCATGAAGCAACATCTAAGTTGTAATGCTTTGTGAAAGTATGAATTGTGGACAGGTAACTGTGTTGCAGATATCTGTGATAGAGGCTCCTTTAAAGCAGGTTGCTGTGGTGGCCATAGCTCTGGTAGAATGGGCTTGGACAGGTCCTGGTAATGGCTTGCTATATAACAGAAGGTTATACAATGAGTTAACCCATTGTAGAGTGTTTGTTTAGCAACAGGGGAACCATCCCCATGTAGGCGGAAGGTCAGAAATAGTTGAAAGGTTTTCTGATGTAAGGTGTGTTCCAAGACCACCTTGGGTGAAAAATAAAAGGGGTGGGAATTGGTGCGGAGAACCACTCTATCCTTGTGGAAGATTAAGTAAGGCTCTCAACACAGTAGGGCATAAAGCTCAGAAATGCGGCGAGCTGAAGTGACGTCCAGTAGAAATACTGTCTTCCAGGACAGGAAGCGGACAGCAGCGGTAGCCACTGGCTCAAAAGGCAGGAGAGTGAGCTTGTCCAGTAGGAATTCGGATCCCAAGGGGGGGGCAATTGATGGGAAGTCTGATATGTAGTATGCTTCATAGAAACATCCTGGCAAGATGATGTTGATACAGTAGTGTACCTTTAAAAAGGTTCAAGAAAGGCCAAAATAGAGGCCAGATGAACTTAAATAAAGGAATACACAAGGCCCTTCTTGGCAAGTGAGGTCAAGTAGTCCAATGCCTTGGTTAAAAGACATGAAAATGGATTTAGAGAGTGGGAAGCAACCCATATGGAAAAACATTTCCATTTAGTCTTAGATGTTTCCTTGGTAAATGTTTTACATGAAACCCAGAGAATATTAGCCATCAGAGAGGTCTAGGGTGTTCAGGTTGGGGTGAAGGAGAGTGCCCCAACACTGAGTCAATACGTCTGGCCTGTAAGGGAAGTGGTGACACTACCGGTAGGTGCACTAGGGGAACCACAGCTGTCGCAGTCTGAGGATGGCTACGAAGAAGCACCGTAGCAGGGTTAAGTTGTAAATTTAGCAAGGTACACTGTATCAGATAAGATATTGTGCCAGTCGGAGGGATGGAAGGCCGCCAAAGGCTGTTCCACGTTTAGACTGTGTGTTAGACCCTCATAGACTCTGTGTAGTGGCTGAGGGACCTCGGTTCCCTTTGATTGTTTAGGAAATATACCACTGAGGAGTTGACCATTCAAAGTAGGACAGGTTCCAGCATAGAGGAAGGGAAAGAAGCCCAGAGGGCAAAGTACACCGCCCTTATGTCCAGCAGGATTATGTGGAGAGGGCAGGGTCTGCATCCCATGGCTTGGGTATATGGAGGTGGGGACTATAAGGGTATGCCTTAAATGAAGTGGAAATGATGGGTCCACCAGTGGAGGGCAACAGGAAGGTCAGGAGCAACCGAAGCATAGGTCACGAGGGTACCTGGTCACTGTCTCTATTGCACAGACAGGGTCTACTGGATGGGTTGCCCCTCAACTGTGTCTCACACTGCTTGTGCTAGGCCAGGACCCAACCTGATTGGGGCCAGTAAGCCATTATTCTGAAGTGCTGAAATAGATGGGGTCGGCGGGCAGGGAGGAGAGCAGAAAACCCCTGGAGGTTGCAAGAACGTGCAATTCATGTAGGCAAGGGCACATGAAGAGTCTGGCCTAGTATGGTGCTGTTGTCACAAGTACCAGACATGTAGAAAAGACCTTTAGGTTGGATTCAGGTTTCATCGATTAAGAACCACAGGCACTAAGAAGAACTGCATGTGAGCTGAAGCCAGCAAAAAAATAAACTGAGGATTTCAGGGACCACCCACTCTTATAATGGAGCACGATGATGATGTCATCGGTGGGCGGCTCCTGGTGAAAGACTGCTAGAAGAGAGCTGCCATGCACCCTCTGGTAACTACCCAAGTGTATTACCTGCTCCAAGAGACCACTCCGTGGAAGATCAGATGTTATGCAAAAATCAAAGCACACATTCAAGTCTAATCACATGGAATCCACTAAAAAAACACATTGAGTTGCATGTGACACAGATGGAGGTTGACTGAAGGTGAGACAAACTAAAAAAGTGAAATATGACCAGGGAAGAGAATCAAGAACAGCCCTCAGGAACAGGGCTACTACAAGATGCCAGGTTAATGCCACTTAGAAGAACTGAAGCCTTGTGACAACATTGTCTAAACAAAATGAACAATGAAAGAGACCATAAACGATGTTGTGCCAGGCAAAACATCGCAAAGGCAGACTGTGTCACCATATCAGTCATAACTAGGGGAGAAGGATCTATAAGGAATAGCTATCAGTAGATCATATTAAGAGTGTTTGCTGACTACTGTAATACAGGGGTCCCCGACAAAACTGTAGATTGCATAGTTATCAAGAACAAGCCCTGAAGGAATACAAAAGGGATGTACCATGCTGGAAAGAGAGGGAAACTGTAGATTGCAAACTGTCAGCAAGACATTGAAGAAAATATGTAAACAGCATGTACCCCATAGGAAGAAAAAGCAATGTACCCTTCCAGAAAAGCCAGAGGCTTCATAGCCTCTGCATATAAACAGAGATGAGAAAGAAAGTGGGGAGACAGAACCCAATCTCCCTACCTTTGGTGTTTTTTTCTTTTGGAAAGTTTTGGTTTTATATATATATATATATATATATAGAGAGAGAGAGAGAGAGAGAGAGAGATTATATATATATATATATATATATATATATATATATATACACAGTGTATGTAAATTAAAAGGGGAAGACCAGTTAGCTTGATCCAGGAAAACTCTTAGAAGTGCACCACCGAGGATGTGCTACACAAAAATAAGACGCTAAAATGCCATACATATCAGTTCATTGAGCATAAGGACAGGACGGAAACAGTCAACCTGGCTAAATATCCCATCTGCATAAGAAAGGAGGACAGTGGTCAGGAGAGTGGCTCTATGGCAGAGATATTCTTGAAGCTCTAAATTTATGGTACTCAACTTTCCTATCTTCCAAGAATCAGTCTTCCCCATAGAGCCTCACTCTTTTGTCAAGTGGCAAGCTTCTCTTAACAGAAGAAGGGACAATCTCAACCTGAGAGGCCCAAGACTGTCAGTCTTTGGTGGGAAAACTAAGGAGAAGGGTGGCCTGGGTTGTCTTCACCCATGAGCAGAATGGGTGAATACAATTAGCACTGAGGGACTGGACTGATAGCTAGCTCAGGCAGCGGCTGCATCTCCCACTGTGAAAAAAGGGACTTCTCCCAGAACAGGGCATTAAGAGTTTTATGGTGGGAGACTGGACTTAGCAAGATTAAGCATAACCATGACAGACATCTGAGACAAACAGCAGATGCTGCTGAATGGGAGCCCACATTAGAAGACTAATAAGACGCCTTTGTCTGGTACTGGTCTGCATCCACATCTTTAGTGACTATACCAAGGCCAGTCTAAATGTTGCCACTTCTAGGCATCTCAGAGAGCAAGGCATACATCTGCTACCACAGCCACTGCTGGTATGCTATCATGCGTGCCTGGTGTGATGCTATGGTCATAGATGACCTGCCAAGGTAAGCATTTTCCTCCTCAAAGCATCCACCTGTCTGGAGTATGGTGATGGGGGACATGGCCTAGTCACAGGTGTAGGTCTGTTCCCCACCGGCATCAGGAGAGACATCAGCCCCACAATGGAGTGCCTAAGATTACCCAGGAGACCCAACAGTAGCCAGGTATCAAGTCAAGAGGCCCTGTGGAGCAGAGGGAGTGGCGAAGTCATGCATTCAGACTACCATGGCAGCCTTTGTTAGCTCAACATTCAATGCAGGGATCACAACTGTGTCCCAACTGGGCAAGGTCAAAAAGCCTAGTGGTACAGCACTAGGGGGTGTGCTCACTAGATGGGGCCAACACAGCACCTCCTGCATCTCTGAATTGCTGAAAGTGGATATATTCAGCAGCAGAGGAGACATGGAGAGATGATTTGTTGTCCAAGAAGGAAGTTGAAGGAGAGGCACACGGAATGCGACTAGAGGATGGAACTGGGGGAGATGCTGCAAAGAGCACTGGGTTAGTCTCCCTAATCCAGCGCATAACATTCTCAATCCACTGGTGGAACTGTTGCTATATCAACTGGCCTGGGGGCCTGAGTAACTCAGCCTCCTATTGAAAACAGACTGGCACTTGAGGTGGCGGCTTAAATAGGATATTTGTGGTTTGAGGATCCACTGTATCCATGTCCAGTGCAATTCTATACTGGAATTAGTGTGTGAACACTGGGTGTTGATGTTGCTGACAAAGCAGTCTTCACCAAAGAAGGTGCCAACTCTGGTAACATGGTGCTCTGGCACCGATGTCTACTTAACCCTGGTGGCGTCTCTTGCAACCACCCAGAAGAGGTCAGAGGTCCTCCTGATGCTACCACTTGGAAATCCATCACAACCCTAGCTCAGTGGGGGAGGGAGAGCTCAAACTCGATCAGCTCAGGAACAGGACAAGGGAACCGGGGGACCAGTCCAGGAACCTACCTCAAGAAACAGGGGCAAAACAGGCAGACACATTAAATTAGTACTTCTGCTTAGTATTTACTAAAGAGAAAGGGGGAGCTGTATCCAAAGGGGGGTGGAAAACTGGGCAGGGGAGGAGGAGGTGACAGAGAAATTTCAGTGGGCAGAGTACTGGAGGGCTTGAGAGCACTGAGGGTGGACAAGGTGCCAGGGCCAGATGGCATACACCCCAGGGTGCTGAAGGAGCTGGCAGAAGTCCTGGAAGAACCATTGGCAGACCTGTTCAATGCCTGCCTGGACTCGGGGAGTGTACCTCAGGACTAGAGGATGGTGCACGTAGTATCCCTCCACAAGAGCGGCCCCAAGGATGAGCCAGGGAACTACAGAATGGTAAGCCTCACATCCATCATGGGAACGCTGATGGAGACAATCCCGAAGAGAGGCTAGTTTCCCCCTCTTAGAGGCTAACGGGCTGCAGGACAGCAGACAGCATGGATTTGTTTCAGGCAGATCCTGTCAGACCAACCTGGTAGAGTACTATGACTGGGCAACCAGGCAATTAGACAGGGGCCATGCAGTGGATGTCCTGTACCTGGACTTCAGTAAAGCATTCAATTCGGTGCCGTTTGGGATGCTAGAAAGTAAACTGGAAAGCAGAGGGGCAGGGGCAAAGATGGTGGAATGGGTAGTGAACTGGCTGCAAGGGAGACAACAGAGGGTGGTGGTGGGAGGGGAGCTGTCATCTCCCAGGGCAGTGACAAGCAGGGTGCCACAGGGCTCTGTACTGGGGCTGGTGTTGTTCGGGATCTTCATAGCAGACATCCCAATAGGTATCAAGAGCAAGATCAGTCTGTTTGCAGATGGTACAAGATAGACACAGTAGTGGATAACTTAGAAGGGTGGCAGGGGTTGCAAGATGATCTGGCAAAATTGGAGGCCTAGTTAGACACTTGACAGCTGGGTTCAATCCCAAGAAATGCAAGGTGCTACATTTTGGTGCAAAAATTCCAAAGAGGAGCTACCAGCTAGGGGGGATTCAACTAGCCAAGACGGAAGAGGAGAAGGATCTGGGGGTGATCATAACGGGAGCAATGAACAACTCAGTACAGTGTAGAAAAGTAACTGCAAAGGCCAAGAGGATGTTGGGTTGTACTGCCAAAGGCATATCCTCCAGGAGGGGTGTAGTGATCCTGCCGCTACACAGGTCACTGGTTAGACCACACCTGGAGTACTGCGTGCAGTTCTAGAGTCCGTACCTGAAGAAGGACATTAGGTTACTGAAGGGGGTGCAATGCAGGGCAACAAAAATAATCCAGGAGCTAGGGGACTTACCCTACGAGAGCAGGCTGAGGGAGTTGAACATGTACTTCCTGGAGGAGAGGAGGGATGGGGGGGCATGATTGCAACCTTCAAGTAGATGAAGGGAATAAATAAGATGGGCACAGAGGGGCTTTTCAAATTAAGGAGGGGGAAGGACACTCAAGGGCACGATCTGACATTGGAAGGGGCAGGGTTCAGGAGGGAAATGAGAAGACACAGAGATGGTGGTGTCTGGGTGGAACGCACTGCCAGAGGTAGTGGTATCCTGTAGAACAGTGGGCTGCTTCAAAAGGGGATGGGACAGGGTTATGGGAAAGGTCACTGGGGGAGGGAGGGAGGGCAGCTGCAGTGTAAGGGCTGTTAGCTGCACAATCGGCAGACTTGATAAACCATAAGGCCTTTATCTGCTGACAATTTCGTGTGTTCATATGATGTAGGGAGAAGAAGCTTTGAAGATATAGCTAAGGATTTTGAATCATTAGACACTATTTTGAAAGTGAAGGAATATGCTGTCATCATCTCAGAAGTCCTACCAGTACCTAGAGTTGGTATATGTAACAGCAGGGTGATTTCACATTTATATAATTGGCTCAAGCAGTGGTGTGTGTGAAGGAAAATTTTCACTTCAGAAACTGGATGGCTTTCAGAAATAAGGATCTATATAGGACTAATGGTCTGCACCTGAATAAATATGGAACACATATTTTTGCTAACAGAAGTAGGAAAACCATTGACTCACATTTAAATTAAGGAATACTGGGAAGGAGGAAGGGGAATGTTTTATTCCACAAAAAAGCTCAATCTCTCCGAATAACATCAAACAGTATAAAAAAGAATAGAAGTGTTTACTAATTAACATAAGAAGTTTAGTAAAGAAAAAGGGGAACTTGAAAGACTATTAGCTACAGACAACATAGTGTTATGTGCTATCACTGAAACATGGTGGCAGAAAGGAGATGAATGGGATATGAACATTCCCAGATACAATCTTTTTAGTAAAAATAGAGACAACAGGACTGGTTGGGGTGTCGCCATATATGTAAATGGGAACATCAAAGTGGAACCTATAGCAGATTCTAAGGAGATCTGTGGGCTTGAAATTATTTGGTTAAAAATCATACCAGATATTAGCAAACAAACAGTCCCGGGTCTTATATATAGACCTTCTTACACACGTGAACAAGATATTAATTTGCTAGAACAACTTAACAAACTAGATATGGATAGGAGGATTCTGCTTTTGGGAGATTTCAACTTCACCTCAACTGACAGGAATAAGGGAACTAAGGAAACAAAAGCAGAAAGCGATTTTATAAATGCCCTTGGAAAGTTAGGACTGGAGCAACATGTTAGAATGCCCACAAGAGGGAAACATACATTGGAGTTTGTCATAAGCAATTTGGGAGACTCCATTATTAACTGTCATACCACATGTCCTTTTGCAAATAGCAACCATGATATAGTCAAATTTTGTATTAAAGGTTATACCACAATAACTAAGGGAAGCCCGACGTATAAATGTTTAAAAAATGCCAATTTCAATGCCATGCATGTGGAATTATATCACTGGAATGGGGAATCATCCTTTACGGGCAAGACTTTAAAGGAAATGTGGGATGTATTGATTGATATGTTAAATAATTTGGTAGAAAAGTATGTTCCCATTAGGAAGTAGTACAATAAAAAAGGCAGAATACCCTCCTGGTGTAAGAGAAAGGTAATGAAAATTAACACACAAAAAAAAAAATGTACAAAAAGACAAAGAAATAAGCCTATTCCAGTGTAGCCAGACAGTGTAAGAAAATAACTTTAAAGGAGAAAAGAAAGTTTGGATTACATTTAGTGGCTCAAATAAATGACAGCTACAAGTCATTTTACTCTTACGCTAACTCAACGAGGGGCAGCAACTTGGCCGTTGGTCCCTTACTTAACAAAGATGCAATATTAACAAAGGGTGAGAAAGAAACTGCAGAGTTGTTGAACAATTATTTTGTTTTAGTGTTTAACGAGAGTACTTCATTTTCTATTGGGGTTGATACGCATTGTGATGCAACTAGTACAGTACTCAATGTTTTGGAGTAAGAGATAGATTAAAAAACTTGATGGGAATAAATCGCCTGGCCCAGATGGTTTGCATCCCAAAATTTTGTGTGAACTATCTAATGTTGCAGCTGGACCTATTACAATGATCTTTAATGAGTCCCTAAAAACTGGAGAGGTGGTGAAGGCATGGAGGCAAGCCACAGTGGTTCCTATATTTAAGAAACGTAAAAGGGGGGGATAGTAGCAACTACAGATTGGTTAGTTTAACTTTGGTTTTATGCAAAGTTCTAGGGGGTCTTGTCAAAGAGTCTATAGAAATCCATTTAAGTGAAACAAATAGGTGGGATCCATCATAACACAGATTTAGATCTGGAAAGTCCTGTTAAAAAAATTTACTCCAATTTTATGAATTGGTGAGCAGACATCTGGATTGAGGCCTTTCAGTGGATGTGGTGTTTCTAGACCTGAGCAAGGTTTCTGACAAGGTGCCACATAAAGAACTCATTGAACAGGTAACTAGGATCAACTTAAATGTTAACATCATTAAATGGATTGGTTCTTGGTTAACAGGTAGAAGACAAAGGGTTAACATTAGTTATATTACATCAGAATGGGAGAAGGTCACCAGAGGTGTGCCGCAAGGGTCTGTTTTGGGGCCAGTTTTATTTAACATCTACTGTATATTGCTTCAGCAGCTATAAAAACAACAGATGGAATAAATCGCCTGGCCCAGATGTATATTTGCCTGGATATATACGAACATACGAAATTTGCCAGCAGATAAAGGCCTAGAGGTCTATCAAGTCTGCTCGAATGTGCAGCTAGCACCCTTTATTCTGCAGCTGCCCCTCCCTTCCACCCTTCCCCTTCATTAACCCTCCCCCTTGTCCTGTCCCATACTCGTTTGAAGCAGTCCACTGTTCTACTGCATACCACTTCAGCAGGTAACACATTCCACCCAGTCACCACCCTCTCTGTAAAAAAGTGTCTCCTCATCTCCTTCCTGAACCTTCCTCGCTCCAGTCTCATATCATGGCCCCTGGTGGGCCTCCCCTCCCTTACTTTGAACAGCCCCTCTGTACCCGTCTTGTTTATTCCTTTCATGTATTTAAAGGTTTCAATCATGTCACCCCTGTCTCTCCTCTCCTCCAGTGAGTACATGTTCAACTCCTTCAACCTCCTCTCGTATGATAAGTCCCCCAGCCCCTTGATCATCTTTGTCACTCTGCACTGCACCCCCTCCAGTAACTTAATGTCCCTCTTCAGATACGGATGCCAGTACTGCACGCAGTACTCCAGGTGTGGTCTAACTAATGACCTATACAGTGGCAGAATCACCTCCTCCCTCCTCGAGGATATACCCCTTGCAATACAACCCAGCATTTTGTTGGCCTTTGCAGCTGCCTTCCTACATTGTGCCAAGTTGTTCATTGACCCTGTAATGAGCACACCCAGATCCTTCTCCTCCTCTGTCTGGGCTAGCTGCACTCCCCTAGCTGGTAACTCCTCCTTGGGTTCTTCATCCCAAAATGCAGCACCTTGCACTTTTTGGCATTAAAGCCCAGTTGCCAGATGTCTGACCAGGTTTCAAGCTTTGCCAGATCATCCTGCAACCCTGCCATCCCCCTAGGTCATCCACCACTGCGCCTACCTTGGTATCATCAGCAAACAGACTGATCTTGCTCTTGATGTCCCATGATATGTCTGCAATGAATATCCCAAACAACACTGGTCCCAACACTGAGCCCTGTGGAACACCGCTCGTCACTGCCCTTGGGTGTGAGAGCTCCCCACCCACCACCACCCTCTGTTGCCTTCCCTGCAGCCAGTTTCCTACCCATCTCACCAGCTTTGCACCGCCTCTGTACCTACTAACTTCCTTCCCAGCCTTCCATGTGGCACTGAGTCGAATGCCTTACTGAAGTCCAGATACAGGACATCCACTGCATGGCCCCTGTCCAGTTGCCTAGTTACCCAGTCATAGAACTCGACCAGGTTGGTTTGGCAGGATCTGCCACGTATGAAGCCATGCTGTCTGCTGTCCTGTAGTCCTTTGGCCTCTAGGAGGGCCACCAGCCTCTCCTTCAGGATAGTCTCCATTAGCTTACCCACGATGGATGTGAGGCTCACTGGTCTGTAGTTTCCCGTATATATATATATTTGTAAAAGGTGTACCAATTGAAAATGTATATAGACTAGTGAAATTTTCATGCATCCAATGTTAGGTACACACATTGTTTATTTAGCTACCTGTAAAGCATGTCCCAGTCTTTATATAGGCAAAAACTACTCAAAAAGTCAAAGAAAGAATCGGACAGCACCTTAGGAGTGTTGCACATCAAGATGACATTAGTGCTTTGGCACATGTCAGAATGAAGGGTAAAAATCAAGTTTTTGAATTTCAGATGATGGAAAGGGTTTTTGTAAATATTAGAGGTAGGAATTTAGATAGAAAATTAAGACAGAGAGAAACATTCTGGCAATATCAGATGAAATCTTATATTTTTCCAGGGTTGAATGATTTTTTTTAACTTTCCCCTTATTTATGATTCTCTGAATGTACACTATTTGCATATGTTTAATGGTCAGGTCAGGAATCCATCCTCTAAAAACCTTTTGGCAGATCTTTTTGTAGCTTTTTTGCAGCTCTTGTGAATTTCGATTCCTGATATATGAATATTTTTTATAATATGAAATATGTGAATCCATTTATAATTTATTAATGTAAGCTATTAGACTACATTAGACATATCTATTCACTTAGGAACTACTTAGATTGAATTTATGAATTTTTTTGTTTAGCTTACATACTTATTGCCTGTTTAGTTGGGTGGTAGTTTAATTGATTCTGTATTTTCATGTTTTTAGCACTGTCACTTTAAGGTTGTTCTTTATATGGTGCAATGCCTATCACCATCTCAGCCTTGAGAAAGTGCTGTAGGAGCACAAAAATCATTGGCTGGTTTCTGGGGAGGGGCACCTGCATCCTGCTGCTAGTGTTGTGGAAATAAGTTTTTTATGAAGTTTATCCTGCCTGCATCATCACAGCTGCATTCTTAATCTTTTGTAACCAGACAGTGACAGTGAAGCCGTGCTCTTCTCATCTGCTTCTGTGAGTATATTGCTTCAATGATTTGTGAACATCAAGTCTGGTTGTCTAAGTTCGCTGGTGATGGCGTAAAGCTTGGTTGTACAATTCAGAGTAAATCTGACTCTAAAAATCTGCAGCAAGAGCTTGGCAGACTGGATTCATAGGCTAAGGAGCACACATTGGCATTTAACTTGGATAAGTGCACAGTTATGCATTTGGGTCATTCCAATATCATGGCATCATATTATTTAATGGGAAAAAACTTAGAATTTCCACTGAAGAGACGGATTTGGAAATTATTATTACAAATGACCTCAAGAACAGTAGGAACTGTCAGGTAAAGCCCAACAGGGCAAGAGGTATATTGACATGTATAGCTAGAAACATATCCAGCAGGGACCAAAGGTTATTCTTCCATTGTACACGTTACTCGTGAGACCACATCTGGAGTATTGTTCACAATTCTCATCCACAATTAATAAGAGAGATATCAACTTATTGGAGAGTCTTCAGAGCAGAGCTACCAGAATGATTAGATCAGATAAAGACCTGAACTATGAGGATAAACTGAGGGTTCTTGATCTGTACTCACTGGAGCATAGGCATCTGAGGGGGGATATGTGTTTCATTTTTAGTACCTTCACGAAAAATGATCTATGGGATTGTGTAGGATTAGTGTATGTAAAGACATTGACTACCAGGGCTTCAGTTAACTCCATTTGGGGAAAGTTACTAAAACTAAAAATGGGTGCTCAAGCTTTTTCTATCCAAGCACCAAAATACTGGAATGATCTTCCAATTGAATTGATAACCATGAGTAGTCATAATTTATTCAAACAGAAATTGAAGCATCATTTATTGAGTAGTTTGCAATGTCACTGCTATTTTAAATAATTTGTATTATTTTGTCTTATATGTTATGTATTTGTATTCCTGTATTAAGTGAATGTAAAAGTTATCTTTTTGTATAACACCTTGTGTATATTTCATAATCTAGGGTCGCATATGAAAAAGGGCCTTGGCTCATATGTTTACCCGATTAACAAAATAAATAAAAAATATATATATATTTGACTTCCAAAATAAAGAGGGAGGAAGTCATTAATTTCCAGATGTAAAACCAAAAATTAGATGACTTCCAAAATTACAGGCATGAAGTCAGAAATGATGGATTTTTCTGAAAGAAATTGTATTTTGCCACTAATTTATTATGTTAACATCCATAAATTTGTCCATCCTAGAATACTGACTTCCAAAAGTGGGATCTTGGAAGTATTTTGACTTACCAAAAATTGGAATGACTTCCAGACTTGAACTCCTAGAAGTTTTAGACTTCCATTGAAAATAAACTAACTGAACCCCTGCTGATTATGCTACAAGAGCTCATGGCTTAACCCTTAGGCTGCCAACAGAATTAGAATGTATAGGAATTATGGACTGATACAAATCACAGCACAGCAAGGGTTAAAGCTACAGAGACAAACAAATAAGACAAAAAAAGGGCAGGATTCTTTCGTCAACGAGTGGTGGGAATGTGGAACGGACTCCCACCTGAGGTTGTGGGTAGTAATAATATGAATACCTTTAAACATCGCCTAGATAAGTATTACTCCTTATATTTTATCCGAGGTTATTCCCTTTGAGTTAAGGGTGAGCTGTATAAGGGGCTGTGCCTGACCTGGCTCGTAACAATTCTATGATTCTATAGTGATATTTGAGAAAGCAGGAGACTATTACAATCAGAGTGTGCTAGAAGCAGTTACATAAGTGCAGGGGACAGTTACAATATGAGTCAGAAACAGTTGCAGATGGCTTGAGATGATAGGTACTGAGCACTGACTTGTTTGAAACTGGAGATGGATGTCATTTCAGTAAGAAAAGTGCACAGATTGTTAATAAAGAACAGTTATGTGCTTACCATCACAGTAGATCTTCAAGAGAATCTCTTTCATCAGGCCACTTCTTTTGAACTTATAGCCACCAGGCACTAGGACCACATGGAAACTTTTGCAAGCAGTCAGCCAGGGGCCACCCACGATAACGTCAACATATACATAAAGATGGATGGCTGATCCTTTCCTCAGTTCCCCACTGGAGATCATGCTCAGAGGACCTCCCTGTAGTGAACGATAAGAGACCCCAGCACATCACATACCAGACAAGACAGAGTACTGGAAAAGGTAGCTATGGCGATAGCAGGAAAAGCATTCTTTGTCACAACCCTAAAAGAGGGAAGGAGGGCGGGATGCCATAGCCTGATGAAAGAGATTCTCTTGAAGATCTACTGTTACAGTAAGTATGTGACTGTTCTATCTTCTTCAAGGATATCTCTTTTATCAGGCCACACCTTTTGAACAAGTCCCAAACAGCACCAAACACTAACAGTCTTGGCAGCAGGAGGCTATAGGCTTGTGATAGTAGGCATTTTAGCACAGCTAGGCAAAGCACAGCTAGGCCAAACCCAGCTTGTCTATGAGAGACAATGTCCAGACTATAGTGTTTATTGAAGATGTGGATAATACTCCAAGTAGCAGCTGTACAGATCTTTGCAATGGAAATGTTCTGAAAACATGCCACAGAAGTGGCCATGCCACTTGTGCAGTGACCACAAAACACACCAGGAAGTTCCTTACTGTACTTCCTGTAACAAAATGTAATACAATGTGCCAGCCATTTGAACAAGCACTGTCCAGAAACTGGGGTACCCTTTTTCCCCAGGGATGAATGAAACAAAAAGCTGTGAGGAACTTCTGCAGTCCTTTGTACAGTGTGTATAGTACCTGAGTATTCTATGCACATCAGAAGTATGGAGCAATGCTTCCCTTGCATTGGCATGCACTGGATAATACACTGGCATGCAAACGGTTTGATTTAAAGTAAACTCAGACACCACATTTGGGAGAAACTTAGGAATGGTATGCAAAGACACACTGTCTTTGTGAAAAATCTATTAAGCTCACACATTAGAGAGCTCTGAAATCCTTTGAGCACAAGTGATTTCAACTAAAAATAATGCTTTCCAAGAGAGAGAAAGAGTAAGCCACAAGTCACGGCTAGCTCAAAAGGAGCCAACGTTAGCTTTTCCAAAATAAAAGTCAGGTCCCAAGCCAGGGCTGGATTTCAAATCAGAGGCTTTACATGTAAGATGCCTCTCAAGAACGTACGGGCTACCTCCAGCTGAGCAACCGTTCAGCCATCCACAGACACACGGAAAGCTGATATGGCAGATAGGTACACTTTAATGGAGGTATACTGCAGGCCTGAATCCGATAAGGACAACAGATACTCTAGACATTGATTGACTGGGCAGGTAAACTGACCAGGTCATGGGTGTGACAGGGCTGAATAAGGCCCTGTCCCATTTGTTATGTGGAAAGAGTTTAACACAAGGATCTGTTGTATTCTCTCCTTTTCTGTCTCATCTGTCTTTGCTGTGCAATCAAATGTCCTTGTGAGACCTAGGAACTGATCACTCTGATGGTCTCGCGATTCTCCGCCTCTCGCCATCTCTCTACCTTCACTTGCTGTTTCTGTCTTTTCTTCCCCCTTGCATATCTGTGGTTATATGTGAATCTGTAAGTGATACTGGGATCCCTTTGTTTGAAAATGTATATAGTTATACTGCCAAAATGATTGCAGAAAGCTATTTGGAATTTAGGGGGTTAACCCGAGATGCAGTTTGAGCTCCTTTCAGGCTTGTTGCACCTGCAAAGAAACTGACAAGAATATTTTGAGAAAAACAGGATATCTCTTAATGAGTTCTCAGGCAAAGACTTATAAAAAGGGCAGCAATGCTTTTGCTAGAGAGAGTGAGAGACAGAGACTGAAACTTAGAATTAGAGATACCCTCAGATGAAGGACTCTGTTTTCTCTGCTTGTAGTGGCTTTGTAGATAAGTTATACTGAACAATTTCTGTTTTTTATTTTACTGTTATTGGCAATAATAAAAGGTTACCTGTGAATGCTACAACTGCTCCTGGTCTTCCTATGCTTCCTGACCTGTGCCTCGACAACAATGGGACATGGCCCATAAGGCAAACCGTTTCCATTTCATGAAGTATATCTGATGGACAGTTTTCTAGCAGCCACCAGAACATCTGCCACTTGCTGTGATACCTCAAAGCAAGCTATGGCTATGTCTTCAGGAGCCATCTGTGCAGGTACAGGGACTTCAAGTCTGGGTGTACTAGATTTCCCTGTTCCTGTGACTGTAGACCCTTGCAGGGGGCAGAGGTACTGGGAGTTGAACTGCCAACTGTTGCAGCAGGGGATAACAGATCTATTGAGGCCATAGGGGAACAATGAGTATTAGAGTTGCCCCCTCCATCTTCAGCTTGAGTAGTACTCTCTGAATTAGCAGGAAAGGGGGGAGGAATACAGAAAATGAAAATTACGTACCTACCGTAATTCTTGATCTTCTCTTGTATCTCCACCATTCATTATTGTTTGGGTGTAAGCCGGAGGCGTGCACCTGCCATTGGAGTTTTTTTTTTCTTCAGAGGAGTCAGCACCGATGGCACCGCCCCTGAGAGTGATGCATCGTATGATGTGCGAGGGGCGGCTGTTAGGCGCGGCAGACTCCTCCTCCATCCCAGTTCTATTAGCCGGAGAGGAGAAATAAGGACAAGAAAAAGAGAGCGAGGCAAGAGAGCCAAGGGATAGAAAAAGGAAAGGATATAAACTGAAAAAGGAATAAGCCAGTAGAGGACAGAAAAAGGAATGCCTACCCTAAGGGACCTCAGGGCCTCCCTCCTGGGGCAGCTCCAAGGAAGGAATAGACATAGGAGAGAAAGAAGAAGGAAGAAGAAGAGAGAAGAAGAGAAAGAGCAATGTTGGGAGGAGAGAACTCTGCCAATTGAGAGATTGGTTTAAAGGCTTATAAGCGCGGAACCAAAAACAAGGGAGCAAGGATCCCACTCGATTAAACTGAAGAGAAGGTTCAACTGAACCACTTGCACAGCCTGGACTCAAAAGGCAGATTCTCTACACCTCCCGCCATCCCCAACCCCTTAAACTCTAGGTGAGAGCTCACAGACTGCCAGGGCAGAAAATCTGTTCCGAAAGGAGAGCGCCCAACTAGGAAGGGGAAGGAAGCCCACTAGCACCTTTTTAAGTGCTAACACAGATGTGTGTGGGGAGGGGGGTATTTGAAGCCCTACAGAGGGCACCCCTTTACGTGAAGGACAGAATGGGAACTCAATCGGACTACCTGAAGGCAAGGCAAAAGATCACCAGCTCAAGGTAATTGTAGTGTCAGGACAGCATTAAACCAGTAGAAGCTGACACAACAGGAGACTGAGAATGCCATAGGGCACCTAGAAAGAGGGAACTGAGCCATTTAAGGGATGGCCTCTTCAACTGTGAATTGAACAACATGGCTAAGAATGAGCCAAGAGGTCACCCCTAGGGGCAATCAGAAAGAGTTCCCTCAGGACAGAGATAAATCCTACTCGTTCCCCTTTTTCCCTCAGGAAATTGGATCCGTCCAGAGAAGAACGGAAAAATCAAGATTTTTTGGGGGTTTTTGTTTTGGCTTAAGGGCCAAAGAAAAAGAGGGGAGAAATGAGCAGAGAGAGGGAGACGCTGAAGTAGGAGGCCCTTGAGGGGAAGGTGGGCGGGTATCAGTAATGAATGGTGAACATACAAGAGAAGATCAAGAATTACGGTAGGTACGTAATTTTCATATCTTCCCTTGTCAATCTTCACCATTCATTACTGCTTGGGTGAGTGCCAGGCCCCCCCCCCCGAAGGGGAGAAAAGAGAAATCCTGAGGGAACAAGACCCTTAGCCTCCTGCTGGTGGAAAACAGAAGGGAGAGACCCTGGGATAATTAGATGAGAAGCCTAAGGCCAAGGAGAGCTAGGAGGTGTCCCCAGGAGATGAGGAGACAGAGGAAGCCCCTGCAGAAGCCTCCTAGCCCTAGTGGAAAAAAGACGGGTCCCTCGGAAGGCAGGAGCGAATCACCCTACACCGGGTCAGGGGTGAGAATCTTGATAGACAAAGCCATGCTGTCCGCCTAATGCAGATCGCTGTTCCTGCAAGCCTGGAAGCCACCACACTGGCATCGTAAGATGCCCTTGCCTGGTGCCTTGCCAGCTCCAGGCCTACAGCAGAGAGGGCAATGGTCTGTCTAGACTGCTGCATGTCAGGCATTGATGCTAGAAGCTGAGATAACATCGACCATAGATGCCTGTTATAGGCAGCATGGTGTGCCTGATGTGATACGATACACAACATCACACAAGAGGAAGAGAACACTCTTCGGCCCAACTGGTCAAATTGTAGAGAATCTGAGTCTGGTGGTCGGTCATGCGCCAGGCAGCGGCACATGGAAGGAGTCTCTAGGGACACCAATCCTGAAGGAGGGTTGGGAAGAGAACCTAAGGACACGGATGGGGCACAATACCTCCTCCTGCAGTCTGCTGGGGCTGGGATAGGGTTGGCTGGAGACTGCCAGGAGTGGATAGATAGATGCCTTCTGAAAAGGAATAGGCTGGGATGGCACCACCAGATGTTGGGCACTGAATTCACTGAGGAATTCACACGTCTCCCGCTCAGTAATGTCTCGCCTAACATGTCAGTGTCAGTGGCTCGGTAGGTAGCACACTCGCCTCTGAGGCTGGGAGATCAGAGGGCTGTGGGTTCAGTTCCCACATCTCGGCACTTGGGTTAATATCCCAGTACTGACACTGTAGTGCAGCATGAGAGGGTGCTGCACTTCTGAGGTACCGCCTTTCGGATGAGATGTTAAACCGAGGTCCCATCTGCCTGGATTGGTGGTAGTTCAGGTGGATGTTAAAGATCCCATGGCACTTATCGAAAAGAGTAGGGGAATTTCCCCGGTGTCCTGGCCAAATTTCCCTCATTCACTAAAAAAAATACCACCGACAGCTTAATCTGGTTCAAGGTCAGTTGGCATTCATCTGTATCCCCCTCCCCCGGGTCGTGCCTGAAAATAGGCAGGATTTGTCTAGTGCACTTACACGGTCAACAAAAATAAAATAAATAAATAAATAAATAAATAACATAGGAGATACGGAGGACCCCAACCATCCTCGAAAGGAAGTGCTGATATTCCGTGAAATCAGTGTTGGAAGAGAGGTGAGCAGGGA
The DNA here is from genome assembly GCA_016271365.2 of Neoceratodus forsteri. Taxonomy (NCBI): domain Eukaryota; kingdom Metazoa; phylum Chordata; order Ceratodontiformes; family Ceratodontidae; genus Neoceratodus; species Neoceratodus forsteri. The sequence goes on along the minus strand of JADMNL010000022.1, from coordinate 458,859,519 downwards.
GTTCCTCTCCCTCTGAGAAGGGAGATAAGGAGGATGGGGAACTTGAATGCCCAGATGACTCCTGCAGCGGTGGAGATAGGCAAAACACCTGCTCATGCATATATCTAACATATGAGGGGAAGGCCGCCACAGTGCCTCTGAACATCTCCCAGGATAACAGACCGGTAAGACCGACATGGCCCGGGAGAAGGGCACCTACAAGTAGGTAACTGACCTCTGCTAAGGCTCTGGAATCCAGAGAACAGAGCCTGAGCTGGCAGAGTCCCGGATAACAAACCAGGTCGCAGACAGAACCCTGGGGATGTGAACCTTGGAAGAGCCTGGAAGGGGGTACTCCCCTGTGACGTACCTGGGGCTGCATGGATCCAGAAGGGCAGCCCACAGCAACGCCACCGGAGGGGTCCCTTGAGCCTAAACCGGAGAGGTGGGGCTCGGCACTACGGCTCCTACCTGCACCCTGAGGGGTAGCAGGCGGAACTCTGTGTGCCTCACCCCAGCCTCTCAACCCCTCAGACTCTGAGGGTGCCCTCCTCCTCGACACCAGCGACAGAGCCCATCAATCCAGGGTTCTCTCAGGGGAGCCCCCGAAGACAGGGCCCCCATTCCCTCCTGAGAAGGTGCAGCAGCACTGGGGACAGCAGCTGCCACAGCTCGCTCTGGGAGAACAGACTCCCCCCAATTCCCATGCCGGTCCCCCCAGGGACCCCAGGTCACCCCCAGCCTGGGAGTCCTCAGAGGAAGACTGTTGTGGAGACTGAGGAATGAGTGCACTGGGTCACCTGGCACCGTGTCCCACAGAAAACTCCGATCCCAAGGAATCAGGGAGCCAGGACGGGTCCACGTCTGAGTCATCCGCTTCTGAGGAAGAGCCAGCCAGAAGTACCTTGATACTGGACACCCCAGGAGTCCCCTGAGAAACGGTGCCACGAATGGTGCCAGTGCCACCACGGCGCCGTTCAGCATCAACACACCACAGACAACATCGGAACCCAGCCCCAACCCACTCGTAGTCCCAGCCAAGTCCCCGGCACAGCCCTTGGCACCAGGGTCTGACAAGGTGCTGCCAACGGAGCTGACCAGGCCCACAGCGCTGCCAACAGTGCCGAGAGCCAAAATGGCACCATTTCAATTGCAGCGGCTCTGGAAAGCAGCGTTGAGTATCCACCCATGCTGGGCCCGGCAACCACGGGCCATGACACTGGGGGAGCCTGCACCTCTGAAGGGGTGACTGCCGAGGCGGTGTCCCCACCACGGCCCCAGAAGGGACCACGGTGTTCCCCCGACACCAAGAAAGATGCGTCCTCCTCGGCAAGGCTTGAAGATGAGGAGACCGCCTCCTCTCCAGACCATATAGGCCTGGAAAGGGACCTGGAGGAAGGGTCCAAAGATCTGGCCTGGGAGGTCCGAGAATGACGCCGTCCTCCAAAAGTCAGCGGAGCCTTGCCGATTTTGAACGCTCGGACTTCAAGAACACGGTGGTCCATCGAGAAACAGGTGTCGCATCTATCCATATCATGGCTGGGTCCCAGGCACTGAAGGCAGACATCATGCTGGTCCAAAATGGAAAAATGCCGGCCACAGGAGCACCGACGCGTAGGGGCACGGCCCGCTTTCGACTCACATTTAGCTCCCGAACCAGACATGATAAAATAACTCTTTAAAACAGAAAAGCTCCCGGCGGCGTCGAAAAATAATAAATGAAATGGTCTTACCGGATAGACGACGTTGGGAAATGAACCAGGATGCAGGAGATAACAAGGCGTTGAACTTCGACAAAACGGCCTAGTGGTGCAGTAAACTTTCTGACTCCTTGCAGCAGTTGCAGCATTGACGGCGGGAGAAACAGAACTGGGATGGAGAATGAGTCTGCGGTGCCTAACGGCTGCCCCTTGCACATCACGCGATGCGTCACTCTCGTGGGCAGCGCCATCGGCGCTGACTCCTCTGGGGAAAAACAAACCTCTCGTGGCAGGTGTGCACCTCCAACTTACACCCAATCAGTAATGAATGGTGAAGATTGACAAGGGAAGATCCTTCCTTTCCAAGAGTGGGAAAACGCATCTTGTCAGAAAACTCCAGGCCCTAGGGAGAGTGAGCAGAAACACGGCAGTTTAGTGTTGTGTGGGGATACAAAAAGGTCAAATTCTGGACAATCCCCCATCTTCTGAACAGGTCATCAACCACCAGGGTCAACAGTTTCCACTCATGCATCCTGGATTGCGACCTGCTTGTCTGCCAAGATGTTTGGGACACCTGGGACATGCACTGCTGAGAGTTCTAAACCATGTTCCAGAGTCCAGTACCAAACTCTCACTGCTTCCCTGCACAGTGGATAGGAATGAGTCCCTCCTTGTTTGCTGATGTAATGCATCACACTGACAATGTCCATCTGTATTAACAGAAGAAATGGGGAACAAGTGGTTCTGGAAGGCCTGGATTCCATATAGGACTGGTCTAATTTCCAGAACACTGCACACTCCACCTAGTTCCACATGCTCTGCATCTGTAGAGGGCCCAGGTGAGCTCCCATCCTGATCCTGAAGCATCTGTGGTGAGGATCTGAAGAGGGGGATGAAATCAAGAATGGAACCCCCTTGAGCAGGATGTTGTGTTCCACCCACTACTTGAGCATTTTGCACAAGGAAGACATGACTAGAACCATCTGTTCAAGATCGTCTGTCAGCTGGTCCCACTGGACTCTCAAGGTCCACTAAGGGATATGCATGTGCAGCCTGGCCAGTGGCACAGTAACAATGGCAGCAGCCATGAGTCCTACGAGACGTAAAAACATCCTGGCTGAGACATAATGGCTGTCATGCACCAATTGTGCTTGTGCAATCTGGTGGTCTGCCTTGTCCAGAGGCAGGAAAGCTGATACCTTGGCCATATCCAGAACTGCCCCCATGTACTGCAGTCTTTAGAAGTGTGTCAGTATAGACTATAGCATCGAACATCTGTCTGGTTCGAGCTAAGATCTGCAGCAGTTGGTCCCTGGAGTGGGCTTTTAATAGTCAATCAGGTAGGGAAAAAGAACAGTTACGTAAAAACTTACCATAACAGTAGATCTTCAAGGGGATCTCAGTCATCAGGTCACACTGTAGGAACTTCGCCACTGGTGAAGCAGGATCCATACAGATTTTCAGTAGTACAACTGGGACCACCTACACTGACATCACTCATCATCATCACCAACCCTATATAGGTGTGAGCAGCCCCGCTCCCACCTCGAGCCTTTCTCCTGGAGACTAAGGGAGCACACCCAAGCCAAAGGGGACTGAGGGGAGAAAGAGAAGTGCCCAGGCCATAATAAAAAGCTGGGTACACCAGAAAACCATTTTTTTTTCCTTTGAGAAAAGAACCCCTTAAAGGAGAATGGTGGGAGGGAAGGCAGACCTGATGACTGAGATCCTCTCAAAGATCTACTGTTACAGTAAGTTTTTACGTAACTGTTGTATCTTCCTTGTGGGTATCTCAGTCATCAGATCACACTGTAGGAAACACAACACATAGAAACATAGAATTTGACAGCAGATAAGGACCGCTTGGCCCACCTAGTCTGCTCATTTCCCTACCTGATGGATAAGCTGCAGATCCTAGTTATCCAACAGCCTACTTCCTCCTACCCCCCACTAGAATTGCCTGTGTCTGTCTGTCCCATGCATTCTTGAATTCCCCCACTGTTCTTGACTCCACGGCCTCCACAGGAAGGCTGGTCCATGCATCCACAACCCTCTCCGTGAAAAAATACTTCCTAACATTACCTCTCAGCCACACCCCCATCTTCAAATTGTGCCCCCTTGTTCTTGAACATCTCTTTTTCTGAAAGATGCTACCCTGTTGGACTTCGTTGATTCCCTTGAGGTACTTGAAAGTTTCAATTATATCTCCCCTCTCCCATCTTTCCTTGAGGGTATACATAGATACATACATAGATACATATACAGTGTCGGCAGATAAGGGCCTATGGCCAACCCAGTCTGCCCATTTGAGCTTGTAAGTTCAGTTTGTTTTCCTAGAAGTCTGTTGCACCTAACCCCTGACCTCCAGAATTCCTTTATGTCTATCCCATGCATTCTTAAATCCCGTGATTGTTTCAGCCCCCACCACTTCCTCTGGCAGGGTGTTCCACTTGTCCACCACCCGTTCTGTGAAGAAATTATTTCTCATGTTTCCTCTGAATCGTCCTCCTCCAATTTCATCCCATGCCCTCTAGTCCTGGAGCATCTTTTCGCTCAAAATAGTGTTTTCCTGCACCTGTTCCTCCCTGTAAGATACTTGTATGTCTCTATCATATCCCCTCTCCTCCTCTCCTCCAGGAGTACATGTTCAGTTCTTTCAACCTGTCTTCACAGGACTTGTGATGCAATCCATGCACCATCTTTGTTGCCCTCCCTCTGAACCTTCTCTACCCTGTCTATGTCCTTACGTGAGGTATGGTCTCCAGAACTGTACACTGTACTCCAGGTGGGGCCTCACTAGTGTCTTGTATAGCGGAATTATGACCTCCCTTTTCCTGCTGGTAATGCCTCTGCCTATACAACCCAGCATCCTATTTGCTTTACCTGCTGCCTTGTCACACTGTTTCCCTACCTTGAGGTCATCAGAGATGATAACCCCAAGATCCCTTCCTGCTTGGTGCATGCTATATCCTCACCCCAACTGATATATTGTGCCAGGGTTTTGTGCCCCATATGCATTATCTTGCACTTTTGCATTGAATTTCAACTGCCAAACCCCTGACCATTTTTCAAGTTTCTGCAGGTCGCTTCATTCTGTCTACACCCTCTGGTGTATCTACTCTGTTACAGAGCTTGTGTCATCAGCTAACAGTGAAATTCTGTCTTCTAGGTCCTGCGCCATGTCACTGATGAAGATGTTGAATAGGACCGGTCCCAGCACTGATCCCTGTGGTACCCCACTGGTCACTCTTCCCTCTGTGGAGTGACAGCCATTTACCACCACCTCTGTGTCCTGCCACCCAGCCAGTTACCTACCCACCAAACTACTGTCCTGCCCACAACCATATTCCCCAGTTTGTGTAATAGTCTTCTATGTGGCACAGTGTCAAAGGCCTTGCTAAAGTCCAGATAGGCCATGTCCACTGCCCTCCCCTGATCCACCTCCCTAAGCTTCTTTAGTCTCTCTTTGTATGTCTTCCGGTGCAGACCCTGCACCATTTTGGTTGCCCTCCTCTGGACAGCCTCCACTCTGTCTATGTCTTTGCAGAGATGGGGTCTCCAAAACTGCATGCAGTACTCCAGATGGGATCTCACCAACTGTCTGTACAGAGGGATAACAACTTCCTGTTTTCTACTGTTGTTACCTCTCCCTATGCATCCCAGTATCCCCCCAGCCCTCCTTACTGCATTCTCACATTGCTTGCCCACCTTTTGGTCATCTGATATAATTACTCCCAGATCCCTTTCCATTTTTGTTGTTGTTTGTATCTCACCCCCCATTGTGTGTTCTTCCCCTGGTTTTTTTTTTCCCCAGGTGCATTACCTTGTACTTCTTTGCGTTGCATCTGAGCTGCCATACATTTGACCATTCCTCCAACCTAGCCAAGTCCCTTCTCATCCTTTCCACCCCACCCTGTGTATCAACCCTGTTGCAGATCTTTGTGTTGTCTACAAAGAGACATACTTTTCCTTCCAGGTGCTCTGCAATGTCACTTATAAAGACATTAAAGAGGACTGGCCCCAGTACTGAACCCTGCGGTACCCCGCTAGTTACCCTCCTTTCCTCACTGTGGACTCGTTTACTATTACCCTCTGCTGTCCAATTTTTTGTCCAAGCTACCACCTTATGACCCACTCCAAGGCTGGCTAGCCTGTATATTAATCTTCTGTGTGGGACTGTGTCAAATGCCTTGCTAAAGTCTAGGTAGACCATGTCCACAGCCCCTCCCTGGTCCACTACTTTGATCATCCAGTCAAAGATATCTATCAGATTTGTCTGACACGACCTTCCCACTGTGAATCCATGCTGCCTTGGGTCCTGTGCCCCACTGGCCTTTAGGTACTCAACAATTCTTTCCTTCAGAAGTGATTCCATCATTTTCCCTGCCACTGAGGTCAAACTAACTGGTCTGTAGTTTCCAACCTCTGCCCTGCTCCCACTTTTGTGAAGTGGAATCACATCCACCCTCCTCCAGTCCTCAGGTACCACCCCATCCTCCAATGATTTGCTAAAGACAGCAGTCAGTGGTGTTAGTAGTTCAACCCTTAGTTCCTTTAGAATTCTGGGGTGAATCCCATCGGGCCCCATTGCTTTTTCCACCCTCAGTTTCAGGAGTTATTTCAGAACCCTTTCTTCTGTGAATGGACTGGTATCGACTCCCCTATCCAGGATGTTTCTCTTGTTTGGTTTAGGTACCTCCCCCTCCTCATCCTTTGTGAATACTGAGCAGAAATATTCATTCAGTATCCCTACTTTTTTCACTGTCACCCTTTGCCCACATTTCCTCCCCTTTATTAAGCCTCAGTATTCCTCCTTTGGTCTTTCTTCACTCCCTAATGTACCTATAAATTTTTTTTTTTTAACTCAGCTTTATTCATTGCTTGGTCACCACAGCAGTTACATACATATTCCTTGGTAGTTCAGTGGTAACATCCTTAGTTACAATTATAAGCTAAATATCAGAATGTAGGTTACTAAAAAGAACAATTGATGTGGGGCAGGCAACATGCAAAACAATGCCCCTGAACTGTTGTTGGCTGCACGAAAAACAAATAGAATTTTCTCCCCCTCGATTTATACTAAAATATAAGTCTGAAAATAAAGCAGTGGCTGATAGTGGGTGGTCCTACTTAGGTCAGAGTGACTAATTGTCAGGTGTCTCAGAAAACAAATGTTTACTGAGATCTATAATAATGATTACAGAGGGTACCACGGCCCCGGCAATGAAATTTGAATAGGATGGTTTGGAAAACTATGCAGTGAATGCCTTCCAAAATTCCCCAAGCACCCAGGATTCCCAGGCTTGCCGCCTTTGTGTATGTTTATTGAATTGGAGTCTAAGCCTTGCCATCACGGCCTCTACAGAGACAACCTCTCTGTCTCTCACCACCCACTCCCTCAGTGTGGGTACCTCTGATTGAAGCCATTTGCCTGTTATACATTTTAACCCCACCACTATAAAAGCAAGGACCACTTTGCGGAGATCTCCTTTTAAGTGGGAGATCATAGGAAAGCCCAAGACCCATTCGGTAAATTCCAATGGGAGAAGGATCAAGGTAATCTTGTGAACTGTAGTCTGAAGTGCCCTGCAGAAGGGATCCAGCAGGGGGCAACCCCAGAACACATGCCAGTGGTTTCCTATTCCTCCACAATTTCTCCAGCACAGTGCTGAGCAGGAGGCAGAATAATGCTGCGTTATAATGGGAACCTGGAAGTTCCTGATTAGGACCTTCCAGAAGAATTCTTTACAAGTCAGGGCTGCCGTCACCTTCCAGCCAAACTTAAGTCGATGACTCCAGTCCTCCTCACTAATGATCTGGTTCGATTCCTGCTCCCAAGCTATTCTGTGTGAGTGAAGAGAGGATCCCCTCAGTGTCAGCAACAGTTTATACAAACTAGATATGTATTTATCTCCTACCTTTATTTGGACTATTCCATATAGATGTAACCCCCTCCTACAAACTGGTGTTCCAGAAACGTTTTCCTTGAGCTTGCTTAAATGCTCACTGCCAGGCTGGTGTCCTGCATTTCAGCAGTTTAAATGTATTGCCAGAGAGTGCCTGTATAGCCTCTGTGTACTGTCTCTTTAAGAGCTGCCTGGATTGCAGTCATAATTAATCTGAGAGGGAGCTCTGTTAGAAGATGTATTTGTTTGCTGATCATTTGTTAGAGTAGTAATAATATTGCAGTTTGTTCTAACCTGCCTTCTTTGCAACATGGACTGTTCAGTTTGTTTCCATCATCTTGGTCCTGGACTGTCAGAATGCGCCAATCAATACATTTGGGACTCTAAAATGGAGCCTGTCTACAGGAGCTTGGTAGCCAAAACTTGTAGGAATTGTAGTTTTGGGCTTTTGGCACCTAAAATAACCTGGAGGGGGAGCCCTTGTTGTGATTGACAGACAGACCATCCAACCAAACCTTTTGGATCTTGGGGAAAGTCCCACACTACTTGCAGTTTCAGTTAGATCTGAGTTGGGAAGTGAAGAAGTAACAGCTTGAGATATTTCGAGCAACAATCCATAGTGGATTCACGTGGGAGAACTGTGGAAAGGCCTGAGTTTGGCCTGCATGCCTACCTGCTGTCCCTGAGAGGGAACTTGTGCTTTTTTCGGACTGAATCTGAATTTGGAGAGCGAATTGAGCCACTGAATTGTGACCAGTCTTTAACCTGAAGAAGACCGAAGATTTGCTGAATGCGATCGGCCTGTCAGAACTTCCAGCTACCTCTGAACTCCTGGATTGTGCAGAGACACTGTAATTGTGACCAGAGAGCCATTTGCCTAGTATAGTGGAATTTCCTTACATGTGAATGTGCTGTGTGCTTACAGTGGGTCGTGATTTGGTTCCCCACTGTGTGTCTGAACTGTGTTTTACTTGCTGGAGGCTATAACCAGCTCCACGGACTGAATCTGTATCCATTTCCATTTGCCTGGGCCCTGCTACACTGGCCCAGCCAGAATACCTGCTACGCAGAGAAAGTCATCAATGAGAGACTGGCCTGGGGATCAGCCCCCTGCTCAACGCCTTGAACAGGAATGATGCTCCGGTGATTCGAATGGGCCCTGCTTCTCTGGGCACTCCAGCTCAACAGCCTGCAGTCTCGATTTCATCCTGCCTGTGTCCAGTATTGGGTATCATGAGTAAACATCAGGGTAGCTCCTGCAACAACAGCTAAATCTAAAAGTGTTGTCATCTGATTGTCTTGTTGCCTTTTCTCTCATGAACTGAGCCCTCCGGCTCCGGATTACAAATAGTGTGTGTTGTGCATGTTGCTTTATTCCATCACAGGGCCCCAACCAGTTGTAACATTCCTGGCTAGCCCACCGTTTTCCTACCTGGGTACCCAGAGTGTGTGACTGTGTAGGGACTCTGAACTGCATGCATAACTCTCTTATTAATATAGCTTTTAAGCAAATCAACCTGATTACGCCCCTCCCTTGTTGAAGTCCCCTGAATAAATCAGATTTAACTTTGTTTGCATTTAACTTGACTGTGGTTCCAGTTTGTGCCAAAAGTATTGTACTGTTGCTATTTGCTGTGCTTAACCTTGTTTTACAGGGGGTCCCCAGGGTCAAGCTAGAGGAACCAGCCCTGGCAGTAAGTGCAAACAGTGTGTGGGTAATTGCCTGATGAATAAGGGTCATTGTGAAAGTAATTACTGTATATTGTTCAGGCCACTAGAAGGGAAAGAGGGGGGGTTACAGTGTCCCGGAGGGCTGTGCCCAGGTTAGTTTTACTACTAACAACCCTGACCTCTGGGTGGAGTCACCCGTTTCATTACCCAGGCCCCTTAACCTGCTACTAACCAAGCAGGCAGAGGTAGTAGCCCTTGGGATAGTGCCACCTAAGGGTTACAGAGGAAATTTTCCCACTGTGAACGGGACTTGGTGAGGTCTCTAAGACGTTCCACAGTGTTAATAAAATGTCTGGTTTCCATAGATCTAAGAAATTCTGAGTTATTCCACTCAAATTTCTCTTTTGCCCTCTGGAAAGAGATGCACCTATTATTCTTGATAAACTGGACAAATCATGTCACTCCCTGGGCCTCCCATCTGGCAAACCTCTGACCAAGCTGAGGGGGGGAATCCCGGTTCGTGCCTGATCACTGACAATGGGCCCACTCCTGAAGGGGTGGCCAGTAACTTCTTAACCTTTGAAAGAATATACAATCCGTGTCTAATCCATCTGTTCTGGATTAGTTTTACATGTTCCTGGGTCACAGGGGCCAGTACCAGGGTGAATAAAGGATTACCCCCCACCATCTCATTTTCCAGATTGTACCAGCCAGATATATCCTTTGTCTCACCCAGGAGAGGACAGGGCCCATCTGGGCTGCAAGGTAGTACAAGTAAAGATTTGGTAAGGCCAAGCCTACTTCTTCTTTGGGGAGGAATAATATCCGTCTGGCAATTCTCGGTTTCTTATACTGCCAAATAAATTGCAGTATACCTCTATTTATCTTATTCCAGAATGCCAGAGGGAATTTCAAGGGGAGAGCTTGAAACAAAAATAAGAAACGGGGAAGAATATTCATTTTTACCACTGTAATTCATCCCACCAGGCTTAATGTGAGGAGCCTCCATCTAGCCAGGTCCCACTCTATTGCTTCCCAGAGTTTGTTATAATTCATCAAAAACAATCTGGATATGTCCGTATGAATTTGTAACCCTAAATATCTGATTTGGTTTCTTCGGGCCCATCTAAAAGGAAAGTTATCTTTAAAATTCTGGTTTACTTTTCCACTGAGCACCAGGGCCTCTGACTTAGGGAAATTAATCTTGTATCCTGATATTTCACTGAAAGAGTCCAGTGTTTTGACTAGGGAGGGAACTATATTCTCTGGAGAAGATAGAATAAGGACAGTATCATCGGTGTACAGGGAGATTTTCTGTTCAGAGCTACCCACCATGATGCTTCTAATCTCCTGTGTCTGTCTGATCCTGGCAGCCAGTGGTTCAAGGCACATTGCAAAAAGCAGGGAGGAGAGACCCTGTCTTGTCCCTCTGGTTAGAGGAAAGAAGGGGGTGCTTATTCCATTAACCCTCACCAAGGCCCTGGGGTTTTTACTTATGAAAGATTTTATCCCCCTTCTTAACAGACTTGGCTATCTTTTCCTCAGTTTGGGCCTTTGCTATTCTGACTGCCTTCCCTGCCTCCTTCTGCTTTAACTGATCAAGTTCTCTGTTCTGCTCCTTCTGTGTTTCCTTATATTTCCTGAATGCTATCCTTTTCTCCTTAACCTTCCCTGCCACCTCTTTTGAGAACCATAGTGTTTTTTTCCTTCGTTTTGTTTTGTTGCTTCTCTTCACACAAAGGCTTGTTGCCTCTGTGATGGCTGTTTTGATTATTCCCCATTGTTCCTCCACCTCCTCCTTCTTGCCCATTTACTAGTGCTTTTCTGAGGTACTCTCTCATTTTCCCAAAGTCAGCCCTCCTAAAGTCCAATACTCTTACTTTTGTGTGGCTTGACTCTATGGCTGTGTTTATCGTGAACCACATGGTTTGGTGGTCACTTGTTCCCAGATGGCTACCCACTTCTAAATCTGAGATCCTTTTTCTGTCCCCATTTGAGAGTACTAGGTCTAAGATTGCTCCCTCCCGAGTGGGTTCCAACACTAGCTGTCTGAGGCATGCCCCTTGTAGGGCATCAAGAATGACCCTGCTCTTGGATGTGGCTGCATCAAAGGTGCTCCAGTTAACATCTGGCAAATTCAGGTCTCCCATTAACAATGTCTCCTCTTTTTCTGCCATTCTAAGGATACCTTCTATCATTTCCTTGTCCATTCCCTTGCCCTGAGATGGGGGTCTGTACACAACCCCCGTGCGGATTGTGGTGCCATTTCCTGTGTCCAGGGTGACCTATAGTGCCTCATCTTCTCCCTATTTACTCTTTAGTTCTGTTGCTTTAATCCCTTCCGTTACATAGAGAGCTGCTCTTCCTCCTCCTCTTTTACCCTCCCTGTCCCTCCTGCAGATTGCGTATCCTGGTATGTTGACATCCCAGTTATGGTTCTCTGTGTACCACGTTTCAGTGACTGTCACAATATCCAGGCATCCCTCTTCCATCAAGGCCACTAGTTCAGGGAGCTTGTTACACAGACTATGGGCATTGGTACTCATCACCTTCCATTTTTTGATGGTCTTACCCCTTTTAGCCTCATCCCTGTCCTTATTGCCTTTACCTTTTTTTGCATTTACCCCTGTCCTACTCCCTTATGACTTCTCTACCTTGGTGTTTACCTAATTACCATGTTTTGTGGGGGGGAGACTGGGATTGCCCCGCTGCTTTTCAGTGCCTCCCCCCTTGGCTAGTTTAAATGCTTGCCAATGAAGCATTTAAACTCATCACCTAGGATCCCGGTTCTCCCCTGGACAGATGCAGACCATCGCACCAGTATAGGCCTGTATCATTCCAGGTGGCTCCCCAGTCCCCCATGAAGCCAAAACCCTGAGCTCCACACCAGTTGTTCAACCATTCATTGAATCTCATGGTGCAGAGTACCCTAGCATCACCCTTGCCATAGACAGGCAGTACCTCCAACAAGGTTACCATATGTGCTACTTGTCTAAGGCCCCTCCCCAACTCTACAAACTCCTCTTGTACTGCTCTGATCCCATTCCTAGCCAGGCCATTTGTCCCTAGGTGGACAATGACATCCTGCTGTCTCCCTTGTGCAGCTGCTCTGGCAATCCTGAGGATTCACTTCCTGTCCCTCCAAGCCGTGGCACCAAGTAGGCACCTTATCTCCCTCTCCCTTTCCTCCCCCACTTCTACCCACCTAATGATCCAGTCCCCCACCTGGAGTTGTTTCCTTCCCACCCTCCTGTGGGTCTCCTTTGTGGAGGTTCCCATCCTCCTCCTTGGTCTCCATTTCAGGTGCCTCCATAGAGGAACCACTCTTTGCCAGAACAGCATATGAATTGTGGAGAGGTACAGCTGAAGGGATGCAGCACCTCTGTTCCACCACCTTCTCCTTCCCTGAGCCCACCTTGGTCCAACCGCTCCTCTTTCTTGGCAACCTCTGAGGTAGCGGCAGTGGCCCTGGTGGTCCCAAGCAGTAAAAATCCATGAAGGATGGAAAGGAATTATGACAGTCGGCCTTGTAGGACAGCTCAGCCGAAGGCAGTCCAACAGCAAGAAGCAACATCTAGATCATAGTGCTTCATGAAAGTATGGATTGTAGACCAAGTGGCTGTGTTGCAGATGTCCGTGATGGACACTCCTTTGAAGCAAGCTGCAGTAGTGGCCATGGCTCTATTGAAGTGCGCATGGATAGGACCCAGTATGGTTTGTTATACTTTTGTAACAGAATGTTATGCAGTGTGCCAACCAGTTGGAAAGGGTCTGCTTAGTGACTTGGAAACCTTCCCTGGATTGGGCAAAGGAGACAAACAGTTGAGGAGTTTTTCTAAATGGTTTGGTGTGAGATGTGTAGTATCTGAGAATATGGTGCACATCTAAAGTGTATAGAAGGGATTCTCCTGGGTTGGTATATTCAGGGAAAAACACTGGTAGGTCTATAGATTGGTTTAAGGTATGTTCTGAGACCACCTTGGGTAAGAAGGAGTGATTGGTAGGAAGACCACATAAGTTTCTCAGCACATTAAGGCTTGTAGTTCAGAGATACAACGAGCTGATGTAACGGCTACTAGGAATAATGTTTTCCAAGCTAGGAAGTGGAGATCCCAGGTAGCCGCAGGCTCAAAGGGTTCAAGAGTCAATTTTTCCAGTAGGAAATTTAAATTCCAAGGAGAAACGGGTCTCCTAACAGGAGGTTTGCGGTGCAGCAAACCTTTTAGAAACATCTTTGCAACATGGTGGTGGTACAGCAATCTTCCTTCCAAGGGTTCATGAAAGGCTGAACTAGAGGCCAAATGTACTTTAATAGAGGAGTAGCTCAAGCCTGAAGAGATGAGCGACGATAGGTAGTCTAAGACTTTAGTCAAGGGACACGTAAAGGGGTCCAATGAGTTAGAGGAAGCCCAAATGGAGAAGCATTTCCATTTGGCATTGTATGTTTGTCTGGTAGATGTTTTACGGGAAGCCAGTAGAATATCAGTTATTGGAGAGGAGACTTGAAGCCAGGCTATGACAGCATCTTCAGGAGCCAGGCATGAAGATGTAGAGATTTCAGATTGGGGTGAAGCAAAGTGCCCTGATCCTGTGTCAAATAGGTCTGGTCTGATAGGCAGTGGGAGGGGTTCTGCAACAGTCAATTGTTGCAGCAATGGGAACCAGACTTGACGAGGCCACAGAGGGGCTATGAGAATCATAGTGGCTGGCTCTAGCTGTGGCTTCAGTAGAGTCCATAGAAGGAAGGGGATGGGGGAAGCATATAAGAAGAGTCCTGTCCATGGTTGGGACAGGGCATTGATAGATTGTCCCTTTTTGTTTGGGATAATGGAATAGTATCTAGGGAGACACTGATTGTTTGGGGATGCAAAGAGGTCCAGTTGCGGGGTTTCCCACATCTTAAAAATGTTCTGTAGAACCTTGTGATGGAGAGCCCACTTGTGGCGACTGAGAGAGTCCGCCAAGATGTTGTGACAGCCGGGTAGATGTACTGCTGTTAATGTTAATTTTGTTGTAGAGTCTCTCTCCAGACTTTAAGCATCTCCTTGCAGAGGCTGAGGAACTTGGCTCCCCCATGCTTGTTCAGGTAATACATGACTGATGCACTGTCTGACTGAATTAGGAGAGGTCCTGGAGTTAGATAAGGGCAGAATGCTCAGAGGGCGAGGTGTACCGCTCTCATTTCCTGGAAGTTGATGTGAAGATGGACGGAGTCCGGGTTCCATTGGCCTTGAGTTTTGTAAGGGCCAAGGAGGCATCGGTGGTCAACGTGTGTTGAGGTGGTGCAGACTGAAAGGGCATGCCCTGAGAGAGGTGGGCGTGAAGAGTCCACCAGTTGAGGGCAGCGTGGCGGTCAGGAGTGACCTGAATGCGGTCCTCAAAGTTCCCTGATTTTTGTTTCCACTGTTTTTGTAGTGTCCATTGGACCAGTCTCATATGTAGGCAGGCTTGAGCCACCATCTGGATGGCTGCGGCCATGTGTCCTAAAAGACACAGTACTTGTCTGGCTGATACGGATTGCTCCCTTTGGAGATGGGAAGCAAGAAACAGGATTTTTTCTTGCCTGTCCTCTGGGAGATATGCTCTTCCTGAGGTCATGTCTAGGACAGCGCTGATGTACTGGAGACTCTGAGTTGGTTCTGGGTGAGATCTGGGCCAACTAACAGTGATTCCAAGGGACTGAAATAAGGTGAGGGTCGACTGTAGGGAGGAAAGCAGGGCAGGCTTGGAGGCTGCTTTGATGAGCCAGTCGTCCGGGTAGGGAAAGACAAAGTGTCCTTTCCTGCATAAAGCCGCTGCTAGCACAGCCAGGCATTTGGTGAAAACCCTTGGGGTGGACGAGAGTCTGAATGGGAGACCCCGAATTTGGTAATGGTGTCCTAGCAAATGGAAATGGAGGAATCGGTGGTGAGCAGGGTGGATTGGGATCTGTAAGTAGGTGTCTTTCATATCCAGTGCACATAGCCAGTCCCCTTTCTTTAACATGGGTAAGATGGATGCCAAGGTAACTATCCAAAACCTCTTGTACTGAATGTATAGGTTTAAACATCTGAGGTCCAGTATGGGTCTCAGGTCCCCTGTGTGCTTGGGCACCAGAAAAAAAATGGGAGTAAAATCCTTGATGTTGTTCTAGTGGAGCGACCAGGAAGATGGCAGACTTTTGAAAGAGCGCATGAAGTTCCTCTTGAAGGATGGGGGCATGGTCTATAGGGTAAGAGACCGAGTGGGGAAGGTGAGGGGGTGGCATGGAGGTAAACTCCAAGGTGTGTCCTACCCTGATGATCTGAAGCACCCATTCATCCAAACTGATCACTTGCCATGCTTCTAAATGATGGGCAAAGTGACTACCCACAGCTTCCGAGGCCGGGAGGAGGAAGCTGGGGCAAAGCCCTGGATGGTCAGATAGTGAAGGGCTGATCAGCCCCACCTGGAGGATTGGACTGGGAGCCTTCCGAATTGGGGGTAGTTGTTCTGGAGGTGGACTAGGAACATCCTCGGGAACTGCCCCTATAAGTACCTCGATGCCTCCCACCTCTTTTGAATTGAAACGTTTTTTTGGGAGCGATATTGGGAGGATGGCTGAGTAGAATGGTACATACCATGCACAGTGCGTAAAGTTCTCCCTGACGCCTGGAGGTCATCCAGGAGGACTTGGGTTCCAGGGCCAAATAGCTTTGAGCCGTTGAAGAATGCATTCACAATTTTGTGTTGTACATCCAGAGTAAATCCCGAGACCCGGAGCCATGCATGCATTCTAAGGGTTATACCCATGGCAGAAGTCCAGGAAGAGGTATCCACTGCATCATATCCAGATTGGAGAAGGTGTCTGGAAATAGAATTACCAGTTGAGATTGTGTTCAACAACTGCTCCTTGTTCTGTGAGGGGGGGACGTTTGTTGACAAGATCCATGGCTGAGGACCAGAGCGGAAACTTTACCATATGACCCATGTAATCTAGAATTCTAAGATTCATAGTGCCTGCCTGGTACACCTTCTTTCCTAGGTAGTGAATATGGTGGGAGTCCTTGTCAGGAGGTAAAGAGCTCATGTGTTTTGAGCACTTAGTGCGGTCATGAGAAGCATTGATTACAACAGAATCTGCCTCTGGGGTGGCAGGAAAGAAATGGTAGTCTATAGGTGCCTCATATAGGTGATCAGCCTTTCTGGGAATGGCAGGGACAGCTGAAGGGGGATTCCAGGCAGCTAAGACAGCATTTTGGTATGTCTGTATAAGGGGAGGTACGACTACCACTGGTTCCTCAGGGAGTTCCAGGTAGTCTGCCATATCTCTCCTCTGTTTGTCTTGTTCTGTAGCTGAAAAGCCCACAGCCTTCTGGATCTGGGCCATCATATCATGAAAGGATGGGTCATCCAGAGAGGAAGCCGCTGCTTGATGAGTGGAGTCCTAATGAAGGGACGAAAGAGTAGAGGCCTCAGAGTGTGGACGAGGATTGTCCTTCTGGGGAAGGAGTTCCTCAAATCCCTCTTCAGATTCATCCTCTTCTGGGTAATACACCTCATAATAATGAGGAGACACCTCTAGAGAGGAGTCCCTGTCTCCCTCAAAGCTTTTTGGAGGAGAAGGAGAACAGGAAGGGGGTCTCTGTCATAATTTGTAGGACAGTCTGATCGACAGTGGTCATGTCCACAGAAGAGGGTGTAGAGGTAGAGAGTTGCTGCCTCTGGGACACCAGGGAATAATGTAAGAGGTGGGACATGGCAAATGCAAAAGCTGGGACCCTGGGGTGTAGGAGATGCCAGGGTCCCTGGATCTGTCAGCCTGGCCCCTATAGGAAGCAGGCTGAGCTGGAGGTTTTGGAATAACTGTCAAAGAAAAGCTCTCATCTCTAATAATATAGCCTTGGCCCGTCGTCAACAGGGCAGTAAAGGGAGATGAAGGGGAATGTCGAAAACTGGCCGTTATCGACAAGCTTGGAGGTGACCGAATGACCGTTGACAAAGAGTCCCTTGTAAAAGGATCTACAGAGACCACTGAAAGGGCACTGGAAAGCACCGTTGATGACAAAGTAGGAAGCGTTGTTGAAGAAGCAGTCCTGGGAGACATCATTGATGGTGGAGCACCGGTAATGGTGGCCATCGATGAAGATCTCTCTAAAGACAATGAAAAGGATTTCTCTTTATCTTTTTTATGTTTTTTATGGGACATCGATGAGGGGTCCTTTTTTTTTTGGTTGGTACCTTTTCTCCCCGGAGCCTCACCCTATACATCCGACATCCCCCTCCATGCCGACCCAGGTATGAGACCCCCTCCCCTTCAGCCCCCACGTCTTACCCCTCATGGCGGGGATGGGGAGATCCTCAACCCACCAGACTGGATCGAGTTCCAGGGAGGTGCCTTTCCGGGAGCAGGGCATTGGAGGGGTACTATCATCATCATCTGTGGCCGAGGACTTCAATTTTCCTGTTTTCTGTCCTAGGGGATGTAGCGTCCAATAATGCCAATGGAGAGAGCACGCACACTACTGCACATGCTTCTCCCAGCATTTTCTGCATCCCCTCCTACAGCTCAGTCGGTGTTCTCCTCGCAGCCTCAGCTGGGGGTGAACAAACGCCAACCACTGAAACTGCCGTCTCCCCAGAGAAGGAGAGCAGTCCTGAGGACACTCGATCCTTCTCCACCCCTGCCAACCCTCGGCAGCTCTGGGTGCTTGTTCCTGAACACGGTCGCCGGCATGACTTAAGGTGTGGTATTCAGTGCCCAACCTCAGCACCACTGGGTTGTAGCCGGCGAGGGTCCTTAGTACGAACCCCTTTCTCTAAGAGAGCTATCTTTTGCTCCATCAAATGGCTGTCAATTTCCTGCAATCATAGTCTTCTGGTTGCCTGGTTAAACTCCTGGCAATGTTGACAGGAGATGATGTTGTGTGTGGCTCCCAGGCACCTGATGCAGGCAGAGTGGTTATAATAGTAGTAGAGCTTTCTGCCACAACCACACTTTCGAAATAAAGAAGTACCTGAAGAGTTGGTTGACATTCGTCTATGGTGGTGGGAACGGAAAAAAAGACTGTTCCCTGTTCAATTCCTCATCGATGACTGCTAAGACAGAGAGAAGAACTGCTGCATGCGAGCTGACAGCGGCAGGAAAAAGAACTTAGGATACCTGGGGCCATCCACACCTTTATGGTAACAGGATGATGATGTCATTTGTGTGGGCAGCCCCTAGGCGAAGATTGCTGGAAGAAGCTGCCATGCAGAAGACCACCCAAGAGTATTACCTGCTGCAAGAAATACCCCTGACGGAGATCTAACGCTTTCCAAAAGATAAAGCGTAGTCCACAAGTTGCGGCTGCCTTGAACTAAGACAGGATCAGTTTTGCCCAAAGCCAAATTCAGAGCCCAAGCTGAAACAAGAGAATGGATCGAGGCTTCACATTTATTTTATTTTTTTATTGAAATGTTTCACCAGGAAGGCACACTGAACAAGTTGCTCATCTCCTGGTGTGACCAGGGGGGGTGGGGGTACTATTGGATGAAGAATTAGACATACAGTTTAACATTTAAAACATACAAGAAATTAAACATTCAATTACATTTGTAACAAGACAGTTAAAAAAATATCATAAATAATCATTCAGATGCATTTATAACATAACATACAATTAAATATATCATACCTGTGAAATATGCATTTAATTACGAGTGGCATATCTAAGGAACATAGTACATAGTGGTGAAAGGGGAGGAGAGCGTACTGAGACACAGGCTGGGGGGGTGGAACGTTTAATAGGTGATGTGAGTCATGGAGAAGAGCAGAGGCATAGGAGGACAGTTAAGGAGGGTTAAAGCAGGAGCAGTTAGATGAGAAAAAGTTACGTAAGACAGAGGCAAGGGAGTGGGAGGAGGAGGAGGAGGAGGAGTGCCAGATTTTGGGGTTCCAGATTTGTGAGAAAACCATGGGTAAAGCCTGACTGACCGATGAGAGTGGTATGACAGGGGACCAACAAAGTGCGAGTGACAGAGGATCTGAGGGAATGGGAGGGGGGAGGCGGGGGAGAGAGCAAACATGAGAGGTAGGAAGGAAGTTCTCCTAACCAAAATTTAGAAGTGAGTTTGGCACAACCCGGTCCATCAGCACAGCGGTTGGATTTCTGCTTGCGATGCCGGCAACCCGGGTTCAAGAACAGATCCAGGTGGTCGGAGGGCCGGCTGGGAGGAGAAGAATGGAGCGTCCCATGGACAGCTCTTCTTCTCCAGGGGAAGGGGGAGGGGAATGCTCTGCATGTGAGGGACTCCTAGCGGAGGCTGGGAATCCCCACATAACTTGCGTCAGTTAGAGTCAGGAGGCAGGGCGGACACAGGACGTAATTGCATGCCCCCACCTCCCAGAAAACAGGGAAAAAAACTCTCTGGAATGCTCTGGATGACAGTGCCCCTGTACCTAGCCTCCATCACTCCTTGCCGCCCTGCCAGCGACTTAATCCTGGCTCCACCAGGCTCCACTCCTGTCACTGAACCCCGCCCTGAGGGGGGGAAGCCAGGGAGGCAATGCTGGGAAACTGACACCTTACCCGTCATAGACGGGTGGGCTGTGGAGTAGGTGGTCCCACCCTGGGGGATAAGCCAGGGAGTATCATTGGCAGTTGGCAGTCATTGGGGAGTGAGGCAAGAACAGGGCAGTGTGGCTGATGTGCGAGCATCCAAGGGGCAAAAAGTATAAATATAAAAAAAAAAGAAGTGAGTTTGGCACAATGAGTGAGGCGTCTGTTGTCAAGGGGGGGCAGAGAAATGGTGTGGTAGAGGTCACAGTGAATTTTCTTGGCTCTGGTATAACTCAATAAACTGCACTTGCTGCAATTAACTTGTAGTCTGTTTTGCTGTGTGTGCCTGGGCTCTGAATCTGTGTCCCTGAGGAGTGTATGGGACACCTCCAATGGAGCCAGTGCGAGTTCACCCTCTGGCTCATGAAAGGCTGACACAGCTGAGAGGTACATCTTGATGGGAGAGTACTACAGACTGAAAGGGACACTAGGTAGTCCAGTAAAAAAAAGGTGTCTGGTGGATGCTTGGCCACCTAGAGAGCAAACCTTTACCACTTCAGCGTATGAATGGTCCTAGTGGAGGGCTTTTAAGCTGTGACAAGGATGCCTGCTGCCCTCTGTGACATCCAAGACGGGTGATGGCCATGTCCTCAGAAGCCAAGCATGCAGTCACAGGATTTGTGATTGGGATAGGCCGAGGTCCCCAGACCCTGCATCAATAGGTCCTTGTCTAGAAGTGGAGAGGCCAGGGAATCCCACGCCAGTTGTTGCAGCAGCGGAAACAATATCAACTGTGGCCAGAATAGGTCCACCAGGACCATGCTGGCCCCCTCCAAGAGGAGCTAGGTTATCACCCTCTGAAATGGAGGAAAGGCATGAAGAGATCTCCCATTCTAGGAGAGGAGCAACACGTATCACTAGAAAACTCCAGGCCCCGGATCTAGCAGGCCGAGACTGGGCAGTTTTGCAGTGAGTGGGGATGAAAAACAAAGAAAAAGGGATCCAATTCTGGACTACCCCATCTGGCAAAGAGACATCAGCAAAGAATGAAAGGGGTTCCCACTCATGCATGCTGGACTTAGTCCTGAAGAGGCAGACGGCTAGAGTATGTTGCATACTGGGGATGGGGACCGCCGGGAGGATGAGACAGTGGCCTATGGCCCAATACCATATTCTCATGACCTCCCTGCATAGGGAATACAAGTGGGTCCCCAGTGCTGACTGGTACAACCGGCAATGCTGTGGCTGTCCATCTGGATCAACAGCTGACCCTGGAGAAGATGGTTCTGAAAGGCTTGCCTGTCATGAGAAACCAGACGCAACTCCAGGACATTGCCAATACAGTTCTCACTGAAAGAGGAACCACAGAAACCTTCTGTGCGGTGGAGAGTCAGAGAAATGCAGGTAAGCGTCCTGCATACCCAGGGAGCACAGCCAGTTGCCCTGCTTGAGACGAGGCAGCAAGTCCAGCAGGGTTGACGATACAGAGCTTGTTGTACTGGGTGTACTAGTAATATCCCGTATGGGCTAGAGATCCCCATCCAGGGGGAAGTGGAGGGTCCTGGGTAGGGGGGGATCTCTGGGGGTGCCACTACAAACTCCAAAGTGTTACCCCTGTCTATATTCCAAAGGATCTAGGCATCTGAGGAGATGGTTCTCCAATAATTGATACAGAGGGAGAACTGAGCTTTGACTGCCACCTCTTCGTCAAGGATCAGAAGCCAGATGTCTGCAGCTGGGTAATGATGTCCCGAACATCTGGTCCAGTAAGTTGGAACTGAAAAAGTAAGCATTAAGTACTCTGTATTGGACATCAGCTGGGATACCGGAGAACGCAACCAGGGGTGCCTCCGAAGGCAAAGGCCTGAGGCAGCAGCCCTGGCACTTGTATCAGAGATATCACAAGATGTACTGATGAGGTGCTTGCTAAAAGTCTCTACTCTGTGCAAGTGCCTCTTAACCTCATGTCTTGAGGGCAAATAGGAAGGGCTGGGGCAGCCGCCTTGCCCTTCTGACCGATAGTACTCTGATATTCCACCACATGGGAGAGGTAGTGGGCAATCCTCAGCCCTAAGGGGGGAAAAAGAGAAACCCTCTTTCCCCCAAGGACAAGCCTACAGGGTTTCTTGTTTGGGTGGGAGAGAGCTAAGGTGCCTGTGCAGTTTAAATGCTTACGAGCTGCCTAATGACCACAACACTGGGCCGTGTAGTGAAAACCCCAGGAGGAGACTTGGGATTATGCTTACCTGAGTCCTCGATCACTGAGGGGACAGTGGGGCTGTCAGAAGAGGGGGGGTTCTTTCTCCAGCAACAAGAGGTCTGGGTGGAAGCCCACTCGACGTTGACATGCTCGGGTTCAGGATCCAAAGAGCAAGGTGTTGACGGTGGCCCGCGGGGAATAACCGTCAATGGTGCATGCAAACCAGGTCACAAGGCACCAAGCTGATGGACCAGGATAGAAGATAACCTGGCCAGGTGGCCTCCGACGACAGAATGTGTCATTCACAGTGAAGGGGTCACCGGCACAGAGCACGATGACCCCGTTAACGGGACTTGAGAACCCAGAAAAGTCCCAAACCCGGGGCCAGGGGAGGCATCAGGCCGCGATATGAAGGGGGCTGTTGTTGATGGAGCTGGCACCAGTAAGGTCAACAATGGTAGGAGGCATTGCCAACAGTGGGGGAGTCAGTGGCAGAAAGTACGATGACCCCAACGATGAGTTTTGAGAGTCTGAGAAGCCTGAAGCCTGGGGGCCTGGAGAAGCATCAGGCCGCAATGGGAGGGCTGTTGCTGATGAACCAGTTGTGAGCTGAGCAGGTGCCATCAAGGCTGATGATGGTAGAAGATGTTGTCAACAGCAGAGGGGTCAGTGGCCCAGGGCATGATGACCCCACAGATGAGCCTGAAGAGCCCAAACAGCCCGAAACCTGGGGCATGGGGAAGCATCAGGCCATGACGAGAGGGCTTCCCCTGACAAATCAGTTGACAAGGGAGCAGGTACCATTAAGGCAGATGACAGCAAAAGGCGATGTCAATAGCGGAGGGGTCAACAGCACAAGGCAGGATGACCCCGTTAACGGGTCCTGAGAACCTAAAGATCCCAAAGCTGGGGCCCTGGAGAAACACTGGGCCACAATGGGAGGGTTGTTGGCAATGGATCAGTTGATGATGGAACAGGTATCATAAAAGTAGATGATGGTAGAAGGCATCATCGATGACCATGGGGTCAATGGCACAGGGAACAATGACCTTGTTGACGGGCTTTCAGAGCCTGAAAGAGCCTGAAACTTGAGACCTGGAGAAGCATCAGACCATGATGGGAGGGCTATCTTCGACGAACTTGTCGCCGATGGAGCAGGGGCTGCTGACCCAAGAGCCAAAGACTTGTTACCCAATGAGGCGGGTGACCATGCTGTCGGTATGGGTCTAAGGGCAAAGACCTTGATGGCGACCCTCGACGAGGCCTGAGCTATTGACAAGGAACCCGCTGAAGAAAAAGGAGCCATCAGGGCTGGGAATGCCAGGGAAGTGCTCCTGAGAAGCTGAAACCTGACGTCCAGCGAAGTGGGCAACAGCGCTGTCGGTATGGGCCTGGTAGGGCAAAGACCTGGACAGCGACCCTCAACGAGGCCGGAGCCATCAATGAGGAACCCACAAAAAAGGAGGAGCCATCAGGAAACAGGAATGCTGGGAACAGTAGTCCCGGTCTGTCTGACAACTAATCCTTGAGGACTGGTCCCAGGCCTTGGAGGCCTGCGAGCTTGAAAGATCTGCCGGCGATAGGAAGGGAAGGACCCCAGAGGATCCCTGCCCAGAACTGCTCCATGAGGAATCTTTTAGAGCCTTCTTCTGCACTGGAGGGCAGGTGGACAAAAAAGTAATCAAGAGTCTCACAGTCCAAGATGAAAATGTCGGGCCCAAAATGGCAGACACAGAGAAGGATTTGTCTCCAGAAGAAGAAGAAAGATAAACTCTTGACAGGGAGATTTCTAATAAAAAAAGATTCTAAAACAAAACAAAGTAAATTCAAGACATGGGCAAAAAAGGCACAAAACTGCATTGGAGATTCCGCAGAGACACATGCAAATTGAGTTGGCAGCGGGAAAGAACTGAGGAGAGAGCGGGGCTGCTCATACCTACATGGGCTGGTGACATCGATGAGTGACGTTGGTGTGGGCGGCCCCAGTTGTACTGCTGAAAATCTTCAGTATGGATTCTGCTTCACCAGCGGTGAAGTTCCTACGGTTTCACCTGATGACTGAGATACCCCCAAAGAAGATCATACATGCCCTCCCTGCAAAGGGCTGCTGCCACCACTGCCAAGCATTTGCTAATGACTTGTGGCACTGAAGACAAGCCAAAGGGCAACACAGTGAAATTGTAATGTTCCCCCGGAAACAGGAACCTCAGGTATTTTCTGTGAGGTTGCTAGATCTTGATATGGAGGTAAGCATCCTTCATATCTTGGGGGTCATATCCAGTCCCCTATTTGCAATACAGGAAGGAAACCATCTGGACTGTCTTGTATTCTATGAAGACATTCAGATCTCTTAGGTCCAGAATAGGCCTCAGGTCCCCTGTCCACTTTGGGACAAGGAAGTATCGGGAGTAAAAACCTGTGTTCCTCTGTTCTGGAGGTACAGGTTCTATAGCCCTCTTTTGGAGCAGGGTCTGTACTTCCTCTAGCAACGGGGGCATGTGCCCTGGGGGGTATGTTGTCACAACTGGTGGATGATCTGGAGGGTTGTCCAGAAACTCCAGAGCATTACCCTTCTCTATGATCTCCAGAACCCAGGAATCTGTGGTCACCTCCCTCCACTGATCTGGATGGTGGAAGAGTGACCCCCTACAACCACCCATGGAGGTGAAAGTGGTTGGGGGGGTGTATAAAGAGTTGGACTGAACTGGTGGGAGTGGAGCCCCTGGCTCCACAACCTTCAGTTGTTTCTGAATTGGCATTTGAAGTTGTGCTAGGGACCGGCAAGGCCCCTGCACCTTTGCCCCTGCCCTGCTGTCTGTAGGCCGAGCGCTACCCCCTGACACCAGCTGGACGAAAAGTACCCCTGCTCCTACCCCTGTTTTGGGTATGGTACAGACGGTGAGTAGATTTCAAAGTCTTGCCAGAGGATTAAAGATCTTTTAAAACATCTTCTACCTCATGGTCAAACAGTTTCTGCCCTCTGAATGTGGCAATGAGAATTGTTTGCTGCACATCAGAGGCAAAACCTGGTACTCTAAGCCAGGAGTAGCACCTGAGATTGATGCCAGAGGCTGCAGCCCTGGCAGAAACATCAAAAATTTCATATGCTGTGCAGAGTAAATGCTTGCCCATGTCAGCATCAGCAGTTTGCATTAACTCCTGCTTAGTAGAACCCTCAGCCAAGACCTGTACTGCAGTTTTATCCTTCTCCCACAGGGTATTTTGATGCATCATCATATGGGCCTGGACATTGGCAATACATAGGCCCAGCAGGGCAGAGGGATATGTACACTTGCCTAGGACATCTAACCTCCTGGATTCTTTATCAGGAGGGAAGGAGCTCAGGTGCCTAAGTGCCCTGAACTTGTCATGGGCAGCTGTGATTACCACTGAGTCAGTCTCAGGCTGGCTAGCATAAAAAGGCTTCCCAGAAGGGGCAGAATACATTTTGTCTGCTTTTCTGGGCACAGCTGGTATACTGTTTGGCCTATACCAGGCTGCATAAGTGGCATCCTCCAAGGGTGGATATGGGAGGAATCACAGCAGAGGGAGATTCTGGCATCTTCAGAAACTCCAGCAGGTTCTCTTTGGTAGAATCTTGCTCCTCTACAGTGAAACCCATGGCAGCTTGTGTTTTCTGCATCATGGTAAAAAATGAAGGATCCTCTGGATGTGATCTTGGTGTGTTCACTACAGAGTTCTCACTGCAGGAGGAAACTGTGAAGCTGGTGCCATGATCATAGTGGCTCTCAGCATAATCTTCCTCCTCCTCATCTTCCTCCATTAGCAGATCAGGACTGTATTCATATTTGTCACTAACTGTATCATCAATGGGAATTAAGGATAGCACCAGTGATATCAGCGGCAGCTGAGGAGGTCTATGTGGCAAAGGAATACCCTGCAGCATTGATGGGGTAGTTTTAGGAGTCCCCGTTGATGGGCCCCCTGAAATAGAGAGGCCAGGCAGTAGACGACTTATCATATCAGAAAAGGTGACAAGGACTGCCTGAGCATCGGAGCCGCTTTGGTTAGCAGGTGTGACTGGAGTGGTCGATGATGGAGGTTGAGTCCATGTCGAAGACGGTGACATACCAGCCATAACAGGCCCAGTACTGCCTATGCTAAGCCCTGACCTTGGTGTTTGGTCAACGGCTGGAGGGGGGAGTCAGCATCACCACTGGAATGGACGATGTCGCTGCCGGAGCAGACAACATTGAAGTGGAAGTTGTACCTGTAGTTCGCAGAAACATCCTGGATCTAGCTGGGGAGGCCTTGTCCTTGTTCTGGTGCTTGTGTTTGTGACTCCCTGAAGATTTTTCATGGGACTTTGACAATTGTGATTCAGTCGACGGGGTTGGCAACACAGAGTTTTCTTGAAGCTGCTTCTCCATTCTTTCTATGGTCTTTTGGAGTAAAAAGTTCTACAAAGCCCCCTTTCTGTGTTGCCTGGTTATGGAATTGAACCCCTGGCAGATCTGAGAAGCCTTTACATTGTGAGAGAGGCCTAAGCAGCAGACACAGACATCATAGGAGTCTCCTGCATGAATTTTCTCTCTGCACTCACAGTACTGGAAGAATTTTGATGGTTCTTTCAATGACATCAGGTCACCAAAAATCACTCTATGAGTTATCACTTAGAGTAATATAAAGTAGCTATATAGCAGCAACGTTTCCTTGGGATCGACATATCTGCTCGACAGTGGGAAAAGAACTGAGGAGAAGCAGAGCCATCCACATTTATGTATGTGTTGATGTCTGATGTTGTTGTGGCTGACCACTTGCAAAAGTTTCCATGTGGTTCTAGTGCCTGGAGGCTATAAGTTCCAAAGGTGTGGCCCGATGAAAGAGATATCCTCAAAGAAGGTCTGCAGACTCCATAGCAGTACCTTGGGAGGCTGGGTACGGAACCTACTTAGGGAAAAGGTTTTACATGATAGCAGTAACAAAGCTGGTATCCCTTTCTGGACTCTAATGTCCAGACAGCAGTACTTTATCAAAGTACTGTTTTCCAGATATATACTTTGCAGATCTCCTGTAGGGAGACACCCTTGGAAGCTGCCACAGAGGCAGATGTGCCCCTTGTAGAGTGGGCCTTGAAGTCTTCAGGTGGCAACCTGCCAGTTTGGGCACAACATAACCGAATGCAGGAGACTATCCAATGAGCAACATTTTTCTTGGATGCTGGCTTACCCTGCCCTGCTTCACTGTAGGTGACAAACAGCTGAGTACTGGTGGACCTGACATCCTTTGTATGGTTCAGGTAGTATCTCAGAACTCTCTTAACATCCAGACTTGCTCCTCTGGGCAGGATTTTGCTGCAAAGAACACTGGAAGTGTGACTGACTGATTCAGATGAAATTCCTACACCACTCTGGGGGAAAAATATTCTTTTAGTTCTCAAGAGTACCTTGTTCCTGTGGGATATAATGTAGTTAGGATCTGTAAAGAGGATTTGAAGCTCACCTACCCTTCTGGCAGATGTGAGTGCCACAAGGAAAACTGCTTTCCAGGTAACATACTTGAGGGCAGCCGTTGTCATAGGCTCGAAAGGGGCCTCCATCAGCTGAGCGATATACAAGCTCAGGTTCCATGCGGGGACAGGATCCCTTACTAGAGGGTGCAGGTAAGCAAGGCCTTTAAAGAACCTTTTGAAAATGGGCTGTGAGGCCATAGACATATCCTTGCCAGCTGAAGCAAATGCTGAGACTGCTGCCAGATATGGCTTTAGGGTTGAGGGCCTAAGGCCCAGGGACTGGAGATGTACCAGGAATTCTAGGATTGAAGGGTTGCTTGCCCCAAGTGGGCTAAGCTGCCTAGAGGAGCACTGAGGGGAAAATCTTTTCCACTTTGAAGTGTAGGGTCTCCTAGTTGCTGGTTTCCTAGACACCTTAAGCACTTCGAAAACAAAGTCCAGAAAACTCTAGTTCTTCTAGTACCATGCTCTGAGACGCAGAGTTCTCAGATCTGGGCAATGTAATCATGCACTGAGACAAGGTCGGCAGATTCTCAGGGAAAGTTGATGGCATGCTTGAAGGAGAGGGACAGGAGAAGAGAGTATCAAATCTGCCTGGCCCAATCTGGAGCTATTAGGATCACTGTTGCAGACTCCCTTCTCAGTTTTAGCAGCACTCTCAGCAAAAGTTGGAATGGTGAAAAATCACAGAAAAACGTCCCTGCCTAGACAAGGACTAGGGCATCCTCTGGGACTGTACCCATTTGGGTGGGGGGGTCTGCAACAGAACAGTGGCAGCTGGTCAGTTTCCCACGATGCAAACATCTATTTCTGATGTACCCCACCCTCAGAACACTGTGGCCAGCACTTGCTTGTTCAGTGTCCATTTGTGGTTTCCCCTGACTGACTCTGCTTCAGGAATCTGCCAAGATGTTGTCTTTCCCTAACAGGTGTACTGCTAACAGCTGAACATCCAGGGAATACGCTAGGTTCCAAATCTTCATTGCTTCTGTGCACAGTTTTGAAGATTTTGTTCCTCCCTGCTTGTTTACATAATACATGATAGTGGTGTTGTCTGTCCTGATCTAGATGGACTGACGCTTGATGGGGAGGAAAAGGCTTGCATTGCTAAGTACACTGCTCTAGGCTCTAGGAGGTTTATGTGCTCCTGAGACTCCTGTGGGCTCCACATACCTCTTACAGTAAGGTCCACCAGGTGGGCACCCAGCCCAGGAGGAAGGCATCTGTAGTACCACTGTGGGTGACTGCTGTAGGAAGGGAACTCCCTCTCTGAGGTTGTCTTCTTCCATCCACCACTCTAGTGCCCTTAACAAACACTTCATGAAAAGCACTAGTTTTGACAGTGGATCCTATCTCTGGGACCAGAAGCTGCCCAGGTAGTACTACATATCTCTCACTTGGAACCCGGCTCCTGTCACCACTGCAGTGGATGAGGCCATGTGTCCCAGCAGCTGTAGGAAATCCCTTGCAGGTCTGGACTGACCAGGTTTGAAGGATTTTGCAAGTACTATCAGGTTTGTTACTCTTTCCTAAGGGAGGAATGCCTTCCCTTGGCGGGTATCTAACTCTGCCCCTATAAAGTCCCGTACCTGAACTGGTTCTGTCTAAGAGTTTTGGGCATTTATCAGGAAACACTGCTCCTCCAGGATGTGCTCTGTGAGGAGAACAGAGAGGACATGGCCTCCTGGTCTGACTCTCCTAAAACTAGTCAGCCATCCAGTTAGGGAAAAAAACACTACTCCTTGCCTCCTCAAATGTGCTGCCATTATGGCTAGTCACTTAGTGTACACTCTGAGCGCTGAGGATGGGTCAAAGGGAAGGGCTGCGAACTGACAGTGGCTGTTCCCTACTCTGAATCCGATGTCATTTCTGTGCCTGGGTCTAACTGGTATGTGAAAATAGGCATCTTTCAGATCCACTGACCATAGCCAATCTTCTTGTTGAAAAGATGGAATCACTGATCCTACCACCTTGAACTTTTCCTTTTTTTAAGTGTTTGTTTAGGTATCTCAAGTCTACAATGGGTCGCCACTCCCCATTTTTCTTGTGGGTCAGGAAGTATCTTGAGTAAATCCCCTTTCCCCACTGTGAGGAGGGGACTTTCTCCACTGCATTTGCTTTCAGCGACTTTTTTACCTCTAACTCCAACAGGAGTTTTTCTGTTGGAGTGTGAGGGTGAAGGTTCTGTGTCACTGCAATTTCAGAAGTTTTCTGAACTGCAAGGTCTGACCCTCATTCACTATTTCCAGGACCCACTTGTCCAAGGTTATTCTTTCCCATTCCTGGAAATAGTGAATCAGCCTTCCCCCCACTGGCAATGGCTGGCTGACCTGTGCAGACTTGTCAGGGGTTTTTGCTTCGCCTGAGCTTTGGGAGCAGGAGTTGCATCCACATGCCTGGGACCCCTTCTGCCCCTATCTCTGAAGAAACTCCTCTGAGGAGTGAAGTCATAAGCAATGTAGGTGTGGGGGCAGTAACCCCTGCCTCTACCTCCCATTCCACAAGGCCAGCTGGAAGTGGGGGCCTTTTCCTTCTCAGTATTGCTCGTATAGGTGGTCTTATATTCATCAGTCTTCATGTATGCCTCTGTCTTGTCACCAAACAAGGAATTTCCATCACAATGGAAATCAATGGAAAACAACTGCTTTTGTTTGAGTGTCCCGAGAAAGGTTTGTGGTTTTAGGCCAAGCAAACCTTCTTATGGACACAGCATGTGCCATGACCCCTGATGCAGTGTCATTGGTGTCCGCTGCCATGTGGAACTGGTACTTGATGGCATCCATGGCTGTCTTTGCTGTGTCAGCCAAATCTTGTGCAAGGTCACCAGTAACTTACTCACTCATTGCCAAAATGGAGCTCCAGAGGGCTTTGTAATACTGAGCCGTGTAGGCCATGTACACTGCCTGCCTTAAAAGCAAGGAAGCTGAGGTATAGATTCATTTGCCTGTACTATCCAGTTTCCTGGAATCTTTCTCAGGAGGCTGGGAGAAAAAGGGGCACTTTGGCTTTATCGCAGGCGGCAGTCTGGACTACTCCTTCATGATCACGGTGAGAGTACAGGCACTCAGTGCCCTGCTTATCCACCTCATATTTTTTCTCTATTTTGTTGCCTATGCCAGCAGCTGAAGCAGGTGCTGACAACACTTTGTAAGTGGCCTTTCTAAGGGATTTGTGGATGGGCAACAGCAACCTTTTTGTGTGAGTTAAGCCCATCATATCCAAAAATTTCATCTCATCTTCAGCAGTATCCTGCGATGAGATGATAAGGGTATTAACCATTAGCCTCACAAGAATGTAATGTCATCTGAGGGATGAGAAGGAGAACCAAACTCTGTTTCAGGAGAACCATCAGGCTCTATGGGTTCTCCTTCCTCCTCTTCATAGCAGAATTCAGCCTCCTCCTCACTGGAACTGGTACTGGAGCTGGGGGTTGGGGGCAGGTAGGCATACTCATGAAATTCCCCATAGTCTGGAAAGCCTGGAGGAACTGCCATGCCTTAGTCATATCCTCTGTTGAGGGCATCTTATTTTTGTCCACTGGTGTCTCTTTTCCTTCTTTAGAACGGGTAGTGACATATTTTTCTGTTTGTTTTTTTCTTTGCAGGCACCGATTCCGATGTCTGCTCAGAGGCTCTTTTATTTTTACTGGGTTCAGGGTTCCCCTGTTAAAGACACCCTGACTTCTGAACCATCCTTAGCAGCCTTATCCTTCTCCTTACTTTGAGGGGGCTGGACCCACCTCTGAGCCTTTAGGTGATATGGAAGCAGACTGAGAAGCCATAACAACTTCTAATTTTTTTAGCCCTTTTCTTTTGCGTTTTAGGGCAAAATTGAATACAGAGTTCACAACTGACAAAACTGTGATCTGGACCCATGCACCTCAAACACAACTTGTGGCAATCTGTCTTAGCCAGGAGCTGGAAACAAATTTTTACAATTTTTAAAACCTGTAGGTCCTGTCCTCTTTTTGTACTTGTTAGTCATGACAAACACTGACAACCCAAGAAGACTGCACTGGTTCCCAAACAGCTCAAAATAATCCTTATGAAGGGAAATTACATACAAAATAGAGAAATGCAATTCAGTTTCTTTTTTTGTAAGAACCACAATAATAAGAATGCAGAAAAAGAAAAGAAAGCCATCTGACACCCTGGTTCCAAAAAAAGGGAACCAGGAATAAGTTATAGAAAAATACTGCAAAGTGGTGCTCTTTAAAGAAATTTACAAATAAATTTAGTAAAGTTAAGCGGGTTCCCTGAAAGTGGGAACCACACCATAACAGGCCTTTCTCTGGTTCCGCTTCCTGGGAACTGATGTGGAACCGGAGAAAAGTACCGAAATTGCAGTTTTTACACAAAAAAGTCCCTAACACAGAGTTATCGAGGGAATAACTAAATACTAAAACTAAAACAAAATCAACAATATAATAAACCATAATTGGTCGGCATGAAGAGAAGACTTCTGGGCCACTGCTTCCTTCAGGCTGAGAAATAAATCTGCCTTTAGAATGCAGGTATGAGCATGACCACACAGCAGAGTCCAGGAATACTTTCTGGGAGGGGAGAAACTGCAGGTTTCGGATGGGGAAAAGGACCTTGGGGTGGTTGTGGATGCCAAAATGAATAACTCTTAACAGTGCAGGAGGGCTGCAGCCAAAGCAAATAAAATGGTGGGGTGCATCGCCAGAGGTATAACCTCAAGGAAGCAGGAGGTGCTTCTCCATCTGTATAACTGCCTGGTTAGACCGCACCTTGAATACTGTGTGCAGTTTTGGAGACTGTAATTGAAAAAGGACATTGCACTCCTTGAGAGGGTTCAGAGGAGGGCGACCAAGATGATACAGGGTCTGAAGGAAAGGTCCGATGAGGAGAGACTCGGGGAGCTCAACTTGTACTCCCTGGAGGAGAGGAGGGACAGAGGGGACATGATTGAGGCCTTTAAATACCTAAAGGGGGTAAATCGGGCAAGCCTAAATAGGGTTTTCCAGCTGAGGGAGGCAGGGGCCACCAGGGGACATCCCTTGAGGCTGACTGGCGGAAGGCTCAGGGCGGAGACTAGGAGGCATACTTCACAGAGAGGGTGGTGAAACCTTGAAATGTGCTGCCTACAGAACTGGTGGATGTTAATACGGTGGAGGGTTTCAAGAGGGGCTGGGACAGGTATAGGGGGAAGGTAAGAAAAAATTACTCACCTTAGTAATCTTGTTTCTTCCAATGTATTCTTCCATATTCGTAACTCTCTGCAGTTAGCCTGCTCAGTAGAACTGCCCGGAGAATGGAACTATATGCTAATGATGGAATCACTGGCACGTGACAATTATTCAAACTGCTGCCCTCAGCTGCAAGTTCTTTCAACGTCTCAGATTTCTAGGAAGCCCACAAGGCAACCTATTTAAAAATATTCAAGCTAAAATGCTACTTGATACAGATAACTATACTCTATGCCTATATACTAAAGCTGATACTAATGATTATGGTATCAGTCCTACCTCAAAATGACCAGAACCACCTGGGAAAAATAAAGGTAAGATAAAATCCCACAGGATTAAGGTAAGTGTGTCTGTGTTTGGGACTGCCAGGTAAGAAGACCATTCAGAGGCTCTGGTTCTGGAAGGGGAGGTAGGGAGGGAAAGTTATGAATATGGAACAATATATTGGAAGAAACAAGATTACCAAGGTGAGTAATTTTTTTCTTCTAACCCCATGTATTCTTCTCATATTCATAACTCACTGCAGACTTCAAAGCAGTACCTTTGGAGGTGGGCAGATAATCTACTTAGGAAAGAGACTCTGCATGACTACTGTGCCAAACTTGGCATCACTTCTGGACTGCAAGTCCAAACTATAATGTTTAGTAAAGGTGTGTACTGTTTTCCAGGTAGCTGCTTTACAGATCTCCACGATAGGGACATCTCTAGAAGCTGCTATAAAAGCAGCTGTGCCCCTAGTAGAGTGGGCCCTGAAGCCTGCTGGGGCCCGTTTTCCATATTTTGTGTATCAAAACTGAATGCACTGAACTATCCAGCGAGAGATTGATCTCTTGGAAGCTGGGGTGCCCTTTCCCATATCCCCATAAGTGAGAAAAAGTTGTTGTTTATCACCTCCGTGATCCTTGGTGTGGGTCAAATAATAACTCAATGTCCTTTTTACATCCAGACTATGAAGTCAGCACTCTCCTGAACTGGCATGTTCTGTGAAGAAGACTGGCAGTGTCATGGACTTGATTTAAGTTGAAATCAAAAACCACCTTAGGAAGAAACCTCCTATTAGTCTGAAGTACTACTCTATCATTACGAAAAGATACATAATCCTTTTCCACACATAATGCTTGCACTTCACTTATTCTCCTAGCAGAAGTGATTGCCACCAAAAACACAGTTTTCCAAGTGATATACTGCAAGTGTGCTGTTGACATTGGCTCGAATGGAGGTTTCATGAGCTGAGCAATGCAAATGTTCAGATCCCATACAGGGACTGGCTCTTTAATAGTAGGATGTAAGTGACATAGCCCTTTAAAGAACGTTTTGAAAATGGGACTAGATGCAAGGGAAACATTTTTCCCTGCAGAAATAAAAGCTAAAATTGATGCAAAATGCACCTTCAGAGATGTATGTTTCAGACCCTGAGAGTGTAACTCAGTAAGATATTCTAACAGCACTGGGATTTCTGCCAGGAAGGGAGAAATATGCTTGACATCACACCAAATAGAAAACCTTTTCCATTTTGCATTATAGGTTTTCTTAGCAGATGGTTTTCTATATCCTTTTAGGATATCCAGAACAGCTTGAGAAGGTTGTAAGTTTGCAGACTCTAAGTCCTCAAGAGCCAGGCCTTGAGCCTGAGAGACCTGCAGTTCGGGTACAGGATCTTCCCTTGGTGGGAAGTTAATAGATTGTGCCTCCAGGGTATGAGGATTGGTCTGGACACTGACATTGACAGCAGAAGGGGGTACCATGGCTGCCTGGCCCAGTCTGGTGCTATCAGTATCATGGACGCAGGCTGTGATCTGAGTTTGAGTAGTGCTCTGAAGATGAGAGAGAAGGGAGGAAAGGCATATAGATGCCTTCCTGACCAGTCCAGGGCTAAAGCATCCAGGGGGATTGCACCCCTGACTGGTGGCCTGCAACAAAATAGGGGCAACATGTGATTCTCTTGAGAGGCAAAGAGATCTACCTCGGGAGTGCCCCATCGTCTGAACACTGAGTCCAGTACCTGTCTGTTCAGAGACCATTCGTGATGTGCCTGGTCGATCCTGCTTAAGGCATCTGCCAAAGTATTATCCTTTCCTGGTACATGAATGGCTTGCAAGGAAGCTTTTAGTGAGTAAGCCAGTTCCCATATTTTCATGGCCTCTGTGCATAGGGGATCTGACCTTGTTCCCCCTTGCTCATTTATGTAGAACATTGTAGTGGTGTTCTGTTCTGACCTGCACCACCTTGCCCTGTATCAACTGGGAAACACTTTTTAGAGCCAGAAACACTGCTTGGCGCTCTAGCAGATTTATGTGGAGGAGAGACTCCACACTTGACCAAGTGCCATGAGTAGTGTGCTCTCCTATATAAGCACCCCATCCTAACAGAGAAGCATCTGTTGTAAGAATGACTGAGGGATTTGCCCTCTGAAAGGGAACGCCTGCCCTTAGATTGTGGACATCTGTCCACCACTGAAGGGACTGGATCACAAATTTTGTTACAGGAATCAATTTTGAGATATGGTCTTTTCTTTGGCA
The DNA here is from genome assembly GCA_016271365.2 of Neoceratodus forsteri. Taxonomy (NCBI): domain Eukaryota; kingdom Metazoa; phylum Chordata; order Ceratodontiformes; family Ceratodontidae; genus Neoceratodus; species Neoceratodus forsteri. The sequence continues at coordinate 458,824,363 of JADMNL010000022.1, read as the reverse complement.
CCAGTGCACCTGTAGATAAAACTGAATGTCCCTCATTCGAAGTCTTGCTCCCAAGACCACTCCTGTTGCTGCAGCCATGTGTCCCAGTATTTGCAAGTATCTTCTTGCTGGACAGGGCTTTCCCACCTCAAATGAGGCAATCAATTGCAGAACAGACTGAACTCTGTCCTCTGGCAGAAAAGCTCTTCCTTTTAAAGTATTCAGTTCTGCTCCAATGAAATGCAGGACTTGAACTGGTGTGAGAATGGACTTCTCCTGGTTTAACAGGAAGCCCAGAGAATATGACAGATGTTTTGTTATTTCCAGGTGTGCTTGCACCTGCTGAATTGACTTTCCTACTACTACCCAGTCATTGAAATAAGGATGTAATTCCTAGCTTCGTAGGAATGCCACTACCACTGCCAGGCATTTTGTGAATATCCTTGGTGCTGAGGTGAGACCAAAGGGCAGGGCTCAGAACTGGTAATGACCTGAAGGAAGTCTGAATCTGAGATATTTTTTGTGAGACTCCCTTATGGGGATGTGGAAATAGGCATCTTTTAAGTCTAGAGATGCCAGTCAGTCTCCCTGCGGGATGACAGACAAAATTATAGATATGGTCACTATCCTGAATTTTGGTTTTGCCAGATACTTGTTCAGATGCCTTAGGTCTAGAATAGGCCTCCACTCCCCATTTTCTTTTTGGTAAGAAAGTCCCGGGAATAAAACCATCTGCCCCTTTGAAGGTTTGGCACCTGCTCCACTGCTTTTATGCTGAGCAGGGTTTGAACCTCCTTTTTTAGGAGCTATTCTTCGAGAAGTGAGGCTGGTTTGAACAGCCTTGACTTCAGAGGAGGGAAACATTTGAGACTCAGAGACAGTCTCTGGCTCACTAATTCCAATACCCACTTGTCCGTGGTTATGGCCTGCCAGGCCTGGATGAAGTGAGCCAGTCTGCCCCTACTGATATTAGGGAGGTGGCCTTGGCAAAGGAGTCAGGGATATTTTTTTTTTTCAGTGGGGTCTGAGCCTGGGAGTGGATTGGAAACACCTCCTGGAGCCCCTTCTACCTCTGGTCCCATAATACCCAGTCAGCTGTGGATATGGCTGTAGCTGTGGGACAGCTTCAGACTGATAGAAGGGCCTACCATAGGACCTTCCTCTACCTCCCCTTCCATAAGGCCTATAAGAAGTAGAAGGCCTGTCCTTAGATGAATTACTCTTACAGGTGGTTTTGTATTCATCCACCTTTTTCATATACTCTTCGGTTTGTTTGCCAAAGAGAGAATGCTCTTGTACAGGGAAGTCCATGGCCTTAGCCTGGGAGTCCTGTGTTAAGTTTGTAGCCCTTATCCAAGCAAACCTTCTCAGAGCTACAGTCAGAGCCATAATCCTAGCAGCATTATCATTGGCATCTGCTGCCATCTAGAACTGGTATTTAAATGCTTCCAGTCCAAACCTGGCTGTTTCTGCTAGGTCGTCAGAGATAGGGGAGGGTAAGCCGGCCCACTCAGCCTTTTTAAGGAGATTCATTCACCCTTATCAGGGATGGTAAAAGAAGAAGCTGTGGTTTCACTCGCTGATTTTGAAGGTGTTGGCTGGTTAGAGCCTGAGGCACCTCCCAACTTTTTGTTCAACCTCTCCATTTTTTTTTCTACAGTTTTCTGTGGAAATGATTTGCAAATTTCACAGTCAGGGACGGCCTGGTGGCACTGAGGGTTGAGGTGCTGGATGCCACGCCGGTGACCCGAGTTCGGGCACCGGGGGTCAGCAGGGAGAGGGAGAGGATTGAGGGCCCTCAGGGCTGCTCTCCTCCCCGGGGGGAGGGCGGGGGATAGCCTGGCACACCAGCGACTCCTGGTGGAGATCAGGAGCACTGCAGTGCATGGGCTGCACACTGTACAGCATGCCTGATGCAGGCAGGGTTGCCATATGCCGCAGCATCAGGAGTGCACACAAAGGGGGGGAGAAGCCACCAGAACAGGGAAAACACCAGCTCCGTGGGGTAGGCGACGGCACCTGTCCCCCATGCCCTCTACCGGGTCCACCTCTCCTGGCCTTCCAGTTCTTCCGCCTAGGCCCTTACCTGCAGCCAGAAACAGACATGTAAGAGTGCTCAAGAGAAGGGGCGGCCCCACCCTGGAGGGTTAAGCCAGGGGTACTGGCTCCAGGGAGGGGGGGGAGTGAGGAGGCACAGGTCAAGGGGGCCTCAGGCGGGCAGAATGCCTGAGAGGGGCTCCACAGGCTGTGACCGGAGGAAAAACAAGTTGAAAAAAAAAAAAAATTTCACAGTCAGTATTTAAATGCTCAGTTCCCAGGCAGAACACACAGCTGTCATGCTTGTCTGCTCGGGTGAAAACTTCCCCACACTTGACACAGTTTTTAAAACCTGGGGGACCAGTGTTTTTCTTAGGTTTTTCAGTGTGCTCCATTTCCAGGAGAAAAACCTTAACCACAAAATAATTTTTTTTTTTTTTTGCGGTCAGTTCAGGAACCGATTAGGCCCCAAAAGAACCGATGAATTTTTAAAGTCGGAACCAGGTCAGCGGTTCTTGGAACCAATTCAACGGTTCACAGTAACTGGGATAGCGGTTAGAGAGGAAACCGGGATAGTGGTTTCAACAATGTTAAAATACACTTTACACAATAAAATTTTAAAGAAAATGAAGTGGAAAAACTCTGTAACTAATATAAAACTACTTGATTCCCCAACGATTATACCGAACAGTGAGGAATCGAGAAATAAACGCTAAATCTAACTAAACTTAAATAAACTAGATGCTGGACTTAAAAATGACAATTAATGAAGGCAGCAGAAAGAAAATGATGTATAATTAAACAATTATACTTCACAATAAGCCAACAATGAGCTGAGGGATCTCCTGGATGTCTAGACCTGTGAGGCAGAGTAAGAAATCTGAGACATTGATAGAACGTGCAGCAGATGAGGGCAACAGTTTGAATAATTGTCATGTGCCAGTGATTCCATCATTAGCATATAGTTCCATTCTCTGGGCAGTTCTACTGAGCAGGTTAACTGCAGGGAGTTAAGAATATAAGGAGAATACATGGGGGTTAGAAAACTGAGTAATGCCAGATCTGGAGGTGCACCCCTGATGGGGGATGAGGCTGGGGGGATTTACAGGGGAGGGCGGCAATGGTGCCCCTATTGGGTGCTTATTTTTGAGCAGATTCGATAGACCATTAGGCTAACTCTGCTGGCATCTTAGTATGTTAGTATTCTCTAATTAGCATAAAATTCTGGGCTCTGGGGCAGTTCATTAGAGTAGAATGATTGCAATTGTTAAACATAAGTGATGGATCCCTGGGCTCTGAAGTGTTGGATAGGTCATTCCATCTTTAGAGCATGAAGCTCAAATGCCCATTAGTCAAAAGTGAAACAGGCATCCCAGGCCTCCATGTCATAAATGGATCCACGGCAGTACAAACACAGCACAAGCAGGTTTGTACGGGCAATATGTTGTTAGCAACAGCGCAGCTGAAAAAGCAGTCCTGAAGACTTCAGGGGCTGAGCTTTCATCTTTTAATCCAACACAATGACAGCAGAAAGAAAACTATGTCTGAGAATACAGGGAATCACAGAGGTAGTGTTCAGTCGCTTATGTGGTGCACACTTGATGGTGGGAAAAACAAAACTGAGGCACACAGGGTGTCAACAATGGTTATGAGCTCTGGTGTGTGCTGATGCACATGTACGAGTGACAACAGTACTAATGACAGCCCTGCCATAAACGTTTTCTCCCGCAGGGTCCTAGTGCCTCTGGTCCTATGACCAAAAAGTGGGTCTCTATGGAGAAGATTGATTATTGGAAGATATTCCCTCCCTGTTCTGACACTCTAGCTCTTAGAATCCATGATATGTTCCACATTTTGCCTCTTTTTCCACACATTTTGAGGAACAATGTCGCACTCTGGGGAGAAAATTGATAGTTATGAAAGACTCTTACTTTTTTTACCACTCTTGAACTAAGGTCATCTTTGTAATTTTCATCTTGCTACAACAAAAGCAGGGCCACAATGGGTGTGAGTCCAGTCACCTCCCTCTACCTTGCTAGCCTCTGGACACTGCTGCAGATACAGAAGGCATCAGCTAATGAGCTTGCCAACTAAGTTCTTCACTATAGGAGACGTCAGAACTACGTCATCTGCATGCCACACAATTCATTCTTCATCATTAAAAGTATCTCAGACATGCTGCAGTCTGACTGGCTATCAGCATTCTGAGAGCCATATGTTAATCTCCTTATTAATATACTTGTACAGCCTGATTGCATGAGCATTGATTTTAAAAATTAAGATCCTGGTTACCTTTCCAGCATTCTATGTCTGGAATCTACGGCCGCCATTAGAGCCAGGCAAGTTTTTTGCTTAAGTATATATAATCCCCAAACCAATTTTAAAACAGTAATTTTAAAAACAGATAAACGAAGACCCGAAAAAGTTGAAGTGTTCCACCAGCCCCATTCGGTTTGATGCATGAGTTGGATGGACAGATAGTATGTTGTTGACATTCGCCATGAAAAAAGAGCCTCAACTACTGTAGATCACAAACCACTGCCCCATACTTATTTTCTCCATCCGAGCAACTCACTTCATTCCCATTCAACTACAGCCTAGTGATGATTAGTATTGCATCAGTATTACTGCAGTTATCGGAGGGGGCGTACAGTTTAACTTTTAAATTATTTATGTAAATAAATATTCCGAGGCTCATAAAATTTTTACGCAGCTTCCTCTCGCGAGCAAAAACAACTCCGCTGACTGAGTTTTTGAGAACTAGGAGCGCCATCACTCAGGACGTCAGCAAGCCAAGAAACATAGATAATGATGGCAGAAAAAGACCCGTGGTCCATCCAGTCTGCCGATGGTGGTGATGGACTTATGGGAAGTGCTTCTTAGAGAGAGACACAGGTGGAGGGGCCAAGGGGAACTCTGAACATGGAAAGGGGCTGTTAACCTCAGCATGTCTTCGTTTTGTGGTTCTAATCAAAGAGCACAGTTACTTGACCACACAGTACCAACAGCTGCGGGGGGTAGCATCAACTCAAGAGAAACTTTGATGACACAATTGATAAATGAAAAGGCCAGCCTATAGCATGTGAACTTGAAGCATGTCTTAGTGCTGTAAAAGAACACAGAATCATTATCAGGATTCTGAAAAACACGCCAGGGACTATTTGTTCAAAAAGCACATTAAAATTGGGGGAAAACAAACATGATTTCTTTATTTAAACACTTTTTTAAATGCCCACTTTTAATAATAGAAAAAACGTACTCCCAGGGGTTATGTTACGGTTCTTGTTAATCACACTCTGGGGGCAATATGGCACTCAGCTGCACCTCTTGCCCCCAGGGGGAGATTAACTAGAACATTAACATAAGCCCTGATCGACTGGGCAAGCTGGTTGATGATGTAGTAAGCCTGGCCACACAGTGGTACACGGGTTAGTGTTCTGTGCTGCTACCTGGGAGACCCTGGGTTTGAGTGCAGATTACAACTTCCAAACCTGGTAGAAATTCCCATAAAGGAAAAGTGCTTGACTTCTTTGGGGGGGGGGCAGCCAGTCACTTCCATGCCCCCTCCCAGTCAGCTGAGTATACAGCATCACTGGATAGTCCCTTCTGCCCAAGGTAGCCACTCTCCTGTCAAGGAACACATGCGGCTGCAGACAGTCGGAGAGGTGGACAGGGATACAGAAAGCAAAAGGAAGTATGCTGTGCCACACAAAATTATTTCAAACAGACACATAAAAAAGAAAAATGATATTTTAAAAAGAGTCTTTTAATGTAATTTTAAAAACATAAGGAACATGATGAAGAAGAATAAAAAAAAACAACAGAAAATGAGATTCATTCAGTAAGGCCTTAAAAGCTACCAATGCCACAGGGAACTCAGTGAGAATTATAACACTCCAGTGATACTTCAGGCATTTTCCGTATTTCTAACCCCCACCCCTCCCCCACATGTTTTTACTAACAAGGAGATTTTGATGTCAGCACCAGACCTCTGGCCTTTGGACTTCATTGGCTATTGCTTCTCACAGACCAAAAATCCACCTCCTTAATTTATGACACCGTAAGTGGTTTCTGTAGAAATTAACACTCTGTCACAAGGTCAAGCAGTAGACTGTAGCTTCAAGTATGGATAAGCAGCAGGTCTGGGAAAGTCTAAGGGACAATGATCCTGTTAGAATGCATATGTCCAGGGCCATCCCAGTGAAGCAGTGGGTTGAAGCACAGTAACACCACACACCACCACCACCACCCACGCCGGCAACCCAGTTTGGGAGGATTGAGCAGCCGACAACAGCTCTCCTCCCTCAGAATAGGGGGTTCCTGGGTCCCGCCACTCAACAGCCATCTGGCAGAGGCTGCATGGCAACAAGAGCACAGACAGTGTGTGGGGAAGGGATTGGCAGCTCCATGCAGTGCGTGTCATTGCGTGCACGATGCCCTGGAGGACCACATGGAGGAAAAGCCTTGGCTTGCTCAGCCTCCCACACAACCCTATGGGATAGGCCATCTATGAGTGGTTAACCTGTAAGTCCTTGACATGGGACAGTGGGGTGGGCTGGGAGAGGAGCTGCCAAGTCAGGGGCAGAAAAACCAGCAGCAAAAATTTATTTAAAAAAAAAGCACATGTCCTGAGTGAGAAAGAAAGAAAAAGGGGGGGGACGACAGAAACACTGCATACTGAGTGATGCCAAAAATGTTAAATTTCAAAGGTTCCCCCTGACCATCAGTGACTGACCATGCATACAGCATCATTTATATTGTTTCATTATAGAGATACACTGTGTTACAGGAAATCTTTAACATTGTAGTTCACCGGCCAAAAAAACAGTTCAAATTAATGGGTAGCAGTTTTAAGGTGAGGGACTCTTTTGCTTGGTTCTCATCCTGTAATGAATCCTCTCTCTGCACCTGTTTGTATCAAAAGGGTTCCAGTTCAGCAGTGCCGACTACTGTCAGTAAGCTATAAATCTTGGAATTTCACCCAGAGTTGAAAGGATGTTGATATTTGAGGGACAAGTTCCCAAGCCTGAAGATGACATGATCTTTGCTGAAAAAATTAAACTTTGAGTCAGCACTAACGGAAAAAGGGACACCACTGTGGATATCATACTTCATAAAAGGTTTTGGTGTCTGCAAAATGCAGAACCTCTTTGAAATGAGACATGACACGGCGAAAATGGGACCCTTCCCAGAACACCTTGCCACAGTTGGTGCAGCAGTAAAACAGGTCTACCGTCTCCAAGATCCCTGGAGGGATGGATCCTATTTGCAGGGAAGCCCCACTCTCCAACTCAAGCATGCCAGCCTTCAAGACAGGAGTGTCTGCCCAGTGGCAGTTTGGGTTGTATGAGAAATCGAAGATCTGGCCAGCTCCGGGGGTAGTGCTGTCCATGAGTTCATCCCCTCCTTCAGCTTCCTCTTCAGGTTCTGCAGATTCACCTAAAAACAAGAAGAGGAAAAGTATGAGAAAGGACCCAGACACTGCAGGTTGTGTAGTTCAAAATTTGTGTGTCTTGCAAAGAAAGTGTGTGTGCGCGTGCGTGCGTGTGTGTGTGTTTGTGGGGGGGGGGTTTCTAGTGCCATAACGTGGACAACCAGGACCAGCACTGGCCTTCACCAGGACCCTTTCCTGCTAAACCTGCTAAGTAAGCTTTGTATATGACCCCTTCTTGCCAAGTAAGTTTTGTATATCATGTGTACTGTCATTTGAGGCAACTGTCACTCCCCCAAAAATCAGTAATCCAGGGAAGAGTGTTCACAAAATATGGAATGAAAAGCAGTGAAACCTTAGCCTTTACACACAATACACAGCTGCTGTAGTGCACTCTCAGTTTCCCTTATTCTCCCTTGTATACCCTGCACTGCACTTGCAGTTTCTCTTATGTCCCCTTGTACACCCTGCACTGCACACTCTGTTTCCCTTACGTCTCCTTGTATACCCTGTACTGCACTCTCAATTTCCCTTATGCCCCCTTGTATACTCTGCACTGCACTCTCAGCTTTCCTTATGTTCCCTTGTATACCCTGCACTTTCAGTTTCCCTTGCATCCCCTTGTATACCCTGCACTGTACTCTCAGTTTCCGTTACATCCCCTTGTATACTCTGCACTGCACTCTCAGTTTCCCTTCTGTTCCCTTGTATACCCTGCACTGCACTCCCAATTTCCCTTATGTCCCCTTGTATACCCTGCACTGCATTCTCAGCTTCCCTTCAGTCCCCCTGTATATCCTGTACTGCACTCTCAGTTTCCCTTATGTTCCCTTGTATACCCTGCACTGCACTCTGTTTCCCTTATGTTCCCTTGTATACCCTGCACTTTCAGTTTCCCTTATGTCCCCCTGTATACCCCGCACTGCACTCTGTTTCCCTTATTTCCCCTTGTATACCCTGCACTGCACTCTGTTTCCCTTACGTCCTCTTGTATACCCTGCACTGTACTCTCAGTTTCCGGTATGTCCCCTTGCACTTGTCTGACCTTTGCACACATTAACATCCGTAGTCTCAAGGCTACTCTCACTGAACTGGAGACATGGGTCCAGGTTAATAATCCTGATATTCTAGTGCTATCGGATACCTGGCTGAAACCTTCTGTTCCTGATCAAAACTGTGCGTTACCAGGCTATTTCATGCACCGGACAGACCATCCCTCCACCAAAAGAGGGGGTGGTCTGGCACTGTTTTACAAGGCTCACATGGACACCACTCTCCATCCTACCCCTCCTCTCAACTACTGCGAGGCTCTACATGCCCTATTACTCCTCGGGGGGGTGCCAAGAAGCTGCACATATTTGGAACCTATATTCCTCCACATAATAGCAAGCTTGGTCTTGAAGAGATTGTAGATCTTGTCCCTGTCTTGACCAAAAATAATGAGGCAATCTGTCATGGTGATTTCAACCTCGACTGGCTTGGGCCAAACTCATCCTCTCTTGCTTCTACCATCAGTAAGGCCAACCTCTCCCAACTCATCTCTTCCCCACTCAGATTTCAGTGAATAGTCCCAGCTGCACTATGATTGACTGGATTCTCACAAACCGGAAGGATTGTTACTCCCCTGCTGGGGTTCTATCAGACTCAACCAGTGACCACTGCCCAGTCTTCTGTGTGTGTGGCGCTCCCCCTTCCTCACACCCACACAAAATTCTATAATTCGCTAATTTGCCTTACTGGACTCAGCTGAGTTCCTACTTGATCTAAATCATACTGACTGGTCTCCCCTATTTACCACCAACGACATCAACCTTGCCACAGACTATTTCAATACTACATTACTTGCCTTACAGCGCAAGCACATTCCATACTCCACGCGCAGGGTCAGAGGGAAGGTGACCAAGTGGCTGAAACACCCTCTCCTACAGCTGCTCAAGCAGCGTGACAAGCTATGGTCTAAATGGAAGTCCTCCTCCAATCCGGCTGACTTCGCTCAGTACTGGGGCCATGTGAAATACCTGCAAGCAATCAATACGGGTTGCCAAGAGTAACTACTACCGCGGACTCCTTCACTCTTCGACTACTGACCCCAGGAAATATTGGAATCAGATTACTGAAATAATGGGTAACACTAAGTCGTTGACTCCCAAAGACATGATATTAAATGACTCCCTCTGCAACAATGCCCAAACTATTGCTAGTGCCTTCAACTCGCTTTTCACCGAGGTTCCCAATATCTTCCCACCTTCTTCCAGTGGCTTCCTGCCTCCGCCCCCACAGCTCTGGGCATTCCCTCATCCCTGCCTAGACATTCTTAGGTTGCTACAGTCCATCCCCCGTCTCATGGCAGCGCGGATCAGATGGTATTGAACCCAGGATCCTCTGACTTGGTGCCCCACTCCTGTTGCTCGGCTGTTTAATCTGTCCATCAGCACCGCCACAGTGCCTACAGCCTGGAAATCTGCTAGGATTATACTGGTATTCAAGAAGGGTGACCCCAAAATTCTGTCCAATTATCGCCCTATTGCACTGCTACCTACACTCAGTAAGACACTGGAAAAACGTATTCACCATCAGATCTCTGCCCACTTACTGCAATTTGATCTTCAGTCACCGGCTCAACATGGCTTTAGGCCTGGTCACAGTACCACTACTGCTCTTACACAATTCTCTATTGACGTTAAGTCCAATACAGACAAAGGTCTAATTACTGGTGCAGTGTTCACTGACCTCACCAAAGCTTTTGATTTGGTTAATCACCCTCTGCTTGTGCACAAACTCCACTCTCTTGGGGCCTCTGGTCCTACCACTTCCTGGATTAGCAGCTACCGCTCAAACTGTTCCCAATCTGTCTCCTTCGACAAAGTCCTCTCATCTCCATCTCCTGTCTCCTGTGGCGTCCCACAAGGATCCATTCTCGGACCACTGCTCTTTTCCATCTTTGTCAATGACTGTCCTACTACCTTGACCCACTGCCACTCCATTATGTATGCTGATGACCTGGTGCTCTACTCTGCTTCCCATTCTACAGACAACCTCAATATTCACCTGTCATCCACATTCCAAAACATTCAATCCTGGCTCCTAAACAACTCAATCCTCAATTTACCAAAGACCTAGGCTATGCTCTTTGGGTCAGCCAGAAAGGTCCATACCGGGATCCCTAAGCTTTGCGTTCGCTGCTGTGATGGCTCTGCAGTCCTGTCCACAGACTCCTTTAAGTACCCTGGAGTGACACTTGATCCCGCCCTTGACTTTTCATCTCATATAAACAAGATATGCAGATCCGTTAACTTGAAGACTGGGGCTACTTGCCGAGTGCGTCACTCACATACTCCTGCTGCTAGAATCTCGGTAGCGAGAGTTGTCTTGCTCCCTAGGCTACAGTATGCCTTCCCCATCTTTTCCCATGCTAACCTTGGAATCCTTCATAAATGGGGCCCTGCCTACAACAATATCTGCGGATTTGCTCTATTGGCTGCTTGCCTCATTCACCACTGTCTCCTGTACTCCACCCTTCACTGGTTACCCCACAACCCCGCGTCAATACTCTGGGCTGCTTTACTGATCATGACCAGACACCTCACTCCCAAAACCATGGCGCTATGCTCACCCCAGTGCCTCACTCCTGCCTACTGAGAGCCTCACACTCCACCCTGTTCGCCATCCCGCACTGCTCTACCAAAATGAGGGAACAAGCTTTCTCCGACTTCGCCCCCAAATTCTGGAACTCTCTACCTCCCAGTCTGATGTATTTCTGGTCTCACTCCTCCTTCAAAACTGCACTCTACTCCCACCTACGAGCACTTGATTCCTGTGACTGTAATGTATCCCCTCCACCTCCTCTCTAGCCTCTTCCTAAAGCTTGTTTTTCTGTTCTCTAAATTGTTAAATGTATTTTGTTCTTTGAATTGATGAATGCACTTTGCCTAAATGTCTGATACCTGCTCCCACCCATCTCTGTGAGGATGGCTACTACTAAATGTGTTTTTCTTTTCCTTGTCTATCCCTGCATGGATATCACATTGGTTTGCCTATTATTGCTTTGTACTTCACCACTGTCTTGTTTCGTTAACTGTATATTGTACTGTCCTGGGTGGTGCTTGAAAATAGGCAGGGTTTTGCCTAACACACCTAACCGATCGACAAAAGCTAAATAAATAAATAATACCATGCAGTGCACTCTCAGCTTCCCTTACAGCATGTCCCCTTGTATACCCTGCACTGCACTCTCAATTTCTCTTCTATCCCCTTGTATACCCTGCACTGCACTCTCAGTTTCCCTTATGTTCCCTTGTATACCCTGCACTGCACTCCCAATTTCCCTTATGTCCCCTTATATACTCTGCACTGCATTCTCAGCTTCCCTTCTGTCCCCCTGAATACCCTGTACTACACCCTCAGTTCCCCTTATGTTCCCTTGTATACCTTGCACTGCACTCTCAGTTTCCCTTATTCTCCCTTGTATACCCTGCACTTGCAGTTTCTCTTATGTCCTCTTGTACACCCTGCACTGCACACTCTGTTTCCCTTACGTCTCCTTGTATACCCTGTACTGCACTCTCAATTTCCCTTATGCCCCCTTGTATACTCTGCACTGCCCTCTCAGTTTCCCTTATGTCCCTTAGTATACCCTGCACTGCACTCTCAGTTTCCCTTATGTCCCCTTGTATACCCTGCACTGCACTTTCAATTTCCCTTATGTCCCCTTGTATAGCCTGCACTGCACTATCAGTTTCCCTTATGTCCCCTTGTACACCCTACACTGCACATGCAGTTTCTGTTACGTCTCCTTGTATACTAGCACTGCACTCTCAGTTTCCCTTATGTTCCCTGGTATACCCTGCACTGCACTCTCTGTTTCCCTTATGTTCCCTTGTACACCCTGCACGGCACTCTCAGTTTCCCTTATGTCCCTTGTATACCCTGTACTACACTCTCAGTTTCCCTTCTGTCCACTTGTATACCCTGCACTGCACTGCACTCTCAGCTTCCCTTATGTCCCTTGTATATCCTGCATTGCACTCTCAGTTTCCCTTATGTCCCCTTGTATGTACCCTGCACTGCACTCTCAATTTCCCTTTGGCCCCCTTGCATAACCTGCCCTGCACTCTCAGCTTCCCTTATGTCCCCTTGTATACCCTGCACTGCACACTTAGTTTCCCTTATGTACCCTTGTATACCCTGTACTTTACTCTCAATTTCCCTTAGAGCTGCCTTCCATAATAAACTCAAGAAAAAAGTTGTAACTTGAAATCCAGCAAAATGTCTGAAAGAGTTCCAAGCACTTTTGTGGGAAAAGTTAACCCCTAAAGTATGTGCCTCTTGGGAACTGGGTTAGTATCATCTCATAAACCATTCTCCTTTCATTTTGATTTTCAATTTATTGTCATGCTTTTATCATTTTAAAAAAGAGACATTTCAAACCATCCCCCAAAATGCAATGAAGCCCCTGCTTGGGTGTACAGAATTTGGTAATAAAGGGTCTAACAAAGATAGGCACCCTCTAATTACCCATCCAACGCTGAAAAGAAATGAGAAACTCCATTTTTTATATGCACTTCAGTGCAGCAGGATTATGGCATACATTTTAACTGTCACTGATGTTCAGGGTTGTCCCTGATTTTTGCCTCAAAAATGCCTTCTATCCCTCCTAAAAATAGCTTTTCTGTCACTGAAGAGTGGAGATCTGAAGCCTAAAATGTCACACATTTGTGTTCAGTCTAGTTCACCTAAAGAAAATGTATTTCACCCTAAGCCATGGGCTGTTACAGCTTCTTGGGCTGATGATGATGATTTTAAAGCTGTGTCCCTGATTTTGGGTCACTGTCCATGATTTTCTTTTTTAAAGGCTTGCTCCTGATATGTGGGGCAGGGGGCTGAGATGCATGGGTAATGGACCCAGAATCATTTAGTTAGCCTACTCATTCAGTTGTTACAAGTTGTCATTGGAGCTGGTGGTCCATGAAGTAAATTTTAAATTATGGGGAGTATAACAACAACAAAAGAAAAAAACAAAGTTAACAAGCGAAGGGTTACCGACCAGCTGAAACACAGAAAGATAGAAAGTGTTAGCCAAAGAGGACAGGTAGGCCCATCTAGTTTTCTCTATTTTCCCTCCCTAACACTATATCCTGGACCCTACTTAGTCACAGGTGTTCCTCTCTTCTCTCTTACGTCTATTTATAATACCCATGGGTCTATCCTACGCATGCTTGAAGCTCCCCTCTGTCTTCACCCACCCCACCCCACCTCTTCTGGCAGGCTATTCCAGCAGTCTACACCCTTTCTGTGAAGAAGTATAGTATATGTATGTTTTGTATCTTTTGTATTTTAGAATGCCTGTATGGAGAGGAAATAAACTGAACCAAACCTATGGACATTATCTTTTTGATGTCTCGCTGGTATGATCCCCATCTGGTTCAGGTGTACCTAGTTCCCTATCACCACCTGTAACCTGTTTACTAGTAGTTTGCTAAAATGTTTAAAATCCTGGTTCATGAGGGATATAGGCCCTTAGTTTATGCAATCTCTTTTATCTTTCCCTTCCTTAGGTATTATGAAAATCACGGAATCCCTTCATGAGTCAGGCACTGTTTTGGGGTCTTTAAACAGGCTGAAATGTAACAACAGAGGTTTGAGGTTATCTGCAAAAGCCTTATAAAAACTCCCTCTGCAGAGCCATCTGGCCCTGGGGCTTTACAATTTCTGATTTGTTTTATCGCTTTCTGAGTTTCTCCTTCTCTTACTGAGGTGTCCTGTAAACTTCTATCCTCCTCCTCTGAGAGTCTGAGGAGGGTAACATCTTCCAAGAAATATTCTACTGCTTCCTTATTTAATCCTAGTTATATGGAACTCACTGCCACCAAAATCCAGATTTATACACACTAAGCTCACTTCAAGTTAAGATGTTCACAAGCTGCTTTTTTTTTTTTTTATTTATTTAACAAATCGGAAAGACCTTTGAGCCAAGGGCTCTTTTACAGAGGTTCCACGTCAAGTCACAAGAATAGCAAATTACAATGGTTTCAGTAAGTAGTTCAACATAAGGAAAGTAATTACATAAACAAAAGAACAATATGGCAAGATTAATGTTACGTAAAGTGCAGCCACTGGCCTTGTCTGAAGAGGGGTGAAAGGGCTTACAAGGAGAGAAAGTACAGGGGATGAATTGGGGTGGGGGGTGGAAGGAGCAAAAAAGAGCAAGGAGGGAGATTCCACAATGACGCTTGAGCAGGAAAGATCCACTGGGTGAGGGGGTAGAAGGAGAGAACAAGGTGAGGAAACAGAGCAGAGAGGGGGAAGTGGGAGTGGAGGGGTAAAGGAAGGGGGGATGAAGTAGGATGAAAAGAGGGCAGGAAAGGGATAAGGGAGGAAGTGCTGTGAGTGGAATAGCACAGTAGCAGCATAGGGCTATACAGGGCCAAATGGCAAAAGAGAGAGGTCCCAGTGCATTTAGCTGTCAGCAGAGATTAGGTATAGCAGTCACAAGATTTATTCATTCATGTCTGGTGTTCCCCAGCTGCTGTCCTGAATCAGAAGGTATTACTTGAATGCTGAATCAACTGTTACCCTTGTTCTAGTCTTACTACATATCTTATCATGGTGTTCTATATTTGTTGAATATTTGTAATACTGTAATATCTGTAGTCATGTACGTAGAACCCAGAGTGTAGTGATTAGCGGCGAGTTCTCCAGCACCAGGGAAGTCATCAGCGGGGTCCTGCAGGGATCGGTGCTGGGGCCAGTGTTCAATGTCTTTATAAGCGACATCGGGGAAGGCATTAAAGGCAAAATATGTCTGTTTGCAGACAACACCAAACTCTGTGGGAGGGTGGGCACCAAGGAGGAGATATAGGACCTGAGGGAGGACCTTGCCTGACTAGAGAGATGGTCAGGAATCTGGCAACTTGGTTTCAATGCCAACAAGTGCAAAGTGATGCACACAGGGGCCAAGAACCTTTGGGCAGAGTATTACATAGGAGAGGTTCCCGTAAATATTTCCGAAGAGGAAAAGGATCTAGGAGTGGCAATTACAAGTGACCTGAAAGACACCTCCCAGTGTAAGAAGGCAGTGGCAAAGGCTAACAGGATGCTGGGGTGTACTGCAAGGGGATTCAGTAGCAGGCAGAACAAAGTTATTTACCACTGTACAGGTCATTGATGTGATCACATTCAGAATATGGGGTGAGGTACTGGCATCTATACCTTAAGAAGACATAAGAATGCTGGAAGGGGTCCAGAGGAGAGCAACCAAGATGACAGAGGGGCTACAGCATAGGTCCTATGAGGAGAGGCTGGTAGCCCTGGGGATATACTCCCTGGAGGAGAGGAGGCAGAGGGGGAATATGACAGAGACCTTCAAGTACATGAAGGGAATCAACAGAGTGCAAAAGGAGGGTCTCCTTAAAATGAGTGAAAACACCACCACTAGGGGGCTCAACCTAAAACTGATGGGGGGGTTCAGAAGGGATGTAAGGAAACATTTTTATATGGAGAGGGTGGTGACCACCTGGAATGAGCTGCCAGAGGAGGTGGTATCAGCAAAGATGGTGGGAGCATTCAAGGGGGCCTGGGACAAACATAAATGGAACCCTTGGGACCAAGGAAAAGGGGGGGGAGAGGGAAGGGTGGTTGGGGGGTAGGGTCAATGGCATAAGTGTAAGACCAGACCCTGCATTATTACGAGCAGACGAGATAGACCAGATGGTCTTCTTCTCCTGCCTCTTTTCGTATGTTCATATGCTGTTTTTACATAATCCTGGGACAGTACTGTAAATGAGCTATGTTCAATGGTCTTGCCCCTAATAAAATGAAAATGAAATCAAAACAGCATGCAGACAGTAACATTGAACATGTAACCCCCCTGCAAATGGGGGTTCCCAAAAGTCTTCCAGGAGCTTGCTTGAATGCTCCAAGCCTGAATGACGTTCGGCGTCTAACCCGTTTATTTGTGAGTGCTTTTAGAGCCTCTGGTACTGTCTCTTTAAGAGCTGTCTGCCTGCAGACATATTTAATTTGGATGGGGGTCTGTGTGTTTCCCTTCTTGAGTCCCACTCGAGCTGCTGCCAAATCGCTCCGTTTTGCCATCACTAAGTGGGCAGAGTGAGCACTTTTCAAAGATATAACTGTTTGCCAGACATCATTTAGAGTAATAACGAAAATACAGTTAGTCTAACCTCTTTTTCTTTGCAATCAGAACTGTGTTTGCCTAGTCCCCCATTCTAGTTTTGAACTGCTGAACTGGACCAATCAGTGTGGGGGACCTTTGAAATGGAGCCTGCTGCTGGCAAATCAGAACTTGGACTCTCATTGTGGAGCCAGCCACCTATGTACTGTATGGCCAATGCTTCTGGGAATTGTAGTTTGGACTTCGGTGCCTTTTTTCCACCAACAGGGGGAGTTTACTGTGAGTGACAGCAAAACCAGCCAACTGACTGGGAGGAACTCAAAGGAAATGCCCGGCTTTGTCTACTGGAAAGATCAGATGAGTTGTGACTGTGAAGAGGGAAGGAGCTCCGGGCTCCGCGCTGTTGAGTTTTCGCACGGAAGCCTCGGTGGGCCCTGAAGTTCGCCTACAACTGTTTGTGAGTGCCAGTGTGGACTGAATCAGAGTTGTAGGAGAAAGAAGCACCAGTAAGTGAGGAAACCAGGCTCACCCTGTAGAAGACTGGAGAAATTGTTGAATGCGCTCGGTCTGTCAGGAACTGAATCTCTGCTGTGTGTTCTCCCAGGTATTGTGCAGTAATTGCGATCGGGATAGCAAAGCAGCCTGCCTGGAATAGTGCTTTCCTTTTACATATAAATGTGTGTAGTGCTTGTGGGGAATCGCGTTTCAAATCCCCTGTACAGTGAATAGAGTGCATGATGCTGGAAGTAAACCCCAGCTTAATCCAGACTACATCCATTTGCTCTAAACTGCAGTGGGGTCCAGTCACAAGGACCTTGTCCACATGGTCTGCTCCTCCTGGCAATCCAGGACAATCTGCCTTCCATTCAGTTTAAGCATTGAATTTGTGAGTACAAATCAGGGTAGCTCCCTGCCATCATCTAATTGCAAGTGTTCCATCTGATTACTTTTCCTTTCTTTCTTCACGAACTGAGCCTACCGGCTCCGGATTACAAAGTGGGTATTGTGCATGCATTTTCCATCCTCAGGGCCCCAACCAGCTGCACCAAATAGGCTAGCCTCTTATTGCCTGGGTACCCAGTAAGAGTGGCATTTGGGACATTTGGGACTCTGAAATATGTGCACAGTATAACCTGATTTCCCCGTCCTTGTTACTATCCCCTAAATAAATCAGATTTGGTTGCTTAGCAAAGTTACACTGCTTGAACTGTGTGTCTATGTTGAATTACTGTACAGTGGTTATTGTATAACTGCATCATACTTTACAGGGGGTCCCCAGAGTCAAGCTGATTGAATCAATCCTGGGGGTAAGTGTATATTGCAAGGGTACTGTGACTGATTTGTGTGGGCCACTAGTGGGAAGAAAGGGGGGTTGCAGTGACCCAGAGGGCTGTGACCAAGTCATTTCAGACTGTCTTAACCCCGACCTCTGGGTGGAGGCACCCGCCATCGGATCCAGGCCCCTCAACCTGTTAGTGGCAAATCAGGCAGGGGTAGTAGCCCTTGGGATAGCGCCACCTAGGGGTTACAAACAGAAAAAATAATATTTTATGGGCTGATCCAGTGGGCCAGCAGGGTATCACTTTGTGACCAGGGAGATGGGGGGTTTGCATGTGAACAGAGAAGGGTAGGGTGGTCCCAAGACGCTCCGAGTCCTGTCTCGGGTCAGTATAAAAAGTAACGTGGAGGAGCTATAGCACACCTAAAGTGTTAGCACAACCAAGAACTAAATGCATCTCTACTCCACCTAGAAACCACAAGTTCATATTCACCACTATCAGTTCCTCGACCAAGTGACTAGAAGCTGACGTTTCATGGTCACACACCTCATTTTCTAGATAATGGTGATAATTCTTATTTTTGTACTTCCTTATTAAACACTTAATATCTTCTGCATATAGTAACAGCATTGTTTTCATCGGCCAGTGGGTCCTTTTTTAAGAGTGGCACTGCCTCTAGTTAGTTCAAAGTATGCTGTACTTGGGCTATCTGATGGCCCAGCAGGTAGTGCGTTACCCTCCCGTGCTGGTGACCCAGTTTCAGAAGCGGACATGGGAGCTGGATCGGGCTGCTGGGAGGGGCCGGGATGATGCTGGCGCTGCAGCGCTCCTAGATGCAAAGGGACAGTGCTGGGTTCCACCGCTACAGCAACCCCTGTGGTGGGCCAGGGAGCCTGCCTCCTCCCAGAGGGCTCTCTACTTGCGTGGAAGGCCTGTCGGGACACTGTCTAGTGTCAGGGGAGGTGGCAGGACTAGAGGTCAAGATCAAAAACTCCTTATCTCCCAGACCGCCTGTATGATAGCCACCACTACTCTTGGGCCCCGCTCCATGTGATCCCCACAGGCCTGATGGTGGGCGGCATGGTTGATGTGGCTGGGAGGTTGCTGGATGGGCCTGAAGTCAGGCAGCAGTGGCCGTCCAGAGAACAAACAGCTATACGTGTAACCCCCCCTACAAATGGAGGTTCCCAAAAAGTCTTCCTTGAGCTTGCCTAAATGCTCACTGCCAGGCTGGTGTTCTGCGTTTAGCAGTTTAAATGTGATTACCAGAGCCTGTATAGCCTCTGTGTACTGTCTCTTGAAGAGCTGCCTTATTGCAGCCTAAGTAATCTGAGAGGGAGCTCTGCTGAAAGATGTAACTATTTGCTGAAAATCATTTAGAGTGATAATAATAATGTAGTTTGTCTAACCTGCCTTCTTTATAGCAAGGACTCTTTTGTTTTTCTCCACTATCTTGGTCCTGGACTGCAAATCGGACCAATTAGTTCTGGTGGGACCTAAAATGTAGCCAGACTACAGGAGCTGTCTGAAGTCAAAATCTGTAGGAATTGTAGTTTTGAACTTTTTGTGCCTTTTTGCAACTGAAGGGGGAGCTCTTGCTTTGACTGACAGCCAAATCAGCCAACCGAATCTTTTGGATCTTGGGGAAGTCTCGGGCTGCTGGCAGTTTTCAGTTAGTTCTGAGCGGGGAACTGAAATAAGAAGAGCTCAAGTGTATTTGGGCAGCAATCCTGAGTGGATTCGCATGGGAAAACTGTGAAAGGGCTGAGTTTTTGGCTTGCATGTCTGCCGGCTGCTCCTGAGAAGGAGAGAAGAGAATTATTTTGGACTAAATCCAAGTTTGTGTGACTAAAGTAAGCTACTGAAGTGGGCCAGGCTCAACCTGAAGAAGACCGAAGATTTTGCTGAATGCGATCGGCCTGTCAGGAGTCCAGCTACCCCTAAGCTTCCGGTATGTTCAGAGACTTTGCAATTGTGACCGGGGAGCGCTTTGCCTGGCACAGTAGAATTCCCGTACATGTAAATGTGCTATGAGCTGCTAGTGGGTTGTGAGTTAGTTCCCCATTGTGTGAACTGTGTTCTGCCTGCTGGAAGCTGTATCCAGCCCAAAACGGACTGCATCCGAATTTGTCTCCATGCGGTCTGGGCCTTGCCAGACTGGCCCAGCCAGACTACCCACTGCACAGAGAAGCCATTGACAAGAGACCTGCCTGGGGATAAGCCCCCTGCTCCACGCTTGAACAGGAACGACGCCTCTGCGACTCGTGTGGGCCCTGCTTTTCCAGGCATTCCAGATCAACCACCTGCAGTCTCGATTTTTGTCCCGCCTGTGTCCAGTCTTGGGTATCGTGAGTAAATACCAGGGTAGCTCCCTGCAACAACAGCTTAATCTGAGTGTGTCATCTGATTGTCTTGTTGTTTAGTTTCCTTTATGAGCTGAGCCCTCTGGCTCCGGATTACAAATACTGTATACTGTGCATGTTGTGTTTTCCATCACAGGGCCCCAACCAGCAGCAACCCTGGGCAACAGCCCTGGCTAGCCCATCTCTTCTCTACCTGGGTACCCAGAGGTGTGACTGTGTGGGGGGGACTCAAAGCGCATGCATAACTGCTTGATTGATATAACCTTTAAGCTAATTAACCTGATTTTGTCCCTTCCTTGTTCAATTCCCCTGAATAAATCAGATCTAACTTTTTCTGCATGCAATCTGACTGTGGTTCCAGTTTGTGCTCAAAGTACTGCACTGTTGCTATTTGCTGTGCATAACCTTGTTTTACAGGGGGTCCCCAGGGTCGAGCCAGAGGAACCAGCCCTAGTGGTAAGTGCAAACAGTGTGGGTAATTGTATGGTGTACCAGGGGTATTGTGAAAGTGATTACAGTACAGTGTTCAGGCCACTAGAGGGGAAAGGGGGGGTTACAGTGTCCCGGAGGGCTGTGCCCAGGTTAGCTTGACTACTACCAACCCTGATCTCAGGGTGGAGGCACCCATTTCATAACTCAGGCCCCTTAACCTGCTACTAGCCAAACAGGCAGGAGTAGTAGCCCTTGGGATAGCGCAACCTAGGGGTTACATATGGAAAAGAAAGAATGCCGAACTGTGAAACTGTCTCCTTGGTGAGAGGAGCTTCTCTACTGGTTGTAAATGAATATGAACCTGTGAGTTCTTGATGAAACAAAACCGCGTTTCGTTCCTGGTTGTGCTATTTGCATTGGAGCCCTATAATCTCACTATGGGGCTGGCTGGGAGCGAAGTGTGTCATGGAAGGAGGCTCTTGGGAAGGGAGGGCAGAGAATGCCCTGACATTCACCAACCCCGCGGCAGTCAACTACGGCCAACACAGGGGTTGAGTTGTGAAGCCTGTCGCTTGCCAGACCCTCAGTGCCAGAAGAAGGGTACAGTCACTGCCACCCCATCGCTGAGGTGGGGAAGAGGGGGAACAAAAAGGAGAAAAACAGGGAATAAAAAAGGTTCATATTTCAGGAATGGTGTTTTGGACTGATTAACAGTCAGAACCATTGGTCCTGTAACCTTAACAGCAAAACAAAAGGTAATAAAATGTTATTTCACACTTACAGGTTTCACTGTCTGCATACTGTTTTGATACCAGACAAAACAAATTCTACTGCAGACTTGGAGTTCTGGTATGTGTCAGTGTTTCCATTTGGATCTAGTAGTTAGTGGGTATGTGCAGTCTGGAGTTAGACACCTGTGCAAACAAAGAGCTTCAGGTTGTATAAAGCTATAGCAATGTAGATGCAGTTTGTTTCATGTTATACTTCTCAGACTCCCGATCCCTACAAGTCGGGATTTCCTCTGGGTATTGTGACATTTCTTTCTTTTTTATTGATTGATTTATTGGATTTCAGGAGGGTGGACTTCAGGAAAATGAGTGAGGTTCTAAGGAGCCGTCTGGTGGGCATCAGAGAAGATATGGGGGTGGACCAAAAGTGGTCCATCATTAAGGAAGGAATACTGGTTGCCACAGATGAGTGTGGTAGACTCGGGGAAAAACACAAGGGCCAAAGCGCCCAACTGGTTCAGTTCTGGGTTGCCAAGGCAGTAAGGGAAAAGAGGTTGGCCTATAGAAAATTCAGGAAGACCAAGAGAGAGGTGGATAGGGAAAATTACCTAAGGTTGGCTAGTGAGGCAAGTAAGGAAGTCCGGCAAGCAAAGGCACAGAAGGAGCTGCAAATTGCTGAAGGAATTAAGAAGGGGGAGAAGGCTTTCTTTCACTATATAAGTGAGAAAAGGGACAAGAAGGAAGGTTTGTTAGGCTTAAGAAAGGGGTGGAGTGGGTGGAGGATATTGGAGGAAAAGCAGAGATACTAAATGAATATTTCTGTTCTGTCTTCACCATGGAGAAGGATGGACCAGTGCCTCCAGGAAGGAAAAGAGGAGCAAGGGGGGAGGGAAATACAGACATAGTGATAGAGGAGGATAGAGTGAGGGAGGGTCTGCTGGCATTGAAAGTGGACAACTCACCAGGCCCGGACAGAGTACATCCAAGGGTACTAAAGGAACTGGCTGAGGAGCTGGCAGGGCCACTAGCAGACCTATTTAATAGTTCACTAGAGTCGGGCGTGGTACCACAGGACTGGAGAACAGCATATGTAATGCTCCTTCACAAAAGTGGTCCCAAGGATGATCCAGGGAATTACAGACCAGTCAGTCTGACCTCCATTGTGGGAAAGCTCATGGAGACCATACTAAAGGAAAGGTTGGTGGCATATCTAGAGGAGCATTGTCTCCAGGATGAGAGACAGCAAGGGTTCATGGGGGGAGATTGTGTCAAACAAATCTGATTGACTTCTTTGACTGTGTCACTAAGAAGTAGACAGGGGCCAAGCAGTAGACATCCTCTATTTTGATTTCAGTAAGGCCTTTGACTCTGTGCCCCACAAAAGGTTGACCAGGAAGTTGGTGGATCTTGGAATTGGGGAGAAGATGGCCAGATGGGTGGAAAACTGGCTGAGGGACAGAACCCAGAGGGTGGTGGTGGGGGGTAGAGTTATCTGGCACCAGAGATGTAACCAGTGGGGTCCCACAGGGCTCCGTGCTGGTGCTAGTGTTGTTCAATGTCTTCATCAATGACATTGGGGATGGCATTAAAGGCAAAATGTGCCTATTCACAGATGACACCAAGCTCTGTGGGAGAGTGGACACAGCTGAAGGGATACGGAACCTACAAGAAGATCTGGAAAAGCTGGGGAGGTGGTCTAGGATCTGGCAACTTGGCTTTAATGCCAAGAAATGCAAAGTTATGCATATTGGAGCCAAGAATCCCAGGACAGAGTATTACCTGGATGGAGTCCGAGTAGCTGCATCAGAGGAGGAGAAGGACCTGGGAGTGATGATCACTAGTGACCTGAAGCACTCCACACAGTGCAAGAAAGCAGCAGCAAAGGCAAACAAGATGCTGGGATGCATAGCTAGGGGGATCAGTAGTAGGAGAGAAGAGGTTATACTGCCCTTGTACAGGTCACTGGTAAGGCCGCATCTAGAGTATGGAGTTCAGTACTGGTGCCCGCACCTCAAAAAGGACATTAACCTGCTGGAGAAGGTACAGAGGAGGGCTACAAAGATGATAGCTGTTCAGCAAGGCAAGGCATAAAAGGAGAGGTTGAGGGCACTGAAAATGTACTCCCTGGAAGACAGGAGGGGGAGAGGGGGAGGGAGAGGGAGAGAGAGAGAGAGAGAGAGAGAGAGAGAGAAAGGGACATAATTGAGACATTTGAGTACTTGAAAGGGATAAATAATGTTGATAAGGAAAGTCTCTCTTTAAGCTGAGTGGCAACCATATCATGAGGGGGCACAGTCTTAAGCTGGAGGGTGGGAGGTTTAGGAGGGATGTCATGAAGCACTTCTTCACATAAAGGGTAGTGGGCACTTGGAATGTGCTGCCAGAAGAGGTCATCTCATTAAAGACAGTGAGCAGCTTTAAGAGAGGCTGGGATAGGCATAGGGGGAAGATAAGAATCATGGGTAGGGAGGATGGGAGGAGTGGGGGGAGAGAGGGCAGGGACATTAGTTCAAGCTGTGGACCCTTCAATACAAGCAGACTTGATAGACCAAATGGCCTTCTTCTGCTGGCTTGTTCGTATTAATCAGGTAAATGCACTTAAATACCTATTTTCAGACATGACCCTGGAGAGTACATGCCAAAATACAGTATATAACAATGCAGTGAGACCCAAGAGCCAAATACTGTATTGAGTGGCATACAACATGGAACAAAGGAGTACACTAGTGCCCAAACAGTGAAATATTGCAGCAACAAAGAAAGATATGTAAACAAACTAAAACAAGGTAGCACAGCATAAATTACCAACACAAAGTTCAAAATTAACAACAGTTAATCAGTTAAGCACAGTTACATATATTACAGGCATTCAGATACCTTTGTAGTTTGTTTCTTTTAAATGTTTAGACGATCGTGTCTGCTTTTTTTTTTCTCTCTCTCGAGTTCTTTGTCTTTTCCACTGGTCCAACAGGACAGGACTGCCATAGAATCACAGAAACATAGAATTTGACACCAGATAATGACTGCTTGGACCACCCAGTCTGCCCATTTTTCCCTTCCTACAGTGTCACCGCAGACCCTACATGATCTCCCCCTTATTTTCCACTAAGAATCCCTCATGCCTATCCCATGCATTCCTGAACCCTGCTACTGTTTTAACCCCTACCACCTCTGCCAGAAGACTGTGCCAGGCATCCACCACTCTTTATGTGAAAAAGTATGTCCTCACATCTTTCCTGAATGCACTCCCCTCCAGCCTCACTGCATGTCCCCTTGTTCTTGATCACCTTTTTTCCTGAAAAATATTCCCCTCCTGTACCTTATTTACTCTTGTGAGGTACTTAAAGGTCTGTCATATCCACCCTCTCCCTCCTCTCTTCCAGGGTGTACATATTGAGGTCCTCTAGTCATCCTCGTAGGGCTTCTGATGCAGATCCTGCACTATTTTAATTGCCTTCTTCCGGACAACCTCCACTCTGTCTGCATCCTTCCAGAAATGCGGTCTCCAGAACTGGACATCGTATTCTAGATGGGGTCTCACCAGTGATCTATACAGAGACACCACCACCTCCCTCCTTCTGCTGGCGATACCCTTCCCTATGCACCCAGGTATCCCACCGGCCCTCCCAACTGCCTTGTCGCACTGCCTGGCCACCTTTAGGTTGTCAGATATAATTCTCCCCAGGTCTGTTTGCAGTTTGCTGGTCGTCACTACCTCTTCTGCCATTTTATACTCCACCTCTGGGTTTCTGTGCCCTAAGTGCATGATTTTGCACTTTTTTTGTATTGAAACCCAGCTGCCATACACTTGACCAATCCTCAAGTTTTCTCAGGTCTCTGCACATTCTTTCCAGCCCCCCGCACCCCCTCAGGAGTGTCCACCCTATTGCAGATTTTGATGTCAACCACAAAGAGGCAGACCTTCCCTTCTGGCTCCTCTGCTGTGTCACTTATAAAGACATTAAAGAGGACCAGTCCCAGCACTGATCCCTGAGGCACACCGCTGGTCACCCTCCCTTCTCCTGAGTGAACTCCATTTATCACCACCCTCTGTCACCAATCCTTTAACCAATTTTGTACCCAGTTTACCACCTTCGGACCTGCCCCATAGCTGCCCAGCTTCCTTACAAGTCTCCTACGTGGAATGGTGTTGAAAGCCTTATTTCAATCTAGGTAGGCCATGTCTACCACGCCATCCTGCTCTATATCCCTGGTCACCCTGTCAAAAAAAATCCATCAGATTCATTTGACATAACCCCGCCCATAAATCCATGCTGCCTCTGGTATTGTAACCCACTGGATTCAAGACACTCCATGATCCTTTCCTTCAGCAGTGTCTCCCTTAACTTCTCCACCACCGATGTCAGGCTGACTGGCCTACAGTTGCCAGCTTCCTCCCCGCTACCACTTTAGTGAAGCAGGACTATATCTACCCTCCTCCAGTCCTCCAGAACCACTCCTGTTTCCAGTGAGCTGTTAAACAGGACTGGTGGAGGTACAGCCAGTACCTCCCTAAGCTCCCTCAATATCCTTGGATGCACTCTGTGTGGCCCCATTGCTTTGTCCACTTTCACATTTGTGAGTCCCCTCAGGACTCTCTCCTGTGAAAAAGGACTAATGTCTACCTCCCTTCCTTCCTCTTTGAACATTGAACAAAATTATTTGTTCAGGGTATGTGCCTCTTCCTGGTCCTCATCTGCACAGTCCCCCCCCCTCCCTCTCTTAACCTTACAATCCCTCTCCTAGTCTTCCTCTTTTCACTTATACACCTAAAAATGTCTTGTCCCCTTTGTTACCCCTTCCCTTTGTGTCTTCAGTCTCCTTACTAATTTCCCTACCTCTCACTGTTTCTCCTGATACACCTCCCTTTACTCCTCCCTTTGTGTCTTATTCATACCTTCTAAATGCTATCTTTTTTTTTTTTAATTTAGCTTTTTGGTCCCTGTCACCTCCTCCCGCTAACTGGCGTCATGGACACACATGTTTTTTTTTCAGATTTCTCCCCTGAACCCCCAACCCCACCCCCTGAGGCCCTGGCACACTGCCGTGTGAGCATGTGGAGGCATGCTCGCACCCCATGGTGCCAACTCGGCTCCTTCCACCTCCCGATACTTTGCCACCCCCTCTCCGCCTATGCTACCGCAGACCTCCACCTGGTAGGAGCAGAACTGAGGGCGCCAACCCACCCTCACCACCCTCAGGAGAAGAGAGCTGCCCGCTGGCATACTCAACCCTGCTCTGCCCTCCCCTCTAAGCCAGCACCCTGATGACCCGAGGTCATTCCCGAACCCGGATCGCCGGTGTAGTGCGAGGTAAGGCTTCCAGCGCCTCAACCCTCTGCGCCACTGGGCCGGCTTAAATGCTACCCTTTACCTTGTCAGCCACTTCTTTCGAGAATCATAGCGTTCTCTTTTTCCTCTTGCATTTGCTCACTTGCTTTGTACAGAAGTTTGCTGCCTTCACAATGTCCCCGTTTAGTTTCGCCCACTGTTCTTCCACCCCACCCAGGCCATACTCCCACCAGGTCATCCCTGAGGCATTCAACCATCTCTTTAAAATCTGGCCTCCTTAAGTCCAGGACCCTCGCCCTTGTGTGGTTCGATTCCACTACTGTCCTTATGTTGAACCACACTGTACAATGCTCACTGATTCCTTCCACTTGGACAGTAAGTATGTCCATTAGGAGGAGCAGCTAAATCCCCTGACCCCTCCCCCCACCGTGGACCTCAGGACGTTACACCATAACACTCCACCATGTTATTCTGCCCCCCACCCACGAGATGGGAACCTGCAATTTAGCACCCATGCAGGTAAGTCCCATTATCCAGTCCCCGGTGGTGAGAGGCAAAGGTACCTGGGGCTTCCCTTGGGATGGAGGCAGAATGCTGTCATTGGACGTGGACAGCTTTGTCTCATCTGCCCACCCAGTGACCTATCCATTCTTTCAGCTTTCTGTAAAAGAAGAGTGCAGTGACATCTATGATACTGGCACACCTGATGCACCATTGGAGTTCACACATCCCGTATGCCATTGTTGACTGCACGGTACAGCGGCGTGGGAGGTGCAGCCACTCACCCAGAGGAGGGGGGTATCTACAGAATGTCATGTATTCCTTCTGCTCCTACTGGCCAACCTGGTTTCATTCTCCTAGAATTGCTGCCAGGCCACTGGCATGGAACTGTACTACTGGGCCTGCGATCCCTGGATGCAAGTGCTCTGCCCCCGTGATCCTCCAAGCTGGTCTCCCTTCAGGGCTGCTAGATCTAAGTTCCCTGGAAGTCCTGCAGAGGGTTGTGCCCAAACCACCCCAGAGTAAGAGAATGTGAGATGTTTTGACCAACCTACTGCCTGACTACAAAGGCACTATGGGGTGGGATGCAAAAACGCATTGCTGGCATGGCAAGTGACTCCGCAGTCATTGTGCTATTAGGCAGCTTAGTGCTGGCCTGCTTCTATGTCGTCTTCCAGCTGGGAAGAACTTAAGTACAGTGGG
The DNA here is from genome assembly GCA_016271365.2 of Neoceratodus forsteri. Taxonomy (NCBI): domain Eukaryota; kingdom Metazoa; phylum Chordata; order Ceratodontiformes; family Ceratodontidae; genus Neoceratodus; species Neoceratodus forsteri. Next base: position 458,796,489 of record JADMNL010000022.1, on the reverse strand, counting down.
CAGCTGTATATGTTAGCTGACAAACATGTGACCGTATTGTTTATTTAAGCAATAATGCCCGACAGGGTGTGTGTTGTGCTGCGATAACATCACGCCTCAGGTGGTTAGGCACGAGGCTACAGGCCAAGTGCGTCCAATATCTGAGGCGTGATATTATCCCAGCACAACACACACACCCTGGAGGGCATTATTGCTATTACACAATGGCTCGTTGTTCTACAGAAAAAAAATCATATTCAAAATTTTTTTGTTAGTGTGGAAAAATATTTTTGTTTCTTAAGTGAAGATTGAATCATGGGACTCCAATGCAATCAGTCAGGAGGTTCACAGTGCTGAGACTAGTGTAACCCCTAGATGGCGCTATCCCAGGGGCTACTACCCCTGTCTGATTTGCCACTAACAGGTTGAGGGGCCTGGATCCAATGGCGGGTGCCTCCACCCAGAGGTCAGGGTTTGCAATAGTTAAACTTACTTGGTCACAGCCCTCTGGGACACTGCAACCCCCCTTTCTTCCCACTAGTGGCCTACATAATATATCAGAATTACCTTCACAGTAGTTATTACTTACCTCTCAGGGCTGTCTAGGCCCTGGGACCTCCTGTAAAATAAGATAGTGCAACAATCATAGTACAATACTTAAATATAGACAAATACCTCAGGCAGTATAACTTTGCTGAAACAAGCAGCTCTGATTTATTTAGGGAATATAACAAGGACAGGGAAATCAGGTTAATTAGTACTTCTTCTCATCTATATGGCTCTGTGCAGGCCTTTAATCCCTACCAGTTACTGTCCCTTGGGTACCCAAGCCCTAGTGGCTAGTCCAAACTGTGGCAGCTGGTAGGGCCTTTCACACAGAGAAAAGAAAATTAGTTAAACAGTCAGCAGTACAGTAATTCTATTTTGGATTCAATGTGGCAATTCAGCAGGGAGCGACCCTGAATTAGTACTCACGACCTCCAAACAAGATAGGGTCCTTCAATGTCAAGAGGGCTACTCTGAGCTCCACGAGACTCCTCACACATTTATATGGCAAACTGCAACAGGCAAAAGTCCTTTAATGGCAGCAGGATTCACTTGAGGTACACAAGCCTCTTCACACATTTATATGGTAAAACAGAAAGTACTATACCAGGCAGGCTGCTTCTCTATCCCGATCGCAATTACTGCACAATACCCGAGAACACACGCAGATTCAGTTCCTGACAGACCGAGTGCAATTCAGCAATTTCTCCAGTCTTCTACAGGGTGAGCCTGGTTTCTACTCTTCAGATATCCTTTGATTCTCTTCAGGATGGATTCAGTCCTAACAAGCAGTTACACAAGCTGCAGACGGAACTCTGGGCCCTACACACGTTTCCGACTAAAACTGCACACTGAAAAGCACAGGGCTCCTTCCTTCTTCACTGCCAGAGCTCAAACTGAAACTCCAACAGACAAAACCGGCACTTCTTTGAGTTCCTCCCAGTTCTTGACTGGATTGGCTGTCACTCACAATAGACTGCTCCTGTTGGTCCAAAAAGGTCCAAGTCTAAAACTACATCTCCAGAGTCACTGCCCATACAATCCTCTTGTGGCTGGCTCAGATTATGAGTCCAAGTTCTGATTCGCCCAAGGCACCATTTTGGAGCTAGCTTACCTCACACTGATTGGTCCAGTTCTGCAGTTCAAAACCAGAATGGGGAACTAGGCAGACACAGTTCTGACTGCAAAGAAGCAGGTTAGACAAACTGTAATTTCATTATTACTCTAAATGATTTCTGGCAAACAGTTACATCTTTCAGATGGGTTCCCTTTGCACTCCTAGTGACTGCAAAATGGAGTGAATTGGCAGCAGCTCGAGTGGTACTCAATCAAAGAAACACACAGTCCCCATACAAACTAATTATGTCTGCAAGCAGACAGCTCTTAAAGAGACAGTACCAGAGGTTCTAAACACTTCTGATAAATGGCTTAAACGCCAAACACCATTCAGGCTTGGAGCATTCAAGCAAGCTCCTGGAAGTCTTTGGGAACCCCATTTGCAGGGGGTTACACCCTTCCTGGCTTGGGAAAGCTTGACCTGTCCAAGTCAAGTACCCCATGTTTTCAACTGCAACCATATACATTTGCATTAGGCCCGCATATGTAATCATCAGTCAATATATCATTTTACCAAGAACACATTTCTGAAACATTGCAGTACGTCCTCTTTTACACAGTATTACATACATTGTACCATAACAACTCGTTATTACCTTTGTACATGAAAACCTAGAGAGGGGCTCCTTCCTATCAGGTTACCTTGGGGGCTGGATGGGGCAAGGGCACCATACTTAGAGGCAACACAAGTAACTTGAGTTAGCACTGACGCCAGTTTGGGCAATGAGCTCGGGGACATACACTCCTTTATGGACAACATTGAGAGGCAGATCCACTGTGCCCAGGAATCATAACTGAGGTGCACCACAGGCTTTACAGCTCGACCAGTCTTTCTGGGGGAACTGTTACAGTCTCTGCACTCTGAGCCTCATTTTCAGCATTGTCCTCACTTGTCAGGGAGTCTCCATGGGGGTAGAGAGGCTAGAACTTGGGGCACTTTCAGCTACAGGAGTTACAGTTTCTGAGTCCACAACATTTGGCTTCAGTGGAGAGCTTTCGGACACTGGCAGTGGACTGTCAGGGCACTCAAAATACTCTTCTTGTTCTGGTGTATCACCAGTCTGACTTAATCCATCATTTTCCTCCCGAAGCTCAAACAGTTCAACCATGCACAATGATTCCATTTCATCTGATCTGATGTTTTGCACTTCACTTTCTGGGAGCATTGGCTCCAGGGACTAAGCTGGGGCTTGGACAGTCCAGAAGGCCCAGCTTCATCTCCAGTATTGACTAGGGATTGCCCCAAAACAATTGACTCAGTTCGTAAGAAGGATAGTATTCAAAGTCTCTCACTTTCTTCCGATATGGACTGACAGTCATGCTCAACTGGGATTTGTGGAGGGAACACTTTAACTCTGCTTCTGTAGGTGCAGACTTTCTTGATCTTTTCTTAGCAGCAGCTCTAGTCACTGGGTCCAGAGGGGATCTTCTAGGGGCTCAGACTCAATTAGATTTGTCCAATGGGCAGTAAATGATTTCTATGCATTGTTTTTACATCTTTTGAATTATTCTCAGGCCTTACTTTGTACACTGGCAGATCATCTAGTTTGCCCACTACAATGTGAGGGAGATGGTGCCATCTGTCAGCAATCTTGTGCTTGCTATGCAGTCCCAGATTTCTTAGCAATACCCGATCTCCCTCCTGGAGTTCCTGTGCTTTCACCTTTTTATCATACCTTTCTTTGTTGGCCAGATTTCTTTTGGCAGCCATGGTTTGAGCCAGTTGGTACGCATGAGTTAGCTGGGCCTTTAACTTTTGCACATACTGTAAATAGTTGTCAGCTTGAACCCCATCAGAGAGACCCTAAAACACACATCTACCGGTAGTCGAGCTTTCTTTCCAAACATCAGGCGGTAGGGGGAGAACCCAGTGGCATCACTTTTGGTAGTTATAAGCATGTACCAGGGTGCTAATTTGTTGGCTCCATCTAGTCTTGTCCTTTGGGTGCAGGGTGCCTAGCATATCTAGCAAAGTGCGGTGTTGAAACATTCAGGCTGTGGGTCCCTGGGGGTGGTGAAGAGTGGTTCTGGACTTTCTCACTCCCCACAGAGAAGCATCTCTTTGATCAGACGACTCTCAAAGTCTCCCTTGATCAGAATGGATTCTTTTGTGGAGCCCCATAGTGAACAAAAAGTTTTCTACAAGTACTTTGGCTACAGTGGATGCTTTCTGTCTTTGTGGGGAAAGCTTGGGCATATCTCGTGAATGGTCAGTGACCACCAGCACATTACTGATATTTCTTTGATCTGACTCCAAACTCAGAAAATCAATACAGACCAGCTCCATGGGTGCACTGGTGGTTATGTTAAGAGGGGCAGCCCTCTGGGGCAAAGCTTTCCTCTGTAAGCTTACGTATACAAGTTCGAATGTGTTGCTCCACATCAGCCCCCATCTTAGGCCAATAGAATCTGGATCTCACCAAGTCAAGTGTTCTGTCTATACCAAGGTGCCCCATGTGGTTGTGCAAGGACCTCAATACTGAGTCTCGAAGGCAGTGGGCAGCACCAGTTGTTGTTTGTCTACTTGTCCCTCTGTCTACTGTTTCTCTGTATAACAGTTTATTGATCAGTTTCAACTTAGGACCTTCTTTCTGTAACAGTGCAGTTCTCAAATCAGTGGAGTCGAATTTGGACACATCTTTTCCTGCATAGAGGGCTTCTAAAGTTGATTTGATCATAGGATCGCAGGATTGAGCCAGAATACTGTCATTGTCCAGCTGAGGCAGTGCACCAATGTCTATTGCAGAAAAGTGGCAATAAGCAGCAGGTATGCAATTCTCAGAGGGTCCCAAGCAATCCACCATGCAGTCCACTCGTCCGTGGACATTTGTTCCTCCCTGTCAAACTTCTGGCAGAGTGCCCAATGTCAAGTTCTGCCAATCGGACCCAATCATTCTGGGAACAGGCCTCCGGGAGAGCATCAGCATCTATGTGGTTCAGACCTGCTCGGTATTCAGAGCATAGTCATATGTAGATAATGAGAAAGCCACCTGTGGCCAGTGGCATCCAACTTAGCTTGAGGTCTGCACATAGATCAAAGGATTATTGTCAGTTTTACTAGTATTTTAGCCCCATACAAGTACTCATGGAATTGGTCAACAATAGCCCACTTCAAAGCTAGGAACTCTAACTTATGTACAGGATAGTTCTTTTCGGATGGGGTCAGACTTCTACTGGCAAAGGCCACTGGTCTCAGGCCATTCTCGTGCTTTTGGTACAACACAGCCCCAACTCTTGCAAGCTAGCATCAGTGTGCAGGATGTAGGTTTTTCTTGATCGGCATAGGCCAGCACTGGAGCATGGGTAAGTTGATATATGATCTCATGAAAAGTAGTCTCTAATCAGGAGTCCAGCGGTCCCAAATACTTCACTCGGATGAAAATACTCTTTCAGTCTTGAGGGACGCTGACTTTTGGTATTTTTGTGGGTTGGGGATACCCTTGAGTAAGGTTAAGTAAAAGGTGGATCATCTTGAATAGTCCTTTGATGAAATGTCATAATAACCACAAGAATCTTTGCAGTTCTTTAGATTTTTGGCTGTGGCCAGGTGGTCAAGGCCTCAACTTTACTTGGGTCGGTCTCTATTCCCTGGTGGATACTATGTCCCAATACTTTACTGATGTTTGAAAGAATTGACACTTATCAATGGACAGTTTAGGTCAAAGTCCTCCAGTCGGTCCAATACCTTAAATAATCTGCTTCATGTTCCTCCAGTGAGCTGCCAAACACAATAACATCATCTAGGGTATACCAGGCATCTAGTAAGTTCATGTCCCCCACTGCACGCTCCATCAATCGTTGAAAAGTGGCTGGGGCACCTGAAATCCCTTGAGGCATCCTCATGAATTCATAGAAGCCAAGCGGACAGATAAAGGCTGTCTTCTCACGGTCCTCTGGGCCATCGGATCTGGTAGTACCCACTGCGGAGATCCAACACAAGAGAACCACTTGCTCTCGCTTAGGGCAGTCCAAAAGTATCCTGAATGCGGGCATTGTACTGATCAGGGATAGTCCACTGCTATAAAAGTATAATCCACACACATCCTTACTGTCCCATTCTTTTTCCTCACTACCACAATGGGGAAGCATAAGGGCTTCTGGTTCTTTTAACACCAGCACTAACATCTCTTGCAGATGCCATCTCACATCATCTATGTCAGCAGGTGCCAGGCGTCGAGACCTCTCATAAATGGTCTTTCGTCATGCAGCCGGATATTGTGCTCAGCTCCTTGCACGCATCCTACGTCCCATTCCTTTAAAGAAAACACCTGGTCTCTCTGGCAAGCTTCTCACTGATCCTCACTTTGCATTCAGCTGGCAATGGGGAGTGGCAGAATCAAACAAGTCAGGCGTTCTCTGTCATTCTTCCTTGAACTCTATGCTGGGTAGCACTGCAGTGTCTGCACAATGCACATTAGCCAGATGCAACCTCTATTTACTCGAATGTCTCTTTTCAGACACATTATGAACTTGGACCATTACCCTTCTGGCATAAGCATGGGCTCTAGCGGGCAAAATACTGGACTTGACCAGCAGTCCTCTGGCAATTTTCCATCGCCTGGTGCATCCAACATTAATATTTTATTCTTAACATCCTTTCTGATACTGGACCTCTCCCTGTAAGGTACACTGGGCATTTGGCGCCAGGATCAGAGACTCAGGATCCTTCTTCCATACAATTCTGACCGGTTCCTCTGGTTCTATTTTTCAGCATCTCTCTGTGCCTCATAGGCCTTCTTAATTAAAGCCGGAACTCTTAAAGCTCTACTAGTCTTTGACCCCTGTTTTTCATAACACAACTGTGCCAGCCTTCCAATATGAGCATTTGTTCCAATCAACAAAGGACACCATCATACAGTCCAGTGGGGACACACCAAGGCCAGCCTCTACTTGTTCGCCACTCCAGCCAGAGAGGTGGGGAAAGACAGTCAAATTGGATGTACCCGGAATAGGGGTAGGCCTTCTCACTTAACCCTTATACATGCAGTCCTTCTAATGGTTGTAAGGGTACGCCTGACAAATGCTTCTGATACCAATCTTGGAACATAATTGTCACTTGGGAGCCACTGTCTAATACAGCTCTTGTAGACACTCCATTCACTTTACAGTGGTCTCCATGGAGGGACCCACTATTCTGGACCAGTCTGGAGAGGCAGTAGTGGGCCTGGGCACCAGACCCTACAACAAAAAGACGGAGTTAGCATTTTTGTGCCCTTACTGGGATCATTTGTGCACCTCTTAACCACTGATTTGTTCTCCAAGCTCCTTTGTAGCCAATATGCAACTTTGTCAGTGTCTTTTGGGACCCGCGATTCCCTCTTCATGTGCCCATCCTTCCCAATTATAGCAAAACATACTTTCTGGAGTTTGAGCTGGCTGGAGGCGCCACACTGGGAGCCAGGGCGGGGTACTACTAACTGGAAACCTTGGTGCCATCTCTGTCTGGGCGTGATAAGCATTTGGAGACATCTGTCAGTTTCTCCACTTCCATGGTCAAGGAATTGAGTTTGGGCTGTTATCAGCAGGAGATACATGGGTGGGTACCCCACCCCATAGCAGATGCAGTCAGATATAGGTCAGGGGCCTGCATTTGCAGGCGTGGCCTTCATAAAGGGACTGTTTTGAATTCCGGATCTCTCTCAACAGTTCGGCCCATTGCGACATATCTTTTTCCTTGTCAGAGCACTCATTGACTGTCAACCTCTGCCCCTGAACTTCACCTGATGGGTCACCCTCAGTCACTCGGGTCGTAGCCACAGCTGTTGGTGCAGGTCCCTCCCGAGGTCGCCTTTTCTCAACTCCTCAAATTTCTCTCATTAACTCATCATAGGAGGGTGGGGATTCCAGTCGATTTGCTAGGCGTAACTGAAGCAACAGCAGTTCTGAGAAGGGGGCAGACGTAAGGATTCTGTCCAGTCTGGTTCGGTCCAGTTCAATCGCTGGCAAACTACCCTTTCTGAGGCATTCTTGCAACAATTTTTCCAGCCGAGATGCATACACAGACAACAACCCCTTGGTACTGTTGTGCATTTCTTACTCCACCCTAGGTCCTCATCAGAATCTGGGCTCTATACACATTCTCCAAGGCCTCAAGATAGGCCTGTGCAGTCGCTCAGGGTTACTGGCCCTGCTTAGCACGGATGGTAGCCAGGGCAGGACCTCGAGGCTCACTAACCCTCTTTCGCTGCTTCCCGAGCATTGCCATTCTAGCACTTGGGGCGAACATAGTCTATCCAGGTCTCCCAGTCATCCTCCCTTGGGGGTGGGAGGTGCCAGAGAAGATCCTCAACCTTCGGTAGAGTCGTGACTAATGGCAGGTGCAGAAATTGGAGTCTGCATTGGTTCCAGCCACCATTACGGGCACTGGAGCGGGAGAGGGTGTTGGGAGAACACCCCAGGTGGCAAGAATAGTTCTTCAAGTCCTCCACAGTTTTCCTTCTCCCAGCAACCATTTAGCAAATTTCTCCTCAAAAGTTTCAGATAGTGGTGGGGCTCATTTCCCCGGTCTTTACTGTCCTAGTTATCACTCTCCAAGCAGTGAGGGCTCCTCTGGGTAATGGTCTGTGGCACTTTGAGCTATCTATGGGATCCTTAAACTCTACTAGGGCCAGAAAAGTGTGGGTGAGCAGATTAGCATGCCGACCCACCACCACAGGGTTTTGTAAACCTTCCACCTTGGAAAGTACTCTGTACAATGTCCGTATTGATACGCAAGGGATGTCCAGTATAAGCATAGCATTTTGGGGTCGATCTCCTCCCAGTACACCACTCCACCAGCCGTGCACAGCCACTCTGTCGGGTACCCATTTTTTCTTAACAGTGGTTCTAGAATATGGCCACTAGAGGACACACAATCCCAGCAGTGAGCCTCCAAGATGTAACCCCTAGATGGCGCTATCCCAGGGCTACTACCCCTGCCTGATTTGCCACTAACAGGTTGAGGGGCCTGGATCCAATGGCGGATGCCTCCACCCAGAGGTCAGGGTTTGCAATAGTTAAACTTACTTGGTCACAGCCCTCTGGGACACTGCAACCCCCCTTTCTTCCCACTAGTGGCCCACACAATATATCAGAATTACCTTCACAGTATACACTTTCCCCCAGGGCTGGTTCAGGCCCTGGGACCTCCTGTAAAATAAGATACAGTGCAACAATCACAGTACAATACTTTAACATAGACAAATACCTCAGGCAGTATAACTTTGCTGAAACAAGCAGCTCTGATTTATTTAGGGGGAATATAACAAGGACAGGGGGAAATCAGGTTAATTAGCTTATACTTTACTCATCTACCTATGGCTCTGTGCACAGGCCTATCCCTACCAGTTACTGTCCCTGGGTACCCAAGCCCTAGTGGCTAGTCCAAACCGTGGCAGCTGGTAGGGGCCCTTTCACACAGAGAAAGAAAAATTAGTTAAACAGTCAGCAGTACAGTAATTCTATTTGGATTCAATGTGGCAATTCAACGGGCGACCTGAATTAGTACTCCACGACCTCCAAACAAGATAGGGTCCTTCAATGTCAGCAGGGCTACTCTTGAGCTCCACGAGACTCCTCACACATTTATATGGCAAACTGCAACAGGCAAAAGTCCTTTAATGGCAGCAGGATTCACTTGAGCTAACCAAGCCTCCTCACACATTTATATGGTGAACAGTAACAGGAAAAAGTCCTTTAATGGCAGCAGGATTCACTTGAGGTACACAAGCCTCTTCACACATTTATATGGTAAAACAGAAAGTACTATATCAGGCAGGCTGCTTCTCTATCCCGATCACAATTACTGCACAATACCCGGGAGAACACACAGCAGATTCAGTTCCTGACAGACCGAGTGCAATTCAGCAATTTCTCTAGTCTTCTACAGGGTGAGCCTGGTTTCTACTCTTCAGATATCCTTGATTCTCTTCACAGACATGATTCAGTCCTAACAAGCCCATTACACAAGCTGCGGAGCCGGAACTCTGGACCTTACACACGCTTCCCGACTAAAACTGCACACTGAAAAGCACAGGGCTCCTTCCTTCTTCACTGCCAGAGCTCAAACTGAAACTCCAACAGATAAAACCGGGCACTTCTTTGAGTTCTCCCCAGTTCTTGACTGGATTGGCTGTCACTCACAATAGACTGCTCCTGTTGGTCCAAAAAGGCCAAAGTCTAAACTACATCTCCCAGAGTCACTGCCCATACAATCCTCTTGTGGCTGGCTCAGATTATGAGTCCAAGTTCTGATTCGTCCAAGGCACCATTTTAGAGCTAGCTTACCCCACACTGATTGGTCCAGTTCTGCAGTTCAAAACCAGAATGGGGAACTAGGCAGACACAGTTCTGACTGCAAAGAAAGCAGGTTAGACAAACTGTAATTTCATTATTACTCTAAATGATTTCTGGCAAACAGTTACATCTTTCAGATAGGTTCCTTTGCACTCCTAGTGACTGCAAAATGGAGTGAATTGACAGCAGCTCGAGTGGTACTCAATCAAAGAAACACACAGTCCCCCATACAAACTAATTATGTCTGCAAGCAGACAGCTCTTAAAGAGACAGTACCAGAGGTTCTAAAAACACTCACTGATAAATGGCTTAAACGCCAAACACCATTCAGGCTTGGAGCATTCAAGCAAGCTCCTGGAAGTCTTTTGGGAACCCCCATTTGCAGGGGGGTTACACCAGACCCGTGATGTTGTACTGGGATAAAATCACAGGTCCAGCCCAAGACTGACTAATCAGAGTCCAGAATTCTTTCTTGCCATTGTATAATTGAGCAATATTGTATTTCTGGCATCCTTAGATTCATCATCAGCTTATTTTTATTTTATATTTCTACTTTGTATTGATGCCTCCATCTGTCTCTGATCCCTCAGGTACTTTTTGTTCAGTGCTACCTTTACATCAACTGGGCACCATCTTTCCTCCATGTCCCCAGTACTTACCCACTGGGTGGGGGGGGGTGGATATACCCCCAAACACACTACACTTTGTTAGGAGGCACGCTCCCAGCAGGCAGGCTCCAGTTCCAGATGCATTGAGGTATTTTCGTCCATAGGGACCAGGACCCTTTTGTTCTGTTCTCCCGTACCCCAGAATTAGTTCATTGTCCTTAGAGTCTCCTGCTCATTGATATTTTTTAATGTTCTAAACATATCAAATTGGAGATATTAATTACAGATCACTGAAGAATCTATTTTTAGTATGGTTCTTTGAAACTTTTTAACCCAACTGGTTTTAACTACTGTGAATCAAATAAGTGGTTCTAGTAACTTATTTGGGACATTCATCTATAGCCTTGTTGAAAGTATTTGCTCTCTCATGTCCAAACATCTGTAGCATTTTATGGTAAATCAGTCACTTTAATTCAGAAGTGCACAGACAGTTACTTTGAGGGGTATGTTAATGAATGGTAACGTAGATTTTTCACAAAGTGATATTTTGCACTCACTCGTTTAATTGCTATTGTTTGTACAATTTATATGAGATGGGTTTTATGTGAGGCCACGCCTTCTGATGAAGACCTTTTTGGCTGAAGCACTGGGTCATCTGTTTTGGCGTCCTTCTGTTTGTTATTCTGAAATAAGTTCACCTATGTTTTAAATAAATGTTTGTATGCATAGCCATCTGGTCTCCTGTTGATTCCTTGAGTGCATTTACCTGGTTCAGGTTAAAGCAGCACTATAAGTTAGCTGGCGAACATGTCACCGTGTGGATTGTTTGAGCAATAATGTATTTATGGCATCATTAGATTCATCTTCAGTGTATTTTTTTTTTTTACTTGCCATTTATGCCTCCTTCTGTCTCTGATCCCTGATGTCCTCCAGATCCCCAAGAGCTCCCCTACCTCATCAGGGCAGGGTCCTTCCTCCATGTCACCATGACTTACACACCAAGCAGGTGGATATACCCCCAAACCCACTATGCTTTTCAAGAGACACGTTTCTAGTGGGCAGGACCCACCATCAGCTGTACGGAGGTCTTTCGTCCACAGAGACCAGGACCTTTTCCTTTTATTCTCTCGTACCCCACGAGACTCTGCATGCAGGGACGTTAAGGGGCTGTGATCACAATTGCGATGCCTGACGTCAGCATGGTCCCACCCTCCATTCATCCCTCCAACCTCACTGTGACCTGTGGTCACCCAGGTGACAGTATTGCGATGGAGGATGGTACCCTCCATGCTGCAGAAGGGGAGCATCCTCTGGGATACTCAATCGTTCTCCCCCCTGCCAGCACCCAACAACCCAGGCTTGTTCCCAAACCAGGGTCCCCGACATCACGAGCAGTAGTACTACTGCTGCACTTAACAGTCTGGCCAATCACTGTATTTTTAACTCCTTTAGACATTTTTTTAATTAGCTTTGAATTTCTGACTCAAGTCAATAAACATGGCCACTACCAGCAGTTTTAAAAATTCCTTACCTTGAGATAACTTTTTTAATCACCCCAGCCATGACTTTGCTACTGGATCACCTCCAATGCCAGAATACATCCCAACTGCAGGATATCAACCCAGCAAGATTACCCGGTTTTGTACCACGGCGTTCTCACGGTGGTTGTGCCAGGGGTCAGGGTTCAACACTGATCTAGAAGGCCCTAACGTGCAGGGGGTGGGGATCATCTTCCCATAAAGTCCCCCATTCCCTGAGGACGATGGTGTGCAATGCAGCCCAAGAAGGCATGCACACACAGAGACGTGCTGCCTCTCTAGACTTCAACTGACAACCTCCCCACCCTCATGGAGTCCCGAACTGTACTATCACCTGTGGCCACCAAGGTGGCAGTAATACAGCAGGTATGGCAACCCTCCCTCCCTGGAGGAGGAGGAGGACAGCATCCCTTAGGTCACTCAATCCTGCTCCCCTCGGCCGGCCCTCCGGCGACCTAGGCTCATTCCCAAACCCAGGTCGCCAGTGTCGTGAGTGGTAGCTGTGCCAGCTTGAGATTACTTTTTACCTGTACGTACATACATACATTTTAGAAGGATGTGGTGTGCATATATACATCTGAAATACATTTTAGAAATGAGAAAGAAATAAGTGACCTAGCAGGGATCTGAATCATGGTCTGCTCAGAATACTACTTCGCTGTTCTAACCAGTTTAGCTACCAGGACAACTGAAAACCCAGTACTCCTAGAGACACTCATATTCTGAATACACAACATGCAGCTACACAAATGTCAGTTTCATCTTATTTAGAAGGGTGTGGTGCCTGCCCATATATTTGAAATACAATTTAGAAGCGAGAAAGAAATATATGCCCCAGCTGGGATTCGAATCCAGCTCTGCTCAGACTACTGCTCCACTGTTCCTGCCAGTTGCATTACCAGGACTACTGGAAACCTGGGACTCCAACAGTTACTCCTCTCTCTCTCAATGAGAAACCTGGAGCTGCACAAATCAGAATGACATTTTATTAAGAAGGGTACAATGTGCATCTATTTGAAATACAGTCTACAAGTGAGAAAGATATACATACTGCTCATGTACATAAAGAATGAAGATTTTTTTTCCATTAGCAGGTTATACAGATCTGCCACTAGTGGGATCTTGTTCTTTCATTTTTTTTAAAAAAGCCTACCCTCTTAAAGTCACAGTTGCTTTACTTGCTATATACCTTCCTTGTACTGCCTCCCTACGAAATCCTGTTTTGCCGAAAATTTCTCTTTTCACTACCTCTCCCTGCCTGTTTCTTTTTTTTTTTCTTTTCTTTTGCCCTACACCAGCTATGAGTTCCCTCCCCACCTGCTCCTTCCCCTCTCCCTTCTTGTCCTTCCTCCCTTGTTCTCTCTCTCTCTCTCAGGCCCCTGCCACCCCCACCCCCGTACCCATTATCTACTTAATCAATACCAGCAGTACCTTGGGAACACTCCACTTTTCGACCAGTCCTCCCCATGGGCCTCCACTTGGAAATACCTGGCTGCTTCTTAACACCACTAAGATTGGTCTGAAAGCCAGCCTGTCCCTACTGTACCACATTGCATATCATCGGGACTGTCATACAGACTCTACCTACTGCCCATATGCTAAAAGGAAACAAAATTATCACTATTGGACCTGCGCCTCCGTTCAGTGAAGCTCCTCCTACTTCTCCTACTGATCTCGGGCAACGTCCATCCGAACCCTGGCCCAGGCTGTTCAAGGCTTCTGAAAAAGGCAGGAGCCCTCACCATCGCAACCATTAACATCTGCAGCCTGTTACCAAAGCTTGATGCACTCCAAGCCTTTATCAGCCAACATAATCCTGACATCCTTGCTGTAGTTGAAACATGGCTGACACCAAAAGTTCCTGATCTGGCAATTACCTTACAGGGCTACAATGTTTTCAGACTGGACCGTATCTCTAAAAGGGAAGGGGACTGTGCCATCTACATTAAGGATAATCTCTTGGGGCACCTTGTTCCAACCCCCATCCCTGCCTCCTCGGCCCAGCTTCTACCCATTAAAATTCGTCTAGGTCCCAATCAAAAAGCTCTCACCATCGTCTCTGTAGATATTTCACCTCGAGATCAAGATCTTGGCATCAAAGAAGTTCTTAACTTTGTCAGCTCCCAACCTCCTGGCTCTGAACACATTCTGTTTGGTGATTTCAATATAAACTGGCTCGCATCTGATGTCTACACTCATAAGGATGCCCTTGCAGCTGCCAACCTCTCACAATTGGTCACCACACCAACTCGGATAAATTACAAAACTGGCACCAGTACCCTGTTTGACTGGGTTCTCACCAATCACCCTACCAGGATCTCTCATACCTCCGTTCTCCCAGACTCTCTCAGTGACCACTCGTCGGTTATATGTGAATGGTCTAATAAATTTCTAAAGCCACCCCCTATAGTCATTACCAGCAGAGTCCTCCCCCATGGTCAACTTACCCATCTCAAACAGTACCTATCCTTGCAAGACTGGCTGCCCATCTACAAGGCGATGGATGTTAACTTTGCCCTCGGCTACTTCATCACCGCCTTCAATAAGGCCTGTGACCTCTTTGCTCCTTCAAAAAAATGGAAAACAAAAGCCCTCTGTAACCCTTGGATAACTGTGGAGCTCCGTTCCCAGCTGAAATCTAGGGACCACCAGTGGGCAGTGTCTAAAGCCACAGGCAAACAATCTGACATCCAAAAATACAAACATGCCCATAATGCCTGCACAAAATCCATTCGTCTCACGAAAAGGTCATATTATAAAGGATGTCCTCACCAACACCTGGGGAAATGGTCATGCTTTCTGGGACAATATCAAGGACATTACCGGGAAACAATCAAAGTCCACTCCGGCCATGTTAATTGTTGAGGGGTCCACTACCCTTGATCCCACGGTCATTGTAAATACCTTTAACACGGCTTTTACTGACCTCAGTACTGTTCTACCACCTGATTTCTTCACAGTCATTCACCCCTCTAACACACCCTCGCATTCTGTTAAACCACCCTCATTTCTACTTCAGGAGATTAAGATGAATGAGCTCGCGCCACATCCTCAGCCATCTCCACTTCCAGAATCAGCAGTGACACCCTGGAACTTAAGCTGCTATTACTTACACTTGATGAGGTCCTCAGTCCCCTAACTAAAATTCTTAACCTCTCTCTCCACACCAGTACATTCTCTGAAATATGGAAAACTGCCACTGTGACCCCGGCCCACAAAACTGGGGATAAGACCTGCCACTCTAACTACTGCCCGATCTCCATATTGCCACCACTATCCAAGGCTCTAGAGCATATTGTTGTGGACCAGCTCACTGATTATTTTGACAAATATAATATTCTGTGCACACAACAGCATGGTTTTAGAAAAGGACATAGTACCACCACTGCCCTGCTTGAATTTACCAGTGCAATGCATAGTTCCCTTGATAAAGGACTTCTTACAGGGGTTGTCTTCATCGACCTCTTAAAGGCATTTGACACGGTCCATCATCGGCTTCTGTATGACCAACTACTCCTTGCTGGCCTCGCACCAGACTCAGCACGCTGGTTCAGAAGCTACCTTGACAACTGCTCTCAAAGAGTAAAAAATGCCAATGCTGTCTCGGACACCTTGCCTGTCCACTCCGGAGTACCTCAGGGGTCCACACTGGGCCCTCTCCTTTTCAGCCTCTTTTTAAACTCCCTACCACAATCCTGCTCAGAACAAATCATCCTGTATGCGGATGATGCTGTTGTCTTTTCTACGCACAAGGACCTTTCACCACTACAACAGAGCCTCCAACTCGGATTCAGTGCCCGTTGAAACATGGTTCTCCAATCATAAACTAGTCATTAATCACAAGAAAACCAAGTCATTGCTATTCTGCAGTTCACATAACCGTTACAAGCAACACCCCCTTGCCAGCTCCACCAAGCAGGGGACTGTCCTTGAACAAGTTTACTCTTTCAAATACCTAGGGATTCTGCTTGACCCCAATCTCTCCTATACAGCTCACATGCCTTGGATTACTCTACAAGTACAGGCAGCACCTCACCCCAGAGGCCCTGAAGATTGCCGTCCAGAGTTCTGTGGTGTCAATTATTGATTATGGCCTCATTATCTATGGCTCCACCATGACGTCTGCTCTCCAATGTATAACAACTACTCTTAACAAAGCATGCAGACTCACAACTGGTGCCCACTGCCTCACCCACACTGTGCCCTTCATGAACAATCTGGATGGCTCTAACTCTCCAACCGTATAAAGTATCTCACATGTGCTACAGTATTGTGGGAAAAATCAACCTTGGCCTCACACCTCCCGGTGTTACTGCCTTGTTACATCAAAACACCAACCAACAGAACACCAGGAGCTCGACAACCCAGATTCTACAAGTTACTCGCTGTTGAACTACGTAGGGCCAATGCTCCTTCACCTATAGGGCTCCTCTATTGAATGAATGGTCTCAGCCACACCATCTCCTCTGCCTCAACACTACGTCTGTTCAAAACCAGGCTCCAGGCCCATCTCATTGCCTCTAGCTCCGGTGACTGCCTCTCCTAGATGATGACCTACACAGCTTTAATCCTAACTTATATACTGCTTAACCCCAGGCCCCCCAGTCCCCCTCCCCCAGCTCCTGAGGTGCCACTTCCAATCTCAGGTCTTCATACCACCTCATTAGTCTCTCCTTGCCCCATTACAGCACTTATCTCCCCCCGCCCCCTTTTTCTTTTCTCTCACTCCTTCCCATTTATTTTTCGACAAATGCCTTTGGCTGCATCTTCATCCTCCCCTCTCTCATCCCTGTTTCTCTGCCACCCCGGCATCTGACCTACCCATTCCTTGTGGGCCCATGCATCCTAGCTGTGTTCACCATTTTACTATAGCTGCCTCTGTTAACTGCCTGCACTGCTCCTCCTCCTCTACACCTTACTCTTCCTACAATTGACCCCCTTCAATAGCACTGTTGTACATGAATTGTTTACTGTTATTTCACTGTTGCTTCCTTGTTGTTTGTTATTTCTGACATGGAACCTTTGTAAAACAGCCTTGGCTCAAATATACTTGTAATCCTAGAATAAATAAATAAAAATAAAATAAATAAATAGTACAGGCCTTCAAGATAAGCCTGAACAAACATCTGCTTATCAAGGGACTCACAGGGTACCCCAGGACTGCAGAGTGGTAGGCTATCCATATAAAGTAGTATGTCTGTTATTCATACCTGCATGGAAAGCGGTGACCTGATAGACCTGCTCTCTTCCAAACTTAACCCTTGCTGTGCCACAGACTGATATATCAGTCATGAATTCCTATACATTCTAATTCTGTCGGCAGCCTAAGGGTTAAATTGCTATGTTACTATGCCTGTTGGATTCTTACTGTGGATATCCAGCAGTTCATCAATGCTAGATGAATCATCCTGCCACTTTGCAGCTGTCTGGAATTTTATAGAACTATAGAATGTGTCGGCAAAAAAGGACAAGTAGGCCCATCTAGTCTGCCCTATTTTCCCTGCTTATTACTATACCCTTCACCATATTTGGCCACAGGTGTCCCTCTCTCCTCCGATACTTCAACTTGTTATACCCATCTGTGTATCCCATGCTTGCTTAAAGCTCCCCACTGTCTTCACTCCTACCACCTCTTCTGGCAGGCCGTTCGAGGCTTCCACAACCTCTCTGTAAAGAAGTATTTCCTCACATCCTTTTTAAACTTCAATCCAAGCTTCACAGCATGCTCTCATGTTCTGGTACTCCTCCTCCTGTGAAAGAGCCTCCACTCTTGCAGTGTTCACCCCTGTGAGGTACTCATATGTTTCAATCATGTCCCCACTCACGCTCCTTTCCTCCAGGGAGCACATGTTGAGCTCCCACAGCCTCTCCATGTATTGTTATTTGTGCAACCCCTGCTCCATTTTGGAATTCCTCCTCTGGACTGCTTCCACCTTGTCAGTGTCAGTGACTCAGTAGGTAGCACACTCGCCTCTGAGGCCGGGAGGTCAGAGGACTGTGGGTTCAGTTCCCACATCTGGCACTTGGGTTAATATCCCAATACTGACACTGTAGTGCAGCATGAGAGTGGTGCTGCACTTCTGAGGTGCCGTCTTTCGGATGAGACGTTAAACCGAGGTCCCATCTGCCTGGATTGGTGGTAGTTCAGGTGGATGTTAAAGATCCCATGGCACTTATCGAAAAAGAGTAGGGGAATGTCCCCGGTGTCCTGGCCAAATTTCCCTCATTCACTAAAAATACCACCAACAGCTTAATCTGGTTCAGTTTCAGTTGCTTACCATCTGTATTCCCCGGTCGCCCCTGAAAAAGGGACTTCTAGGCCCGGTGGGCTAACCGGGTCAACAAAATTCAACAAACAACAAACAAACAAACAATGTCCATGAGGAGGTGCACCCTCTAGAAATGGACACAGTACTCCAGGTGGGGGTCTCACAAGACAGCGATACAGAGGCGACACTACCTCCTTCTCCTGCTACACATCCCCCTCCCTATGCACCCCAGTATCCATCCTGTCACCTTGAGATCATCAGATATGATTACCCCAAGATCCCTCTACTGGTAACTGTAAGTACCTCACCCCATCTTATACACAGCCACCGGTTTTCCCCACTCCAGGTGCACGACTTTGCTCTTTTTGGTATTGAAACCCAACTGCCACTCCCTAGAGTCTAGACCAGTCCTCTAATTTCCCCAGATCCCTTTGCATTCTCTCTACCCCCTCCTGGGTGCCCACCCTGTTGCAGATTTTTGTGTCATCCGTAGAGACACACCTTTCCTTCCAGTTTCTCAGCAATGCCACTTATGAAGACACTGAAGAGGACAGGACTCAGTACTGAACCCTGTGGTACTCCACTAGTCAGTTTCATCCTCTGAGTGACTGCTGTTTGCCACCACCCTCTGTTTCCTATCTTTCAACCAGTCAGATATCCAGCTCACCATCTTCTGACTCACCTCCCAGGTCAAGTTTCTTTATCAGCCTCCTGTGTGGTACAGTGTCAAGGGCCTTACTGAAGTCCAAATAGGCCAAATCCACTGCCCTCCCCGATCCACCTCCTTAGTTACCCAGTGAAAGAAATCGAGGAGATTTGTTTGACATGACCTCCCCCATGAAGCCGTGCTGCTGATTGTCCTGCAGCCCATTTTCCTCCAGACACTCCACCGGTCTCTTCTTCAGGAGGGACTCCATTCATTTCCACACTGCTGATGTGAGACTGACTGGTCTGTAATTGCTAGCCTCCTCCCTGCTCGGGCAGGAAGGAGTACACACTGGACTGGCAGGGTGGGCAGGCTGCTGTCTGCAGTACGGCAGCCTGCCTTTGGGTGGCAAGTGACTTAAGTCTACTTGAAGTACACTTATCTTTAGGAGGTGCATCCCCGGACTTGCCCAAGGGATGCACCTCCAGGTTGGGTTGTGAATGGAGCTGCGCACCATATGCACAGTCCCTCCAGATGTGCCGCACATCATTATGTGTGGTGTGCAGTGCATCTGAAATGCATTGGCACATCAGGGATACACCGACGCATCAGACCCTCTTACAGAATCGTGCCAGTGCTCAAGTCGGAGATGCACCGCTGCATCCCTTTTGAGAATCCTGCCCATAGTCTTCCCCACCTGAAGAAGAAACAGCACATCTGATCTTGTTGACTCAGGGAATGGGGTGAGCATTAGGGTTGTGAACCCCAAGGAAGACTCCAGCAGTGATTTGCAGTAATGTTTTTTGATTTTGCTGCTTAGGTTAGGGGCTGGAAACCCTAACATCACATTTTCCTACTTTTGGTGCTTTAATCTGAACACTAATGGGTGCTTTAACGCAGTTTTTTGCAAAGAATTTCCTTTCTTTCTGAGATAGTAGAATTGTATCCTCATCCATGTGGCTGCAGGAGCGCAGGGCCCAGAGGGCCCTGTGCTTCTGTGCCTCCATGTTGCAAATTACCAGATGACAGTTAAAAATTACATGTTGTGACTGGTAAATATGCAAGGAACACCGAAGGTAATCCCGATGCATAAAGATAGGTTTGGATAGGTATTTTTTCAAATTATTTATTTATTTAGTTTTTGTTGACCAGGTAAGTGCACTAGACAAATTATGCCTATTTTCAGGCATGACCCAGGGAAGGGGGATACAGATGAATGCCAACTGACCTTGAACCAGATTAAGCTGTTGGTAGTATTGGGGGTATTAAATACCAGAACTGAGCTACACAACTGCCGTTTAGCAAAATAAAGGTTTTGGGGTCTAACTTTACCTCAGTATTTGCTTCTTATACCATTTTGAATACATTTGATAAATAGTATCATTCGAGTGGTAATTGAAAATACCTGTCACAAATTAGCACATGACAGGACAAAATTATATGTCACGAACGGTAAATATCTGAGGGATGGCCGAAGGTAATCCCGATGCATAAAAATAGGTTTGAGGAGGTATTTTTTTAAAATTACAGGTTTTGGGGTCTGTTGTACCTCAGTATTTGCTTATTATGCCATTTTACAATGTGGTTGGTAAATAGTATCGCTCAAATGATAAATAAGAAAAATCTGTTGCAAATTACCACACAGATGGTAAAATTATATGTCGCAACCGGTAAATTTCCGAGGAATGACCGAAGATAATCATGATGGTAAAAATAGGCTTTTGGGGATAGTTATTAAAATTAAATTCCAGAATCGAAACTGCCTTTTACCAAAATACAGGCTTTGGGTTCTGTCGGTACCTCAATATTTGCTTATTATGCCATTTTACAATGTGGTTACTAAATAGTATTGCTCGACTGGTAAATTAGGAAAACCTGTTGCAGATTACTGCACAAACTGTAAAATTATGTCACGAACAGTAAATTTCAACAAGATCGGTAAAATTATAAGTCGTGACTGGTAAATTTCTGCATGAACGGTAAAATTACATGTCACGACTGGTAAGTTTCCAGGAACGAGTTAAAGTGATTTAGTCACATTCCGCAAATACTTGTTTCACATAATATGCCATTGCCATCCATGCTTCAGATGTTGAAGCTGCAATTTGTTTTGTAAAAAAATCTGTCACCATCATTTTTTTGTACGTTTTTGTTTCTGTCCACCCTTCAGTTTTCTGTGTGCGCCCACACCCCCAGAATGATGTAATGCAAGAGAACTGTCACTGTTTTACATAGAGTAACAAGGAATTCTGGGTAAATTATAAAGTTGACTTAAATGTTCTTTACTCAGAGGTGCAGTCCCTTATTTTGGTAGTTGGGACTACAGAACAGCACCTAATATGTAGACATATAACCTAGTTCTAGAGAAGCTAAGCACATGTGCACACTGGCGGACTAGGTGAGCCGTAGGCCCTTATCTGCTGTCAGCATCTGTGCATCTATGTATAATGTGTAGCAAGGCATTGTTGGTGCAGTACATATCTGATTTTTCTGTCTCCCTTATCAAAATGCGGTCTCCTATGGTGGTAGCGTTTACAGCAGTACAGTCTGTAGAAAAGTTTCTGGGAAACTGTTTTTCTGATGCAGATAGGCCAAAAATATAATTTGCCAGTCTGTGTAGATGTTGTTTGACTTTTACTGCCTGCTGGTGACGTGACAGATCTGAAGGCCAGTTCAGATCTGTCACTTCACCAGCAGGCAGCTCCTGTCAGAATGTGGGAGCATGATGATAATTTTCTATGTTTGTTATAGGGCCTGAATGACTATAAGTAGTTCAGGAGTGTAATTATGGGTCAGACTACTTTTCTTTTTCTTTGGGTCCAGCTTCTGTTATGAGTCCAAAATTGTGAAAGAAAAAGATGTCTGCAATACCAAGACTGACCAACAGAGGTCTCTGTTTCAACACAGTGCTTAAAAACTTTTGTTTCACTTGCATGATGTCACGGTTGGAGGTTGCAGCACTGAGAAAAAAGGGGGCAGGGTTATGCAAATGAAGCAGAGCACAGAAATAAAAGCATTTTTTTTTCATGGAAAACGGTACTTTCTGGCAGTCTGAATGGTAGGAGATTGATTCACAACTCCTACAGGTTACTACTCCCATTTGCTATGGCAAACATGACAAAATCACTTTAAGGTAATCAGGATGGCTAAAGATAGGTTTGTGGGGTACATTTTAAAATTAAATTCCATAATCGAACTAAAGAACTGTTCTTAAGCAAGATACAAGTTTGGGGTCTAATTTTACATCAATATTAGCTTCTTAATACCATTTTTTAAATTGTAAAAACAAACAAAAAAAAATGTCAGCCATCATGATCGCTATGAAATCATGAAAATAAGCTTTTGCGATTTTTTTTTTCTTTTTTTTTGGTTACTATTCATGTCAGGACATTAACCCTAAATTATTATAACTCTGGAGCTATATGATATTTGTTCACAAAACCTTCTAAAGGCACACCCTTGGCATGAGGCCCCTTCAACCTTGAAAATGTCATGAAAAAATACCATACCATTTAGACTGCAAGTGAGAGCAAAAAATACCCAATGTTAAGTATAGGGAAACCAAACATGTTTTTCCCCCGTTTATTGGCGTTCCCTATCTTGAAAATCAAACAAGATAGCATCAGAAAACTTTTCTTGTCTTGAGACTCTGGCAGCCTGACCGCACATCCCACATTTTGGGCTATTTCATTAAACTACACCAAAGTTATGAAGGTGCACAAATCGAGGTTTGCCATTAAACTGCCTACTCAACCCTAACCATGGGGGCACTACTGCACCCTATAATATAATATAATAACATGGAGGATACAGGTATGACTCATAATTTTGGACTGCATCTGCATTCTCTCAGATGTGTTAAAACATTTGATTGCTGTTTTCAAACAGTAACGCATTTGCGTCAGTTTCCACAGTTTGGGGCAGCTTACATAAACAAAATGGCGAATGTATCATTTTTTTTTTTTTAACTTTCTTTTTATCTCAGCACTCCTCGTATGACAACCTGGGGAGAACACCCTTCCTCCTCCTCCTCCTCCGTGGGTATTCGGCTGGGTGCCAGTGTACCACAGTCACCAGCCCTTCACAGCTGGATCCTGGCATATCGGGATCTCGGTGTCACACTGGTTTGATGCTGAGGATGTCTTCCCATTTTCTCCCCTTATTGCCCAATTATTGAGGGTGCCAGCGCAAAAGACTAAGTCCAGACTGGCAATGTGCAGAGGCACGATGCAGCCAAATGCCTAATAGCACCCTCCCCTCCCCTCCCTGACTGTGTGAGCCTAAGCCCGCCGCCTATGTTTCCAACAGCAGCGGGGCTGAAAAGGCGCGAGAGCAGCCCGGTTGTCCTTCCCCCCCCCAGAGGGAGACAGCATCCTCTGGGATGCATTACCCACCTCCTCCTCCCAACAGGCCCCAACAACCCAAGGTCATTCCCAAACCTGGGTCGCCAGTGTCAGGAGCTGTAACACTACTGCTGCGCTGACGGGACCAGCTAACATGTATTATTATTTTGATAGAACCAAATAAATAAATCAGCCACTCCACTGACACTACAGTGATGCAGCCAAGAAAACAATACATACTGACAAAGAAATCGGTGTACTCACCTGCCGAGAGGCCACAGTGTACTATGCACACAAAACAGATGTGGATTCATGGTATTCATAGACATCTTCATTTGTCTTATCCAGAGATAAGAGCTGAGCAACAACCGTGAACTGATGAACAGGAACTGACGTTTTGCTCCAAACCGGTGGAGCTTCCTTAGAGCTGACTGCTGTTTTTCTGTACTCGTTTTTATGTGTCTGGATGAAATACACGTAGACGTCAATGAATACGAAGGAATCAGCAGCTGTGTTGCGTGCATAGTACACTGTGGTCACTCGGGAGGTGAGTGTACCAATTTGTCATTAATTTGATGCATTCATCATTTTAAATGCTGCCACATGTGCAGTTACACTTGAAAGTTAAGATCCATTCTTAGGTGGCATAACTGTTGGGTGCAGTTTGAGCAAATGCAGCAGAATTGTGTCACAAATCATGCAGCCCTTTTCAGGCTCACTATACAGTATCTTATGGGGCCATTCAATCACCTGTTTGATGAAAATTGAAATAAATACATACATATATACATAAATAAATTAGTAACTAGCCGGCCCAGTGACGCAGACGGCTGAGGCGCTGGTGCCTCACCTGCCACCACACCAGTGACCTGGGTTTGGGAACAGACTTGGGTCATTTGGGGTTGGCAAGGGGAGAGAGAGAGCTGAGTGTCCCAGGGACTGCTCTACTCTCTCAGGGAAGAGGTGGCAAGAGGTCTTGGCCTTTGTGGTAGTACAGGTGCGAAGAACTTCACAGGGTGGCCGCGGTTCCGTAGTGTGCATGCCTCCAAGGTGCATACACTTATGCTGCCGCAGTAGGGGGAAGTGAGAAAATGGAAAAGGGAAGCTGGATATACATGATGCCCTGTGCATCACCCTTGACCTGCACCACCACCACCCAGACACCTAGAGGCCTCTGGATATGTGCTCTGTGGGAGACAGCCCTCCCTCCCTCCTCTGGCCCCGCCGTGGGGGGGGGTAAGCTGAAGAGGAACCGCTCCAGGTAGGTTGGGGGAGGTGGCTGCCAGCCAGGGGGAGGTGGAGACAGGATTGACGAGCCACTTAAGGGGTAAAAAGCTACATAAAAAGTGAATAAATGAATGAGTAAATAAACACACAAATCAAGTTCTTTCATTGCTTTCTAAAGTCTTTTTGGATGCAATGTGCATAAAAGACACAATATAAAGCCAAATTCTAATCTATAAAATCAAATGCTTTTCTTTTTTCTTCTCCCTGCACACACAGTACCCAAAGGAAAATAGAAGTCCTTCATGAGGAAACTGCTATGTGCATCAGTTCATTAATCTGTCCACTATGATGTGACTAAACGGAAGACCAGAGCCACCAACAGCCTGTCCCTTGTGAGGAGACTGGCCCACCATGAAATGGGAAATGTTAAAGCAAATGGCAAGGGGCTGTCAGAAGGCAGACCCACAGGTCCCTCTCCTCCTTGGGACAGTGACCCTTTTGTCAGACCAGCTGCTCTTTTGATCTTTCAGGAGTCAAACTGGTAAGTCAACCCTTTGAAGGAGTTCAAGATATGACAGGGGCAACAACAAGATCTGCTTTTTTTTTTCTAAAGTGGTGGTGGGAATTGCTGTGATGACAAAGCCCTGCTCTCCAGAAATAATTTCCTCTGGAAATCCTAGTGTATTTCTAGTTATTCCCTGAACAAATTTCAAGTTATCACACTGCTCAATGTAATTCCGCCCCCATACTAAGATGGGCCATTATGTTTGGTGGCAATGTAGTCACAAGCACAGAAAATAAGGAAGGCTTGAAGCTGGCTTGCTGGTGCAGCGGTAGACCTACTGCTTGCAGCGCCAGCGACCCAGGGTCGGAAGCGACCTCAGGAAATGGAGGGTTGGCCAGGGGGAGGTGGATTGAGAGTCCCATGGACTGCTCTCCTCCTTTAGAGTGGGAGGGATGGACTGCTGTGCTACCGGCTCCTGGCAGTGGCTGGTGCACTGAGCGGCTGGAACATGGGGTTGGTGCGGGCAGACGTCCGACATGGCAGCATCAATGCTGTCATTGCACGCCTGCGCCACGAGGAAACAAGGGTAAAACCCTCAGGTGCACATGAAGACTGGTGCTGATGGCGCCGCACTGCCTGCACTCAGGCTGCCCACCCCCCGGATCCTGGGCCTTCTGCGGTGGTGGAGTGAGCGCCCGCTGTGAAGTGGCTTGTGAGAGGAATGGAGGAGGGGTCGAGCCGCAGGCACTGCAGGTGTCTTGATGCCATGGGGCCTTGGTCAGATAAGGGAAACCACAGGCAACACCCCCGCCAAGGAGGGAATAAAAACAAAAAATAAGGAAGGCAGTATCCAGGAGATTGGGGGATCCTTTTATGTGGACCCTAGTTTTCCACTTTCTCATCACAGAATATTAAAAAAAGTTTCATGTATGTTTTATAGGTTTTTTTAATCATCAGTTATGTTTATTGGAAAATCAAGGACTGATGTCACAGACTATTTAGCCGAGGCTCTTTTTCAATAGTGTCCTTCATGACAACTCAGTTGTAATATATAACACAGTACAAGAATATAAATACAATTCCACATATCATACATATGTTGCTCGTATTATTTATTTGGCATATGTTTTCACACTCTTTCATATAATTTAATTATACCAAAAAAGGGTCCAGTTTTGGTATACTGTATTGAAAGTACAGTTTGTGCCAGATATGGAAAATATTTTTATTTTCTGTATGAGATGGCGGAGTACATTAGTTATGAAGACAATTTCTCTCCCTTTTTATGTTCGCTGAGCATGTATGCGCAGCGAACATTTTGTTAGCAGAGTGGCTTTTGAGGGGTGTGACAATGTCAGTCCGATGCAGAGTGGTCTGCAAGGGGTTCTTCAGTGTCACACCAATCAGCAGCCAGGCTGATCATGACAGTGTTCTTGCTTGCTGGACAGAAACTTCGTGTAGTTCAAAGGAGAGAACTGACCCAACCACAGGTCAGCTCTTTCCTTTGATCTACATAACCGACACGCAGCAAGCACAGCTGATCTGTCATGATCAGCCTGCTGAGGTTGAATTATACCCTGCAAAAAAGAAAACAGTCCATCGATGTCTGTTGCGGTTGTCGCCACCCTTACTGTCCCCCCACCTGACCCTCCCGCTCAGCACCCACTACCCTACCCGCCCCAAACATAACACCAACTTTGGAGGTGCCCAATCCCCAGTGTCACCACCCAAAATAAAGAAAACTGTCCCTCATAGTTTTTTTTTTGTAATATACCCTGTAACAAAGAAAACCGTCCATCGATGTCTGTTGCTGCCACTGCTGTTAATGTCCCTCCACCTTCCCCTCCCACTTAGCACCCCCCCCCACAAACATAACACTGACACTGGGGGTGCCCAATCCCCCAATGTCACCACCTGAAATAAAGAAAACCATCCCTTATAGTTTATATACAGCCAGTAAAAAGAAAATGTCCATTGATGTCTGTTGCTGCCACTGCTGTTAGTCCCCCCACCTGACCCTCCCATTCAGCACCCACCCCCACAAGCGTAACACCGACACTGGGGTGCCCAATCTAGTGTCATCACCTGAAATAAGAAAACCATCCTCGTAGTTTGTTTTTTTACAGTATACTATATAAAAAACGAATCCATCGGCGTTTGTTGCTGCCACCGCCGTTAACACCCCACCCAACCCTCCACTCATCACCCACCACCCCACTATCCCCAAACATAACACTGACACTGGGGGTGCCCAATCTCCCACTGTTGCCACCTGAAATAAAGAAAACAGCCCCTCGTAATTATTTTTTAATACACCTTGTAAAAAAGAAAACTGTCCATCGATGTCTGTTGCTGCCGCCACTGTTACTGTCCCCCCATCCAACCCTCCCACTCAGCCCCTCCCCCAAGCCCTTACTTACTCACCAGGACTCCAATGCCGTAATCCCCTCTGGACCGCAGACACGTCTTTGCTCTACAACACCGGACTGCAAACTGAGGAAATCAGGTATGTGGTTCAATGTATTTCTTTTTTCTTTTTTTTTTCCATCTTGTATTTTTCCACCACGGCCTGCAGGTGGCGATCCGCCCTCCTCCAGCACCCTGGACACCGCCCCACAGGTATCCCCGAGCCCTATTTAATGGGCAATTATGGGTAGTCCTAAGGTAGCGGCGCAGGTCTGCCGGAGGGGACACCATGGAGCCTGCTGCCAGATTTCTCTATTTTCTGGTCCCTCCCCCTCGCGGCCTTGAACACACGCACATCACGAAGCCACACTTCAAGTCTCCTGGAATCTGGCACTGCCCCCTGTCCTCCACCAGGAGGCAGCCAAGGAGCGGGATGACATGCCCACCCGTCCCCGGGAGAGGAGAGCTGTCGTCGGATGCTCGATCCTTTCTCTCCCCTGCTGATCCCCGGCAGCCCGAGCTCGCTCCCAAACCTGGGTCACTGGCATGACGCGAGTTGTGGCATCCAGCACCTCAGCCCTCAGCGCCACCAGGCCAGCAGTTCAACGTATTTCAATGAGGTTTTGAACTTAGTGGCATAATTTTGTCATTTTTGAATATATTTTGCCCCAAATTTTCAACATGCCTTTTTTAGGACTCCAATTCATGAACAATGGCAGTGAAATTAGGCAAATCTGTCCCGAAAGGTGATTTTGTAGTCACTGCATGAAATCACCTTTCAGACAGGAGTTGAACATTTTTTCCACCCTTGTTCATGAGGTGGGTTCCTAAGAAGGCTATGTAAAAATTTGGGGTCAAAATATTAAGCAGCAACAACAAAGTTATGAGCCTATGTTGAAATGTACTAATGCAGGCTTGTAACTTTGGTCATTTTCAATATTTTGACCCAAACTTTTCAACATAGCCAATTCTTCACAGCACCTCATGAATATGACAGCTCTCATTTTTCAAATCCTGGCCAAAATGTGTTTTTGCACTCGTGGTACAAAATCACCTCTTGGGCAGGATTTAAAAATGTTCTCAACCCTTGTTCACGAGGTAGGCTCATAAGAAGGTTATGTGGGGTCATAAGAAGGCTATGTTAAAAATTTGAGGTAAAAATATGAAAAAAAGTTATGAGTCTACATTGCAATTGTTCAACACACACTTGTAACTGTGGTAATTTTTTAAATATTTTGACACCAACTTTTCAACATAGCCATTTTTTCACACCAGCTCATGAATGCGACAGCTGTCATTTCTGAAATCCTACCCAAAATGTGTTTTAACACTTGTGGTGCAAAATGACGTTTCAGACATTGTTTTACAAGCTCAGAAGGAGTGGTCATAAAAAGATGATGTTGAAAATTTGGGATAAAAATGTGAAAAACAAGTTATGAGGAAATGGATTGTTCCAACATTTGTTCATAACTTTATTTTTTACAGATTTTGGCCCCTAATGTTCAACATATCCCTTGCGTTACCCCACCTCCTGAACATGGCAAGTGTCATTTTTGAAACCCCCTCCTCTGAAACCTGTTTCCACAGTCGCACAGCAAAATCACCTTTTAGATGGAATTTTAAAAATTCTACCTGTCTTGATCATAACGTCAGCTTACAAAAAGACTGCTGGACATTTGGGATCAAAAATGCGGGAGCTCACTTAAAAGTAGAATATTGCCTCTAAGCTGCCATGTCCTGGGTAATTGCAATCTAACACTGTGACAAAGCAGGACACCACTGAAAATGAGATATTGCATCTCATCTGCTCTATCTTGGGTAAATATATGGTAACAATGTGTATAAACAAGACTCGGTACAACAGCAATACCAGCGGCGAACATTCGGCATTGACAAATGCTTGTTTGATCTGCCCCACCTTTGAGCTATAGAACTGTCCTCAGACAATCTTTAACTCAGCAGACACTGAAAGTCTGCAAGTCACTGGCTAAAGAAAGAGAGGCGCTGCAATCTATTCTGCTTTCTATTCTTTGCTAATCAAGTTAATGTTTCTGTGGGAACAAGAAAAGGACACTGTATCTGTTTCTGCCTACCTTTTAACAATCTCACATAAAGAGGGACTCCCTAATTTTACCACAAAGAACTCTTGTTATGTCTCTCAGTTGTCTAACACTTCGAGGAACATAAGTCATTTTACTTCTCATATGTAGAAACAGAACACATGATGGCAGAGAAAGGCCCATCAGTCCATCCAGTCTGCCCAACCTTACCTCTCACCTCAACTGACCCACAACATTCCATGGACGTCCCTTATTTTAATTCTCAAAACTTTTCTGCCCACATGCAACGTAAGTAGGGCCAGAATTCTGGCAGCTTAGTTTGGCTGTGTGTCTCTACTCTGGGTTGGGTAAGTCACTGCTGTGGAGTGAGGGGCAGACAAGATGAACCCTATGTCCCTTCCCGCTTCAATAAAAGTTACTCTGTTACTATTTCCATACCTCTCAACTGCCATATTACATGTGATACCCACAAGTGGAACCCGTTAATGTTGTGAAGCAGCACCTGCTACCCTCTTAGGCAAGCAAACAGTAGCTGTTTTGGCCTAATCTTAGTTTTAAAAAGGAACATTTTTCGTGTTTTGGAGAAAGTGCTACTCCTTCCCTGACAAATGCCCCTCATTTTACCACTCGGAAGCCAAATGTCCTACCCAGAGAAGGCGCTGTCCCACATAACAAACTTGAGATATTAGGGAAGAAATTCAAGTTAATCGTCACTGCTCAGCCAACACCAAACTTTATTAACATTTTTTAGCATTGCCTTTCCACATCCCGTACCCTCCTTTCCCTCAGGACACCTCCGGAAATTAGCTCTTTGTGGCTTAGTAGGCCTTCCCCTATAAATCTTTTCATAAAATAAAAAAGAAATAAAAACAGAAAGTACTTTTTTCAATTTATTTTCAAAGTGTTTTGACTTTCTGTCTCCATGACATGATGCTGTGTCCCTTTGTCTTTACTTCCTACACTGTGCCATAGCTGGGCGACAAAAGATTGCATGGAATGAGTGTCTAAACTACAGGGTGAACAACTAGGTTAATGTAAGGCTGTTTGCAGGTATGGGCTGTGCAGCAAACTGTAAAGCTAGGCTCATGCAGAGTTGCACCTATTGGTTCCTTTATAGATCATTCTCAAAGACCACCTTGTGGATAATGAAAGATCATTTCTAACTTTATTTTAAAAAGTTTGTTAATTGAGTTAAGGAAGCAGTATAGCACAGTAGTTCAAGCACAGTACTATGACCCTGGAGACCCACCCAGTTTTGAATCCCATCACCCCTTATGGCGTGATCATAAGCAGGTCGCTAAACCTCCCTGTGCTTTTATTTTCTGTAGAGGTTTTTTCTCCCCTCTGGGCTCACATCAATTCCTTAGGCCATGACCAGCAACCACCCAGCCCTATGGGCCACTAGCCCCA
This sequence comes from Neoceratodus forsteri, assembly GCA_016271365.2. Taxonomy (NCBI): domain Eukaryota; kingdom Metazoa; phylum Chordata; order Ceratodontiformes; family Ceratodontidae; genus Neoceratodus; species Neoceratodus forsteri. The sequence goes on along the minus strand of JADMNL010000022.1, from coordinate 458,765,562 downwards.
CAGATTTCAAGTTCCCCCACAGCTTTCCCTCCACGGCAGATGGGTCCGAGGAAGGGCCATGCTCCCCTAGCATGGAATCTGGTAAGTGGATGGTGGGGCTGAAGTTTTCACATATTTTCTCTTAAGCCTTCCTTCTACCTACAATAGGTAAGCAGCATCTTGGCTGACAAGTACACACAGCTCCCCCTCCCCCCACCCATGGCACAGCAAGATCCTTGGTCTGCCTCAGGGGTCTCAGTCAGTTGTGTTGGAACCCTCCGCCAACCCTTCCTGACTGAGGCCCACTGCTGTACAGCAGCTGCCTTCGCCTGGCCTACCCCCTGACACAACATCTGGCATTAACTCCCAAACCCGGGTCATCTGCACAGCTGGGCCATTGGAGTGGCTGTTTCTTCTCTGTGCTTGAATGTCTTCTATTACTCACCAGCTCTTTCCTTCTTTGCTCTGACCCTCAGGCTTTCCTAACTGCCCCTCAATCTCTCACTTAAGCTCTCTGAGCATCAACTTTCACTCACCCTTTCCTTCATTCTCTGTATTTATGACCTCCACGATTTATTTACAGCCTTAGTCACTCACTTAACCCCCTGTACTTTTTTTAAAATAAGTAAACTTCGTTTGATTTTAAAAGAAACATACACACAAAACAATACATGGTGGATCGCCTTCCCCATCAACATTCAGGGGAGGTGTGAGGCTGAAGGTGCAGGTACATTATACAATGTGTATTGCCATAACAATTCATAAGGAGAAATGCTCTAATAGTCAAATCAGTACTGGATAATAGGTCTCAGTTACAGACAATTACAGCCTTTATGTTCACCCCTGCTATGTTACAGAGGTCTATTACCACCCTCTTCCACTATGGTGTGTATGGGGTTGGTATTAACCTAGCAGATATCTCCTCGCCACCACAGGAACTGACTTGCAAGAGTAGTTAGGTAGTATAATCTAATGTTTGCTAGCTGGAGTCCCCCATTTTGCTTGACAGGGTGAGTTTGTAGTATGCTCTCTGGGGCATTCTGCCTTCAAAAAGAAGGTGGATAAGGTGCAAATCAACTGTGCAAATCATCCATTGGGAATTACCAAACCACCCTACTGATTGGATAGAGCACTCTAGGAAGCACTTTGATTTTAACGATGTTTATGCATGCCCACAGCGATAATGGTTTAACTGTCCATCTTTATAGGTCCAATCTGATCTGTTTCAACAGCTGATCTAGATTCTTGGTGAACATGGCATTCTTATTCCTTGCTACCACTGTTCCCGGGTATGTTAAGGCATCTCGAGCCTAGGCACACCACCATCTCATGACACTGTTTTTGACTGTAAGGTGATTAAGTGGAATTAGGCAGGCTATGGAAAGATTTAGCCTGTACCTCAAGATTTTGCCAAATTGTCACAGGATGTCCAATGCAATGGGTAAAGAGTGTCCTGGGTCTTCTAGGTGTGACAGAATGTCATCTGCGCATGTTGATATCTTTTATCTTTGGCCACTAGCCTATACGTCCTTAATTCTCTCTTCAGCAAGGAGTGTACTAGTCAGTGGTTCTAGGTACAAACTGAAGAGGTAGGGTGAGAGGGGGCAGCCCTGTCTTGTCTCTTTTCTCAGGAGGAAGGATTCTGAGTGTGACCCCCTTGTAGAGTTGGAGGCGCCTTACTTGTGCACTTGGATGTGCACTACTGGGATATGTTTGTGGGACTTCACATCCCTGTAAAGGATTAATAGTTTTGCCACCTTGGGGAGCTGCTGATATGGGAGCACCCTGGGGTGGTGCGGGATATAAGGGGAGAGCACAGGAAAAAAGGAGGAGGACTGGAAGTGGGACTGGAAACAAGCCGGGCAGCTGCCCCCTTGAGTGGCGAGACAGTTTTTCTCTTGTGTAGGAAACTAAGATTGTAGCTGGGGAACATGGCGGCAACTGGTCAGTTTTGACTCCCCTAGTTTGAGGGGTAGTGAAGAGCAACCCCACGGTGGGAAGGAGGACAGGACAGAGATGAGATCTGAGGGAGAGTGGAGTGGCAGCGAAGATGGGAATGAGTCGCCACAACGTTCTGTGGGGCCATCGCCCAAGAATCTTGGTGAGTATGGGATGTAGTGGCAATAGCCAGTGTGGAAGTCTGGACCAGTGGGAGGAGGGAGCAGTAGCCCCGAGGTAAGAGGCCATCTGACCTTTCCAGTGAGTGATTTGAAACTGTGGGATAGTGAAGCATTGGCCCAGAGGTGAGAGGCCAGGCTGCGCTGAAGAGATGGGAACAGGGCATTTTGGAACTGTGGGGACAGCAACCCTGCAGCGAGGTGAGTTTTTCTTGCTACATGATGAACTGAGCTGCCAGAGGATTTGGGGTTGTCTGGATCATGCCCCATGAATGGACTTTATGTAAAGGGATTAAATCAATTGTGTGACCTCTATGGTCTAGAAATAATGTGATGCCCCCTTGTGTTAAGATAGGAACTGCTCCATGGAGTGGATCTATTTTATTGAACCATGTTTATTAAATTTGGGATCCCGCTATTCTTTTTTTTATCTACCGTATATTCGCCTCTCTCCCACCTGGCGGCCCCATCCGATCGACCCACCCAGCCTCGTCCCCCGGTTCCTCCAGGATCTTGCCTTATGTGCCATCCTGGCCACAGGATCGTCTGCCCGGTCACTGGTGCAGAGCCTGTGGAGGGTCGATTATCATCTGCTGCCACGGGATGTTTTTCCTCAGTTTTCTCCCAATCCTCCCCATTGCTAGGGCGTGACACATCAGCGTGCATACATGGAGGCGTATGCATGCTGCGGAGTCCTGCAGCACCCACCCTTCCATTGATGCCCCCGTCCTGTTCTACCCTCAGGCCTCCATCTGGGGGCAGTCATTCAGCTGGGCTGCCAAGTCACCTTCCCCAAGAGAGCTATCCTCTGGATGCTCAAGCTTCTCTCTCCCTGGCCGACCGTCGGTGACCTGCCCGCACCGCGAATATAGGTCGCCGGCGTGGCAGAAGGTAAGACACTGATGCCTCAGCCCTCCATGCCACTGGTCTGGCCTGGATCCCACTGTTCTGTACATCAGAAGGAGTCATCTCATTCTTCCTGAACTGTTTATGCTGTTTAACACTGATTTCCTTCCAGCCCAGCACTGGCAGGGTCGGGGTGGCAGCCCCTTTTTTATCAGGGCCTTGGGTGAATGCAGCCATCTTGGAGAGTGTTCCTGCTGCTGCAGCTGTCCCTGTCCCCTCCCCGTGGACATTCACCATCACACCCCTAGACAGCGGGAAGGGGGTGGGTTTACATGAGTCAACACCATTATCAACACCATTGCAAGTGATTTTTGCTGTAGGGTATGAATACAATAGCTTGAGCCACTCCAAGAAAAAAATCTGGGAAACCACACTCCTTTAATGACATGAACAAAAATTTCCAGGACACCCTGTCAAATGCTTTTTTCCACATACAGAGACACCAGAACCACAGATATATGGAGCCCATGGACATGGAAATTATGTGAGCTAGTTTACACAGGTGATCAGTGGACACCTTACCTTACATGAACTCACCTGCTCTGGGCCTATCAGTGTATTTCAGACCCTATCCACCTGAACTGCAAGTACCTTCATTAGGATTTTACTGTCGAAGCTGAGAAATACGATGAGTCTGTAGTTAGGCAGGGCCTCCAAGTCCTCCCCTGGGTTCAAGATGTGTGCTATATGGGCTTTTTGCAAGGCAGAATCCAGATCTTTCCCCTCAACTGAGGCACTGAACAGGTCACCGAGTGATGTTACTGCCAATTTCACTAGAGCTTTCTATAGATTCAGTAAGAAGCCATCTTGGCCTAGTGTCACGTCTAATGTTAAACTCTTAATGGCCGATTTCTCTTCACTTACTGTTATATGCCCTCCTAGATTTTTAAGTTGTTCTTGTGTCAATTTGGGGAACTTAGCTTTTTAAGGAACTCGGGTATCTCTGCCTCAGGTGGTTTGTTCTCTGCCGTATACAGCTCCTTGTAATAGGTTCCAAAACCAGCTGCTATTTTTCTAGGGTTAGTGATTAGGGTGCACTGTGTAGTGACTCTAACTCCTTTTATAACTCTAGACATTTCTTGTTGCCTTTATCTTGGAATGAGTAGCTTCCCAGCCTATTTCCCTTGATACACATATTTCATCTTTTTTTTTTCCAATTCTGTTTTTCTCTGTGCTGTAGGCGGGGATATACCCCAACTCGGTGCTTCCACGACCATCACTGACATCCCCCAGCAGTTGCCCACACCCATGGCCTGCATCTTGCCCCCAGTGGGGGCCCACAAAGGGGAGACTGAGATCTACCATGTTTGGTCCCAGGGCTGGCTGTAGTCATTCAGCACAGGTCGGTGTCAGTCCCCCAAGGCATGGATGTGCAATGACATCAGCTCGCGGGCATGTGTGCTCCCACGCATGCCCCGCAGACGTTCGCCACTGCCTTTCCCCTCTGCTATGTGGTCCTGGCTTTGTGTACTCCTGGTCTCCACTGGGTGTCACCCATGAGCTGGGCACCACCAACCCTCCCCCCTGAGGTGGAGAGTTGTCCCTGGGATGCTCATCCAACCTCCCCCAGATAGCCCGTTGACGCTCTGGGCTCATTCACGAATCCCAGTTGTCAGTGTCGTGAGCGGTAGTTCTACTGCTGTGCTGGTGGGCCGGCTCTTACATACATGAAGCTCACCAGGATTAAACCCAATTCTGTAGCATTCTGCAGCAGAGTTACTGCAGAAAACAGTGCAGTTTCAATAGAAGTTAATCCCTTTTGTCATACAGGAAATTGTGACAATGTGCTTCAGCCTGGTGGGCTTCACTGTACTTCTTCTTGGCATGGAAGATGGCATGCTCGACCTGTTCCCTCAGTAATTCCCCATATTTGTCCTTAGATGTGCTGAGTTTCAGCCAATCTGATTCACCAAAAGAGTTTGACAGTGACTTTTTTATTCTCTGATTTCTCTAAGCAGCAGGGTCCATAAAGTTTCTGTCTTTCTCTTTCTGGTGAAAGCCAGTCTAAACAAATCACCCCTTAATGTGCATTTAAAAGGCCCCAGAGGTGTATTTATCTCTTCTCTACTGTATGGTTGCTTTCTGCAAAGAAATACTGGTCACGTTCTTTAATTTTTGCTAAGCACTGACGGTCTTTGAGGAGGTTGTTGTTCATGTGCTGCACTCTGTACCTGTCTATGTTGTTTTTGGGCTGTATAGCCAGGTGCACTGGAATTGCTACCAGAGGCCTTGAATAGCAGCAGTTCACGCAATACAAGGAGTTTAGCATCCATAGTGTAACCCCCCCTACAAATGGGGGTTCCCAAAAAGTCTTCCTTGAGCTTGCCTAAATGCTCACTGCCAGGCTGGTGTCCTGCATTTTAGCAGTTTAAATGTGATTACCAGAGCCTGTATAGCCTCTGTGTACTGTCTCTTTTAGAGCTGCCTGATTGCAGCTTAAGTAATCTGAGAGGGAGCTCTGTTGAAAGATGTAACTATTTACTGAAAATCATTTAGAGTGATAATGATAATGTAGTTTGTCTAACCTGCTTTCTTTGTAGCAAGGACTGTTTTGTTTGTCTCCACTATCTTGATCCTGGACTGCAAATTGGACCAATCAGCTCTGGTGGGACCTAAAATGTAGCCGGACTACAGGAGCTGTCTGAATTCAAAATCTGTAGGAACTGTAGTTTGAACTTTTTGCGCCTTTTTTGCAACTGAAGGGGGAGCTCTTGCTTTGACTGACAGCCAAATCAGCCAACCAAATCTTTTGGATCTTGGGGAAGTCCCGGGCTGCTTGCAGTTTTCAGTTAGATCTAAGCTGGAAGCTGAACAAGAAGGAGCTGAAGTGATTCTGAGCAGCAATCCTGAGTGGATTCGCATGGGAGAACTCTGAAAAGGCTAAGTTTTTGGCCTGCATGTCAGTGTGCTGCTCCTGAGAGGGAGAGAAGAGAATTATTTTGGGCTAAATCCAAGTTTGTGTGACTAAAGTAAGCTACTGAAGTGGGCCAGGCTCAACCTGAAGAAGACCGAAGATTTTGCTGAATGCGATCGGCCTGTCAGGAGATCCAGCTACCCCTAAGCTCCCGGTGTGTGCAGAGACTTTGCGATTGTGACCGGGGAGCACTTTGCCTGGTACAGTAGAATTCCCTTACATGTAAATGTGCTATGAGCTGCTAGTGGGTCATGAGTCAGTCCCCCACTGTGTGAACTATGTTCTGTTTGCTGGAAGCTGTATCCAGCCCAAAACGGACTGCATCCGAATTTGTCTCCATGCGGTCTGGGCCTTGCCAGACTGGCCCAGCCAGACTACCCACTGCACAGAGAAGCCATCGACAAGAGACCTGTCTGTGGATCAGCCCCCTGCTCCACGTTTGAACAGGAATGACGCCTCTGCGACTCATGTGGGCCCTGCTTCTCCTGGCATTCCAGATCAACCATCTGCAGTCTCGATTTTCATCCAGCCTGTGTCCAGTCTTGGGTATCATGAGTAAATACCAGGGTAGCTCCCTGCAACAACAGCTTAGTCTGAGTGTGTCATCTGAATGTCTTGTTGTTTCATTTCCTTTACAAACTGAGCCCTCTGGCTCCGGATTACAACTATTGTGTACTGTGCATGTTGTGTTTTCCATCACAGATCTCCAACCAGCTGCAACTCCAAGCAACGGTCCTGGCTAGCCCATCTCTTCTCCACCTGGGTACCCAGAGATGGACTGTGTGGGGGGGGGAGACTCAAAGCGCATGCATAACTGCTTGATTGATATAACCTTTAAGCTAATTAACCTGATTCTGCCCTTCCCTTGTTCAAGTCCCCTGAATAAATCAGATCTAACTTTTTCTGCATGTAATCTGACTGTGGTTCCAGTTTGTGCTCAAAGTACTGTACTGTTGCTACTTGCTGTGCATAGCCTTGTTTTATAGGGGGTCCCCAGGGTCGAGCCAGAGGAACCAGCCCTGGTGGTAAGTGCAAACAGTGTGGGTACTTGTGTGGTGTACCAGGGGTATTGTGAAAGTGATTATTGTACAGTGTTCAGGCCACTAGATGGGAAAGGGGGTGTTACAGTGTCCCAGAGGGCTGTGCCCAGGTTAGCTTGACCACTACCAACCCTGATCTCCATGTGGAGGCACCCGTTTCAGAACTCAGGCCCCTTAACCTGCTACTAGCCAAGCAGGCAGGGGTAGTAGCCCTTGGGATAGCGCCACCTAGAGGTTACAATAGCATTCTCAAATCTGCCCCCAGTTGAGACAGTAAGGATTCATATTAGAGATGCAAGCAGTCTCAGTCCTGGGTGAAGTGTTCTTAGTGTATCTGTTATTATAGTCACTATGCCAATCTTACCTGTGACCATTAAAATTGTTGTGATCTCTGCCTGCATCACATCCTTAGCAATTCGCTTCCATGTCCAGTGCTGTCAGCAGTCCCTGTGAAGCAGGTAGTCTGGTCTCTGCGTGCTGTCCTTCGGTTCTGCTCAAGAGGACGCGGCGGACTCCTTCTCGACTGTGCGACATTTCAGTCACTTCTGCATGAAATACGTGCATCACACTGATGCGCTGCAGATACTCATCCTCACAGATGCTGGGCACACCCATGCATGCCATGCCTCGTGACATGTGCAGGGCGGGTGGGAGGCACCCTCTGAGCAGGGAACGGCAGTTTGGCAGGAGCTGTCAGCTGTCATCTGGTGCTGTGCAGTGTTCATGTTCAGGTTGGTGGGAAAGAGCAGAGGGTTTTCCTGATGAAGAATGGGTTGTGTTGTTTGGCACAGTGGAGGTTTAGGCACCAAGTTGGCCAGTGGCTGTAGTGGTACTCGAACAACCCCCATACTTGAAAGGAATTTCCATCAGTCAGTTTATACCATTTAATATATTTTCATTTATTTTTGCTTACCCAGAGGTGTTCATAATAAATTTGCTAATTTGTTCAGTCCTCACTTTGTGGGGGTCAGGATCTCCAGTCATATTCACTTAGTTCATGGTTTTTGAAGGAAGTCTTGATCAATAAAGGTGCCAGGGTGCAGATTGTCACTTGTGCTATACTCTCTGGTGAGAATCCCTGGGATTATCTATGGCAGGTACAGCAGAGAAAACAAAAAGAAGGAGCTTGGGCAGTTTGTGTTGGCCCACAGCACTGGAGAACTCGTGTGTCCCTCGGTTTGTTGTAAGTACCAACATGGCAGGATGAATCATGTGGAACTTGATATTAGCTATATGTATCTCCCTTTTTTTGGTCTTATAAGCCATTTGCCTGTCTCTCACAACAGGGGTAACATCACTGATGATGTGGAATCGATGCCCTTCACAAAAAATGTGGGTTTCTTTCAGGTTTGAGCCTTGAGGTACAGTTTTTCTTGATAGTTAAAGCATTTTAAAATGCTTGCCCTCGACCTCCCTCCTCATGGGAGACACAGGCAAAATGATCAGTGTGTACTCTCGACTGTATAAACTGTGCCAGTCTCTGGTGGGCCCACGACCTCTTGGAGCAGTTTCTGCATGAAGTTTAGCATGCTGGGCCTCTCTGCTTTCTCACGGGTGCCAATGAGGACCAGGCTGTTCCATCTGCTCCTTCCTTCCATCCCGGTTCTCTATTCAGTCCTTGAGTTGGGCAATTTTTTTCCCTAAATTCTGTCACCTCTGTGCTGCTTCTGTCTTAATGGTGCCTATGGAGCTAATGTAATCTTCGGCATCTCCGATTCATCAGGCGAGATTCTACAGAGCAGGCTTAAATGCTTTGAAGTGGCTGGCCATGTCCAGCAAGGTGATTTTAATTGTGACCAGTTCTTTCAAGAATCTATTAAGTAGCCGGCCCAATGGCACTGGAGGTTGAGGTGCTGGGCACTATACCTCACGCCATGCTGGCGACGTAGGTTGAGGAACGAGCTCAGGCCGCTGGGTGTTGGCAGGGGCAAGAGAGGATCGAGTGTCCGTAAGACTGCTCTCCTGTCTCGGGGGAGAGAGGCTTGTCATCCTGCTCGCTGACTGCCCTCTGGCGGTGGCCGGAGGGCAGTATGGGTTGGGAAGACACACCCCGGCATCCTTACATTGGTTGGGAGGGGATGGGAGAAAAAGGAACCAGCAGACTCCATGATGGCTGCACCCGTGCACTCCAGCCAGCCCCCAATGTCTAGATTTCGCTTCAGGGGTAGGGTAAAGCTGGTGCCCCTTCACCCCGACCCTGCCATGGGAGGGAAAGCCATGGGGGATTTAGGGGGGTGCTGGGTTAGGGAACAGTGTGGCCGGAGACTACGTCCCTCCAAAGGAGGGACAGGAGCTGCCTGCCAGGCTTGCAGAGCTATAAAAACCTATGTAGAAAAAATAAACAAACAAAAAAATCCTATATGGCAAAAACAAAGAATCTATTAAGCTTGTCTTCATTTTCCACAGCACCACAGGTGGTAAGTCTAGAGGTGAATTCTGCTTATGCTGCTTAGGAGGCTGGACACATGGTGGGACTGGTGGAACCAACAAGTCTCCTCAGCTCCGCTTCTGGTAAGTCAATCAGAACCATTTCTGGATCGGCTGTCATTGTCAAATCATATCAGTGAGTGCCTGACTCCTTACTCTATCAACTGAGCTAGTTTAAAAACCAAAAAAAATATTTTTGACAGGTTGTAGATGCATTTGTGTTCTGAGGGTCTACAGAGCCAAGGGGGATGTTGCCTCTCGCTCAGAGCACATCACATGACTTCAGTCACCCAATCTTTCTTTCTCTGTTCTTAAGCCACCTGAGGTCTCCTTACCATCCCTCAGTTTCTCACTTAACCCCCCGTACTTTAACGTTCTCTCACTCACCCACTCTTTGTTTCTCTGTAATTAAGCCCCCAACCCCCAAGCTTTCCTTACCATCTGTCAATTGGTCACTTAACCTCTCTGTGCTTGACCTCCTCTCCTTCATTCATTCTCTATACCTAACTCCACTGAGCGTTCACTAAACTCCCTCTGTCTTACTTAACCCGTCTGTATTTGCCTCATTGCTGCTGCCAGTTATTTGTGGCTTGTGAAGCACTTTGGTATAGAATGCACACGAGAGGCATACTATGAATCTACACTCTTGTCTTTCGGGATATTCCATTTAGAATGTGTTCCTTATAGCCCTTTTTATGTATTTTAACACACAGTACTGCATTTCTTGTAATGTACAGAATATCTAGTCGGAAATGTATGGTGCCCCAGTCTACATTATTGTTAGCTTATTTCCATACCCGCTGTGGATGATGTTTTGGATAAGAGACTGTACTCTTGCCAAGACCCCCAAAAAAAAAAAATGAGATTGACACCTCAAGTGGCACTTCAGACCAAACCATTAAAAACAAAACTAAGGCAATTTGGCACAATTGCCATTCGAAAAAGCCCCCTCTGAAGGGGAACAAAGTGCCAGGTCTTGACAGGTTGCACCCTAGAGTGCTGAAGCAGGTGGGGCAGAAACTGGCAGTGCCACTGATAAATCTGTTTAATTGTTCCCTGGAGACAGGGGTGGCTGCAGCAGATTGGAGGGTAGCTAATGTGGTGCCACTTCACAAGTGCCTCCTGTGCCACAAATGGCAAATCCTGAACCTGGACAGCCACTACATAGCCTGGTTCAGTAACTACCTGGAAAACCGGAGACAATGTATGAAGATTAAAGGCAACCTGTTATCCCCTAGAAGCATCACTGAAGGCATCCCACAAAGCTATACCTTTGGACCCCTTCTAGTTACACTGTTTTTCAACAACCTGCCCCAAAACTGTGGCAGTATTAAAGTGTTGCTATCTGCGGATGATGTTGTACTGTATTGCAGTGCAGATGACAACACATACCATAAATGGTCTCCTCAACAACAGCTTCACACAGTTACAGGAATGATTCACATGAAACAATCATATCCCAAACAGCAAAAAATCAAGACCATGCTGTTTGGCACAAAATGGAAACCGCAGCAATACTGTGGCCTTTTTAGGGCCGACATCTGCATGGGGTTCCTGCTAGAAATCATTTACAATTTCAGATATCTTGGACAACACCTGGATTCCACTGTCATAGAGAACGCACACAGATAACTTCACAGAAATATTAAACCAGAAATTGGGTCTACTATATAGACATACTGGCATATGGCCTACCTAGCTAAACAATCCCACCTGGCCATTTCCAACAGCATTCTCCTTCACATTCTTACATACAAGGTATTCACACTCCTTTCCTCAGAGGAAACAGTGATGGCTTGGCTCAGAGTCCTACATAACAAAGTTGGTCATTTTGCCCTTGACACCCACAGCAGGGAACACCACTCTGGAGTCCTTACAGAGTTAAAAATGATCCACCCGCCGGCCTGGTGGCACAGAGGGTGAGATGCTGGACGCCACCCCTCGAACCATGCTGGCGACCCAGGTTTGGGAATGGACTCAGGTCGTCGGGAACTGGCCGGGGAAGGAGAGGATTGAGCATCCAGAGGACTGTGCTCCTCTGCTGGGGTGGGTCGGGTGAGAAGCCCCGCTGCTGTAGCGGCCCCCGGTGGAGACCAGGGGCACTACTAAGCAATGGTGCAGGAGGGACAACCAGGAAAGCCGGAAAACAACTTTGGCGATCGCGAGATGACGGCCTCCGTATTATCCACACCTTTGAAAGCCTGCTCCTCCACAGCAGCACCCTGAGTCAGTAAGGAAATAGAGTGCTGGGGTTTCTCCTTCCCCCGGTACCTTACCCCTCGGAGGAGAGGGACCAGCCCAGAGATGGGTTACTCTGAGTCTGCGATATGTGGCATGAGGGCAGCGCTTGGGAAGAGGATGGCCAGGGAGCGGAGATACTAGGAGGGCCCGAAGGAGAGGCGGATGCTGGAACGTCGCAGGAGTTAAAAAAGATAATACAAAAAAAAATATATATATACCCACCCTTCAAGGACAGATGCAATTTACCATGCTTAGCCTGGTCTGCAAACTCCTCAAACCCAACTCCCCACCTAAGGAAAATCAGAACAAAACAGTGCTCACAGACATTGATTTGCATTTGCCAAAATGTATTTCAGGACAGGGGCACTAACAAACATCCCTGGTGCTTTAAGGAGCTCTGCCTTTTCTTTTTTTTTAATTTACATTTTATCACCTCTCTGTGCCGACCGGTTCCCTTCTACCGTTCCCCCCAGCCCCATCACCCCGACGTCCACGGGACTTACCTCGAGGGCATGGAGGTGCCCAGCTAGCCGGGTGCAGAGCTGTGGGGACGGTGTCATTCTGCCAGTCGGCATGTTTCCACCACCCATGCCACTTCCCGCGTATACCACGGCATGAGGCGCACGCGACGCTATGTGTTCTGCAGCACCCTCCCTATTCACTATACTACCTTCAGGCCTCCACCTGGGGCCAGCTGTACTGCGGGGGTGACAAAGTCCCTCCCTGGGAGAGGACAGCTGCCTTTCAGCTGCTCAGTCCTCCCTCCCACCAATGACCCAGGCTCATTCCCAAACCCAGATGGCCAGCAAAAGTGCAAGGTGTGGTGTCCAATGCCTCAACCACATTGGACTATGTACTTATTAAAAATATACCTGCATATGTGTTGTTTACCTGCATATGTATGGTATCCTCTGTTGTTACTGCTATCCATATATTTTAATTGCTGTTGCTTGCTGTCTGCCACTTTGTGGCCGGGGCCATGACTGAAAATGGTCCTTGCATCAGTGCACTTACTCGGTTACAAAAACATACATACATAAATAAATAAATATAAAACCCCTCAGTGCCACCAGGCCAGCTATTCTGCCTTTTCTTCAGAGAATCAACTCCCCACCTAGCCTGTTCCCAACCTTGACCAAGCAGGCCACCTCTAGAAACCAGAGGTTCATGACTGGTAAACCTCTGGTAATCCCTCAAATGAAAATGGACACAAGACAGAGATCCTTCCCTTACTTATCTCTGTTGAAATCCTTCCTCCCTCTATCAAAGTCTGCCAGTCCCCTGGCACCTTTAAGCTAGTTCTCAAGGAGCACCTCCTGGCCCCAACCGAATGCAACTGCTGAAATCTTGCCTAGGTAATGGGCCAGTGGCCCTCTGTAGCTTACTTACGTAAAATACTCTTGCTCCTTACCACTGTACATCTAGTGATAAATAGTCTATTTACTGTAGATCTGCTGAAACTGCTGTTCTCTTGTACGAATTTGCAAGAACTGTTTTTGCACAACTTGCTGAAACTGCACAGCTTATTTTTGTACAAAATACCTTAATGCTTACACCCAGTTATGTACCCACCTATGTAACTAACTTTTGTACAGTGTTCATTAATGTTTGAATCATACCTCTCAACTGTACCACATTATGAGGAATGTTCCTTATTTTACTTCACAAAAGCTCCCTGTTCCACGTTGTGAGGACTTGTTCCACATTCAAAGTCAGCATTTCATAGCAAACATCCATAGTAAATGATGCAAAAAATATATTATTCAATTAATAACAGACTTTCTGAACATAAATGCAACATGTTAACAGTGTTTTGTGTTTCTTAGGTAAAGATTTGATTAAGTGTTCCACATTTTGCCCATTTGTTCCACATTTTGACAGGCAATGTTCCACATTTGGGGGAAAAAAGGTTGAGAGGTATGGTTTGAATCCAGTATGTACTGCTATCTGTAACTAATTCTGGGTCACCCCTGAAAATGGGCCTTTTGTTCCATTGGGCCTACCCAGTCAACAAAAACCAATAAATAACTAACGAGATAACTAACTAAAAAAATACAGAGTGGGGACAGGGATGGGCCGGGAAACTACAGACTAGTTAGTCAGACCTTGATTGTAGGCATGCTGCTGGAACCCATCATTAAGGAATACACTGTGGAATTCTTGGAAGTAAAGGGATTACGAAACAGGAGGCAGCATGGGTGTAGCAGGGAGAGCCTGTCAGACTAACCTAATCAACTTCTTTTATTGGGACTCAAAGGCAGTGGATAGGGGCCAAGCACTAGGTGTGTTGTATCAAGGCCTTTGATTCTGTTCCATACAGAAGGCTAATAAAACTAGGGACGGGGGGCGGGGTTTAGGGGACAAACCAACTAGGTGTATAGGGAACTGACTTGGGGGGGGGCGTAGAACACAGAGGGTCATTGTCAAGGGGTGCACTCAGAGCCCAGGGGAGTCACAAGTGGCGTATGTACCACAGTGATCAGTTCTAGGACCTGCGCCCTTCAATATGTTCATCTGCGATATAGGAGAGGGAATCCAGGCTAAGGCGTGCCTGTTTGCTGATGACACTGAGATCTGCGGCTGAGTGGATGCTGAAAAGGGAGTTTGAGAAAATTAAAATAGACCTAGAAAAATTGGAAAATGAGGTCCTGATTATGGCAACTAAAGTTCAGTGCAAAACACGTGCCAAGGGATGCACATTGGTAGAAAGATCCCTACTACGACTACTGGATGGGGGAAGTAAGGAAAAGAGAGAGACCTGGGGTTATCATTAGTGATAGCTTAAGTCTACTGCACAGTGCACCACAGCATATGGGAAGTCAAACAAGATGCTGGGATGTGGTACGAAGGGAATTTCATAGTAGGAGGAAAAAGGTGATACTATCCCTTTACAGATCCCTGGCATGGCTGCACCTGGAGTACTACACACAGTTCTGGAGTTATTACCTCAAGGAGGACACAGACTATATAGAGACCATACAAAGGAGGGCTACACAGATCTTCCAGGGGCATCACGGGAGGTCGCATGAGTAAAGGCTGGCAGACCATAACATGTATACACTGGAAGCCAGGTGGGAAAGGGGGGATATGATTGACACATAGAAGTTCCTACAAGGAATCAGCAGGATGAATTGTAAAGACGTGTTCACGAGGAACACGGGCACAGTAACTAGATCACATGGGTGGAGACTGAAGCTAGGGAGATTCAGGAGGAGGGATGTGAGGAAGTTCTTCTTCATAGAGTGGGTAGTGGATAAATGGAATAGACTGCCAAGAGAAGTGGTTGAAGGCAAGATGGTGATGGGGTTTAAACTCGAGTGGGAAAGATTTAGGGGGATAAGACCCACAGGCAGGAGAGGGGAAGGGATAGCTGTGGAAGGGGCTGACCATCAGCCACTAGAGCTAAGAGATCTCTAAATCCAGTGCGGCATTAAGCTGAGCAAGGAACTAGGCTGGCAAATACGCAGATTGGTTGGACAGCTGTCTTTTTCTTCTGACAAAATCTGTTTCTAGGAATGACCTTCTCACCCTGAAAAAGTATGGCCTCTCCTCTCCTCTACCTACCTTGGGGTATAGAAAAATGGCAGCAATTATTTTCTCATCTCGCTCCCTCTCCTGGATTGTAAAATGCTTTGGGATACAGTCTGCATGACAATCACTATACAAAATCGAATTCGTTTTTAATGTCCTTTCTCTCTTTGCACCTTCCTCTCTCCTTTCTTTCTAGAGCCTAATTTTGAACATTCAAAAATGGCTGCATAACAGCAGATTCTTTTTTTTTTTTTTTAGTTGTTTAACCAGGAGTAGCACACTAAACTGAAAGATTTTTTACAGGAGCAACCTGGGAGCACAGGGAAGTTAAGTGACTTGCTCAGGGTCACACAGTATGCAAGAGGAAGCTGTGGGATTCAAACCCAGGTCTGGTCTGCTGGATGTCACCAGATTTGCAGCTCAGAGCCTTAAACCACTGCGCTATACTGCCTCAATTCTTACACCAACATTTAGGCCTTTATTTATTAAATATAATTTCCCCCATATCGTTCTGCTTCCCGTACCCAAACAATTTGGGGGGGACTTCAGCTTTCTGGGCATGTGACTGTTTTACAGTCAACTTCAAATCTGCTCCACGGTTGGTTGAGATGGAGTGTGCAAACACCAAGAGAGGACTGCTTCACTTCTGCAACAATGCTAAAATGTGTTGTTTTTTATGGTTGAAGTTTCTTCTATTGCATGCAGCTGATTTTAAAATACCATTAGCATGTCGGGCAGAGCAAATAGCATTGCCAGTTGTCTGTATTTGAGAGGTGTCCTCTTGGACTTATGGAATAAATAGCAGTTTTATTGTTTAATGAAGCCTAAAAGTCAGTGACTTTCAGAAGCAAAGGATGCAGTGATATCTGGAGGATTTAATTTGTGCACTAATGAGGGTAAACCCAAAAAATAAGCACAGACTGAAGGAGCAAAACTGGCATTACAGCAACCGAGGCCTAGTGGTGCTGGCATATCTGCTGTGTCTGTTGTGGGCACAGAGCCTGTCAGCCCTCCTTGCAGCTACACCATGGCTCAATGAAAAAATGGAGGCTTTCAATGCTCTCATCACTTTGATGGCAGCTAGGTTTGACATGGTGCCGTCATTGGCGGATGACTCATGGAGGATAGCCAACATAGGATTCATAGGATATACAAGCTACACAGACATGCATCCTTAACGCTTGCCACTATTTATTTCTTTATTTTTTATTTTATATTTGATATAAAATAAACTGGCTTGTTGAAGGAGAACAGTAGTAAAGGCACATCTGGGGAGATGGGAAAATGTGGCACCCCTTTGTCATGTGCACATTACTCAGTTACCCGAAGGATCTGAGAGTGCAGAGCCTAAAGCTTTTGTGTCCACGTAGATACTGGAGATGTTGGGGTTATCAGCACTGCTGGATATAAAATTTAAAAACAATGTACCGGATCATGCCTAGATACCCCCCTGAGGAACACTGGAGCAGTGAGTATACTGCTGGTGGTGACAGGCAGTGATGAGGACTGGGACAAAGTTCTGAAGGTGGCCAGGGGAAATGGAGGGGTGAGTTGTGGAGACTATCATGTTCATTTCTTCCTCAACCTAAGGTTACAGTACCAGGCAGGGAGGCAAA
Source organism: Neoceratodus forsteri (assembly GCA_016271365.2). NCBI lineage: Eukaryota > Metazoa > Chordata > Ceratodontiformes > Ceratodontidae > Neoceratodus > Neoceratodus forsteri. Next base: position 458,748,791 of record JADMNL010000022.1, on the reverse strand, counting down.
GACGTTGATGCTCTTCAGGCAACTTTCTGTGAGCGCAGCGTTAATCATTGTATGTTATTGCTTGGTCGATTAAAAGTTCACTAGGGTGGACAAGTTCACATTTATTCAAACCTACAGATGCTGGAAAGTAATTTGTAAAGATAAGGGTGAGATTTCTTCACGTTTAGAAGAGGAAGGCTGAAAATGAGCGAACTGTATTGTTTGCATCCTTTTTTGCTTTCTTCTGAACCTAGTGGGAAAGTACTTTGGAGGGTTCATGAAGGAAGATGCACTTTCTAATATTTCCATTATGCATGTTTGGGAGGAAGGGAGGCTTCTGAAAGGGTGGACATTGTGTTTTATGTTTTGCTAAATGATTGAAGTTTATTACTTTTTGCCTTTTTGTCACAAATGTCGTGGGTGGTATGCTACCCTTGGGGAGGCCATGTTTCATAGAAACATAGACAATGTCAGCAGAAAAAGACCATTGGCTCATCCAGTCTGCCCAGTTGCACCCTACTATACCCCGCAACCTATTGTGTAGACTGGGTTTTTGCCCTTGCTCGTTGCATTACTGCCAACCCGCCTTCCCCCCGAGTAACCACTAAGCCCTTTACTCTCTCCCAATTGTGTTTTAACCCTTTACTGTTTTTTGCTCCCATAACCTCTGCAAGGAGGCTGTTCCGTGGCTCAACCACTCTCTCCGTAAAGTAAAATCTACTTGCACCTCCCCCACCAGCTTACATTTATGTCACCTTGTTTTTGACACACCATTTCTGCTAAATAGTTTCTCACAATTTACCTTATTTATTCTTTTCAGGACCCTAAAGGTCTCTGTCGTGTCGCCCTCTCCCTTCCTGCATTCAGTGAGCACACATTCAGTGCCTCATAGGATCTGCCCCATTAGTCCTGTGTCATTCTGGTTACTCTACACCACACCATTTCCAGTCTGTCTCAGTCTTTCCCCATGTGAGGACTCCAGAACTAGGCACAGTATTCCAGACGGGGTCTCACCAGTGATCTATGGAGAGGTAGTATTACCTCTTTCCTCCTGCTATCAAAATCCCATCCAATACACCCCAGCATTCTGTTTGCCTTGCTGTAGGCCTTGTTACATTGGCTAGGTTTTTTTAGGGAGTTACTTATGATGACCCGCAGGAACCTTTCCTCTGAAACAGTGGTCAGCTTAACCACTTCCTATCCAGTATTCCTTCCTGGAGTTCTAGTTCCCCTATTGTGCATCACCTTGCACTTTTTAGTGTTGAATTTCAACAGTCTTGGACCACCTCTTTAACCTTTGCAGGTCCCTCTGCAACTCATTTTCCCTCTCCTGGCAGTCTAAAATGCCAGAGAGCTTAGTGTCACCTGCAAAGAGACACACCTTGCCCTGAATTCCTTCTCCTATGTCACTGATGAACACATTGTAAAGGAGTGGTCCCAAGACTGGCCCCAGTGGTATCCCACTCATGATCTCCTTTTCCCCCCAATTTGACTCCATTTACCACCACCTTCTGTTGTCTTCCCCATAACCAACTTCCTACCCCTCTAACTAGGAACTTTGCTGCTCCCAGATTCAATAATTTCCTCAACATCCATATGTATGACACTGAGTCAAATGCCTTGAAGTAGTGTAGATCTACTGCTTGTCCCTTATCCACCGCCTTTGTCACCAGTCCAAGAATACAATCACGCTGGTCTGACAAAATCTCTCTATAGTGTCCTCATTCACATAGAGGTGTACATGAAACGTGCAAGGAACTAGAAGTGCAAGTACATCATCAAGCCTCTGGGGGTATATGTATGCAAGGAAATCATTGGCTCCACCACACTGTACACAGAACAGATGGCTACAGTCACAAACTGTACCTTCCAAAAACAGCCACGGAGAGTACAGAGCACCCCCAAATAGCAGGACATCATGGAACTCTGCCTCCCTACCACAAACCTCTGCTGCTTACTATCCTAGAACCCATTTCTCGTCAGGCAATCCACTACGGTCCTCTTTGACTAGTGCCTCCATTAGTGTTGCTCAGATAGTATTCTGTGAATTAGAATGCCACCAGATACCTGTCGTTTGGCCAGACAATGGATCCAGTCGGATAGTAGTGCTATCTGACCGTGGATCCGACCATCCCAGACTCAGGTTGGATCCCTGGATCCAATTCTGGATCTGATGTCTGATCCCTGGATCTGGCCTTGGATCCCTGGATTCGACCTTGGATAATGTGGGATCTGACCTGGGATCTCACCTCCAACTTAGGTCAGATCCCAAGTCAGATACTGCCACTATCCGACGGATCACAATCGGATCTACAAAGGCACTATCCAAGCATCACTAGCCTCCATCAGTTTACGTACAATTGAGGTAAGACTGATGGGCCTGTAATTTCCCAATTCCTCCTTGTCCCCTCCCTTGTGGAGTGGCACCATGTCCTCTGATCTCTTGGAACCACCCCGATTGTGGCGAGCTACTGAACAGCCCTACTAGGGGTTCGACCAGTTCTGATGCCAATTTTCTGAGCACCCCCAGGTGCATCCCATCCAGTCCTGAAGCCCTGTCTATATTCTGGGCTGCAAACCCTTTCCTCCTATAATTACCATCTGCCCCATTTCTGGGATACCTTTGAAGCCAGCAGCCTTTAAGTCGTTTTCAAGCAAAAGCTTGCTATCCCCCACTGTGAATGCGGAACAGAAGTAGTCATTTAGAATGGCTGCCCTTGCCCTCCTCTACTACCCTGCCCCCCTCCAGTAGCCTAACAATTCCCCCTCATCTTCCTTTGTTCCCTGATGTACCTGAAGAACTGTTCCCCTCCCTTTACTTTATTCGAGATTTTATTATTTAACTATTACTGACTGAAATGTTGTCAACTATTACTGAAGTTTCTTCTACCGCATACAGCTGATTTTAAAATAACGTCGGCATGTGGGGCGCATCCAACAGTCATGCTGGTCAGACATGTTTGAGAGGTGTTTTCTGGGACTATATGGAATAAACAGCAGTTTTAATGTTTAGTGAAGCCTAAAAGTCAGTGACTTTCAGAAGCAAAGGATGCAGTGATATCTGGAGGATTTAATTTGTGCGGCAACAAGGGGAAACAAAAAAAAATCAGCACAGAGTGAGGGAGCAAAACTGACATTGCAGCAACCGGGGCCTAGCGACACTGGCATACCTGCTGTGTCTGTTGTGGGCACAGAGCCTGTCAGCCCTCCTTGTTGTCGTGGTCACTGCGTGAGAGGTTCGCTCTCAGGACGGCTTGGGAAGGGTCACCCTGGAATAGGGTGACCCATGTAAGCAATAACCCACAACAGCACATGCATTTCTAGAGAATTAATGCATGCTCTGGATGAACTGGAAGGCACAAGGCTAATGGTCAAGTGACTTTCAGCACACCCAGTAAGTGCATTAATTCTTAAGAAAGCCATGCCCTGGAGTGGGTTATTCCACTTATAAAATGGAAAACTTTTTTTTACTGGAAAAATGGTTTATTGTCCTTTAATTAGGTTGTTACTGGGTAGAACGGGTGAGTTGGCAATAAAGGCTGTGTGCCTTTGAACGACCCTGGCAACTGTATTAATTTTGAAGACACCTATGCCCTGTTGTGTGTTTTTGTGTTTAAAATGTAGAAAAAAATTATTTTAACGTAAAAGGTTTTTTTTTCAGTTAGGTAGTTGCTACTAGGTAGATTAGGGCAGGTTTGTTACAGACTGTTTCTAGGTAAATAATCAATGGTCAGGTGCCGTGTTTTAACTAATGAAGTTATTCGATTTGGTCAGTTTTTTATATCCCATTTTATAAAACTAAATATACAGTTTATAGGATGGTTTGCTGCACTGGAGTTCCATGCTGCAACCTGGTCTGTTTACCAGATGTGGACTACTGGAGAGGTAGGGAACATCCAACCCTAAAGGCCCAACCATGAGAAGTAAATTATGGAGGAACACAGAGAGCCTGTAACTGGTGTCAGCATTGTGTGGCAGTCATCTTGATGGGGTGATTGGTGCGGGGCCAAAAATTGATATCTGATAGCAACAGACATACACAAAGGAAACAGGGGTGGGTAAGTAGATATAGACTGCAAATGCTGCAGTTCTTTTGGTATAACCAGGGCCACTAATTCTCCTCGGCTCTAGGAACCTGATTTCTGTATCAGGGCTCCTAGGCTCCGGTAGCATTTGTTCACTCCTGTGGCATAAAATAATTTCTGTTGCAGAATGCAATCTTGCCATTGGTGGAAATATTATGTGATGTCATCAGTGTCATCACATGCTGAGCATAGAGAACATTTTCAGCATAAACCAGGAGGGAAAGGGACCCAAGCACTATGGGAAAGCTTTATGAATAAAAAATCACCAAGAGCACTGAAGTCTGCAACACTACATATATTCTGCAGCATGACGCAAGTTCTGTGGAACATTCTATGCCCACCCAACTACAGAATACCAAGGACCTTGCCTATATCAACTGTAATATTATCAATATGCTATGTGAGGGCATACGTAAGCAATAACCAACCAGACGGCATGTGTTTCTGGAGAATTAATACATGCCTTGGATGAACTGGAAGGCACAAGGACAACAGCAGAGTGATGTTCAAAGCATCTGCAAAGTGCATTCATTCTCAAGAAACCCATGCCCTGGCTTGGGATACTATACTCATAATATGGAAAAAGGCGTGATTTTCTTTTAGTTAGGTTGCTGCTGGAATATCTAAATTTGGTAAAAATGGCCAAGTGCCTTTGTATGAGCCTAAGAAGTTTATTTAGTTATTTATTTATTTAACAACAATCGGAATTACAAACCTTTGAGTCAAAGACTCTTTTGCAAAGGATCCACATCAAGATACAGTAGAAAAACAAACACTGGCAGGTACATACATTCAAGGGTAAAGCATTACATTATGATTATAATTAAATTGTAAAACATACAGAAGGGGAATCAGAACCATAAATCTTAGGGTGATAGAGGACCCAGTGTTATTGATAACACAAGACTAGGTTACAGGGGAGAGGGGAAGGAAGATCAGAGCCAGAGATGGTTAGGTGCAGTCGCAGACTGAGGATTCAAGGAGAAGCATCCTAAGGTTCGATTTAAAGCGGCCAAGCTTGGGTTCAAGTGATATGGGACAAGGAAGGTTGTTTAGCCAGAGGGGAGCTCTGTAAAGGAAGAACCTTTGGCCCAGGGCTGTCCAACAGTGCGGAACTAGGAGGGGGGCCCTGGTGGAGTTTCTGGAGGCCCTAATCTGGGGGGGATAGTTGGATCAGATAGTGTAGCCCAGGCGGGGCTTGTCTAAGGAGGATTTTCTTGGCAAGAAGGCAGGTGTGGTACTCAAGTCTCCCCTCAAAGGTTAGCCAGTTAGTAAGCTTGTATAGCTCACAGGTGTGGGTCCATCTGTCACACCCTGTGCTCAGCTGACAGGTTTTATTTAGGGTAACTTTGATATGGCGAAGGGCCGTGGGATCAGCAGAGCCATATATGACTATGCCATATACTATAAGGGAAAGAACAGAGGATGATATGGCTAAGGAAGTGCATTTATTTTGAAGTACTCTATGCCCTGCTGTGGGTTTCTGTGCTTAAAAAGTGGGAAGATTTTTATTTTAATGGAAAAATATTTAATTTTCATTTAGGTAAGCTATTGCTAGGTAGATTTAAGCAGGTTAGTTACAAACTGTTCATATACCAGAGATTAATGAATGGTCAGGTGATGTGTTTAGATCAATGACGTTACTAGGATTCTGAAGCCCATTTTATTATAGCTCTTCAACAGCTGCTGTGTTTGTCTGCATACATGCACTATCAGTGTCTCTAGGCATGTTTACATTACCCACTGCAATGCATGCTTTAGGGATGCTAGCAAGAGATGTACTTATCTGATCACTCCTCTCTCATATCCACACTGAAGGCCCTTGCAGTGCTGAATTGCACTGTTAGCATTGCCAGCATTTCAAGTCTGGGTGAAGGAGGCAGGATGCAAACATTTCCTAGAAGTCTGCGGGGGTTCGGGAGTGGCACAAGTTGCAGTGTTGCCAGTGGTGGAGAACTATCTATATCCAAGTGTTGCAATGCCTGCAGTGTTTCCATTCCCCCCCCACCACAGAGATTCGAAGCACCCACAATGAATGGGTTCTGCGATGCTCCAGACCTGTCCACACTTGACTCTCTGGCATCAGATCAACAATTCCGCAGCGATGTAGAGACATAAAGAGTAAATTTGCCTCATTTATAAAATGGGGACAGCAAATCTAGTTTTCTGATTATTAATTACCCATGCATGAAGTCTGTTCCATGCACGGGTAATAACAAGTACTTGGAAGCAGGACCGCAGTACCCAAAAAAAGAATGTGCCATTAGAATGTTAATTTTTTAAACGCCGCCATTTGGTCTCCTTCGCTAATGCGGCTCATCACATACTAGGTGACTAATCAGTGAAACGGTAAAGCCGCTAGCTGTTTTTTGTGTCACTTCTTTCACCTGACAATCAGTGAGTCTTTAAAGTTTCAGTTGGCATGTTTTGTTATGACTAACGCAGCTGTTCCCGCAGTTGCCAACCAGTAAAGAAACCTGAAATGCGGCTTTGTTTACACTTGCTTCCTCTTTCAAATTAAGCCAAGAACAGTGAGCTAAAAAAGAAAAATCAACCCAACCTTGCCGTGTCAATGTTCTAACTTTTGATCAGATAGGGATTCTCTTATCAGATCCATCTCTCGCTTCTCTCAGCCATCATGTTACAGCGCTAGTGTGCATATGCAAATGAGCTCATGAAGATTAACAAAAAAACAGTGAGGCCATTATCCAGTAGGCAGAAGGACTATTTTATCATAGATTAGCAGAATAAAATCTTTTTTTTTTTCTACATAGAAGTAGGGTTTTTCTAACTGTAAAAAGTGAAAAAATAAATAAATAAAATAGGAGCCCATTCTATAAGTGCAATAAGACACTCCAGGGTGTGCATGGAACATATCTGACCACACGACTAGTGGCTGAAGTCACTCAGCCTGTGGCCTTGTGCCTTATTACACCCCTGGCCGTGCTGTAAAACATGTTCCATGCACACTCTGTCCTGTCTTATTGCTTACATCACTGTTTTGTGAAAGGCTTTGAGAAACACTGTGTAAAAAAGGCGATAAAACCCAAAGTTCAAACAATCCCTTCAACAATGAGATGGGATGCCATAAAAGGTAACTGGTTTGGGTTAAGTGTTACCCTTTATACGTTTGTCTTCGTGTGAAAGTCCCTATTTAAACACTCTGTAACCTTCTGGTAACTGATTGCTAGATCACTTGAGTTATGTCTTATCTGTAGGTGTGGAGTTTGCCCCAGGAGCCAAAGCTTCCACTGTGATCCTGCAGGGCAATACGGCTTAACCCGGAAGGCTGCAGACATACAAAGCAGGTGGATTCCTAAAACTCTGAAACTGGGAGGGTATTTGAGCAGACCCTGATGTCCCATACCTGTGCCAAGGTACAAACTGGGAAGTTTGTATGGTGCAGTGATTATATCACAGGTCTGGAAAGCAGGAGAGCTGGGTTCAAAGCCCATAATAGCCACTGACTCACCATGTGACCTTGAGCAAGTTCCTTGACCTCCTTGTGCTTCACTCCCTCCCAGCTGTAAAACAGAGTTAAGAACCCCCACCCAACACTGTGAATGAGATATTTCATCTAGCTATGCTATTTCAGGAAATAGCATCAAAAACTATAAAGGCCAGCCGGTGGAGCAGAGGCTGAGGCGTTGAACGCACACCTCGCTCCACGCCGGCGACCCGGTTCGAGCGGACTCGGTAGCCGTGGGTTATTGGGAGTAGGCTTTGAGCGTCTGGCGACAGAAGCTCGCTTACTCCGGTGGGGATTTGGCCATATTCCGGCTCTTGTGCGACCCCGAGCGGAGGCTCGAGGAAGCACATGCCCGCACAGGGGATTGGTCGGACGGCCGCCAAGCAGATCAGACGTCGACGTACGCGTCATGACGTCAGGGGGGAGTATCTGCTAAGGGGAGGGAGAAAACAGGGAAAATGGAAGCCTGCCTCGTCCGGGAGGAAGCGGGGCCCTGGGACGTGCCCGCGATTTGCCAGCGCCCACTCGACAGTCCAGGGCCGGGCAAAACTATAAAGAGTTAGGGGGAGTACCCCTACCTCGCCCCTGCCTGGGGTAAACCATGCTCCATGGGGGCCTGTGGACTGTGTGAGCTGGGTCGCAGGTAGCGGGATGTCCACGGGACAACGCCGAAGGGTCGGAGGAGGCAGGCTAGAGGAGAATAAAATACAATTTCAAAAAAAAAAAACTATAAAAAAAAAGAAGAGGTCCACCTAGTTATGAAATTCTTTACACCACCCAGACTTATCTACAGCTAATCCCCACCCCATCAATTACAGTGAATGCCAGCTGGTAGCCCCTCTTCCACGACTGCATGGGAGTGTAATGAGCAAGTGAATAAATGTACAAGCAGTGTGTGAAGGAATGCATGTGAAACTAGTTAGAGTGTAATAAGCGTACCCTTGTATTGCGTAAACATAGTATGAACTTTTGTTTTCTTAAAGCTTTTATTTTCTCCCCTTCGTTCCCTGGCTAAGCCCTCACCACCCCACTGACAACCACCCAGCCCCATAATTTCAGCCTGTGGCCACCCTTTCAACCCCCTCCTCAGCTTGCCTCCTGAGAAGAGGCTGAAGAAGGTGCAGGTTTCTCACCCCCTATGTCTGCAGCACCATGAGTACAGGGGTACAGATGGCTGTGTGGGGCCCGTATGTATTGGGCCACACATTCTGTTAGGTAGGATTTTGTTCTCCAGTTTCCTTCCCCCAGGACATCAGTGGCTAGGGCTCCAATACAGAGGCATGCTCGCTGCAGCATACCGCCACATTTAGCTGCTGATGTCCTCCCCCCAGGACATCAGTGGTTAGGGCTCCAATGCAGAGGCATGCTCGCTGCAGCATACCGCCACATTTAGCTGCTGATGTCCTCCCCCCAAGGACATCAGAGGCTAGAGCTCCAATGCAGAGGCATGCTCGCTGCAGCATACCGCCACATTTAGCTGCTGATGTCCTCCCCCCAGGACATCAGTGGTTAGGGCTCCAATGCAGAGGCATGCTCACTGCAGCATACCACATTTAGCTGCTAATGTCCTCCCCCACAGAACATCAGTGGCTAGGGCTCCAATGCAGAAGCATGCTCGCTGCAGCATACCGCCACATTTAGCTGCTGATGTCCCCCCCCAGGACATCAGTGGCTAGAGCTCCAATGCAGAGGCATGTTCGCTGCAGCATACCGCCACATTTAGCTGCTGATGTCCTCCCTCCCCAGCTGCTCCAGTCTGCACTCTCTCAGATGGCAGTGCTGCGGCAGAGCTCCGCAGCAACTCTTCCCCTTTAGAAGGTGAGCATCCTCTGGAATACCCTTGCCTTCTCCCCCACTGGCCCTCAGACAACTCAGGCTTGTTCCTAAACCTGGGTCACTGCATCATGAGCCACAATGCTACTGCTGCGCCAAATGACTGGCAACACTGTATGAACATACGCATGTCTGGACTTACAGAGAACCTTTTCAAGACAGAGTCACTTGGTGCCTTATTAAGAGACAGAGTCTGTACTGCAAGGACTGTATGCAGGCAGTTTAACACTCAGGAGGTGAAAAGAATGAACAAAGGCTATATTGCCATAAACAGGACCTTTATTTCAAAAACTGCCAGAGGACCGAATAGGCTTAGGCTTATTAGATCTTCTGACAGTTTTTGCAGTAAAGGTCCTGTTTATGGCAATATAGCCTCTGTTCATTTTTTTTTGTTCTCTTGAGTGCAGATTTTGCGTGCACTGTGCTGTTTGGGGCTGGTCGCCTCCTTCCGCACCACCTAATTTCCATGATCTGCTGCTTTTGTCTCTCGCATGCACAGCCCTTTGAACTCAACATTCCACACACAGTCATGGACAACTGCATTTGAACCGTTATTGCCCCCTTTTCTTGTACTTATACATACGTTGCCAATGTAAACCTCTTCAACAAAATCAGTTCAGTTGTGACTCATCTGTACCGCCTACAGCCACCAGGTATCCTTATGACTTTGAATTTTTGGTTGTAAACTTGTATCTTTGAATAAAAGCTTTCCACTTATTGAATTGTTAGAATGTAGATGTTCATGTGTGTCACTGGACAACATCATGTAGTGTGTACAGACCACTAACTCTCACGAGCACGTCATCACGTCATGTGAGGGGGTCTGCCATGCCCATTGGCTGTAAAATAAAGCTGCCAGCCTTATTATTTGATCAGGCAGAATGGTAATGTTTTTTTGACAACTAGTTTTAAATCATAATGAGTGAGTATGAAAGACCCTGTTACAAGGCAAAGAGGAGAAAACCCCTGCCACTCTAGTGGTGAGATAACATCCCATCCCGCAGTCACCTGGGACACCAGGGTTCATCCACAAGCCCCAGTCAGAGTCACTCGCTGATGTTGGCTGGGGCCAGGCACATCACAGAAGGGTTAGCAGTTTAGCCTAGAGGTTAAAGCAGTAAGCTGTGAACAAGCCTGGTTCATCCAGCAGACCTGGGTTTGATTCCCACAACCTCTACTTACTGTGTGACCCCTGAGCAAGTCATGTAACCTCTGTCACACATATATATATATATATATATATATATATATATATAACACACACACACACACACACACATGGAGCTGCACTGGTGTTAGCAGTGAAGGAAGTTGCTTGAATGCCCTCCAAGCCGGAAGATAAGTGTGACAGTGATGATCCCGATCATCTGGATGGGGTGGGGGCATAACAGAAGAAACCCCAGTGTTACAGTCACACAAAATGGGGTCATAACTAGACTCAGACAATGCAGAGTCAAAAAGGGTGCAGCTCTCCTTCAGAAGTATCTCTCCCTTTGTGAAGAATAAAGACAGGCTTTCTTTTTTGTTGGGTAAAGTCATGTCTTTTATTTTCCTCCCAAACTCCAAAGTGAAAAACTAAAAAGCTGCGGATTGGAAGGATTAAAAAAGTCACTTCAAAGTTACAGTTTTTAATAGCAGGGCAGAAAACTTTTTGTCTCGTTCTGAGGGGAGTTCTTTGCACTGGCTTTGAAGATCCCTCTGTTCCCTTGTTGCAGCTTGTTTGAAAAGTACTGTTGGCTGGTAAGCGGGGGAAAATAACTAGGCAAACATTCTTGAAGAAAGAGAGAGGTACTGTGAAAAGGTCATCTTCTTGCAAAGGGCTGAAAAGGCTTTGCACTCCTTTTTTCTCTACGAAGGGCTGTTTTCTTAAAACTGAGTAAACAGGGCTCGCTTATCTGTGTGAGAGAGTGCAAGAGTACACAGGGCAACTCAGAGGTGGTGGCTTCGATTCAAGAGAATTCTGGGTCTCCCACGGTCACATGACTCCATGCTGGGGCCTCATGGAATGCAGAGTGCAAGAAGAAAGAGAGACACACCTTTACTGCAAGGCAAACTAGCTTTTCACATAGTTCTTGTGGTTTGGACAAACACAAGAAAGAGAAGGGGGGGGGTTGGGCTGAGGGGGAGGGTACAGAAAGGAGTTTAAAAGGAAACTGGAAAAGAAGCACCGACTGACAGGATCCCTAGGGTGGAGGAAATAATGGGGACCTCTAATGAGGACTGACGATCAGACAATGGAGCAAGAAAGTCCCACGAAAGGAAGGGAAGTGCACGGGTGTGGAGGTCACACAGCAGTGGATAAAAAGTGACTACCTGACATTGAACCAAAAAGCTCTCTTTTCATTTGAGGACCAGTGGAGGTTTAACAATGAGGCAAAGGCCCACAATGGAGGAAGAGCTCATGAAGATCTTACCTGGCTGTTACTCCAGGACAGCCCAGCCGAGAAATGCTATGTCTCTTTGTGTGTGTGTGTGTGTGGGGGTCACTGTTTCTACTCCGTTTTACAGTAGGGAGGGGAAGCAACTATTAAGGTCACAAAGTCAGTAAGTGGTTCTGATGTGATTCGAACCTAGGATCTTCCTGGTTCCCAGGTCTGCGCTCTAACCACTGAACACCACCACCTCTACAGCAGTTTGACAGCAGTAAAGCTAAACAGCAGAAGCAGTCAGGGCCAGGACCGTAGCAGGGTCTGGTAGAAACTGCTGCAGTCTTCCCCACTACACCACTAAAGTGATGCATGCAGTAATAGGAGGAGAACCACTGGGAAAGGATGGTTACAGTCTGTTAAAAAAAAAAAAAAACTGATTCTGAAGAGAGGTGAACCCCTATAGAGGCTGGGACATAGTGGCCCCCACCAGCGAGACTAAAGGTTCACATGTGAGATTCAGAATCCCACTCAGGGCATGGCTGTGGGGGGGACAGCAAGGTGCACAGCTCCTGGGGTTGGGGGGAAATGGGGAGGACAAGAGGTGGGAAGGAGGGAGGGAAGGAAGGTGGGTGGGTGGGTGCAGGCTGCCCAGCATTCATGCATCTCCTGCCAGTCAACCAAGGAAAAGGAGGAAAAAGGGACATTAAAAAAGGACTGTGGTCACCAAACACTTCACTGCACCTACTACACAGCCTACCCACTGCTGCAATGTTTTTTTTGTTACTTACAGTTTATGCCCTTTCACTGGTGCAGCCCCTATCCCCCGGGTTGGGTCCCGTCCTCCCTCATATCCCTAGCACTTACTCCCCTGTCTTTCAACCCCATGAGCTTTCCCCTTGTGGTGGGGCCCGGCCATTTCGAGCATACAACTCCTACTTCCGGGAGGGAAAAGAGGCAGGGGAAGCTCAGGTTGAGAGAGTGTCCAGTGGTGTGGGGACAGGGCCCAAGCACACTGGGATCCTTCCACCTGCTTGAGGATTTACTCATTTCCATTCCACTCATTGACTAGCTCAACAAACAAGAAGCAGCAAGCGTGCCATGCTGAGCGTGGCTTACGTCCTCCCTAACACATGCAACTCTGCTGCACAGCCACCTGTGGTCTCCCAGGTGACAGTATAGTAGTGTGGATCACATCCTTATCTCCCTCTGGAATGCTCAATCCTCCTTCCTTGGCTGGCCACCAATGACTCAGACTCGTTCCCGAACTTGGGTTACTGGCGTCATGAGTGACAGTGTTACCAGTGTGCATACGGGCTACTGGAATATTATTATAACAACTGGCGCACGCTTTTTCCCATAGGGAACCCGGTTGTAATTTTTTGTTGTAACCAGCTGGTTATAACGGCAAACACACACTGGGTTTCCCTCGAACCACGCATGTGCCAGTCGTGGTCTTCCTTCACTCCTCGACGTCCCCTGGAGCAATTAGCTGGACCGCAGAATTCACCACCACTCACAGCTGGCGGTAAGTTGATTTTTTAATTAAAAAAAGAAAAGACACAATCTCTTCTCCACTCACTGTCTGTTTAAAAACAAGGAAAACCAAACTTAAATTTTTCAAACAGGCGGGCCGGGCACGCATGAGCCAGTTGGCCTCCCCACCTCTTCATGCTGCAAGGACACCACAGCTCCAAGACCGCTGCTCGGCGGTAATTTTAAGTATACAAAAAAAAAAAAAAAAGAAAAATACAGAACTTCTATTACTAAAGCTCCACTTCTTTCTACCGCAAACAAGTGGAGCACTGTAACTTTGCAGACCACAGACTGCTCAGAATTCTGACTGGTCCGCGGCTGCTGAATACCGATCTGTTTATTTATTTTATTTTGTATAATTGCTGAGGCGAAAAAGCAGACGCCAGCAATTATATAAAATATAATATAATATTATATAATAAAATATGGGGTGGTTGTGTAAAACTCGATTTTACGCTTATCCTCATTGTGGGATGCATCCCATAACTCGGGTGTGTGTAAAATCTTGTTACGCACACCACCCAATATATTATTTTCTATTTAATAAGACATTCTTCAGGATATTTTTTATTATTTACATTTTATCATCCTCTGGGCATGACAGAGCCAGTATCTCTACCTCGTACCACCGTTTCGCGAGCCCAACCGCCACCCGACCAATCCTAAGACCCCTCATGGATTAACCCCCCCCCCATGGCAGGGCTGGGAAGGGAGCTCTCTCCACTCCCAGAGCATAATCCAAATCTGGGGAAGGCGGTGGCAGAGGAACAGCGAGACATGAGAGTCGAGGCATTTCTAGAGGGGGGGCAGGAGGAAGTAGGCTGTTGGTTAACTAGACTCTACAGCTTATCCAATAAGTAGGGAAATGGGCAGACTAGGTGGGCCAAGTGGTCCTCATCTGAAGTCAAACTCTATGTTTCTATGTGTTTCTATGGAGCCCCGGCAGCTGTTTTTCCTCTTTTCTTGTCCTCCTTCCCCTCCGACATTTAGTGTGAGCGTGTCGGGGGGGCACCCACATGCCGCGCTCCACCCGGCTGCTTGTCCCTCAACCCTGCCACCCTGCATCGCCCCCACCAGAGGGTGATCGACAGATAGGATGACAATCCCTCCCTATCTGAGCGGAGAGCAGTCCTCCGGATGCTTGATCCTCTCTTGCCCCTGCCGACCCCTGGTGGCCCGTGCTCATTCCCGAACCTGGGCCGCCAGCGTGGCGTGAGGTGTGGCATCCAGTGCCTCAACCTTCAATGCCACTGGGCCAGCTATCTGCAGGAGATTTTGTAAGTGTTTTAGAAGAGAATTTTTAATAACTGTCCAGCAGATTGTGAAGGAATTCTACATTCGATTTTGTACAAATTCAGCAATAGTTTTTAGGAATTCTGCAGGATATCATATAGTAATTCTGCAGGAGGTTCTATAGAATTTCTGCAGCTGTTTCCATGAACTTGCGCAGTAGATTCTGCAACATTTGTCTTTTTCCATTCTACAATTTATGTCTTTTTCCAAACAAACTAAAGTTAAGGTCACCAGGCACAGATCCAAGATGGTCGCCAGGCTGGGCATGCTACAAGTCACTGCAAACTGTAATTAAGCTGTGTCTATTTTTTGTGCGTTTATTCAGCTCATTTTTCTTCCTTTTGTTCGTTCCCTCACTCCGTCTTAATTTTATCACTTAGCTTAAGTTTCAAATAGGGCATTTTAGTGAGGAATTTAGCTCAGTGCGTTACCGGGATCACCAATCATCTCTGTAGTGTACACTAGGGCCGCCTGACAGTCCCGTTATCGTCCTGACAAAAAAGGGATTTATCTGTTTAGTTCCCCTTTATCCTGCACACTATTTGCCAAAGAATTGGATGTGTTGTTGTTTTTCGTGGGTTCTGCTGAGCTACCTGAAGCTGAGGAGAGGAAGTGAGACCTACCTGGAGGAGGTGGTACTGTGAGGCCAGTGTGGAGTTCGTTGGAAGATTCATTGTAGGTTTCTCCCACTTTTCTGGTGCTGGCCGTGATTGTGGATACTTGGGCTGCATTACGACTGAGTTTTCTGTTGGTACAGGAATTTGTGCTGACACCGAGTCGGACTTTAGTGGGATCGGGCGCTGGTGCAGCGGGAGGGTCCAACACTGTCGGGTGGCCTGTGGCCAGATTTGCTGCCGCACAGGAGACCGGGCCCTGGATTGGCCCGGGAGCTGGCTGATGAGCTTGTAGCTCTTCCAGGTCCTCCGGGGGGTCAGCTGATGGGCTGACGCTAGCAAAGGATCAAAGCTGTGGCAGTGAACATTTCCAGTGACGGTCCCTGTGGACAGAGTTTTTTGGGCCCCAGCGTGTGCTCTGACCACTAAACCCTGGGTCCCTTCCTGTGTTTAACATCACCAAGAGAAACTCTTTCGTGAGGACTGTGCCTTCTAAGATGGTCAAACCATTAATTTTACTTATTTTTGGTGAATTGAATCTTTTGGCTTTCAGGCAGTGAGAGTGCCTGACGATTTAAAGGGTCCCCCAGGTAGTGAGACTACCTCAGGGCAAGGCCCCTACTTTTCTGCAGCACTCTGGTACCAAGTTCTGCGGCAGGGTTACCATTTTCCGCAGGACGTCTGCGGCAGTGGGTTGTAATTTCTGTGGAAGTTCTGTGGCGCACCAATTAACTGCCACATCACAGCATCACTTGTCATCCTGACTTCATATCCATGGCAACAGCTATGGCAATCGGGATGGAGGAATGCGCAGTGACGCCAGTTAAAAAAAAACACAGACTTTTTGAAATAATTGGATTTTTAAAAAAGCTAAAAAAAAAAAAAATCTATCACTTAAGTTCCTATCCTATTACATAAATGAAATATGCACAGGGGACCTTCTGTGATAAGTAAGTTATCTATACACTCATGCTGGTTAAACTATTCATGAGGTCCCCACTGTGTATCACTTATATATTTATATGCAGCCTGTAACATAGTTTGTGACTGTGAAATTGTGTCCTCAGTCATACAGGTCCCTTTGGAAGTGGAATTATCAGACTAGAGGAGATACTGCAAGACTCATTTTCCATGCCAACATACTTCTCCTGACACACTACATAACCCCATCAGGCCATGACATACACATGGACCCCTTGTGAGAGTAGGCTCCCCAGCCTGTCACAATGTGACCCGTGTAACAGAACACTGCGCCACACCTTCCCAGGCTCAGAGCTGTGGTGTGCGACAGGGCTGCGGCCCCCCCTACTTTGTGCTGCCCTGCCAGCTCCCACAGCTCATCCCCAAACCTTAGTTGCTGGCATGGCAACACAGCATGCTACCTGGTGGCCCAATGGCTGGCCCTGCATACAACATTTCACCATAACTTTTAGGTAATTCTATCAACCCATGATAACATGTAATCAATAACCCTGGAAAAACATGTACAGTGCAATTATTCATTTAGCAGATCTCTTCTTTCAACAGGTCTACACATTATTATATTCCACCTTTCTGGGCATAATTACTTCATTTTTCTTAAAAACAACAAGTTAATTCACTTTACTAGTTATTCATTTCAGACCGCATCACTATACCTTAAATGCACAAATAAATCTGTACAAAGTAAGGTATGGAGTTAGCAGGTCTATGCTATTGTCAAGTATTTGTTTAAGTTGGCCCTAGTGTAATAATTTGAGACTGAATTTTTTATTAGTCTGTAGTACAGGTTGAGCAACTATCGCAGTGCCTGTTGTGCTGTGCCACTTTCTCTGGGAGTGGGAGCTGCGGTAGATAAGTGACTATTCATTTCTGTGGCAGAATGCAGCCCTGTCATTAGCTGACGTATGATGTGATAGCACTGATAACATCACATGCTGAGCATAGAGGGGTTTTGGATATAAAAGGAGGGGAAGAGAACCAGGTACGATGGATAAACAGGAAATATTAATAAAGAATCACCAAGAACAGTGAATTCTGCTGCATTGCAGATATTTTGCAGTAGGTTGCAAGTTCTGCGCAAAATTCTGCAGCCGCAGAATTCTAGGGGCTTTGCTTGAGGGGGTCTGAAGTCATTTTACATTAAAGTCTCTGACTAGTGCACATACTGAGAGGAGATGCACTTACATACGTACTTATGGAATAGGGCGTATGGGGATGGTGTTGATGTGGATTGACTGTAATAGTTCGGTTGTTTTATAATGATGTATTGTGAAATTGTTTTAACTATGTACTGCGCCTTGATTTTGAAAGGCGCATTATAAATAAAGTTTTGTATTATTATTATAACCCATTTGCGCATTGAAACTGATATTAGTTACAGTCTGGGAAGTTGTAACATTTATTTTTGCTGTGACTTGAACTCAAGTGGAATCATCTTCATTTGTGACTCTGGTGACTGGCCTTACAGCCCTAGTTTAAGTGGCTTTTAGGCATCTGTTATTACAATTTTTAATATATTATAGTTTATTGTATGGGTGGGGTGTGTGGGTTATATACTTTCAAGTTTGATTTAGTTTTATAATTGTTTAAAACTCCATCCTCTCGGTGAGAGAGAGAGAGGAGGAGTTTCCTGAAAGGGGTGGGCTTAATTTTCTGTTTTTGGCTGTTTGATTGTTTTGTTATTTTATGCATTTGTATTTGATCCTCCACCAAGTGAGAGATGACGGAGTATTGAATTGTATAGTTTGTTTATTGTTTGGGATTCATTTGTGTTTGTTTTGTTAATTGTTGGGTATTTTGGGCTTGGGCATAGTTCCTCTGATTCGGGGTTAGTAACATGTGTTGGAGGCCTGCCCCCCAGGTGCTGCGCTATTCATCCTCTGCACTTCACGGCCTCTGCCCTTTTGTCTCCCCCCCCTTTACAGTTTTCAATCTATGAGTGCTGTAGAGCACTGGGTATTGCCCGTCGGGGGGGGGGGAGATTTGGGCGGGAGGGTGCGAACGGCAGAGGATGAATAAGCAGAGTTCTCACATCGGGGTTGTTAGGTCCAGAAGACACCCTGGGGTGAAATGGATTCTGGAACATGGTCCTCCATGCCTGGTTTCCATACCCAAGGGCACCACCATCATTACTGGTGGGTAGGTAGCTCAGATGGCTTTGGAATCCTGTCCAACTCTAACGGTGTTATGCAATGCCAGATCCATTAAAAACAAGACTGCAATTATTGCAGATCTTGTTAGGACAGCTGATCTGGCTTGCATCATCAAGACCAGGCTGGATGAGAACGCCGGCCTCATGTTGGAGGATATGATTCTGGCTGTACCAGTTGAGGAGGCCAAGTCATTTGAGTGTACCGTAGTAGCAGGTGCAGGCTGTAGGATCGCCCTTGTCTACCGTCCGCCTGGGGTTGAGAAGCGATTCCTTCAGGAAGTAGCGGACTTCATGATCGACGTGGCATTCGATTCACCCAGGCTGACAGTCCTGGTTGACTTCAACGCCTGGGTTGATGACGAACTCTCGCAATTTGGACAGCATTTCCTCCAGTTGATGACATCACTGGGCCTTACACAGATTGTTACCTCTGCTACTCATAAACACGGTCACTCTCTTGACTTGGTCTTCCTCCTGGGGATTGAAGCCTCTGATCTGGGGGTGGAACCAGTCAGATGGTCCGATCACTACACTGTGGGGTTCAGTTTTTGTGCCCCCGCCTTTGTAGGCCGACCCCTGTGGAGATGCTCAGATACCGCCCATTATGGGATGTGAGCCCTGATGGCCTTGTGGTGGTACTTGACCTATCGGCAATTCCTGAGGCAAGCGGGGAGCCCAGGGGCCCTGATGCAGCCTGTAATCGTAACACTCGGCCTGGACTCTATTGCTCCTGTCAGTTAGTCCTCTCTCCCTTCGCCCTCGGTCCCCTTGGTTTGATGGGACCTCGAGGGAGATGCGGCGACTAGGACGAAGGTTAGAGCTTTGCTAGGGGAAATCTGCCCTGGAGGCCGACCATCTTAGATAGATGGAACATTATCAAGTCTATCAATCAACAATCACCAGTAAGAAGGCAGAGTTCCTGTCCGGGGAGATTGCTGCTGCTGAGAATCGACCGGCTCAGCTCTTTCGAACTGTGGACAGGCTGTGCAACCTGGCCTGTCTTCAGTCCCGAAGAGCTTTTTCACAATCTGAGTGTGATGAGCTTGGTCGGTTCTTTGCAGATAAGGTGGCTGGCATCAGAGCGGAGATCCAACCAGCACACTCTATGGGGGCTGCTAGTAATTGGTGTTCTGTTACTTTCCCTCACTTTGCCTGAAGTACCTTTAACCGGCTGGAGTTCGGGGATGTTATGCAGATTGTCCAGGGTATGCGCCCTACGTGCTGTAGTTTGATCCGGGCCCAACTTCCCTAATTATGAGTTGCTGTGACATCATTGGCCTGGTCCTTGCATGGATAGTCTGGTGCTCCCTTGAGTCGGGTGAGTTCCCTAGCTCCCTGAAGGAGGCAGTGGTGACACCCCTCCTGAAGAAAGCTTCTCTGGACCCAGGCTGCCCTGCTAACTACAGACCCATCTCTAATCTTCCCTTTGTGGGGAAGGTGATCGAGAAGGTTGTGGCACTACAGCTGAAGAACCATTTGACCATCCATGACATCTACGACCCTCTCCAATCCAGTTTTCGAAAGAGGCTTAGTACCAAGACCGTGCTGGTACAGGTGCTCAATGATCTCTTGATGGTGAGAGATCAGAAAAGCCGTTCCATCTTGGTGCTTCTTGATCTTTCCTCGGCGTTTGACACCGTGGACCATGGGGTGCTGCTCGAGTGCCTGAGGTTCATCTGTGGCCTGTCTGGTACAGTTCTCAGGTGGTTTAAGTCCTTCCTCACTGGCAGAACTCAGAGGGTGGTGTTGGGAATTTTTTTCTCTGACCCATTCTCTCTGCCATGTGGGGTCTCTCAGGGCTTGTGTTGTCCCCCCATGTTGTTCATGGTGTACATGCTGCCCCTCGGAGACATTGTAAGATAGTATGGGCTGAGGTTTCACTGCTATGCTGATGATACCCAGCTCTAACTGTCTTTTGCACCCGACCAGGATAGTGTGCTGTCGGTATTTAATAACTGCCTCGCTGAAATCCAGGACTGGATGAATTCCAGTTGGCTGAAGTTGAACTCGGGACAGACTGAGGTGATTGTTGTGAATCCGGGTTGCCAGATAGAGGGGTCGGGGGCTGGTCAGCCTACGGGGCTTTTCTTGGGGGGCTCCCAGCTTCTTGCCTCTGAACAGGTGCAGGATCTGGGGGATGATACTTGACGATGGGCTGACACTGCGATCTCAGGTGTCGGCTATCATCAAGTCTTCCTTTTACCATCTGAGGAATATTGCCAGAGTCGAGCACCTAGTTCCGTCCGGCGATCTCCCCACGCTGATCCACGCCTTTGTGACCTCCACCTTGATTACTGCAACTCCATTTGTCTAGGGCTGCCGAGGGGTGATATCCACTGCTTGCAGCTGGTGCAGAACGCTACAGCCCGGTTGTTGACAGGGACCCCTCGGATGTGTCATATTACACCGGTGCTGTGCAAACTGCACTAGCTGCTTATTCAGTGGCGGATCATCTTTAAGGTCAGACTTTTTACTTATAAAGCCCTACACGGACCTGAAAGAGCTCCTGTCCCCCTACAGCCCTGGGCGACCACTCCGCTCAGCTGACAAGGGGTTGCTAGAGGTTCCAAGGATATCCTTAAAGTCATTGGGGGACCGTGCATTCATGTCTGTCGCTCCAGCCCTGTGGAATTCTATACCCCGTCAGCTACAGGAGTGCATGACCGTGAGGGGGTTTCAAGCAGGCCCTGAAAACTTATTTGTTTTTACTGATTATGCATATTTATATTGTGTTTTATACTTTTATTTTGTTTTATCCAATTTGTATGATAAAGCGCCTTGATAATTTGAAAGCCGCTCAATAAATAAATTATTATTATTATCTACCTTCGAATGACTGATGAAGGCATCACTAATGCAAATTTCTTCCCCAGTACAGCCATAAAGACCAATGTCAGTGGTAAATACTGCAAGAAATCTGCACAAAATTACAAGCCAGACAGATTTCTGTATAGAGGTGGCATATCTTCAGTCTGATGTTATTTTCTGCTATCCAGCTTCTGCCCCTTTCTCTGACTAGAGCTGGGAGTGTAAAGGGCTAGATCAGCAAAAGACAAAAAAAAATTCTGATGTAAAATCCAAAGACATGAGGTTGGATTTTTCAAAGCAGTGCAGACTTCGTCAAGTGCCCCTGCGCCACGGCATGGTTTTGGCAATGTTAAAACCCTTCGCCACAACTACACCTGATTCTACAATCTTGGGCACAGTTGTGACAGTTTCCACGATTTATGGCAGCTTACGCCATATATCTGGCACAAGCCCCGTAAAAATGGCCCTCGGGATTGTTGCAAGCTAGACCACAAAACGGTCTAACGTGCGGCAATTGACGCATGGGATGGAAACTCCCGATCGCTGGCCAGGAGAATGCCACAAGCTGCATGCGCCATATGTTCGGCGCACCAGGGGCTTGCGACATTCTCAGAGGTTTCAAAATCCAGCCTGTGGTCTGTCCTACTAGGGTAATAGATGACACTAAACCAGAGAAGATCCTAGAGCTGCACTGAATGTGGGCTTCCATCGATGGAACTCACTTCCAAAATGCTTTGCACAATTTCTTTTTTAATTCCACGGCCTTACAAAACATATTTCTATGGATTACATAATTCACGGACTATTATTCTGCAGTTTGTATAAAATTAATCTATGGTTTACATAAACTCTGGATTACTGGTCTGTAATTTAAAAAATAACGGTCTGCTTTAAGAATTTAGCTTCCGATAGAAGTCCATGGAATTAGGTTGAATTTCTGAAATTCGGAAGAATTCCAACAGAAACAGAATTTGAAAATTTCACACAGCACTATCCTCAATCAAGGATCCTAAACTGAAACAGACACCAGTCATAATGCTGTTGCCCGATTACTCACTGGTTCAAAGAAGACTGATCATGCTTCCCCGTTATTAGCCATACTTCCCCGTCTCCCAGTTCAGCTAGAACAGACTACAAATACTTCTACTAGTATTTCAATGTCATAATGGGCTTCCCCACATTTATCTGAACTACTCCATGACCATTTACCAACATGCTGACTTTGATCCTCTGATGCAGCTTCAAGACTGGTGATAGAGGCTTTTCAACCTATGGCACACGTCACTGGAACAGACTCCCACTGGAAATCTGGTCATGTGTTGACCCAGAGTTACTTAAAAACAAGCTGAACACCTACCAACTAGCTTTTAGTGTCCCTTGCTCATTCTTCTGCTTGCTTCAGTACTGTACACTGCCTTAAAGCAGCACTGCCACTGCAGGATAGCAGTGAAATTTAGCGAGTTGTATGGTTTCACTCTCTGAAGACATGCTGACCACACTGAGTAAACTGTGATGCAACTTCCTCTTCCGCTGCATACCACAGTGACAGTTTGGGTATGACGCACTTCTAGACAGATGTGCAAAGCAAGGGACAAACAATGCATGACCAAGACTATCCTATCTTGGGAAGGATCTAAACCTGTACACAGGGACCAAGCTAAAGGGAATGGGGAGGGGTGTGAAGGCAGTAAAGTTGCTCCAAAGGCCACATTACACTTCCTTGAATGCACTGCTCTGAGTGGTACAGAGCAGCTGATCTGCCATGTGTGGATCAATCTGGATTCCTTGCGCTGCAGTGTGGAGATGATCCAATGTAAACTCTATGCACCCAATTTTCAAAGAGCCCTTAGAGCGCCACAAGTTGCGTCGCTCCAGGGCTGCAACAAACTCTGGGTGCGCCAGGGACCCTGCGCATGATTTTACAAAAATCCGTGTCCTGGCACCAAACTCCCTGGGTTTGCTGCAAGTCGACAGCTGCCCCAAAGAGTCAGTGCACCAGTGGAAGCTGCCGGAGGGTTCCAGCTCCCCCACCCAGCGCAGCACAAGAAGGGCAGGGATTGAGGGGAAGGGGGTTGTGAAGCTGCTGGACAGGTGGAGGCCAGGTGCAGAAGGGGCACAGGAGGTGGCAAGTGGGGGGGTCGGGGAAACAGCTGGGAATGAAGGGGGTGACTTGGTATCCAGCAGGTTGCGTTTGCTGTTATATTAATTTGTTAATGTCTATCAGTACATGGTATATTATTACACAGTACTGTACCTATTAATTAAACTGCACATACATATAACTCCAACACAGCCAAGGAGGGGCATGTGATGGTTCCGAATAACACGCATCACAGTAGTACAGTTTTATTAACAGGTATGGTACTGTGTAGTAATATACGACGCATTGATAGACCTTTTGAGAAAGTACCTTGTCCGAAATGTGCCAAGCATGCAGTTATGTGTGTTTTGGAATGAAAATCTAATTTCTTGGAACTATTTTGGAGCCAGTGTGATATCTACAAAGGTTGGTGAGTGCCCATGTTCTTTTTGTGTACATTTCTGACTGCACTGGAGCACCACCTCACCTGGTGCAGCCTTTTCTGTGTTTCTACTGTGTAATAATATATGACGAATTGACAGACATTAACAAATTAATATAACAGCAAATGCACCCCCACCGGATGCCACATCAACCTCTTCATTCACAGCTGTTTCCCCGACCCCTCCTGTCACCACCTAAGCCCTTCTGCCCCCAGCAGCCCACTGTCAGACCCCCTCCCACTGGCACAAGCCACTTAGACCACCTCCTGGCTGGTCTAAGTGGTGCCCCTTGCTGTGTCCATGGTGGGGCTTGTAAAATCCCCAAAAAGGAGCTGTTGCATCACCGCCATGGTGCAAGCCCCATTGCGGCCTGGCGCACCTGGTAGTTTGATGCAACCTTGCTGCAAGGGGGCTCTGGCGCAGCTGCATCAGAAAATCGCAATTGACACAAGCTGTGACGCAAGCCACCCCTTGTATAAAAGTCTTTTGATGCAAGTCCTTTGAGTTGTTCTGACACTTTTGAAAATCAGGCCCTATATCTCTCTCTAAATTCTAAACCCACAGTCATGGCACAGTTGAGGGCCTCAGCAAGCATCCACTGCTCCTTAATGATAATCTTCTATATGGCTCAGTGGTGGCTGTTTAGGTTGGCTGTCCATTAGCTCACACCTTTGCCCATGTCCAGGTAGGAATCCATTTAAATTTGGCCCAGCCACAAATGCAGCACTGAGGCATCTGAAGCAACCCTAGTGAGTAAGGGAAAATTATTGTAATGCTGTGCCTGTTCGTCGGACATGCAGGCCACCAGGAGGGATAAGGTCACTCATGTTTTCTTTTTCTTTTTTTTTTTTTTTGATGTGGAAGCTTACCAGAGTCCCAGTCCTTCAAAATGTGTACTGTCAGCCTTTTTTCCCTGCTGCATCTCAGTGTCGTCCCCTCGGCCACCAGTCATCTGCTTCATGGTCGTGTGGTGTCTCTCACTCCTGTGCAATGTCCGTGGTGCGCTCTCGGGCCACGGCAGCAACACATGTGCAGTTCTCACGTAGAGGCCAATCAGGGTGACTCATGGACATCAGGCTGACTGGCTGATCATGACTTGGGGGGGGTGCACTGGAAAGAGAAGGAAGGCGCAGGACAACCATTGTGCGTTCACCACTACAGTTGCTAATGGGGGTTATTTAAAGGGACATACTCAGACAGTGTAAAATACAATTCAAAACAAAAAAAATGGAAGTTCAAGGATTGGGGGTTTGTTCAAATCTGCTGGTTGCTTGAGCATTACTATTGCAGTTCCCTGACGACTGTAAAATGTGGGCAGTGAACTATTTCTCATTATTTTAAAATGTTTTCCACCTGATGTCTGTCTTAAATTTGGTGTTTTTCAAAAATTCTGTTTAGAATTTTGATAGCCATTATTTAATTATTTAAAATTTGATAACCGGGAAAGGATAATTGAGCTGAGGCTCCTCTCCAAGTGCGACTGGTGGGGTTAAAGTGCAGTATACAAAACAGTAAGTTTCACAGAGAGTAAAACCAGGATGGAGTGGAAGTCATTACAATGTGCAGAAGCAAGTTTAGGAAGCAAACAAAATGAGAAGCAGACACAGTGCAACTTACAAATCAAATAGTCTCCCAGGTAATAAAACCAGACTAGTGACCAGTCATTGCAATGCACAGAAACAGGTTTTGGTAGCAAAATAATGACAGGCTGTGAACAGTGTGTGCAGTAGAGCCGTCAAATGTGGTACCCACGTATTGAAAAGAGCAGGTAGGGTGCCGAGAGAACAGCAGACCCAGGAAGGTGAGTAAAAGGATGTAGGCAGGGGAGCAGAGGACGCTACAAAGGGGTAGAGGAGAAAGAATTTATGAAAGGGGATGACAGGAGCGGGGAGGGTGCAGGAGTAGATCTTAGCAAACTTCTGAAAGCAAGGAGGGATGGGGACAGGCAGAGCGAAGAGGGGAGCTGGTCCCAGGGAGAGGGGAGATGGTAGGAGAAGGCAGCTTGCCTAGCACAGGAGTGAGGGAGCGGAATGGCAAAGGTTCTGGAGTCTCTGGTGCGTAGAGAGTGAGAAGAGGAGTGCATGGGGGAGAGGAGTGAGGAAAAGTAAGATGGGAATGTGCCGAACCAGTAGTTGGCAATAAAGGAGGTGCAGTGGGACAGGCGACACTGAGGAAGACATAGGATGGAAAGGGTGAATAAAGCAAGCAATGGTAAGTGCAGTGTGAGGAGTTGTTGGCAGAGTGACAGAAGGCATTGCAGAGGGTGTCTAGTCTGGCTACAGAAGAGGCAGGAGCAGTACCACAGACCACGGCTGCAGAGTCAAACACCGGGAGGATCATTTTTAGTGACCAATTCCTGAAGAACCTGGAGGGGGAGGCAGTCCTTGTTGTGGTACAAGGTGCCTCGCTTGGGGAGAAGTTTGGTATGGATAGCATCAATATGGGCAGAGAAATCAAGCTTGCTATCAAACCAGACCCCAAGGTATTCAGCTAGTTTTAGTAGTCACAGCTCCCTGTAGCTACTGAAACAAATCTGCAGCCGGCCCGGTGGTGCAGAGTGCTGAGGCGCTATGCTTTACCTCACGCCATGCCGGTGACCCAGGTTCGGGAATGACCTTGGGTTGTCGGGAGCCAGCATGGGGGGGGTGGGTAGGAGCAGGATTGAGTGTCTGCTCTCCTCTCCTGGGAAGGTCATCCCAGTTCTGTTGCTACAGGGTGGAGGTCCGGTGGCTGCATAGGTGGGAGGAGGCAGCAAGTACCGGGAAGGTGCTTCAGAATGCAGTGTGTGTGTGCCTCCACATGCACATTCCAGGAGGGGTGGGAGAAAACCAGGGAAACAAAGTCGGAGGTAAAAACATAATAAAAAAAAAAGAAATAAATCTGATGGTAGGGGCTAGAGTGGAGTGTGACACCAATGCAGACTTGATGCTTCATTCTAAATTCCACAATTAGCATAAGGTTCTATCTCCGAAGCATCACTCTTTGCCGGGAAGATGATGCTTATGTAAATCATACTGAGGGATCACTGAGAAAAAAATATATAATTATGGTGAGGGACCACTGAGAAAAAACAATATAATTATGATGAATAATTTTTTTTCTTACAAGTCATACATTTTCAGCCACTCAGGGAGATAGGGGTGTTCACGTGCTCACCAGTGAATACAGGGAACTAGGTTTAAATTCTACCACCACTAACGCACTGCATGACCCTGAGCAGTTCACTTTACATCCCAGTGTGCAATATACAAATGAAAAGACTCAAACATTGTTGACATTGCCAACTCTTGTTTTCTTTGCAGTCTCATTAGATCTTGACTTGACAGTGAGTGACACGAGGTAATACCTAACCCATTTTCCTACTAGGGGAGCACGAAAATCTTCTGTGCATTATAGCGAGAATAACAGCTTTATGCAACAGCTGTAACCTTTCCTTCTCTGTAAATATTTTTTCCTTCTTCAGCTGGTTCTTTTTTTTTTTTTTTTACACTTCGTTTCCTCCCCTGGTCTGCCCCTCTTCTGATGACACCGGCCCCCCCCCAGCACCATCACCGACATTCTTAGGAACTTACTGGTAATCCTCACCCCTTTACTCAGGATGATGCTGTGGTGGGTGGCCAGCCCTGTTGGTCGCGTGTTGGCCTGTGCAGGGTGCCAACACTGTCCCGGTAGAGTAGGTTTTTCATTTTTTTTCCCTGAGACTGCTGGCATGCAATGAAGCACATGAATGGATGCTGGCATCTGGCAGCTGCCCCATACCCTTGATTATGCACCTTCTGGACTTCGGTAAGACCAGTGAGAAGTGTCTGATACATGCTAGTTCATTACAGTCACAAGAAAATTGCTCTTAAACAACAGGTGTTCAAAAACAAGAGAGACTATTAATGGAAACCTGGTCCAAGCTATATTAAAAGGCACACTCCTTTTAATATAACACACTCCTATTAATATAGGGAGGCAGTATAGCGCAGTGGTTTAAGGCTCTGAGCTGCAAATCTGGTGACATCCAGCAGACCAGACCTGGATTTGAACCCCACAGCTTCCACTTGCATACTGTGTGACCAAAAGTAAGTCACTTAACTTCTCTGTGCTCCCAGATCGCACCTGTAAAAAAGCTTTCAGCTTAGTGTGCTACTCCTGGTTAAACAACTAAAAATAAAAAAAATAAAAAACACTCCTTTTATTATTTCAATTATTAAAAACAGTAATGTAAGCATGGGGGTAGTAACCCCTGTGTCTACCTTCCCTTCCAGAAGACCTGCTGGAAATGGAGGCCTTTTCCTTCTCAGTATTGAGCTTGTAGGTGGTCTTGTATTAGTCCACCTTCTTCATGTAAGCCACTGTCTTGTCACGAAAAAAAGAATTTCCTTCACAAGGGAAATCCATTGCTTTTGTTTGAGTGTCCTGAGAAAGGTTTGTGGTTTGAAGCCAAGCAAACCTTCTTAGGGAAACTGCATGTGCCATGACCCTCGATGCAGTGTCACTGCTGTCCACTGCCATGTGGAACTGACACTTGGTGGCATCCATGGTGGTCTTTGCTGTGTCAGCCAAATCCTGTGCCAGGTCACCAGCAGCTTTCTCGCTGAGTGCCAGAATGGAACTCCAGAGGACTTTCTGGTACTGAGCTATGCAGGCCAAGTATGCTGCCTGCCTTAACAGTAGGGAAGCAGAGGTACAGACTTTTTGTCCATACTATCCAGTTTCCTGGAATCTTTCTAAGGAGGTTGGGAGGCAAGGGACACTTTGGCCTTATCACAGGCTGTAGTATAGACCACTCCCTCATGATCAGGGTGTGAGTATAGGCACTCAAGAGTCCTGCTTGTTCACCTGATATTTCTACTTTGTTTTCTTGTCTATGCTAACAACTGAAGAAGGTGCTGACAACACTCTGTAAGTGGCCTTTTTGAGAGATTTGTGGATGGGCAATAGCAACCTTTTTTGTGGGAGTTAAGCCCATCATATCCAAAAATTCTACCTCATTGTAGAAACACAGAATCTGATGGCAGATAAGAACCATAGAGCCCATCCAGTCTGCCTCATCTTCAGCAGTTTCCTGCAATGAAATTTTGAGGGTGTTCACCATTGCCTCACAAAAGGATAGTGTGAAGTGCAGTCATCTGAGTGACAAGGAGTGGAACCAAACTCTTGTTTAAGAACCATCAGGCTCTTTGGGTTCTCCTTCCTCCTCCTCATAGTAAAATTCAGCCTTCTTCTCCACAGGTACTGGAACTGGCATTGAAGTCTGGGGTGGGGGGGGCAGGCATATTCATGAAATTCTGCCTAGTCTGGAAAGCCTGGAGGTATTTTCATGTCTTAGTCATGTCCTCTATCGAGGGCATTTCATTTTTGCCCACTGGTGTCTCCTTTCCTCCTTCAGGAGGAAGGACAGCAACATGTTTTTCTTTTTGTTTTTTCTTAGCAGGCACCTACTCCAGTGTCTACTCAGAGGTTCTTTTATTTTTACTTGATTCAGGGTTCCCCCTTTGAGACACCCTGACTTCTGAACCATCTTTAGCAGCTTTATCCTTCTTCTTACTTTGAGGGGGTGGACTCTCCTCTAAGCCTTTAGGTGACGTGGAGGCAGAGTGAGAAGTCAATGTCTTCTAATTTTTGAGCCCTTTTCTTTTGCGTTTTAGGGCAGAACTGAATACAGAGTTCACAACTGACAAAATCATGATCTGGAACCAGGCACCTCAAAAACAATTCATGGCAGTCTGCCTTTGCCAAGAGCTGAAAACAAATGTTACTATTTTTGAAACCTGCAGGTCCTGTCCTCTTTTGGGGCTTGTCAATCATGCAAAACACTGACAACCCTAGAGGAGTGCTCCTGTTCCCAAATGAAGAAAACACCTTATACATGGAAATGTAGATATAAAGTATACAAATGCGGTTTGGTTCCTTTTTTTGTAAAGATCCACACTACTATTGAACGCAGAATAGGAAAATAAAGCCAATTAACATCTTGGTTCCACAAAAAAAGGAACTGGGAATAAAATTACAAAAGACCGCAAAGCAGTAATCTTTAAAGAATATTTTTAAATGAATTTAGTAAAGTTGATCAGTTCCCTGAAAGAAGGAACCGTGCCACAACAGGGCTTTCTCCGGTTATGAGAACCAATATGGAACCGGAAAAAAACTACAATTTTACACAAAGTCCTAACTAATGCAGAGTTATCGATGCAAAATAACTATACTATTAGACTTTATAAAAACAGCAAAATAATAAACCATAATTGGTTGAAGTGACGAGAAGACTTCAGGGTGACTGCTTTTCTTCAGGTGGAGAAATACATCCACTGTAGAATGCAGGGGTGAGCATGACCATACAACAGAGTTCTGAATTTCATTCTAAGATTCCCTAATTAGCACAAAATTCTCAGCTACAGGGGTAGCTCATTCCAGGTGAATGACTGTAGTTGTTAAGCGTAAGTGAGGGATTCCAGCTTTGAAAATACCACTTTCATATGTAAAAAGTTGCAGTGCAAGGAACTCAAACTAGCTGTGGTGTTTAGGGAACATACATAAGTTGTGCTGCAAGCAAAAACTGTGAGTGTAACCCCTCTAAAAATGGGGGTTCCCGAAAAGTCTTCCTCTAGCTTGCCTAAATGCTCACTGCCAGGCTGGTGTCCTGCGTTTTAGCAGTTTAAATGTAATTGCCAGAGAGTGCCTGTATAGCCTCTCTAAACTGTCTCTTTAAGATCTGCCTGAATTGCAGCCATAAGTAATCTGAGAGGGAGCTCTGTTGAAAGATGTAACTATTTGCTGAAAATCATTTAGAGTGATAATGTAGTTTGTCTAACCTGCCTTCTTTGCATCAAGGACTTTTTTGTTTATCTCCACTACCTTATTTATTATTTATTTGCTTCTGTTTACCAGGTATGCACACTAGACAACCAAGTGCCTAGTTTCAGGTGCAACCTGGGAGATTACAGAGGTACATTCAAGAACATCAGTCAAAGACAAGTACAAATTACAGACGTACATTCAAGAACAGCAGTCAAGCAAGTACAAGGTACACATTCAGGTGTGTCGAGGAGAGCAAGGACAATACAGAACGTCAGTTTTACACAACCACATGGTTCGGGCAAGAAAGGCAATAGTCAACATACCAGGGCAGCTACGTCCCAATGTATTAAGAAAGCAGGTAAACACAACTAGTACAGTAGGGGATTGGAGAGCCAAGGCGAAGCATGAGGGAGGGGCAGTGAACATATTCATGTAAATGGGCAGAAGGGTCTGAGTGGACCCAACATAATCATTTCTTCTATGAATTGGTCAGCTCACTAGTGAGTAAGGGGCAGAGCCCCTCCATTTTAAGCAAGGGAGTAGGGTAACAAACTCAGACAGACAGACATTAAGTGCAGAGGCAGATGGAGGCCGATTTGAGGAATCCCCAGAAGGAGGTTTTAAAGGAGGGATGGGAGGTGGAGGAGGAGTGCTTCCTGGGAGGGCATTCCATAACTGGGGTGCGTACACAGCGAAGGCTCGGTCACCCATTTGTGTGTGAGTTCTTGGAGCCAGGAGGACATGACAGTCACTGGATCTTAAGTGGTAAGAAGGGGTAGCGGGTAAGAGGGTTGCGGCGAGGGCAGAAGGGGTGGCTGTTCGGACCACATTGTCAGTGAAGTTTCCCAAGATAAAAGTGCGGTGCTGTTCTGGTGGGAGCCACTCAAGCCGGGAGTAGAGCTCACATCGGTGGGTGAGGCGTGGGGCTGACAGTGCAAAGTGACAGATGCTGTTGTATGCTGTATCCCATTTTGAGAGACTGTTTTTTTTGAGTTGGGCAAAGGTGACAAGTCCATAGCTTAGCGTGGGTCGGAGGACCCCTCCAGCTAGGGCGAGCCGAACAGCTGAGGTGAGGCAGCTTTTTGCCCTGTACGTGAAACCCAGCTTACAGTTAGAGGCCTTACATGTGTTGCGTATGTGCAATACGAAATCTAGCTTAGGGTAAAGTGTCACCCCCAGGTACTGCATATGATCAACAGCTAGCAGTAAGGATCCGTCAGCACATGAGATCTTCAGAGGGACTGGGACAGCTTTTGTCTTGGCTGCAGAGCCAAATAGCATGGTCTGAGTCTTCTGCAGGTTAATAGTGAGTTTGAGGTACTTTAGCCAGGTTTGGATTAGGCCAAAGTCAGAGTTAAGCTGGGCAGTGATGACAGAGATGTCCTGGGAGCTGTTCAGGATGACAAGGTCATCTGCACATAGTGTAGGTCGCCCATGAGATGGGGCTGAGGGCAGATCATTTATGAAAATGGAGAACAGAAGAGGCCCAAGGACAGAGCCCTGGGAGACCCTGCAGTTAACCGGGGAGGGCTCAGACAGGGCCTTGTTAAACTTAGTATATTGCTGTCTGCCCGTGAGGTAGTTGGAGATCCAGGCAATGGTAGGGGAGGAGAGTCCAAGGGACAGGAGAGAGGTGCAAAGGAGTGAGTGGTCGACAAAAGCTTTCAAGAGATCAACAAAGATGGCACCAGTAAGTTTACCTCGATCAGCAGCCGACCTGATCTCAGAGGTGACAACGGCAAGGGCAGTGGAGGTGCTATGCCCTTTTCAGAAGCCATGTTGTGCAGGGGAGAGTAGATCGTGGGTCTGCAGGTAGTGGATGAGCTGCATGGCAACCACTTTCTCAAGAAGCTTACTGCTCGCCGACAGGATCGCTATAGGGCAGTAGTTCTTGCGCTCTTTTGTGTCACCTTGTTTGTGAACAGGGATGACATTAGCAGCTTTCCAGATGTCTGGGATGATACCCGACATTAGAGACTGATTAAAGATGTGGGTGATAGGTCGGGCTAGGATGGAGGCCCCTAGGCTGAGTAGTTTGGGCTCAAGGCGGACATGCTCTGCACCAGTGTGGGGGGGGGGAGACCAGCAAGGAGCTTCTGGGTCTCCATGACAGAGATGACCGTGAGGTAGAAGGGAGACCAGGGGGATGCCCCATCAGGGTGTGGGGAGTCAAAGTCTTTGGGATCATGGGGCTGGGAGGGCAAAGCTGGCAGGTCAGTGAACATGACATTAAAAGCATTGGCAATTGTGAGGGGATTATTGCAGTTAACCCCTGCAATGTGGGGATACATACTACTGCCCAACTGACGACTTGCCGACAATCATCTTCCTGAAACTAATTTCCCAACAGGGTTTATTTACCGAAACATTAAATCTCGCAGCACCATTTACCGACATCTAAACCCAGATGTCGGTAAACGGACTAGCATTAAACAGTGTTCAGTCATTAAACCCAGATCTCCCAAAATGAAAAAATGATGATAGAACTAAACAGTGTTCAGCCATTTAACCAAAAACAAACAGAACACACAGCTTGCTTATTCAGCATGAAACCCAGATACATACTAGGGTTTTAAAAAAGCTCGGAAAATTGATTAACAGTTTTGCACGTGAAAGTGCTAATCAATTGTGAAAATGAATAGCCCATGCCTCGATTTGATTAGCAAAATCAAAAATGCTTAAATATTGTAACCTAAAGAAAGTTTTTTGGTTTTTGTTTTTAATTAAAAATCAGTTCTGTCTTGGCATCATCCGTTTCATCAGTACCTCAACACACACACACACATTTTAACCTAAATAAAATATTTTATTAATGTTATCTTTGTGTTTGCTTAATGTTTCTGTTTCAAACCCCCCCCAACACACAGTACACACACACACACACACACACACACACACACCTCCTCTGGCATCCAGCATGGTATTCACGCACTAGCAATTAACATCCCTAGCATCTAGTGATATCCCCCCTACACACACACCTTCCCTAACATCCAGCAGTGGTACCCATCCACACCTCACAAGTTACAAATAAAATCCCCTGTTGTCCAGTGGCACAATATATTCCCCACACACCCTGGCATCCAGCAATGGTACCCACCCACACCTCACCAAGCTATAAATAAGTTTTCCTGGCATCCAGCCTTTTACACCACCCCCAAAAAACACACCCACCCAGACCTCCCTTACAATACAGTACCGTAATGTACTAATTCGAAAAATACTATCCAATGTTTTACACCCCCACCTCCCCTGTATTGTTAAAACACTCACTAAATCATTATTTTGACCACTTCAAGGCTATATTTTATATTATCGATAACATACCTTATCGGATTTACATAAGGACCCAGTAAAGACCGGACTACCACTTCAAAGCATGCGGGGAGACACAAGATCTGACTTCGGATGGTCTATGTTGGGGTGGGCGTGTTAAGTGGCTCATGCAAAAACTAAGCACATTTCAATTTGTATTATGGCGCACTGGTTATTTCAAGGAGCAATTCAACATTTTAAAGTACCGGATGAAGCATTACAGTTAGCAATCAGATGGAAAGTTTATTTTTTATTTAACATCTTAACCTAGGGTGGTAAGAATTTAGCTTAAAATGTGAAGGACTTACAGCACATTCTCTGTGTAGACAGCACCACCTTGGAGAAGACTGGATAAGGGCAGGGCAACTGTGTGTAATTTGTTCTTGCCGTTCCTCCATGGTCAGCTGACACAGACTAACATAGCTAGTGCATTGCAATGCATTTCTTGTTCATTGTTATTACAGCACCTAGGCAAACGGTCCTGTGACAGAACAAACCCCCCTGGCTACCCTTTAACCGTTCTGCCTGGCAGAAGTTAGAACAAGAACGCCCCCCCGCCGAAAACATGGCAGAAGAACCCCGGCCCCCCAAGTGTCAACCCAGCCACCCAGCACAGCATCAGCAATCAGCATCACTTGACACTACTCAACCTCAACCCAGCAGAATAATTTCTCACACCCTGCTGACCGAGTCCCTCCGAGTCCCGTCACCTGCAGAGAGATGACTCCGTTGGGAGAGATGTTGTGTAGTGGGTTGATTCATTGACAGTCACTCCACTCCTCTGCTCCCCAAGTGACGAAGATGCTCAACTCGCTGCTGCTCTGAAGACTGACAGCACCAGACTGGTGACCTGACTGACGGTTCAAGCAGTTTTACTTTA
Organism: Neoceratodus forsteri; assembly: GCA_016271365.2. NCBI lineage: Eukaryota > Metazoa > Chordata > Ceratodontiformes > Ceratodontidae > Neoceratodus > Neoceratodus forsteri. The sequence goes on along the minus strand of JADMNL010000022.1, from coordinate 458,714,171 downwards.
ATTTGTGACAGGACACAATCACTCCACTCTGGCTCGCTCCTAGCACTCTGCCGCGACTGTCACTCCATCTCCATCTCTGCCTGCAGCAGGACCACTGCTAGACTACAGCTGCAGCATACCATCTGATCACTGTGACTTTAGTGCCCTTTTGAGTGTTTCTTGGGATCGGGTCACAGTATCGGTGCACACCTGTCAGACCCCCCCGAAGTGTTAAATACCTGCTGCCCAAGCCAGAGTATTACCATTCATGTTGCACCCCGTCCCCTCACCTGCAGAGAGATATGCCATCTGGCTCTGTCGTCGGGAGATATGCGCCCAAATGACACTAATCCAGTCCACTCCTGCAGTGATCACCCGCCGATGATGCTCTAAAGACTCGAGTTGCAGCTGCGCCAGTGTGAGAGTGGTGACTCAGTGACAGACCCGACCGTTTTTTTATTATTAAAGTGTGACCGGACAATCAAGCGCTCTGCCATGGCTTGGGCTGCCTGGACTTGGGATCTTCTGACACTACTTCCCGCCAGTTCAAAAATTAGGATTTGAAAAATGGCGCGGTCATATCTTGACTCCCGGTGGTGCGATAGTGACAAAATGTGTTTGAGATCTTCTTGCAGCTTCTCCCATGCACTTACGGCCAGCCAATAGAATTGTAAACTGAGCAGAGCTTGCAGGAATCAGCATTGCTGAGGGGAAAAAAATCATTCATAGGCACTTCTAAATGGATCGCACTTTTTTGCGAGCCATCCAGCAGATTGATTAGCATGACCAGCTGGGTTGCATCGCAAAGTGCAATGCGATACTGACTATTTAAAACCCTGCATACACATATGTGGTGCAGTGTATACTGCAACAGGTCGGTCTAATGCCAGCCTGTGATGACAGTCTCATGCTGCAGTCATTCGTGGTGCAGACCGACAGAGCTTTAGCAGAGCAGGGTGATTGAGTATTGTACGATTTATGCCAGCTGACATGGCACCAGTGCTGAGTGATATGCACACACATGGCAACTACCTTAGGGAAACTGCAGTGTACCATACATGCGTGATGAGGCACATCGGGCAACCTGCACAACACCGGAATGACGGTCTGTGTTTTGACAATTGTTTATCTACGTCACTTGTGGATTTTGGGGTCGCCAGCTTATCTGTCATACAGTACTGTAGTAATACAAGACTGTCACAGCTCTGCTCAATGTCTTCAGACCAGGTATCCCATCAACAGAGCGACAGACTGAGGTCGCCGCAACCAGTTTGCCTGTCACAGTGGCGAACTGGTTGTCGGAGGTGATTACTGTAATCTTCAGGGGTGCAATAGCCGGCATTTGCCTTGGTGTGTTGGGTGCAACGGGGGTCAGGCAGCAAAATTGCCGGGCTGCATGACTGCTATCGGCATTGTGCTGTCACACTAATGAAAGTCGCCCTTCTGGTGGTCTGAAGAGCATGCTGGGTGATGGGTTGCAAAATAAGCCTTCCTCTTCCACCACCCCATCCCAACCCCATGCAACGTCCCCTTTCAGTGTGATTTACCAAGCAGCAAGCTTATCCTAGGCAAACTTTAATATTTGTTTTTTTAAATAAAATCTTTTCTTTTTTTTTAATTTTGGTCAGGAAGAGATTCTGTCGGCAAATGCTACTGACCGGGAAATTCGTTTACGGGAACTTGAAGTCGGGATGTACAATGTTGGGCAATCAACAGACGGGAAGTCATACCAGACCCCCAATGTGCATATCAGAGATCTGAGCTCTGGCGGACCCTCCTACCGTGTTTTTGATGTTCTGCCAGAAGCTCCTCGGGTTTCTGACTCAGGAGAGTAGGGCACGTTGGCAGAATTCATTCTTGGCAGTGTGGATTGCTCTTTTGCAACAGTTTCACAGCTGCCTGTACTCATGGAAGTCAGTGGTGGAGAGGGGAGGCTTTGTAACTTGCCCAGCACTTGTCCCTTTGTTTCATGAGTGAGAAAAGTCTACCATGGAGCCACTTTGTGACAGTGCCCCTCACCCTCCTTTTTGTGAGGGGAGCATGTTTGTCCTGCAGGGGAGTGAATACTGCAAGGAAGTTGTCAATGGCCCCAGAGGGGTCCTGTGCTTCAGTGACCTGGGTCCAGTCAGTTTGTCGCAGGTATGCAAGGTACTTGGTCCTGAACTGCTGAACTGGACAAATCAGTACTGGTGGGACCTAAAATGGAGCCGGACTACAGGAGCTGTTTGGAGTCAAAATCTGTAGGAATTGTAGTTTTGGGCTTTTGGCACCTTTTTGCAACTGAAGGGGGAGCTCTTGCTTTGACTGACAGCCGAATCAGCCAACCGAACCTTTTGGATCTGAGGGAAATCCCCAAGCTGCCTGCTGTTTTAGGCAGATCTAAGTTGGGAGCTGAAGAAAAAAGAGCTCAAGTGATTTTGAGCAGCAATCCTGAGTGAATTCGCATGGGAGAACTGTGAAAGGGCTGAGTTTTGCCTGCATGTCTGCCTGCTGCTCCTGAGAGGGAGAAAAGAGAATTATTTTGGACTAAATCAGAGGTTGTGAGAACGAAGTAAACCACTGATTTTCTACCAGGCTCATACCTGAAGAAGACCGAAGATTTTGCTGAATGTGATCGGCCTGTCAGAATTTCCAGCTGTTTTTGAATCCCCGGTTTGTGCAGAGACTTTGCGATCGTGACCGGAGAGCAGTTTGCCGGTACAGTAGAATTTCCTTACATGTAAATGTGCGGTGAGTTGTTAGTGGGTCGTGATTTAGCTCCCCACTGTGTGAACTATGTTCTGCTTGCTGGAAGCTGTATCCAACCCAAAATGGACTGTATCCGAATCTGTCTCCATTTGGCCAGGGCCTTGCCACACTGGCCTAGCCAGACTACCCACTGCACAGAGAAAGCCATCGACGAGAGGCCTGCCTTGGGATCAGTCCCCTGCTCCACACTTGAACAGGAATGACGCCTCGATGAATTGTGTGGTCCTTGCTTCTCCTGGCACTCCAGATCAACCACCTGCAGTCTCAATTTTTGTCCAGCCTGTGTCCAGTCTTTGGTATCGTGAGTAATCATCAGGGTAGCTCCCTGCAACAACAGCCTAATCTAAAAGTGTGTCATCTGATTGTCTTGTTGTTTTCTTTTCACAAACTGAGCCCTCTGGCTCCGGATTACAATTAGTGTGTGTTGCATGTTGTTTTCTTCCATCACAGGGCCCCAACCAGCTGCAACATTCCTGGCTAGCCCTCCTTTCGCCATTTGGGTACACAGTGTGTGTGACTGTTTATAGACCCTGAAGTGCACACATAACTGTGTGAATGATAGAGTCTTTAAGCAAATTAACCTGATTGCGCCCCTCCCTTGTTCAAATCCCTTAAATAAATCAGATCTAACACTTTTTTGCATTTACCCTGACTGTGGTTCCAGTTTGTGCAAGAGTACTGTACTGCTGTTATTTGCTGTGTATAACCTTGTTTTACTGGGGATCCCCAGGGCCAAGCCAGAGGAAAGCCCTGGCGGTAAGTGCAAACAGTGTGGGTACTTGTGTGGTGTATCAGGGGTATTGTGAAAGTGATTATTGTGCATTGTTCTGGCCACTAGTAAGGAAAGAGGGGGGTCACAGTGTCCCGGATGGCTGTGCCCAGGTTAGCCTGACCACTACTAACCCTGACTTCCGGGTGGAGGCACCAGTTTCAGAACTCGGGCCCCTTAACCTGCTACTAGCCAAGCAGGCATGGGTAGTAGCCCTCGGGATAGCGCCACCTACGGGTTACATGAGTGTGACTTATTTTATTTAAAAACTGTCCACAGTTTTACATAGTCTGGCCAGTTTGTTGTGGGGTATCACGGAGCTGCAATGTTGCAGGTGGAGCGGTGTGTTTATACGCCAGCAAAAAATGCCTTTAGCAGTACAGCTCCCAACAAAAACAGTGATTGTCCTACACTGCAACAGAGCTGCCTGCAACACTCCCCATACTGTTTACACTGCCTGACCTGCACCAATGAACTAATCTCCACCTCTTGCAACAGTGTAGACAAGGTAGCATAAATTGGCCTATTAACCACTCTATTTCCACTGGCACGGGCCTTGACGTCCTCAAGACTGCTGCTATTAGTCCCACGTCATAAAAACTCTCCCTTGATTCTGACATTGTCACTAAATATTGTCCTAGCACTAACATCCCCATCATCTGTAAAATTCTTTACAAAATTGCTTTCACCCACCTCTGTAATCACACCCCTCTCTCAACAATTTCCTTGACCCTTTTTAATCTGGCTTACACATTCCTTCCATTTTACTGAGACTATCCTCCTTCAGGCTGTCAGTGATCTTCTCATTACCTCGGATAATGGCTCCACTTCTCTCCTTATCTTGCTTGACCTTAGGGCAGTGTTTGACACAGCTGAGCACCACATCCCCTTGCGTGGTCCTAAGTGTTATGCTGAGGCTTCTGGTACTCTCTTTTCCTGGTTTCATTTCAGGTTTTCCAGCCGTGCCTTCTTTGTCTATGGTGGTAACTTTTCTGCCTCTTTCTAGCTTCTACTTTATGGGGTTCCTCAGAGTTCTGTTCTACGCCTACTCCTCTTCTCCATCTGCCTACTCCCTCTTGGACCAATCATTTCTAACTTCAACCACAGGTATCACTTCTATGCTTGTAATACTTGTAATACCTGCTTCCCAGTTTCATGGGAGGACGTCTTCTGTAAACTGAATTACAGTTTTGCACATTTCAGTGCTGACCTGGGGATCAAGCCTTCCATCCCCGGACTCAGAGGCTGCATCTCTAACCCTTCAACAACTCAGTAAACACTACAGTACCTAATTATACATTTCTTTCAACTTATTCTCTGATCCAACCCTATCTTCACAGTATGCCAATACTGTACATAATAACTCATGACAGGGCATGGGTTTCTTAATGCATGCTCTGGATGCATTTGTTGTGAGGTAGTAGGCCAAAGGACAAATATTTTACAATGTACCCGTAAGTGTATTAATCCTTAACAAACCCATGTTCTGGAAATGGCTCCTGGACTTATAAGAGGGGAAAAAGATTGTAATAAATTATAAAAAAAGGCTGTTACTACATAGAATATGTGAGTTTAGTAACAAACTGTCTGTTTTCTAGGAATTGATGGATGGTGAGGTGATGTGTTTAGACCATTGAAATTTCTGAATTGCTAAGTCTGTTAAACCTTGCTTTGTATGACACAATAAACTCTTGGCTCCAACTTAGTTTCAAACAATTTAAAGAGCAGCTGACGCCTTCAGGAGAACTTTAACAAAAAATAATATTTGGAGACTGTTCAGTTTGTATTTCACATTAGTTCTGAATTTCTACTCTCCATTATTTATTAACGAGGTCAACTGCAGAAAAACAGGATCTTTGCTCCTGAAGAGTTAATCTAGTCCTGTTGTTTTCTCCCTACCTGAGGAAATAATGCATTGCTTGTGACATCACAATTACTCCCATGGTAACAGACTGTGATGTCACGACAGAGGATTATGACCTACAGTAGGAAATAAACTATAGAGGCAGATGAACTCTAAGGGATAAATATATGTATTCATGCAAATTTCCTCAGTTATACATAATGGGGAGCAGAAATCTAAAGGATATATATGGAATGCAAGCTGAATTGTACACAAATATTATATTTTTCAAAGTTTTCTTTGAGGTGTCAGCAGCTTTTTAAAGGAGACCTACTGGAAAACACAAAGCCCCAACTGTTGCACAGATCGGAGCTTCAGTAGCCAGATCCCCCTGCAGGCACAATATACGCCACCGTGTTTATTTACCTGAACACTCATAAAAACTGTAACAAGCTCCCCACCAGCTGGCATTTTCTAACATAGTGTCGCTCACCCCCAAGATCGTACTGCTAAAACTACAAGATGATGATGCACCTTTGCCCCTTCCTCTGTGGTGCCCTTATGTTATATCTCCCATGCCCTGCTTTATTTTTCTCAAACATTGCCTACATGCCATGTGCATACATGGCATACACATGACATTTAGGCAGCGTTTGTGAAAATAAAGCAGGGCATGGGAGATATGGAGATTATTAACTCCTTGGGTGCAGTAGACACCATATAGCATCGGAACCATCCACTGCTGAACCTGACCCAAAATGGCCACATGGACTTAATGAGTTTAATCTCCATACATAAGGGCACCACAGAGGAAGGACGAAGGTGCATCATCATCTCATGGTTTTAAGCAGCACATTCTCAGGGGTGAGCAGTGCGATGTTAGAAAATGCCGGCTGGTGGGGAGCTTGTTACAGTTTTTATGAGTGTTCAGGTAAATGGACACTTTGGTGTATATTACGACTGCAGTGGGGATCTGGCTACTGTAGTCCTGATCTGTGAAGTGGTTGGGGCTTCATTTCTGCCAGTAGGTCTCCTTTAATGTTGCTCAGATCGAGGTCCTCATCCTCAGCAAAAAAGAGTATCTCCTATTATACTTCATTCCTCTTACTATTTACTCCTCCTCCTCCTCCTCCTCGCTCCATTACTAGGGAGATAGATTTGGGAATGGGGAGGAAGGGAGAGGGGTGAAGTGCCTGAGAAGAGCTTCAGCTTGAAGGGACAGACAGCAGATCCAGAGGACGACTAGGGCAGCAGGAAATGGGAGGGAGCTAGATTTTATTGTTCACCTGGGGACAAATGACTTGGCAAGGAACTGGGGTAGGGGTAGTGCAGGGAGTTTCAGGTAACTGGGGAGGGGCCTCAAGCAGGTGGCATGCACGGTGGCTTTTGCAGAGGTATTACCTGTATACAGCCTGGAAGAGGCAACGATACTCCACACCAGGGCTTTTAACAGTTGGCTGAAGGTATGGTGCATGGAGGAGGGCTGTGGCTACACTGGGGACTGGGAGCTGTTTAGAGGAGATGGCCTGAATCATTCCAGGAAGGGGACCACAGTCCTGGGTGGGAATTTTAAATGCCTCTTGGACAAGCATTTAAACTAGCCAGGGGGAGGCTGTAGAACTAAGGGAAGCAACATATATCTCCTCCAGATAATGAAGCAGCAGGGAGGGGGGCCCAAGAGGAGTAATCTCTCCTTTGCCAGGAACACAAGCACACATGGGTGAGGCCAGACAGAGGGCAAGGGAGGTATAAATCAGGGAAGCAAGAAGGAAGGAGTAATGGAGAAGGTAAAAAGGGAAGAGGTGGGTCGGGGGAGGAGAAGGGAACAGCATAGGCATGGGAGAGCAGGTAAGCAGACAAGAAGGGAGTAAGGTATGGACAGCCATGTATGGGGCAATGCAGGAAGTCTGAGAAATAAAAGTCCGGACCTGGAGGCCATCATGGTGGCTGCTAGTCTGGATTTGGTGTCCACAACGGAGTTGTGGTGCACTGAGAATCATGACTGAGACATGGCCATACCAGGTTACTCTCTGTTCGGGAGAGACAGGGAAGGGGGGAGGTTGTACTAAATGTGAAGGAGGGAATCAAGGGCACAGAAGTGCAGGGAAACCTGGAGAGAAAAAAGGAAGGGCTGGAGATGATGCTGGTCATCCTGGAGACATGTGTTGGGGTTGTTGCTGTCCATACAGGGGTGGTATACAGACCTCCAGCACAGGGAGAGGAGTTAGATAAGGCACCTGGGGAAGCCATCATCAGGGTGGCAAGTAAGGGGGGGGGTGTGCTGCTAATTGGGGACTTCAATCTGCCAGTGTGGATTGGAGCCTTCCAACTGCAGCATCAGCAAGGAGCAGGGCTATCCCTGACTCCCAAAAGGGGCTTTTCTCGGGCATCTAATCAATGAACCCACTAGAAATGGAGCAGTGCTAGACCTGGTGCTTACAAACAGGGACAGCATTGCAGACGTCACAGTGAGCAGTCCCCTATATACCAGTGATCACCATACAGTGTGGTTTAACATTAAAACAGGAACAGAGGCAAACCACGCAAGGACGAAGGAAGGCCTTGGACTCTCTGAGGGCAGATTTTCAAGAAATGGGAGACTGCCACAGAAACTGTTTTGTGGCGGGGCATGGGACTGCTAGGGAGGAGTACAGGTACAGTGGTGAAAAATAAGGGAGGGCATAATTAAGGCAACCAAGCTCTGTGTGAAGGATGTGAGTACAAGCAGAAAGAAAAGAAGACTTATGGTTCTCTAGGGAAAAGGCCAAGGTGGTGAAGAAAACAATGGTGGCATTCGGGAGGTATAAGGAAACACAGAGGGAGGAAGGCAGGGGGGTATATCAAGTAAAACAGAGGAAAGCAAAGGCGTAGACAGAGGAAAGGCTAGACAAGATGGTAGCTAAAGGCGATAATGCTTCCTTCAGATACGTAAGTGAGTAGAGGAAGGCAAAGGGAGGAGTAGCGAGAATAAGGAGGGCAGCGGTGGGGTGGGGTGGGGCCTGCAGAAGAGAATCAAGAAAAGCACACATGCTGAACAGGCACTTCTGATCAGTTTTCACAGTGAAAGGAGGGAGGGTAAGATAGACCAGCAGGAAGCAGCAGAAACAAAGGAGAGGGGGAGGCAGACACAAGTCCATTTTCAGAAGAAAGAGTCCTGAAGGATCTTGCAGCTCTGAGAGGGGGACAAGGCTATCGTGGCAGATGGGATACACCCAAGGGTACTAAAGGAACTGAAGGGGGTGCTAGCTGCCCCACTGACGACCTTTTCAACAGCTCTCTGGATACATGTGTGGTTCCAAATGACTGGAGGAGAGCAGTCGTGGTCCCTCTGTACATGCACAGCAGCAGAGAGGAGGCTAGTAACTATAGGCTGGTCAGGGTCACCTCAATGATGGGGACATTTATGGAGACCCTGTTAAAAGAAAGGTTGGTAGAGTATCTTGAATCCAGTGGGCTGCAAGACCACAGGCACATGACATTTTTGGACTTTAGTATGGCCTTTGACACTGACACACAGTAGACCAATAAAGAAATGGAGCCGTCTCAGGGTGAGATCCAAAGTGGTGGCTTGGATTAGAAACTGGTTAATGGATAGGATACAAAGGGTGGTGGTTAATGGTGCTCACTCTGATGATGGGAGAGTGACCAGTGGGGCGCCGCAGGGCTCAGCAATGGGACTGGTCCTTTTAATGTCTTTATAAGCGACAATGCAGAAGAACTGGGAGGGAAGCTATGCCTTTTTGCAGATGACAAGATCTATAATACAGTGGACACTCAGGAGGGGGTGGAGAAAATGCGTAGGGAAATTAAGAAACTTGAGGACTAGTCAAGAGCATGGTAGTTGGGCTTCAATGACAAAACATGCAAAATCATGCAGCTAGGGCATAGGAACACAGAAGCTGAATATAGGATGTAGGGGTACTGACATTTGGTACCGGGTCAAAATGGCACATCAGGAACAGCACTGCCAGAATCGCACTGTGTAAAGCACAAAAGGATCTAGAGCGACAGGGGTACAATAGTGGTAGGGAATTACCGCTACCCCTGTTGCTCTGTGCTTTAGCTGTAGAGGGATCAAGTTGCTGTGTGCTGGGGTGCCCGGTCAAGCCGCTCCTGTGATGGAGTGGCTAAGGCACCGGTACACAGCAAGGTAGGAGACCTAGGACCGCAGTTCGGTTCCACAAGGGCTCCTCGTGCTGCAACTTTTTTTTTTTTTTTAAGCAATTTCCTCCCGATTTTCTCCCATTCCCAAGTCCACAACCCCTGGAGTTGATTATTTTAAGTCCAGGGTGTGAGCAAAGCACCCCATGTCAGGAGGGGGTGCGGGGAGGAGCCTGCAAAATAAAAGTTCCATTATTTTCAATGGGCTTCTGCTGTTATTGTTAGGTCAGTGTTTTACCCGATGTTGTTCCGGAGGGCGATGTTTTGCTTGCGGCATGTATTGCCATGCGTTTTTTGTTTTCGGGGAAATTACCTCATACCCTGACATTCACTGTGTAGGAAAGGGACCTTGGGGTTAGGATATCTGATGACCTCAAAGTGGCTGAGCAGGGCGACAAAGCAGTGAGCAGGGCTAGTGGGAAACTTGGATGCATGTGAGAGGTATCTCCAGCAGGAGATGGTGTCGCCACTATATCGCTCGCTGGTGAGACCCCACTTGGAGTATTGTGTCAGTTCTGGAGGCTGCACCTCAGAAAGAACACAGACTGGGTAAGATGGGGTGGAGACGGTCCAGAGGAGGCAACTAAAATGGTACAGGAGTTGCACCAAAATCCCTGTGAGGAGAGATTGAGAGATCTCGACATGTACCCCCTGGAAGAAAGGAAAGCGAGAGGGAACAAGATAGAGACCTAAAAGTACATCACAGAGATAAACAGTGTGCAGGAGGAGAATCTCTTTCAAGTAAGAAAGAACATCAGGACTAGAGGGAACGCACTGAAACTGAGGGGGGGGGAGTAATGGTTTTCCCCCTCCGCCTGAGCTGGCCCCCATCTGTCATGCTGCTTCCCCCAGCCCTGTCACCCACTGTCTCTGTGGCATACCATCCCACCGCCATACAATGCCCCATAGATCCCCTCCCCCCGTGGTGGGGCCTCCCGGACACCCCAATTCCGAGAGGAGGCTGGGTAAGGGATGTGGCAGTGGGCAGCCCAGTAAATGATGCAGGGCCTGCGAGGAAGTGTGGCATTCTCCCGCATGGCCTCAGCTTTTTCTGTTGGTTTTCTCCTCTCCCCTTGGGCACACGAAGTGCAAGGACTGAAGAGGACATATGCAATCACATGCATCTCAGTCAGGAGGCGCCTTCCCTCCCCTAGTGGCTCCACTTGTGCTACCACCTGTGGTCACTCAGGTGACAGTATCACAGTGGAGTCAGCTGGCCTCTCTCCCCAAAGGAGGAGAGCATCCAGTGCGAAGCTCAGTCCTGCCCCCAGCCGACTCCCAAGTGACCCATGTCCATTCCTGAACCCAGGTCACTGGCATGGAGGCAGCTGAGGTGCCAGTGCCACAGCCCGGGTGGGTAAGTTTACAAGGGGTGTGAGGAAGTACTACTTCACTGAAAGAGTTGTAGATGCCGGGAACAGACTGCTGGCAGATGGGTCTTCAAGCATGCGTGGAACAGACATAGGGGAATATAGATAAATAGGTAGGGAGGAGGGAGGGTTGCCAGAAAACTGTTAGGGCCTATGGATACAGGCTAGGTAGGGATCATCTGGGAAGACTCGATGGACCAAGCCAAGTGGTCTTTTTTTTTGCAGACAAATTTTATGTTTCTATGTTAAGCCCTTGGCCCCTGCCCCATGACATTACAGTCCTGTGCCTGCTTCCAGTTACCACCTTTTCAGTGCACCCAGTCCATGTCCACATCACCTGCAGCTGCCTCTATGATGCCCCTGTCTCCCCCATGATCCCAGGTTTTCTTGCCCTTGCACCTTGTTGAATTTGTATCCATTTGCTGTACCTGAATATTTTCCACTGTATTTACCTTTTTCCCTATTTGATAATTGCTGTTATATTTGTAGTTTTGTTGTAAACTGTATTTTTGTTATAAATTGTACTTTTGCTATAAACTGCATTTTTGCTTTAAATCATGTTTGTCCTTTGCCACCTACCCACAGGTCTCACTTGGAAATTAGCCTTGCCTCAGAATCCATTTCCTGGAAAACATTTTTAAATAAATAAACAACTCGGTTCTGTGTCATTCTACATTGTCATTCGGCATTCATTTGTTGAGATACAAATGCTCATCAGCCACACACCAACACACTCCAAAGCTGTGACACTGCCAGCCCATCAGCGCAGTGGTTGGATTTCCACTTGCGACGCCAGCGACCTGGGCTCGGGAACGGACCCGGGATGCTGGAGGGCCGGCCAAGGACAGAGGGCTTGAGCGTCAGATGACTGCTCGCCATCTCTCGGGGGGAGTGCAGGGAGGCGATCCGGCGCTTGCTGACTCCTGGCGGAGGCTGGGGATACAGCAATGCGCTGGGTCCCTATGACTAATGGGGCATGGTGAACGTTGGCATATGCCTTGACGTTAGTGGCACACCATGCCCTCGGGGGGGAGCAAAACGAGAAAAGAGCTCCATGGTCGACTGGATGACGGTCACCAGCTCCCACTGCCATGGGACACTGAGCAGTCCAAAGACCACCTCAGCAGCACCCGGGCCAAGAATGAGTGCGCTGGCCTGCCCCACCAGTGCCTTCTCTCTCAGAGGAGGGGGGACACATCTGCCAAAGGGTTATGCCGGGTTACCCAGGGGACTGCAATGTGGGGTGGCAGGTGGCTTTATCGGAGCAGGGTGGCATTGAGAGGCATAGGAGGCCTGAAGGAGAGGCCAGCCCGGAGCCGGGGGGAAAAAAAAAGAAAAGCTGTGACATCATCGTAGAACCCTGGCCCTCCTCATTCTGAGACAGTCGGCTTTGAATCCTAATCTAATACTGAAGGCTTTCTTAGATCCTTTTTTCCCCACGGTAGCAACTCTCAGTGAAGAATCCAGTTTATTTAGACAGGCAGAATTTGTAAATTTAACCAATGTCTGTTTTTTCATTTGCTTGACTGGCTGTAGCCTTAACCCCACATTCCCATCAGAGGCTGGCTGTTTTGCCATTTTGCCTGAATTCTGCTTGAATTTCTCAAACAGTGTCAGATAAGTATTAGAGGTCTTGCTATTGTGGTCTGAATTTAGCCTGGTGCCTAGATAAGCCTTTTTAAAAATGTTCTTTCTCAGGACAGTTTTCCTGCCCTGCTTTGCGTTGTATGCTTGTTTTTCCCCAGCATTGACTTGATCAGAGTGCTTTTTTCTCACCCTGAGCATTTTCTGTAACTCACCAAAGATGGGGGGTTTAATCTTTTTGAGGTTTTATTCTGTTATTTGACAAACTGGTCTCCTTCCAGTCATCAATGCTGTGTTTTGATGCAAATTGTGCATTTTATTCTGCAGCTGCATCATTTTCTGGATATTTTGCATCACCTGTGTTCGCAATTCACACAGGTGAGCTAAACGTCTGCCATAAGTGCATAGAACTGATGCAAGTGGCCTGTCAGCTTGACATCAACTGTAGGCCAGCTGAAGGAAACCATCTTAAAGGAATGGCTGGTTGAGTTCCTTGAGGTGCACAAGCTCCTGGAACGCAGGCAGCTTGGCTTTATGGTAGAGAGGTCATGCCAAACAAATATGATCAGCTTCTTTGATTGGGCCATAAAGGCAATGAACAGGGGCCAGGCATTTGGCATACTATACCTTGATTATAGCAAGGACTTTGGCCCAGTCCTCCACAAGAGGTTGGTCAAGAAGCTGGAAGAAATGAGGGCAGGGGGAAAAAAATGACTAGGTGGGTGGCAAACTGGTTGGGGGGAGAATGCAGCGTGTGGTGGGGGGGGAGCACTCAGGGATGAGGGAGGTTACTAGCAGGGTTCCACAGGGATCGGCACTCGGTCCAGTCGTGTTCAATGTGTTCAGTAATGACACTGGGGATAGCATCAAAGGCAAAATAGGCTTGTTCACAGAGGACACCAAGCTCTGTGGGAGGGTGGACACTGAGAAGGGCATGAGGGACCTGAGGAAGGACCTGATAAGTTTGGAAAGGTGGTATGGAATCTGGGAACTGGGGTTCAATGCAAAAAAGTGTAAAGTAATGCACATAGGGAGCACGAACCCCAGGGTGGAATACAGACTTGGGGGAGTGATGGTTGCAGTCTTGGAGAAGGACCTATGGAGAGCAATCATAGGTAACTTGAAACTTTCAATACAATACAAAAAGGTGGCCTCAAAGTTGAACAGGATGCTGGCTTAGATATCAAGGGGGTTCACCAACAGAAGTAAGGAGGTCATTCTGCCACTATACATATCCATGGTGCCACCACTCCTGGCATACTGTGTGTTGTACTGAAGGCCCTACCTCAAACAGGATATAAATCTGCTGGTGGCGGTGCAGAGGAGGGCTACCAAGATGGTCCAAGGGCAACAGGATGTCCTGTATGAAAGAGGATAGTGAAACTGAACATGTACTCACTAGAGGACAAAGAGGGGAGACATGATAAAGGCATTAATAAGGTTAATCTTGGGGATTGCTTTTGGAGAAGTGAAACCAAAAACATCCTTGGGCACAGCTACAAATTTGGGGGTGGGGGGTACACAAAGGAGGCCAGGAGGCACTTCTTCACTGAGAAAGTGGTGGAAGGGTAGAAAGTACTGCCAGAGGGGGTAGTCAATCACAATTCAGATGTGGGGGATTTAAAAGAAGGTTGGATAAAGTCAAGGGGATGGCTAGGGTAACAGGGAAGGGGAATGAGCAACATGTAATAAACATGCATGAGCTCTACAAAGAGCAGACTTGACAGACCCTTACGACTTCCACTGGCAAATTTAAATATTTGCATGTTCATAAGTGACAAAAACAAGTGTGCACAAACTGGCACAGGTGTGATAAAAATGATGCATGTATGCAAAATCTTACGCAAGTGCGCAAAATGGTTGAAGCAAGTGAGCAAGAAGTAAAGTAGGTGCCCAAAAGTGATGCAGGTGAATCAAAGTCCTGAAGCAGACACTCATTTTTGAATGTTTTTACATGAGAAAGAAAAGTACCACGGGATTCCGCAGGTCCTTTTCCATTCAAAAGAAATGTAAAGCCTGTCATAAGACCTTGAGACAGTCTGCGTGGTATGTTCTTCCCATTCTGCACTAGCAAGGCAAATGCTAACTTCTCAGTACCTGGTCCCCAGACGGGTGGTGGCCCAGGAAGACTGAATTTACAAAGCCGGCCCGGTGGCACTGAGGGTTGAGGCACTGGACGCCACACCTCGCGCCATGCCGGCGACCTGGGTTAGGAGCGAGCAGGGAGTCGCGGGGGTTTGCGGAGGGTAAGAGATTGAGCATCCGGAGGACTGCTCTCTTCCCAGGGAGGGGTGGGATATGCTCGCTCATGGGCGACCTCTGGCGGCAGCTGGAGTTCGCCGACCCGAGCAGCGTGGCGCATGCCAGGGAGGGTAGACTGCGAGCTACGTTGCCGTGCTAGCCGGGCTCCCGGGGGACAAAAAGGTGAAAAATGCCTCCTGTGCGCCAGTGAGATGACGGTGGCCCCGGTGGATCCTCCCACATCCCAAATACCGGCCCAGACGCACCCACGAACTACCTCCGGAGGACCCGACAACGTTCAGGTAGGCCCCTCCTACTTAGGAGCCACTGCTTAAGGGAGAGCAGAATCAGCCCCGGAAATGGTACCGGGGGTCGGGTCTGCCTGGGGTTGATCGGAGGAGGCAGTCGGGGAGATGCGGAGGGTTCAGGTTGGGAGTAGAGGAGGAATTCCGTGTGGGCACTCCTGAAGGATGCCCGGGGTATGAGAGGAATAAATAAAGTTACAAAAAAAAAAAGACTGAATTTACATTTGTCAGCAGCAACAGAGTTACACAGATCCCACCATTTTGTCTTAATGAATTCGTTTGCAAAGAAGATCGAACAGGTGGGACTCAGAACGGTGTCCCACCTCATACAACCAATTCACAGCAGACTTTCTCTCCAGGAAGTCAGGACAGGCGCATTCAGATGTACTGGGACATCCTTTACAGAAACAGCACACAAAGGATCATCTTCCAGATCTGAATTCTTCCCCAGACCTGTCAAGGCAAGGGAACCCCCTCAGCCAGATGGCCTGGAAGGCTCCCAAGACAATAATAATCCTACTGATCCTCAGAATACAGAGGACCCACGGGATTCTGAAGGAGATGAAAGAGAATGTGTGGGGGAAACTTGTCTTCCTCGAGCTCATCTCTGTTTGATCCAAAGCATATTTCCTTAGTGGTTGAAGACAGCTGTAGGATCCTGCAGCTACTGGAGACCCAGTCTACTGCTATGATAAATGTTAATCCCATACTGTCTTCAGTGTAAAGTTCTCCTAAATGGTTCCCTGGATTTAAACACTATGCACAGATTGTTAAAGAAGAAAGGGATAATACAGACAAAAAGAAGCAGTGTATCAAGTCCTAGGTGAAGCATTACCCACTTCTCAACTCACCAGTTTAAAATTGTGGGGGCCTCTTCCTGTCATGGACGCAACCATCTCTTCTATAGTTAAACAAACTGTTATTTCAGTGAAAGGCACAGCTACTCTTTCAGACCCTAATAAAAAACATCTGGAAAGAGCCTGCAAGCATACATATTCAGCTTCGGGTTTTGGTTTGTAATGCTGCGTTGGCCTCAGCCTTAGTGGGCTGATCACTGTGTGAATGGTCGATGGTAGTAGTGGATGAGGTCCCTGAGGATCATCCAGTCAGGGATCTCTGTTCTCTAGTACATACTGTAGCCTCCTTTTTAGGTGATTCCTTGGTGTATCTACTCTGTACATGAGTGAGAGGTTGCGCTGTCGCTGTAGCTGTGGTTTGGATGAGACACCGTTCTGCAGACCACACCTCTAAGTCTCTCTTGCTCAGTGGACCCTTCACAAGTGGGATGCTGTTTGGCTCACAGTTAGAGGAGATCCTTATGGATCTTAAGAATAAGAAAAGTTCCCTGCCAAGCTCTAAGTGTGCCTAAACCTGTAACAGTGGTTTCAAAAGTCAGAGTTTCAGCTGGAGATGCAACTCTCAAGGCAATTTTCATTCCTTTCGAGGATATGGGAACCAGCGCAGTAGAGGTGCATATTCGGGTTTCAAGCCCCAGCAGAACAGAGGCAACTTCTCTTGTAAACCCCTTAGGAAGCAAACCGCAGAGGAACTCTGGGTGGATGGTTACAGAAGTTTTACAACAGGTGGACATAAACCACATCAGACACCTGGGTGCTGGAGATAATTTTACAGGGCTACGCAGTACAATTTTCGTCTGTGCCCTCCAGAGAGCATTTCTTTCCATTTCCTGTCTCCACAGATCCTAGGAACCTTCAAACAGTAGACCAGACACTGGATCACTGTTCAGCATAGGGGCAGTTATTTGGGATCCATCCATGTAAAAGAAACGTGGATTCTACTCCATTTACTTTGTAGTGCCCAAGAAATCAGGAGGATTCCGTCCACTCCTGCATCACTCTGGCCTGAATCAGTTTGTGAGACCCTTCCAGTTTGAGATGGAGTCCTTGAGCTCAATAAATGGGTGAACATTCAGTCGGGTACCTTTCTGGCCTTGAAATACCTCTCAAATGCACAGCTACATATAGCTACACATTCTGATTTGGCAGTTGCACCAGAATACGCCCTTGATGGTGTTATTACTGAGGATCTTGCCTCTTTTAAGTAACTTGGTGTCTGGCTTGACTGTCATCTTGATTTCTCTGTTCATATTGATGCCATTCACAAAAAACTTCACCCCAAGCTTGGTGCACTTTATAGGAATAAAGTGCGTATCCTGCTTCCTATACGCTGTGTGATTATTTTAAAAATGATTCTCCCTATTTTTGATTGTGGTGATATAAGCCCTGTTTACACAGCAGCAGTGCCTCAAAAAACTCTGCTGCCTTCCCACAGTTTCTCCATTTACACTCTTGACTCTGATGCCCCGCAGATCACGCTGCGAAGAGTGTCCCTGGACATGGGGTCAGAGTTCCAGAAAATGACAACTTCAGCCGACAGACAGGGGATTGCAGCGGATCGAGCACATCAGTCGTTTACACCGCGGGGTAATGCGCTCCATCTAGTGCGTGTCCCCACTTTTCTGTTGGCTTAAAATCTGGAGTGGTACCACACTTAGGGCAACGTGCTGAGTGTCCACAAAGCCATCTTTGCAATGCATCAACCGGAGCATATGAGTTGATGCATTGCAAAGACAGTGGTGTAAACGTGGCTATAGTCTACAGTGGGTGCTCCTAAATCCACCTTTGTCAGACTGGGCCCTCTTTTCAACTCTTTTTGTCATTTTGCTTTAGATTGTTCACCACATACTTACCACTGTTCACTCTACTCTGTACTTAATCTCCCTTTTCTCTTGATGTCAGGTGCTTTCTCTACTGTGCCTCCTTTATATCTAAATTTTGGTTTTGTTTCCTTCCTTCTTACCTTACTTCCCTCTTACCCTCTCCCTCAGTTTCCTGCTATTCTTTACATAATATTACTTCTTATTTTCTCTTCTTCGCTTCTTGTCTCTTCTTGCAGGCCTGGGAAACTAGTTCTTTCGGTTTGGGTTGCTCCCTGCCAAGTCTGACCTTGTCGGGGAGGGGTGCATCCCAGAGGGTCGAAGGTCTGCCCCCTTACCCTATCCCTATCTCTCTTCCCCCTGCTCCATTCTTCAGTCAGCCTAGCTATAGTTTATTTGAAACATTTCACCAGGAAAGGCACCATGAGCTATATTATAAAAAGGGTCTGAGAAATGGAGCTTTCTGATTGGCTGTAAACATTCTAACAGCCTTATGTTAATCTTTTATTAACATACATTAGGACCGTAATCATATGCTGAACAAGGTTTAACACTATTTGAAAAAACATTTCTATTATAATAGCAATAAGGCATTGCAGGAATTATGTTAATGGTTAGTTAATCACCCTCTAGGGGCATGTGGCACTTGGCTATGCCTTGTACCACATTACACCCCAGAGGGTGATTAACAGACCATTAACATAACCCTTGGCAATGCCTTATTGCTTGTGTAGCTTGTTTCCAGGTGCGTCCTGGGGAAGGGGGAAGTACATCAGGATTAAAACAATATAATACAATATTTGAGGAAGCAACATAATACAGAGGTTCGAAGTAGCAAAAAAAGAACAGTCATATACAGTTAGAGATTGAGCAGTCTATCAACACATTTGAATTACAAGTGAGATTCATTACTAAATAGAGTACAAATTAAGATAAGCTTAGGCATGAGGGACACATCTCTTGGAGCAGGAGTGGAATAACAGAGGAGGAAAGGGGAGGAAGGCAAGAGGCAAAGGGGGGCGATACGGTGGAGGAGAGGGAGGACATTTGACCCTACTAGGGTGATACCCCACAAGGGACTTTCTTGCAATGGGAAATGAGACATTGTACAGTGTACCAGGCCAATAAGAGTAAGTGAGAGGGAAGGGGAGGGGGAAGCAAGGTATATGTTGAGATGAAGATCCCACTAGAGCAAGTTCAATGGCGTGATGTGACCCAGTCTATGTGCTGGATTACTTGCCATGGGGCAACAAGGTTAGAGGTAGGGTCGAAGAAGAAGAGCTAATTGGGGGGGAGAAGAAAGGTAAAAAATAAAGGGGAATGGAAGTGATTTAGGTTTTGGAGGAGGTAGGTGGGAGGGGGTGAAAAAAGGGTAGGATTTTGAGTAAGAGGTGGAGGGAAAACAGAGGAGGATGAGGTACTGTAGGTTGAGGGCAGGGGAGAGAGGGGAGAAGGGATGAAAAGTATGGGCATTTCTTCCCCTCAGCTACTCTGTCTTTGCTAAGGGACTGGCCTCCAATCTCAAGTTGTGAATGTGCAATATTATATTTCTAATTGTTTTGTCCTTTTCACATATTAAGTTGGTCATAGCTGTAATTGTTCCAGATTTATATCATTGGATGATGTTTTATTTTTTTGTATCTTGGTTTATGTATACACCAACTGTATTGCCCATCTCCCCTCCTCCCAGGACGTATCTGGAAACAAACTATTGTAGCTCAGTATGCCTTTCCTGGTGAAACTTTTTCAAATAAATAAATAAATGTCCTTGCCATTCCTTCTAGGAAATCTACAGCTGGTCAATCTGCTTTCTCTTATCGCTTTCCTAAACTTTGGTCCTCTCTTCCCTTGTCTAGTCACTCTGCCTCTTCAGCTTTCTCCTTAAAGTCCTTCCTTCATGACTTTTTTCCTCCCTCCTGCAACTGTCCCTGACCCTCTTCCTTCGTCCCCTCACTAACATTGCCCTGGCTATCTGTTTTCTCAATATCTATTCATATGTCTTCTGTTTTACATTTCAATTTTTATTATTTTTTAATTTAAATAATTTTGCTGTATTCTCTATGTATTTACTGTAAATGCTTTATAGGATGTTCCCCATTCCCGTCCCCCAGGATGCATCTGGAAATGAGCTGTTGCCAACTCAGTATGTCTTTCCTCGTGAAACTCTTGAAAAAAAATAAATAAATGACTACATTTACCCTTCCCTGGACAATCTCCTGATTCAGGCAGACTCTGAACAGTTGACTTATCGTTCAGTCCTCACGACCTAACAGATCCTAGAGGAATGCAGCTGGATAGCAAACCAGGAAAAGAGTTCCTTACAGCTCACTCAATCTCTGAAGCACTTATGGGCATTCTTTCAGACAGACCTGGCAAGAGTGTTTTACTCACAGAGCACCGTGGAGAACCTCCTCAGATGCATTCACCAGGTCAGAGTTCAAAAGGCTGTGTCAACCAACAGATGCCTCCAGGTTTCAGGTTTAACGATGGTCACCATAAAGATGGTTCCTTGGGTAAAACTGCACGAGACCTCTCCAAGTCTTCTTTCTATCTCATTGATCACAAGTGCTGGAACAGAACCAGGTACTGGTCTTGCTCTCTTGCTTCCGAGGTGAGTGAGAACTGTTGTAAGTGTAGTGGGAGAACACTCAGAATCTTTTGAAGGGTGTCAGCCCCCAGATCCCTCCAGATTTTAGACCTAATGATGGCTATCGCAGAGATGGTTCCTTCGAAAAGACTGCACATGAGACTCCTCCTGGTCTTCCTCATATCTCATTGATCATTAGTGTCAGATCAGTATCAGGTATTGATCTTGCTTCTAAGGTCAGCGCACCAGTTGTCAGAGAGTGGTAGGAGAACCTTTGCAATCTTTTGTGGGGTTATCCATGAGTCCCTCCAGAACACATTATTTTCTTTTTTTTTTAAATTACATTTTAACCGCCCCACATCCTGCTGACTCCGACCCACAAGGAGTCATCCTCCTGCCTCCCGTTCTACTCGTACTCACCTCCAGGCCCCTTGGAGCTGCGGCTTGCCGCTGAGCATGGACGAAGTTGGGGACCAGACATCCTGCAATCCTTCATTTCATCAGTCTAGCTGTGGTTGAGCTGGGGCACATTGGAGGCACACTCCTGGAGGCCCATCTTCCCAGAGTCGGCAGGCAGTTTCTCTCTTTCCTTTCCTCCCCCTACAGCATGTAACTCCCTGACGTCATGGCACAAGGCGGCAGCGTCCACACTGTACTGCGGCCACCCATCCCCTACAATTGAGGCTTGCAGTACTCTGAGCCTTCACTCGGAGTCAGGCAAGTGTGCGGACATAGGCCTCTTCCCTCCAAGGAGAAGGCAAGCTGTCATGGGACACTCAAGCCTATTTCCCACCGGCCAACCCACCAGCAACCCGAGTCCACTCCCGAACTTGCAGCATGGCGCGAGGTGTGGCATCCAGCGCCTCAACCTTCAGTGCCACTGGGCCGGCCCAACATGTCATTTTCCCCCCTGATGTCAGCCTGACTGGCTGGGGTGCAGTTCTAGACCAGACTCTGGTCTGGGAGGGTGCAGTTCCTGGAGGACAAAGCCTTTAAATAAACAGTCTTGAGATGAAAGTTGTCTTCCTAGCATTGAAAGACAGAGTCCAATGGAAGTCAGTAAAGTCTGGCCCAACAGCGTTGTGACTGCTCTAAATATATCATAAGCAAATGACCACCCGAGAAAGTGGATGGTGACGGAAGTGTACTCGCTTATGCACTGGGCAGAAGCCCATCTGGAGTCCCTGTCAGTGATCCATCTGGCAGGACTGATCAATTCCCAAGCAGAATGGCTCAGTCACCAGTGGGTTCATCTGGGAGAATGTTCTCTAAACCAGAAGGTGTTTCAGCATCTGTCACAGATTCGGGTCACAGGCGATAGTACCTATTTACCTCCCAAAAGAACCCTCAGGAGGCAAACTTTTACAGTTGGTAAAGACATTCAGTAATGGAGGCGATGAATACTGTCTCAGCCATGGTCCTTCTAAAGGTGCAACTGTTCTCTGTTTCCCTTGCTTCAGGGGGTTCTCAGACAAATCTGTTGATCACATGGTTGGTTCATCCTTGTGGCACTGGAGTGACCAAGAAAATGCGGTTCTCAGACATGGTCAGTTTAGTGGTTTAAGAACCCTTCCAGCTCCCGCAGCAGCATGATCTGCTGCTTCAAGGTCTGATTCTCCATCAACACCCTAACCCACCTCAGCTCCAGCTGGCAGCTTGGCTCCTGAGAGGCAGAGTCTTCTCAGATTAGGTTACTTGGAAAAAGCTGCAAATTGTCCTCAAGGAAGCAGTTTACACCTATGGCTTGTAATACAATCTGGGCAATATTCTTTCATTGGGCCAAACAGGCAGAGATAGATCAGATTTGTTTTTTTTTCCCTTAGAATGGCTCAAACAAAGATCTGGCCCTCAGCACTTTGTAAGTGCAAGTCTTGGCACTGGGTGCAGTGATCAGTCCTTATGCTTTAGTTTTGCACTGTGACATCAACTGGTTTGTTTGCGTGATCAACAGAACCAAGCTGGTCTACAGATTCCAAATTCAGCCCTGGGACCTTGCTATGGTTCTTTATGCACTCTGTGAGCCAACGTCTGAGCTTCTGCCACCAATATCAAGGGAAAGGAAAGGGGAAATTGGAAAGGCACACTAAGCCGAAGCTTGTTTCCAGGTGTGACCTGGGAGCACAAGGAAGTTAACTGACTTCCTCAGGGTCACACAGTATGCAAGTGGGGTCCATGGGATTCAAACTCAGGTCTCCCAGTTTGCAGCTCAGAGCCTTAAACCACTGCGCTATACTGCCTCCTTGAGGCAGTACAGCGCAGGATATCAGTTGACATCCTTTCTACTGAGGCATGTTTCCTTTTTTCAATTTATTCAGCTAGGTGAACAGGAGACCTGAAGGTGCTATCATACAAAGAGCCATACTTGGTTTTCCACCAGTAGCCTTCCTTCCTTTTATCCCAAGTCATTAACTGATAAAGGGAAGCTGTTGAACAAGCTACATGTTCACAGAGTGGTTAACACACACAGTAGAGTACTGTAGTCTTTCTGGAAATCAGATGGTCTTTTTGTAGTGTTCGGCACAGTTAAAAAGGGCCAGCAGGCTTCAAAGGTGACCTTGGCTAGATGGGTCATACATGAATAGTAATGGCCTGTGGCAGAAAAATTAAAGCCCCCAACTTTGATCAAAGCCCATTCGACCAGGTCTGTGGCAGCCTCCTAGGCAGAAAGGACACAGGCCTCAGCAGCTGACTTGTGCAAGGCAGGTACCCAGTCTTCCTTGCATACACAACACAAGGGAAGAAAGAGACTTGGGCATCATCATCACAGATGACCTTAAATCATCCAAGCAGACCGCTAAAGCAGTAAGTAAGGCTAGAGGGATGTTGGGGTGTATTAGTAGGGGTATCACAAGTCAGAAGAGGGAGGTAATAATCCCTCTTTACAAGACACTGGTAAGGCCCCATCTGGAGTACTGAGTGCAGTACTGAAGGCTGCACCCGCACAAGGACGCTAACAAAATGGAGGCAGTCCAGAGAAGGGCAACCAAAATGGTGCAGGGACTGCATTAGAAAACATATGAGGACAGATTAATGGAGCTCAATATATATACCCTAGAGCAAAGGAGGAAGAGAGGTGATATAATCGAAACACTCAAATATCTTAAGGGCATTAACAAGGTGAAAGAGTCTAACATGTTTCAATATAAGAAAAATTGCAGGACAAGAGGACACAGCATGAGATTGGAGGGAGGCCGATTAAGGTGTAATGTGAGGAAGTCCTTTTTCACAGAAAGGGTGGTGGATGCATGGAACGGCCTACCTCAGGAAGTGGTGGATATGGATACAGTGCAGGGCTTCAAACATGCATGGGATAGGCATAGGGGAGCAATACAGATGATATGAATAGATAGGCCATTGACAGAGTAAAGGCCTATGGCACATTCATATGGTAGAAAAAATGGGCAGACTGGATGGGCCTTGCGGTCCTTATCTGCTGTCAACTTCTACGTTTCTAGGCACACTTTCACAAAACAGGGTTTTATTTAACTCTAAAAATTGATTAGCGTTTTGCTCATAAAAGTGCTAAAACATTGTGAAAATGCATAGCACTTGCCTCACTGTGTTTAACAAACAGAACGCTTCTAGAAAACCTATATAAATACTTCTGTACAGTTATTATTGTCCCAAGAAAAAAACTGCTAATCAATTATTTAAAACCCTGCAAAACATTATAGACTAGACATTCAGAGTTCCACTGATGGATGGGTGATAAAGACAATTCAATCTGAAAGAATATTCTCTCCCTCCCAAATACACACGGTAGGTACTGCTTAATAAATTCCGCTAGTAACTTAATGCTCAGTGACAACATGGAATTACATTAAAAGAAGAAATGTTACCAGATTTTCTGTCATTTATTTTCTTTTTACTGTTAGTTATAAAGTTGTCAATGGAGACCCACCCTATAGTATGTGACCCTATAGAGAATATTCTGCAGCCAAGGCTGGGATTGAATTTAGTTATTGCCTATCAGGTAAATTTGATGTTACTGTTTCAGGCACATATTTCTTTAATGTATTGTTCATATATTCAGAGATTCTCTGGAGTGAGCTCATTTCTGGGAAGTTACATCAGCGACAGACTGGTTGACATAGATTATTTCACAGAAACACAGAAAATACAGCAAGTCCAGAGCTGCCACACATCTCCAAGGTAGGGCTGTGATTTCATTTTATTTTTTAAGCAATGTTTAAAATAACCTTGGTATTGTTGTGTTGCTATATAGCTCTGAAAGGTTTAGGACTGAGAATTCAAAGCCAAGTGGTTCAGAAGGGGCAGCAGGCGCTAGGCTTCTATAATGTCACAACTTTGGAGTGTCTTGTTCCCTAGCTAGTGAGCATGTGTAACCCCGGAGTAAATTAATGCCCAGCAACAACGCTGAAAATAACCGAAAAGAAACTGCATTAAGTCTGATAAAATGTCTTATTTTCTTCTATTACTGTCTTTGACTCTTGTTTCTCCGTTGCCCCTATCAGAAATCTGGGTGTCTTCCTTGGCCAAGAACTTTACCTTTACTACACACATCTCCATGCTCTCCTTATCCATGCCTTCCTGTCCTCTTGCATTAAGAATTGTAATTCCCTCCTCTAGGAACTTCCTAAGTCCCTCCTCTAAACTTCAGACTGTTCAGAATACAGCTGCTCAACCGCTCACCTGCTCTTTGACATGGGACCACATCACTGCATCCTAAGTCACCTCAAATGGCTCCCTCTCTATTTAGCAATAATCCCCAACACTGTGGGCAGTATTGGGGTATATCTGCCCACCCAGGAGCATAATGAGGCCCAGTGCCACAGGTGGAGGGCCTTATAGCCCCTGGAAGGGCGGGTACATTCCATATCGCCCACCTTGAAGGGTATTATTGTGTACAAGAAATGTGTATCTCCTGAGTATTTTTTTAGGAAATTTTTTTTTTAAAAGGTAACATAAAACACAGAAAATCATTTAAATTGACAGATTTTATTATAAAATAGTCCCTCTACTAGTAGAATTACCAGTAGAGGGCACTGATGTTTTTGACAGTCTACTTGTTGTTTCCCGCCACCCAGCTGCAACAGCTTGGTTGCCCTCCCCTGTAACAGTGCTTGTGGCATATTGGTTCACTGTGCATTGTGGAAAATGTTTTTTTTTTTTTTTTAAATGGGTACTATAATGAATGGCTGAGCAGAGCTGATAGATTGGAATGCTGTAATGAATGTAATGCAAGCGCCACTGGTAGCATTACCTGAAGGTGAGCACTGTACATAGGCACAGTAGCACTAGTAGTAGCTCTGCTTTTGTCCCCCAGAAAAACAGAAATAAAAAAAAAGTGGTGGGGCAGGGAGATGGTGGCAACAGTCACTGAATGTGTAACTCACAATCACACAGAACAGCATGAGTCGGCATGGTCAGACCCGACGGCACTCCTGTTCACTTTTTGATTTGCTGTGTTTTTCACCTGTGGTGCAGGTAGACAGCAAAGTGATGTGGCGGATCTGTCACTAGACGAAGGATTAGTGCACAATGCACCTTTCAGTTAAGAAATAAGGAGTCTGGAGGTGGAGCGCGTCACTTGCTAGCTCACTCATTAAGCAAGTAAAAAAATGGCTGTCAAATCGTAGCTGAATATTTTGATTGTTGCAGTGATTCCAGTAAAAAGGAAGGTAGGCACAGGGGCTAGTTATTTACTGGTCTCTGTTGCCTCATACCTGCTTGGGACCAGGGTGTTCTTAATCAGGATCCAGGGTTTCTCTAACCTGTTTTTCAAAACAACATCCACAACAAAATTGCTCAATGCTTCATGGTCTTGCTCCTTGCCATCTCTCTGACCTCATCACTACCTACTGTCCAACCTGCACTCTCCAGTCCACTAACTCTTTTTTTTGCATTATTTGTTTTTTTCCCCCCTCCTTGCTCAGATGCTGCCACTCCTTCGGGCATTCCTAGGACCCCTCCTGCCCTCTTCACTTCCCTCTCAAGTCCTGACCCCCTCCACAGGTCCCACACGGCAGCCTACCTCATGGTATCCCGGCATTTCCCTTCACCGGATGGGTCCCTCTCCTCCGAGGGGGAATGCACCAGTGGAGGGGCGACACCAGTACTTCTTTTTCCTAGGCCATGGGGCACTGCTGAGGCCTGCGGGGAGCGGCTCCTTGGAGGAGGCAGACGGGCAGAGGATCCAGAGGCCATCATCCGGCAAGCATCCAGCCATTTTCCTCCTTATGTTGTGTAGGGCAGCATAGTGACGGCAAGGCGTACGCCAGCATCTGCTCCTCCCTCCTGTTGCAAGTTGTTCCGTGCATCCTGCATTGCTCCCAGCCTCCGCTCGGAGCCAGCAAGCGCTGAAGCTATCCCACCCCCTCCGCCCGGAGAAAGAGAGCTGTCCTTAAGACGCTCTATCCTCCTCCCCCCGGCCGGCCCTCCAGTGTCCCGGGCTCGTTCCTGAACCTGGGTCGCTGGCGTCTCATGCGAAAATCCAAAACTCTTTTTTTTTCGTTATGGAAGCAGTATAGCCTAGAGGTTAGAGCACCAAACTATGATCCTGAAGACCCAACAGACCTGTTTGAAACCTATAACTGCCACTGGTATACTCTGTGACTTTGGGCAAGTCACTTAACCTCCCTGTGCTCCCTGTACACACCTGGAAATAAGCACTGGCTCAGTGTGCTTTTCTTGGCCATAAATTCTACCACAAACAGACCATGCACTATAGTACCAGTATCTGCCACAATGCTTTGCACAGTGCTTTGAGATACAGCGTGTA
Organism: Neoceratodus forsteri; assembly: GCA_016271365.2. Lineage (NCBI taxonomy): Eukaryota > Metazoa > Chordata > Ceratodontiformes > Ceratodontidae > Neoceratodus > Neoceratodus forsteri. The sequence goes on along the minus strand of JADMNL010000022.1, from coordinate 458,687,165 downwards.
TGAAAGGCTGTGTGGAAATCCATACTCTACTCTACACTACATCAGAATGGTAGTAAGAGTCGTCTTGCATGCATTTTTAGGCTGCCAGAATAGTAAATCATAGGTGAGCAGTTCTGAAACCCTAAGAATGTGAGACCACTCTTACAACAGTAGAGCGATCTCCCTGGTTATATGAATACATTATTGATCATGGTCAACCTAGGCCCGGGTCATTGCTAGAAAAGGTCTCTTGGATTAAAGTATTTAATGGGTCAACAAATAAATAAAATATTAAAATTAGAAAAAATGCTCCCCTGAATAAGCCCATTTCCAGGGCACCTGTGCGTGAGGCTCTTTACAAAATAAAGAGTATTTCACGTGCAGCAGAAAAGAGTGCTCTGATTGCCTGGGACTGCTCCCTTGAGCTATAGTCTATTCTACTTTACAACCCTCTGTTTATAAAGGATGGCCAGCATGCCTCTGATGGTGCAATATGCACGTAACTGCTGTCTAGCTATTGTTAAGATTTTTTGGGTCTTATTTTTAACTTTTCTGTGTGTTGCATGTACCCTGCTGCCTCACAGGACACAGGTAAAGAGAAGGTTTCTGCTTTTGTTTTTTCTTGGTCAAAACATAAACACATTTTTGAACCGGAACACAGAGCATGTTATACACAGGGCTGCCTGACCACCTATTTCAGGTAAAAATATATGAGCTGGACTGGCCTGTCAGAGCAGCAGTAGTGCCATAACTTGCGTCACTGGCGAACCAGGCTTGGGAGTCAGTCTGAGTCAGTGGGGGCTGGCCAGGGGGAGGGATGCTCAGTGTCCCTACAGAGGCTGCTTTCCTCCAGGTGGGTGGGAGTTAGTTTCCCACTGCTATACCACCCACTGGGTGACCACAGGGGGCAGTACAGTGGGAACTACAAGGGATGGAGGATGCACATGGCATAATGTCTGTGTGAGAGACATCCTCAGGGGATCAGGTAGCAATGAAGAGGGAAAATACCTTGGCCATGCAGCATGATGGCTCTGCTGCTCCCGCAGACGCCACACCTGCCAACCTGGGCTTTCCTGTAAGCAACCATACTGAGCTACCCTGAGGGCTCCTCCCCAACCTTAAAGGACCCCATCATGGGGGAGGGAGGGGGGAGAGCCATGAGAGCAATGTGAAGGGAAGGTAAGTCCTGGGAGATGGCAGAATGATAGGGCTGGGGAGCTGTGGGTCCTGAGAGGCCAGCTGAAGGGAAGGCACATATACAGAAAATATATATACATATATATGAGCTTCCAGTTCCTAATCAACACCTTCCTGAACCAGCAAGCAGAGCCTGGTCTATATAGGAAGGCTGATCTCCCATTTTAGGTAAAAGTACATGAGCTGCTAGTCCCCGACTGATACCTCCCTGAACCAGGCACAGAGTATGTCATACACAGGGCAGGTGGATCTCCTATCACGGGTAAAATTTCATGAGCTGGTAGTTACCACTGATGCCTTCCTGAAACAGTACACAAAGTCTGTTACACACAGGTTAGGCTGATCTCCTACCTCAGGTAAAATTGCCTGAGCTGCTAGTTACAAACTGATGCCTTGCTGAAACAGTACACAGAGCCTGATATATACAGGGCAGGTTGATCTCCTATCTCAGGTAAAAAGACATAAGTTGCTAGTCCACAACTGATAACTTCCCAAACCAGTACAAAGAGTGGGGTGGGGAGGCGGACAGGGGCTGCAGAGTCAAGCCAGCACCCTGAAAGAAAGATGCCTTCCTGAAACAGTACACAGAGGCCCCCATTTCCAAAAGGATAGAACGGCACAAACCAGGTTTGTGCCGCGCTTACCAGGAATAGTGCCAGCTGTCTAGGGTGTGGCTATATTCAAAGGTAACCTATGACTGGCACACCCCCAATAGCGCTGTGGCTCACAATATCGTGCTGCACATATGCAAATGAGGAAGACCCCATGCATGTGCAGCGGAGCACGATATTGGACAGTTTTCAGAAGTGCTAAACGGCCACAAGTGCAGTACTGTTTAATGCTTCTGAAACCCAGCCCTTAACAGTGCGCAGAGGGGGTGGGTGCTGCACCCCCCCCGAGCACTGTCAAGGGCTGGGTACACTGGTGGTCCAGCAGTCCCTCCCCAGCCCTGATCCACGTCCATGTTGCAAAAAGGAAATCACTGGTGGTCTAGCAGCCCCTCCCTAGTCCCAATCTCCTCTGTTATAAAAAAAAAAAAAAACATCCCTGGTAGCCTAGAGGACACCCCCAACCCGATCCCATCTCTTAGAAACAACCAGCATCCCTGGTAGTCTTGTGGTCCCCCCTCCCTGAACCCTGATCTGAGCCTTTATAACAAACAAAAGCATCCCTGGTAGTGTGGCGCCACCCCCCAAGAGCCCCAATCCCACATAGGTAAAGAACATCTCTGGTAGTCTAGCAGTCCCCCCTTCCCTAACTCCGACCTGCATATCAGTCGAAACACTATCCCTAGTGGTCTGGTGGAACCCAAGCCCGGCAGGTAGTAGTCCCATCATCTCGCTCTCCCCCCGGTCCCAATCCCAGGACCGGCACAGCCTCACTCACCGCACATGGCTGGACACCGACTGAACTCTCTTGGAATGCATACTGTGCAAGCTGTTTGTATGGTACACACTCCAAGAGAGCTCAGTCAGTGGCCAGTCATTGTGATGAGCAGAGAGCTGTGTTGGTTGCCAGCTCTCAGGGTTAGGACAGGGGGAGTGGGGTGTTGGGACACTACTTGCTGAGGTGGTGGTCCACTAGACCACCAGGGATGGTGTTTCATGATTGATACAGGCAGGTCAGGGTTAGGGGACCACTAGACCATCAAGGTGTGTTTTCAGTGATCTGGCAGGGGAGATCGCTGGAGCTCCAGGGATGTTCTTTTTACCCATGTGGGGATCAGGGCTTGGGAGTGGGTGCTAGACTACCAGGAATGCCTTTGTTTGTTATAACGGCTGGGATCAGGGTTCGGGAAGGAGGACTGCTAGACTACCAGGGACTTTCCACACACTTGCAGTACTCAAAAAGGATTAGCGCTCACAAACTTGATAAATGTACACAAATACAGAAGTATTTAATGTGTGCTCAAAGCAATTTGACAATGGAAAGCAGCTTCACAGTCCAGAACAGAAAGCAAATGCAACACTTAGGAAAGGCTAATGCTGTGCAAAATTCTACTGTAAGTCCTTCTAGATAGGAGCCACTGATCCCAAATGGAGCTGTTCAGGTTACTTCCCTGGTGCTTCAGCTATCCCAGCCTTCCTTGGGGGGGAGGGAGAGTGTCCGGAGGGAACATCTCACTGCAATTTATAGCCCAAGACTACCAGGGATGCTGGTTGTTTCTGAGAGATGGGATCGGGGCTGGGTGAGGGACCACTAGAACACCAGGGAGGTTATTTGTTTTTTTCAGGCAGGGATCGGGGCTGGGGAGGGACCACTGGACCAACAACAATTTCATTTATATAACATGGACGTGGAATGGGGCTGGGGAGGGGGAGGGAGGACCTCGCCCGACGCAAATGGCCACTGTGGTAGTATGTAGCAATTAGACAGAGCCGCAGAGAAGTATGGGTGCTCTAAGACCAGGCAAAATAGCAAACAAAAAAGTCTTGGCACACCTTTTTTACAGGACAAAAGAAAAACTCACCACACATGGCAGATAGTATATTTGCTTTACTTTACTAAAAACGGCGATGGCAGACATAAAGTGCAAACCAGTGCAGACACAGAAAAACTCCTCATGCACGTTTCACCTGAACACAGGCTTTGTCAAAGGTCTGCCGTCGCTGTTTTAAACTGACACCAAGTAAGACACGTGACCAAATCACTGCTGTATTCAGGAAGCTTTTACGGCAAGCTTCCTAGGTGTACCCAACATTCTACACCATCGCCGTATGCAGATGAGCCCATAATGGGCATGCAAATGGCCCGCTAGCACCATGCACGCCCAATGGGCTCACTCTGTTGAATGTCGCCCACAGGGGTCACGGTGCTAGCCTGTGTGTGCTGTGCTTTCCTGCTATGGGCGGTCTTTGGGCCAGTGCCCCGGTAGCACAGCACAAAGCATGGTGACCGCCGGCTATGTGCCATGCTACCATGGCCCGATATTCAAATGGATAGCGCAGCCAGTTCAGATTGCACTATCCATTTGAATATGGTGCCAGAGCCGGATGATCCTATTTTTTCATGTGACGTCCCTGTGTGCGTGTGCTGTCGGCTGTCTCTGAATCTCAGGCCCAGAGTGTCTGTTATACACATGGTAGGCTGATCTCCTATCTCAGATAAAATTACATTAGCTGCTAGTCTCCGAATGATGCCTTCCCCAACCATTACACAGAACCTGCTATACACAGGGCAGGCTCACCTCCTGTAGTAAGTAAAAAGACATGAGTGGCCAGTGCCGGACACCTTTGTGAACTAGCACAGGGAGCCTGTTAGACATAGGGCAGGCAGATCCCGTATCTCCTGTGTCAGGAAAAAATACATGAGCTGCCGGTCCCCGACAGGCAAATTCTTGAACCAGCAGGTGGAGCCTATCATATATGGGATGGGCACATAATTTGTTGCCCAAAAAAAAAAAAACATGATTTACCAGTCGCCGACCAACATCTTTTTGAACCTGCACATGGAACCTGTTATACAAAGTGCGGGCTGATCTATCTCAGGTAAAAATACATGAGCGGCAAGTACCTGACGCACACATTCCTGAACCATTGCATGGAGCCAGTTTTACATACAGCAGGCTTATCTCCCATCACAGGTAGAAATACATGAGCTACCAGTCCTCAACCAACACCCACCCCCCCACCTCATCCCACAGGAATGCCGTGGGCAGAGTCTGCTCAAGCGAAGCCCCAGTGCCACTTCCTCGCATCAGTGAGCATCCCCGGCCCCCCAAAGTTTGGCACTTCTTTCATATCACAGTTTTAAAATCATTTACTGAATGATTTCTTTCCCAACCAGAGAGGAAGTGATTGTATTTTTATTCTTTTTCTGAAGTGACTAATGTCACTGTATGCTGAGGCCCCTCTGTTTGTCCTTCCAAGGTCAGCTACTGGGAAGGCATTCTTCCCACTGGTCTGCCAATTTACCTCAGTTGTTTTTCTAATTTAATTTTTCAACTCATTTTACCTCAGGTAGCCCAGCAAAAATACAATATCCGGTTTTCAGTTGGAGGGAGAGGTGAAGATCCTGCTTCTACCCAATTAACAGCTGGGAAAGACCGAAGCATTGTAAAGTCATGTATCTTAGCAATAAGACAAGACTGGGCATATGTTATGCTGGGATAACATCATGCCGCGGGCATGTAGTGAGGCATGAGGTATAGCCAAGTGTCTTTAACCACCAGAGAAGTGATATTTACCTGTATAACACATGCTCTGGAGTGCCTTATTGAGGTTATAAAATGGATCCTTTGGACTAAAAATTGTATTTCGTGTAGGATTTTCTTTGTTTTTCTGACTGAGATGTACTGGGATAACATCACTGCTCTAACTGCCTCGAGACCAATTGGGCTTTAGGATTTTTTCTAAGCATTTTACAACTGCTCGAGCTAAACAGTGAGTTTGTGGGCGAGTTGTGGCAGGAGTAGATCTGGGATCTACTACTTCAGCATTTATTGCTCTAACCACATGAACACACAAACACTACTACAGTTCAAGAACTGTGGTCCTGAGCTTCAGAAGGATGGACTCTGGCAAGATAGAAGAACTGCTGAAAGATAAGCTGGTAAGGTTAGAGGGAGCAGAAGGGGCAGAAGCCAAATGGGATGTGAAAGTCCCTTATCCCCATCTCCAGACTACACCTCACCAGCTCCCTTCTCCTGCCCAACCTTGATTATGGCTCTATTGCCTACTCCTCACCTAACACATCCCCCCTTTTCTCCAAACTCAGGACTACATACAATAATATTGCATACTTCGTTACTGGCCTCCCCTGGATGACCCATCACTGTACCCTCTATGCCTCCCTCAGCTGGCTCACTCTTGAAGGCAGGTTCCAACTTAAAATGCTCTCTTTCCGACACAAAGTTCACCGTATTCTGCTGCCGATCAGCATTAACTCCCTTTTCTCCTTATCAGTTCCCAAGCACAGTACAAGAGGGGCTGCCTGTCATATCTTTGACACCCCTTTTTACCGCACCAAGCATGCGCAGAACTCCATCACAGAAATATAGAAACATAGACTTTGACAGCAGATAAGGACCACTTGGCCCACCTAATCTGCCCATTTCCCTACCTACAGGATAAGCTGCAGATCCTAGTTAACTAAAAGCCTATTTCTTCCTACCCCCCACAAAAATTGACTTATGTCTGTCCCATGCATTCTTGAATTCTCCCACAGTTTTAGACCCCACAGCCTCCTCAGGAAGGCTGTGCTATGTATCCACCACCCTCTCTGTGAAAAAATACTTTCTCATATTGCCCTGAACCGCCCCCACTCTATCTTCAAATTGTGTCCCCTTGTTCTTGCACATCTCTTTTTCTGAAAGATGCTACCCTCTTGTACTTTGTTGATTCCACTGAGGTACTTAACAGTTTCTATCATGTCCCCCCTCTCCCTCCTTTCCTCAAGGGTATACATATTTATCTCCTGTAGTCTCCTCATATGGCTTCTCTTGCAGACCCTGCACCATTTTAGTTGCCATTCTCTGGACTGCCACTATCCTGTCTATGTCCTTGCGGAGATAGGGTTTCCAGAACTAGACGCAGTACTCCAGATGGGGTCTCACCAACTGTCTGTACAGAGGGATAACAACTTCCTGTTTTCTGCTGGCGATGCCTCTCCCTATACATCCCAGTATCCCCCCAGCCCTCCCTACTGCCTTCTCACATTGCTTGCAAAACTTAAGGTCATCTGATATGATTACCCCCAGGTTCCTTTCCATTTTTGTTGTTGTTACTACCTCCCCCCCATTGTGTAATCTTCCCCTGGGTTTTTGTTTCCCAGGTGCAATATTTTGCAGTTCTTTGCATTGAATCCAAGCTGCCATACTTCTGACCATTCCTCCAACCTTGCCAAGTCCCTTCTCATCCTTTCCACACCTTCTTGTGTATTAACCCTGTTGCAGATCTTTGTGTCATCTGCAAAGAGGCATACTTTTCCTTCCAGTCCCTCTGCAATGTCACTTATAAAGACATTGACCCAGTACTGAACCCTGCGGTACTCCACTAGTAACCCCTCTTTCTTCAGAGTGGACTCCATTTACAATCATCTTCTGTGTCCTGTTGTCCAGCCAATGTTTTACCCAGGCTACCACCCTGGAACCCACTCCCAGGCTGGTTAATCTGACTATTAATCTTTTGTGTGGGACTGTGTTAAATGCCTTGCTAAAGCCTAGGTAGGCTATGTCCACAGCCCCTCTCTGGTCTGCTACTTTTGTCACCCAGTCAAATAAATCAATTAGATTTGTCTGACATGACCTTCACGCTGTGAACCCATGCTGCCTTGGGGTCCTGTGCCCCACTGGCCTCTAGGTACTCAACAATTCTTTCCTTCAGAAGTGATTCCATTACTGCCCCTACCACAGAGGTCAAACTGACAGGTCTGTAGTTTCCTGCCTCTGTCCTGTTCCCACTTTTGTGAAGGGGAATCACATCCGCCTTCCTCCAGTCCTCAGGTACCACACCATCCTCCCATGATGTTAAAAAGGGTAGTCAGTGGTTTCATTAGTTCTCCCCTTAATTCTTTTAGAATTCTGGGGTGAATTCCATCAGGCCTCATTGCTTTATCCACCTTCAGTTTTAGGAGTACTTTCAGAACCCTTTCTTCTGTGAAAGGGTTGGGATCGACCCCCCTCTCCAGAGTGCTTCTGTCAACTGGATTAGGCACCTCCTTCCCCTCCTCTTTTGTGAATACTGAGCAGAAATATTCATTCAGTATCCCTGCTTTTTCACTGTCCCTCTCTGCCCACCCACCATCCATTCTATGTGTTCCCTTACCAAGATTACTCCCCCCTCCCTCAGTCCATTCCAGTCCCACCGGTACTACCAGTTCACCTCAGTCCATTCCAGACCCACCGGTACTACGTACTCACTGCAACACATCCTCCATCGCCCACTCTCATGCCCTGATACCACCTGCTTAGTATCCCAGAACCTTTCTGCCAGCGTCCCTGCCTCCTACACGTGGGCTTTTCCATATCCCAGGGACTCCTTTACAGGCTATGAACATGTTATTGATGGATAGGATTATAAAGGCATCAGTGTATATATTATTTACCTTTATTTCTACACTGTATATATTTTGTTGTGTACGTCTTGCTACTGTTGTTTTATGTATATTTTACTTGTACTCTATTCTGTACCCTCGTCCTTGCATACTGCAGGTCCACCTTGTAAATGAGCTTGCTCAATTGTGATCGCCTGGGTAAATAAAGATTTTGATTGATTGATTTTCAGCCTCACTATTCCTCCCTTTGTCTTTCTACACTCCCTGATGTACCTATCAAAGGTTTTATCCCCCTTTTTAACCAAGTTAGCTATCTTTTCCTCAGTTTGGGCCTTTGCTATTCTGACTACCCTCCCTGCTTCCTTCTACCTTAACTGGTACAGTTCTCTGTTCTGCTCCTTCTGTGTTTCCTTATACTTCCTGAATGCTATCTTTTTCTCCCTGACCTTCCCCGCCACCTCTTTTGAGAACCATAGTGGCTTTTTCTTTTGTTTTGATTTATTTGCTTCACACAAAGGCTTTTTGCCTCTGTGATGGCAGTTTTGATGTTTCCCCACTGTTGCTCCACCCCTCCTTCTAGTCTATTTGCTAGTGTTTTTCTAAGGCACTCTCCCACCTTGCCAAAGTCAGCCCTCCTGAAATCCACTACCCTCACTTTTGTATGGCTTGACTCTGTAGCTGAGCTTATCGTGAAGGACACTGTTTGATGGTCACTTGTTCCCAGATGGCTACCCACTTCTAGATCTGAGATCCTTTCACTGTCCCCATTTGAGAGTATGAGGTCTAAGATTGCTCCCTCACGAGTGGGTTCCAAAACTAGCTGTCTGAGGCATACCACCTGTAGGGCATCGAGAATGGCCCTGCTCTTGGATGTGGCTGCAGCAAATGTGCTCCAGTTAACACCTGACATATTCAGGTCTCCCGTCAACAATATCTCCCCTTTCTCTGCCATCCAAAGAATGCCTTCTATCATATCCTTGTCTATTCCATCCCCCTGACATGGGGGTCTGTATTCAACTCCTGTGTGGACTGTGGTGCCATTTCCTGTCTCCAGGGTGACACACAGTACCTCCTCTCCTCCCTGTTTACCCTTTAGCTCTGTTGCTTAGATCCCTTCCCTTACATAGAGAGCTACTCCTCCCCCTCTTCTTCCCTCCCTGTCCCTCCTGTAGATTGTGTACCCTGGTGTGTTGACATCCCAGTCATGGTTCTCTGTGTACCATGTTTCTGTGACTGCTACAACATCCAGGCATCCCTCTTCCATCAAGGCCACCAGTTCAGGGAGCTTGTTGCCCAGACTATGAGCATTGGTACTCATTACCCTCCATTTCCTGATGGCCTTACCCCTTTTTGTCCCATCCCTGTCCTTATTGCCTTTGTCACTTTCTCCATTTACCCCTGCCCTTCTCCCTATTGACATCTCTAATTTGGTGTTTACCTCACTTACCACCCTTACTTTTGGGGGGGGCTAGGATTTCCCTGCTCCTTTCCAGTGCCTCCCCCCTGGCTAATTTAAATGCTTGCCAATGAAGCATTTAAACCTATCATCTAGGATCCTGGTTCCCCTCCTGGACAGATGCAGACCATCTCACCAGTATAGGCCTGCATCACTCCAGGTGGACCCCCAGTCCCCAATGAAGCCAAATCCCTGAGCTCTGCACCAGTTTTTCAACCACTTATTGAATCCCAAGGTGTGGAGCACCCTAGCCTCACCTATGCCATAGACAGGCAGCACCTCCGAGGCCCTAAGTTTTACAATAAACTGCCCCCCCCCGAACTTCATGTCTGTAGTTCATTTGGCTCAGCTGTGGCAGGCTGAAAGATTCCCTAAACAATTATAGACAGGCCAGACAAATCTGGAAGGAGAGGCAGGAAGCTTACTCAGTGACCAAGATGCAAGAGGTTTATTTACCAGGGACAATAAAAACTGATTTCCACAATGTTACAGGATAATAACAAAAAAAATAAACAACAAAACAATGCGATTGGGACCAACAATTGGTCGAACCAAGAACAGGGGGTTAACCCCTTTTATTCCAAGTCTTGCATGCACTTTGCTGAGATGAGGCAACTATGGATAAACCAAGCTTGGGCTTTCCTACATGTCGGCTGATCAGCAGGTGGACATTGACCCCACAAAGCGTTTGTTACAAACAGGCCATAACGGGGCGTCCCCTGACGGAACAGAACACAACAAGGAACACTGCTAGCTGGTCAATGAAGAACTTGGAGATCCTCTGTGGCTCTGGCCAAGAAGCTGAAGACTTCTGGTTGGCAGGTGGTCCTCTAGATGATCCGCTGCAATAAACACTGGCAGGTCCCCAGCCCCAGATGACTTCTCAATAAGATGACTGCTGATGGAATGATCTCCGGGCTGCCTCGGCAGAGTGACATAGGCACACGCACACTTACGGCTGGCTGGCAAAATAATAAAAGGGCATGCACAACGTTAACTGTGGTCCCTCAAGCTTGAGCTGGGGCGACACCTAAGCTGACTTACTCCTGGATACCTCACTAGTGTCTCTCTACCACTTACCATCGCAGGGCTGATGCTGGAACACTTGTGGCAGGACTTTGGCACAGGCTGACGTCACTGGAGGTGGTTTTGCTGCTGATGGTGGACAGGCCCGGGACCTCCCTGGGTCAGCGTCAGACTCTGGTGGTAGCTGATCCGGGCAACAAACACGATGCTGGACGTCGGGTACACCAGGGCGCAATTCAATAACAGTTCAGTAGCAAGCAAACAGTTCAGATTTTTAAACAGGCAGTTTAGTTTTTGCAGAAAATACAGTTTCTAGGGGGAGCTACGCAGGCAGCAGCATGGTTCAGTTTGGGTGGTGCTTGAACCACCTTTACAGACCACCATGGCTAACCCAGGGCCACTACTCCAATCCCCTTCCCCTCCCCAGAGGGTGCTGTACCTTTAATAATCTCTTCCGCTTTGGTGACTTTTGCTGAGCCCACCCCTTTATTATTATCAAGCAATACCCCTATCACTGGGTCTGGGGGACTTCCCAGCTGGGTCCCACCTCCCTCATAAATAGTAACTAAGGATCTTTAATTTTGCCATGGGCTGGAACTACCCTAGGTCTGCCCCGTGTGCAGAATGGTGCAAAAAGAGACCAAGGAGTCGTCAGTCCCACTCCTTACTACCCTTTCTCCCTCCTTTCGGGGCTTTTAGATTGCAGTGTGCCTCTCTCCTTTTTTTTTTTTTTTTTTTTTACCTGGGGGCAAGCAACTGTTGGCTCAGCCTGCCTCATTTGGGGTTACTATCAACCATAATAAAATAACAACATAAAGAAAATAACTTGGGCCGGCCCAGCGGTTGGAATTCTGCTTGTGGCGCTGGTGACCCGGGTTCAGGAATGGACCCAGGTCATTGGGAGAAGGATGGAGCGTCCTATGGACGCCTCTGCTTCTCCGGGGGAGTGTCCGGCACACTGAGGACTCCTGGTGGAGGCCGGGAGACACTCACGCTACCGGCACTCGTCACACAGGAAGGCGGGGTGGACGCAGGTGTCACTGCACGTCCCCACCTCCACAGAACACAGGAAAAAAGAAGAAGGTGGGCAGGGTCCACTGTCTACGTGAAGCCCTCCTTGGGGCTTTGATTAGCCACTGCCACAATCCCCCAACCAGTCACTAGTCCCGTGGCATGGATAGGGGACTGCTGCCGTGGCCTCACCCTCCGGGGGTTAAGTCGGGGGTAACTGAGGGATGGAAGTGGCAATAGGTGACGGTGGAAGCCCTGAGGGCCGTGACCAGGGCAGATGAATGACAGTGGACCTGCCAAGTAAAAGAAAGAATAAAAAAAAAAAAAAGAAAAGAACTTAGCGGCCTACGCTCACTCCTGGAGCCTTCCCCTCTTGTTCTCTGAGCATTCGGCCGTGGTCCAGGTCACCCGCACCGTTAGGGCTGTTTGCCTCCCTAGGAGCCCACTATGCCCCTTCCCTTTTTTTGGCGCCAGCCCTTTTATACTTCCCCTTCTTTTTTTTCCCCCTTCCCCTGCCCAGCGCCTGTGGCACAAGTATAAACAAAGAACCGGGCACTTGGCCCACTCACCACCACGGCCTGGGTTGGCTACCCTGCTGAGTGGGGGAGGAAAACCAGCCGGGGAGCCGTGCTCCCATCCGGCTTCTTTCATGCACTGCTGTGGCTGCTAAAGTGGAACTAAAAGGTCTGGGACACATTTTCCACCCGGACCTATTTTACCGCCACACTCTGGAGTCCATCCCACCAAACCTGTCCACAATGCCACGGCTGAACGGACCTATGCACGAGACTGCGTTAGGGAGCCACTGCTCCACCTGACTGACCATGCTGCTGCTGCCTTTCCTTGGAGTGGAGCAATGCCGGAGGAGCCACAGAACCACAACAGGCAGGTCTTCTCTCTGTGCTTTCCGTATCCTCCACTCTCCTTGCTTGGCCACCTACTACCCCTCTTTAGCCACTTCCCAGCCCTTCTGTAGGGCAGAGGAGGTCCTGGCATTTGGCCAGGAGATTGGGCTTGCAAGCCTTACAGGGAGGGTCTCCTGCCCCTGACCACCCCTTCCCAGCACTGAACAGTGTGAAATTAAACAAAGGGATAGGGAGGGGTTGGTGGGACTGCAAGAAAGGAGGGTGTGGAATGGAGGAAAGGACTAGAGAAAAAAAAAAAAAGAATAAGAAAATTTTCACATTGCAGAAAGGTTCCCCGTTTCCTTGTGGTGCCCCATATTTTGGGGGTACTACACTTTCACCTCCTTCCTCACGGCCCACCTCCTCCAATCCGCCACTTGCGCCTGCCCAGGTAGGCAACCCCCCTGAATGTCCACCAGCCCTTGAGTTACCTTAGAGTTTATCAGTATCTGTATATTGGGTTTGTTGTTGTGAGCTCTGTATTTTTTTTCTATTCTAGATGATCCTGTCATATACACTGTTCCTATTGTAAATACTGCAGCATTTTGCAAAAATTGTTTTACCTTTTTCTCTGTATCATCGATTTTCTGTACTACTGGACGTTTGTGAAAATGGGCATTTTTGCTCACACAGTTTCCAGTATAAAAATAAAACTGAATTGAATTAAATTGAAGGAGGAAGGTAGTGGAGGTGATGACATCATGCATTAGACAGGTTGTGAAGGACAAAAAGCACAAAACGCCAGTGTGGTTTTCTGAGGGGGTGGCAGAGGTAGCCAAGGGCAAAAAGGGCAGTATTCCGAAAATACAAGAGGGAAGAGAGCAAGGCACTCTGGGAGGATTATCTGAAAAAGGACAGATTAATGGTAACAAAAATTAAAGCAGGGACTGAACAGTGTAAGGGGTCAAGGGGGGGCAGGACCTTCTTTAGGAACAGTAGGGGAAAAAGGAAAACTAAGGGTATCATCAGATAAAAAAGGAAGGGACATGGGTGAAGGACGATGGGAAAAAGGCTGATATACTGAATGGTTTCTGTGCTGGTCATGCTCACTCTGAAGCTTTCTGCACAATGGTACACTGTCACCCTTGTATGGGACCGACCGAGGGGAAGGTTTGCAGCCTCTTCACTCTGGCTTGGTAACTGTGTGCCACCTTGTCTGCACGCTCTTCAGCGTAAGGCTCACCTGCTTTCAGGTTGCCAATGCAGTCCCATAACTTTTCTCCTCTGGATGCCCCAGGCTGCCTTTGGTAGTCGTGTATTCAGAAGGTGGAAGTCACTGTCTTAAATATGGAATTCAGGCCACACACCACAGATATAACATGAAAATAATATTTCTTCATTTTATATATACAGCGGATGGTTCCCCCCATCCTTTTTATTCCAACAGCACTTGCGCACAACCTCGAGCCTGCTCCTGGTACACTCATGCACTATAAATGGTTCTATCGCATTATTACTGTTTTGTACGTTCATATGTTCTTTTGTATGATTTTGGACATGTATTGTAATTTACCCAATGTTCCACTACTGTTTATTGTACAATACCTTGTGTTCCAACTGTTGCACAATCTTACAATGTTGTATTGTTTGTACTACCCACATACTATTGTAACTGATCATCCTTCACAACCCAATGTAACCCTTCCCCCCAGGTCGCACCATGAGACGAGCAACTTGTTGTTCAGTGTGCCCTCCTGGTGAAACATTTCATTAAATAAATAAATAAACATGTTAGTTTGCAGACGGACACAAAATTTGCTGTGCTGTTCGAGATGTTTTTTCTGAGCAAAGGGTACAGTCTTTTAAAAGCAGCATACACATGGCCTGTCCCAAATCAGACTGCCTCTCTCTCTCTCTCTCTCTCTCTCCTGCAGCTCGCCATTTCATTTTTGCCCGCTCCAGCAAAAGTGTGAAAAAGACTTTCTGAACTTTTATATCCTTTTCATATGCCTCACTGGCTACATACCACACTTCCTCCCCTGCTAGTTACAGTTCCTTGCTGTCTCTCTGTGAAGTGGCAATTGTGACACCTTATTCCTGTGAGTGTTCCAACCTTGCAAACTTTCCCAGAACTCCCATTTCAGCACCTGACAAGCAATACAAGGAAGTAATAAATAGACTTACAGTGTATAAGTGATGCTACCCCTGCTGTGCATTCTGAGCTGCAATAAACCCAGATGGCATCACTTTATACACTGTAAGTCTTTTTTCTACTTCCTTGTGTTACTTGCCGAGTGCTAGCTTTTTGTGTCTTTCTTCCTCAGTTTGTTTTGGTCTGCAAGTATCCCACCCACTAGACCAAAGAGCATTTGCTTTTGTGCACTCTGCCCTGTAGAAAAAAAAAGAAAAAACAAAAACACGTCTACATTGCCTACTAATCCAACTACAGAGGCATCCAGGACACCATGTATCACATATTTCCCCTTCCCTAAAAATAAACAGGCTAGGATGTTCTAACCAATGTAATTTGTATTCCAATCTATGTACATCAGAATCTGTTCTGGCCCCTAATCTAGGTTTCTTGACATTGCGTCTGCATTCGCATTCACTTTTCCTGCACAATGGCTAACAGTCTTGTCGTAGGCTTGCCATGCTAAGCTCTACCTTAATAGTCTGCTGTTCTTAACACTCATTTGATTGAGCCACTTACGAGGGTTGTGATCTGTGATAACCTGGAAATGACTTCCATACAGGTAGGGTTCTGTAGTGCCTCACAGTAGGAGGCCCTACAGAAACGCAGCCAAAGAACCCTAGGGACAATAATGAACATGGGGCTTGAGTCTGTGTGTGCCAGGGGCCTCAGGATACAGAAGGTAAGAGACAGGAAAAGGATTCTTTCGGCATTTTACCCACAGTAAACAGCCTTCAACCAGACAGTTTTTCCCAGCAGCCAGGTCCCAAGTATATCCATATTGTATCCAGGGAACTCTACAGCACCATCGTATTCCTTTCCTGCCAGCCCAATGCCAGGGCTATGTTTAAAACTTTTCTTTTTCTCCTCTGCTTCATAGCCTGCTCTCACAGAATAGCCCCACCAAGCAGGCAGCACGTGTGTGTGTGTGTGTTCAATACAACCCTGTTTGCCAGTCTGCCATGACCTCCTCACTGACTCCCGGAGGGTCTTGTAAAAGAATCCAGTTGTTCTGTATTGATCGGTGGTCTGCTACAACCTATTCATCGATGCAAAAGTCTAGAACTGCCTTTGGCCTGGTGGTCTGACACTACCTTTCCCAGTCAGTTAAGTCTCCAAACCAGGGGATGAGGCGTACCCTCTGGTGGTCCCCACTTTTCAGAGTAAAGTTCTTCTGTCTCCTCCTGAGGCACGTTTCTGCAGTTACCTCTGGTGCACTTTCCTTGGAAATTCCCCTCTTGTTTGCATCCCTTTTTCTGTTGAGTCCATTCTGCAGGCCATCATTCTCAGCTTCATAAAGGCTAACTGGACTATCATTTCTAGGTTACCCCTGGCCAGTTCCATGTCAACACATCAACAACAATGTTGTCAACATCCCTGACAGCGATGGGAACAATGCCGACTGTCGTCATTGTTCCCGTCGGGACAAAGTGTTTTTTTTGTGGAGGTCTATGCCCCCGCACCGCCTCATCTCTAAATAACCAACTCCGAGTCGAAGTTAGTTCGAGGTGGGGCGCAACACCGCAAGACAGAGCGCCAGTGTACAGCGAGACCATCACAGCGACCTGGTGAGATTTGTCACTATGGTGGTCTTCGCTGTAAAAAAGTCGATGTGTTGACTGTATACCCCCCTGGCCAGGGTTGCAGCGTTTTAGGAATTCTTGAAATTGTTCTACAGCATAACATTTCTTTAGAGTATAGCAAATACTTACAGTTTATAATCTTGTTTAGAGTATAGTATTTACCTACACTCTACAGAATTGCATTAGGGTATAGCCTCCTATAATATTAGTCTTACCAGTGCCTGAGTTTCTCTGTGATTTAACGTGACACTTACACTCCCCTTCCTTCACGAAAATCTTTTAATTGAAGATGTGTCTGCTTCTCCTTGCAAGTCAGACAAGCATCAGGTCTGAGAGAATAACAGAACCCATAGTCCAGTTGGGAGTGGTACTAGGTGTGTGCACACTGCAGTTCTATTTTGTTCAGAGTCCACGGACTGCCAAGGCACTCTTTCTCTACTGTGGCATACCCCATCTCCCCGACATTTGGCTTCCTGGTGATATATGCCATGGGATTCTCCTCCCCCTCACTTGCTTGTTGGCGGAGTACTGCTGCTAAGCTTCTGTCTGATGCATCAGTGTGGACTATGAATTCCTTCTCATAGTCTGGGCTATTGACGACAGGAGCTTGGCATAAAGCATTTTTGAGCTACTCAAATGCTTTCTCACAATTCTGCATCCAACCACCTTGTTAGGTGACCATTTGGCTGTGGGGTCAGTTACAGGTGCAGCCACAACACTGAAGTTTGATACAAACTTCCTATAGTAGCCTGCTAAACCCAGGAAAGCTCTCACTTTCTTTTCAGTGGTGGGTCTGATCAAGTTGTTAATGGTCTCCACTTTGCTGGCTTGGGTATGATGTGCCCACTCCCAACACAGTGTTCCAGGTATGTCACTTCTGACATTCCTATATGGCACTTCTATGCTTTTACTGTCAGGCCTGATTTTTTGCGGCTGGGACAGTACCTCCTCAACATGTTCCACCCAGGCCGGGCTGTAAATTGTGACATCATCCATAGCCCCATTCAGAATTCTGTCCACCCACCTTTGAAGGTTCCTGGAGCATTTTTCATCCCAAAGGACATAACTGTAAATTCAAACAGGCCAAAGGATGTGACAAAAGCAGATCGCTCCTGGGCATCTTTTGTCAGTGGCACCTGTCAGTACCCTTTAGTCACATCAATGGTAGTGAGGTACTTGGCCTCCCCAGACATTCCAAGATTTCCTCAGTTCCTGGCATATGGTATACATGACTTACTGATATGGAATTAAGTTTACGGTAATCCACACAAAACCGGGTTGTACCACCCTTGCTAGGGAGCAAGATTACTGGAAGGAGCTTAACAGCTTTTAGATTCCTGTATCACCCCTTGCTGTCTCATTTCTGCTGTTTCCTCTTACATCTGATCTTGTACACTAGCAGGGATCCTGTAAGCACTTTGTTTCACATATTTGCCTTAGACAGTCTTGACTTCATGCTCAGCCAGTCTAGTGTACTCTGGCTTGGAAGTGAACAGAGCCTGAAGGTCTGCAGCACCTCAGCAATGTCTGCCTGCTGATCCGCGTTCAACTGTGTGGAAAGCTGGACTATATCCACTGAAATTGTGCTCCTGCTGTCTTCGAGCAAATCAATTATAGGATCCTCCTTGTCCTCAGCTGGTGAACACACTGCTGCCAAAATCAGCTCCTCTTGGGCATGGTATGGTAGGTTCGGAATTTGGGGATTCACCCTGGAAATTCGAGCACATAATTCACATCATTCCATTCTTGGTTACAATAACAGTACCCTCCAAGGCAGCCTGCAATTTGGTGTGCTTCACTGGAATGAGTGGCATTACTGTGTGCCCAACCTAATACACATGAGCCCTTTACCCCCCCCAATCGTACCATGTTTTCTGTCCATTCTGGTGTTGCAGAAGAGTCTCCTGTGCAAAGTCCATGTATTCTGTTTACCTCTCCCAGAAGTTCAGTACATACTCCACAATGCTCTCCTCACTTGTGGAGGACTTCCCAGCCCATTCCTCCCTGACCAAATCAAGTAAGCCTCTCTACCTGCATGCATACAGCAGCTCAATGGGTGAGAATCGTGTGGACTAAGGAAGGTGGGACCAACACTAGCAGTGCCATTGGCGAATCTGTTGGAATTTTTCCCTAGAGGTGGGGTGGTCCCAGCAGAAATTTCAGACAGGACAGCCTAAACTCGACTGTAGGCAAACTGCTGGAAACCATTATTAAGGAACAGATGGTAGAATTCATAAAGGCAAATGGGTTGCAGGACAAGAAGCAATGCTGGTTTGTAACAGGGAGACCTTTCTAAACTAACCTGATCATCTCTGATTAGGTCACAAAGGCAGTGGACAGGGGTGACAAGCAGTGAATGCGTTATACCATGACGTTAGCAATGCCTTCAATTCCATTCCACACAGAATGTTGACACAAAAAGCTGGCTGACATGGGCATGGGAGACAAACTAACCAGACAGATAGGGAACTGGCTGGCGGAGGACACAGAGGGTGGTTGCCAATAGGGCACGCAGAAAGCCCAGGGTGGTCATGAGCGAGGTACTGAAAGGATCGGTTCTAAGACCAGTGCTCTTCAAAATCTTTACCTGTGATCTAGGAACGGGAATCCAAAATAAGGTGAGTCTCTTTGCTGATGACACTAAGATCTGTGGCACATGGGACACTGAGGGGGGAGTTAGAGAAATGAAAAGAAACCTGAAAAAATTGGAAACGTGGTTATAGTGATACAACTGGTAGAAAGAACCCTACAACAGACTATTATGTGGGGGGAGTAGGGAGGTTCAGACAACTGATGAGTGAGACCTAGCGACCATCATTAGCGACAGCCTCAAGTCCACTGGTCAGTACAACAAAGTAAATGGGAAGGCCAGCAGAATGTTGGGATGTATAAGAAGGGATTTTAATAGCAGGAGGAAGGAGGTTACACTGCCCCTGTACAGGTTCCTGATGAAGCCACACCTGGAGTACTTCACGCACTTCTGGAGTCCACACCCCAAGAAAGACTAGGGCCTGCACAGAGACCATAAAAGGAGGGTCACAAAAATGATCTAGGGGAAGCAGGGGAGGTGACAGGAGGAACATTGGTAAATCTTAGCTGGAGGCCAGAAAAGTAAGTGGGGATATGATTGTGATATGCTGTTCAAGGTCTTGCAGGGAACCAACATGGTGGATTGCAAGGATGTGTTCATGAGAAGTGAGGGCACAGTGAGTAGAGGACATGGGTGGAGACTGGGAGGGAGATTCAGGAGTGACATGAGAAAGTTCTATGTGGACTGGGTGGTGGATGAATGGACTAGACTACCCAGAGAGGTAGCTGATGTCAAGATTGACAGACTTTAAACTTGGACGGGACAAATGTAAGGGAACAGTGGGACCCACTGGCAGAAAAAGGAAACAGTTACCCGAGAAAGAGGGTGACAATCAACTGTTTCGCCTATCTGATCTCTACATTCAGCCCTAGTCATGTAGTTGAAAGTGGTGATATGGAAATGTTTAAAACTAGATTGGATAAATTTATGGAACATAAACATTATTACCACCATTGAAAATTTAGTGGTGGCAAGTTCTCTAAAGGACCTTTTGGTCTCTTGAACTTGTAATGATTCTGTGCATTAGGTAGCACATGAAACTCAGCAGGGAAATAGACAGACTGGTGGGACCACTGGGTCTTTTTTTGCGAATACAATCTATGTTTCTATGTAATACACTGTCTCCTTGCTGACAGTAGTCACAGTGCAAGTACAACCTCAAATATCAAGGTTTCCTCAAAACGAGCTCTTAATGTGAGGATGTAGAGGACACCAACATCCTCAGAGTCCTACTCCAAGGCAGAGTAGATGGGTTTCAGTGGGGCAGTACAGTGATTAGGCCATACTTGAGAACAGAGAGAGAACACTTTGGCCCCCAGTGTGGGTAGTCTCTTACCACAAACAGTAAGTGCATCCCGGGCACAAAGCATCCTTTCCCCAAAGGGTTTCTGGCTGCCATGTCAGTGTTTCTATCTTGAGTTCAATCAGTTCCTCATAGAAAATAACATTTCCAGGTACACGGTTTAAAACATTGGGGAAAAGAGTAGTCACAAGGCACACACCTCATAACAGAATGAGTATACCTGGGAGGAAAAAGTAGATCCCTTGGCCTCAGACTCCCACAGGTTTTCACCACTGATGGGTTTCCTCTTCATAGTGCCAAAGTCCATATAAACCTACTTGGTTATAATTATTTCTCAGAACAGAAACACAGAGGTTTTGCAGGCAGAAGACAACATGGAGTCCATTAAGTCTGCACTGTACTACCTAAACCCATGGCATCCTGTCGCTGAGTGTTGTAAGTCTGAGTGCTGAGAAGCAACACTGACCTGACTGTATCATTGCTCCCCTCCCAGCTCCCTGCGCTCACAGTCACTAAGCCTCTGTACCTGTTCCAGCCCAACTTAAACCCATGGACAGACTTTGTTCTTACCAGCTCAAATGGCAGTCTGTTCCACTTGCCCAACACTCTGTCTGTGCAGTAGTACCTCCTTATGTCACTTTTAAATGTACCCATTACTAGTTTATACTCATGCCCCCTGGTGCCTGACCCTTTGCTATGTCTGAACAGAGTTGACCAGCCACCTGAGTTGACCCCATGGATGCATCTGAAGGTCTCATTTATATAACCTGTCTCCCATCTTGCATGTACATGTTGAGGCTAGACAGTCTCCCCTCATACCTCTTCCTCTGCATACCTCCTATCATTTTTGTGGCCCTTCTCTGAACTCTCTCTATGTGGTTGCAGTTCCTTCTGAGGTGAGGGCTCCAAAACTGTGTGCAGCACTCTACTATTGCATGCTGCAACTGTCCAGATGGCAGGAGGCAAGAATGAAAGAAGCACAGAATTCCACTTGGCAGTATAGGGGGTGGGACTGAATCAAACTGTGGATTCACCAACTAGAGAATCATCTATCCTAGACCTAGTGCTCACAAACAGTGCCAGAGTGGCAGACGGTCAAGTGGAACTCAGTCTGGGAACCAGCGACCGCAGGATAGTCTGGTTCTCAGTTAAAAAAGCAGAGGACCCGTGTCACACTAAACTTAGGGTACTCAACATCAGAAAAGCTAATTTCCCACAAATGAAAGAAAGTATTAAGTCACTGCTGGTAACCAATATCACAGCCAATGTGGAGGACACCGGGATAAATCTGAAGAATGCTATAATTACAGCCACATCACAATGCTCAAAACTAATCAACAAGTCCAAAAAGTCAAAGAACCCACTCTGGTTTTCCAAGGAGGTGTCAGCTAAAATTAAGAGAGAAGAAAAAAGCATTTAGAAAGTACAAGCAGACCAAATTAGAGAAAGATAGAGAAGACTACAGGATTAAACTCAAGGAAGCCGGGAAAGCAATTAGGGTAGCCAAGGCCCAGACGGAGGAAAGAATAGCACATGAAATGAAGAGGGGGACAAAACATTCTTTAGGTATGTGCGGGAAAAGAGAAAAGGTAAGGGAGGCAAAGCTCAGCTAGAAACTAATGAGGGGCAGCTGGTGGAGAACAACGAGGACAAGGTGGAAGTTCTCAGCAAATTCTTCTGCTCGGTCTTCACTCATGAAGACATTGGTAATGGTCCAGCACAAGCCAAGACACATCACTACACCAGTAGAGTTAACACCAGCCCCTTTACAAAGGAAAAGGTCCTTGAGGAGCTGTCTAACTTAAAGGCGGACAAGCCGATGGGGCCAGATGGAATCCACCCAAGAATTCTGAAGGAACTTTGAGAGAAGCTTGCCACCCCACTAGCTCAACTATTTAACAAATCATTGGAATTTGGTATAGTGCCACAGGACTGGAGATGTACCACAGTTGTGCCACTGCACAAGAGTGGGAGCAGGAAGATAGCAGGAAATTATTGCCCAGTCAGCCCGACCTCAGTGGTGGGTAAGAGAATGGAGATGCTAATTAAAGAAAGGATAGTGGAGTACCTAAAAGAAAGTGGAAAACTTGACCCATAGCAACATGGCTCCACAGCAGGACGCTCATGCCAAATGAATATGACATAATTTTTTAACTGGGTTATGAGAGCAGTGAACCAAGAAGCAGCTGTGGACATAGTTTATAAAAGGAGCATAATAAAATAAGTGTAATGATTGGCTAGAAAATCGGTGCCATATATGTATTACACATAGAAAATAAAAGGACAGGCAAACAAATCAATGCCCCTAAATAGAATGTTGACAAAAAAATGGAACGTTCATAAATGTTAAGTTAGCCATCCTATTTTCAAGCTTAGTGAGGGCCATACGAGCAAACAGAAGGGAGCACTCGGTCCTACAGTCCTGTGTGACTTAAAACCACATCAAGAGCATAACGGGAGCCGGTATCAAGCTGCAGGTAATGGACGCGACTTTCAGTAATGAAAAGTATCTGAGAGTCAATCATCATTTAGTGGTCTGGTGTCAAGAAAACGTCAGGTTCAGAAAGAGTATACCAGTGGGTTTCAGGGTGATGCAGTGTTGGAATTAAAGTCTGGGCATTGGGAGCCAGTGGGTCTGTAAGGGTCCTGTCTTTAAACTGAGCCCCCCCCCAATGCCACTGTAAGATAGTGGCAGTGACGTGTGAGCTACTGGGGTGGGCCTACTTCAATCGGGTTAGGGGTCCGAGCCCTGGCAAGCCCCTGCCCCCCAATTCCAACACTGTGATCATCCAGTAAATAAAACATTTCGTGTTATGTTGGCTGTCTTACAAACAAGTATCAGAAGCCACGTTTAAACAGGGCAAGCTATGCAAGAGACTACTGGCACTGTCATGAAATTGCTGCATGAGATGTAGGAAAGGACATTTTAGCCGTGTGGAAACTGGAAAGAGAGAGAGAGAGAGAGTGTGTGTGTGTGCGCATGTGCATGCACTTGGTGGTGGTGTTGGGGGGGTTCCAGCCTGCCAAAACCATGATGTCATTTTCTTGCTGGCGAAAGGACTATTTTATCAGAAGTTCTGATAAAAAATGTGTTTTGCTGCTTACAGATGTGCTATTTTGTAGGGGCAAAATTAAAAAAAAAAAAGTTTTCCATTTTATAAGCGCAATAAAACATTCCAGGGTGTGTACTGAACAGATATTACCGCACTTCCAGAGGCTGAAGGCACTCAGTAGGGCCTTGTGCCTTACTACGCCCCTGAGCGCACGGTAATGTCTGTTCAACACACACCCTGTCATGTCTTACTGCTTACATACGTGGAAATCGTATCAAAATTCAAATACCTGGGGGTTTGGGTTGATGACAGGCTATCCTTCACAGAACATGTTGAGGAACAATCAAAAAAGTTAAAACAGAGACTTGGTATGTTCTACCGGATCAAGCATCTACTTTCACAGGAGACCAAAACTCGTTTAGTGCAAACCACCTTCCTGCCACTTTTAGATTATGGTGACATACTATATGGGCAATCCCTAAGTTCGGCCCTAGTGAAACTTGATACTCTTTACCATCGGGCTATCAGGTTTATAACTGGTGCACCATACTCCACCCACAACTGCACCCTTTACACTGTGTTAGGATGGAGCGCTCTCAGCCTCAGATGTCAGAGAAATGCAGTTCTCTGGACCTTCAGATCCTTATCAAATATGCTTCCTCAATATATCTCCGATTGCATTACTGCCTGCCCTGCAGGGAACTACTCCCTAAGAATCCTTTCGTATACCTCCCTCCTTATTGCCAAGGTCAGAATGCAATTTGGTAGAGCGGCTATAAGTCACTCCCTCCCTGTGTTCTGGAACAATGTGCAAAAAAACTTTGAAAACTGAGCTTCCTGCGAAGTTGACCCTCTTTAAAAAAATCCTTGGGCAGGCCTTCAAAGAAATGTGCAACTGTTTTCGCTAACAACACTCTACCCTTGCATCTTACTGACTCTGGCTGCTTTTGCTTATTTATCTTTCCTCTCCCCTTCATCTTTTCTCCCTCTTCTTCTGCATAAATTATTGCCCAACTGACGCTGTACTATTTGTATTAAAAAAAAGTACAAACTTCTCTCTTTTAAATGGTTACCCTCTTACAGAATCCAGTTCTATGGAATTGACCTTTAAATGTATAACCTATCAGTATATGAATAACCGTTTCCATTTACTCTGTAACTGATTGCCTTGTGCACCTGCTTTTTGTTCTTATTGTACTGTAATTGTTTGTACCTGACCAGGTCTGCCTTGTAAATGAGCTGTCTCAATGGTGTTTCGCCTGGACAAATAAAGACTGATTGATTGATTGACTGATTGATAGTATATCTGGATTTTAGCAAAGCCTTTGATACGGTTCCACACAGAAGGCTAGCAAATAAACTGAAGCAAGCAGGCATAGGCCAGACAGTGGTCAACTGGATTAAAAGCTGGCTCTAGGACAGGACTTAAAGGGTTATGGTAAATGGCACCTTGTCATGGAGGGGAGTGTGACCAGTGGTGTTCCACAGGGATCAGTGCTTGGTCCGATCCTTTTCAATGTATTCAACAGCGACATTGCTGAGGGCCTGTAGGGGAAGGTCTGCCTGTTCACAGATGATACAAAGCTCTTCAACAGGGAGGTCAGAATGTTAAAGAGAAATTGGTACACAGCAGACTTACATTACCAAAGAATAGCAACACCTGGCTAGGCACAAAACCAAAGGGAACTTTTAGATGCCAAAGCTGTAATATGTGTAGCTACTGTGCACAGGATAATATACTACAACATCCTAGTACTGGCAAAGAATATGATGTTAGAGAATTTATTAATTGTGACACAACATTTGTTGTGTATACACTGTGGTGTGAATGTAAGCTCCTTTACATAGGACATACTACTAGGGCTGTAAAACTTAGGATGCAGGAACACATCAGGAACAGTATCAAAGTCAGACTGGATACTCCTGTAGGACTTCATTTCTCGAAGATGTATGACTCTAACCCCTGGACACTTACATTTATGGGGATTGATTGGCAACAGCCATTACCATATGGAGGAGATCAGATGAATGAGCTCCTCAAAAAGGAAAGTGAATGGATATACAGATTGCACCATGTAAAACCAGACGGGCTCAATGACCAATGGGATTTGAAGCCATTTCTGAAGAAGAAATTAAGAAAAAATGAATTATATATATATTTTTTCTAACAGACCATGCTATATTCTACTAAATATAATAAGTGCTTACTTTCCTTCCATTTCTCTGCTTTCTTTTAGAAGCTTCAGAAGAGCTCTGCAGTACTGTGGATGCCCTTGAAATCATTATGAAATATACACCCTGAGGGGCCAATGAGGCGACTGCGTAATCGCAACTACATTTCTTGCCCTTCTTGTATGTATCTGTGTTTCCTTTGTCCTATTTAGCTTTAGTTGTTTCCTTTTTCTCTTTTTTCTTCTGTTTTCTTTTTTCTATTTTTAATTTCTCTTGACCCTTCTTGTCCTTCCCCCCACCCCAACGCCCACACCCCTTTTAACAACCCCTCCTCCCTTCCTCCCCCTTCTCTTCCCTCTTCTATGCCCTTTTACTTTTTCTTCCTTTTATTTTTAGTCCCTTCCCCTTCCGTCTTTTCTTTTCTCCCCTTTCTGAACCCCTTCCCCGTCTAGTCAATTCCTTTCCCACCCATGTTCTTTCCCTTTCCTTCACCCTCCTCTCCCTTTCCCACCCCTCCCTCTATTCCCTCTTCCTCATTTTTCTATATATTTTTCTATTCCTATTTCTTTGCACTGATACTTTCTATTTCCTTGTATCTCTCTGTACTTTTAGCCTTCCCTTTAGACTACCTTGGAATTTTGTGCAGTGCCCATAATATGTTCACAATATGTTAACAATATTGGTATAAGTAATAATAATAAGATGCTTTAAAATTCCTTTTCTCTAAGTTAAGTGCCATGTCTTCCTGTTTTTTGGTATCTAATGTTTTCAATTTGGAATAAGTTCAATAATGAATTAACCAAATGTCGTTATGGACTAAAATCAAGTAAGACATTGAAATGAATTTACTTAATCATGTGTATATATATTTTTTTTTCACTGTTGCAGACAACACTTTGTGTGATGTCATTTTATTTATTTATTTAGTTTTTGTTAACCGGGTAGGTGCACTAGCCAGCAAGTGACTATTTTCAGGCACGACCCGGGAGGTACAATTATAATACAAGTAGAACGGTGCAGTTTATACAGTACAAGTACAGGTACATAGATACAAGCATACAATTTTTTATAAGTAAGCAGAGGGTACTGGAGGAAGGACAGATTTTGTATTAGATTTGGGGAAACTGATGGGGGAGGTGGGCAGGGAAGGGTGAGTGCACAGCTCAAGGTAGTTGGAAGGTGGTGGGGCTGGAACAAAGGTAAGAGAACTCTGCCAACTGTTTTGGCCAAGAATCTTAGGAGAGTGTAGGGTGGGACAGCGAAAAGGATTACGGCTTTAGTGGCAAGAGTCTATAACCGGGCTCATGGAACCGATTCCCGGTATGAGAGGCTCAGGTGGAGAGGGTGCTAGGGGTAGGCTGGCCAATGTATGGGTGGGAAGGGAAAGTGTATAGACTCACAGGGGCTGGAGACAGGGAAGGGTAGGGTTACATAGGGAGTTGTGCTGAGAACGGCAGGAGCAGGCGTGAGTACGGCTGATGCGGGGAAAACATGGAACAGCAATCGCACTCACGGGAACCTTAGGTCAGAATGAAAGGCAGGGGCCCGGCTGGAGGGAGCCCAAGCTGGGCAGGGTTGGCATTCTGGATGAGCGAGGGGTTCCAGAGCTAGACAGGTTTGTTCACGAACGCGGTGACCCGCGAGGAGGTCGATATAGGGGGGAAGGCTGAAAACCGGCATCAAGGAAGGGATCAGGGAAGTGGTAAGATACGGCATTAGCCGCAGAATGCTGCAGTCGGCGTCCGGGCTTATGGAACTGTAAGCCGGCAGGGAAAGTAGGGGGACTCGGTCACCAGGGGGAGAATTACGGCCGCATACGGCTTAGCGAGAAAAGGTGCGGTAGCGACCCAGGGCTGCGGAACTGATAGCCGGCAAGAAATACCAGGGGTAGTCGGTGTGCGGGGGCGGGGGTCATAATTGTATTGTGTATTTAAACCACCACGAGGGTTTCTTTAGCCACACCCCCTGATGAAGGCTTGAATGCCGAAGTGCTGGGGGTTACTAGCCAGGCTCAGGCCAATAAAATATTCTTTTTGCATTAAGTTATGACTGGCATTTATTTATTTTTCTCATGTGGGATTGCTCACTTTGTTGGACTGGACACACAAGAAGATGTCTCAGGAATGGAGGTAGATCTCAGGAACCTAGAGAAATCGTCCAGGAACTGGCAGTTGAAATTCAATGCCAAAAAGTGTAAGGTATTGCACTTGGGTAGGAAGAACCCTAGAAATAAATATATCCTGGAAGGACAGTGACTGGAAAAGACAAAACTGGAATGGGATCTAGGAGTTAGGATATTGGACGATCCAAAGGTAGGTAAACAACGTAAATAGGCAGCACTAAATGCAAACAGAATCCTTGGATACATAGGTAGGGGTATTATAGCACAAAGCAGGAGGTAATCGTCCCACTCTATAGATCTTTAGTGAAGCCGCACTTGGAATACTGTGTATTAGGGCTCTGTGAATAACGAATATTATTTCCCGAATACCACAAATAATGAGCTATTCGTTATTCGGAATCTGAATAACGAATAGCTCATTATTCGTCCATATTCGGTAAATAACGTAACCCCCTTCCCTCACCCTCAGATAGCACCCAACCCCCAAGTTCCCAAACCACTGTCACAATATATATATAAAAAAAAGGGGGCAGGCAGAAAATTCTTTTAGGGGCGGCTGGCACAGCCCCACCACGCCTCCATGGCCGCCCAGCAGTTTTCATTGCTAAATTAAAAGTTAACAGTCTTCCCCATAGTCCTCCTTCACCCCCCCCCACCGTAACCAGCAGCCCCGCCTCTCCCCACACCCTGCCTGCACTTAAGCAACCTATATAAATGTAAGAAAAAGGCAGCCAGCACAGCCTGCCCTCCTCCACGGGGTTTTGGGTGCTATCTGAGGGTGGGGAGAAGGGGGAGTTATATTTTTTTGTCGAATACGAATATTCGGCTGAATAGTTGGTCATGCTGGCCCCGAATACCGAATATTCGGCCAAATATTCGAGAAAAGGAATTCGCACAGCCCTACTGTGTATAGTTCTGGAGGCTATACCTAAAAAAGGACACAGACCATCGGGAAACGGTGCAGAGGAGAGCCACCAAGATGGTGCAGAGTCTGTACCATGAACCTTACAAAACTAGGCTCAGCCAGTTGAATCTGTTCTCCTTGGAGCAGAGGAGGAACATGGGGGGCATGATAGAAACATTTGTTTGTCAAAGGGATAAATGCAGTACAAACCAGAGCACTATTCAAGGAAAATGTGACTGCACGTCCAAGAGGGCAAAACTTACACCTAGTAGGCGGTAAATTTAGAACCAATGTTAGGAAGTACTTTTTCACAGAAAGAGTCATGGACCCTTGCAGCAGTCTGCCACCAGAGGTAGTGGTGGCAAAGACAGTCGGGGAATTCAAGCGGGTATGGGACAATCAGTGTAGTCACCTCAGAAAGAGCAGTACATAATTAGGGGGGGTAGACAACTTGGGCAGACTAGATGGATCACATGGTCTCCTTCTGCCGGCAAGTTCTTATGTTCAAACACAAGGGACTCAATCTTTTTTCATCTAGCAGCTCTGTTTTCTTGGTGTATGCTAGTTTCTGTCAAGGAACTGCATTTTTTGTCAATCACTTGCTTCCATCTCAATATTTCCTTGTATAACCTAACATCAAGTAGGGGCTGTTTCTTTGGAGTACAGCTTCCTGCAGCAAAGTTTCAAAATCTAGCAAAGGAGCATTATGTACTTTTTGCAAATCATTTGACTTGCTCATACTTTCCACCTATTGCCATTTTTTAGGGCACACTTTCATTTCATTAGCAGAACGCTGTGTTGCTTGTGTGGTATAGCATGAGTGTGCATGCACATCTCCAAATGCCGGTGCGAGTGACGTGCAATAATGCATGTGTCTGCGAGCAGGTGCTCAGGCCTAACTCTAGATCAACAAGTCAGTTACACTGCCTAAATACTGTATAGTACAGGTTCTTGGCCAAGGCTGGTAAAGCGGATAATCGATAGCATGTCTGCCAATGAACTGGCAGCCTTCAGATGGTCTTGGGGAAGGGTCCAAGTCCAAGCTATCTGGTATGCTGTCGTACAACAGAACCTGATCAAATATAATAGTCACAGTGTGAGGGCCAGGAATAAATAGTGGTCTTTTTGTTGATGACATACCTAGCCTGTTATTTTTTTAAGGTTGGGCAGGTCAGAGTTGATATCTTGAAGACTGGGTATATGACAAAGCAACACCTAATCAATCAGAAAACAGCTTTTACAATGCAGAAAACAGCTTTTACAACGCCGCTCCCCAATACCCTCCCACCCTTAGCTGGCTTTATTATTATAGGTCTCGAATTCCACGTGGTCTAGTGTATTTTTTTTTTCTATCTGCAGATTATTTTATTTCACCACTAGATATCACGGCAAGTTTAACCTGCCCTACTCTCAAAAAGGAGGGGTGGAAGAACAATGAAGAAAAATCAAAACTGCCATCATAGAGGCAACAAGCCTTTGTATGAAACAAATAAAGAAAACAAAGCGGAGTAAAAAACCACTATGGTTCTCAAAAGAGGTGGCAGAGAAGGTTAAGGAGAAAAAGGCTGCATTCAAGAAGTATAAGGAATCACAGAAAGAGCACGACAGGGAACTGTATCAATTAAAGCAGAAAGAAGTGGGGAAGGCAGTCAGACTAGCAAAGGCCCAAACCGAGGAAAAATAGCCAACTCAGTTAAGAAGGGGGATAAAACCTTTTATAGGTACATTAGGGAGCATAGAAAGGTTAAGGAAGGGATAGTGAAGATTAATAAAGGAGAGGAGAGGTTGGCAGGGGGAGACAGTGAAAAGGCAGACATACTGAATGAATACTTTTGCTCAGTATTCACAAAAGAAGAAGATGAGGAGAAGTTACCTAAACCAGACAATAGAAGCACTCTGAGTAGGGGGGTTGACACCAGTCCATTCACAGAAGAAAGAGTCCTGAAAGAACTCCTAAAACTCAAGGTGGACAAAGCAATGGGGCCTGACGGGATTCACCCCAGAATCCTAAAAGAACTAAGGGAGGACCTAGTGACACCACTGACCACGCTTTTTAACAAATCATGGCAGGATGGGGCAGTATCTGAGGACTGGAGGACAGCAGATGTGATTCCCCTTCACAAAAGTGGGAGCAAGGCAGACGCAGGGAACTACAGACCTGTAAATTTGACCTCAGTGGTAGGGAAAATGATGGAATCACTTCTGAAAGAAAGAACTGTTGAGTACCTAGAGGCCAGCGGGGCATAGGACCCAAAGCAGCATGGATTTACAGCAGGAAGGTCATGTCAGACGAATCTAATTGATTTCTTTGACTGGGTGACCAAAGTAATAGACCAGGGAGGGGCTGTGGATATGGCCTACCTAGACTTTAGCAAGGCATTTGACACAGTCCCGCACAAAAGATTAATAATCAAGTTAGCCAGCCTGGGAGTGGGTCCCAGGGTGGTAGCCTGGGTAGCAAACTGGCTGCACAACAGGACACAGAAGGTAATAGTGAATGGAACACATTCCGAAAAATGGGGGGTTACTAGTGGAGTACCTCAGGGCTCAGTACTGGGTCCAGTCCTCTTTAACATCTTTATAGGTGACATTGCAGAGGGTCTGGAGGAAAAGGTATGCCTCCTTGCAGATGACACAAAGATCTGTAACACAGTTGATACACAAGAGGGGGTAGAAAAGATGAGAAGGGACTTGGCAAGGTTGGAGGAATGGTCAGACATATGACAACTTAGATTCAATGCAAAGACGTGCAGAGTAATGCACCTGGGAAACAAAAACCCAGAAGAAGAGTACACAATAGCAGGGGAGGTACTAACAACAACAAAAACGGAAAGGGACCTGGGGGTAGTCATACCAGATGACCTAAAGGTGGGTAAGCAATGTGAAAAGTCGGTAAGGAGAGCCAGGGGGGATACTGGGATGCATAGGAAGGGGCATCACAAGTAGAACAAGCATTTGTCAATGCCAAACGTTCGCTTGCAGGTATCTGCAGTGGTGTTTGGCATGCATGGTGCTTTACCCTAATGCCCTGTGCGATTGCTGGTATTTGCACAATAAATTTTCAGCAGGACCTTTTTGTTACCCCCATTGTGCGCTACATAGGCGGAAACACGTTTTGGGCAGGATGTGAAAAATGACAGCTGTACTGCTCATAAGGAAGTGTGGTAAAATGGCAATGTTGAAAATCTGGAGTGGAAATATTGAAAATTCGCAAACCTACGAGCGTGCATGGGAACTGTGCAATGCACACTCGTAAAACAGTCATTGTTAGGAATTTTTTCACCAAATTGTCAGCATTGGCATTTTAAAACCTCTGCTAATGAACAGTGTCACTGTGATTGTCTTACTGTGTGCCATACATTGATTTTGCACACCGACTGCGCCATTGTGCACTACATGGGCAGAAACACGTTTTGGGCAGGATGTGAAAAATGACAGCTGTACTGCTCATAAGGAGGTGTGGTAAAATGGCAATGTTGAAAATCTGGAGTGAAAATATTGAAAATTCGCAAACTTACGAGCGTGCGTAGGAACTGCACAGCGCACGCTCGTAAAACAGTTATTTTTAGAAATTTGTTCACCAAATTTTCAACATAGCCATTTTAAGATCTGTGCTCATGAACAGTGACACTGTGATTTTCTTAATGTGTCCCATACACTGAGTTCACACCGCGACTGTGCCATTGTGCGCTACATGGGCGGAAACACATTTTGGGCAAGATGTGAAAAATGACAGCTGCACTGCTCATAAGGAGGTGTGATAAAATGGCAATGTTGAAAATGTGGAGTGAAAATATTGAAAATTCACAAACTTACGAGCGTGTATAGGAACCAAGAATGAACAGTCAAGAAAACAGTCATTTTAGGAATTTTGGTCAAATTTTCAACACAGCATTTTAAGACCTCTGCTCATGAACAGTGTCACTGTGATTTTCTTAATGTGTCCCATACATTGAGTTCGCACAGGACTGCGCCATTGTGCGCTACATGGTGGAAACATGTTTTGGGCAGGATGTGAAAAATGACAGCTGTACTGCTCATGAGGAGGTGTGGTAAAATGGCAATGTTGAAAATCTGGAGTGAAAATATTGAAAATTCGCAAACTTATGAGCGTGCGTAGGAACTGCGCAACGCAGACTCGTAAAACAGTCATTTTAAGAATTTTTTCACCAAATTTTCAACACAGCCATTTTAAGACCTCTGCTCATGATCAGTGTCACTGTGATTTTCTTAATGTGTCCCATACATTGAGTTCTTTGCAACCACTGTGCCATTGTGCGCTACATGGGAGGAAACACGTTTCATTGAGATGTGAAAAATGACAGCTCGACTACTCATAAGAAGGTGTGGTAAATGGCAATGTTGAAAATCTGGAGTGGAAATATTGAAAATTCGCAAACCTAGGGCGTGCGCGTAGGAACTGCGCAGCGCTTTCATCAAAACAGTCATTTTTAGGAATTTTTCACCAAATTTTCAACATAGCCATTTTAAGACCTCTGCTAATGAACAGTGTCACCATGATTTTCTTAATGCATCCATTCATTGATCAAGACACTGACTGCGCCATTGTGAGCTACATGGACGGAAACACGCTTTGGGCAGGATGTGAAAATGACAGCTGTACTGCTCATGAGGAGGTGTGGTAAAATGGCAATGTTGAAAATCTGGAGTGAAAATATTGAAATTCGCGAACTACGAGGCCTGCGTAGGAACTGCTAATGCAAGCTCAGTAAAACAGTCATTTTTGAATTTCTGCACAAATTTTCAACATGGGGTTTTGGGACCCCTCATGAATGATGTCACTGTCATGGCGTTATTCAGGCCTGAAGGTGATTTCGGCGCGCGACTACGAAATCACCCCCCGGGCCTGAAGACACGCCATGACAGTGACATCATTCATGAAAAGGATCCCAAAAACCCCATGTTGAAAATTTGCGTAAAACCAAAAATGCCTGAGATATGCAATAAAGTTGAAACCCCTATCTAGCCCATTATATAGCTTACCGGCATTTCCTCAGTTCGCGGTCGGCTTTGAAAGAGTGCAGGCGTGTTCCTGGTCTACCGAGATCGTCGCGCCCGAGCTCGGAAGTAAGTATAGGGTGTGGGGTGTGTGGGGAGGCTGGGTGCTTGAGTGAGTGGGTGCGGGTTGTGGGAGGGGACTGGGAGACTACGTGGGACCGTTTTTCTTTACAGGGTTAAAAACAAAAACAAAGGACTATGGGACATTTGCCATGCTAGAGGTGGACTCCAGTGTGGCAGAAGATGGCTGGGGAGCCGATGGGGGATTGGGCACCCTGTCGGCAAAACAACGGAGACGCTTGCCACGCTGGGGTGGGCTCCCAGCATGGCAGTAGGATGGCTTGGGGCAGTGGAGCCGAGAGGATTGGGCACCCCGTCGGCAATCAACGTTGCCATGCTGGGGTGGGCTCAGCGGTAACCAAAGCTGGGCGGCGACGGGGAGAGCGCGTGGACGCTGGGGGCGGCGTGATCGCAGTCTGGCATGACAGCGGTGGTTTTGAAGCAGAAGACCACCGCTGTCATACAGAGCTCCCGCACCCATTGGTGCAGGACCGCCACGCCTGCTCAACGGAGCACTGGATTGTAAGAGAGGCACACCTCCAAAGTGTGTTACCTCCCAAAACGTTCCTTGCGCATGCGCACAAGCAAAAGTAAAAGGAAGTGGTTATCCCTCTATACAGACAGTTGGTGAGACCCCATCTGGAGTACTGTGTGCAGTTTTGGAGACCTCATCTATGCAAGGACATAGACAGGATGGAAGCAGTCCAGAGGAGGGCAACTAAAATGGTGCAGGGTCTGCAGCAGAAACCATATGAAGAGAGAGACAGAGAGCTTAATATGTATACTCTTGATGAAAGGAGGGACAGGGGGGACATGATAGAAACGTTCAAGTACCTCAAGGGAATCAACAAAGTCCAGGAGGGTAGCATCTTTCAGAAAAAGAGAGTGTAAGAACAAGGGGCAAAATTTAAAGATAGAGGGGGACGGCTCAGGGTAATGCGAGGAAATGTTTTTTCACAGAGAGAGTGGTGGATACATGGAACAGCCTTCCTGAAGAGGTTGTTGGGTCTAAAACAGTGGGGGAATTCAAACATGCATGAGACAGACACAAGGCAATTATATTGGGGGGTTGCAGGAAGTAGGCTGTTGGTGAACTAGAATCTGCAGCTTATCCGGTAGGTAAGGAAATGGGCAGACTGGGTGGGCCAAGTGGTCCTTATCTGCCGTCAAAGTCTATGTTTCTATGTACTCTCTTTCTGTCTGTGCATACCAAGTCCCCTGATTCGCTCTACTCCTCCTAGCTAGTTCTTCTTCATTTGCTAACATGCTGCATTGAGGGCACTGCCTACTTATACTGCCAGTTCCTCATCCCTAATTCCCTCTAGGGAAATATCTTTAATGCAACCCCATTATTTCCCACCCCTCTGCTCTAATTGCTAATTTTATTACCAGACCTTGCTCTGACTCTCCTTAAAGATGTCTGGATGGACTTTGTGTATTGTACCATGCGTACTTGTTTCTCTACTTATACTTGACTCCCTCTCTCTAGCTACATGCACTCCCTCATACATATCTGAAGGGCCCCTCAGCGACTTCACCTACTCCAACATACTTGTGAATTGTTACTCTGCACCATTTCCTCCAGTTTACCTTAGCTGTAAGATAGTAGGGTCCCTCCTAAGGTTCATGGTGTGCAGGAAGATTACCTCCCACATGAACATGTCTTGTTCCTTTGCGCTTGCCACGTTATGGGTCATCATGATATCTCTTACCCTAGCTGGGGATACTGACTCCAACTCTGGACCGGTGGTGAAACCCAACTCAGCTGATCTTATGCCACATGCCCTGGGCTTGACCTTTGCCATCTCAATATTGGAAGTCTTACTGCCAATCTTGCAGAGCTTGAAGCCTGGGTTCAGGTCAATAAAACCAGATATACCCGTCCTGTCAGAAACCTGGTTGAGACCAATTGTCTCTGACCTAAGCTGCACACTACCTGGCTATAACATGTTCCGGGCTGACAGACCCTCCTCAAAAAGAGGTGGTGGACTTGAACTGTACTATAAATCTAATCTTAATGTTTCTCTTCCGCCTACACCACCTCTAATTAATGGTGAGGTATTACACTCTCTCGCCTGACACTTGGTGGTGCCAAGAAACTACACATCTTCATTTATTTATTTATTTATTTAATTCACAAATCAGATTTACAAACTTTTGAGTCAAAGACTCATTTACAAAGGTACCTCGTCACGGGGGGGGGGCAACATATTTGTGAGGCAGGACATTGGAGAACAATACAGGTAAGATACAAAGGAGTATACAAAGCAAGGCATTTCAGTGACCAAAATAGGTGAGATACAGTAGAGCAAATAAAACTAAGCTGTTTAGTGTCCCAGTGGAGCATGCAGGTTACAATGCGTGGTGTACAGACTACAACAAGCAATTCTAAGTAAGCTAGTACATATGTAATACTAAAGAGACAGACTGGTTCAGAGTATAATAGACATTTACAGCTTCGAGTGTCAGTGAGATGTTTGTGTAGGGCTATTTTGAAGAGGACGATTTTGGGGATGTTTGTAATGTGCGTGGGAAGGGAGTTATACCAGGAAGGTGCTCTGTAGTGAAAAGACCTTTGGGCGAGCGAGGTCCTAGCTCTATGCACCTGGAAGGTGGCTTTGGTAGTATTGCGGGTGACTACCCGAATGGAGCCTGCTGAGGGGTGTAGTGGATACCTAAAGTGTGCCTGGCAGAGCCTTTTGCCAGTATACAGGTGTGGTATTGTAGGCGTTCTTCAAACGTGAGTATGTTAGAGGCGGAGTAGAGCTGGCATGTGTGAGTTCTGCTGGGGGTACCGATCAGGAGCCTACAGGCTTTGTTGATAGAGGTCTGGACTTTGGTGAGGGCAGTGGGGTCAGCAGCTGCATAGGGAGGGAGTCCATAATCAACCAAAGACAGAATGGAGGAAGTGATAGCCAGTTGTAGGGCAAACTCTGGGAGGCAGTCTTTGTGGCGGTAGAGGAGTCCAATCCGGGCATTCATGACAGAGGACAAAGCGTTAAGATGGGCATGGAAGGAGAATGCCAAGTCGAAAGGTGATGTCCAGGTATTTGTATGTTGATACCTGTTCAAGGGGGTGGAGAGTGCTGGGAATGATGTGAAGGGGAGCATTTCTGGATTTGATTTTGTCTTCCTGAGGTTCAGAACCAGACGATGGTCGAGGAACCACTTTTCAGCTTGGCTGAAGGTGAGTTGCAGGAAGCTCTAGAGTGTGAGTGGGTTGGGGTGTGAGGCGACAAAGACTGCGTCGTCGGCGTATAGAAGCATTTTGCCTGTGCAGGAGCTGGGGAGGGTGTTTAAAGAGACTGAACAATGTGGGGCCCAGAATGGAGCCTTGAGGGACTCCAGAGCGTACAGGTAGGGCAGTTGATAGGATGCCATTTAATTTGGCCCACTGGGATCTATCCCGGAGGTAGCTGGAGAACCAGGCCAGAGGGTCAGATGAGAATCCCAGCTGACAGAGGGGAGTCAAGCATTAGTGGGTGACACACAGTGTCAAAGGCCTTGGATAGGTCAATAAACACTGCCCTAACAATCTCCCCAGCATCAAGTGCAGAGTGTATTTGGTGGGAGAACTCCAAAAGGGCTGTAGAGGTGCTGTGACCAGGGCAGAAGCCATGCTGCTCTGGGCATAGTATATTGTAGTTGGATAGGTAATCCACAAGTTGGGTGGATACTTTTTTCTCCAGGGCTTTTGGTGGGGGGGAGGATGGAGATAGGTCTGTAATTGTTTGGTAGTGTGCGGTCTCCATTTTTATGGATAGGGGTAATTTCAGCCAATTTCCATGCACTCGGGAATTGGCCGAGGCATAGGAATCGGTTAAGAAGGTCAGTGAGGGGGGGCTAACATGACATCAAGTGTTAGGCGGAGTATCCTGGAGTCAAGGGGGTCACAGC
This sequence comes from Neoceratodus forsteri, assembly GCA_016271365.2. NCBI lineage: Eukaryota > Metazoa > Chordata > Ceratodontiformes > Ceratodontidae > Neoceratodus > Neoceratodus forsteri. The sequence goes on along the minus strand of JADMNL010000022.1, from coordinate 458,649,764 downwards.
TCAGGTTGTGGGAGGAGAGGGCTTTTAGGAGGAGTGGTTTCGTGTCGTGGGGAGAGATGGTCCTGAAGAGAAATGGGGGTCAGGAAATAGCTAGGTGGTTGGATGCAAGGATAGGGTTAAAGAAGTGGGCAGGAAGAACTGCACTTAGGTCAGAAAATGTTGTGTCGAGGCAGTCCGCAATATGTCGTTGGTCAGTATTAATTGTGCCGTTAATAACCATCTGTGGGGGGAGAGCAGGTCTTCCCATTAAGCTCTTTTATGTTATCCCAGAAAGCTCAGGCAGAATCCCAGGATGAGGTCAAGGCGGTTTGATAATAACTGGCCTTGGCTTGTCTTATGGCCCAGGTGCATCGGTTGCGAGCGGCATTATAGGCTTGCCTGTCAGCTGTCCTGCCGGACTCAACCGCAATGTGCCATAGGTTATCCCGCTGCTTCAGTTGCTGGATCAGAGAGGGGGACATCCAGGCAGCATTTTGCCTCTTGGAGCGAGTGTTGGGACGGGGGCAAAGATGTCACAGGCCTTGCAGAAGGCACTGGTGAGGAAAGCTAGAGCAGTATCTATATCCGTTGTGAGGGAGATCGGGGACCAGTCGAGCTGGGCAAGGTACTGCTTTAGCTTATTAAGGCCCCCAGGGCGGAAGCGGCAATGGGGGGTGGCATTGTACACAGGATTGAGTGTGGGGGAGGACCAGAAACAGAGAATTGGTGAGTGGTCGGTAAGGGAGCTGGCTAGGACATTAACAGACTTGATTTTGTGTGGGCGGTTTGAGAGTACTATATCTAGGAGGGAGCTGGTCCCACTAGATTGGTTAAATCTGGTGGGCCAAGTGACCAATTGGATAGGTCAAGGGCTGTGAAGTTGTCCTTAATGTGTGCTGTAGTAGAGCCAAGCCAGTTGATGTTGAGGTCTCCTAGGACGAGCTGTTCAGCCTTGTGTGGCAGGGTGGAGAGATAGTCAGTAAGACAGCGGATAGCTAGACTTTGTGCCTGTGGGGGTATGTAGGTGGTTGTGAGGTGAAGTGGGCCATGGCCCGGGTCCGGGGTGATTTTTAGGGTGATGGCTTGGGCCCCGTGGTCGAGTTTGGGGGTAGGTAGTACGTGACCCAGGAGGAAGTCACGCAGGTAGACTGCACACCCGCCACCACGCCTACCCACACGATCTTCTCTGAAGACGGTGAAAGCGGGGAGGGAGACAGCAGAGTCTGGAGTTGATTGGGAGAGCCAGGTCTCCACTATGGCAAGAATGTCGGCATGTGCTGGGAGACCCAACACTGGAGTGCAGCAGTCTTTCTTTGGGAGACTGCAGATATTCAGAGAGACAATGCAGAGGCCATGTCCAGTAGGGGGCGACAAGGGGCAGCAGGTCCTGGTCCAGGGTTAGGGTGGACATTCCCAGAGAGCATGAGAAGTAAGGTGATGAGACGGAGAAGAGAACTACGGCAGTTGTGGTAGTGATGCTTGGGCATATGCAAGGATCTGGGGGGGGCAGTGCAGGGGATGGGTAAGGAGTTAAGGGCAGGTATGGCTAGGATAGGGGGACCACCTTCCACTGTGTACAGGGGGCAGAGGGGTGGGCGTTGGTGGTGGGGGAAGGGGGGCAGTGGGGTGGTCCAGTGTGTGAGGTACGTTAGTGGAGAGCGGAAAAAAGATGGTAGGGCTATGAGCAATGGGGGGGATGTGCCCGAGGAGGCTGAGATTCTGGCAAGCGTCCACTTACAGTGGTGCTGGAGAGATTCTTTGCAGGAGGGTGGGATAGGATCATGAGGAGTAAAGCAAGTATCCAGAGTACTACTAGGGACATGTTTGTGCATGGGATGAAGGAAGGTAGATGAGTGTTGGCAGGCAGGATCCCCCTAGTGTTCAAGGAATATAACCTGCAGGTGGGAAAGTGAGCTGATTGGTTCTGCAACACACATGAATATGTGTATAAAACAGAGAGCTGACCAAGGGTGGTGGTGGGGAGCCGGCACACAGCACCGGTGGGGCCAAAACAACACGCTTTGAGTAAGAGCCTGGCGCTGCTCCTGTGTCCTTGAAAGCATACATACGGCAGTCCAGGGGGTGGGGGCGATCCCTGAGTCAGGTTCAGGGGAGATCAGGCTCTTCCAGCCCTCATGACCCGTGTTGGCAGCTCCGGAGAGATGAGACCCCTATGGCAGTCCGGGGGTGAGGGGCAATCCCCGAGTCAGATCCAGGGAAGGGCAGGCTCTTCCAGCCCTCATGACCCACATTGGCAGCTCCGGAGAGATGAGACCCCTACGGCAGTCTGGGGGTGGGGGAGTGGGGTGGGGGTGATCCCCGAGTCAGGTCCAGGGCAGGGCAGGCTCTTACAGCCCTCAAGACCCGCATTGGCAGCTCCGGAGAGATAAGACCCCTACGGCAGTCCGAAGGGTGGGGGGTGATCCCCGAGTCAGGTCCAGGGGAGGGCAGGCTCTTCCAGCCCTCACAACCCGCACTGGCAGCTCTGGAGAGATGAGACCCCTATGGCAGTCTGAGGGGTGGGGGGCAATCCCCGAGTCAGGTCCAGGGGAGGGCAGGCTCTTCTAGCCCTCACGACCAGCCTTGGCAGCTCCGGAGAGATGAGACCCTGCCACCTCGTAATAGCAAACTTGGCCTCGAGGAGTTGGCTGAACTAATCCCTGCACTGTCAAAGAAAAATCAAGTGCTCTGCCTGGGTAATTTTAACCTTGACTGGTTTGTGGTTTGGTCCCAACTCCTCTCTTCTGGCATCCACTATCAGTAAGACCAACCTTTTTCAACTCATCTCATCGCATACTAGGATCTCGCTGAACAGTACCAGCCATACTCTGATAGACTGGATCCTCACTAACTGGAAGGATTGTTACTCCTCAGCTGGGGTTTTACCTGACTCTATCGGTGATCACTGCCCAGTCTACACTGTGAGGAGTACATCTACCTCCTCGTATATCGCAAAGTGCTAACCTTTGCTGACTTTTCCAAATTGGACATGTTAGCGTTCTTTTATGACCTAAAATGGGTAGACTGGTCACCCCTCTTTACTACCACTAACATCAACAATGCCACGGATTATTTCAACACAACTCTATTAACCTTACAGAACGAACACATTCCATCCTCGATGCATACAGTCAAAGGGAAAGTGACCAAGTGGCTGAAACAGCTGCTCCTGCGACAGCTCAAGAGATGAGACAATCTTTGGTCCAAATGGAAATCCACTTCTCTTCAAGCTGACTTTGAGGAGTATCGGGTCTTGTGCAATACCTGTAAGAAGGAAGTTCGGACTGCTAAGAGTGCCTACTAATGAGAACTACTTAACTACTCTGTCTCTAACCCTAAGACTTACTGGACCCAGATCAATGCGATCCTAGGGAATACCCAAGTCACAGGCACCGAATGATATGCTAATTAATGACATTCTCTGCAATAACCCTTGCACTATTGCCAATGTCTTTAACACCTTCTTTACCATGGTTCATCATATCCCCCCTCCCACATCCTGTGGCCACAACCCTACCCCCCCCCACAACTCCTCAGGATGCATCTCCTTCCCTGAAATTTTCCCAAGTCATATACGTGGATGTTCTGAGGTTATTAAGAATCATCCCCTCTCATGGTAGTGCTGGTCTAGATGGTCTGGAACCCAGACTCCTCAAACTCACTGCCCCACTTCTAGCCACTCCCGTCACTGGGCTCTTTAACCTATCCATCAGTACCTCCACAGTGCCTTCGACATAGAAATCCGCTAGGACTATTCCTGTGTTTAAGAAAGGAGACTCCAAAAGCCTATCCAACTATCATCCGATTGCACTTCTGCCTACTCTCTGCAAGTAACTGGAGAAACTTATACACCACCAGATAGCTGCCCACTTACTTAATTTCAACCTTCAGTCCCCTGTTCAGCATGGGTTCAGGGCTGGTCATAGCACCACTACTGCTCTTGCCCTACTATCCAGTGATGTTAAGCCCAACATGGATAAAGGTCTACTTACTGGCTCAGTGTTCATTGACCTAATCAAGGCATTCGACCTGGTTAATCACCCCCTGCTCTTGGATAAGCTTCATTCTCTTGGTGCCACTGAATCGACCTTATCTTGGCTCCGCAGTTACCTTGACAGCCGTTCCCAATTGGTCTCCTTCTGCAAAGTTCTTTCATCTCCTGCCCCTATCACCTGTGGCATTCCACAAGGGTCTATTCTTGGTCCCTTGCTCTTCTCCATCTTTGCCAATGATATTCCTACTTCTATACCCCACTGTCACTCCATCATGTATGCAGATGACTTGGCGCTCTACTCGGCCTCCTGGTCCATCTCGGAACTTAATGACAATCTATCTTCTGCTTTTCAACAACTTCGATCCTGGTTCTCCTCTAACTTACTAATCCTCAACCTTTCCAAAACTCAGGCAATGCTCTTTGGGTCCCCTAGAAAAGTTCAGATTGAGTCCACCAAGCTTCAAGTGCTGTGCCACGATGGGTCAGCTGTCCTGTATACGGATGCCTTCAAATACCTAGGGGTGATGCTAGATCCTTCACTTGACTTCTCCTCTCACATAAATGATGTCTGCAGATCCATTAACACGAGGATTGGAGCAGCCTACCGTGTGCGTCACACCCTAACTCTTGCAGCCAAGATCTCTATGGCTAGAGGTATCTTGCTGCCCAGGTTGCTTTATGCCCTCCCTCTCCTCTCCCAGGCTAATGAGAGTATTCTACAGAAGTGGGACACCACTTACAACAACATTTGTAGATTTGTCTTATCGGCCCCTCGCCTCACTCACCATTGCCTTCTCTACTCAACCCTTCACTGGCTATCTCCTAATTCACATCACCATTACTCTCTGGGGTGATTCATTGATTCCATGACAAGATGCCCCAACCCGAATTCTCTGGCTAACATGTTTAAACCTGTAATTCTCTCCCGTACTCTTAGGTCCTCAAACGCTCCACAGTTTTCAGTGCCTCACTGCTCTACAAAAATGGGTGAACAAGCATTCTCTCATTTCGCCCCCAAATTCTAAAATTCCCTTCCCCCTAGTTTAAAGTGTCCCTTGTCTCACTCTGCCTTCAAGTCTGCACTTTTCTATCACCGCAATACACTTGACACATGTAACTGTACCTGTCCCACTTGTCCTAACTGTCTTGTACTTGGTTTCTCTGAACTCCAATCATGTCTGCTAAATTGTCTTAGTCTACCTCGTTTCATCCCTGCATGGATGGTCCTGCCTGTATGCTTTAGTCTTGGCTATCCCTGTGTGGATAACTTGTGCATTGTTATGACTGTATTTATGTACCTGTGTATGTTAAGACTGTTTACTGTACTCTCCCGGGTCGTGTCTGAAAATAGGCAGGACTAATGCCTAATGTACTTACCTGGTTATCAAAAGCAAATAAATATTACAATAGCCCTTTGCTCCGCTGAAGTCAGCAGTTAACTTCAGCCTGAAACAATTAAAGCAGCAGTGCAATGAAATTAGGCAAAAAACGTAACCCTGCTTTTTTTCACTAGAGAAGATTTCAGGCATCTTCCAGTTTTATTTGGTGGTGCAATTTTTAATTCCACCAAAATGTGACTATTGTATAAATGTTTCAATTTAGTTTGTTTTTTTTTTCAAGAAAAAAAGATGAGTGCAACATTTTGCATAAAAATGGCATCATCGACCTGGCAAGTGTTAGGAACAATAAAATAAAACAGACTCATGGGGCCTGATGTTCAAAAGTTTGCCTGTGGGCAAAGTGACTACCCGCTGTATGCCTGGGATTTGTGCCCATGCGCACTGTCCAAAAGGGTTAGGAGTGCGTGCTAAAATTGGTTAGCACGCCGCACAAGGAGCAGTGTACAAAGGGAGGGGTGGGGACATGTAACCCTAGATGGCGCTATCCCAGGGGCTACTACCCTGCCTGATTTGCCACTAACAGGCTGAGGGGCCTGGATCCAATGTGGTGCCTCCACCCAGAGGTCAGGGTTTGCAATAGTTAAACTAACTTGGTCAGCAGCCCTCTGGACACTGCAACCCCCCTTTTCTTCCCACTAGTGGCCTACACAATATATCAGAATTACCTTCACAGTATACACTTACCCCCAGGTCTGGTTCGGCACTGGGACCTCCAAGAAATGAGATACAGTGCAACAATCACAGTACAGTACTTTAACATAGACAAATACCTCGAGCAGTATAACTTTGCTGAAACAAGCAGCTCTGATTTATTTAGGGGGATATAACAAGGACAGGGGAAATCAGGTTAATTAGCTTATCACTCTAATAATCTATCTATGGCTCTGTGCACAGGCCTATCCCTATCAGTTACTGTCCCTGGGTACCCAAGCCCCAGTGGCTAGTCCAAACCGTGGCAGCTGGTAGGCCCTTTCACACAGAGAAAGGAGAATTAAACAGTCAGCAGTACAGTAATTCCATTTGGATTTAATGTGGCAATTCAACAGGGAGCGACCCTGAATTAGTACTCACGACCTCCAAATAAGATGGGTCCTTCAATGTCAGCAGGGCTCACTTGAGGATATACAAACCTCTTCACACATCCATATAAAGAAAGCACTATACCAGGCAGGCTGCATCTGTATCCCGATCGCAATTACTACACACACCCAGGAGAACACACAGCAGATTCAGTTCCTGACAGACCGAGTGTAATTTTCAGCAATTCCTCCAGTCTTCTACAGGGTGAGCCTGGTTTCTACTCTTCAGAGATCCTTTGATTCTTTTCTAGGACGGATTCAGTCCTAACAAGCTGCAGACCGGAACTCTGGGCCTTACACGCATTTTTGACTAAAACTGCACACTGAAAAGTACAGGGCTCCTTCCTTCTTCACTGCCAAAGCTCAACTCAACTCCAACCGACAAAAACCGGGCACTTCCTTTGAGTTCCTCCCAGTTCTTGACTGATTGGCTGTCACTCACAATAGACTGCTGCTGTTGGTCCAAAAGGCACTGAAGTCTAAACTACATCTCCCAGAGTCACTGCCCATACAATCCTCTTGTGGCTGGCTCAGATTATGAGTCCAAGTTCTGATTCGTCCACAGGACCATTTTAGAGGCTAGCTTACCCCACACTGATTGGTCCAGTTCAGCAGTTCAAAACTAGAATGGGAACTAGCAGACACAGTTCTGACTGCAAAGAAGCAGGTTAGACAAACTGTAATTTCATTATTACTCTAAATAATTTCTGGTAAACAGTTACATCTTTCAGATAGGTTCCTTTGCACCCTAGTGACTGCAAAAATTAAGTGAATTAGCAGCAGCTCGAGTGGGTACTCAGAGAAGCACACAGTCCCCCATACAAACTAATTATGTCTGCAAGCAGACAGCTCTTAAAGAGACAGTACCAGAGGTTCTAAAACACTCACTGATAAATGGCTTAAATGCCAAACACCATTCAGGCTTGGAGCATTCAAGCAAGCTCCTGGAAGTCTTTAGGAACCCCATTTGCGAGGGGTTACACCCTTCCTGGCCTGGGAAGCTTGACGTCAACGTCAAAAGCAAGTACCCCCATAAGTTTGCAACTGCAACCCTTATACATTTGCATTGAGCTGCGCACATATGAATCATCAGTCAATATATCATTTTACCAAGAACACATTTCTGAAACATTGCATGCGCCACTCTTTACACACAGTATTACATACACATTGTACCATAACTCAAGTTATTACCTCTTGTACATGAAACCTGAAGAGAGGGGCCCTTCCCTATCAGTTACCTTGGGGCTGGATGGGGCAAGGGCACCATATGAGAGGGCAACACAAGTAACTTGGAGTTAGCACTGATGCTCAGTTTGGGCAGTGAGCCGGGGACACATACACTCCTTTATGGACAACATTGAGAGCAAGTCCACAGGCCCCCAAGTGAATCATAACTGAGGTGCACCACAGGCTTTACAGCTCGACCAGTCTTTCTAGGGGAACTGTATAGTTCTGCACTCTGAGCCTCATTTTCAGCATTGTCCTCACTTGTCAGGGGAGTCTCCATGGGGTAGAGAGGCTAGAACTTGGGGCACTTTCAGCTCCAGGAGTTACAGTTTCTGAGTCCACAACATTTGGCTCGCATGGAGAGCTTTGGACACTGGCAGTGGACTGTCAGGGCACTCAAAATACTCTTCTTGTTGGTGTATCACCAGTCTGCCCCAATCTATCATTTTCCTCCCTGAAAGCTCAAACAGTTCAACCATGCACAATGATTCCATTTCATCTGATCTGATGCTTTGCACTTCACTTTCTGGAGCATTGGCTCCAGGGATGAAGCTGGGGGCTTAGACAGTCCAGAAGGCCCAGCTTTGTCTCCAGTATTGACTAGGGGATTGCCCGAAACAATTGACTCAGTTCGTGAAGAAGGATAGTATTCAAAGTCACTCTCACTTTCTTCGATATGGACTGACAGTCATGCTCAACTGGGACTTGTGGAGGAACACTTTAACTTTGCTTCTGTAGGTGCAGACTTTCTGATCTTTTCTTAGCAGCTCAGTCACTGGTCCAGAGGGGCATCTTCTAGGGCTCAGACTCAATTAAGATTTGTCCAATGGGCAGTAAATGATTTCTATGTATTGTTTTTACATCTTTGAATTATTCTCAGGCCTTACTTTGTACACTGGCAGATCATCTAGTTTGCCCACTACAATGTGAGGGAGATGGTGCCATCGGTCCAGCAATCTTGTGCTTGCCATGCAGTCCCAGATTTCTTAGCAATACCGATCTCCCTCCTGGAGTTCCTGTGCTTTCACCTTTTATCATGCCTTTCTTTGTTGGCCAGATTTCTTTTGGCAGCCATGGTTTGAGCCAGTTGGTACCATGAGTTAGATGGGCTTTAACTTTGCACATACTGCAAATAGTTGTCAGCTTGAACCCCATCAGAGAGACCCCAAACACACATCTACTGGTAGTCGAGCTTCTTCCAAACATCAGGCGGTAGGGGGAGAATCCAGTGGCATCACTTTGGTGCAGTTATAAGCATGTACCAGGGTGCTAATTTGTTGGCTCCATCTAGGCTTGTCCTTTGGGTGCAGGGTGCCTAGCATATCTAGCAAAGTGCTTGGTTGAAACGTTCAGGCTGTGGGTCCCCTGGGGGTGGTAAGGAGTGGTTCTGGACTTTCGCACTCCCACAGAGAAAGCATCTCTTTGATCAGATGACTCTCAAAGTCTCTCCTTGATCAGAATGGATTCTTTGTGAGCCCTACAGTGAACAAAAAGTTTTCTAAGTACTTTGGCCACAGTGGATGCTTTCTGGTCTTTGGTGGGAAAGCTTGGGCATATCTCGTGAAATGGTCAGTGACCACCAGCACATTACTGATATTTCTTTGATCTGACTCCAAACTCAGAAAATCAATACAGACCAGCTCCATGGGTACTGGTAGTGATGTTAACAGAGGGCAGCCCTCTGGAGAAGAAAGCTTTTCCTGTAAGCAGCGACTCAAGGATTCAATGTGTTGCTCACATCAGCCCCCATCTAGGCCAATAGAATCTGGATCTACCAAGTCAAGTGTTCTGTCTATACCAAGGTGCCCTATGTGGTTGTGCAAGGACCTCAGTACTGAGTCTCGAAAGGCAGTGGGCAGCACTAGTTGTTGTTTGTCTACTTGTCCCTCTGTCTACTGTTTCTCTGTATAACAGTTTATTGATCAGTTTCAACTTAGGACCTTCTTTGTATAACAGTGCAGTTCTCAAATCAGTGGAGCGTAATTTGACACATCTTTTCCTGCATAGAGGCTTCTAAAGCTGCTTTGATCATGGGATCGCGGGATTGAGCCTGCGAATACTGTCATTGTCAGCTGAGGCAGTGCACAATGTCTATTGCAGAAAAGTGGCAATAAGCAGCAGGTGCACATTCTCAGAGGGTCCCAAGCAATCCACCATGCAGTCCTAGATCAGTGGACATTTGTTCCTCCCTGTCAAACTTCGACAGGTGCCGAATGTCGAGTTCTGCCAATCGGGGACCTAATCATTCTGGGGAACAGGCCTCCGGGAGAGAGCATCAGCATCTATGTGGTTCAGACCTGCTCGGTATTCGAGAGCATAGTCATATGTAGATAATGCAGAAAGCCACCTGTAGGCCAGTGGCATCCAACTTAGCTGAGGTCTGCACATAGGTCAAGGATTATTGTCAGTTTTACTAGTATTTTAGCCCCATACAAGTACTCATGGAATTGGTCAACAATGGCCCACTTCAAAGCTAGGAACTCTAACTTATGTACAGGATAGTTCTTTTCGGATGGGGTCAGGCTTCTACTGGCAAAGACCACTGGTCTCAGGCCATTCTCGTGCTCTTGGTACAGCAGCCCCCAACCCTTGCAAGCTAGCATCAGGTTGCAGGGCGAAAGGTTTTCTTGGATCGGCATAGGCCAGCACTGGGAGCATGGGTAAGTTGATATATGATCTCATGAAAAGCAGTCTCATCAATCAGAGTCCAGCGGGCCCCAAATACTTCACTCGGTGAAAATACACTCTTTCAGTCTTGAGGGCTGACTTTTGGTATTTTTGTGGGTTGAGGGATACCCTTGAGTAAGGTTAAGTAAAGGCGGATCACTCTTGAATAGTCCTTGATGAAGCGCTGATAATAACCACAGAATCCCAGGAATCTTTGCAGTTCTTTTAGATTTTTGGGCTGTGGCCAGGTGGTCAAGGCCTCAACTTTGACCCAGGTCGGTCTCTATTCCTCGGTGGATACTATGTGTCCCACATACTTTACTGATGTTTGAAAAAATTGACACTTATCAATGGACAGTTTAAGGCCAAAGTCCTCCAGTCGGTCCAATACCTTAAATAATCTGTCTCATGTTCCTCCAGTGAGCTGCCAAAACACAATAACATCATCTAGGTATACCAGGCACTCTAGTAAGTTCATGTCCCCCACTGCACGCTCCATCAATACGTTGAAAAGTGGCTGGGGCACCTGAAATCCCTTGAGGCATCCTCATGAATTCATAGAAAAAGCCCGGACAGACAAGCCGTCTTCAACACGGTCCTCTGGGGCCATCAGATCTAGTAGTACCCACCATGAGATCAAACAGAAGAACGCACCTGCCCCCGCTTAGAGCAGTCCAAAGCATCTGAATGCGGGGGCATTGTGTACTGATCAGGGATAGTCCGCCCGGTTTAGTCGATAATCCACACACATCCTTACTGTTCCATTCTTTTCCTCACACTACCACAATGAAGCATATAAAGAACTTCTAGTTCTTGTATTACACCAGCAGCTAACATCTTACAGATGCTGGCTCACATCATCTATGTCAGCAGGTGCCAGAAGCCGAGACCTCTCAAAGAAATGGTCTTCGTCATCGCAGCGGATATTGTGCTCAGCTCCTTGCGCATCCTACATCCCATTCCTTTAAAGAAAACACCTGGTCTCTCTGGGCAAGCTTCTCACTGATCCTCACTTTCCATTCAGCTGGCAGCGGGAAGTCGCAAATCAAACAAGTCAGGCGTTACTCTGTCATTCTTCCTTGAACTCTTGCTGCTGGGTAGCACTGCAGTGTCTGCACAATGCACATTAGCTGAGATGCAACCTCTGTTTACTCAATGTCTCTTTCTAGACACATTATGAACTTGGACCATTACCCTTCTGGCATAAGCATGGCTCTATGGGCAAAATACTAAACTTGACCAGCAGTCCCCTCTAGCAATTTTCCATCGCCTGGTGCATCCAACATTAATATTTTATTCTTAACATCCTTTCTGATCACGGACCTCTCCCTGTAAGGTACACTGGGCATTTGGCGCAGGATCAGAGACTCAGGATCCTTCTTCCATACAATTCCGACCCGTTCCTCTGGTTCTGTTTTTCAGCATCTCTCTGTGCCTCATAGGCCTTCTTAATTAAAGCCGGAACTCTTAAAGCTCTACTAGTCTTTAACCCTGTTTTCATAACACAACTGTGCCAGCCTTCCAACATATGAGCATTTGTTCCAATCAACAAAGGACACCATCACTACAGTCCAGTGGGGGACACACTAAGGCTAGGGTCTCTACTTGTTCGGCCACTCCAGCCACGGAGGTGGGGAAAGACAACCAAATTCGGATATACCGGAATAGGGTAGGCCTTCTCACTTAACCCCCATACATGCAGTCCTTCTAATGGTTGTAAGGAGTACTTCTGACAAATGCTTCTGATACCAATCCTGGAACATAATTGTCACTTGGGAGCCACTGTCTAATACAGCTCCTAGACACTCCATTCACCTTTCACAGTGGTCTCCATGGAGGGACCCACTATTCTGGACCAGTCTGGAAGGCTGAGTAGGGGGCCTGGGCAACTGACCTTGACAAAAGGGCGTGAATTAGCATTTTTGGTGCCCTCACTGGGATCATAGGTGCACCTCTTAACCACCGAGTTTCTTCTCCGAAGCTCTCCTTACAGCCTATATACAACTTCTCAGTGTCTTTTGGGACTAGCATTCCCTTTTCATGTACCCATCTTTCCCACAATTATAGCAAAACACACTACTGGGTTTGAGCTGGCCGAGGCGCCACACTGGGAGCCAGGCGGGTATTAACTGAAACCTGGGTGCCATCTCTGTCCTGCGGTGATAAGCATTTGGAGACATCTCGTCAGTTTCTGCACTTCCATGGTCAAGGAATTGAGTTTGGGCTATTATCAACAGAGAGATACATGGGTGGGTACCCCACCCCCATAACAGATGCAGTAGGATATAGGTCGGGGCACGTGCTTGCAGGCGTGGCCTTCATAAAGGACTGAAATTTTGAATTCCCGGATCTCTCTCAACAGTTAGCCCCATTGTGGCACATCTTTTCCTTGTCAGAGCACTCATTGACAGTCAACCTCTGCCCTGAACTTCACTTGATGGGTCATCCTCAGTCACTCGGTCGTAGCCAGCTGTTGGTGCAGGTATCCTCCCAGGTCGCTTTTCTCAACTCCTCGAATTTCTCATTAACTCATCATAGGAGGGTGGGGGATTCCAGTCGAGTTGCCAGGCGAACTGGAGCAACAGCAGTTCTGAGAAGGGGCAGACTTATGATTCTGTCCAGTCTGGTTCGGTCTTAGTTCAATCGCTGGCAACTACCTTTTCTGAGGCATTCTTGCAACAATTTTCCAACCGAGACATATACAGACAACAAGCTCCTTGGTACTGTTTGTTGCATTTCTCTCTCTCCACCACAGGTCCTCATCAGAATCTGGGCTCCCATACACATTCTCCAAGGCCTCAAGATAGGCCTGATGCAGTCGCTAGGGTTACCGGGCCCGCTTAGCACGGATGGTAGCTAGGCAGGACCTCGGAGGCCTCACTAACCTCTTTCGCTGCCTCCTATATCAAGCATTCTAGCACTTGGGGGCAACATAGTCTATCCAGGTCTCCCAGTCATCCTCCTTGGGGGTGGGAGAGTGCCAGAGAAGATCCTCAACCTTGATGAAGTCGTGACTAATGGCAGGTGCAGAAATAGAGTCTGCATTGGTTCAGCTACCATTACGGGCACTGGAGCAGGAGAGGGTGTTGGGGAGGAACACCCCAGGTGGCAGAATAGTTTCTTCAAGTCCTCCACAGTTTCCCTCTCCAGCAACCATTCAGCAAATTTCTCCTCAAAAGTTTCAGATAGTGGTGGGGCTGATTCCCCAGGTCTTTCTGTCCTTAGTTATCACTCTCCAAGCAGTGAGGGCTCCCTCTGGGGTAATGGTCTGTGGCACTTTGGAGCTATCTATGGGATCACTAAACTCTACTAGGGCCAGGAAAGTGTGGGTGAGCAGATTAGCATGCGACCCACCACCACAGGGTTTGTAAACCTTCCACCTTGGAAATACTCCTGCACAGTGTCCGTATTGATACCAGGGGATGTCCAGGATAAGCATAGCATTTTGGGGTCGATCTCCTCCCCAGTACACACTCCACCAGCCGCGACAGCCACTTCTGTCGGGTACCCATTTTTTCTTAACAGTGGTTCAGAATATGGCCAACTAGAGGACACACAATCCCAGCGGTGAGCCTCAAGATGTAACCCCTAGATGGCGCTATCCCAGGGCTACTACCCTGCCTGATTTACCACTAACAGGCTGAGGGCCTGGATCCAATGGTGGGTGCCTCCACCCAGAGGTCAGGGTTTGCAATAGTTAAACTAACTTGGTCACAGCCTCTGGGACACTGCAACCCCTTTCTTCCACTAGTGGCCCCACAATATATCAGAATTACCTTCACAGTATACACTTACCCCAGGTCTGGTTCCGCACTGGGACCTCCTGTGAAATGAGATACAGTGCAACAATCACAGTACAGTACTTTAACATAGACAAATACCTCAGGCAGTATAACTTTGCTGAAACAAGCAGCTCTGATTTATTTAGGGGATATAACAAGGACAGGGAAATCAGGTTAATTAGCTTATCACTCTAATAATCTACCTATGGCTCTGTGCAGAGCCTATCCCTATCAGTTACTGTCCTGGGTACCCAAGCCCTAGTGGCTAGTCCAAACCGTGGCAGCTGGAGGGGCCCTTTCACACTGAGAAAAAGGAATTAAACAGTCAGCAGTACAGTAATTCCATTTGGATTTAATGTGGCAATTCAACAGGGGCGACCCTGAATTAGTACTCACGACCTCCAAATAAGATAGGGTCCTTCAATGTCAGCAGGGCTCACTTGAGGTATACAAACCTCTTCACACATCCATATAAAAGAAAGCACTATACCAGGCAGGCTGCATCTGTATCCCGATCGCAATTACTGCACAATACCCAGGAGAACACACAGCAGATTCAGTTCCTGACAGACCGAGTGTAATTTTCAGCAATTCCTCCAGTCTTCTACAGGGTGAGCCTGGTTTCTACTCTTCAGAGATCCTTTGATTCTTTTCACAGGACGATTCAGTCCTAACAAGCTGCAGACCCGGAACTCTGGGCCTTACACGTTTTTTGACTAAAACTGCACACTGAAAAAGTACAGGGCTCTTCCTTCTTCACTGCCAAGCTCAACTCAACTCCAACCGACAAAAACAGGCACTTCCTTTGAGTTCCTCCCAGTTCTTGACTGGATTGGCTGTCACTCACAATAGACTGCTGCTGTTGGTCAAAAGGCACTGAAGTCTAAACTACATCTCCCAGAGTCACTGCCCATACAATCCTCTTGTGGCTGGCTCAGATTATGAGTCCAAGTTCTGATTAGTCCAAGGCACCATTTTAGAGCTAGCTTACACACACTGATTGGTCCAGTTCAGCAGTTCAAAACTAGAATGGGAACTAGCAGACACAGTTCTGACTGCAAAGAAAGCAGGTTAGACAAACTGTAATTTCATTATTACTCTAAATAATTTCTGGTAAACAGTTACATCTTTCAGATAGGTTCCCTTTGCACTCCTAGTGACTGCAAAAATTAAGTGAATTGGCAGCAGCTCGAGGTGGTACTCAGAGAAGCACACAGTCCCCATACAAACTAATTATGTCTGCAAACAGACAGCTCTTAAAGAGACAGTACCAGAGGTTCTAAAAACACTCACTGATAAATGGCTTAAATGCCAAACACCATTCAGGCTTGGAGCATTCAAGCAAGCTCCTGGAAGTCTTTTGGGAACCCCCATTTGCAGGGGGGTTACACATGAATATGGGTGCAGTGCAATATCCAGACCCTTAATGCTGCACAAATGGAACAGCGCAGGCCATCTTGTGCTGCCCAGTTAATGGCAAGAAGAAGCCTAACGCTGGCTCCGTGGCACCGAGCAAAGGGGTTCACTCAGCACACTGGCAACCCGAGCTCACGCCCCAAGCCCAGGTACCAGGAGCGGAGGCCGGCAGGGAGGGATCTCCAAGTGTCCATTGGACGCTTCCCTCCCGGGGGCTCTGCCTAGGATCCCACTGGGCGATTGGGTGTGTGCCGGTAGACGTGAAGCCTTGACACGCCTCCTGTACGCTTCGCCCGAGGTCGGCCACCACCATAGGCCGAGAAATGAGGTGGAGGGGGGTGAAGAAATCAGGAAAAGATACACCAGCCCACTCAAATGACGGTCGCCTGACTCCTTGCTACCAGAGCCCCCGATGGCCGTCCCAGCAGCACCCAGGAGTCAAAAGGATGAAGGCCGGGAGGGGACCCATACGATGATGGGAAACATTGGCTTACCCTTGGGTCGGCTGCAATGTGGGATGGCGGAGGACGGGGGTCACCCGGAGCAAGCGTAGTCTGTGGCGACCCAAAGGAGTAAGCGGCCGGTGCGAGTGGGCTGTGCATAAACAAGCAAAAAAGAAGAAGCCTGACTTACTTCAGGTAAAGCTAGTGGCTGGCAGAGCCACTGCAGCCAACAACCATGTTGGCAGCTAGGCAAGCACACCAACTTTATGGTGTCTAGTGGCACCCCCCACCCTCCAATCTCAGGCCCCTTTAGAATTATTCCCTGGTGTCCAGTGGTACCCCTTCCATTCTCTGATCCCTGTACCATTAAAAATAAAGTATTCCCTGGTGTCCAGTGGTACCCCCCCCCCTCTGGTCCCTGTAGCATTAAAAATAAAGTATTACCTGGTGTCCAGTGGTCCCCCCATCCTCTGATCCCTGTACCATTAAAAATAAAGTATTCCCTGGTGTCCAGTGGTTACCCCCCCATCCTCTGATCCCTGTTCCATTAAAAATGTATTCCCTGGCGTCCAGTGGTCCCTCCCACTCTCCGATCCCCAGCCATATCAAGAAGAAAGCAGTCCCTGGTGTCTAGTGTCTCCCCCACCCGCCTTCCAATCCCTGGCCTTAGCAGACAGAAAACGTTTCCTGGTGTCCAATGGTAACACCCACCCCGATCGCTTGACGTAGTTTCATACAAGAAGTCCCTGGTGTCTAGCTTCCCTCCCCCCCACCGTACCTCCCACATTGGATACACTACCCTTCCACCCCCCCTTACCAAAACTGTCGGTGCTGTGGGGAGCCCACATGGCGACCGGCACAGCCCTTCTCTCACTACCTCAGCCGGGATCAGAGGCAATTACAGGGAAAGACAGCATCCTGCATACTCTAAAGGAAGCACACGTACTGTCTATAACAGACAGTATGTGCATCCCCTTACAGTATGCAGGGTGAGCGCTCCCTGTCATTGCATATGGCGGGCAGCCGAGGTGGTAAGAGGAGAGCTGTGCCAGTCACCGGTCGCACAAAAAACTGATTTAAACTAATATTATACAATGGTCTGACCCAAAATATGCAATATCATCACTTTTTGTGAGGGGAGCAAGAGTTTTACAACTTACTCTTGATTTTGCCATTCATGAGTTATAGTCTTGATTTTCACACTTGGACACAGATTGCAAAATGGAACAGAATAAGTGGGCCAAGCAGTCCTTATCTGCTGTCAAGTTCTATGTTTCACAGTTTCTATATTTTGAGTCAAACCATATAGACATTTCTACAACATCAGTGGAGATACAAATGGCAAGATAAGTGATATATATCTGTAGTTAACTTCTAGATATATTTGCTGTTGGGCAGGATGCAACTGTATCTTGAAGACTGGGTACATGACAATGGAATACTGAACCAATTACAACAGCTCTGTGCAGCACTGAAGGCAGCAGTTCAAACCAATGAGAAACTGCTAAATCTTTTCCAAAACAGCAGATTTAAAAGTTGTTACTAGTAAACTAATGATATATTAATAAAATATCCAGTGTCTTGGCTGAAAATACACAGTTTACCATCACTTGTGAGGGAGCAGAGATTTTATAACTCAATGGAATGTACATCATCCAATGGACCGGTGGTAGTCTATTCTACTGCCATGACAGCAACTTGAGTTTGAAAGTCGACACATGAGGTTGGGGATAAGGCAGCTGGGTGGGGAAAAGTCTGCTCCAGTCTTGGTAAATGGAGGATCAGTGAGCTTGCTCCACCACCAGGGGCGTGCTGCATGCATAAGTAACACCCCCTTGGGGTGTTAGAACTGTAACTCATGGCCTGTGCTTTAAGGGGCCTACCAGCTCCTGGATCCCTGTCCCTTGATGGAGTTGCTCTTTTTAGAGGCAGTTCCAGTGAGCACCTAGGACAGGAGTGTAAGGTGGGAACTGAGAGGCCTGAGTTGGTCCAAAAATGGAGGAGAAGGTTAGGCCCAAAGTGGCACCTGGGCAGGGACAAAAATGGAGGAGGAGAAGGTTGGGCCCAAAATTGGCACCTGGCACCTGGGCAGGGAATGGTATAGGTCCCTAGAACAGGCAGAGGCACCTCAGCGACATCTTGCCAAGGCAAAAATAGAGAAGGATGGCCTTGGAGTGGCATGTGATCTGTCTGTTTCACCTACAAGGTGTTTGGACCCCAGGTGTTCTAGTGCATTGGGATCCATCAGTTTCAAGAAAGCCCCACTGTCAAAAAGGGCTGGGGACAAGTAGTGTGTCTCTTATCCCAGAAATGGTTCACCTGTGGGTGAGGGCTGAGAACATGGCAAACGAGGTAATGGCTGCTTTGACTCAACGAGGGAAAAGCAAGAGGTACAAACTTAATCCTGTTTATGGGTTCTCAGTCTGGGAAGGGGGTCAGGGGATCTGTCACTGTGTGCACCTGTAATAAATGCGATTGTTTGGTTGTCTTCATATTAAACTGGTTATCAGCTCACAACCCCTGAAGCCAAAAATTAATTTGTTCAGTTCTAGTGTTTTATTTTTCTTGTTCTAAACCTGTGCTGCCTTTATCATCTAGCACCCCTAAGCCGAGTTCCTAGTTCCTCTAAGCATGGGTGTTCCCCTCATGAACCAGGGTCCTATACATGCAAAATTGACAACAGACTGTACGTGGCACCAGAGGTGATGGGAGGGAATAGGGATTAAAGAGCAACTCTGCACTTCAGAAGTTCCTTTCACAAATAAGATGTTTCAGCTGTTACAGTCTACTGGAAAATAAATTTTTTTCATTTTCAATGTTCCTTTCTAAGACTTATAGTTCATCTTGATAGTCCATCTAAAAAGCCTGTATAGAAAACATCTGAAAACATTTGCCTCTCCCCTAGTAACTTCACAGTGCCTTTGTCTCCTTTGTCTACGACATCATAGTCGTCACCATAACAACAGACTGTGATCTCACAAACAGCAGTTGTGTGGTTAGCAGGGGAGAGTCAGATACATTTTGAAACTCTCAGTGAAATAACTGCTGCTTTAATAACAATATTTAGTAGAACGATTGCAGAGGAAGAGTAAAAAAATAACTAGAAAACAATAAAGTTAAAACATCATTGGTGTAAATCTAGTATTTTTAAGATTTTTATTATAATATAGAGTTGCACTTTAAGAGTCAGTCTGGGCAAAAATGTCAGCCTTCAGTATGAGGACACTGGCACACTCAGAATCCACACTCCCTGCTGCCCACACACAGGATCTTAGTCCCTCCAGGTCAGGGGAAATTACGGAGCAGATAAGGGGTTGTCAGGAGGGGTAGATTTATCCTGAAAACACCCATCTCTGATTCAAATGCATGTGCTATTATGAACTTCAAGAATTTCTTTAAACAGTTTGGGTCAGCCCCTGCCAATGAAGCTGTGTCTTCCCATGATTCTCCACTTTGTGTATATAATTGCTCCCTCCTCATCCTGTTTATTTTTTCTACTCCCTCCCCAATAACCAGACAGCTTCATTAGTTTTGTACTTATAGTCACCACGCAAGAGAGGGATCTTCGGGTAATCATATATCTGATGATCTCAAGGTAGCAGGGCAGTGCGACAACGCAGTAGGCAAGGCTAGTTGGCTGTTCTGGTGCATGGGGGGATTTCTAGC
Organism: Neoceratodus forsteri; assembly: GCA_016271365.2. Classification (NCBI taxonomy): domain Eukaryota; kingdom Metazoa; phylum Chordata; order Ceratodontiformes; family Ceratodontidae; genus Neoceratodus; species Neoceratodus forsteri. The sequence continues at coordinate 458,630,108 of JADMNL010000022.1, read as the reverse complement.
AGGAGAAGGGAGGTAGTTTTTCCACTGTATCATTCACTAGTGAGACCACACCTGGAGTGCTGTGTCCAGTTCTGGAGGCTGCACCTCCGCAAGGACATTGACAGGGTGGAGGCGGTCCAGAGAAGGGCTACCAATATGGTGCAGGGGTTGCATGAGAAACCATATAATGAGAGTCTGCAGGAGCTCAACATGTACTCTATGTGAAAGACAGGAGACCAAGAGGGGACATGATTGAGACCTATAATTAACTCACGGGGGCAAACAAAATGCAGGAGGGGAGTCTCTTTCAGAGGAAGAGCACCAAAACACAGGGATGTGCTATGAAGCTTGAGGGGCAGAAATTTAAGAGGGATGTGAGGAAATACTTCTTCACAGAAAGAGAAGTGGACGCCTGGAACAGCCTGCCAGTACAGGTGGCTGGGACAAAGACAGTGGGGAACTTCAAACACCCATGGGATAGACACGTGGTTGTAACAGGCAGAGAAAAGGGAGGAGGGATTCACACCTGAGACCAAATAGGGTCCAGGGTACAGTATCAGGCAGGGAACATTGGGCAGACTAGATGGACCTACTGGTCCTTTTCTGCCGGCACATCGTTTGTTTTTCATGTATCTTTCTAACACATTTCCATTAACAGTACTGGTATTAGTTTGAAATGCAAATTAGGTAACTACTGTGTTTTTTTTTTAACATAAAAATGTGTGCCTCCACACATGGTTTTCATTGTCTTATTGTTTTTTGCTACCCTGTCCCCTCAGTTACCAGAATAAGGAGTAGTTTATTTTTGTCTTCAAAGTTAAAATGGAACATATTTCAATGGCCAGTCCTTATTTTTATCTTTTTAAATTAACTTCTTATTTTTATTCATTCTAAGTCACATATATAGTGTATGGTGGAACACTGTTCCAATCTGATTTTCATCTCAGCTGAAACGCTGTTCTACCACAGTGTCATACCTCTCAACTGTCCCTGATTGTCAGGGACGTCCCCGATTTTGCCTCAAAATTTTCCTCTGTCCCTTGTAAAATTTGTGTTTTTGTGACAGAACAGCAAGGATTAAAAACACAGAATAATGTCAAACATTAAAGTTACAGACTTGTTCTTCTTCAGAAAATGCATCTTAACACAAATCCCCTTATTCTATCAGCCTTCTCACTGAATAGTATCAGTTTTTAAGATGTGTCCCTGATTTGGGGTCTTTGTCCCTGATTATTTTAAGCCTTGTCCCTGATTCATGAGGCAAGAGGTTGAGAGGTATGCACAGTGTAAAGGTCATGGAACACTGTTCTATGACCTTTACACTGTGGTAGAACAGTGTTTCAGCTGATTTGAAGATACCATGAGCCACACACATTTTTAAAAAACCGAGGTAACAGTCCAGGCAGCAGACACCACAGAATTAACCAGACAGAACAACGTGCTATGGCAGAATGCAAAAATGGAAGATAGCTCGTAGATGCAGTATCACCAGATAAGTTATAAAAATGCACGATCAATCAGATAGATTCAGAGATAGAAGTACTCACTATGAAGTTTTTTTTCCACCAGTTCGTTTTTTCTCACTAAGCGAGACGTCCGACCGCCATGTGTTTTTTTTTCTTGAAAATCCCTCCCAGACTAGCGTGACAACCAATGGGAGTGTGCGCTGCTAATGTAGGGACGCCTAAGTCCCTAGCAACCACACACCTCACCATATCAACAAGCTGTAGCTCCTGAAATATGAAATGGGAGACAACACTTTCTTTTCAATTAAAACAATATATTGAAATCAGAAAATAGTATTAAAATAATTTGAGGGGCGCCATACACTATAAAAAATACAGGATGGAGTCTGATTCCTAAGGATTTCTCGAGCTTCGATCTCGAGGTCACAGGGAATCAGACCCTTCTGTGGCAGAACACACTGGTTCTGCATGGTTGCCCATCCAGTATTCTCCATTTAAATGCCATTTTACAAGAGCAATATGAAATTCCAGGGTGTGCTATTATGGTGACATACAGTAATCACATTTCTCAAGTGCATTTAACGGTACTCAGCTGTGCCTAGTGCTTAATAATGTACCTGAGGTGTGCGACTATTTTACCATAGTGCACACCCTGTCATGTCTTGTTGCATATATATATATATATATATATATATATATATATATATATAAATACATTATAGTGGCAAGGTACCGCCACTATAGTTAGGGCTGAGTAGGATGTTCCATGTTAAACCCCTAACTTTGCACATTAATATCTTTGGCACCATTTGACTAAATGAGCTGAAAGTTTTCATGTATTGTCTAGTAGGTAAGGCCTTGATCCGTGGAAATTTTCTCAATTTCCCTGGTGTCTAGTGGCGCCACACCCATTGATCGCCATTCCCGTTGTTGAAATATATATTCCCTAGTGTCTAGTGGCACCTCCACTCTCCCATTTCAGGTACAACCCTGAAATGAAGAAAATGGTCACTCAATTTTTTTTTACAAACCTGTGAAAAAAAGAAAACGTCTCAACATGGCTCAGTTGTTAGCACATCCGCCTCTGGAGCAGAAGGTTGTGGGTTCTCGTCCCACACTGGGATTGGACTCATACCTAAAAACACTGGCACCCGAGTGCAGTATTGGGGGGTATGGTACTGTTGGGGTGTGCCATCCTTCAGATGAGATGTTAAACCGAGGTCCCGTCTACCCATCCTGGTACTATCCTGGTGGGTGTGCAGGTGGAAGTAAAAGAACCCAAGGCACTCTTCGCAAAAGAGTAAGATACTTTCCCCAGTATCCAGGCCAATATTCCCCTTCCCATAAAACTGGTTCATGCAACTGTCCAGGCTGTGTGTGGGTGTTGATGTGCAATATGGCCGCCACTACACATTGAGTCAATTCACTACCAGTCTAGCATTGCTTGTAAAGTGCTTTGAGATACATTGCATATGAAAAGTGCTATATAATTACCGGGACTTCCTTTTTCCCATAGGGAAACCGTGGCGTAATTCGCCGTTATAAAGGAGCATTTATAACGGCGAACACACACCCAGTTCCCCTCACACTGCAGAGGCGCTTCCTCCTAGCCACTGTCCGCCTCATCTTTCCTCCTCTGGACTGCTACTCGAACTCTTCGGTAAGTGCTGGTAGGCAGAAACTAATCGAAATGAGGAAAATATCCTCAAAATGTTGGCTCCACACAAAACTGAATTTAAAAAATGTAAATAAAAGTGACCGACAGACCGTAGAGTGAGCGCTCACACCTAAGCAGAACGCAGTCGCACAAGAATGTCTTTTTTATTTTATATACTTGCTGTGGCAAAAAAGGAAATCCTAGCAATCATATAAAATAAAATATGGGTCTGGGTGTGTATAAGGGCATGTCCATACTAAATGGGTACATTTCCATCACATGCACTTTAACACTCAGTAATTCTGCAAAGAGTGTTTAAATATATTTAAAAACTGCATTGCTGTCTACTACAGAAGTTAGTGGGATAACATAAACAACTTCAGCCACCTAATACTTATGAAAAAATGTTTTTTTTAAAAACTTACAGATTTGTGCCCTGGTTTTTGCATTGGCTAGGTGGGACATTTCAAGACACCACATGCTGTATGCTTTCCTTCTACCTACCAAAATGCTGTGCTGAAAAAATAAATCTCCCTATGCATTTTACGTAAAGAGCCCTGTAACATCACCATGTGTGTGTGCCTTTATATATTTTAATTTTTTTCCAGAATGAGTTAAAAAGTGACAATCTTGTATGTAACCTTCTCTGTCCCCCTAGGTTACATACGGGACTTAGAAACATAGAAGTTGACGGCAGATAAGGACCGCAAGGCCCATCCAGTCTGCCCATTTATTTTTCTACCTTATAAATGTGCCATTGGCCTTTGTCAGTGACCTATCTATTCATAGTCACTTGTATTGCTCCCTTATGCCTATCCCATGCATGTTTGAAGCCCTGCACTGTATTCATAGCCACCACTTCTTGTGGTAAGCCATTCCATGCATCTACCACCCTTTCTGTAGAAAAAGAATTTCCCTCATTCCTCTTAATTGGCCTCCTCTAATCTCATGCTGTGTCCTCTTGTCCTGCTATTTTTCTTATATTTAAACATGTTAGACTTTTCACCTTGTTTATGCCCTTAAGGTGTTTGAATGCCTCGATCATATCACCTCTCCCTCCTTTGCTCAAGGGTATACATATTGAGCTCCGTTAATCTGTCCTCATATGTCTTCTATTGTCCCTGCACCATTTTGGTTGCCCTTCTCTGGACTGCCTCAATTTGGTTAATGTCCTTTTGAAGGTGTGGCCTCAATACTGCACGCAGTACTCCAGATGGGGCCTAACCATGTCTTGTACAGAGGATTATTACCTCCCTCTTTACGATACCCAGATTCTACTAATACACCCTAACACCCCTAGCCTTACTCTACTGCTTTAGAGGTCTGCTTGATGATTTCAGGTCATCAGTGATGATGATGCCCAAGTCTCTTTCTTCCTTTGTGACTGCTAGCAACTCCTCCCAGCCTATAAGTGGCTCAGGTTTCTCTTCCCTATGTGCATGATTTGCACTTCTTTGCATTAAATCCCAGTTGCCACTCTTCTGACCATTCTGCTAGTTTATCCAGATCTCTTCCCATTCTGCCCACCCCATCTGGATCATCTACTCTGTTGCAGATCTTGTGTCATCTGCAAACAGACAAGCCTTACCTCTAGTCCATCTGCGAGGTCACTAATGAAGATGTTGAATAGGACTGGCCCCAGGACTGATCCCTAGGTACCCCACTTGTGACTTGCATCTCTTCTGACTGTATACCATTTACCAACACTCTGTTTTCTGCCAGTCAACCAGTTTGCCACCCAGTTGACCAACTTCTGACCCACCCCAAGCCTACCTAGCTTATTTATCAATCTTCTATGTGGAACAGTGTCAAAAGCTTTGCTGAAGTCAAGGTAGGTGACATCAACTGCTCCTTGGTCCACCACTCTGGTTACCCAGTCAAAGAAATCTATGAGATTTGTTTGACAGGACCTTCCTTTGTAAACCCATGCTGTCTTGGATCCTGTGCCCCTATGGATTCCAGGTGTTGCACTATCCTTTCCTTAAGGAGTGCCTCCATAATCTTGCCCACTACTGGAGGTAAGACTGACCGGTCTGTAGTTCCCCGCCTCCTCCTGCTACCACTCTTGTGGAGTGGGATCACATGAGCCTTTCTCCAGTCTTCTGGGACCTCTCCTGTGCTCAGAGACTCACTAAACAATTCTGCTAATGGCTCTGCTAGTTCCTCCTTTAGCTCCTTAAGTACCCTGGGATGTATGCCATCAGGTCCCATTGCCTTATCCACCCTGAGCTTAGCAAGCTCTTATAGGACCCTTTCTTTTGTGAAGGGAGTAGTGCTCACCTCCCTCCCCCCTGTGTCCATGATGCTGAGCTGTGGGCCCTGCCCTACCTTCTCTTCAGTAAATACTGAGCAAAAGTATCTATTTAGGATAGATGCTTTACAGGGTCCTCCTCCTCACTTGCTCCCTTTTCTCCATTAAGCTTAGCAATACCCCCTCTAGACTTTCTCCTTTCACTAATGTATCTATAGAAAGTCTTGTCACCTTCTTTTACTGTTCGTGCTAGTGTTTCCTCAGTTTGGGACTTTGCCTGCCTTACTGCCTTGCCTGCTTCCCTTAGGGCAGTTTGGTATGCCTCCCATCTTCATCCCGCTGTGTTCCTTATATTTCCTGAAGGCCAGCCTTTTGGCTCTGACCTTTTCTGCTACTGTATTTGAGAACCAAAGTGGTTTCCTTCTTCTTTGCACTTCCTTTCTGTCTAACACAATGGGATGTTGCTTCAAGTATTGCATCCTTAATGCTTGCCCACTTTGCCTGTACCTCCTCACCTGTGTTTCTTTTGCCAGGGCTAGCTTAACTCTGTTGGCCATCTTATCAAAGTCAGCTCCTCTGAAGTCCCATATTTTTGCCTTGGAATGGGATGATTTAGATGTAGTAGCCAAATTGAACCATACCATGTGATGGTCACTGGCCCCCAGGTGACCTTCTACCTGGAGATCTGTGATCCCTTCTTTGTTAGTCAGTACTAGATCTAGGATAGCCCTGTCTCTTGTGGGTTGCTGTCTCCCTATGCTCCCCCTAGGTTACATACGGGACTGACTAGTATAAACGTGAAACCATGCAAGAATCAGGGCACTGGATGCCAGGAACTGAAGGAGGCTCAGTTAGTTTGCTGTTCTGGCTGAAAAAACATTTCAAAACTGCAGAGATGCTCTGGCTGCCTTTAAAAGTAGAACTGGGCTATCTGTCTCTGTCCCACCCCTGTCTACGTATGTAACAGCTGTTTATCATGCCTGAGGAGTGTGACTTTTTTTCACAGTGCCATTGGCTTATTTCTAGCCAATCCTAACACCAGATTAAGTGCTTTAAACTTTGCTTTGCCTGCGGATCAGTCAATTTTCTTTCCAAACACCAAATGAGAACATTCTCTGTCTCCTCCAAACTTGCCGTTACAAACATGTGACTGTGTTACAAACAGGAATGTGGAAACTGGTCAGAAATGTAAGCAGACATGAATGGGGCTACATAGCAGTGAAATAATGATTTTCTATACTGTCTGCTATAAATCTGACTGCATTTTGTTGCTGGATTTGAAATGGGAGTGTGCTGTGCATAGATTGGCATTCAGTAAGGTCTCTGGGGACAGAGAAAAGGTCAATCATGTTTGTAACAATGGACAGAGATAATACATTTGTCCCTGTTACAACATTATTCAGCTTGTGGACATGGTCAATTATGTTAAATAAAGTTTGAATTGATAATGTATTTTACTGGGGTTCATGACTGTTGTTTAAATATATCTATTTATGTCTGAAAATGGCAAGTATTTGACATATTGTTCAAGGTTATCTGTTTTGTGGCTCTAATAACTGCCTTCTGTGTGCCAGACATGCTGTGAATTTCATAGCTTTGCAATGTGCTAAACAGGTGTGTAAGGCTGTGTAATTCATTGTGGATGTATGACTTTTGCAGGCTTCCAAACATCTTTTTTTAATGGTCTTATGGTACTGTCCTGATTGTAACAGGGACAAAGGTAGCATGCTAATGTTTGTAACGGGGGACCTCCTAAAAATCTCTGTCCCAGTTACATTCAAAACTTTTGGTGAACCTTATTTTGGAATTGTGATTATTAAGAGATTTAATGAGATTTTTGTTTGCTTTTAGTGTGCATTTGTTTAGGGGGTGTAACAAACAATTTTTTTTTGTTTTAAAATGGCATTTCACATGCTTTGGGGGAGGGGGCTGCCAGCTCATCTGAAAGTAAATTATTTCTGGAATGTTTGCTGCAAAGGTTGGGATTAAAATAGAAAAGTACTGGGTGCTGTAGTCATTCACTGATGCATTTTAAGTGAAAAAATCATGGAATCCAAAACAGTATTTTCAAAAGTTGTCCTAACAGCCCACAACCCAAGTTCAATCATGTTTGTAACAGGGACCTCAGGAAACCAGCGGTCCCTGTTATAAACAAAACTTCTGGTGCTGCCTTATTTTTCATTGTTATTATTAAGAGATGTTACATGCTTTTTGGTTTGATTTGAGTGAGCATTTGCTTGGGGATGTAACAAAGAATTTTTATTTTAAAATAGCCACTCACATGTTTTTGGGGGGCAGGGGCTGCCAGCTCATCCAAAACCAAATTAGAAATGGAATGTTTGCTGCAAAGTTTGAGATTAAAATACCTGTATTAAAGTCTTGGGTGCTGTAGTAATTTACTGATGCATTTAAAGTGAAAAAAAGCCTGGAATCTGTTTTAGCATTTTGAAAAGTTGTCCTAACAGCCCGCAACCAAGTTCAGTCATGTTTATAATATGGACCTCAGGAAACCAGTGGTCCCTGATACAAATGGATGGGACTTCTATTGGTACCTTATTTTTTAATTGTGATTATTAAGATATTCTATAAGACTTGTTTGTTTTGACTGAGCATTTGTTTTGGGGATGCAACAAAGGACTTTTGTTTTAAAATAGTCACCTACATGCTTTGGGGGAGGGGGGCTGGCAGCTGATCTGAAAAAATTAGAAATGGAATGTTTCTGCAAAGTCTGAGATTAAAACAATAGACATATTGGTGCTGTAGCAATTTCCTACTAAATTTAAAATGGACCAATGCCAATGACAATATTTTAGAACAAAAAGTTTTGCAACTAAAGACTCTTGTATGTTATAAAAATAAAGACTGCAGTGGTAATTTGCTCCTTGGAGCTCAATGGCACCATTTAAATTTACAAAATGGTTCTGGCCAAAGTATGGCTAATAGGGCAGCGGGAAGGGAGACAGTTGCCACCAGGTACTCTTGGGACTGCTGACAAGATATGGACAGGGATGGGACTGACCATAAGTCCCATGGTACAGCTGACAGGGCTAGAGAATTTTAGTAGTGTGCCACTAGGACCCTTGAGACTGCTGACAGAGATGGGATTGACCATACATTCCATGGGGCCTATAGGGAGGGCAGTGGTATTGGCCTTGGATCCCATGGGACTGCAGATTTGATAGAGCATGCTGACAGGCCCCAGGGAATGAGGAGAGGGTTGGGACTAACCTCTAATGCCAGGGGGCTGATGAGGAGGGGGTGGAACTGACATTGGGTACCATGGGACTGCTGATAGGTCTGGAGAATTTTAGGAGTGTACCAGCAGAATCCAGGACTGGGAAGGGGGATGGGACTAACCTTACATCCCAGGGGGCTGATGGTGAGGGGGTGGAACTGACCTTGGGTACCATAGGACTGCTGACAGGGCTGGAGAGTTTTAGGCATGAACCACCAGGCCCCAGGGACTGGGGAGGGGGATGAGACTGATTTTTCATACCAGGGGGCTGATTTGGAGGAGGGTGGGACTTACCTTGGGCTTCATGGGACAGTGGATTTGTTGAAGTGTGCCACCGGGCCCCAGGGACTGGGAAGGGGGTGAGACTGGCCTTACATGCCAGGGGGATGATTTGGAGGAGGGTGAGACTTACCTTGGGCTCCATGGTAGTGGATTTGTTGAAGTGTGCCACTAGGCCCCAGGGACTGGGGAGGGGGATGGGACTGACCTCATGTGCAAGGGGGCTGATGGGGGGAGTGGGACTGACCTTCAGTTCCATGGGACTGTAGGTTTGTCAGAGTGTGCCATTAGGCCCCTGAGACTGGGGAGGGGGATGGGATAGACCTCACATGACTGGGGATGATAGGGATGTGGGACTGCCCTTTGTCCATGGGACTGAGGATTTGCTGGAGTGTGCCACCAGGCCCAAGGGACTGGGAAGGGGGATGGGACTAACCTCTGTGCCAGGGGGCTCATGGGGATGGGGGTGGGACTGATCTTGGGTCACATGGGACTGCTTACAGGGCTGGAAAATTTAGGAGTTCACCACCAGTCCCTAGGAACTGCGAAGGGGGTGGAACTGAACTCATGTGCCAAGGCAACTGATGGGAAGGGGGTGGGACTGACCTTGGATACTATGGGACTGCTGACAGGGCTAGAGAGTTTTAAGAGTATGCCAAAAAGACCCCAGGGACTGGGGGGGTGGTACTGACCTTACATGCCAGGGGGCTAAGGGGGAGGAGAATGGTACTTACTGTGGGTTCCATGGGACTGTGGATTTGTTGGAGTGCGTCGCAAGGCCCCAGGGACATAGGAGAGGAATGGGACTGAACTCATGTGCCGGGGTCTAATAAGGAAAGGCTGGGACTGACTCTGGGTTCCATGGGATTGCAGATTTGTTGCAGTGTTGCACCAGGCCCCATGGACTGGGGATGTGGATGGGACTTACCTCATGTGACAGGGGGTTGATGGGGAGGGTCTGGGACTGCCCTTGGATCCCACAGGACTGCGAACAGGGCTGAAGAATTTTAGGAGTCTGCCACCAGGACATGGGGAGATAGATGGGACTGACCTCACATGCCAGAGGGCTGATGGGGAGGGGGTGTTACTGACCTTGAGTCCCATGGGACTGCTTAAATGGCTGGAGAATTTTAGGAGTGTGCCACAAGGCTCCAGGGACTGGGGAGGGAAATGGGACTGACCTCATATACCACAGGGCTGATGGGAAGGGGGGAGGGACTGATCTTGGGTCAGGGGGCTACTGACAGGGTTGGAGAATTATAGAATGGTCTACCAAGCCCCAGGGACTGATGACATGGATCTGGAGGGGGATGGGAATAGTGCTTCCATTTTGCTTGCAATCCTGTTGGTGTCTGGGCATGCCTCCCTTTTGTTTGCAATTCTGTGGGTGTCCATGCTTACCTCCATTTTGTTTACAAGCCAGTTGCTGCAGTCATGTGTGCTTCCATTTGGTTTGCAAGCCGATGTGTGTCCGTGCGTGCCTCCATTTTGTTTGCAATCCAGTGCTTGTGTCCATGCCTGCCTACATTTTGTTTGCAATTCAGTGATTGTGTCTGTGTCTGCCTCCATTTTGTTTCCAATCTAGTGGGTTGCCTACATTATCGTCTGTTCTCATCTGGTGGATTCAGTTATGTCATTACCTGGGGTTTGCCAAGCCCCTGGTCAATCTTTCATGGGGCCCTGGTGGGTGTGCAAGTGGCGTACTGCACACAGCAGCTTGACTTGAGTTAATGGACCAGTGCCAGGGTTCTCGTCTGGTGGATTTATTTACACCATCTCCTGGGGTCTGCCAGGTCCCTGATCAATCTTCATGGGGCCCTGGTGGGAGTGCAGTTTGTGTACTGCACTCACCTGCGAGATTGAGTCACCGTAGGCAGCACCCATGTTCTGCTCTGATGGATTCAGTTACACTGCTCACCTGGGTGCCAGGGTCCCTGGTCAATCTCTCATGGGTGCTGGTGGAGCAGTGGTGTACCGCGACACCGGCTTGAGTGAGTCACTGTCTGGTGGATTCAGTTATGCTGTCACATGGGGTCTGCCAGGTGTACATATGTACATTTCTTGGAGGTATTAGGTCTGTAATAAGCAATGTATATAGTGTATATATTATGGTGTTATAGTTAGAGTTTTAGTTAATTTTACTTAGTGTGTCTGGTATTTCTAGTTAGTATAGTGAATTTGTTGTATTATGAGCTTCTTTGTGGTGATGGTATGCAACCGTAGAACTTTTATGCTGATTGAGTCATAACTTTAGACATTGTGGAAAAGAATAAAGGACTCCAATTGCCTGATTTTCTTTTTTCCACAATGTTTTCAGGGACTGCTTAAAGTTTTTGAAATTTTCTCTGTCCCGTTACATACGTTAATGAAACACTTTTTCACAGATTTTTGGAGATAAATTTTTAAAGTGATCAAAAAAAGTTTTAAATATCATCTACTGTTATCCCCAGTTATGAACACATGCATTTTAATCTGTGATTACCCAAGAAATGTTGGTGAGGGAAAACTTAGAAATTACTTTGCCCCGTAATTCTCTTCCACGTGTTAGATTGATGGTTATCACATCCTTTTGCATGCAAATATTTTGGCGTTGCTTAGTGAATTAACCAAATGAGTTAAAGTACTGCAGATTCATGTAGAGATTCAAAAATATTTATACATAACTTTTTCTAGTTAACATATTCTCTGTCCCTGTTACGTCATGCTACCTGGTTACTATTTCCAAACATTAGGGACTGTACTCAGAAAACCACAAGTTATATTATCTTCCTGTTTACACTTTTAGTAAAGGACATTAAGGGTAAAGTATTGATAGTGAAAGAAGAAAGAAATGACAACACTTATTTTTCCACAGTCATGTCCCACATATGTCCCCTATTACTGTGGATAGACCCATAAACGATAATTTATACACACCCTCGGGGTTAGATGCTACACATAAACCCCTCATAGCATCAAATCCCTCGGGTGTGTGTAAATTCTCGTTACACACCCAGATCATACTTTATTCTCTATACAAATGCTGATTATTATTTTATTTTTCTGCATTTAGCTGGCCCTTATTATTTGTAATTATGCACATTAACATGAAACCAGGACCTCTGTCCCCTACTTCTCATCTGTTCTGGCTGCTTGTCTATACCTGACATCATACTGTAGTCCTCTGTTTGTGAAACCAGGATCATTTTCACAGCGACGGCGCAGATGAAGTCTAGAGGACAGTGATCTCACTTGCATGTTGATCTGTACAGTTAAAATGAAAAAGGGGAAGCTGTCTACAGAGAATGCATAAAATGTGGTCAGCAATATATCTAAAAAGCATGTTTTTACAAAGTTTTCCTTGTCAAATGAGGTGCTGTAGCTATCAGGACAGGTTTCTGTTTAAGTTCACTGCTTCAGTTCGAAAACAGAATAGCATCTTTTATAATGCCATCAATCACTATTAAAGTTGCTGTCCCACTGACTTAGTATTCCATTGTTAAAGACACACTGTGTGACTGTGTATCCATGTCTGTGTACATCTGTGTTTGTATCTCTTAGTTTGTATCAATGTACGGCTGTGTTTTTGTGTCTCAGTGCACACCAGTTCATGCAATTGTCCAGGATGTGTGTGGGTGTTGATGGGCAATATGGCCACCACTGCACATTCAGTCACTTCACTACCAGTCTAGCATTGCTTGTAAAGTGCTTTGAGATACACTGCGTATGAAAAGCACTACATAAATGCTGATTCTTCTTCTTCTTGTGTCTTTGTATGTCTGTGTGCTGTAATCTACTGTATATACATCTGTGAGTTTGTGTCTCTGTGAGTTTATGCATGTCTGTTTATTTGCACTGAGGTAATTTGGATTCTGAGGCATGGAATTGGATTTTTCAGATACCGACCTGATGTTTGGAATTAGTATTTTTGGAACTGCTGGCCAAAAAAAACAGGTTACTCACCTAGGAGTTGTATATAGTTCACATCCATACATTGGCAGATCTTTCAGAATTGCTGATTCATTGGAATGTCTACAAACCAAGCTCCTCCTACCACCCGGGCAGTATATCCTCTGGCTGCGTCCCATCACGTCACATCAGATCTTGCACGCTGTAAGCAGGGATCCATGTGCCACTTGCCAGGGTAGGCTGGGTGGGTGGTGTAGACGTGAACTATATACCACTCCTACAACAACGGTTACAGGTGAGGAACCTGTTTTTCTAGGGACGTAGATATAGTTCACTATCCAACATAAGCAGACTTACAGCAGGTCTCTGGGAGGAGGGAATAAGGTGTCCACCCTTAATTGGCAAACAAAGATTGGAGAACTGAGGCCCAAATGCAGCAACTCGATGAGACTCAAGGTCAGTGCTGTAATAGGAGATAAAGGTTTGTGCTGACTTCCAGATGGCAGCCCTGCAGATCTCCTGGATACGGATGTTCATGGAAGCAGCTACTGAGGCAGCAGTATGTCTCCTTAAAAGTCAACCTATAGCAGAGGTTGATGCAGAATGTTATCCACCAGCCAATCATCTGCCAAGCGCAGTTTCAGCATAAGTGACAAACAACTGGTGAGCCTCACCCCGAACTCCAGCTGTGTGATCCCTGTAATAGGAGAGCAATCTCTGCAGGTCCAGGGTATGGAGCCTGCAGCTGGTCTCTGAAGAAGGGTTACTGATATATACTGGTAGGCTGATCACCTGGTTAAGGTGAAACTCCAGTACTTCCTTCGGGTGGAACATCAGGTGGGGGTGAAGGACGACCATGCCCCTGTGGAAGACCAGATACGGAGACTCCACCAACAGTGCCTGGAGCTCACTAATCCTTCTGACTGACATAATGGCCAACAAGAAGGTCATCTTCTATGGCAGGTGTTACATTTCACTCCTGTCCATTGGCTCAAATGGCTTGCCCACAAGCATAGCCAGTACCAGCAGTAAGTCCCATGGTGATGGTGGTTCGCTCACTGGAGGAGACAGGTGGTCAAGGCCCTTAAAAAAGCACCTGACCGGACTTCCGGTGACGCTGGTGTACATGGCAGGCTAGTTCGTGGACAGCTCCTCCAGATCGCCTCCTAAATCCTCCTCCAACCCTCATTAATACTGGCTACCAAAGTGAAACAAGGGTGCCTAGATTCCATCATGTCGCTAACTCACCAGAAGTTGAAAGAATTTGAGGCGAGCTAGGTTAAAAATGATGAGAAAGTGAAATCAGCTCAAATGTAGAACACAGGCCGCAATTCACCCCAGCGTGTAGTGTCTCCCAGCTCCGGGTTGGTGGCGGACAGCAGCTCAGATGAAGAGCCGGCTTTCATCATTACCTCGAAAAGGCTGTTTAAAGAGCTAAGGCGCCTCGGGGACACCATGGAAAGGATCCGAACTGAACTTACAGAGGTCTGCTCCAAACAGAAAGAACAAGCTCGGAAGATTGTGGACCCAGAGCAGCAAGCTACGGCAGCCTCTAACACCATAGATTTACACAATGGTGCAATCCTTCAGTTGCACAATAGGGAGGTTTGGATCCAACGAAGGCTGGAAGACTTGGAAAACTGCTCGAGGAGGGCTAACATTAGAATCCATGGCCTCCCCAAGCAGATAGAATCAGGGGACATGATCACATTCATGGACAGTTTGATCAGGGAGCTTCTCAAATCTTCCCCCTGAATACAATTTGAATTTGATTCGAGCACACCATTCCCTTGGACCCAGGCCTACGGATCCCAAGGCTTGCCCCAGATCCATCATAATTGCCTTTCTAGACTACAGAGTTAAAGCTCACATCTTGCCGTGGGCACAGAAATAAATAATTTTTGGAGACACAAGATTGTTTTTCAAGCATGACTATGTGCCTACAACTATGGATCATAGGCGTAAGATGTTTCCTATTTTAAAGCAATTGTGGGTGAAGGGTGCGAAAGCTCATCTGGATTACCCTGCAGTTCTTAAAATCACTATGGACTCTGGGGTACATGCATTCCCGATCATTTCTGAAGCAACCAAGTTTCTTCAACAATGGGACATCACACTATCAGACATCTTGGATGCCGACACGATTATAGATTTGAAATACCGCCGATGGTACATAGTTCGTAACCCCCACACTAAGGCAAATTATGGAAGAGGCAAAGCAGGAGAGAATCTTTCCCTATAGAAACTGGCGGCAGAGTCATGAGGCTCCCCCCCAAAGGGCCCACAATCACAGCGTGGCAACAGAGATACATAGATACATAGACAGTGTCGGCAGATAAGGGCCTATGGCCTACCCAGTCTGCCCATTTGAATTTGTAACTTCAGTTTATGTTTTCCTAGAACTCTGTTGCCCCTTACCCCTGACCTCCAGAATTCCTTTATGTCTATCCCATGCATTCTTAAATCCCGTGATTGTTTCAGCCCCCACCACTTCCTCAGGCAGGGTGTTCCACTTGTCCACCACCCGTTCTGTGAAGAAATTCTTCCTCACATTTCCTCTGAATCGTCCTCCCTCCAACTTCATCCCATGCCCTCTAGTCCTGAAACATCTTTTTCGCTTAAAAATAGTGTATTCTTGCACCCTGCTCCTCCCTGTAAGATACTTGTATGTCTCTATTATGTCCCCTCTCTCCCTCCTCTCCTCCAGGGAGTACATATTCAGTTCCTTCAACCTGTCCTCATAGGACTTGTGATGCAATCCATGTACCATCTTTGTTGCCCTCCTCTGAACCTTCTCTACCCTGTCTATGTCCTTACGTAGGTAAGGTCACCAGAACTGTACACTGTACTCCAGGTGGGGCCTCACTAGTGTCTTGTACAGTGGAATCATGACCTCCCTTTTCCTGCTGGTGATGCCCCTGCCTATGCATCCCAGCATCCTATTTGCTTTACCTGCTGCCTTGTCACACTGTTTCCCTACCTTGAGGTCATCAGAGATGATAACCCCAAGATCCTTTCCTGCTTGGACGATGCTATATCCTCACCCCTCAACTGATATATATAGTGCCAGGGTTTTTGTGCCCCATACGCATTATCTTGCACTTCTTTGCATTGAATTTCAACTGCCAAACCCCACCATTTTCAAGTTTCTGCAGGTCCTTCTCATTCTGTCTACACCCTCTGGTGTGTCTACTCTGTTACAGAGCTTTGTGACATCAGCAAACAGTGAAATTCTGCCTTCTAGGTCCTGCGCAATGTCACTGATGAAGATGTTGAATAGGACCGGTCCCAGCACTGATCCCCGTGGTACCCCACTGGTCACTCTTCCCTCTGTGGAGTGACAGCCATTTACCACCACCCTCTGTGACCTGCCGCCCAGCCAGTTACCTACCCACCACACTACTGTCCTACCCACACCCATATTCCCTAGTTTGTGTCATAGTCTTCTATGTGGCACAGTGTCAAAGGCCTTGCTGAAGTCCAGATAGGCCATGTCCACTGCCCTCCCCTGATCCACCTCCCTAGTCACCCAGTCAAAAAATTCAACGAGGTTGGTCTGACATGACCTCCCCCTGGTGAAACCATGCTGCCTTGGATCCTGCAGTCCATTGACAACCAGATGTTCCACAATCTCTCCTTCAGTAGTGCTTCCATGATCTTCCCCACTACTGAGGTGAGGCTGACTGGTCTGTAGTTCCCCGCTTCCTCTTTGTTCCCACTTTTGTATAAGGGGACTACATCTGCTGTCCTCCAGTCTTTGGGTACCTCCCCTGTTTCTAGTGATCGGCTAAACAGAATAGCCAGAGGTTTGGCCACCACCTCTCTGAGTTCTTTAAGGACCCTGGGGTGCACCCCATCTGGCCCCATTGCTTTATCAACTCTTGTTACTTCCAGTTCCTTCAGTACCCTTTCTCATGTAAAGGGACTTGTGTCCATTTCTGCACCATTCTCACCCCTTGTACTCCCTTCAGACCCATTACCCTCCTCTTCCTCAGTAAAGACTGAGCAGAAATACCTGTTCAGTATGTCAGCTTTACTGTTGTCATCCTCCACGCCCCCATCCTCCCCCTTCAGTCTCACTATCCCTCCTTTGCCTTTCGTTTTCACTTATGTACCTGTAAAAGGTTTGTCCCTCTACCCACTGATTTTGCAATGTGCTCTTTTGTCTGAGCTTTGGCTCCTACTGACCTCCTGCCTCCCTTTGCTTCTCCTTGTACTTCTCCCTATCCCCTTCTGCCTGTGTCTTTTTGTATTGCCTGAATGCAATCTTTTGGCTTTCACTTTCTTTGCTACCTCTTTGGAAAACCATAATGGCCTCCTCTTCCTTTTCCTCTTGCTAACCTGCTTAATGCATAATTCTGTTGCTCTTGTAATCCCCATTTTAAATACTGCCCACTGTTCCTCAACCCCTGATTCCTGCCCCATTCCCCTTAATGCCGCTTTCAAGCATCTCCCCATTTTCCCAAAGTCTGCCCCCCTAAAATCCAGGATACGTGTTTTTATGTGGTTTGATTCTGCTCCTTCTGTGATTTCAAACCACAATGACTGGTGGTCACTGTCTCAGTGCTCCCCACTGTTACCCCATCACACTGTCCCTATTTGTGAGCACAAGGTCCAGTATTGCCTTCTGCCGAGTTGGTTCCATGACCAGATGCTTGAGGAAGGCACCCTGAAGGAAGTCCAGGATAAATCTGCTCCTAGTTGATGCTGCTGCTGGGATGTTCCAGTCCACATCTGGAATATTGAAGTCTCCAACCAGTACTACCTCACCCTTGTCTGCCATCCTTTGGATGGCTAGCATTAGCTCCCTATCTGTTTCTTCCTCCTGGGCTGATGGTCTATAGACTACACCTGTGCAGATGGCTGGCCCCATTTTCCTTTTCAGCTTAACCCACAGTATCTCTCCCCCATTTTGTTCCTCCTTGATCTCTGTGGCCCTTATGTCATTTTTCACATACAGTGCCACTCCTCCTCCCTTCCTGTCTGCCCGGTCTCTTGTGAATATGTTGCAGCCAGGAATGGCCATCTCCCAGTCATGGTTATCATTACACCAGGTTTCTGAGATAGCACAATGTCCAGGTCTGACTGCACCATGACAGCCTCCAGATCTTCCATCTTGTTGCTAAGGCTACTGGCATTGGCACACATGGCTTTTCATGATTTGTCCTCCCTAGACTGTTTAGCTGTTCTACTCTAGCCCCTTCCCTGGTTGTACTTTATCCCTGTTTCTCCTTGCTGTCTGCCCTTCTGCTGATTTTTGGCATTTTTCTGCCTATCCACCTCTTGGGCACTAATCTCCATCTTTTGCACACTGCTTTGTTGAAATATCCACTCCTCCAGTTCACTGGTTCCACTGCTAGCTGTGGGGGGTGAGCAAGTAGGTACCCTCCTTGCTGGCCTGCCACCCCTTTGCTAGTTTAAATGCTTGTCAATGTAGCATTATAACTTATCATTGAGTGCTTGGATTCCCCTCCAGGATGGATGCAGGCCGTCAGGCTTGAACAAACCTTCGTCCCTCCAGGTGGGTCCCCAGTCACCAATGAATCCAAACCCTTCCTTACAGCACCAGTTCTTCAACCATGAGTTAAAGTTCCTGGTGCTTGCACCCCTATGCTCTCCCATGCCTCTCGCAGGTAGTACTTCTGAGAAGGTGACAAAAGTAGCTAGTTGCTTGAGACCCCTCCCCAATGCTGACAGCTGTTCAGCCAAATCCGCCCAGCAGGCAGTAACACAGGAACAAGCAGACACTTGAAGAGACACAGAGCCAAGCAAATAGAATTGCCTTGAAAAGGTTAAACAGCTGATCAAGGGCTTTGGTTCCTGAGAGAGGGGTTCAGCTAAGTACTTAGCATTACGAACACAGATGTGACATTTGTTCATTTTTTCTTGACTCCCCTGTTTAATGTGCCAGTCTGCAACCTGCTATCTGTCTGAGCGAGGTAGCCGTTTGGGCCCTAAAATGGCCACCAATACAGAAATCTCTCTACACTCTGTTAAGTGTAATGTTCTATCCCTTCATATAATAGGCTCATGTTGATATATCTGGTTGCGTATTTCGTGGAAGGGAAGGGGGGGCATTCCTCTTTTTCTTTTTTTTTTTAAAACAAGGAGGTCAGCTATATGGAAAAGTTTACATTTATTCTTATATTCTGAATGGAGTGGGATGGGGGATTTGCGGTGCAGGAGGGTCTTGATAACTCTTCGATGGTCTGGCATGATTCACTGGGCATACCACCTAATACTGTGGCCCAAATGAGCTCCACTTGGGTACAACCACTGACAGTTGTACCACCCTCCCTTAATCGAGGGATGAGAAATGGGGGATATGGTGGCACTGTTGGAAGATTTCATAAAGGTTTAAGAATTATGGGGCTTTGGTTTCAGCCCTTATAGAAGAGTTAATAGTTTCTTACTTTATTTGGTTAAGTAGTTCTTTAGCCTGGTGGTGTCCAATCTCAGGGGAACTAGCCCGGGATTTCCGAAAGAGCCCTTTTTCTTATACAGTTATATATGAAGTTAAATATACTATCATACAATGTAAAAGGCATGAATGGACCTATTAAACGTGCATGAATATTACAAGAATTACAAAGACACAGAGCAGACCAGGCCCTGTTGCAGGAGAGCCATCTGAACGGGGTGAAACATTCTAAATTGAAACACTCTTGGGTGAGGGAGGTTGGGGTGGCTGGCTGGCTGGCCTTCCCACCCTTATCGCAGAGGGGTGGCCACCCCCATTCAACGTAATTTGCCACTTCAGGTGGTCTCCTAAACTTTGGACCTGCAGGGTTGCTACATAAAGCTTCACCTGCTCCTTTTCCACATTAAATGTGTGGTATTGAATCTCTGTGCAGCCAATGAGACAGTGGATAACGGGGCCTTCTTGAAAAGAGTGATTTTAGACACTATTCAAGACCCGGACGCTTTATGTATCATTGGGGGGACTTTAACAGAGTGGTCTCGGCCTCCTGGGAAAGGGCACATCTGCAGAAACAGCTTAACACTAACCAAGATAATAGTTTACTTATTTTTATTTTATTTATTTGTACATCAGTTTACAAACCTTTGAGCCACAGGCTCATTTTCAAAGGTACCTAGTCACAAAGAGGACAAATACAGTAAAACAATTTTGTTACATTATAACAGAGCACAACAATTGGTAAAACTTGCTGACATATATTGGTTATGATTTTAAAGTTACAGGATTAGCAGAGCACAGATTGGAACGGATGTTTAGTACTTCATAAACAAACAATGGTATGAGCATACAGGCACAGGGGTGCAGAGACCGGAGGAGGTGATAATAAATAGGACAATGGGAAGTGGTTGGTAGTAGGTTGGGTGCAGCCACTCAGGGAGCTTTGTCAGAGCATTTGAGCAAGAGCAACTTAGTAACAGTCACAGCTACGCGTGTAACCCCTAGATGGCGCTATCCCAGGGGCTACTACCCCTGCCTGATTTGCCACTAACAGGTTGAGGGGCCTGGATCCGATGGCGGGTGCCTCCACCCAGAGGTCAGGGTTTGCAATACTTAAACTAACTTGGTCACAGCCCTCTGGGACACTGCAACCCCCCTTTCTTCCCACTAGTGGCCCACACAGTATATCAGAATTACCTTCACAGTATACACTTACCCCCAGGACTGGTTCAGACTTTGGGACCCCCTGTAAAATAAGCAGATACAGTGCAACAATCACAGTACAATACTTTAACATAGACAAATACCTCAGGCAGTATAACTTTGCTGAAACGAGCAGCTCTGATTTATTTAGGGGGATGTAACAAGGACAGGGGGAAAATCAGGGTTAATTAGCTTATCACTTTACTCATCTATTTATGGCTCTAGCATTAGGCCTATCCCCTACCTAGTTACTGTCCCTGGGTACCCAAGCCCTAGTGGCTAGTCCAAACCGTGGCAGCTGGTAGGGGCCCTTTCACACAGAGAAAAGAAAAATTAGTTAAACAGTCAGCAGTACAGTAATTCCATTTGATTCAATGTGGCAATTCAACAGGGAGCGACTCTGAATTAGTACTCACGACCTCCAAACAAGATAGGGTCCTTCAACGTCAGCAGGGCTACTCTTGAGCTCCATGAGACTCCCACACATTTATATGGCAAACTGCAACAGGCAAAAGTCCTTTAATGGCAGCAGGATTCACTTGAGCTACAAGCTTCCTCCACACATTTATATGGTAAACAGTAACAGGCAAAAGTCCTTTAATGGCAGCAGGATTCACTTGAGCTACACAAGCCTCCTCACACATTTATATGGTAAAAGAAAGTACTATACCAGGCAGGCTGCTTCTCTATCCAGTCATAATTACTGCACAATACCGGGAGAACACACAGCGATTCAGTTCCTGACAGACCGAGTGCAATTCGGCAATTTCTCAGTCTTCTACAGGGTGAGCCTGGTTTCTACTCTTCAGATACCCTTTGATTCTCTTCACAGGACGGATTCAGTCCTAACAAGCAGTTACACAAACTGCAGACCGAACTCTGGGCCTTACACACGCTTTCCGACTAAAACTGCACACCTAAAAAGCACAGGGCTCCTTCCCTCTTCACTGCCAGAGCTCAACTGAAACTCCAGCAGACAAAACCGGCACTTCCTTTGAGTTCCTCCCAGTTCTTGGCTGGATTGGCTGTCACTCACAATAGACTGCCCCTGTTGGTCCAAAAGGCGCAAGTCCAAACTACATCTCCCAGAGTCACTGCCCATACAATCCTCTTGTGGCTGGCTCAGATTAGAGTCCAAGTTCTGATTCGTCAGGCACTATTTTAGAGCTACCTTAACCCACACTGATTGGTCCAGTTCAGCAGTTCAAAACTAGAATGGGAACTAGGCAAACACAGTTCTGACTGCAAAGAAAGCAGGTTAGACAAACTGTATTTTCATTATTACTCTAAATGATTTCTGGCAACAGTTACATCTTTCAGATAGGTTCCTTTGCACTCCTAGTGACTGCAAAATGGAGTGAATTGGCAGCAGCTCGAGTGGTACTCAAGCAGAGAAGCACACAGTCCCCCCCATACAAACTAATTATGTCTGCAAGCAGACAGCTCTTAAAGAGACAGTACCAGAGGCTCTAAAAACGCTCACTGATAAATGGCTTAAACGCCAAACACCATTCAGGCTTGGAGCATTCAAGCAAGCTCCTGGAAGTCTTTTGGGAACCCCCATTTGCAGGGGGGTTACACGTGTATTAAGTAGGTGATTTCGGAAGGAGGTTTTCTGAGGAGACTGATGGAGGAGGTGGGACTGGTGGATGCATGGTGGGAGTCTCATCCCATGTGCAGAGATTATACCTTTTATTCCCATAGGCATGAGACATACTCCTTTACAGAAATGTTTTTATTACCTAAAGAAAATTTGCATATGGTCAGGACGTGTGAAATCCTACTGATGTCGTGGTCGGATCATTCCCCCCTCCTCCTCCTCAGATTACAATTTCTCCCCATGGTAGAAACTCCAGTTGGAGACTGAATGTGGGACTGCTGAATTTGAAGAACTTTATGTCTACTATCACAGAGTATCTCCTCTCCCTTCTGGAATCCAATAACCCCAATCTAACCTCCCCATTATGAGATGGGATGCACTAAAGGCATAATCCAGGGACATATCATTTCATACAGCTCGAGGGTCAAGCGACTACATCAAGCAGAACTTAAGAGATTGGAGGAAGAGCTCAGGGAGGCTGAATTTAGACAGAAGTGAATCTTGCACCCCAGAGACAAGGTAACCTGGCAAAGAAAGACACTAGAAGTGGAAAAAGTGTTAGTATATCAGGTGGAGGGAGCTATAAGGAGGTCTCAGCGTTTGTTCTACGCAACAGGAAATAGGGCAGGTAAACTTCTAGCTCGTGTTCTAAGAAAACAACTCACTAGTAGAGCTGTTCTGGCTGTGGGGAACCCTGATGGGGTGGGGGAACATGTGACAGATCCCCCACGGATAGCGAGGGCATTTGTCACTTACTATAGAGATCTGCACAGTCAAGATCAACTACATGATGAGGCGGGGCTGACAGAGGCCTTCTTGGGCTCACTGACCCTCCAGGCCCTCACTCAGGAGGACTGGGACTTCTTGGAAAGCCCGATCACCCCACAAGAAGTGGTAACAAAAATTAAGATCTAAAACAGAGTAAATCTCCAGGCCTGGATGGCCTACCCTCAGAATTTTATAAAGCCCTGCAGGAGACCTTAGTACAGCCCCTTTTGGCTTTTACCATAATCTGCAGAAGGGGTGAGAAGTGCCAAACTCCTGGCGTTCCACATTGATTACAGTTATACCTAATGAAGGGAAGGACCCCCAAATGTCTAGCTCCTACCACCCTATCTCACTCTTCAATGTTGATTTAAAAATCTTCACAGGGATACTGGTGGACTGTCTACAAAAGGTAGCCCCAAGACTTATACATCACAATCAAATGGGATTTATAGCAGAAAGATTTATACAAGACAATGTTAGACGTCTACTTAACATTATTTCTGCACACTGGGGACAGGGGGCCTTCCAGCTAACTGTCTCCATGGATGCCGAGAAGGCATTTGATAGGGTGAATCGTAATTTTCTAAAAGCTACCATGGAGAAAATGCGATTTGGCTCCAAATTTCTACGGATAATAGCCAACTTATACTCCTCCCCACAAGCTCAGGTCAGAGATAATGGTGTTAATTCAGGTTACTTCCCGGTCAGCAGAGGAACCAGGCAGGGTTGCCCCCGGCCCCCACTATTGTTTGTGCTGTTCTTGGAGCCCCTGGCAGGGGTGATCTGCCAGGACCTGCAGATGGAGTGGGTCATGGCAGGGGGGTTGGAACATAAGGCAGCCCTGTATGCCAACGACTCTATATTCTTTATCCGCCATCCTGAGACGTCTTTACCCAAGATTATTAACACTACTGGAGTCGTTTGGAAACATATCAGGCTACAAAATCAATCTTAATAAATCTGAAGCCCTGATACTGAGTTGCCGCTGCCCACCAGACTTTCAGAATACTTTCCCCTTCACTTGGACTAAGAATAATCAAATTTGCTACTTGGAAATTCAAATTACTACACTATATAATAATTTATTTGATATAAACTTTAACTCTGGAATGATATGGCCAGATGGGCATTCCTGCCACTCTCGTTGGCTGGTCGGGATGAATCTGTTAAAATGAACCTTCTTCTGAGATTCCGATTCCTTTTCTCTGTCTTACCCATACCCACACCCACTTAATTTGGGGCAAAAATTCAAAAGGACATAACCCAATTCATCTAAAAGGGACATAAACAGAGGGTGTGTCGTGGAGGCACAGGTCAGGAAGCATAGGTAAGACCCAGGAGCAGTTGTAAAATTCCACAAAACTGTTCATTTGTAGTTGCAGTAACATAAAATAAAATAAACCTACTCAGAATAACTGTATACAAAAGCAAAATAAAATCTCTTGTAAAAAATCTCCCTTGCAGCTCAGCTTAGCTGTTTTTATGTCTTTTTCAACCCCCATCCTTTGCAAGCATCCTGTTCTTTGTAAATTTCAGGAGCTGCTAGAACATTGAGAACTTCCTGATGTCCCCACAGCAACTGCAAAAGGCTCAGGCATTTGCACCCAAGTAACCTCTAGCTTTTTACAGTTATCTCAAATTATAGATACATACATTTCAACAGAAACACAATTTTCTAAACAAAAGTGATCCCAATATCAGATACATTTCCATACACTGATCCTCATATATTTTATACTGGCAGATATAGATATGCAAGGAAGAAAGACAGCAAGAGAAAACTGAGAGACAGTGAGAGGCAAAGGATTGTGAGACTGGTCGGGTTCATCAAGTCCAAGGTCTCACAGGAAAATTTGGTTGCACAACCAGACAGAAGAGACAGAAAAGGAAAGAATACAGATCCTTGCATTGAAACATTTTCTCCAAAACAAATGGGACAGGGTCCTATTCTACCCTGTCAGAGGGTACCTCAGAAAATCTTATATCATGCTAAGGTTTGGGGGGGGCCTGGGGTTGCCTGATCTGTATAACTATTATTTAGCGAGCCAGATGGTTCCTGTGTGTTCTTGGGCAAAGCAATGTAGAGACTCAGGATGGTACGAAATTGAGGAAGGTGAGGGACTCTCACAACCCCTGTTTACATTGGCATGTCTGGACCAAACGGCCTGCCCCAAGATCTAACACCAAAGGTATGGACCAGACATTCCTTACGGATGTTATGTAAGGTCCGACAGACGATGGTCTCACTACCATCTCTTGGCCCTTTGTGTCTAATTAGACACCACACTGACTTTGTCCCCCCAAAGCTTAGACTTTAGATATAGAAAATGGTAAGCTGGAGGCCTCACCAGATTCTCTCAACTGGTTGAGGGAGGCAGGTGTGTGTCCTTTGACAGGGAGAAAGAAAGATTCCGGCTAGACAATACTGAGTTCTTTCGGTACCTCCAAGTCAGGCACTTTGTCTCAAGTGAGAGTAGGATGTTACTCCTGCAGAGACACAAAACCTTGTGGGAAGACTTTATATCCGGGATTGCTACGCTGACAGTCAAGATACGGTACATCTCTGCATTGTACGAAATGTTGGGGTTTCAGGTCTAGACCCATTAAATTCAGTCAGAGAAGTGTGGGAGAGGGAATTATTTATCCCCATCCCAGAGGACTCCTGGGTAAGCGATTCAGGATAGGGTGGAGGGTGACCTCCTCTCCAGACTGGAGGGAATACTTTTGGAAAATTATAATACGATTTTTCCGCACCCCCACTGCCACCAAACACTTTTAAACAACTTTCTCAGATAAGTGCTGGTGACAGTGTGGTAGCAAAGGAACTCATTCACACATCTTTTGGGAATGTCCAGTTATTAGAGATTTTTCGGACAGGGTTAAGGAAAGGGGGCTCCAGATTCTGTCAATGGACATCCCCTCAGATTTCCTGAACTGGGTTTTGGGATTTCCTGTGGTGTTGGAACTTCCCCTCAGTCATAGAGAGCTGTGTCTGATTTTCATAGTGGCAGCCTTGAAATGCCTTACCTCTTGTTGGCTGCAGCAGTGCTTGCCAACAATAGAGGATTGCTGTAAAAGACTCCAATAAATACAGGAAATGGAGAGGCTAATGGCAAGAATACACCTAAGAGAAGAAAAACACCTTGATGTCTGGGACCCGTGGTTGAACTGGTCCACACTTCATCCCCTGGCCTGAATGGCTATATGATGCTAACCTGAAAGACAGGCTCTCCCTTGGCAGAATATTCTGGTGGGGAGGGCCAGTCCAGTCCTCTGCCACCCCACAAACTTACCAGCAGGTGTTCCTATGAGTGGAAGTAATTTAGTCTGGGTGATCTCATTGATAAGGTCTCGGACTCAGAGAAGTTCTGTCTCCCCGGCCTACCTCCCCACCCCATATTCCCTACAGGTGAAAAAAAAGAAGAAAACATAGTTAATAATAGGATTTATAAATGAAAGGGAAAATAAGTGAATAAACTCCTTTATCTTTTAGTCATGGATAATGAAATGAAGACACCACAGGCAGCAGAGTTTTAAAAGTTGTCTCTGTTTATGTTTATTTTTAATTTCTCATTTATTAACTTGGAATTATGCATACGAAAGTTGAACAAGTGTCTGTAGCTTAATATATTATTAAGTTCTCTAGTTAATTACTGTTGATGGAATCACGATCATATTTGGAACACTGTGCATGCTTTTTGTTGTGGCATCAGATGGAAAAGATTCTACTACATGTCATGTTCTAATTCTTGAATAAAGTTGAGTTATAAAAAAAAAAGCACCTGACCACTGTCTCCTGGGCCATCATCAGCATACCAGCCTGCACCCAGTATGCAGGGACAGCTGTCAGGTGCACCTTAAGGGTCATCACTTGCAGTTCTAACTAGAAGAGGGACCAGAGGTACTCAAGGATTACACCAACAGGGAAAGCAAGGGGATCAAGCTTCTTACCATGACACCCAATGGAAAATCTTTTCCATTTAAAGGTGTAGCACTGGTGAGTCAACCCTTTCCAGGAGGCCTCCACAACATGGAGCACAGCTTCCAAAAGACACAAAACCTGGAACTCTAGCCGTTCAGGAACTAGGCTGTGAGGTGCAGAGGCTGAAGGCCTGAGTGCAGGACCATCCATTGTTGTCTGGTCCGCAGATCCAGGCAAGGAGGCAACTGCCATAGAAGTCTGCTGCTGAGGCTGAGGAGACCTGGGTACAAGAACTGCCATGGCCTGTCTGGAGCTATCAGGATCATCTGCACCTTGTCCTTCTGGGCCTTGACCACCAGTTTGTGGATCAAGGGGAAGAGAGGAAAGGCATAAATGAGGCCCAGGGTCCACGGCCTCATGCAGGCATCTCTTGCAGTGTCATGGACTGTGGGGGCTGGGCACAAAACAGTCTCAGTTTTGCATTCTCCTGGGAGGCAAACAGAACCACCAGAGGGGTGCCCCACTGGAAGAACAGGTGTTGTATCACTTCCTGATGCAGGGACCACCCATGCAATGTCTCTCCTACCCAATGAGAGTGTCTGCCAGCAGGCTGTTCACTCCAGCAATATGGATCACCAGGAGATCTACACCCAGACTGCACACAAGGGTTCAGGTTCAGAGGGCCACCCTGTTCAGGTAGAACATAGTTATGGTATTGTCCGTCTGCACCTGTACAACCTGACACCTGACTAGAGGAGTGGATTCCATTACAGCAAACCACACTGCATGGGTCTTCAGCAGGTTGATGTGGTGATGGAACTTCCTGGGTGACCAGAACCCACGGGCTCTGCAGTCTCCAAGGTGTGCTCATCACCACACCAGAGATGTGTCCGTCATGACAGTGATGGTCAGTTCTGGACAGACAAATGGGACTTTTTCCTCCAGTTATTCTGGGATCAGCCACCACTGGATAGCATACTGTGATCCGCTGGTCCAAGTGACCCAGGTGCTGGGACTACTGATGATCCACCACCCACTGCAGGTGGCACATCCTCCAGCAGACCCACCAAACCATGCTGGCGCAAGATGTCATTTTACCCAAGCAGCCACAGGAAGTCCTGGGCAGGGCACAAGAGCCCAGCCTGAAATGACTGGGCAAAGGAGGTAAAATCCAGTGCCTGGTCTGCAGTGAGGGGAGTCTTGGCCTGCAGGGAGTCTAGTTCTGCCCAAATTAACTGAATCACTTGTGACAGGATCAGTTTGGACTTGGCTGGGACGACCAGCAGGCCCAAGTCTCCACAGGTCTGGAAGGCCAGATCCCTGTACCGTTCCACAGTCTCCTTGGATAGCCCAGCTTTCAGCTAGTCATCAAGGGAGGGATACACACTCTGATGCCCTTGTACCTTAGGAAGGCTGCCACCACTGCCATGCACTTGATGGAAGACCCTGGGCATGGACGAGAGGCCAAAGGGTATGACCTGGAACTGACAGAGAACCCCTTCTGCACAGAGCCGAAGGTACCATGAGTGAGACGGATGATTGGGATGTACAACAATGCATCCTGGAGATCCAGGGAGCAGAACTACATGCCTTGCTTAAGGGATGGTATGATCTGATTCAGAGATAATACCCTGAACTTGTGCTTCGGCATGTGCTGTTTGAGATTGTGCAGATCTGGTATGGGACTCCAGCCCCCAAATCCGTTTCAGGACCACAAAGTACCTGGACACGTAGCTCTGACTTGCCAGGGCATCTGAGACATGGACTATGGCCCCTTTCATATGTCCTGAAACACTGAGGACTCCCGAGGAGCGTGGGATCGATAAGGTGGGAGAGCCACAAAATCTAGAGGCAGCCCTCTGCCTACCAACTCTAGCACCCATCTGTCTGTAATAATGATGGATCAATGTGGCCAGAAGTGGTGAGACTGACCCCCCCCACAGGGAGCTGTGTCAGGGACTGGACAGGTGGGAGTCTGACACCCTCTGACCCATCACTGTGGTCACTAGGCAGCTTTGAAGCAAGTGCTGGCTGCTAGGGCTGGAGGGGCGCCATCTCCCCTACCCCCACCCCTTTTTGATCCCTGGCTAGGAACTTGGTTTTGGGATGCCAGGCTTGGTATTGCCCCTGCTGGGGGCTGTTGCCAAGGCTGCTGTGGCTGAAAGGACTGGAACTAAAAGGCCTTCTTTTTAGGTTTCTGGGCCTTATGGTCCTTTTTGGGATTTAACCACTGAGCCCAGGGTGGCATTGGACTTCTCAATTCTCATGAGATGTCCCTCTATCCCGGGCCAAAGAGGTCAGTGCCCAAGAAGGGCACATCAGCCAACTTGTGCCGAGTGCCCACAGCGAAGGTGGAGAACCGCAGCCACGCCCCGAGATGCATAGTGACAGCCACTGCTATGGCACGGGTGCACAAATCACCCTGTCCAAGGCCATCTGGAGCTGGTGTTTAGCCAGTGCTTGGCCCTGGTCTCTGACCAACTTCACTGGCAGCTGCTTGTTAGCCAGAAGGAGAGGGAGGACGTCATCCAGCATCCAGTGACAGTTTGCTGCTATGGATCACCTGAGTATCTTCCGACTGGAAGATTTCCACTGACAGCTGGCCTGGTAAGCCAACCACAGCACAGGAGTCCTTGGTCAGAGCACCCACGAGAGGCTGCACTAGAGGCAGCTCCACCCACAAGGGTGGCGAGCCAGATGCCGGAGACATCTGTTGGGCATGACTTGTGCCTGCCAGCTAACCACAGGTGTCGGGGTAGAGCCCTACCCCACACCATAATGGACCACTGCCGCCAGAGGAGTTCCTTTTAGTGCCATCACATCCTGCGGCAGTGTTTCTCCTCACCTGAGGACAAGGAGAACAAGGAACATCAATGGCAGTGCCTTCTGGTCAAGCAGGATTGAGATCGTGTGCGGCACCTCAACCACGACCTTGACCACTGACTCAACGCCAGCTGCCAAGAAAAAGTCACCTGAGGGTCCATATAGATAACATGCTAAGGTGCATGGACAAGCACCAGCTTCAGTGGCATGACCACTGGAAGAGGATGATTCTGAGTGCAGCTAGTTGGGAATACCAACCAGTCCATGTCCTCTTGGGTGAGGACTGGGAAAACCGGGGTCTTGCAGATTGACTCTTCGTCGATCCCCTCCGACAACTAGTTGACAGGGTTGAGAAAAATCTCAACACCTAATTGGCCGGTGTAGAGGTCGACAAGCCTGACAGGGGGCACCATGGATCTGCCAACCAAGTCCTCAACCACAGATTGCTCGACTGGAGTCAAGGGCTCGACACGCACTGAGCTGTCGGAGGAGTCGAGGGAATGGGAGGACCTCGATCTCTCCTGATCCCATGCCTAGCACCCACAGCACTTGTGTTTCTTACCATAGTGAACAGGGCCCAACACATCTCCCGAAAATCTTCAGTGACAGATCCTCCGACGCTGGCCCCAGCTGGAAGTACCTCCAAAGCTGACATGGTGCCCACCGTGACAGCTGCTGCTTCTCCCATGGCCACAAGCTGAGCAGCCAGAGCCACCACAGTAGAGGCCGACTTGCAGCCTTTCGGACGGAGTTTCAAATCCCTGTCGGCCAGCCGAGAAGAGACCGGACCATGCGATCCTCCAAGGAGGAAGGGAGCATTGCCTGACACAGGCCACAGCCAGAAAGGTCATGTGCTGCCCCTAAGCAGCAGAGGCAAGACATGTGGGTTCATCTTCAGTCGACACAGGATGCAGAACTTGAAGATGCGAACAGGCTTTGATTCCTCATGGTGCATCTTCCATCAACAGGACAGAGCCAGAGCAAAGGAGAGGAGAAGCAGTCAAGGAACAAAACTAAGTTGTAGAAGTAAATAGAAATCACCAATGGCACATTTTGTAGCCTACAATGCTGCAGAGCTGTGGAGGAGGAGGAGACTGGACTCTTCCAGCAGAAAGGAAGATCTGACATCACGGGGTAGAGCTGGAGGATATACTGCCCAGGTGGTGGGAGGAGCTTAACTTGAAGACATTCTGATGAATCAGCAATTTCGGTGGAACTGCCTATGTGTGGACAGTGAACTACCTATATTGATGCCCCTAGAATCTTAATTTTGAAACTTAAACGACACCTAAACAGCCATTTTCTGGGGTCACTAAGTTAAAAATCAGAAATCGTGGTAAGATAGAACCAAGGCTGGCATTTTAAAATATAGTGCTCCTTACCTCTGTTATACAAATTTAATCCATTTTCGTCATCTTTTAATATTGTAAACAAAGGTCTCTGAGTTTGAGCGTCCATGCTGATCTCGCTGGAGATGGCGAGACGGAATGTGACATGCCATTGACCGAGATGCCATTGAGACTAGAAGTCTTGGGTTTATTTCTCAAATCTTTGATAGCCTACCAACATGTTAATTATACCTCAATACATGCATTTTACTTTTGGATGCATGCATGTTAGGTGCCATATCATGTTGGTGGGTTTTTAGAAGTTTTACAGTATGAGCTGAAATGGCCGGTACACAGGACTTCTATTAGTCTGCGGTAGCAGTCTCACTTCAATGATGTAATCATGATTCCCATCAGCGCCATCTTATGGCTAGATTGCAGCGCAGACTTCAAAACTCAGGGAAACCTTTGTTTACAATATTAAAAGACGCCAAAAATGGGTTAAAGCCCTATAACAGAGGTAAGGAGCACTATATTTTAAAAGGCCACCCCAGGCTGTAGCTCACCATGATTTCTGATTTTTAACTTAGCAACACCAGAAAATAGCTTTTTAGGTTTCCTTTAAAGCTCAAACATGTTTTTACATAGGGATTTAGGATTCTGAATCAGATTCCATTCTTTTTTAAATGCATCTTAATTGCTCAACTGTACAGGTACAAGAAAACCAACAAACAAAAAACTGGTAACCAGTCATTTTTTTCACATTCACAGGATTATCACATGCTGACAAATTTATATGAGTTCCAATTCTGAATTTCAGTTCCTTTTCAGAAACAGATTGGAACTGGAAATTCTTAAGTTGCTAAAAAGCTCAATCAGACTGGAATTGTACATATCTGTGCACCACTTATTTGCATCTCTGAGAGTATGCATCTATGTATGTCTGCATTTGTGTCTAGGTCCATCTGTGTCTTCATATCCACATATATCTGGGTTTGTCTCTCTGAGTTTTGTATTTGTGTCTGCATGTTTGTGTTATTCTGTGCATCTTAGCAAGTCTCTATGTTACATGTCTGTAAGTCTACGAATAGCCATCTGTGTGCTCATATCCATGCGAGCTGTGTCAATCTACAGAATGCCTCTGTGACTTTGTGTGTGTTTGTGTCTGTGTGTTGGTCTCTGTGAGCTTATGTTTATCTATGTGTGCATCTGTATATTGAATTTAAGTGCAAATGTTTCACAATGGTTTATCCATCAAGGTTCACTTACACTGCCTGAGTTACATGGTATGAACTAAACAAGACAGAAAGAATAGTAAATGGAGGCCAGCGAATCTCAGCTGTGGGTCTAGAATGGATATACTATCCCACCAGTAGCTAAACAAACTCAAACTTACTCACTCGCTTCTGTTCTCTGCCCTTCAGCAGGTTCATGCAAGAGCAGTTACAGACTGTTCCCAGCCTGTCAAACTCCCACACCTCAGTGGTAAAACAGCTTGGAGCACAATGTCTGGTATGCAGTTCTGTACCTAGAAATCGGCAGCTCCTTCTGGTTTGCAATAACAGCTGAATTTCTTCCCAGCACTGATTTCCACTTTGCAGAGATCTGACCCTCTGCCATGAAGCCACTTAACTTGCACTGGCTAAGAGGGACAAGTATTTGCCTCCATAGATGGGGCCAGGGCGGCTCTTGCTAGAAACTGAAATCCCTTCACTGACTCAGGTCCAAGCACACTCTACAAGGTATCACTGGGCCAGCTCTTGGATCCATTTTCTGAAATGGTACCAGAGGCTGAGACAGGTGAAGGAATGGTCTCGATAGTTCTGTCCATCAATAAAGTTAGCAATGATTCTCGTGCATCAGTCAGTACAGAAGGAAATGATCACTGTGGATCAGTCACTACAGTAGGAAATAATGCCCATGGATCAGGCACTACTGTGGGGAATGAGCCCCGTGGTTCAGAAATGGTCCTCAGGTTGCAGTCAGTACAGTAGGAAATGATCCCAGTGGATCAGTCACTACTGTGGGAAATGGTCCCCAGGTTTCAATCACCACAGTGAGAAATGATCCCCATGGCTCAGTCATTGCAGTTAGAAATGATCCCTGGGAATCAGTCACTACTGTAAGAAATGGTCCCCATGGTTCTGTTTATCACTACAGTAAGAAATAGCCCCCAAAGATCAGTCGCTACAGTGAGAATTGGTCCCTATGGTTCTGTCCATCACTACAGTTAGAAATGATCCCGAGGGATCAGTCACTACAGTGAGATATGGTTCCCTATAGTTATGTTCATCATTACAGTAAGAAATAATCTCCGGGTATCAGTCACTGCTAGTCTTCAGAGGTATTCTACACCCCTGGTCCATGGTCATGTTCCAGTGTGGGACTTTAATATGGTTCTGGTGACCCTTACAGGGCATTTCAGGTCGGCTGTTACTTGTGAGCTGTGCTTCCTCTCTTGGAAGACAATGCTACTTGTGGCTATGTCATCTGCTAGATGTATTTCTGTACTGCAAGCTCTGTTTGTGGAATCTCTTTATATTGTCTTCCACAAGGATTGAGTTACCTTGTATATGAATCCTCATTTTCTATCGAATAAATCAGACTATTAACCTTCCAGTTTACTTTTCGATTCCCACAGACAGTGGGATACATCATTTGCACATGCTTGACATCCATCAGATGTTGCATTGGTACCTTGATCACACTAAGGATTGTAGAAAATCCTCTCAGCTATTTGTGGCTTTCACGCCCAGGATGGTGGGTTTGCCTATTCCTAAACAGGGTCTTTCCAAATGGTTAGCCTGCTGCATTACTTTCTGTTACTGGTGGCTACCTCAGTGGTTTATTTTCACAATGTGTCCACTGCTGACATCTGTGTTGCTGCCACTTGGACTGCTGTTCATACATTCACTAAACATTATAGTCTAGACATCATTTCTTGTAGGTGTGCCTGATTCAGCCTTACTGTCCTGCAAGGCCTCCTTACTCAGGGTATTTAGATCCGTCCTTCCTCCCTCCCTTGGTACTTTGATACTGCTTTGGGATCATTCCATGATGTGGCTCAATGGAGGGGGAATATCCTTGAAGAAGACAGAATAGTTACTTACCATAGCAGTAAATCTTCAAGAGAATCTTCTCCATTGAGTCACAGCACTCCCTCCTTTCCCCTTTTTTCAGGTGGCAGGTGGTTAACCTGCCTGCTCTCGCAAGCTGGTTCTCCTCTAAAGCCCGATTTCAGCATTATATTACTTAGATTTCCATATCTTCTCCTACGTGCCTGGTTCGGTCCAAGTTGCTTTGGTCCTTTCTGGTCTAATGAGCCTCTGAACTTGTTTCCGGCAGGGAACTGAGGCATACTTGTTGCAACGTAGCAGTGTCAGTGGCTCAGTAGGTAGCACACTCTCCTCTGAGGCCGGGAGATCAGAGGGCTGTGGGTTCAGTTCCCACATCTGGCACTTGAGTTAATATTCCACTACTGACACTGTAGTGCAGCATGAGAGGGGTGCTGCACTTTTGAGGTGCCGTCTTTTCGGATCAGACGTTAAACCGAGGTCTCATCTGCCTGGATTGGTGGTAGTTCAGGTGGATGTTAAAGATCCCATGGCACTTCTCGAAAAGAGTAGGGATAGTTTTATTGAAATAACATCATATACAAACTTGAAACATAAATCAGAAGAACATGTACAACCAAAAAAAATGAAAATCATTATTATTCATACTGAACTATAAACACAAATCCTTTTAATTTTTTCATTCCCTCCCTTCTTCTCATCATACCTATACTTAGACTAAATTCCATCTCATAATTTTATAACTGCTTTATTATTACTTGTTAAATCCACAGATATAATTGTTGTTTTCTTATTAATTCCCTAAAATAAATACTAATAATAACCCTTTTCTGCCTAGAAGGGAATCATTTATATTTGATAAAAAATAAAAACCCTTTCCACCACCTTTGTACCTTCTGAGGTGCTATACTCTTTATATCTTTTTCATACACATGCCTCCTAGCTTGATACACCGAAACCTGCACCGTGTCATATGATATTTTATTCTGGTTCAACACCCATCTGCACCTAGCTTGCCATAAATAGAATTTCATGCAACAAAGAAAAATCATTAATGTATCATGATGAAACCTGGATCACAACACAGAATACTGGCCCAAAACAAGGAATTCATATGACATAGTAGTAAGCCAAGGCATATTCCATTTTACTGCCAAAAAATCCATAATTTACTAGAATAAGAACAAGTAAATAAATGATGTTCCATCATCTCCTCTACGTTAATACAATCTGGGTAGGGATAATTTCTTTCATCTAAGGTTTTATGCTTTCCATTACCTCTAATCTGTATTCTCCCATAAACTGAGAGCCAAAAATGTTCCCACATATGAGGGGGGATCCTAGGGTTATTTAGTTGTGCAATTACAAATGTATTTTTATCTGGTGAACACTGTTTAAAACTTGGATCAATAGGAAATCACCGTGCCATCACTGTCTGATATAAACTCCGACCAGACTGGGACAAAACTTGCTGTTTTGTTAGATTCCATTTGTATAATTTGGAATCAGTGGATTTAAAATACTCCGGAACATGTAAATAATTCCCCAATTTCGGGGGTACCACCCCCCATGCTTTAAAATACTGAACTAAGTTTAACTTACCCCAAACGAATTGAGGGGTATTTTCCACCTCTAGTCCACATTTCACAGTTTGTGAAAGAAATAACATGTGAAAAAATATTACTGGATCAATCATTCCCAGTCCTCCCTGATGAACAGGGAGACATGTAAAGCACCGTCATATTGGGTTTAACCTACTTCCCCACAACATTTGAAAGAAGAGACTATTACGTTTGGTTTCAAATGTCTGAAGTGGGGGAAAGAACATAGCTACATAGAGCAACCCGGGGATCAGCAATTTTTTTACAATTTGAATTATTTTCAGTTTTGATAGACTCCATTTTTTCCATCTATTTACTTTACATTCTAATCCGGACAAGGATTGTTCCCAATTAAAAGTAGCTAAATTCTCAGGTCCAAAAGTAATCGCAAGAATTTTAAGGGGTTCTGAGGAAATCTGAAGACCAGCCAACTGAAGGGAGTTAGGATTTCCTACCCCAATAAACAATCCTCTACTCTTTTTAATATTCACTCTTGAGTTTGAATATCTGTGCAAATTCAGACATTTGTTCCAAAAAAATAGGGAAATGGGTAACATTTTAAAAGAAAAGACACACATCATCTGCATAAGCCTGAAAATGCAGATCTTTCTTAATTCCAGTACCTGTAATCCCTTGCCATCTAGGGGAATCCATTAAAATTCTTAAGAAGATTTCTAATGAAAACACATAGAGGAGGGGACTTAGCGGACAGCCCTGCCACACCCCAACATGAGTTTGAAATCCTGTGGTAACGGATCTCCTTATATTGTATTGGGGGGTGCTGTACTGTTGGGGTGTGCTATCCTTCGGATGAGACGTTAAACCGAGGTTCCTTCTGCCCATCCTGGTGTTGTCCTGGTGGGTGTCCAGGTGGAAGTAAAAGAACCCAGGGCACTCTTCACAAAGAGCAGGGAGCATTCCCGGTGTCCTGGCCAACATTCCCCTTCCCATAAACCAGTTCATGCAATTATTCAGGCTGTGTGCGGGTGATGATGTTCGATATGGCCGCCACCACACATTCAGTCACTTCACTACCAGTCTAGCATTGCTTGTAAAGCACTTTGGGATACTGTGTATGAAAAGCGCTATATAAATGCTGATTCTTCTTCTTCTTATAACTGGATATACCACCACTGAGGAATACAGTAATTTAATATACTGTACCAGAGCATCCCCGAAGTTCCATAATGTTGCAATACCGAAAATAAATATAAATGCTTTCTCTTGATCTACAGAAATGATGGCACCATGTTTCCCTGAAAGGGATAAAAAATCAATCACATCCCTAATGATCATAAGAGCATGTTGTATTTTCTGAGAAGGAAGCCCACAAATTTGTACCAGAGAGATAACCCATCTAGTCAATAATTTTATTCTATTATTTAAAATATGAGCTCAAATTTTGTAATCGATGTTAAGGATGGTTACAGGTCTCCAGCTGGTAATCAACTGTTTATCTCTGGATTTGTATATGTATATCAAAACATTCTCCAAAAATGAGGATGAGACTGTATTATTCTGAAAAAAATAGTCAAACACTGGCTCTAAACAATCTAAGAGTTCAGTAACAAATGCCTTATAGAATTCTATAGATAAGCCAACTAAACCAGGAGATTTACCTGATGTAATATTATTAATAGCTGATGTTATAGCTTGATTTTTTATTTGAAAACTTCCATTTTCAGAATTCAGGGGTACTTGGAAGATTTATTTGTCCTAAAGACATGGCTATGTCCTGAGAAGTAGGATCAAGTTCAGGCTCCATTGTAGCATTATGATCTTTTTATTTTATGTAAATCCTTCTCTGATTTACATCCCTTAAAGTATCCATTTCAGTATTTTCCCTGAATTGTTTACACGCCTGATAAGGGTCTCCTACCATTTTTTTTTTAATGTCATTTTGAAATAAAACTGTCATGGTTCATGCCCAATCATATTGATAAGTCAACATTTGTTCTTTTATAATTTTAATTTGTTCCGAATAATCATGAGTTGTGTTGGACCATGAAAACTATTTAAATAGTTGCTGTTGTAAAGAAAGATATTTTAAAAAATTATTTTCTTTACATTTTACATATTGTTTTAACTGGTTTTGAAAATCCAATTTAGTATCCAGCCACCATTGACTAATATCTGCATATAAAACATACACTGAGCATCTAGCCTTAATTATGTCCCTTATTCCTTGCTGAACCCAGGTTTCCTCTAGAACATTAATATTCAACTTCCATCTGGAGAATGACTTTTTTAAAGATGGTGTATTTGGAAAGGTAACCAATATAGCCACACGATCTGAGAATTCTACTGGGTACGTTTCCATTATTGCTGAAGGAAGATTTTTGGAAATAAATACATGGTCAATCGAGGAGACATAGTTGACTCTCTTATATGTAAATTTTGAACCTTTGACCTGAAAATCTGCACAGTTTAATAAATCTGCAGATATCACCATCTCCGACAGAGCATTGGAATCACAATAAACCTTCCCTTTCAGTTTAGACTTTATCACTTGAGATTTTACCTCACAATTAAAGTCACCACAGAAAATTATATGATATGAGGTTACCAAATACGGTCTTATAGCATTAAACAATGTTACTCTTTCTGCCTTCGATTGGGGTCCATAGATATTAATCAAACGACAGGTCATAGTTTTCCATATCCCATCAAGCAACAATGCCCTACCTGGCATAAGATCAACAAGTTTTAAAAGTCTAAATGAAAATGAATTGAACAAAATACCTATACCATCTGCACTTGCTTGGCCAAAAGACCAATATGAAGGTCCCCAGGCCAATTCCCCCTGAAAACTTCTTATATTATCAGATGAAAAAACCCAAGTCTCCTGAAGGAAACAAATATCTAGTTTAACCCATCTTATAAAATCAAAAAACACCTGATGTTTCCCTGTATTTAATAAACTACGTACATTTAATGTACCAATTTTATTTATTTATTTATTTTTATATTCTTTTTACCCCACCGACACTCTGGAGTCCACCTTTCCTTCAGGCCTCCTAGCGCCCCACTAACCCTGGCGATCCTCTTCAGAAGCCCCTCCATCCACAGATTGCAGTCGACCCCGAGTTGGTCCCGGCATATCCCATTGCGGCGGGTCCCCCTCCCTCGAGGGGGAGGGCACCGGGGAGAGGGAAACCCAGCACACTATTACTTTCACGGCCCTGGGGGTGCCACTGTGGAGGAGGAGATTCCTGGAGGTCCC
Organism: Neoceratodus forsteri; assembly: GCA_016271365.2. Classification (NCBI taxonomy): domain Eukaryota; kingdom Metazoa; phylum Chordata; order Ceratodontiformes; family Ceratodontidae; genus Neoceratodus; species Neoceratodus forsteri. The sequence continues at coordinate 458,591,393 of JADMNL010000022.1, read as the reverse complement.
GATGGTGTGCAGGGCGGAAGCTGTCATCCGGTACACTCTGGAGCTGTTTTCCGGTTTTCTTCAGACCCTCCTGCGCCGCTGTTTGTAGTGCCCCTGGTCTCCACCAGGGACTGCTACAGAGCGGAGCTATCCCCTAACCCACCCCAGGAGAGGAGAGCAGTCCTCCGGACACTCAAGCCTCTCCTTCCCCTGCCAGCCCCCGGCGCCCTGAGTTCATTCCCAAACCCGGGTCACTGGTGTGGTTCAAGGTGTGGCATCCAGCGCCTCAACCCTCTGTGCCACTGGGCCAATATACCAATTTTAAATGATGCCAGAAGTTATGTATTTTGACACATGTACCTGTTGTTTAATTTTTTTCCTTTTTTTTTTTTTTTTTTTTCTTTTTTCTCTTATACCCCACAGAATCTGGTTTCTGGACCTCCATTTCCAGCTCCCTAGATTGAGAATCTCCTTCGTCTTGTTCCATTTTGGAATCCCCCCATTCCGGGGCCAAAATAGCAAATGGATTTGTTGAATTGTAATTTCTACCAGAGGAAGATGGGGGATAAATAGACCTCACATTCCTTGATGATCTCGTCTATGTTGTGCAACAACTGGCACAGGGAGAGACCCGATAGTCTGTACTGGGTCATTATAGCAGACAGGTGTTAACATTTCCTGTCCAGACACAGTTAACGGATCCTGTGGAACTAAGGGAACAATTACCTCCTTTTTATCTTATCCACCTTTTCGATAAGAACCTCTGCTTCACTGGGATTAGGAGGATGTGGCTCTGGTCCAGGTACTTTCGGGAGAGGTATCTCCCACAATACCGCTGTGTCTTGAGCTTGTTGTATTAGTACCTCAGGACTAATACTGCTAGTGGCATTGTTGGCAGCCCAAGGACAATCCTTAAGGGCATGCCCAAAATCTTCACAGAGGTCACATTCTGTATGTGAAGCACATTGAAAGGAAACATGTCCCACTTCACCACAATTACCACACCTAGGTCTGTCACACATACTGGAAATGTGTGTCCTAGATCCACATTTATAACAGGCCCGGGGTTGTCCCGCATAAAAACACAAACCCCGGTCTCTTCCTAACATAAATGAATTTGGAATATGAATTATCCCAGTCTCTGAACTCCATAACTTCACCTTATATTTCCACCCTCCAGTCCAAAACATCTCAGCATTGAGGATGGCCTTGGGGTCCCCCAATAAATCACATTTTTGTGACAACCAGTAAGAAATGTCAGTTACATGCACCCCCTCATTTCTAAACATAACCGTGATGAATTTAACTAAAGGTTTATACAATGGAATGACCACAAAAGGAGTCCAAATAGGAGAATATTTCACTTGTGTGTAACATTCCCAGAATAAATCCAAAAAACGAGCTGAACGAAAGCTCACATCGAAGTGATCTTCCCCGGAGATGTTTACAAATGCAAACACCTCCTGAGGGGAAAATTTCAATGAGTCTTTCAGCAAGATTTTCCCCACAAAGTGTCTATCCGGTCTCTCTTCCGTGCCCCTTTTGTATCTAATTTGGACCACATTCTGTCTGGGGGTTGCTTCTTTTTTAATGTTGGTGAATAATTCCGATAATAATGGCTTTTGTTGCTTTGTTTGATCCTGGGGCATATCATTCTCCCTAAATTCTCCCTAACTGGGTCTTCCGTTGCATCGTTTTTTGAAATGGGGTCCTCAGTCTCTACCCCCACCACTTGGGATGGTACTGGCCTAGGCTCACCCTCAATTCTTGCCTCCTGGTCAATTTTAGCATTCTTAAATTGTTTCTCACCGTTATCCATAGATCGTAAGAGTGTAATATTTGTAGGCCTCAGAGCCCAAGTAGCGGAATTAGGGCTAAAGGGTAAGTTTGCATCCCATGTTGGATCAGGGAGCCATACCCCCCCCCCCCAGTGGTTTGCTTCCATCCTGATTCACTGAGGGCTTTGTCCAGAGACCAAACCTCTTCAGAGGAAACAGGTTCTGGACATACAAAAAATGCTTTCTGGATTGCTGAAACAGTTGATATATTTTTGTCAGGAGTCATTTTATCACCTGCTTGTTTTTTTATATCCGTCTCTGCAAATCCAACATCTGTATGATGTTTTGCAAAGGCCATTGCTAGCCTTTTCTCTCATTTATCTTCTTTCTGGCCAGGTTTCATTGTACTTTTTTCAGCAGGAAAAGAAAACTGAGGCCATCAGCACTAACTGGTACATCAGTAATTATGTGGGAACATTGATCCGTATTTACTGTCTCCATAACAGAGGTCTGTTTTACAGGGTTTGACTTTAGGCACACGCTATTTCCAGCATCCAGACTGCCAGCCAGCTTACATTCCCCTTTTTCCACATACTTGTCATTGCAACAGACTAAATGAACTGATGACTCACCCGGCCCCGACTGGGCCTTTGATCCTTCCACATCAGCAGTGATTCTGACAGGGTTGACCGCTGCACTGACATTTAGGCCGTTAACTCACAAGCTCGCCAGTTGAGCTTGCAATCTAATCGTCTCTTGAGCATGCCGGATTTCTTCTTTATTTGGTAGAAGTTGCAACGTTCATTCAGGCTCCTCCAAATCTTTAGAGTTTCCCGCTGTATTCTCATCAATTTCACTCGTAGTCGTAAGATCCTCTGTTGAAAAGAATTTAACTGGGGTGTCTCCCCCATCTTCCGAATGCAATAGATTTTCAACAGTTTCATCCAAATCCATCAGTTTGTTAACATTAGAGACAACCGTCTCCTCTGTTCCTTGCATGTCCATCCTCTCTGCTTGCAAGTCGCGACTGGCCATTGCCTCGGCCATAGGTTTGCCCTGCTGATGAGTAGGGGAATTTCCCCGGTGTCCTGGCCAAATTTCCCTCATTCACTAAAAACACCACCAACAGCTTAACTTCTGGTTCAAGGTCAGTTGGCATTCATCTGTATCCCCCCCTCCCCTGGGTCGTGCCTCAAAATAGGAAGAATTTGTCTAGTGCACTTACCCGGTCAACAAAAACTAAATAAATAAATATGTCTAATCTTCTTCCCTTGCTGGATGACTGGTGCCAATACAGTCGCTTCCCCTATGAACCGATATCACCAACTTATACATACAATTCAAAAATGAATTAGTGATTTTTTTGTGCATATTGCTCTTCTGCTTGTATATAGTGTATGCCATTCTTCTTAACTCCTTATAAGTTTACCTTGTGCCATTTATTTTGGTCAGCTTATTTATTTATTTTGACTTTGTATTTCTGCACCTTACTACACCTTCCCTCCACTCTTTCAGACTTCCCCATGTACACACCTCGTCGTTGGAGTCTACCCCTAGAGTATCTGGTCGCACTGCCCTTGACCCTTGATGCCCAGTTAACCCCCTGGTGGGGTGAGGAGGTACTCTTCCTTAAACCTCTCCAACAACTGTTCTGCAATGGACCACACACAACGGAGTCTGCCCCGACGGACCGTGAGTGTGTAGCGAGGAGTCATCACCTAGGATCGACAGGGGGCTGTTTCCTTTGTTTAGCCCCAGACGTTGGCATACAATGAGGGCCTAGGAGCAAGGAGACATGATGAGACGTGCCTCCTGCTCCGCCCCTCTGCCGACGTCTTCCCGTCCCCTTCTACTGCTATCTCCTCATACCGCACCTTCCACCCAAGCCCCCAGGTGGCTGTATCGCAGCAGGAGCTTGCAGTGCCTCTCGGAGAGAAGGAGCACAGCCGTCGTGCACTCCATACTTCACCTCCCCGGCTGACCCCCAGCGATCTGTGCATATTCCTGAAGCTTATTTATTTCTGTTGCATCTCTTTCTCCCTTGTACCCTACCCCCCGACACAGCTCAGTATGTTTTTCCTGGTGAAACATTTGAAATAAATAAATCAGGTGGCACACATTATATAGGCAGCAATGATGTACATCAACGTGGGCAGCCCCAGCTAGTAAAGGTTCCAGGTGGTCCTGATGTCAGTAGCTTAAAGTTCCATGACGTGACTCAATGGAAGAGATTATCTTAAAGATAGAACAGCTATGTAAGAACTGCCAGTAACAGCAGATCTTCAAGGGGATCTCAGTTATCAGGTCACACCATAGGAACTTCACCGTCGGTGAAGCAGGATCCACACAGAAGACTTTTCCAGCACTACAGCTGGGGTCGCCCATGCCAATGTCACCTGTGGATGTCATCAACCCTATAAAGGCATAAGCAGCCCCGCTTTCTCCTCAATTCTTTCCCTGTAGACTAAAGGGGCAAGCTCATGCCGCAGGGGACTGAGGAGAGAGAGAGGTGACCAGACCTAAATAAAAGGTTGGATACACCAGATAGCCAGTCTGAGCAGAGGACCCCAAAGAGGGGGATGGTGGGAGGGAAGGCAGACCTGATGACTGAGATCCCTTCGAAGATCTACTGTTATGGTAAGTTCTTATGTAACTGTTCTATCTTCTTCAGGGGTATCTCAGTTATCAGGTCACACCATAGGAACAAGTCCCAAGCAGTTACAAGTGCAGCAAAACAGTCTGGGAGGAAGGCAAGCTGAGGCCTAAGACAGAAGGCCATGGAGAATAGCCTGGCCAAAGCCTGCTTGGGCTCTGGATGCAATGTCCAGACTGTAGTGCTTTGTGAACATATGGATGATACTCCACGTGGCAGCAGCGCAAATGTCAGCTGCGGACACCCCTTTGAAGCAAGCCACTGAGGTAGCCATATCCCTCATGGAGTGGGCTTTCACCATTCCTGGCAACCCCTTGTCATGTTTGCTGTAGCAAAACAAAATATAATTCGCCAACCATCTGAACAAGCATAGTTTAGAAACCTTAGTGCCCTCTCTTCCTTCAGCAAAAGAAAAAAAAAGCTGCTTTCACTTTCTGCAGTCCTTATTTCACAGCAGATAATATTTCAAAATTCTGTGCACATCTAGAGTATGGAGCAGTGCTTCCCATGGATTGGCACACTCTGGGAAATAAACAGGTACAGATAGACTGGTTCAGGGTAAATTCACACACCATCTTGGGGAGAAACTTAGGATTCATGAACAAAGACTTTTCTTTGTGAAAAAATAAATAAGGCTCCTCACATCAGAGAGCCTGAACTCAGAAATCCTTTGAGCAGAAGTAATAGCAACCAGAAACAACGTTTTACAAGAAGGAAAGCATAACTCGCAAGTTGTGGCTGGCTCAAATGGAGACAGAGTCAATTTCTCCAAAACAAAACTCAAATCCCAAGCCGGGACAGGGGTGCGGACTGGTGATTTCAGGTACAGGATGCCCCTAAGAAAGGCATGGGTCACATCCAGTTGAGCCATGGTACAATCATCCATGGGCTCATAAAAGGCAGAGAGAGCCAAAAGGTGCACCTGGAGGGAGGAATACTGGAGGCCCGAGTCCCACAGTGATATCAGGTAGTCCAGAATCTGACTTACCAGAGGTGAAAGGGTCCAGGTGGTGCTTGGCATCCCAGATGGCAAACTTCTTCCACTTCATGGCATAGGTGGCCCTAGTGGAGGGTTTCCTAGCCACCATGAGGACATCAGCCACCTTCTGGGAGACCCAAACTGGGTGATAGCTATGTCCTCTGGAACCAGGCATGCAGATGGACCAGGATCCCCTAAGCCTGCATCAGCAGATCCCTGCAGAGGGACAGAGGCATCAGAGATTCTGCTGCTAACTGTTGCAGTAATATAAACCATATCTGCCTTGGCCAAAAGGGTGCAACTAGGACCACACTGGCCCCCTCCATCTGCAGCTTGATTAGCACCCTCTGAATTAGAGGAAATGGAGAGAAGGCATAAAGGAACCTCCCACTCCAGGAGAGGGACAACACATCTTGTCAGAAAATTTCAGGACCTGGATCTAGCAAGCAGAAATTGGGCAATTTTGTTTTGAATGGGGATGCAAAACGGTCCAACTCTGGATGAACCCATCTGTCAAACAGATATTCTGCGACAGATAACAGACGTTCCCATTCGTGCATCCTGGACTGAGTCCAACTGAGGCAGTGTGTTCAGCACGCCTGAGACAGGGACTGCCAAGAGATCCAGGCCGTGGACCAGTGCCCAGTACCAGACCCTCATTACTTCCCTGAAAAGGGAGTTACGAATTCGTCCACGTTTGTTGATATAGTTGACCACACTGAGATTATCTGACTGAATCAACAACTGGCCCAGAATTAGGTGGTTCTGAAAGGCTTGCATGGCATACAGAACCACCCTCATCTCCAAGACGTTTATTTGGAGGTCTAAGACCAGTTAGCCTGGGTTGGGAAGGGACCCAGGTGCACCCCCCATCCCAAGCCGGAGGTATCTGTAGTGAGAATCTGCTGGGGAGACGAGATCTGGACTGGGACCCCTCTTAAGCAGTTTTTGGGATCCATCCACCACTGGAGCACCTTGTGGACCAGACAGAAGACCAGCACTAGCTATTCCAGGTCATCTTTGCATTGGACACACTGCACTCGGAGGGTCCACTGGAGCACCTGCATGTGCAGTCTGGACAGGGAACGCTGGCAATGGCCACAGCCATGAGGCCTAGGAGCTTCAGGCAAACCCTTGTGGAATCATAATGGCTCTGCGCAACCACCTGAGCCAGCGAGATGAGGCACTCTGCTCTGTCTGGAGGCACAAAAGCTCTGCCCTGTGCTGAGTCCAGAACTGCCCCCATATATTGCAAGCACTGGGATGGGATAAAAATGGACTTGGGCAGGTTGACAGTGAAGCCCAGGAAGTGGAACAACTGGAGGGTCCTTTCCAGGGTTCGGAGAAGCTGATCCCTGGTTGAGGCTTTGAGAAGCCAGTTGCCCAGAAAGGGGAAGATGTACAGGCTCTCTCGCTGGAGAACAGCGGCTATGGCTGTTAAGAATTTCTTAAAAACCCGTGGCGCAGAGGACAAGCCAAAGGGAAAGACTCTGAATTGGTAATGTTCACCCTGAAAAAGAAACCAGAGAAACCGCCTGAGTGGTAGGCACACTGAAATATGCAGGTAAGCATCCTGTGTCGAGACAGCATAGCCAGTCGCCTTGTTTGAGCAGGGACAGCAGCACTGGGAGAGTAACCATGCAAAACTTTTTGTATTGGATGTAGAGATTGAGGTCTTTGAAATCTATAACAGGCCTCAGGTCTCCGGTTCATCTGGGGACCAGGGAAAAACCTGGAATAGAACCCTTTGCTCTTCTGCCCCGTGAGCACTGGCTCGATCTCTCTTTTCCACAAAAGGGAATATACCTCCTCCCAAAGGACTACTGTGTGGTCTGGAGGATAGGTGGAGGGTACTGGGGGAGTCTCTGGGGGATGTTCCAAAAGCTCCAGAGTTTGATCCCTTTTTATAATCTGAAGAATCCAAGCATCTGAAGTTATGGTTCTTCATTGACTGAGATGGAGGGAGAACCAACCTCCGACCACCACCTTTTGGTCGGGGACTGGAAGAAGGGGGTCTGGCAAAGAGTCAGGTAAAGGCAGATCCGTCTGCTGGGGCTGATCCGTCACCAATGGGCTGCTTCGCAGCAGGCACCAAGTAGGATGAGGGGGTATTCAAGACAGAACTGACCTTTTGTTTACCCTGGAGATGAAAGCCTGGACCAGACTGGTAGGACACCTTTCGAAAAGATGGGCACTGTCTACTCCTGGCCTGAGCATGGTAGAGTGAATGGACTGACTTAATAGCCCTGCCAGAGGCCTGTAATTCATTAATGATATCCTGGACATCAGGCCCGAAGAGCTTTGAGCCACTGAAGGGGTCATCATGCACGTTTTGCTGGACATCTGCTGCAAAACCCGATAGGCTAAGCCAGGCATGCCTGCGGAGGCAAATGTTTGTGGCAGCAGCCCTGGCAACACTATCAGACATCTACAAGGCCCGGAGGAGATGTTTACTAATATCCTCAGAGGGCTAGAGGGACTAATAGACCTCCTGTTTCTGGGAACAATCTGGGAGGGCCTGAGCAGCCGCCCTGCCCTTCTTCCATTTGATATTCTGGTATTTGACCATATGAAATAAATAATTAGCTATCTGAAGTATCAGAGTAGAGTATGCTTAAGCCCTCTTACCCCAAAGATCAATCCTTCTAAATACCCTATCAGGGGGAAGGGAGCGAAGGTGCTTGGGCACCTTGGACCTGTTATGCGACGCTTTGATGACCACAGAGTCAGTCTCAGGTTGGGAAGCATAATAGGATAGGCCCTGGGGGCATGATAGAGTTTATCTGCCCTCTGGGGCATGGCAGGAACCATGTCAGGGGCGGTGCCATACTGCAGTGATAGCATTCCTCAAAGCCAGCAAAATGGGAGGAATGACCTTGGGAGGAGATTCTGGGATCTCCAAGAAGTCCACCAGTTCTCTTCTGGTGGCGTCCTCTTCCTCAGTGAGGAAGCCCATGCCTCTAGACAGTTGCTTCACAACACTGAAGAAGGCAGGGTCTTCAGGAGGGGACCTGGGAGTATACTTAACAGAGTCTTCACTCACAGAAGAAGCAGTAGACCTGTTTGAGGAAAGAGGTTCCTCCTCTTCCTCAGGAAGAATAAGGTCAGGATGGTACTCTTCTTCGATGCTGACCTTTTCTAACTCAGGGTCCAAAGAATGAGGGACCAATGGTCCCTAAGGAGTGCAGACCGATGAGGCCAAACCGGCGTTGATGACGATGGAGTGACTGATGGCGCCGGGGACACTGCTCTGTGTGCACCTAACTGGTGCACCAAAGCCATGGCCAACTGGGTCAAATCCACAACTGGGATGCAAATGTCCCAGGTTACGCCCTATTCAGGAGGGATGGGGAGTAAAAGGGGGGGAGTGACCCTATATGTTAGAGAAGGTATAAAAGCAACGGAGGGGCAGGGTAGTTACGGGGAGACGGAGGCACTGTGGGTCACCCTTGAGTCAGGCAATGGCACAGCAACTAGAACAGCGGTGATCTACAGACCTCCAGCACAGGGGAAGGAGATGGACAGGGATCTAGTGGATCAAATTCAGGAGATGGCAACAAAGGGTGAGGTATTTCTGCTGGAAGATTTCAATATCCCAGATGTTGACTGGACCATCCCAACAGCGGCTTCAACCAGGACATCCTGGATTCCCTAAAGGAGCAGGCCTCAGGCAACTGGTGTGCGATCCCACAAGAAAAGGGATAATTCTGGACCTGGTACTGACCAATGGGTACAGAATCTCAGACATCCATGTGGAAGGTCAGCTGGGAACCAGCGACCACCACATAGTGTGGTTTAACATGGTGACAGGGACACAAACTAATCACACTAAGGCGAGAGTCTTGGATTTTAGGAGGGTGGATTTCGCTAGTATGGGGAGGTGTATCAAAGAAGCCCTGGCAAGGAGGGAGACAGGAGGGGGAGTTGAGGAGCAGTGGGAACACCTGAAGTGAGCCATGCAGGAGGTGATGAACCAAAGTATAAAGGTGGTAAGCAATGGCAAGAAAAGGAGGAAACCGCTACAGTTCTCAAGGGAGGTGGAAAGCAAGGTAAGGGCCAAAAAGGTGAGTTTCAGAAAATATAAGGAAACTCACAGGAAGGAAGACAAGGAGGTGTACCTAAAGAATCCAAAGGGAGCAGGAAAGGCTGTAAGGAGAGCAAAAGTGTAGACCGAAGAAAGATTAGCGCAGACAGTGAAGAAAGGAAACGAGACATTCTTTCGGTATATCAGCGTCAGAAGGAAAACTGGGAGGTGGGGGATTGTAAGTCTCAGAGGGTAAGCAGTGGAATGTAAAGAGGGAGACCTGGAAAAGGTGGAAATACTAAACAAATACTTCTGTTCAGTATTCACTGAGGAGGGGGAGGGTCATGGACCACAGCTAAGTAGCAGACACGAAAGGGGGGAAGAGGTAAACACTAGTCCATTCACAGTGGAGAGAGTCCTGGAGGAGCTCACAAAACTGAAGGTGGACAAAGCAATGGGGCCAGATGGCATACATCCAAGGATATTAAGGGAACTGCAAGGGGAGCTAGCAGCATCCCTGGCAGCCACGTTTGCCGAGTCACTCAACAGAGTAGTGGTTCCAGAGGACTGGAAGAGGGCACATGTAGTCCCGCTACACAAAAGCGATAGCAGGGAGGATGCAAGAGAACTATAGGCTGGTCAGCCTTATCTCAGTAGTGGAGAAGATCATGGAGGCTCTGCTGAAAGAAAGAATAGTGGCACACTTGGAATCCATCAGTGCCCAGGATCTGAGACAGCATGGATTCACAGCAGGAATGTCATGTCAGACAAATCTGATAGATTTTTTTTTTGGCTGAGTGACGAAGAAAATAAATCAGGGAGGGGCAGTGGACATAGGCCTTTGACACCATCCCACATAAATGGCTGGTGAACAAGATGGGAACTCTGGGCATGGAGGCACAAGGTGGTAAACTGGCTAACAAGACAGAAAGCAGAGGGTGGTGGTAAATGGGATCCAGTCCGGGAGAGGGGGGTGACCAGTGGGGTGCTGCAGGGATCAGTCCTTGGGCCAGTCCTGTTTAATGTCTTCATTAGTGACATTGCAGTAGGGCTGGAGGGAAAGGTCAGCCTATTTGCAGATGACACCAAGCTCTGCAACAGGGTGGATACTCCAGACAGGGTGGAGGGAGTGAGGAGGATCTGGGAAAGCTTGAAAAATGGTCAGAGTGGCAACTGAGGTTCAGTTCCAAGAAATGCAAAATAATGCACCTGGGATGAGGAAACCTGGGAGAGCCATAGGATGGGGGAATTGCTGATGATCACCAAGGAAGAAAGGGACCTGGGGGTTATCATTTCAGATGTTGTAAAATTTTACTTTTTATACAGGAATACATTTGTTGGGACATCAGTCCCGTTTTCAACAAAGTCCTGTTGATAAATAACAAACAATACAATTATACAAAGCATCACATCACATTACACATCAAATTATTACTTAAAACAGGTACATGTTAATTGCAAGTATATTCTTAATTTGCTATTAAAAATGGATGAATTTTTAATAACCTTCAATCTCTGGGGCAATTTATTCAAATAATAAGCAACTGTATTCTGGAGCATTTCATTTCCATACCTATTCTGAGATCTAATCATGGGGATTTCTTTACCAAAGGATCTTGTATGCATAGTTAATATCCTGTCATCTTTAAATGTAATACGGTCAGACAAACAATGTCTAGGTTCATCTTTCAATATTTGGTAACACTGTTTATACCAACTATAGACCCTTCTCTGTTTTGGGTCTAACCAATTAAATTTTTCATATAAATCACAATGATGCACTCCGTGCCTACTTCTTGTTATAAATTTACTCATTTTGTAATAAACCTGATTTACTTTATTTAACACTGTGGTGCCAGAGTGCATATATAATATGGACCCATATTCTAAAACTGGGATTAACAACTGCCCAACCACTTTCTCCCTTACTTTCTTAGTCAGGCTCCCTGCTACTCTTCTTAATACACCTAATTTTTGAGTCACCTTTCTCACCTGTATGCTAACGTTCTGAATACTTTAAACCACGATCAATCTGTACCCCCAGATATCTATAAGTATCAACCGCTGTAATCTGTGTATTCCCAGCTAAATTAATATGGAGTTCAAATTTCCCTCTATTTTTCAATCCTCCAAATACCATACTTTGTGTTTTTTTGGAATTCAACAACAGACCACGGTTATTAAACCAGGTCTGTAACAAATTTATATCCTGTTGAAGTTTATGAGTTAATTGTTCCACATTATCAGCAGATGCAACTATTACAGTATCATCCGCGTACATTCTGACATCACAGTTTTTCATTTGCCTTGGAAGATTATTCACATAACGTTAAATAGGAGGGCCCAAAATAGAACCTTGTGGGACCCCTCAAAAACTTCACCTTGAACTGAAGCAATTTCTCCCAAAACAACACTTTGTCTTCAATCAGATAAATATGATTTAATCCACGCTAGTGTTTCATCTTGAATACCCAATTCAAACAAACTAATCAACAAAAGTTCATGTTGAACTAAATCAAACGCCTTACTTAAGTCAACAAACACAGCCCCTGTGCATTTACCCTGATTTAGTGATGTTGTTACTAAATTATTAAAATCAAGCAAGGCTGTGCTTGTTGACTTCTTTCAAATCCGTGTTGATAACTAGTCAATAATTGGTTATCTTCCAAGTACTGAGTCAACTGCATGTGAACTAATTTTTCCAAAATTTTAGACAATATAGGCAATATAGCAATTGGTCTATAATTCGATACTACTGTACTTTCCCCTCCTTTAAAGATAGGTATAATTTTACTCATTTTCCATACCTTTGGGACCATGGAGCATTGCATGCTCCAATTGAATAAATATGTAACAACTGGAGCAATAATGTCCGCCTCATATCTTAAAAATTTAGCATCAATTTCATCTAGACCTCCAGATTTTGAAATATTCAGGTATTTCAATTCCTTCTCTACTTCATTTACCATTACATCTCTAAATTTAAATTTAAATCCAAGGTCAATCTTGTTTATTAATTCTTTATTTCTTTTTATATTATCAAGGGAAATTTCAGATGTCTTTTTATTTAACTTAGGGATGTTTGCAGCCTCTGACCCTACCTGGTCGATGACCTAAGGGTGTCTAAACAGAGTGCAAAGGCTGCAGGAAGGGCCATTGGCATGCTGGAGTATCACAAGCAGAAGGCAGGAGGTGGTGATGCCACTGTATAACACACTGGTGAGGCCTCACCTGGAGTACTGTGTGCAGTTCTAGAGGCCGCACCTTCGTAAGGACATCGACAGGGTGGAGGCAGTCCAGAGAAGGGCAACTAAGATGGTACAGGGCTTGCACCAGAAAACATGAGGAGAGATTAACCCTTAGGCTGCCAACAGAATTAGAACATATAGGAATTTTGGACTGATATATCAGTCTGCAGCCATGCAAGGGTTAAAGGACCCCAATAAGTACTCCCAGGAGGAGGAAGCGGGGAGACATGACAGAAATATTCAAATACCTTAAGGGCATAAACAACATGCAGGGTGGAGACATCGTCCAACACAGGAGGAGTACAAGAACGAGGGGGCATGATATGAAACTGGAAGGTGGCAGGTTAAAGGGAAATGTGAGGAGTTTTTCTTCACAGGGAGGGTGGTGGACACATGGAACAGGCTGCCACAGGAGGTGGTGGGAGCGAGCACAGTGGAGGGATTTAACCATGCCTGGTACAGGCATAAGGGAACCTTAGAGGTCGGAAGGACGGGCGAAAAGTCAATGACCAGGTAGGGTCAGAGGCTACAAACTAGTGTTGGGCTTATGGGCAGACAGGATGGGCCTAGCGATCCTTATCTGCCAACAGTTTTCTATGTTTCTTAAAATTCTATTGAGGTCAACGGCAGGTAAGGGCTGCGTTGAAGGCAGAGGGGTCGTCAGGACAGAGCACAATGAGCCATCCAACAGGTCTTGAGAGCCCAAAGGCCCCAGCATCTAAGGGCCTGGGGAAATGAAGCATCTGGTCTTGATGGAGAGGCTGGAGTCAATGCCCAAGGGTCAACAGCTGGCCTCCCTGAGAAGCGGGGGGAGGCACTGTCGGTTGGGGCCTGGCAGGAGCAGAGGTCTGTACAGTGGGAGGTGTCAGGGAAGCCGCCGCTGATGGAGTACCCCTGGATGAAGATGAAGAAGCTGTCGGGGAACGAGACTGCTACCGGGGGGGGGGGGTTGTGGTCCCGGTTGCAGTCTTTTTTATGACTCCCCCCTGAGTACTTGTCTTGGGCCTTTGAGGCCTGGGTGCTTGATGAACTCACCAGTGACAGGGAAGGACGGACCCTGGAAGACCCCTGCCCAGAACTGGCTACCTGTTGTTCTATGAGAAATTTCTTCAAAGCCTTTTTGCGTTGCCTGAGGGTTGTGAGGGTAAGATTTTGGTAGAGCTTGTAGTCTGAGACGTCGTGGTCAGGCCCAAAACAGCACATACAGAGGTTGCGTTTGTCTGAAGAAGCAATCTTCTTTCTGCAGCAGCAGAGACAGAAGAGAGATGTGGAAGGAGTGACTTGATATAAACAGTGTGAAAGAATCGCTTTCTGAAAAAAAGATTCCTAAAAGCTAGGTCAAAGAAAAATGTAGTCAAAAGAGGTGCGAACTGCGGAAGAGCTTCCACGGAAACCCATGCGATTGCAGTCGATGGCGGGAAAGAACTGAGGAGGGAGTGGGGCCGCTCACACCTTTATAGGGTTAATGACGTTGGCAGGTGATATCGTATGGGCAGCCTCAGTTGTGCTGCTGGAAAAGTCTTCTGTGTGGATCCTGCTTTACTGATGGTGAAATTCCTATGGTGTGACCTGATGAGTGAGATACCCCCAAAGAAGATCTACTGTTACAGCAAATACCTATTCTTTCTGTCTTACTACTTTGAGAACTGGGCTCCATGATTTTGTCTTTTCCTTCAGTGAAAAATTGTGCCCATGGCTCTGATGGTCACTAAAATGAGATGCAGACACTGTCTCTGTCTGTCACCACTGTGAGAAATGGTCCCCATGGCTCTGTCTGCCACTACTGTAAGAAATGATCCCATGGGTCTGTCTGGCTGAGATAAGGATCCCTGTGGCTCTCTCTTTCACTGCAGTGAGAACTGGTTCCTGTGGCCCTGCTTGTACCTACAGTGAAAAATTGTCCCCGTACCTGTATGTCACTGCAGTGAGTAATGGTACCCGTGACTCTCACAACAATGAGAAATGGTCCTCATGGCTCTTACACTATAGTTAGAAATGATCCCCATGGCTCTGTCTGGCACTAATGTGAGACATGCTTCCCTGTGGCAATCTCTTTTACTGTTGTGAGAAACTGAACCCTGTAGCATTCGCTAATTTTCTGTGGTTATAATGAAAAATGGTCCTTCTAGCTCTTACTACAATGAGAAATCGTCCCTGTGTCTCTGTTTATCTCTACAGTTAGAAATGGTCCCATGGCCCTGTCTGCCATTAAAGTTGAGACATGGTTCCGTGTGGCTTTCTCTTTCACTACAGTAAGAAATGGTTCCAGTGGCCCTGCATGTACCTACAGTGAAAAATTATCCCTGTAGCAGTCTGTCACTAAAGTGAGACATGGTCTCCGTGGCTCCCGCTACAATAAGAACTGGTCCCAGTGGCTCTATCACTACAGTGAGAATTAGTGCACATGGCTTTGTCTGTCATTATACTGAAAGACGGTCCCCATGGCTTTGTCTGACACTGACATGAGACATACATCTCTGTGGCTCTCTCTTTCACCACAATGCGAAATGGTTCCTGTGGCCCTGCTTGTAACTATAGTGAAAAATGGTCTCTGCAGCTTTCTGTCAAGATAGTGAGAAATGGTCCTCCTAACTCTCACTACAATGAGAAATGATCCCCGTTGCTCTGTTTGTCATTATAGTAAGACATGGTCTGCATGGCTCTGTCTGCCACTACTGTGAGAAATGGTTCTATGGCTCTCACTTTTACAACAGCGAGAAATTGTCCCCACTGCTCTGCTTGACACTACAGTAAAAAATAGCCCCTGTGACTCTGTCACCACTATATAGAGGACTGTGTATGAGCTATCATACACAAAAAGGCTGTTTTTTACTCAAGAAGTGTCATTACCACGGAAACCTCGACAGTGGAAAAACAGCCTTGTTTGTATATGGCTGCGCATACACAATCTTTCATAGTGTACAGGCAACCATTAAGAGAAGGCTGTGTCCTTATACTGTGGCATTTCAATCTATCGCCACTCACTTCCATGGCCAGCTCTCACCACCACAGCCACTTCCCAAACTGTGGAGGATTTACTAATGCATATGCATGAAGACATTCTATGTTGTTGTGCCACAGCAGTGACATCACTAGTGCAGCACAACATCATCGTGACCTCACTACTGCAGCACAACAAGGCTGTTCTAGGGAAAGAATTCCATTCAGAACAGTATTCCTCCATACGCTATAAGAAATGGTCCGGTGGCACTGTGTGATACTAAACTGAGCAATGGTACCCGTGGCTCTGTGTCACTATGGTGAGAAATGCCCTTGTGGCTCTGTGTCACTACAATGATAAAGAGTCCCGACGAGTCTGTCATTTGCCACAGGGAGAAATGGTCCTTGTGGTTCTGTCAGTCACTATCGTGAAGAAAGATTCCCAGGGTTCTGTCTGTGTGAAAGGGTTGAATAGGACCCTGTCCCAGTTGTTATGGAGAGTTTGAATGCAGGGATCTGTTCTGTTCTTTCCTTTCCTGTCTCTCATCTGTCTAGTTGCACAACCAAATTTTCTCGTGAGAGCTAGGATTTGATCACCCTGACAGTCTTGCAATTCTTTGCCTCTCCCTGTCTCTCAGTATTCCCTTGCTGTTTCTGTCTTTTCCTCCCTTGCATATCTGCTGGTATAAAAATATATGCAGATCATTATGTGGAAATGTAACTGATATTGGGATCCCTTTGTTTAGACATTATATAGTGTTACTGTTGAAATGTATATAATTATAGCTTGAGATGATTACAAAAAGCTATTGGGAATTCAAGGGGGTAACCTGAGAGCAGTTTTTAAGCCATTTTTCACAAGCTGTGGAGAAGGGGCCTCAGTTCTGAGACATTGTGTTCTTGCTGCACCTGTCTGAAATGGAATGGGGTCATAATGTTGTACGGTAGAATGCCGTGCGGCAGAATCACGTTACGTGATTTCTTTATATTTATTGTTCTGTGGGGGGCTCTGCCCCCCACACCCCCATGAAGGGGGCTGCACCCCCCGGACTCCCTCCCACTAAAGAGTGCGCACAGGTCCGGGTTTCACCATAATGCCGTACGCTATTAAGCGTATGACATTATGACCCAGTGCGGCCTGAAACATACAAGAACATTTTAGAAAAAAACACGATGCTTGTTAAGGAGGGGGTTGCAAAGACTTATGAGAGAGCAGCAATGTTTTGGGAGACACAGAGATTGAAGGAAAACTTAGATGGATCTTCTCTTGTTTATTCTGCCTTTGTAAATAGTTATTCTGAACAATTTTTTTTATGTTACTGCTAGTACTGATAAACACTTTTTGCTAATTCTACAACTGCTCCTGGTTTTTCCTATGCTTCCTGATCTGTGCCTCGATGACAGATGGTGTCAGCCTAAGTGGGATTATGCCGTGCATACTCTAAGCCAGAAGTTTTGTGCGTGGGTATTGGACCTAGTACCAGGGAAGCCTAAAGAAAGGTATGGATTCTGTGGCAGCAAGTCCAGAAGTGGTTACCAAGAGAATGGCAGTCAAACTAGCAGAGACAGAAGTCCAAGCTGAGATTGTACAGCCATCACAAGTTATGGAGAAAGAACAGGCAGTGACAGAACCTGAAAGCCTGATGGACTTTTTCAAACGGTGGGCTACACAACAAAAAGGGACGGAGAAGCAGAAAGAACAAGAAATTCAATGTTTAGAAGTAGAAAGGAAAGAAGAGATGCAGTGACAGGAGCAGCAGAGGACAGAAGAGAAGCAGCAGATGGGAGAAGAGATGCACTGACAGAAGCAGCGATGGCTAGATGCCTTGCAAGCTATCAAAAGCAGGGGATCTGGCACAGATCCAGACGAGCAACAAAACACAAGCAACTTAAAAGTCATTAAACTTACAAAGTTGTGTCCCTTGGATGATATTGAAGCATATCTGACAACCTTTGAAAGAGTTGCCACAGCCTGCTAATGGCCAAAGCAGCAATGGACAGTCAGACTGGTACCCTATCTGACAGGGAAAGCCCAACTTGCCTACAGCAATATGGACACTGCACAGTCAGAAAACTATGACCTGGTGAAAAGCGAAATCCTGAAAAGGTATGACATCTCAGGAGAGACCTAAAGGCAGATATTTCGATCTCTGAAGTACAACTCAGTCAACAATCCTTGAGAAGCCTTCACCCAACTCAGAGAACTCCTGATAAAATGGCTCCAACCAGAGGATAAAACAGTCCCACAGATCAGTGATACATTTGCAATTAATTCATCAACATCCTGCCTACAGATGTGCAGCCTTTGGGTAAAGGAACACCGGTACCAGAAAGTGGGAAAAAGGCTGTTTCTTTGACCAAAGACTACCAAATGGCCAGACAGATGCTACAGCAGTGAGGTAATAGCCAAGCACCATCAAGACACTCTTTTCCCCATTTAAACTCCAAGTCTGATAAGAACTCTGGTGGGGGTAACAAATCTGTGCCCAAAGACGTTATTAGCTATAACTGTAATAAACCAGGTCATATTGCAAGAAATTGCCATAAGAAGAGTGACACTGGAGCAGATTTGTCCTTGGCAAATTGGGGCAAGTATTTAACAGATGTGAAGGTGGGGGATAAGACTGCAAAGGGACTCACTGACTTGGGAAGCAGACAGACCCTAGTGCATGTTGAAGTGCTGGGAAAACACTGCGCAAAAGGACTAGGTACTGGTGTCATCTGCATCCACGGGAACACTCAATACTATCCCACTACCCAACTGACTCTGACCATTAAGGGTGTATTGCACCAAATGAAAGTGGGGGTAGTACCTAAGTTATCTGTACCTGTCATTATTGGAAATGACTGTCCAGGATTTACTGAGTTAATCTCAGAGGAACTGAACCCTGCAGTTTCCGCAGCAGTGGTAACTAGAGCTCAGGCAAAGAAAATCCCAAACGGTGGGGAACTTCCTTTCAGTGACTTTGATTTGGACGTGTTTGAGAACACCTCCAAGATGCGGAAATCCAGGAAAGAAAGACAATGCCTGAAGAAACTGCAGCAACATATGACTGATAGACATAAGGGGTTAACATGTGAAAGTGCTGAAACTAAACTGATCACCGATTGTGATTTTCTTTCAGAACAAGCTAATAATGTTTCTCTCCAGGGTTATTTAAAGCAACTGGGGGTGAAACCAAAATAGGGTGAACCAGTGTTTAAAAAATGTAATGGGTTACTGTACAGAGTTTGGGTTAAACCTCAGACACAGGACCAGATAGAACAATTTGTTATACCACAGAAGTATAGAACAGAGTTGTTACAGATAGCACATCATAGTCCTATGGCTGGTCACTCAGGGAGGGATCGCACCCTTACTATATTGCTGTACATATTTTACTGGCCTGGAATTCATGAAGATTTTGCTACCTACTGTAATTCCTGTGCTGAGTGTCAGAAAGTAGCCCCAGTCACTAGAAAAGACAAGGTGCCCCATGGTGCCCCTACCCTTGATAGATGTGTCTTTTGAGAGAATTGCAATGGATGTGGTTGGTCCTTTAGACAAAAGTGAAAAGGGTAATAGATTTATCCTGGTAGTATGTGACTATGCTACTCAATACCCAGAAGCAGTTCCAATGCGTACTGTCGCAGCTTCAAAGGTGGCAGCAGAGCCTGCAAAAATTTTCTGCAGAGTGGGCATACCTAAAGAAATTATTACTAATCAGGGTAGTAATTTTGGTGCTGCATTACTTAAGGAGCTGTACAGACTACTAGGTATCACTGCCATATGAACCTCCCCCTATCACCCTCAGACAATGGGTTGAAAAAATGCCAAAAGCTGCTTTGCTAGTTTTACCAGAAACTGATAAAGATACTGATGTAGCCTTATGATAGACTGCAACAAACTGTAACTGCTGATGCTGTAAAGGTGAATGTTTCCTTAACCGCAGAACAAACTGCAGAAATCCATAACTTGCTAAAGACATTTAACAGTACTTTTACCACAGTACCAGGCTGAGCAAAAGGGGTAGAACATGTAATAGTGCCAAGGAATGCTTGCCCCATTAGGCAAAAGACATACAAGTTACCAGAGAGGTTAAGAGCTGACGTCGTTAAGGGAAATACAAACAAGCATTTGTAAATGCCGAATGTTTGCTTGCTGGCATTGGCAGTGGTAGTGTAGAAGTTACAGAGCTGTGTAATAGGAATGGCAGTGAAGTACTGAACTGAAGCCAACCCCACCACCACCCTGCAGAGAATGACAGGCACTGGGGTGTGCCTTTGTCGTCAGGCATAACGGCCACGCCATTTCACCACACCCCACCCTGCAGACACTGACAAGTGTCACGGTGTTCCTAGGGGTCTTTGGCCCTTATGCGCACCCCATTCCATTAGGAAATACGGTGAGATGGGTGCGATATAGGAGAATGGGGTGAACATTGGGGCTGAAGAGTCCAAGGCATACCCTCGATGACTCTCACTGGCTGCAGGGTGTGGAATGGTATGAGCATTACAGGCAAGAATCCCAAGTCACACCCCTGATGCCTGTGATTCTCTACAGGGTTGGGCGTTATGATTGGAAACCCTAATACCTCAGGCATTCGTTGGTATTTTCACTCCAAATGTTCAACATGGTTTTTTTTGTGACCCCACCTCATGAACAGGGGGAATATCAGTTTGTTAGCCGAAAGCTGCTTATGCACAGTGACTACGGCATTTAGCACCACAGGTGCAAAAACATTCCGAACAGGATGTAAAAAATGACAGCTGTACTGTTCATGTGGAGGTGTAAAAAATGGCAATGTTGCAAATCTGCAGTAAAAATATTTAAAAAAATGGTGAAGTCACGAGCGTACATAGAAACTGTGCAACGCACACCCGTAATATAATTAGGTTGGGGATTTTTTTACAGCAGATTGTCAACTCAGGCATTTTGGTGCCTCCGATCATGAACAGTGTCACTGTGGTTTTATCTGTCCTGAACAATGATTTCCCACAGCGACCACGCATCTCTGCGCTGAAAGTGTGAAAAGACACTTCGGCCATGTTGTGAAAAATGACAGCTGTACTGTAAATAAAGAAGTGTGGAAAAATGCCACTGGTGAAAATCTGGACTTAAAATATTACAAAGTCATGAACTTACGAGGGTGCATGGAAACTGCGCAATGCTCACTCGTAACACAGTCATTTTATGGACTTTTGTCACCAAATTTTCAACATAGCCATTTTAAGACCTCTGCTCATGAACAGTGTAACTGTGATTTTCTTAATCTGTCCCAAACATTGCTTTCGCACACCAACAGCACCATTGTGCACTACATGTGACGAAAACACATTTTGGGCGGCATATGAAAAATGGCAGCTGTGCTGTTCATAAGGAAGTGTAATAAAATGGCAATGTTGAAAATCTGGAGTGAAAATATTAAATTCGCAAACTTCTGAGCATGCATAGGAACTGCGCAACGCACGCTCGTAAAACAGTCATTTTAAGGAATTTTTACACCAAATTTTCAACATAGCCATTTTAAGACCTCTGCTCATGAACAGTGTCACTGGGATTTTCTTAATGTGTCCCATACATTGATTTACTTTATCGACCTGCGCCATTCGCGCTACATGGCGGAAACACATTTTGGGCAAGATGTGAAAAATGACAGCTGTAGTACTCATAAGAAGGTGTGGTAAAATGGCAATGTTGAAAATCTGGAGTGAAAATATTGAAAATTCGCGAACTTACGAGCGTGTGTAGGAACTGCGCATCGCACGCTCGTAAAACAGTCATTGTTAGGAATTTTTTCACCAAATTTTCAACATTGTCATTCTAAGACCTCTGCTCATGAACAGTGTCACTGTGATTTTCTTAATTTGTCCCGTACATTGATTTCGCGCACCGGCTGCGCCATTGTGCGCTACATGGGCGGAAACACGTTTTGGGTGAGATGTGAAAAATGACAGCTATACTACTCATAAGAAGGTGTGGTAAAATGGCAATGTTGAAACTCTGGAGTGAAAATATTGAAAATTTGCGAACTTACAAGCGTGCGTAGGAACTGCACAACGCACGCTCGTAAAACAGTCATTTTTAGGAATTTTTTCACCAAATTTTCAACATAGCCATTTTAAGACCTCTGCTCATGAACAGTGTCACTGTGATTTTCTTAATTTGTCCCATACATTGATTTTGCACACCAGCCACGCCATTGAGCGCTACATGGGCGGAAACGCATTTTGGGTGAGATGTGAAAAATGACAGCTGTACTACTCATAAGAAGGTGTGGTAAAATGGCAATGTTGAAAATCTGGAGTGAAAATATTGAAAATTCGCGAACTTACGAGCGTGCGTAGGAACTGCACAACGCATGCTCGTAAAACAGTTATTTTTAGGAATTTTTCCACCAAATTTTCAAAATAGACTTCTTGAGAGCCCACCTTATGAGCACTGGCAATGTCGTTTCATTAATCGGTCCCGAAAGATGATTTCGTGCAGTGCCTGCGAAATCACCCTTCGGGCCCGAATAACGCCATGACAGTGACAGCAGTCATGAGAAGGGGTCCCAAAAACCCCATGTTGAAAATTTGGTGCAAAAATTCCAAAAAATGCCTGAGATATGCAACAAAGTTGAAAAAACCCTATCTAGCCCATTATACAGCTTACCGGCATTTCCCCGGTTCATGGTTGGCTTTGAAGAGTGCAGACATGTTCCCGGTCCACGAAGATCGTCATGCCAAGCTCCGGAGGTAAGTATGGGGTGAGGGGTGTGGGGAGGCAGGGGTGCGCAGTGGGTGGGTGCGGGTTGTGGGGGCAGGAAGACTGCGGGGACCGCTTTTGTTTACAGGTTAAAAAAAAAAAGACAATGCGGGACGTTTGCCACGCTGGGGTGAGCTCCCAGCGTGGCAGAAGGATGGCTGGGGGCGTGGAGCCGATGGGGGTTCGGGCACCCCGTCGGCCATGGCATTGTTGCCACGCTGGGGTGGGCTCCCAGCGTGGCACCTGTACTCGGGGGAGAGAGTGAAGCCCGACGGGGATTGGGCACCCCGTCGGCAGCATGGGGGAGACGAAGTGAATCCGGCCGGGGATTGGGCAGCCCCGTCGGCTATACCATTGAGTTGCCACATTGGGGTGGGCACCCAGCGTGGCATTTGGAAGCTTTGGGGGTGCAGCACAGCCGAGCAGGGGATTGAGGCACCCCGTCAGCTATAGAGTGTGTGCGTGGGGGCAGCACACAGTATGCGTGTGTGTGTGTGTGTGTGTGTGTGTGTGGGGAGCTGCGCATGAGCAGGCGATATCTTATCGCTGCTCACTGAAGCATAGCTCCCCCTTTCAACTGTATGCCACTGCATTTTGGAGCTTGTCATAGACAGCTCCAGCATGCATTGGCTTACAGGGGCCGCGCCTGCCAACACACTGACTGAACTGGAAGACGGGGTGACACACCTCCGAAATCTCGGATGATGGCACTATGTTTCTTGCACATGTGTGCAAGCAAACATAAAAATGAAAGAACTGGGTATCACAGAAGAGTTGAGGAGTGCTTGGTCACCGCCAATGGTGACTGTAAACAAAAAAGAAGGGGGTGTTAGAATATGCCTTGATTTTAGGAAACTTAAACAAGTATCAGTATTTGACAGTTATCCTATGCACAGAATAGATGATTTGGTAGACAGATTGGGGAGTGCAAAGTATATCAGTACCCTCTATCTCACCAAGGGTTATTGGCAAATCCCTTTAGCTAAAGAATCCAAAGACAAAACTGCATTTGCCACTCCTGTTGGATTCTATCAATTCACCACCATGCCATTTGGTTTACATGGCACACCCGCTACATTCCAGCAGTACATGGATGTAATTTTATGCCCTCATACTGGGCACTGTGCTGCATACCTGGATGATGTAGTGGTGTACAGTTCAGACTGGAAAAGCCACCTGGAACACCTATGAGCAGTTATCCAAGCTATCAGAAATACAGGTCTGACTATAATCCTACCAAATGTGCATTGAGAATGCAGGAAACCAGATATTTGGGCTATGGCACACTCACCTTTGAGGTCGGGAGATCAGAAGGCTGTGGGTTCTATCCCCACACCAAGCGCTTGAGTTAATATCCCAATACTGACACTGCAGTGCAGCATGGGGGGGCTGCACTCCTGAGGTGCCGTCTTTTGGATGAGACGTTAAAGGCAAGGTCCCATCTGCCTGTTCTGGTGGTAGTTCAGGTGGATGTTAAAGATTCCATGGCACTTCTCCAAAAGAGTAGGGTAATTTTTTATTTAAAGAACATCAAAATTAAACAAATTATAAACAGTGTTAAGTCACACAAAAGAAAACATAAAGTAAAAGTATTACAATCATACATATCAAAGCAGTGTGTGAAAAAGAAATACGTAGCAACTCCCCACTAATGGGTAGGGGAAGTTTTGTAACATAATAACAGCGAAAACAAAATAATCAAAAATTGTGTTAAGTCACACAAACCAAAATGCAAAGCAAAAAGCTAACAAATCTAACAAGTATTACAGTCAAACAGTATTGAATCAAAACATGAGAAGAAATACACATCCGCCTCCCCCCCACCCCAAAAGAATGGGGAAATTGTTATTGAACAGAACTAAAAGGGAAAAGAAAACAAACCACAATACAGAAAATACATTCGTAGAATTCATGTAACAGGAAAATCATTATCCGTAACCCAAGGTAAATTCCTCCAGTACGACCTTAATTGAACATGACTATATCGTCCTGTTTCATATTTAAAAATAATTAACAATTCAGAAGAGATTTTCTGTAAAAGTTCCTTATAAGAGAAATCCTTCTGCTGTAAAGTAAAAAGACACCTGTGTTTCCAAATAAACCATTTACAGACAGCAAAAATAATATGCAATGTACCATGCTCCCATTTGTCCCATACAGAAGAATAGGAACCATAAATTAAAGCATGGTAATTTACATGTTGGAAAGCTGGTTCCTTCCAGACAGCAACAACATAACGCCAAAATGGGATATATATGGACACTGAAAATATAAATGTTGAATCGCTCTCAAAATTTGAAAGCAACCAGGACGGAACAATAACGATCATGTAACTGTTTATGAAATTGATTCCCTTTAACGTTGAGTTTTTCGTGACCACACAACCAAGTGACATCCCAGAATTTGGGAGGAATGCGATCATAAGAGATCAAACCCTGCAGGGACAAGCGTAACTCACTCGGACATTTTGGAAAATAACAGGCTTCAAAAACATGAGTCTAAAACAAATTTATATAGAAATTTTTGTTCTTGTAAAATATACAGCCACTGGAAATTTTCCATTGTCGTAGTTTAAGAAAAACTTCACGGTGATAGGGTTGCACACTGAGAAGTGTACTAAGGCGATTTAATCTGCCATTCACCCACTCAGAATACCATAACCCTATGGACCGGAAAAAAAGACCGGTCCAGATTTTAGGAAAATTTGTTAATAAAGGTAAAAAATTCGAAAAAAGAAACTGACAATAAAAAAAAAAGGAGAGGATTTATCATATTCAGGCCACCTCGGGACACAGGTAAACACAGAATATTACGCTTAATAGGGCTAAGCCGACTACCCCAAACTGCTTGAAAAAATATACTAAATAAAGTAGCTTCCTGCTGCCTAGGCGGGGGAAAAATATTACTCAAAAATAAAAATAAAGGCACCAAGTACGTTCGTATTAAATGAATACGTTTCAATTTTGAAAGCTGCCATCTATTCCAGTTTTGTACCATAATCTTTCCCTTATTTAAAAGAATATCCCAGTTATAAATAGCAGGTGTGGGTGAAACAAAATATATGCCCAAAATCTTCATAGGATGGGAAGTAAATTTAATACCACACAAAATCGTTTGTTCAGGAAGCGAACCATCCAAGGCATACCCAAGACATTTGGACAGATTTAGAGCTGAACCAGAAAAAGAACCAAAAAAATGGCACATATCCACAACAGAATGAACAGAAGAAACAGCAGGGGTGCATATGCAAATGTCATCCGCATAAGCAACAGTGGAAAAGGGTACCAATACTCCAGGAACTGAAACGGGGGGTATAGATTTATTCAAGGTATGTAGCAAGGGATCAATACTATATATATATACAATAATGGACTAATCGGACAACCCTGCCGAACTCCCCACTGCACCGGAAGCACAGGTCCTAGGTGTCCATTTACCAAAGGAGAAACAGTAGCAGACTTATAAAGTTATCTGTAACCAAGAAATAAAAAGGGAAGGAATACCATAATGTTGCAACGTAATCCACAAAAAATCATGGTGTACAGAATCAAAAGCCCCCATTTGGTCAAGAGATAATACAACACCAGGTAATTTAGCAGTTGCGGATCTGTCAAAAATTTCGCACAAAAAAAGCAACTGATCAATTATAGATCTATGAGGGAGTGTACAAAATTGTGCAGAAGAAAGTAAATAAGAAGACACAGTCAATAGTCTAGTATTTAAGATTTTCATTAAAATTTTCAGATCAACATTTAATAAACTAATTGGTCTCCAATTAGAAAGAAGCTTCCTATCACCTTTTATATGAAAAATCAGTACACCCCTCATCAGTTCTAAAGGACAGTCAGAACTAGTCAACAAATCATAATAAACATCTGCAAGTTCTTGAGACAATTGAGTCCCAATTAATTTATAAAATTCAGCAGTAAGACCATCCAGACCAGGTGCTTTATTGCTTGAAAGGTCATGTATAACTTGAATGACTTCCTGCGATGTAATGGGTTTAACTAAATGGACAACAAAAAGGAGGACAAAAAGGAATCTCAACACCACTGAGATAAACCTGAGAAGAAGCTTGGCTCTTTAAATCCACAGACTGAGCTTTGAAAAGAGCTGCCGTATATGACGTCACCTCCGACATCAGCTCAGCCTGTGTAAATTTTTCCAAACCATCATTCCCCAGCAAACTGGAAAAACCTTTTTTCCCAATCCGTTCCTTAGTACCAAGAAAGGGACAGATAGTGGCAAACCCACCATGAGTACCAAACCGTTGTTGAAAATGTAAAATGTTAGATTGATGTTTATGAAATGGTACCATATTCTCTTTAAGATGTTTAATTTGGGAAGAAAAATCATGCGCAGTAGTCTGGGCCATTGACATAACCTTTTGTAATTGTGCATGAAATTGTAAATAAGAAAAATATGAGGTAGAGCATTGGAATTTCCCAATCCGTTTAAACAGAGAAATAACATCCTGTTTAGTATCCATCCACCAGGCAAGTGAATTTTCATACATCTCGATAAGAGACTTTCTAGCCACTATAAAATAATTAACGTGTTGCAAAACGTCCTGCTGCAATAACAGTTGGGAATTTAGCCTCCAGAGGCCTCTACCAAAAGAAAAAGCTTCCTGGGCCAACCGTGATACATAATGCACAATGATCGGAAAATTCTATAGGGGTAACCCACGCAGACCGTAAAGGTAAATTCTTGTTAATGAAAAAAAAATCTATCCTAGTAGCTAAGGCACCCTTATGAAAAGTAGGCGTCGAAGATGTATGTAACTGGGCATAAGCATCAACCAAACTTGCAGTGTGGACCACTGTAGCCAAACAAGACATATCACAAAAAACTTTGGTAGTCTTAGCACCCTTGCCCCTATCTTTAAGAGACAAACCACAATTAAAACCCCCACAAATAACATTAAAGGAAGTATGAAGATAGGGTTGTAAAAGGTGGAAAAGATCCACCCTGGTTGCTTTCGTTTAGCGCATAAATATTGAGTAACCTGTAACACACCCTGGTGTACAATATCCACAAGTAATGCCCTCCCAGGAACCAGATCAATCAATTTCAAAACTTTTACAGTCAATGTAAAGAGTACTGCAACCCCAGTACATCTATCAGATCCCAACGACCAATATGAAACCCAAAATAGCAACGCTTGCAGCACCAGCAATTTCAGTAACAGTGTACACGCGTGTCCTGTAAAAAGAAAACACTACAGTGTAGGGTACCCAGGAGGGAGAATAATGCAGATTGTCTTATCCGATTCTTAATACTGTTCACATTAAGAGAACAGAAAGTTAAAGAGGAGGCCATTCAATCAATTATGAAAACTCAAGGAGGTTTACGTTATTTTTTTTTCCCTTCTTTACCACCGCTGAACTAGATTTCAGAGGAAGGGATGAAAAAGAAACGCCTTCCGAGTCTGCTGTTTCTGATTTACCCATGGAGTCCAAACCGGACTGGGAAGATTCAGAGTCGGCATCAGATACATCCTGTGCAAGAAGAAGGCATGAAAACGGTTAGTCGTGGGAGTATTGAGCAATTTTGGTACTTTAGAAGCAGGTTGGGCATGATGGGTTTTACTCCGTGTTTCTCTAGAAGGAAAAGAGAGTCCGAGGGAGGGAAGGGGTGGCATAGAACAGGAATCTGAGAAAGGAAACCTGTGGCGGGGCATGTCTATGCCTAAAGTCAGAGAGGAATAGGAACTGGGGAGGAGTTTCAGAAGGGAGAGAGAATTTCAAATTAGGTGAAGCCAAGGTATCAGGGACAGTTAGCACAGCAGGGGCAACATGCATAGCAGAGGCTGTAGAAAGAGTGGTTCTGGTATGTTGTAGAGTGGAAATTAACAGTCTTTGGTCTTCAATTGTTTGGGCTTCTGAATGTTGGTGGGCCGCCTCAGGGCAAGTAGCATAAGAATGTCCAGGGGCAGCACATAGGGAACATACTGCTATATTCCAACAGTGATCCCGCACATGACCTAAAGAATTTCACAAAGTACATCGAAGACGGTCACAAGCACTGCTAATGTGACCAGGCTTCCCACACCTATAACAAGATTTAGGCTGTCCAGCATAAAAAGGACCCCTCTATCTTGACCCAAAAATATGCAATTAGGAAGATGCTGCAATCCATCATCCGAGGAACGCAGGATAACTCGAACTCGCCAACCCCCAGTCCAAATATCCTCAGAATCAAAAATTGCCTCAGGATGTCCCAATACTGTGCACCTCTGTTTTAACCAAAAGATCAGATCTGCAACACTAACACTCTCATTTCTAAAGAGAACAGTAACAGTTTTATGAGCAGGTTTAGTAAGGGGAAAAACATCAAAGGGGGACCATAAGGGGGTCAGTCTTACTACACGATATTTAGCCCAAAATTTTTCCAAACCAGTATGAAATTTAAAACTGACATCAAAAGTTTTCTCCCCTGACACATGTAACAAAGCGTATAGTTCAGCTGAAGTAAACTGCAAGCTTTCTTTAAGCAATCTTTTCGCTACAAATGATCTATCAGGAAAGACATCCATCCCTCCTTTATAAATAAAACGAACTGCATTATGTCTTTTAGCTGAATAAGTCGGGGAATGAAAAAGAGAGGCATAAGAACGTGTGGTAGATTGTCCCAAAGCATGCACAGTATCTGAAGAAAGGCCTACTGAGTCATCCAAAGGATCAGTAAAACAGTCTTCCGAAGGAGGGATCCGTGAAGCGTTTCCTTGTGGGTGAAAATCAGGTGCAGGATTCTGAGTAAAAGATAGTTCAGGCGGGAGGGCTAAGGGAGAATCCTCAATGCAGTCGGAGAAAGAATTTTTAACAGCAGTCTGAGAAAGTTTAGGAGTCGTAGGGCCAGAAGGGTGGGGAGAAGAGATATTAGAATCTGTCGCATGTACCCCAGGAATTACAACAGAGGAAAAACCAGAAATCCATCTACCTGTATCAGGGAGTTGAGCCCAACCAGCCGAAGTCAGTGCCCCAGAAACTGACCAAGGAGTCTCTAAGGCCACAACCTGGTCAGCCCAGGAATGTTTATGGTCAGTAGAGACTTTCTTAGCAACAGGTCTAAAAGTACGTTGTTGCGTTGCTTTAAAAGAAAAAATGGTAGCATTCTGTTGCTCAGAATTCGTAGAGACATACACAGTACCTGAAGTAGATGTTGCAGGGTAAAGAGTAGTCGGAGATTCAACCGAAGTTGTGGAAGTCTGTAAGTCCGTGTCCAGTGCTTGCTGCACAACAACCTCGCTGTCAGACAGCATTTGCTCACCTGTCAGGATTGTTTCAAACGGCAGTTCCGCATTCCGCAGCTGAAGTGGAATCCGAGGTTGAACCAAAGTGTCACAAGCAGGCTCAGAAAGACTTTCAGGAGCTACTGGAAAAGTAGAAGGCAAATTCAAAGGAAGCTGTTGTTTCCCAGACAAGGAAGATGTAGAAATCGCAGGGTCATATGCAGCGTCTGGTTCCATAGAGGTCTCAAAAAAAAGTCCGAATCGACGGTATCAGTAACAGAAGGTAGAACTGGCCCCCTGGCCTGCAGCAAGTCCTGCTGCAACAAAGGCTGCTCAGCAACTGAGCTTTCCATCACGACAGTCAGCAAGTCAGCAGGTCCCCCTACTGGCCAAGCAGTAGGGGAAATTCCCCGGTGTCCTGGCCAAATTTCCCCATTCACTAAAAATACCACCAACAGCTTAATCTGGTTCAAGGTCAGTTGGCATTCATCTGTATCCCCCTCCCCTGGGTCGTGCCAGAAAATAGGCAGAATTCATCTACTGCACTTACCCGGTCAACAAAATATAAATAAATAAATGTTTTGGGAAATGGAGAAGTCAGGCCTGAGGTTTCTAAGATAGAAGCTGTAGCTAACAGCCCTGTCCCTAAAACCAAGAAACATGTCAAGTCATTTTTAGGGCTGGCTGGTTATTATCAGACATTTGTTCCCAACTTTGCAGAGTCAGCTACTCCCCCTCACCGAACTCACGAAAAAACAGTACCCGAATAATGTGAAATGAACCCCCGAGTGTGATGAAGCTTTTTAGGTCATTAAGGCTACATATGTTCAGCCCGTTTTAAGAAGCCCAGATTTTGAGAAAACATTTTTGTTACAAACAGATGCATCAGAGGTAGGTCTAGGTGTAGTCCTGAGTCAAAATAATAAATGGGATGGAACATCCTTTTCTGCACATAAGTAGGAAGTTGCATGACAGAGATAAAAGGTATTCCTTCCATCATAGAGAAGGAATGTCTAGCAGCAAAGTGGGCCATGGAGTCCCTTAAGTTTTATTTACTAGGAACTGACTTTGTACTTATAACAGATCATAATCCTCTCTGTTGGCTTAACCAAATGAAAGATAAAAATTCCAGAATCACAAGGTGGTACCTGGCACTACAGCCATTTAAATTTGAAGTAAGGCACAAATCTGGGAAAGAGAATGTCAATGCTGAATTTCTGTCATGATATGGATCAGGAATTGAGGGTTCTGAAGGCTGAAAAACAAATGTCTGAGTTTAAACTTTACTGTTTGCTGTACTGTTATAGAAAAAAGGATACTGCACACGTGCTTAATTTCTGAAAGTTAGAAGCTAATGTTAGAGAATCAATAGAAATTTTTGGAAACTGTTTGATAAAACAGGTTCCCTCTTAAGGAGGGGGTATATGTGACAGGGTTAAATAGGAACCTGTCCCAGTTGTTATGGAGAGTTTGAATGCAGGGATCTGTTCTGTTCTTTCCCTTCCTGCCCCTTGTCTGTCTGGTTGTGCAACCAAATTTTCTCATGAGACGTAGGATTTGATCACCCCAACAGTCTTGCAGTTCTTTGCCTCTCACTGTCTCTCAGTCTTCCCTTGCTGTTTCTGTCTTTTCCTCGCTTGCATATCTGCTGGTATACACAATATATGCAAATCATTATGCGGAAATGTAACTGATATTGGGATCCCTTTATTTAGAAATTATATAGTGTTACTGTTGAAATGTATATATTTATAGTTTGAGATGACTGCAAAAAGCTATTGGGAACTCAAGAAGTTAACCTGAGAGCAATTTGTAAGCCCTTTTTCAAAAGCTGTGAAGAAGGGGCCTCAGTTCTGGGACATTGTGTTCTTGCTGCACCTGCCTGAAACATACAAGAATATTTTGGGAAAAAAACTGGATGCTTATTAAGGAGGGGGGCTGAAAAGACTTATAAGAGTGAGTGAGAGAGAGCTGCAATGTTTTGGGAGACACTGAGACTGAAGGAAAACTCAGATGGATCTTCTCTGTTTATTCTGCCTTTGTAAATAGTTATTCTGAACAATTTTTTTTATGTTACTGCTAGTACTGATAAACATTTTTTGCTAATTCTACAACTGGTACTGGTTTTTCCTATGCTTCCTGACCAGTGCCTTGGTGACAGTCTGCTGCTGCAGAGAGAAGCAGTCCCTGTGATTCAGTCTGCTACTACAGTGAGAAAACATTCTGGTACTCCTTAGTCACATCAAGGCTTGATTACTGTAATGCGCTCTATCTCAGGGTCACAGGAGGATCTCTCCACAGACTGCAGCTGGTGCAAAACGCAGCTGCCCGGTTGTTGACTGGACAGCAAAAGTCTTGTCATATTACACCGGTCTTATGTGAATTGCACTGGCTGCCAGTCAGGTGGAGAGTCCTCTTTAAGGTGGGTCTTCTCACCTATAAGGCCCTACACGGGCTGGGCCCTGGTTACCTGTCAGACCTTCTGTTACCTGCCCGCTCCTCACGCCCTCTTACGTTCCTCTAGTGGTGGCTTCTGGCCATTCCCAGAACTAGGTTGATATCCGCTGGTGATAGGCGTTTAGCCTTGGCTCCTGTTCTGTGGAATTCTTTGCCAATCATGGTCAGGGAAGCCCCCACAGTAGACATCTTTAAGGCCCAGTTGAAGACTTTTCTTTTTTCTAAAGCATTTGATGTTTAGATTGATATTTATGGTAATGTTTTTATTAGATTCTGCGTTTTTATTGTGTATAAATTGTATATTTATTATGTTTAAATGTTTGTTTTAAAATTTTGTACGGCGCCCAGAGCCTCTGGGATTGGGCGTCTTTTAAATAAATTTTGCCTTGCCTTGCCTAGTTCTGTCTGTTGCTACTGTAAGAACTGATCCCCTTGGTTATATCTGTTATAGTTAGAAATGGTTCCTGAGCTCTGTCTGTTACATAAGCAATAATGCATGACCAGGGGTTAGATTAACACTCTGTAAAGCATGACCAGCAGTTAGATTAACACTCTGTTAATCACCTCCTGGTGGGCAGAATGTGGCATGAGGTACAGCCAGTGCCATACTGCCCCAGGAGGTGACTGACTGCTAAACTGACCCCTGACAGTGCCTTACTGCTATTTCAAAAAACTGATTTCAAAACAAAAGTGTAAGAAATGTATCTTTTGAATGTTTTCCTCTTTGAGAGGAGATTTTTAATAAAATAGTTCATCCACCAACTGTTTAAGAATGGTGGTTCAGAATCAGGATGCATCATTCCAGTCATCTAGCAATGCTGCAGAATGGAATCCTGACAGGAAGAATTCATGCACCATGGTGATCAGGCAGTACATGACAGTGTAACAGAGATTAATTTACAGCGATCAGAATTCTGTACGACTGTCTGATTACTGACAGCCAATCAGAATGAAGCATTTCTGGGACCCTTTTTACAATAGTGAGAAATGGGCCCCATGACTGTGTCTGTCTTTACAGACATACTGTAAATATTCCTCAAGAAATTGGTTACACACCATGTTGACCAACATACATATTATGAGAATTATAGAAGCTCAGTTCTGACCCCTCTGCCATGTTTCACTACTTCTAACCACTCATCACTCTGACAGAGGCCCCTCAGCCTGTCTACCTCTTCCATTTCCCCTCCTACCCTGCTCACCCAAACTGTCCTTCCTATATTTTTTTTGGTTGTGTTACTCTGAAACTTCATTTAAGCTGCCCTCTGAATTCTAGCTACACTTATGACTGTAACTGTAGAACGTGTTAAGACTGTAAATCATTGTCTACCTTTGTATGTATGTTACCCACCATCCTCTGACGTGGAACCTTTGTAAATGAGCAGTTCTTGCTCAAAGGTATTTGTAATCCTAGAGTTTAATAAAATAAAAAAAAAATACAAAAATGAAAAAAATTTCACTGCTTTAATCTCACCACATGTACTCTGAACTCTTGGATTCAATTTATTTTTCCCATGTCCCTCAAGATATCTGTCACATAAAATCATATATTTATAGGTTTAAAAGCTATGTATGTGTAGCCCACCCCCTCCCCGGTGTCTAGGGGTATGCTGGTGGTAACTTGTCTGTGGGGAGGGGGTGGCCACAGTAGACTCTGCACCAGACAACTTACATTTACCAGGTCCTCACAACCACCCGGGTGCCAGGCTCTTCGGGTGCTGAGTTGAAAGGGAATTCATGTTAGTCACACCAAACACTTTGATGAAATAACTTGCAGCAACAAACTTTACAGAAACAA
Organism: Neoceratodus forsteri; assembly: GCA_016271365.2. Lineage (NCBI taxonomy): Eukaryota > Metazoa > Chordata > Ceratodontiformes > Ceratodontidae > Neoceratodus > Neoceratodus forsteri. The sequence goes on along the minus strand of JADMNL010000022.1, from coordinate 458,557,573 downwards.
TGGTGGGGATCCCATTTAATAAAGAAATTAATGCAATTCCATAGAGCCAGAAACAGTGTATGTAATTCTATGAAGTAGCATTTCACATTCGATCAAGACAGTTACACAGTCCAAACGCGTGGTGAAGGATTTAACCTTTGGGGCATGGTAAATGAGTCCTCTTAAACTTAGGTAGTTCTGTATTGCCAGTCTGCACTTAACACTCAGGCATCTCTTTATTTCTAGTCCATTTCTATTCCCCTTACTCCCGTAACATCTCCCAATGGGGTAAGCGGACCTCTCACCTCAGGGCCACCAGCTCCATCTCAACTCTCATCTTGATTTCTCATAGACTTCATGGAGTGACGGTCCCCATGAATTATGGGCAATCTGTTCCCAGGCCGTATCCTACAGTCACGCATCTTTTCTGGATCTCTCTCACTCTCTGGGGCAGTGAATCTGGAAGCTCCCAAGACTCCACATCTGGCTACTCCTCTCCTTAGCTCTAACTCAAGCCCCACTCTTCGACTGCAGCCCCACCGGGGCATGTTGCTCTTGTCCCTCCGGGGTGGCATGGATAGAGTCCCATACAGGGCTCAAAACTCCTGCCACCACCATGTCCTTCCCCTGGCTCTCTTGCTTTACAGTGCAGGGCACAGAAATCCTCAGCTACCCAGAGCAGGCAATCACCCCCACTCCGGTCCTCCCTCTCTCCCTCTTCTACTCCAAAATGTCTTTCTCCCAATTAAATCCAGCCTGCCCCTAGTGACTTCCTGCCAGCAGCAATCCTCCCAACAGCACGACCCAGAGTTAACCCTTTAACGACCAGGGCCCTTTTAGCCCAGAATATTCCCACTTGTGCATGAAATGTACACTGCCTTAAGCTCTATGCCCCAAGGGGGGGTTACATATGTGACAATATCAGTAATGGGTCTGAATGTGGGATACCCTATTACTTCCTACTTCATTGAACTAACTATAGAACATAGCATGGGGACATTTCTTTGGACCCATTTTAGCTATCCTATGTGTACTACTGAGTGTTGGTTGCTGTATCTTTCTCCAGAATGAAGCATTCTGGGCTACATTTGCATGAAATACACAATACAAAATAGAACTGTATACCATACTAAGAAATAACCTGTTCTGTACATAATTTACATTTATACCGTCAGTAAAGGAAATTGTGTTAAATACATTGTTTTGTATTGTTGAGACGTAAAACTGAACTCTATCTGCTTTATGGGTTCTACATTTCCAAAGTAACTTTTATCAATCAATCAATCAAATCTTTATTTAACCAGGCGGAGCACTGCTGAGAAAAACTCATTTTTGAGGTGGACCTGGACAATAGACATATTCAATCATAATTACAATACAATATACATATTCTGCACACAAACATATGTACATACATTCAAATTTTACAACTGCAGTACTCATTAAAAAAAATTAATACAATGTGTATGTATAGTAAAAAATTTTAAGTACAGTATATACATGTTCATGTTCAGTTCATATTTCAACTTACACAAACGTTATACATGTGTGAGCAGACACATGGTTGGCAGTACCCTCAACAGGATATAGAGGGACTGGCTTCAGCTTGAGAATATGGCAGAGGTCAATATACTAGACTAATACAGGCAGTAACAACAGTGCTGAGGTAAAACAGATAGGTACCTGATTGATGCATATACATTAGCATGGAGTAAGATGGGATCCTTGTGAGATAAGAACAGATGTTAAGAACAGAGGATAGTATTGTGGAGGTATGTTTGGGTGTACATAAGGGGGGGGAGAGAGAGGACAAAACAAGGATTTTTGAAGAGGTAGAGGAGCAGCAGAGCACTCGACTGAAAGAGATGAACAAGTGCGACCATAAGGGAAAAGTTCACCAGCTCCATGGCGCGGCACCTGATGTATGTTTTGGATACCTTTTGGGAGGGGGATACCTATAGGGGGTTTGGTGGATAGAGTATACAAGGGGGCTCAGGGATATCGAAACATGGAGACACACCACTGATAAGGGGAAACAGTTACATGACTCCTTGATAGAGTGTACATACAGCATTTTGAATGCTGAGAAGTCTGTAGGGTGGACCAGTTTCAAAGATTTTTGCAGATTGTTCCATAGTAGGGGTAGTGCATAGCTTATGGACAACCTACCTAATCGTGATTTGACCTTAGGTACAGTAAGTGAGATGTAGGAGGCACTTCTCAGAGCATACATACCTACTGTACTTAGTGGCAAATAGTCAGATATGTAATGAGGTAGCTTTTTAATGACTGCTCTGAACATCCAAAGAACAGTGTTTGTTTGCCTTCTATGGGTAAGAGAATGCCATCCTACTATTGCATATAAGGAGCAGTGGTGTGTAGAGTATGGGGCACCAGTGATAAATCATATGGCTCTGTGGTATAGTGTATCTAGTTTGGCCAGTGCAGAAGCAGGATCCTGGCTGTACAAAAAGTCAGCATAGACCAATAGTTAAAGAAAAGTGGTGAGTACTAGTCTCGTCTTGGGTGAGAAGATTTTTGATTTTGTAATAGGGGCCTAGCCTCTGTCTGAGCTTTTTTGTCAGCTCCTCAGTATGTTCAAGGAAAGAGAGCTTGTAGTCGATCCAAACCCCCAGGTATTTAAATGTTGTTACAAACTCTAGTGGCTCTCCTAGGAGTGTAGTTATCTGGGGAATGGATCCTACTGTAGCAGAGATGTTAGCATTGATGAATGGTGAGAAGAGCATTGTCTTTGTTGTTTTTGCATTCAATGGAAGTTTCTGGCTCAGCAGTTGCAACTGGTTAAACTCCTGCTGGAGATCCATGCATGCTGCTTCAGGGGTAGGTCTGTCAATGTAGAGTACCGTATCATCGACAAACAGATGAATGTTGGCAGATTTGATTCCTGCATCAATTCCATTAATATAAATTGAAAATAATAATGGACCCAGAATAAAGCCTTGTGGTACACCCCTCAAAAGTGGTTTCAGTGGTGAGAATTCACCTTCAGCTTTTACCTGCTGCTGGCGTCCCATTATGTAGTTTGAGAACCATCTCAGGGAAGGGGCATCCACACCAATATTATGGATGGATACCAAAAGCAGGTTGTGGTCGACAGTGTCAAAAGCCTTGCTTAAGTCCAGGAACACTGTGCACATGAAGTTCTTGGAGTCCAGTGCCCCCTGCCAGTCATTTGTCAACTTTGCAAGTGCTAAAGTTGTGCTGTGGCTTGTCCGAAATCCTGATTGCAGAGGGTTTAGCAGGTTTGCAGATTCTAAGTAGTTCTTAAGCTGAGTATAGTATTTACTATTTTCTCTAGTATCTTGGATAGGATAGGTAGTAAGGAGATTGGCCTGTAGTTGTTTAGATCACTAGGGTCTCCAGATTTGAATAAGGGAATCACGTGGGCAGTCTTCCAAATGGGAGGGATTTCACCATGTAGGAGAGATAGATTGCAGAAGTGTATGATTGGCACGGCCAGATCTTGGAGACTAATTTTAAGGAAAAATGGGTTGATGCAGTCCGTACTAGTGCTTTTCTTGGTGTCCAAGTGTAGGAGTAGGTTTTCAATCTCCTTTAGAGTTGCAGGTTGTAAGGAGAATGCCGTATCTGTGACCGGAGTTACTGTTTTTTTTTGTCCCAAGTTGGGAACGAAGGGTGTTGGCAGTAGAGGTGTCAAAGGCTAACCCTGCTGTAGCAAAATGATTATTGAGATGGTCGAGGATTAACTGTTTATCTGTGACCAATACGCCACTCTTGGATATTTTTGCAGGCAGGGGGCTGGAGGACACATGACCTTCAATCTCCTTAAGAGTTTTCCAGAATTTAGCAGAACACCTGGAAAAGGCATCAAGTTCTGCCCGATAATAACTAGACTTCGCCTCCCTGACCAGTTTAGTACAGTTGTTCCTAGCCCTCCTAAATGAAGTCCAATCTGCCAGGAGCTTGGATTTCCAAGCATATTTCCAAAGTATGTCTCGGTTTAGTAAGGCAGCCTTCAAGTCTGCCGTGAACCACGGGCATGAGTTTTTTTTTTGTATGGTTCTTAACCATAGGTGCATGCTTGTCTAGGGCCACAAAAACAATTTCCTGGAAAATATCATACGCAGCATTTACTGTTTTTTGCTAGATAAAAGTCTTGCCCTCTTCAGGCGTTCCGCAGGTCAGATGTAAATGCACAGAGGTCAAAGTTATGGCGACTCCTTTTAACAGTAAATCTGGAGGCAGAAGTTGTTTCTGCGGCAGCTCTCATACAGGCAATAAAGCAGTGGTCACTGAAGTCAGAGAAAAAAGCACCAGCATGAGAGAATAGGTGAGGTTTATTAACTAGGATAAGGTCCAGCAGCATACTATTATGTGTGTTCTTTCTGTTAGAGCGCATTACTTCCGTTATAAATTTGGATAGTCCGAAGAAGTCTCAAAGATTTTTGAGTGGTTTGGAGGTACTGGAGTTCCAGTCCAGGTTAAGGTCACCCAGTATGATAAATTTGGAGGACATAGACCCTAATATAGTGTTTGAATGATCTAATAACAGCAGTCCAGCTGATGAAGGCCTGTACAACCTATGACACAAAAAGAGATAGATGGAGAGAGTTTGACCTTAAGGGTCAGGCTTTCATATTCTTTAGGAATAGAGGTTGAGTTAACAACAGAGGCTGAAAACTTATTATGTACATAGATGGCAAACCCTCCACCTCTTGTTTGTCTATCAGTTCTGAAGATGGTATAGGATGAAATATTGACCTCAAAGTCTGTGGTACTAGGTCTAAGCCAGGACTGAGAGACCACCAGGACGTCAGGCTTAGTATGAAACATCCAGGCCTGTATAGAAGCAAATTTCTTTAATAGGCTGCATGGATTGATGTGCATGAAACTCACACCTCCGATGTCAGCCAAGTCTGCCAGAGGTGAGATGGCCACTGAAGGGCCAGGGTTTAGCTCGACGTTGCCTGCGCACAATAATGAGAGTAGCAGGAGTTTTTTTTATCGCCCCTAGAAGTAGTCTATGGGTTTTAACCTGTTCCCGTTTGCAAGGATTTTCTAGTATGATGGGAGGGTCGCTGAGGTGGTAATCAAGGGAGCATAACATTGAATAGACCAGAACCCTAGTTGAAAAGGGCATGGCGTGCTTGGGAGCCGAAGATACCAACGGAGTCAGGTACTCTCTATACTTCCCTGACTGTGTTCCAGACCACCAGGGTATTTGCACTAGGGGCACCAACTGGGGTAATTGGATTATCCAGAAACAGAATTTAGAGGAACTATGTGTACCTAAACAGTCCTCTGCAGCTTTGATGTTCTTACACACTGTTATAGTGCTGCAGGTGAACGTTACACATTTCAAGGGAACATATTAGGAAAAGACAGGGCAGCATATATCTGGCCATTATAATTTAAGCTGTATCCACTGGTTGATAGTGGCGTATAATTCTGCCAAACTAAGTAGGCAGGAGCAGGAGATCAAGGATACTACTGACAGATAAGAATACCTGCATCAAGGAAGGACTCTAAGGAGGCTGATAACACCAGACCAAGAGCCTGCAGCATGGAAGGAGGTTGCCTTGGTGGTATCACAGGCACGAAGCTTGAAAACAATGGTATGCTCCTTTAACTAAAGCACTACAGAGCAGCAAGAATAGATGTCCAATATAGAGGTTCTGCCTAAGAAGTGGGAGGAGCCAATGTGTATTTAAGGTGGCCTAGGGAGGGCGTGGGGGGGGCAGAAAATTACTACAGATAAGCAGGCTTACTCAAGCAGACAACTAATGCAGGCTTGCTCAGTGCAGTAAAAGTAACTAATTAAGCAATATAATAACCCTGCAGTCACAACCATAAGACTGCTACAATTAATTAACTAGGTTCATATACATGTTGGCACTGCAGAGAAAGTAAAAATTACTCTTATAGCAGGTAAAGAAAGCTAGCAGCGGAACGCTGCTCTTTTAATTTCTTTTTTTTTTTCAAGTTTACAAAACAGATTGGCCAGAGTCCTTCTAAAAATACAGCGGTGGGCAGCCAATCAGTAAGCAGCAGCCTGGCGCCAAATTTGAAAAGCCATGCTGCTTCAGACTGTACCTTGCTGGAAGGGACTTCAGCCATGGGAGGGTGAGGCGGACGGTGGAAGTTGAGGAATGCCACACTGCCATCGGAGCACCTCGATCAGGGGGCTCAGGTCTCGCGGCACGTCTTGCTGGGAGGGACTTCAGCCGTGGGAGGGTGAGGCGGGCAGCGGCAGTTGAGGAATGCCGCACCGCTGCTGTATAAAAAATGATGGAAGAGAAGAGTTAACCCCCATGTCTGTGGCCAAATCCTGCATAATGGATGCTTAAAGAGCAGCTGATGCCTTCAAGAGAATTTTAACAAAACATAATATATAGACACAGTCCAACTTGTATTTCACATTAGTTCTAGATTCCTCATACCCTTTATTTATTACTGATGTAATCTGCATGAAAACAGGATCTTTGATCCTGAAGAGTTAGTCCATTCCTATTGCTTTCTCCTTACCTGAAGTCATAATGCACTGACTGTGACATCACAGTTACTCCCATGGCTACAAGTTGTTATGTCACAACAGAGGATTATGACATGAAGTAGGGAGTACGCTATAGAGGCAGATGGACTCTGAGGTATAAAGATCATGTATTTAGGCACATTTCCTCAGTACCAAATAGTGTGCAGGAGAAATCCATAGACTATATATGGAATGTAAGTTGAATTGTACCTAAATATTATGACTTTCAAAGTTTTCTTCGAGGAGTCAGCAGCTCTTTAAACCCCCTGAATGAGTATAGTGCCTTTTAGTAAAAGGTGTTAATGTGGCTCAGCTGGTAGCACATCTCTCGCTGGGCCAGACGGTCATGGGTTCTAGTCCCATACCAAGACTGGGCTCATACTATAAATGCTGGCACCAGGAGCCACCCAATGGCCAAGTGTGCAGCACAATATGCTCCAGTGCAGGAGATCTGAATTCGAGAATGAACCTGTGGAGCCTGCTGGGTGGCTTGGAGACTGGGGAAGCACTGCCATTTGGCAGAGTTCCCAACCCAGGGAGGGACAACATTTGGTTCCATCGCACTGGCGACCCTTGGGATGGTCCAGGGAGCTTGCTTCTCCATGGAGATGCCAGTGTGTGTCAAGGCCTGCAGGGGTGCGCCCGATGTCAAGGGAGGTGGGCGGGAAGAAAACAGAAACAGTGGTGCAGGTTTCATGAAGGCCTCCCTGCTTTCCTTCAACTTGCGCCATCACCAGGACCCCCTGCCGAATCTGGACTGGGGTCTAGTGGGGAATCTAGGAAGATTTGTTGGCAAGTAAAATCCAGGAGAGATGGTGGGCTGTTGGGGGACAACAGGGAATGGGCTGATGGCCAGATGACACTGGGGAGAAAAAAAGCATAACTGAAAAAAATTGCTGGCACCCAAGTGCAGTATTAGGGGTTTCTATTCTGTCAGGGTTTGCCATCATCCTTTGGTTGAGATGCCGAACTGAGGTACCTTCTGCCCATCTCTGGTACTGTCCTGGTGGGTATCCAGGTGAAAGTAAAAGAACCCAAGATACTTTTTGCAAGAGTAGGGGATTTTCCTCAATATCCTGGCTAACATTCACTTTCCCATAAAACCAGTTGATGCAAATGTCCACAGCTGTGTGTGGGTGTTGATGTGTGAAACAACTGTCTCTACCCATGTAAAGTCACATCACTACCAGTCTCTTATCACTTGTAAATTGAGTTGGGATATAATGTGTGTGAAAAGCACTACGTAAATGCTAATTGAAGAACTAAATTATTCTTCTGCTTCTTCTTCCTCCTCTTACTTATCCATATGTACACCAGATCTTTATGCCTACACCATGGGGACCGTGCCCAAATTATGCCACGTTAATTCCATGGAGACAAGACGCTCAATTACTCCATGTTCAAAACATAAGGACAGGGTCCTTAATTGCTCCATGCTTACACCGTTGGGACAGGGCCCTTAATTGCTCCATGCTTACACCATGGGAACAGGTCACTTACTTACTCCATGCCTACATCATGGGGGCAGGGCCCCTAATTGCTCCATGCTTACACCATGGGAACAAGGCCCTTATTTACTTCATGGGGGCAGGGCCCTTAATTTCTCCATGCTTACACCATGGGGACAGTGCCCTTAATTATGCCACGTTAATTCCATGGGAACAAGGCACTTAATTACTCCATGTTCAAACCATAAGGACAGGGTCCTTAATTACTCCATGCTTACACCATGGGGACACGGCCCTTAATTACTACATGCCTACACCATGGGGACAGTGCCCTTAATTACACCACATTAATTCCATGGGGACAAGGCACTTAATTACTCCATGTTCAAACCATAAGGACAGGGTTCTTAATTACTCCATGCCTACACCATGGGGGCAGGGCCCTTAATTGCTCCATGCCTACATCATGGGGACAGGACTCTTACTTACTCCATGTTTACACCATTGGGACAGGGTCCTTAATTGCTCAAGGCATACACCATGGGGACAGGTCCCTTACTTACTTCATGCCTATACCATGGGGACAGGGCCCTTAATTGCTCCATGCTTACACCATGGAGACAGGGCCCTTACTTACTCCATGTCTACACATGGGGACAGGCCCCTTAATTGCTCAATGTCTACATCATGGGACAGGGCTCTTAATTACTCCATGCCTACACCATGGGGAGAGAAGCTCTGATTATGGTACACCCACAGGGCCTTTCCATAAATCAGTAATTGCATCTTCAAGGTATCCTGCATAGGCATTTTCAAAATAATACTTATCAACTTAAATCACTGAGATGAAATCAATCAGAATAGTGGTCCACCCTGTCTGTCCACCTGGCAGATGCATGTGTGTGAGATACATCCTTGTGAAATGCTATCTAGTATACAAGCCCTGGCTTGGTGGTGAAGACAAAAATGCTGGTGGTGGGAACCATTGGGGAAAATAAGCTTAACTAAAAATGGTCTGTTAGTCCCATTAGCTGAAGCATGCATGAGATATACAAAGAGGTATATTAGACAGGAGGCAGGGAGATGGGAGGGTTGACGAAGACCACATAGGGGCTGCGGAGATAGAATAGGTTAGGAACACCTGGGCCAACTAGATGGGCCAAGTGGTCCTTTTCTGCCATCAGTTTCTATGTTTCCAGGCATGCTAATAATAATACTAATAAAAAGTTACAAAAAAGTTAATCTTCTCTTTTCAGGTCCCTCCCCCAATGTCCACCACCACCATCACTTGAGCAAGTGCCGCCTTGCTTAAAATCAGAAGATAATTGGAAGATAGAATAATTATTGTTTGACTTTGAAGCCAAGATTCCTCTTAGTTCATCTGAGTGAAGGTCTCTAAGTCAGAGATGATCTCTGCTGCTTCTTAATTTTTTTTCTAAGTGAGTTCAGCTGAAAGCTGTAAATACTGCACAGATTTCCCTTCCCTTTTTCATGTGGTATTGTGGCTTCTGTGCCCCGCCTGAGATTATATTATGCACCACTGAGAGTAAAAGACTAGTGAAACATTCTCACGGTAAAAAAGGAATAGGGCTACGTGACCTTCAGAAACGTGAAAAACATCCAGTATCTCTGCTTGAGCAAAAGTGAAGAAAACAGTCCAATGAACAGGCGCTGGACCTTTATAGAGACAGTCTACAACCTCATATTTTATTTTTGCTGTCAAGAAGGTTGCCATCAAAATGAGACATGCTAATGGTTTTCAGGCCTGTTTCTGACAACACTGATTATGATACTCAGACACCACACAAATGGCAAACAAACACATGCCCAACTCTGTGACATACGCTTCTCAAAGCACAACTGACGGCTTGCATTTAATTTAATAAAAGGAAAAAGGCCTTTCAGGTTATCACTACTAGGACAATCGGGGGGAACTTGATGGGCTGCATGGCCGGACGCTGAACTCCTATACATATATACCTATGTGCTGTGGTATACAAATGCCTGATAGTACACACAGATACACAGAATTTGACAGCAGAGAAGGATGGTTTAGCCCAACTAGTTGGCCCAGATGATCCCTACCTATTTTGTCACCGCATCCGCAGCCCCTATCTGGTGTCTCTGTCAACCTCCCCACCTCCCTGCATTCTAACTAATATATTCCCATTTCTATGCCATGCATGCGTGAAGCCCCCAGTGTTTTGGCCTCCACTACTTTCACTGACAATCTATTCCAGGCATCCACAACCCTTTCACTCTTGAATTTCCTACCCTCCAACTACATACCCACTGGTCCCGAGGCTTGTTCTCTTTCAACAGAGACTCCCCAACTGTACCCTATTCACTACTGTGAGGTACTTATATGTCTCTATCACATCCCCTCTCTTTGCCTCCTTTCCTTTGGTGTACATGTTGAGATCCAGCAATCTTTCTTCATAGGGCTTCTTGTGCAAACCATGCACCATTTTAGTTGCCCTCCTCTGGACCACTTCTACTCTGCCTATGTCCTTTCTGAGCTGCAGTCTCCAGAACTGAACACGTGGCCACACCAGCGAGCCATATAATGGCAACACCACCTAACTCCTCCTGCTGTTGGTACTCTTCCCTATGCAACTCAGTATGTCACTAGCTTTACCCACTCCTTTGTCACACTGCCCTGCCACCTTGAGGTACTCAGATATGAAAACCCTGAGGTCACTTTCCTGTTCGGTGACTGTTAACAACTCCGCTCTCATCATGTACTCAGCACCGGGATTTCTATGTCCTAGGTGCATACTTTTGCACTTTGTGGCACTGAACCCTAATTGCCATGGTTTTGATCATTTCTCAAGTTTCCCCAAGATCCCAGCAGATCTTTTCCACCCCTTCGTGAGTGTCCACCCTATTTCAGATTTTGGCATCATGCATGAACTATAAATGTCTGGTCAGACACCTCCACTATACATGTGGTCTTGGAAATGATTGATTGCAGGCATGCACTAAACGTGTTTTATGAGGAATGTCAAGAGTTTATGTTTGCATTGCACCAGTTTTCTGAGAAATGTATTTATTTGACATTGCTCCAACCAAGAAAACTCTGTGACAGGCAGCATCTCATTTTCATGGGGGACCCAGTAAGGATAGCAGCACACAGTCAGAACAATTTTTTTCAAAGTAGCAGATAATTACAGTCATCTCTGGTGAGCTTATAACCTGACTTCAAGCTTGGGACTCTGTGTGTCATCCTCTTAAGACCTCAGGCTCACTGGCGAGCTTACAAAGGTACAAACAGATTTGAAATGCTTGCACAAAAGTAACCAGGCTATCCAAGGCCCAATGTTTTACTTTTAATCTCCAGAGCAACCTTAACAACCTCTCAAAGTTCTGGAAGTGTATTCACTCCCTATTTGGTCCAACCCAATCAACTTCTCCAGTCTTCAAACTAGATAGTTCCACCATTTCTGAACCCTTGAGATCACTGCTTCTTTTAATGTCTTCTGCCTTCTCAATGCTCCAGTTTCCCCCTCCTCTACTATCCCTTCCCTTCCCTTACCTTGTCATTCTGTCTTATCTCCTGATGCTACCTTCTCTGCTTTGTTTGCCCTAAACCCCACCATGTGTCCTGACAGGACTGACACAAAACGCCAGTGCCTCTCCACACCTGTATCCTCAATTAATGTTCCTGGTGTTTAGAAGACAGTTAAACTTCTCCACACCATGAACATGTAACCCCATAACCCCTCTGCTATTGGTAACTACCACTCCATCTCCCATACCCCAACTATAGCCAGAATTCAAGAAAATATAGTGATCTTCCAACTCTCCCCTTCCTTGACTCTTCTTCCTTTCTTAACCCTTTACAGTCTATTTCAGAAGACTCACTTCATTGTTACCTACCTCTTGAGACATATGGATGCTACCATGATGGGAATGGATCTAAGGCTAGTTACCTCAGATATGTTGGTTGATCTTGCAAAAGCTTTCCACTTTTACTCACCCCTCCTACTGGGCAAGCTCACAAAGGCTAATCTCTTTGACCTCATGGTCACCTGTTTTAGCTCCTACCTAGCAGACAGGTCCCAAGTGCTCCAAGTAGATTACTCTCTCTCCCCACTAAGTCAGTAGTCAGCTAGGACTCCACTGATCCCTATCCAGTTCTCAATTTTTTTGCGTCACCTCCCCAAATCATGCATCTCCTCCTGCATTCACATGTACCCGAAGGACACAATGCTTTATGCCCGTAGTTCTATAGCCCGGGAGTTGGCAGTGCAGTTGCACTGTGTCTTTGATTATGTCCACTGCTGACTGTGGACACAAATTCACTCGAAATGCCAGGAAGACGGCTTGTATGAGCACTGGCACCAGGCAACCCATGGCCAACACCCCATCCCACAGTCTTCAATATCCTAGATGACTTCAACCTGGAGGAAGTCTCCATCTATAAATACCTAGGAGTCTTGCTAGATTCATTTACTTATTTAAGGTTTTACAAGGAAGGGCTTACTGAGCTGTGAGACAGCTAGTTTCCAGAGGCGCCGCGGGGGAGGTGGATGTTGGGCACATGGAACAAACATACAGTAACAACAACCACAAAAACAATGAAAGCAAAAACAATAAGCTAGTGTAGCAACTGTCACTTTGACTTCTTCTGCAACATAGACACTAGCCACAAACATTTCCGCACAAAGCTCAGGCACTATATAGCCCCCTCCCCGTTCACCATGAAGTTGGTGTAAAAATGATTCTCCCGATGACAGACTTTGGCGATAAGGTTTATAGCACTGCCACCAATCCACTATGGCCAGACTGGACCCCCACTTCCATTCCTTCAGTCATCCTGAGCTGGACTGCCCCCCCCCCCAATTACCCCTCACTGTTTTCTATATTCCTCACTCTAACTTCCTCCCTTGAAAGGTAAATGCCTTTAAAAATTTATTTGTTTATATACTGAAATTGTTCTACCAGGTAAACATACAGAGATACAGGAGGAATCTCACTGACAAATGGACCGGAGGGAAGGAGGAGGGAACATGATAATGAGCAGCTTGAAGGAAGTACAAATCAACAGGAAATCAATACTATAGATGCTGTACAGAATTTAACATATTTACAATAAGAGGTACAGAGCCAGCGGGTTTTTTTCTCCGGTTTGGTCCTTTCTCACAGTGTCTCACTCTTCTCTAAATGTTGACTTGGCGCAACCTCGACTCTCTCATGAATTGTCCCCACCACTCCTCCTACTCCTCCTCCCTTAGAAACTACACAACTCTTGCGCCTTTTCTCTCCCCTGTCCCAAGATGTTAGGCAGGTCACCTCCTACTAAAAGCCTGCCTCGTCTCTAGGCTCACCTCAATCCCTCCACTCCTCCTCTCCCACCGCCCTGAAAATTCCCCTCCATGAGCACACCACTCATACCTGCCCTCGCTCTTCAACTCACCTTCTCACTTTTAACTTCCCCCATCTCCCCAACAGCCCTATCCTCCCCATTTCATTTCCCCAAGCTTTTCTCCCTCTTCCCTTTTTAGTCCCGCCTCTTGTAACCCCCTACCCCTGACTCTGGTTCCCCGAGGGTCACTGACCTCCTCCCTCAATGACTAACACCACGGGATCTTACATTAACTAGTAAACTGTTATTTAATCTGGAATGCTTAACTGCCATGTCTTTAACTCTCCCTGCACTTTTGCAGCGGGGCCATGATGGGGGGTGCAAGACATGCAGTTGCAGTAAGGCCTGCTCTGTCAGGTAGCTCACTGCCTCAGAGGTCAGCATTAAGAAAATCTTTTATTGTTGGACAAGCCTGTAATTTTCTTTCTGAACTTTGCTTACCCAATTGAAACTGGTGGCAGCAGTGAAGTCTATGTTGCAGACTACAACTCCACTGTCACAGGGTGGGGGGGGTATAGAACAAAGAAGTAAGAGAGACCGATTACTCAAAAAAAAAAAAAAAATTCTGATCTTGGTTACTGGAGTCCTCAGGAAGAGCAGGGACAAATTACATTGTTCATTTCCATGATCCTGGTGCCAGCAAGGGAGAAGGGGACAGCATGGATGAACTACAAATGTTCAGCAGGAATGATACAAAATAATCTATGCTATAAATATTTTATATGTGATAATGAGGATTTTTACCCTTATTAGCAGAGAGGTAGGGCTCCACAAAATGTTTTGCAGGAAGGTCCGTAAAGTTGTTAGCACAGCCCTGTTTTGCAGATTTGTAATAACGTACTGCATGTTGCCCTTGTATATTTATACTGGAATGCTTAATTGTACTGTTCAAATCTCCTGAATGCAATGTCGTAACTTGTAATTTCTCTAGTATTTATGTCACAACTTGTTCTCAATTCTTGTACTACTGCCTAGTGGTCTGGGTTGTTCCTGAAAACATGCAACTCAGATCCTGTGAACATACCCAGAAATCAACAAAGGAAATGAAAGGAAGACTTTGTGTGCTTTTTCAATTTGTAATTATGCATCTAGTGTATTCCTTGTTACAGTGATCCCCTGCTAAGCTGTATTCTGAAATCAGGGTACAAAAAGTTCCATAAGCTCCAACTGAAAGTAGTGGAGCTCAGTGAACTATTAAAATGAAACATGGCTGGGGTTTTGCCATAGAAATCTCCTCTCCTATGAAGTTTCCCTTTCCCCTATGTTTGACCCTACATACAGTAAGGAATCATAGATTAGCTGCAACTAAGAGTTAAGCAGGCTATATAATCAAAATACACAGGTACCACCATAGTCTGGACAATGTGGCATTGGCCACAAAATGTCAGTTCACTATTTGTTTTGTTGGTTGGAAGAAAATAATAAATACCATTTTTGAAACAAAACAAAAGGGTTTGCACTTTCTGTTCTTCTGGACACACTGCATGAGACTTTCATGATATTTAAAAACAATGTTGACAACTCATGCGTGTTTTGAAAATTTTTTTTTTTGCTAACACTGTTGACAGTGTACTGAATTCATCTAGTTCATGCACAAGCCACGCTGTCGCTGCTGCTGCTGCAGTGGCAGGAAACAGAGCATGGAGAGACAGAAAAGGTACACACCCTTTTGCTTCACATCAACCAATTGTATACATGTTTTAGAAAAATCTTTCCTTTACCCAGTGGCTAAAGAAGTGCTTGAAAATTGTACTAGAAACCTTTCCGTCACCCTGGTGGTCTGGTGGACCCCTCCCACACATAATCCTCATAGTATAGTTATTTATTCCCTGTTAGTCTAGTGGACCCCCAAGTCCTACTAGTCATTGATCACCCTGTGCCTCCAATGACAAAGAAATCATCACAGAGCCCCCACCTCTGCAGTCCCCCACCATCTGCCACACTCAAGCTCTGTATCACTAGGATAATCTACAAGACTTGCACCAAAAATCATAAGTCTGACAAAAAGTGAGCTACGCAAGCATGCAGACTGAGGTTTTTATCCCAAATAATTTTCTTTGATTCATAGCTTTTGGTTTTTAAGATTTCTTTCACCAAACGTAGGTGATAGCATGTTACCCCTACCCCTCACACCGACCACATAAGTGGTTACATATAGAGTCCTCCTGAAATGCATGCTCGAGGGGGGCAACTGAATTATGCTGTATCTGGGTGGGATTTATACGTAACCACTTATGTGGTTGTGAGGGGGTGGTAACTAGGTCATCACCCATGTCTGGTGAAAAAATAAAACTTTAAAAATAAAAAAAAGTTATGAATTAAATAACATGTTATTTGTTAAAAAAAAAACAAAGCTGGCCCGCCCGCACAGTGGCAGAGCTACCGCTTGCAACACTGACGACCCAGATTTGGGAATGAGCCCTGAGCATCAGAGGGCTGCCTGGGGGAGGCTGGATGGGAATCCCACCGACAGCTCTCTACCTCCAGGAGGGAGTCACTGGTGCTTGGCGCTTGAGTGACACCCACCATAGGCTGGGTGTACACTAGGCTGAGACCACTCTGCAAGGGAGAGGCAGCGGTGGACATCTGCGGGATGTGCGTTATTTGCTAGAAAACAGCCGCTTGCACGCATACAGTACACAACACAATGCCATTCAGAGCAAGTCACGGGTCTGCCACCTGCTGCCCCAAAACAGAAATGTCAGCAAACTCCTAGCACCACACAGACTCTGCCTTCCTACCTACAGAGAGAACGTCATCCTCCCAGGGTAAAAATTACCTGCATTGCTCGAGTCTGACAGGTAACCTTTGAGCTTCATGAGCTTTGTCATTTCCTCTCTGGAGATCTTGAGGTACTTGTCACAGTTACATAGCTGGAAAAGACAGAAAAGTAACATGATTTAGAAAACTGGGTTGAAAAAATCCTGAAACTTGATTGGCTGATAGCAGTCACATTGCATAAGTTTATCAGGCAACAGAGCCCTTAAAAAAAAAAAAAAAAAAAAAAAAAAGGTACTGTTCCTGCACGAGAACTATTTCACATATAAAACTTGTTCTTAAAATTTTTTTAAATACTTGTTTTTTTATTTTGTTATTGCAAAAGCCCATTTTCTAAGCACAGTACGATCTATCAGGGTGTGGGATGTTGGGGGGGGGGGAATAGCTGCACTTCCAAGGACTGCAAGGCCCTTCACCTATGGCATCGGGCCTCACTACACACTGGGCATGTGGGTATCCCCCAACATCCCATACACTGTTGGATCTCATTGCTTACTTAACAGATATGGTAGGCAGTCTTTAACAAGCTGATTGTCTTTTGTATCAAGCTGCTTTGTATTTATCTTCACACACTTTTATATAGGGTTTATCTTCCCTCCATGAATAGCTAACCTATCAGGCCACAACAACTAGCAACCTCACTGCCTTGACGACCATGGCTCATCAGCTCCACTGTGGCACAGTCCCCAGATGTTCTGCCAGCATTCATTTTGATGAGCATAAGGATTTGTTTCTCATGTCTTATTTCCCTCTATGTTAGCGGTGACCCCACAATGAAGCTCACATTCACAGGCAGCCCATTGTGAAGGACGTTGCAAACTACATCCATCACAGCGGGTGGCCTCAATATCCTGACAAGGAACCACTGCTATCAGCAGCACCCCCAAACATGGGCTGCCAGATGGCGAAGATCTAGGACTTGCTGATAATTCACAAACCTGGGCTACCTGCGTGGTAAAGCAGTGCACTACTGCTAGTGTAACCCCTAGATTGCGCTATCCCAGGGGCTACTACCCCTGCCTGATTTGCCACTAACAGGTTGAGGGGCCTGGATCCAATGGCGGGTGCCTCCACCCAGAGGTCAGGGTTTGCAATAGTTAAACTTACTTAGTCACAGCCCTCTGGGACACTGCAACCCCCCTTTCTTCCCACTAGTGGCCCACACAATATATCAGAATTACCTTCACAGTATACACTTACCCCAGGGCTGGTTCAGGCACTGGGACCTCCGCAAAATAAGATACAGTGCAACAATCACAGTACAATACTTTAACATAGACAAATACCTCAGGCAGTATAACTTTGCTGAAACAAGCAGCTCTGATTTATTTAGGGGAATATAACAAGGACAGGGGGAAATAAGGTTAATTAGCTTATCACTTTACTCATCTACCTATGGCTCTGTGCACAGGCCTATCCCTACCAGTTACTGTCCCTGGGTACCCAAGCCCTAGTGGCTAGTCCAAACCGTGGCAGCTGGTAGGGGCCCTTTCCCACAGAGAAAAGAAAATTAGTTTAAACAGTCAGCAGTACAGTGATTCCATTTGGATTTAATGTGGCAATTCAGGAGCCACCCTGAATTAGTACTCACGACCTCCAAACAAGATAGGGTCCTTCAACGTCAGCAGGGCTACTCTTGAGCTCTACGACTCTTCACACATTTATATGGCAAAAGAAAGTACTATACTAGGCAGGCTGCTTCTCTATCCTGATCGCAATTACTGCACAATACCCGGGAGAACACACAGCAGATTCAGTTCCTGACAGACAGAGTGCGATTCAGCAATTTCTCCAGTCTTCTACAGGGTGAGCCTGGTTTCTACTCTTCAGATACCCTTTGATTCTTTTCACAGGACAGATTCAGTCCTAACAAGCAGTTACACAAGCTGCAGACCGGAACTCAGGGCCTTACACACGTTTCCTGACTAAAACTGCACACCGAAAAAGCACAGGGCTCCTTCCTTCTTCACTTCCAGAGCTCAAACTGAAACTCCAACAGACAAAACCGAGCACTTCCTTTGAGTTCCTCCCAGTTCTTGACTGGATTGGCTGTCACTCACAATAGACTGTTCCTGTTGGTCCAAAAAGGCGCCGAAGTCTAAACTACATCTCCCAGAGTCACTGCCCATACAATCCTCTTGTGGCTGGCTCAGATTATGAGTCCAAGTTCTGATTCGTCCAAGGCACCATTTTAGAGCTAGCTTACCCCACACTGATTGGTCCAGTTCAGCAGTTCAAAACCAGAATGGGGAACTAGCAGACACAGTTCTGACTGCAAAGAAAGCAGGTTAGACAAACTGTAATTTCATTATTACTCTAAATAATTTCTGGCAAACAGTTACATCTTTCAGATAGGTTCCCTTTGCACCCTAGTGACTGCAAAATGAAGTGAATTGGCAGCAGCTCGAGTGGTACTCAAACAGAGAAGCACACAGTCCCCCCATACAAACTAATTATGTCTGCAAGCAGACAGCTCTTAAAGAGACAGTACCAGAGGCTCTAAAAACACTCACTGATAAATGGCTTAAACGCCAAACACCATTCAGGCTTGGAGCATTCAAGCAAGCTCCTGGAAGTCTTTTGGGAACCCCCATTTGCAGGGGGGTTACACCAGGCCACCAGGGTGGCCCGCCGTCACAGCCTTTTAAATAAGGAAGCAAGTGGTCGGGACACAGAGCTAGCAGCACAGTGGCAGTGTGCTGCACTGCCCACCTGTAAGTCCCTGAATCACACTGGGGCAGAGCACATTATGGAGGTGATGGCCCGGCTCTGGGGGATGACAGGCACAGGCTGCCTGGCATTTGGACACCTCCTGCTGGTCAGCTGGCAAATGCAGGAGCAGTGATGTCAAGGGAAGAAACTGTGATGGTATGATAACCGTTACATGTGATACCACAGTTATAATACCGCAGTAATCTGGAAGTAGTCACTGATGTACAGAACAGCTGTCTCCTCAAACTCTTGTGTCGGGGAGCATTGTTGCAGACGGTACAGTCTATGGTTTTCTATGGTTGATACACAAGGGGGGTGGAAAGGATGAGAAGAGACTTGGCAAGGTTGGAGGAATGGTCAAAAGTATGGCAGCTTAGATTCAATGCAAAGAAATGCAAAGTAATGCACCTGGGAAACAAAAACCCTGGGGAAGAGTACAAAATGGGGGGGGGGGTACTAACAACAACAAAAAGGGAACTGGGGGCAGTCATATCAGATGACCTAAAGGTAGGCAAGCAACTTGAGAAGGCAGTAAGAAGGGCTGAGGGGATACTGGGATGTACAGGGAGAGGCATCACTAGTAAAAAACAGGAAGTTGTTATCCCTCTGTACAGACAGTTGGTGAGACCCCATCTGGAGTACTGCGTGCAGTTCTGGAGACTCCATCTCTGCAAGGACATAGTCAGGATGGAGGCAGTACAGAGGAGGGCAACTAAAATGGTGCAGGGTCTGCAACAGAAGCCATACAAAGAGAGACTAAAGGAGCTTAATATGTATACCCTCGAGGAAATGGGGGGGGGGGGGACAGGATAGAAACATTTAAGAACCTCAAGGGAATCAACAAAGTCCAAGAGGGCAACATGTTTCAGAAAAAGAGATGTGCAAGAACAAGGGGTCACAATTTGAAGATAGATGGGTGATGGCTCAGGGGCAATGTGAGAAAGTATTTTTTCACAGAGAGGGAGGTGGATGCATGGAATGGCCTTCCTGAGGAGGTCATGGGGTCAAAAACAGTGGGGGAATTCAAGAATGCATGGGACAGACATAAAGTAATTCTAGTGGGGGGTAGGAGGAAGCAGGCTGTTGGTTAACTTGGATCTGCAGCTTATCCAATAGGTAGGGGAATGGGCAGACTGGGTGGGCCAAGCAGTCCTTATCTGCCGTCAAAGTTTATGTTTCTAAGTTACAGTCATCCTGCCAAAAAATACATGAAAATTAGTTGAAAGCCCTAAGAACCACAGTATACCACAAACCACTGTTATCGTAGTATCAAACACTGCCCACGGTATCAATACTGTGACTTCAGATATGGCGGTATACTGTGAAAGCACCATACTGTGACATCCACATCCACGAGTGGCATTGGCTGGAAAGGCAGCTACTTCCCAGCTTGACCTCCTGGCTGTGGGAAGGGTGCAGCATGCAGCCGTGGTGACTCCAATCATCATGATGGAGGGGAAAGAGAGGGGAAGGGGAGGGGAGATCAGACCCCCAGCAAAATAAATCACAGCTGGCATCAGCAGATCTCACCTATTCAGGCTCCTCCCCTTTAAAAAATGGGATGTCACCTAGTTTGTTTTCTTTCCCCATTGTGGAAGTCCTAAAAATGTCTTCCTACTTTATCTTGGAAGGTCTTTTTTCTCTTTCAGTTTAGAAGTCACCTTACATAGCAACATAGATGATGACAGCAGAAAAAGACTGACGGTCCATCCAGATTACCCTATCACACCCCAGAACCTATTGTCTCTATGAGATTTTCGCTTACACTGTTCCCCCTTTTGTTCTACATGTTTCCACTTTTCTCTTCCCGCTGAGTAGCTACTATATCCGTGACTCTATCCCAGCTGTTGTCGAAGTTGTTTATGGTTTTGGCACCCACCATCTCTGCTGGCAGACCACACCATGGCTCTATCACTCCTTCTTTAAAATCATACTTCCTCACATCCTTCTTCCCCCAATTAACCTCTACTCAAGACCCTGTATTCTAGCGTCTCTGCTCCTAGTAAAGAAGCTCCTCACAGTTCACCTCATTAATTATTTTCAGGAACTTAAAGATCTCTGTCAAATCCCACCCCCAACCGCACTCTCATCTGATGTTGAGTGAATACATGTTCAGCACCCTCAGCCGATCTGCACAGGATCAGCCCTCCAAGCCCTGAATCATCTTGGTCACCCTGCCTTTATCTTCTCTAGCTTGTCCCTGTCCTTTTTTATGTGGGAACTCCAGAACTGAACACAGAGCCCCATCTTCTTCAGCAGCCTTTAGTGCGGCACAGAGTTAAATGCTATACTGAATCACAGTAGTGTAAGTCTGCTGTGCGCCCCTAATCAACTACTCTGGTTACTCATTCACAGAATACAATCAGATTGGTCTAATAAGACCTCCTTGCCACAGACTCATGCTGCTTACTATTCTGATGTCCGTTTTTCTCCAGGCATTCCACTAGGTCCTCTCTGACTAGTGCCTCCATCAGTTTCCCTAACACTGAGCTATGACTGACAGGTCTATAGTTTCCCAGCTGCTCCATGCAGCACAAGTATGTCCACTACCCTACAGTCCTTAGGAACTTGCCTTGCTGCATAGAGCTACTGAATAGCTCCGCCAGGGGCACGGCTAACACTGATGCCATTCTCTTAGTGCTCTCAGATGCATCCCCATCTGGCCCCGGGGCCTTGTTTACCTTCAGAGCTGCTATCGCTTTTCTGGCTCTTATGCCTGTAACTTACTTGTGAAGCAAAGATAGCGAAACCCCATCCTTGGCAAGAGAGAGGGGGGAGTCTTTTTTTTTTTTTTTATTAACTTCAGTGCAGACACAATGAAACCCTAAGAACAAAAAAAAAGTGATGCGTCAGCGTATGGGCTGAACAAACGAAATAGTTAGATTATCTTCATGCTGAAAATAAATTAAAATTGACATTTTCACCATAGGTCTTCTTCAGGAATTATCAAGAAGTAAGCTTAAAATAAAGGTAAGCCTTCTATATGTACACTTACATTTTTCTTTCTAGATCATTCCTGAAGAAGACCTAATGGTCAAAATGTAGATTCTAATGGTATGCTCTATTTTCAAAGTGCATTTAAGCTACTGTAACTCTTGTTCTGCTCACAAAGAAAATCTGCACTGGACAAAATCTGGAAATGTTCCAAGCACTAACATTAAAAGCACTCGTCCAGTGCTATTCATCAAAAGGCAGCAGCAGTGCAGGCACAATATCAATTGACTGTAACCCCCGTGGTGCTACTACACCTTTAATACCCCCTTTGCATTCACACATTGGAGATGCTAGCAGACAATGATGGAGCAAAACAGCAGTGTCAGCAGCTGGACTGGGAATCACCCAGTCGTCACACAAACTGACAGAATGCGAGACTGTGCCCACGTAGGATTGACTGGGGGGAATCAAGCTTAAAATACGAAGTTTGTGTAAAGACTTTTGGGAAAGCTGCCTTTACACTACAATTCGGCAGCCATTTTCCTCACCTCTGTCTCAGAATGGCATGTCGACCAAGACAGAGGGTGACTGGCCAACCAATCAAGTTACCCTGCCTGTGAGAAAGAGCCACAAGGGTTCCTGGATTTGTGATGGCCCTAATTTATTTAGGTGCCATTGTAGCCAGCAATCATCTATCTCGAGACAGACCTCCAGGACTGCCTGCCTTGACTGACAGCTCAGCCGACCAAACAGAGCTGCTGATTCCCTAGTTAGTCTGGCTGTGTCTGCGGAACGGCCTGAAAGCTGAGCACTGCAGGCAGCTTGCACTGCCGAGACAGACCATGCATCTGTCTGAGATGGGAGTGAAGTGAGAAGCAGAGTCCCTGCTTAGAAAAGGGAGGTATTTGTGTGCTGAGTGCTGCGTGTTTGCGGAGCTGAAAGCTACAGCTTGATGAAGAATTTGGCTGTACTGCAGCCTAAGACTATGACTGAATCTGCCTGATCAGCACTGCTACCAGCTGCTGGTTATTGTCACCCCTGTGGAATGGATGCCAGGACGTGTAGGGTGGGGTGGAGTCATGGAGACTGCTGCAGGAGATGCTACCCTGTGAACCACCAACTGATGGAACCAGGAGACACCTGACTTGCTTGAAGAAACAGCAACAGTTCTGCAACACCAATGTCATCCCAGGCAGGAGTCAGAGAGGAGACACAGAGAGCAACCGCACATCAGCCAGAGTGGGATCGCTGCAAACTGCGCCATCAACCCCCCTACACAGTGAGGGAGATCCCTTGGTTGAAGAACCATATGTAAACTCAGGGATTACCCCTGCACTTAGCAATCAGTAAAATAGTTCAGAAACATTTACTGGACTTGGCCGTTCGGCCAGGAATTACAAATGCTTAATTTAGAGGTTTAAAAGCATTTAGGCTTCCAGTTTAATTTCACAAAGTGTTACTAACTTTTATTTGGGTGCACCTCTGCCAGCCAACCATGTGCAACATCGCCAAGCCAACACTGTTTCCATAGCTAGGTACCCAGTGAAGCATCTGGAGCACTCTAGGAAGACCTAAAGGTTATAACACTGTTACCAGTTGGAAGAGGGTAGCGCCCCCCAGTACAGGAGGGCTGTAGGAAAGTAAATGTATAGCCCACTGTGGTGTGAGAACGGGCACAGTTTGAGGGTTGTGTCTGGAAAGGAATATAATCACAGCCCAAAGAAACATTATTTTGGCCATGCTTGGAAGGGCATGTAAGGGCAGCTGGTTTTAAAGTGGACAGGGCCTAGAAGGGCAGTGAAGACCAGCCACATGATATACTGCACTACCTAATTGCTACTAAACCCCTTTCTCCCAATTAGAGCCTGAATGCTGCCCCTAAATAAATTACCTGTTCTGTTCTTCGAAATCACTGTCTGATTACTACTTGCTATAAGGTATAAGTGTATGCTTTGTGGGGACTGTCACTGTGGGTGATCTTGTGAGGAGGAGGGGTAAGTATTACATCCCAGGGGGGTGTACCATACACACACCAAGCCCACTTTAACCTTTCTCAGGGTGGAGGCAACACACTGTTTTCTAACTCAATTCTGGATGCAGACCCCACTTAAAAAAGGAGCTAAAAGGACCCAGGACTCTAAAACTTGTTGAGCCAACATGGCAGGGCTAGCTACCAAATCATCTATGGCAACCTGGAGACACTGTAAGGCTGGTGTGCCCTCAGACTATTAATGCACTCTGACTGGTGCCCTACCCCTGTGGAGGGCCCTTACACAACTACCCAAGTAAGTATAACTCAAATGCAGAGAAGACGGGTGCAAGAAACAGATCGTGGAGACACTGTGACAGAATGCAAGGATGTCATATAACAGCCAGCTTGCTAAAGATATATAACACCAGCATTAAGACGTCTTATTGTACTCCATGGTGTACAGTTTTACTTTAAGGGGGCAACAACAAGGCTCTGCACTGCTGCCATCAATGCATGCAATACAACACAGAATCAGCTATACTTTCATTCTCGGGAGACAAAACTAGAAGGGTTGGGCAATGAGTTGGTCTTTGCTTCACAGGGACCATACAACACTACAGGCTCTGGGGTGGTATGTGGGTGTCTGAGGGAGCAATGTATGGCAACTGAATCTACCAGTGCATGACAGAGGGGACAAATGCTGCCATGGTGTACAGAAATTCTGGTTATAGTGCCAGATGGGACAACAAAGCATGGTCATGGTGTACGCATTTTTGTTGTGCGGCTACACCCTTGATGTGGGCAACTCGAGTTTAGGAGTGAGCCTAGGTGCCTCCAAGTTTCAGGCAGCAGTATGCAGTGTAACAAGGGAGCATGACACCCTCCTTTTACCCCCACAGTGTCCCGTGTGCCAGGACAAGGAAGGTTGGAATACACGCATCCTCACTTCCTCTGCAGGGGCACCGTGGACATCAAGTGGCTGGACGTGAAAGGTGGGAGGATGGGAAAGTGCTCACCATCTCTACGATTGACTTTGTAGTGCTGATGGCTCCTGACAAAACAAGAGAAAAAAATAGAGGCTGGGGATGACATCACAACTGCTATCTGCTACCTGGGCCCACCCCTTACAACTGGAGGTCGTCTCTCCCTGTGCTGTGTGGGGAGCCCTGCTATGGGGTCTGTACTGTGAGATGAGTGGATCCTGAGAGATGGGGTGGAAGGTCTGATATGGCTCACTGAGCAAGGTGCAGAAAAATAAGAAATAAAATGCTTTATGGTGCCCTGGAGGGTTGTCAGTAACCATTTAATGTAGTGCCTGGTTACTTAACACATTGTGCTGCTAACCAGAGCGATAGAAGAGACATGAAAAGCAAGAGGGAGAGGCGAGGTGGAGAGTAACGTTAGAGATAAACTGAGCTAATAAACGGCATGGGAGCAGAATTGTACAGCGAAAGAGGAGAGGGGACGGGGAGTGAAAATGAGAGACAAATTAACCTGGTAATGGGAATTAAGGAGAAGTGACCTACAAAGCAAGATGTGAGAGTAAAATGAGAGACCAACAGAGCTAGTAACAAGGAAGAGGGGTACACAAGGGAGGAAAGTAAAATGAGAGCTAAATTGAGCAGGTAATGGGGAGAAGGTGACAGACATACAAAGCAAGAGAGAGTAAAATGAGAGAAAAACTGAACTGGCAACAGGGAAAAATGAAAGAGACATACAAAGCAAGAGAGGAGAGGTGAGAAGGAGAATAAAAGAAAAAGGTTAAGAGACGACCAGTGACAGAGACAGAGAGAGAGAGTAACTGACACCAAGGAAAAAGGCCACAGATCACAATGAGTCCCCCCAGTCCATCTCACAGACACAGACACAGTCTGTGAGATTCAGCCAGCAATAACGTGGCACCTTTTACACTAATACAGCACTTAAAGATGCAGTGACTAATCAAGAACAGAATAGGGCAGATCAGGGCAAGAGATGATGAATTCAGTGTTCCTGAATTGACAAGGCATTTGTCATGATTCTCTCATGTGAAAAGAGAGCATTCCTTACACAGTCTGAAAAAAGGTGGAGTGGTTATAACTTGAAACCAATTTCATGGGAAAATCCTTCAGCCCTAATGACGGTGACACAGCTTACAAGAGCCTTGTGGTTCCTATGGGAAAATATTCAATAGGGAGTGTATGGATGAAGGAGGGGCACGTGGGATTCCTGTGTCACATGACCATAGCTCCCTGGCCAATGTGGTCCAACTGATTTGATTTAAACTGTGGCAGCAAAAAACATTTGTCAGGTGAAACCATCGTGTGTGTGTGTGTGTGTGTGTGCTGGAGGGGGGAGAGATTTTCAGACAGACAATGTTTCCATTTATGTATCAGAAACAGACTGTAAATCAGTGCTGTCAGAAACCTCCACAGAAATCAACATGTCGACTTACAGAACACCACAAAACGCAGGCAGCACAATTTCAGTGACTGCACTAATTCAGTAAGCCCAGCCTTCAACTGACCTGTTCAACTGCCTCTGACTTTACCAGGGCCCACTCCTATCACGGACTCCTCTGCACTCTCAGGGCCCACAACTGTCACTGATACCTGCACACTCAGAACCCACAACTATTACTTATACCTGTGCACTGCCGGAGCCTACACCTGTCACTGACACCTATAATACCTTCTGTCATGCAGATCAGGGATACTGGCCCTCAAAATTTGATAAAAGCAGTCAAATGCAGGACAGGTAATACAAATCTTGGGCATGCAAGCTTAAAGCCCTGAATATTTTTTTTTCTTCATATTTATAAAGTTAGCTGTTACTATCTGCATCAATTAATACAAATTCTGCTTTAAAGTCTCACTGTATAACATGGGACTCCACTTTGTGTGGGACAGACTTTCTGAGAGGCACAATGAGGGATGCACCTTGTAGTGCATACTGCTGTGACTAAGTAATCCCCCTTCTCCCTTTGGGACTACTCACGCCTGATAGCCGATCCTATCCACTAAGGTCAAATGTTCCTGATTCCGTAACCATACCCAAAGCCAAGAAAAAATTAGGAGAAATGTTCTTCTCCTACTCTGCCTCCAAGTTTTGTCCAAACGATCAAGGTCAGTCAGTGTCCCTCCAGCCAAGCCTTTAAAAGAGAGTACCGCACCCTTCTAAACCAGATTTCTGTATGTATTTGCCCTTGTCTATTAGGCTGAACAACAAACCAGTGAATGTAACCTATCCCTGTATTTACATATTGCTCTGTTTTGCACAGTGCCCTTTATACAGTGTATCTTCTGTATTGTTTCCCTTGTTCTATTTATTTCTCTGTATTACTGCTTGGCAACATGTATTGAGCCCTGTTTTTTGTTATTTGTATACTTTTGTGATGACCTCCTATGCACTATGCTATAATCTCCTTGGCTGTGCCTGAACACAGGCAAATGTTTTGTCTAGTGCACCTATCTAGTAAATAAAAACGAAATAAATAAATATGGACACATGCACACTCCCACAGCCTACACCTGCTGCTAATACTAGTGCACTCCTTGGGTTCAGCTCTGGCATGGACACCTGCACACTCCAAGGGTTCACACCTGTCACTGACACCTGCACACTTGTAAAACTCACACCTGTCAATGACACCAGTGCACTCCCAGGCCCACTCCTCATGCTGATAAATGTACACTCCTAAGGTCCACACCTGTCCCTAACAGCTGAATATTCCCAGGACCCAAACCTGCAGCTGACATCTACAGTTACCTGCGCACTTTCATGGCTCACACATGTTTCTGACACCTGCACACTTGCAGAGTCCACACCTGTCACAGACACCTGCACACTCCTGGGCCTACACCAGTCATCAACATCTACACACTTCCGAGGCCCACACCTGTCCCTAATATCTGCACACTCCTGGATCCACACCTGTTGTGGATACCTGCACATTTTTAGCCCGCACCTGTACTGACAACTGCACACTACCAGGGCCCACATCTGTAAATTACACCTGAAAACTAATAGGGCATATACCTGTCATTAAAACCTATGCACTGTTGGGGCCCACACCTGTTGTTAACAACTGCACACTCTCAGGGTCCACACCTGCTGCTGACACCTGCACACTCCCAAGGCCCACAAATGCCACTGACACCTGTAAAATCCCACAGCCCAAGGCCTGTACCTGCAGCTGAAACCTCGGCACTTCCAGGAGCCACACCTGTCACTGACTGATGCACATTCACACACACCTGCTGCTGATAGGTGCACACACCTATGGCCCAAAAGTGGAAGTGACAGTTGTACACTCCCGGGGCACTCTACTGGCTATCAGTATTGCATTTCATCTCACAATATAACTCGGCAGCTAAAAATACAACATGAAAAGAAAGTCCATTTATAGTGATTAGAACAACATTAACAAAGAGAGACAGCATGGGGGGGGAGAGCAATATACAGTGTTTTCAAGTGTGGTTCAAATTACAAACTGTGTGAACTTATTTATAATTACTGGTAACCACATTTATCAACCTGATTATGGTGACTGTCATATGCAGTAATAACCCAAACTCCGGTTATTACAGTGCTCTGCAAGCAACTTTCACCTTCCTGAATGGGTAGCGTGACTGAGCGGTGTTCGGGCTCATACATACTATGCCACAAAACTGATGAAACCAGTAATCTGTACCTTAAAAATATGCCAGCAGCATTTGCTGATCTTAGTTTATCTTCTGTGTTGAAAAAGAAGCCTCTGAGTGTTAAACACGGGACGTGAGTGACTCGGCGGCTTCAGAAGACTGCACATAAGCGAGGCGCTGACGCTTGCATGCAGTCTTCTGAAGCCACCGAGTTACTCACTCTCCACACTAAACACTTGACAGCTGGCCGAGCTGCTCCCATGGCGTGGAGGGCTGGGGCATGGAGCAGCTCGGCCAGCCCCTGATATCCTGCTGCCCTTGTCCTGTGGCAGCACCATGAACAGCGACCAGGGGAGTGCATATAGCTAGCACTATAAATCTCTGCCCGCTGCCCACGATAGCTCTATAGGGACTAGCGCTCTCCTGACTGGCGCTATTCCTATAGCACTAATGTAACCTGGTACCATCTGTCCTGACTTGGACCTACTGGCCCTTTATCTGGGGAGTAAATGACTGGATGGCAAGAAAGACTGCCCTTAGTTCCAGGAGACTTCTAAGCTCCCTTGACTCCCAAGGAGACACCACTCCACTTACTGTTAGGTCATCCAGGAGGGCTCCCCGTCCCAGAAGGAAGGCGTCTGTTGTCAAGACAACTGTTGGAGCCTGTTGCTGAAAGGGCACCCCTCTTTGAGGTTGTCCCTTTCCTTCCACCAGTCCAACGCTTGTAACAGACTTTTTGTCACAGGTACCAGCCTTAACAGAGGGTGTCCCTTCTAGGACCAATGGGCCTTTAAGTGATATGGAATGTCCCTCATTTGAAATCTGGTCCCCAGTACCACAGCTGTGGTGGAAGCCATATGCCCCAGAAGTTGAAGGAAGTGCCTTGCTGGCCTGGGCTGGCCCAGGACGAAAGAGCTTGCCAGATCCAGAAGGCTTTCAATTATTTTTTGAGGCAGAAATGCCTTGCCCTGGAGGGCATACAGTGCTCTTCCTATGAACTCCAGTACCTGCACTGGGTCTGTCTGGGTCTTTTGTACATTTATGAGAAATCCCAACATCTCAAAGGTGCTCTGAGTTAACTGGAGAGAGTCCTTGACTTGTTGATGTGATTTTCCTACAACTGGCCAGTCGTTCAGATAAGGAAAAACCATCACACTTGTCTTCTGAGATGAGCTGCCAGCACAGCCAGGCACTTTGTGAACCACTCTAAGAGCGGATTACAGACCGAAGGGAAGCACTGTGAACTGGTAGTGACCAGAAGGCAGCCTGAACCATAGGTATTTTCTGTGACTAGACCTGATTGGGATGTGAAAATATGCATCTTTCAGGTCTAGAGATCCCAGTCAGTCTCCCTGCTGTAGGGATAGTATCACTGTGGACAGAGTGACCACCCTGAATTTGTCCTTTTTTCAGGTGTTTCTTAAAAATCTGTGGTCCAGAATGGGTCGCTACTCCCCATTTTCTTGTGTGTGAGAAAGTACCTTGAGTAAAGGCCTTTTCCCCACTGGGAAGGAGGAACTCCTTTTGCTGTGTGTGCCAGCAGCAGCGTCTTGACCGCCAACTCTAGCAGAACCCTTTCTGCTGGCATAGGAGGGTGGAAATGTTTGTGAATCTGTAGCCTGGGGAAGCTTTTGAATGGCAGAGTGAAGCCTTGGCCCACTGCTTCCAGACCCCACTTGTCTGTAGTGATGTTTTTCCACTCCTTGAAGAAATGAACCAGCCTTCCTTCCACTGGCAATGGGTGGATGACCTGGACAAACACATCAGGAATTCTGTCTGGGCTGAACCGTAGAGGTCAAAGCCTGGTCATCTCTTCTGGAAGCTTTTCTGCCCCTGCTCCTAAAGTAACCTCTCATCTGAGAATAGTCATAGGGCATGGGCATAGTATAGAAAGGATATGGGTAGTAACCCCTATCCCTACCTCCCTTCCCCAGGGCCTGTGGGGTGTAGAGGCCTTTTCCTTTTCAGCATTGTTTTTGTAAGTGGTTTTGAACTCCTCTGCCTTTTTCATATATACCTCTGTCTTGTCATCAAAGAGGTAAATGTTCTCACATGGGAAATCCGTGGCTTTTGCCTGGGTGTCCTGGGACAAATTAGTTGCCCGTAACCAGACAAATCCCCTTAGGGAGACAGCCTGGGCCATTACCCTGGAAGCAGTGTCATTAGCATCCAAACCAAATACTTGGTGGCATCAGTGGCAGTCCTGGCAGTATCTGCCAGATCTTGTGCCCGGTCCCCATGGACCTCATCGCTCAGTGCCAGTACAGCATTCCAGAGGGCTTTCTGGTACCGAGTGGTGTAAGCCACGTAGACCGCCTACCCCGGGGTAGGGATGCAGAGGTGTACACTTTCTTCCCTATGTTGTCCAGCTTCCTGGAGTCCTTGTCTAGGGGCTGGAAGGAGAGGGGAACCTTGGCTTTGTCACATGTAGCTGCCTGGACTACACCTTTGTGGTCTGGGTGTGAGTAGAGGTACTCAGCATCATGTTTACCCAGCTGGTGATACTTTTTTTTTTTTAACTCTATTTATGTATCCCGTGGCCCGGGCATCCTTCTGGGGTACTCTCGCGGCACAGGCTTCTACTCCCCGCCTAAACTCCCACTACTGGCTTCCTCCCCCGAAATACCCCAGGCAGGTCCAGCCCCCAGGATCACCCGCCGGGGGAAGGCCTGCCATCCAGTGGCAGCCTTTCTGAAATTAGAGGGGGCTACCTGGGCGTCGGTTCAGCCACGGGAGTCCCCTGGTGCACTGGGCCGTTAGTGGGATGTGGGCCTGCCCATGGAGCCCCCTTCATCTCCACGGTGCTGCAGAGGAATTTTTTCCTTCTCTGTGTGTTTTTCCCCTCATGGAGTGCAGCATGCAATGACGCCTGCGTATGGGTGCCCTGCTAGCGTCTGCCGCACTCCACCCCTTGCGTCGGCTGGTGTACCTGCAGTACCCCTGATCTCCATCAGGGTCATCAGGACACTGAGCATCCCTGGATCCCTCCCCAGGGTGAGGAGAGCTGTCCTCTGGATGCTCCATCCTCTCCCTCCACTGCCGACCCCTGGCTACCAGAGTCCGTCACCGAACCCAGGTTGCTGGTGTGGCACGAGATGTGGCATCATGCAACTCAACCCTCAGCGCCACCAGGCCGACTTTGGTGGTACTTCTTGATTTTCTTTTCAATCCCTGGTGTAGAAGTAGGGGTTTTCAGGTTGCTCTCCTAAAAGATTTGTGCACAGGCAAAAAAAAACTCTTAGAAGGGGTTAACCCCATCTTGTCCAGGTAATCAGCCTCCTCCTCCTCCTCCTCCCTAGATTCCTGAGTGGAAAGGACAAGAGTATTGACCATTTGCTTCACAAAGGCACAGTGTGAGAAAAAATCCTCTGGATTCCGGGGATTGGAACCAAACTCCATGTTGGAAGAACCATCTAGCTCAACTGGTTCCACATCCTCTTCCTGTTCTTCATAATAAAACTCATCCCCATGGTCCCCGGGAGGGGGGAGGGGGCACCGATAACTCCATAAGGTTTCCAAGGTTTGGAATGCCTGGAAAAATTGCCATGCTTTATTCATGTCCTCTTGAGAGGGCATTTTTGTCTTGTCCACTGACAGCTCCTTTGCGTCTTCAGCAGGAGGGGCAGAGACATGTTTTCCTTTTTTTTTTCTTTTAGCAGGAACCGAGTCTGGAGCCTGCTCAGATGGCCTTTTTTGTTTTTGTTTTGACTGCTTGATCTTCCCTTTTTCAGGAACCCCAGATTCAAGGGATTCTTTAGTGGGTCATTCTCAAGGTTTACTGTGGGAGGAATGACCCTCTTCTGAGTGCTTTAGTGACAAATAGGCTGACTGAGAAGCCATAATGTCCTGCAGCTTTCTGTCCCTCTTCTTAAGAGTTCTGGGGCAAAACTTGCTGCAGAATTCACAATCAGTAAAAATATGTGCAGAAGCAAGATACCTGAGACAAAGCTCATGGCCGTCTGCCTTGGCCAATAGGTTGAAGCACTTTGTATAAGTCTTAAAGTCTGTAGGTCCGGTTTTCTTTTTAGGTCTATATGACATGCCAATTTGTCATACAAACAGATAAAGCCTAATCCCAGCATGGAAAAGAAAATGTGGTCCAGTCCAACTGCAATTAAAAAAGTCCTTTTCCTTTTTTTTTCTCTTCGAAAAACGAGGCAGAAAAAAATCTCAGTTCCCAAACTGTGGAATCGAGATGTAAACCAGACAAAACCCACAAAAAGTAATATGTGAGAGCTATATTAAGTTTAAAGGTAAATAATATAAGGCGGTTTTGAAGAAACCGCTACAACAGGGCGATGAGTTTCTCCGGTTTCAGGGACCGCTGAGAAACCGGAAATTTCACGCAAATGTGAAAAAAACACACAAAAATACTCTAAAGAGGCAGAGAAATGAAGTTTAGAATAGAAACATTCTTATTGTAAAACAAATAAATTCTTCAAGGAAAGTTCAAGGAAAGAGAAGAGCTCTTCGGGGAAACGTGACAGTTTAGGCGGAAAGAGGATCTGACGTTAGGCTGCAGAACGCAGCACCATCTCGAGGCAGACGTTTGAATAGCATTCCAAATTCCATAATTTGCATATTATTTCATGCACTCTGGGGCACTTCAACCTGTCAGGCTGAACCATTACTAAGCATAATGAGGGATTCCTGGGGTTTGAAGAGGTCCTGGATAAGGGACTCGGGAGAGGGGATGGGGGTGGAGGCTAGACTTCATTTGTCCAGTCTGTGATGCCCTTGACACATCTTCTGCCCTCCTCAACAGTGAGCATATGATGCACAAGGGCACCTGGACTGTGGGTTTTACAGCTGACTTACACACAAGGCAAAACTCATTGATTTCACTAATTCTATTCAATAAATTATATCACAGACATCTACTTCCAGCTGCATTTTGTGCCTTGAGAGTTTTCCTGTGAGCCTGGAAAGGAGTGCTGGTCTTTCTGGTTTTCTACTTAAGCATTTGGGGAGTGCTTCTCCCACCTGCAGCCCCCGGATTTTGCACCAGTGAGTGCACAGATTCCTGGATGCTTCATGATGCACAAGGTGATGGCACATCTGACTCACGAGAGTCTGCTTGCTCCTCCTCCTTAAACGTGTTTGTTCATTCCAGTTGCACTGCCACCTGCGGTCAATATTTAATGCCTCAATGATAAAAAGATCATGTCCCCAAAGAATGGAGGATATAACAAATGGTATTCCCATACCAAAGGTGAAATCTCCTGTGAATATTAGTAAAGGTTTTATGTGATAAGAGCGAGTCTATAAGACTGCTGATCAAATAACGTGAGTCGACAACCGCCCAATGTCGAAAGGGAGAACCACACAGCACTAACCATCGCAAACAGCAACGGTCGCTTATTTAACAAGAAAAACAAAAGAAACACAAGTTTCTTATGCAGGGGCAAGCCCCCCACACCCCTCAAAATAAAGACTGTCAACTTCAGGGGGAGCAGACATAGAAGAAAATAGCAACTCCCCCAGGAAGCAGAATAGCGTCCTGCATCGGGATCTGAACCCGGGACAACAGGCTCCGGGGCAGTGGCTCAAGCCACTACACCACATGGCCAGCTTGGCCAAATTGATCTATTTATCTCCTTTCTCATAAATGTAGCTCGTATCCCTTAGTACTGCACTCGCTATAATCATTCAGTGCTCTTTTTCTCCACTCGCTCAACAGGTGAGTGGTATTATTACTGAGTCACTCATTTTGAGCCATTCAATAACACTTGCCCATATAGGGTATTACATTAATAAAGACCTAAGGCCAATTCCTCTAACACCAACAATATCGAAGGTGTATGAAGGATTTATCTATCAGTAGATCTTTGATCACTTTAAGTTACTTTTCGATAAATATTAATTTGGGCCAATATCTGGATCCCATACCATAAAATCTACTGTAAAAAGTATACATCAATAGTATAAGATCATAGGCGAGAAAGCTGGTTGTAAAGATATATTAATTATGAAATTTACTCTGTAATAATAAACCTGTGGCATGCCAGAGTGTAACTGTCTTGACCTTCTGTTCTCAAGTCCCCATGGAACCCTCTTAGAAACTAATTGTTACACATAAATAAGACTATTTTGATGTGTGCAAGTCCTAAATAAACAAAGATGATTTCTCTAAGGCCCTTGACCTTATCAATCCTGATATATTCACTCGGGAAGATGATCAACTAGGGTTTTGAGGCCTCAGTTAGGTGGAGCTCCCAATTTTTAGATTGGAGAACTGAGAGAGTCAAAACTGTATCCAACTCTAGTCTGGGGGGGGGAGGGGACAGCCAGAGATCAGGAAGGGTCTGCATTGACAGTATAGGCAGAGACAAACTGGGCAGACTGGAAGGGTCTAGCAGTCATTATCTGCTGACAAATTCTATGTTTCTGTGTAACCGTAAAAGGTGAAGTTTCTCAGGGAACACGGCTGGGACCCATGTGCATTTTAATTAAGGATCTAGCTTGTGTGTGTGTGTGTGTGTGTGTGTGGGGCTATGAAATATGTAGCCCGCACAAAGATTTCTGATCGCATCAAAGAAGGGCGATTCCATTATCAAAAGATTGGTGAGTGTTTCTTTGTTATGAACTAAAATCTCACACAACCCAAAATGGAGTGCCCACGTAGACAATTTGATGGCCTGAGTTCAAAGTACAGTATATGTATTAGATGATCCTTGCACTAAAAAGAACTGGTGCAGCCCAAGGTGATGGGTTATGATTCTGTGACAAAATCTATCTCAGAATACAGATACACTATATGACATTCATCTGTTACCCAACAAGAATGTATGAAACTTGAAAATGTCCAAATGAGGGCCATTAAGACTATTTTGGGGGTATGAAGCTGATATTCTTAAAGAGACAGGGATAGGCACCAGGAGCCACTGGATCACATATGCATGAATTTAAAATGGAAATTACGTACCTGCCATAATTCTTGATCTTCTTGGACGAAGTCTCCACCACTCATTCACACTAATAGGAGTTCTCTGGAGGTGCTAGGTCGCAGCAGGAGCAAACTTTTTCAAGAGGGTAAGCGCCCAAGATGGAGCTGCGAGGAGCTGTACTGCGAGTCTCGTCTCATGTGGTAATGGCTATCTCGGTGTCAACCGTCCAACCGCCTCAGTACCTTTTTTTCGAGGAGGCGCAGCGTAACTAATCTAGAAGGATTAAACTAAAAACCGGACATAAGATAGTCCAAATGACCCGTGTAAGAAGGGTCAACAATAAAGTCTTCACAGCTCAGTCATTGAGGGAGTGAAGACCAGAAACAGGGAGTGAGCTCGGGGGATGGTGGGTGGGCGTGTGAATGAGTGGTGGAGACTTCATCCAAGAAGATCAAGAATTACGGTAGGTACGTAATTTCCATATCTTCCTGGACATAAAGTCTACACCACTCATTCACACTAATGGGGCAGCATCGAGCTAAATAATCCCCCTGAGATGGGTGGCAGGAGATAAGGAGCTCACATACTCAGGACAGAAGTCCATTAAGAATGATCCTGTCAAACGACAGATACCATCTGGCATGGACATCCAAGGCGTAGTGCTTAACGAAAGTATGCACTGAGCTCCAAGTGGCCGCATTGCAAATATCTGCGATGGGCACATTGCAGATTTCTGCCAGAGATGCCGCGACTGCTCTGGTAGAGTGAGCGTACACTCTGCCTTCCAGCGTGACCTGTGCCATAGAATAGCAGTGGCGAAGGCAAGCCACCAGCCAAGCTGAAATATTACTGATAGCGACAGGTTGACCCAGCCGGGTCTCGCTGAAGGAAACAAATAGTTGTTGAGCCTTGCAAATTTCTTCTGTTCTATCTAGATAGAACCACAATGCTCTCTTAACATCCAGTGAATGCAGGGTATGCACCCCTTCATTCTGGAAGTTCACGAAGTAGGTAGGAAGGACCAAAGGTTGGTTTAGATGGAATTCTGAGACAACCTTAGGCTGAGTCCTAAAAACTACTTTGTCCTTGTGAAATACCCGCGAGGGGGTCTGTGACCAGTGCATGTATTTCAGAAACTCTACGGGCCAAAGTAATGGCCTCCAGGAAGGCCATTTTCCAAGTGAGGAACTTCAAGTCGTAAGTAGCTAGAGACTCGAAAGGTTTATGGGTGAGCATGTCTAGCACAAGGTTAATGTCCCAGGCTATGACAGAACATCTGATAGGAGGTCTAGTATGCAGAATACCTCTAAGAAACCTCTTAACCACAGGCAACTGAGCCAGTGCCATGGAAAGTACCGGCTCATGATATGCTGAAATGGCGCAAAGATGAACTTTGACTGTGGAGTATTGCAGACCTGTATTTGAGAGGTCTGAAAGATACTCTTAGACTTTATTCGGTGGGCAGGAAAAAGGGTTTCAAGAGGATTTTGCACACCAGATAGAGAAACGCTTCCATTTGGCTGTGTAGGTTTTTCAAGTGGCCGGCTTACGCGCAGCCAAAAGAATATCTGAAACTGTACAAGAAACACTGAACCTATTCACCTCTGTCTCTTCAGGATAAAGCATGACGGTGAAGCAACCTCAGGTTGGGATGGACTACTGGACCCTGGGTCAGAAGGTTCATCTGAAGGGGAAGCGTCTTTGGGGTGTGGGTTCCAATAGACTGTTGAGCAGCGGAAACCATATTTGCCGAGGCCAGAAGGGGGCAATGAGAATCATTCTGCCTCCTTGAGACTCCAATTTGAGAAGTACCCTCTGAGTTAGGAGGACGGGCGGAAAAGCGTATAGAAAGCATCTTGTCCACCGCAGTCTGAACGCATCCTGACAAAAAATGCCAGGTCCTGGATTTCTGGAGCAGAAGAGAGGCAGTTTTGCGTTGAGTGGGGACGCAAAAAGGTCCAGGTCTGGAGTTCCCCACTCTTTGAAGAGTGACTGAACGACGGTTGAGTCGAGAGACCACTGGTGAGGATCCGTCTCTGTTCTGCTGAGATGGTCTGCCAGCTCGTTTTGCACTCCTGGCAGGTAAACCGCCTGAATCAAAACCTTGTGTTCCAGGCACCACTCCCACACTCTCATTGCGTTCCTGCATAGTGGATAAGAGTGTGCGTCACCCTGTTTGTTGATGTACTACATCACTGCTTTGTTGTCCATTTGAAGGAGAATGTTCTTGTGACAGAGTATGTCCTTCAAGGCTCGGACTGCATAGAGGATGACTCTTATTTCCAGGACGTTTATGTGGAGTTGGGACTCATCCTGAGTCCACGTACCCTGGGTGTGGAGATCCTGACAGTGGGCTCCCCAACCTATCAGGGACGCATCCATGGTAATTGAGATCTGATGATCCAGAGGGGCAAAGGGATATCATTCCAGAAGATTGTCCTCCTGAGACCACCAGGAGAGCGACCTCTTCAGAGGTTCCATCACCTTGATGAGAAAGGACTGAGGGTGAGTGGTTGGGGACCACTGAGTACTGAGCATCCATTGGGAGGTTCTCATGTGGAGACGAGCTAAGGGTACAGTGAACACCTAGAATTCCATGAGGCCCAGCATCCGTTACATTGAGATAGCTCGAACCGAGCTACGTTCTCTGATGTATCATGCCATCTGTAAGATATCACTTCTTCTGTCCTCTTGAAGAAAAGCCTTCACACAGGAGGTGTCCAGAAGAGTTCCTATGAAGAGGAGGAGCTTCTGGGAGGGCTGCAACTGTGACTTGTTGAGATTAAGCAGGACTCCCATGGACATGAGGAAGTCTGAGGATGTGGCCACTGCCCCCAGAGTCTCTTGCCTGGAGGGACTTGTTAGGGGCCAGTCGTCCAGATATGGAAACACTTGTATTCTGATTTTCCTGAGATACATCGCGAGAACTGCACAACACTTTGTAAAAACCCGAGGCACCAAGGATAGCCCAAAGGGCAGGACTCTGAACTGATAATGTTGACCCAATGCCATGAACCTTAGGTATTTGTGGTGGTTTGGGTGTATGAGAATATGTTGGTAGGCATCCTGCATGTCCAGGGAAGCTAGCCAATCATGTTGATGAAGCAAAGGTAGCAGGGTACCTAGTGATATCATCTTGAATTTCTCCTTGTGAATAACTAGTTTAGTTTTCTGAATCCAAAATGGGGCACATGCCCGCCAGTTTTCTTTGGAACCAGAAAGTAATGGGAGTAGAAACCTGTTTTTTGTTGATCCAGCGGAACTATTTCTACTGCCCTGTTTTTCAGAAGGCCTTGTACCTCGGAAGCAAGAAGGTCTGACTATACTGCCAACAGCCTGGGCTGTTGTTTGGGAGGATGATCCGGAGGAGTTTCTGAAAGATTGAGAGAGTACCCCTCGCAGATTATCCAGAGGACCCATTTGCCTGATGTTATAGATTTCCACTGATTGTAGAACTGAGTCAGATGTCCTCCCACCGCTGAGGAGGAGTCCCCCTCGGACAGCTGAGGTGGGACGTGGGCCAGAAACTCAGATGGTGGCACTGGGTGCTTTGGGGCCTTGTGCCTTCTGCTGCACTTTATTTTGTGGCTAAGGGTTGTGGTTTTTGTTAAAACCTCCCCTGCCTTTGCCCCGAAAGGACTGACGGTTGTGAAACTGATGCTTGTTCACACCTTCTTTGGAGGGAATGTGTGTAGGTCTAGCCGTCTTAATGGCAGACCTAGTCTTCTGCGTGGCCTCCAGCGCTTGCTCACCTGAAGCCCGAACAGATACATACCGTCAAAGGGCAAGGCCATAACTTGCTGCTGGGCATCGTTCGTGAAGGTCGAAGTATGTAGCCAAGAGTGGCGGTGGGTGCAGATGCCAGCCACCCTCGGTATCGAAGGCATCCATTGCAGCTTTAACCTGTTGGCTACTGGATTCGATACCCTAGTTATGGTGTGAAGCAACTCTGAGCTAGCTTCCAATTTGGACAGGGCTTCCACCATTTCTTTGAGGGAATGCCAAAGTACATACTCATATTGAGAAAAATAGCTCTGGTAGCTGGCAATGCGCATCCCCAGGGTTGAGGCAGCAAAGACTCTCTTACCTAAGGTGTCTATCTTACGAGATTCTTTGTTTATTGTTCAGGACGTAGATCCTAGAGGAAGGATGGCCTTATCATTCTCTGCCAAGATCACAATGGCAGCAACAAAGGCTTGTGAGGCCAAAATAGGACAATCCTTGGGAGAAACATATTTCCTATCAGTGGACTTAGCCACGGAAGGAATGTGAGCCGGATTCTTCAATGCCATCTGTGAGAGGGTCTCGAAAGAGGGCTGTACCGGAGGGGTTAAATCCATAGGGATCTCCGGGACATTAAGATATTGGAGTAGCAGAAGCTTCCCAGGATCAATTTCTGAAGTTTGGAGAGAAAGAGTAGTGTTTAACTTTTTGAGCAGAGACTTAAAGGAGAGGTCTTCCACCACAGGCTCCGCAGAAGGATTCATCCCTGCTCTGAGGGCAGTATCATCAGCATCATCACTCAGGTGAAGATCTGAGTCAGGCACCAAATCATCCCCTGACAGTCCAGGGGGGACTGCATAGACAGGAAAGAAGTGAAAATCAGGAGGAAGAACAGAAGAAGAAAGAATCGGAGTCAAAAAACCCCGAAGACCGGTCGGCGCCGCACCAGCTCCCAGCGCCGAGAACAAGGAGACAGGTGCCTGCTAAAGTGTCGCTGACAGCCCACATGGTGCCGACAGTGCACATGGCACCGACAGTGCCCCTGGCGCTGCGCACGGCACTGACAGAGCCCTGACGCCATGCACGGTGCCGACAGGGCCCGCAGCACTGCACACGGCGCCGAATGAGCCCACGGCACCACAGATGGTGCCGAGAGTGTCCCAGAGGTCAGAAAACTGTAATTGTAGGTAAAAGAGGGAAAAATGGCAGGAGATAGAGGCATCGGTGTGGACCCCTGCGCCGCAGTCATGTGAGGGGGATAAACACCGGAGAGCGGATTCGACGGCACCGAAGAAGGTGCCGCACGACTAGGAAGGCCCAACCTCCCTACCCGTCCCTCTGGAGCCGAATGGCCCGAAAGCCCTGGCATCGGAGTGACCGGCTCGGGCAACTGAACCAACCTCTGACCCACTGCTCCATAAGAGCAGCCCACTGGTGAAACTGCTCATCAGAAGCTCCTTGGAAAGGCGGAGAGGGACTCTGATTCCGAAGAGGTCGGCCATCGGAGATAGAAACTGGTGACTCTGATAGAGGTGGAGATCGGTGCCTGTCCCCAACAACTGACCGTCTACTTCGCAGACATACCAGAGGTTGACCTCGAGTGATGCCTTTTCCTCTTTGACCTATGTGTCAAAGAGGAACTCGAGGCCGAATGGCGCAGGGAATGGGACAGTTTCCTTTTATGCTTTCAGGGGTACTGCCCATCCCCCTGAGCACTGGACTGTCCTTTGTCAGATCCCCCTCTGGGGAGGGCGGCACACTGGACCCGGCCCGGCTGACTGAACAGCTTTCATACGAAGTCTCCCTACCTGCTCATGGTCGACTCTGTCAGTGGAGGGCTGAAGACTTCTCGATGTACAATTTAAATATATAATATATAATCAGTACTGATTCGAAATAAAACTACAAAACAATAAACGGAACTATTGCTGCTAGTGAAGTTTAACTCCCAGCGGGTGAGCGATGTTGTCACTGAAGCGCACTCGACGGCGGGAAAAAAAGGAACTGAGGCGGTTGGAGGGTCGACGTCGAGATAGTCATTACTGCATGAGACGAGACTATTGGTGCCACTCCTCGCAGCTCCATCTCAGGCGCCGACCCTCTTGAAAAAGTTTGTTCCCACTGGGTCCTAGCGCCTCTGGTGAACTCCCATTAGTGTGAATGAGTGGTGGAGACTTTATTGTCCAGGAAAATCAAGCAGTTCTTTATGGAGACTAAAAACTCAAATCATGAATTAAATAATTTACTGATTGTGAAACTTGAAGGTGCAATGTGTCCCTATGTAATGCCCCAAAGTATGGGGGCACTACAGAAATAGGGTGCTACTGTGGGAAAATGTGCCCTGGGGTGCCCCGGTGACAGTATAGGCTTAGAGAGAGCAGAAAAAGGGGCTCCTGTGTGTGTTTTTCCTCCCCACACTATGGCCAGACAGGGCCAAGAAGTAAAGAAAAAAAAGTTTTCTCTCTGCTGCCTGCTCTGCTCTATTCTGTCCCCCACTCCCCTTGAGCAGGCAGCAAGAGAGTGGTCACCCATGCGCTGGGACTGCTGTCCCTGGCTGACATGTGGTGCCCATTTCAAATTTCTGCTGTTGATCCTAGGCACGCGTTCAGGGTTCTAGAACTAGAACCCCGAGCACTATAAAAGGGAGAGCTGTTTTTCCTGTGGGTTGTTCATGCTGGGCTGTGGCGGTGATAGGCCCTAAAGAGTGTGGCCGGGGATCCTGGGCTTACCTGTGGTGTTGAAGCCGGTCCAGTTGACTCTGTGGTGGTGCCTATCCTCCAGCCAGCGAACACAGAAGACTGCTGCTCTGGTGTGTGACCCGATTAACCTGCGGTCGAGTCCGCCGGTCACCCTGAAGAAAAAAAGTCGAAACTCCTCTGGTTTCCCCGATGCTCCGGTGTGGGCTGTAAATGCCCTGTTTTTTTTTTACTGCCACAAGTATTCGATCCCTCATTGGCAGCAGAGAAGAGCTGCAGCTCATCGATGAAGAAGCCGTCAGCCCTCCGAGGCTCCCTGCCATTCCGCCACACTGCCTGTTCTCTCTTGGCGGTCCCTCCCTCTGCCAGTGATAACCTCCCTCCTCCCAGCATCTGCTACACCCCGAGCTGGGGCGGTGAGTCGGCAGCCACACCACCCGATAGGTGCAGACTGCCTGATGTTATTTTAAATAAAAAAAGTTAATTGTTTCAAAGCGCTCTGGGCACTTCAGAGAGATGGCCGAGAGCCGAGAGGGGTGGGTTAGGGCCCTGCATTCGAATAATTATTCGGGCAAGCAACACTCACTGGGAGTGGCCTGCCTAAAGGCCTAGTGGGGAGGGGATTGACTATTCATGAGGGGGTGACGCTGAGGTGGGCCAGGGGAACAGACTGACAGAAAGGCATGGTCAGGCCTAGACAATTAAAGGGGCACTGACAAGCCTGAAGAATCCAAAAGGGCAGCAAAGGCCCTACAGAATAAAAGGGATCCAGTCAGTAGGCTCATGTAGTGGTAAGGGTGTCAAAGACCCTACAAATTGGAAGGGGCCTAGCAAAAGCGGCTCACAGCTAAGAGGGACCTACAGAAGCCAGACCCACAGGGAAAAGGGCCCAGAGAAAAATAGGGCAACAAGATAGGCCCATGATTGAAAAGGGAACTGAAGGGGCATAAAAGGAAAGGGGTAAGGCCCCAGTTGGAAGGGGGTAGCAAGACCCAGAGAGAGAGAGAGAGAAGGCTCAGCAGCATAAGTCAGGTGGCCATAAAGGGTAAAGCCCCACAGAAGTGGCAGGGGTAGCCAGATCTGAGTGCCAAAGGGACCCACCAAGTGGAGGGTCAGCAAGAAGGGGTGCTTAGCATACAACTGCCATTTAGTGACTGTCAGCTGATGAAACTGTGTATTGACTAGAATCTGAAATGTTGTCTTGATTGCCAAGTACCAAGACTGCATTATACTAGTATTGTGGCTATTTACCCCTGCAATGAACAACTGCCCCTGCAAAGTACAACTGCCCCGTATTC
This sequence comes from Neoceratodus forsteri, assembly GCA_016271365.2. NCBI lineage: Eukaryota > Metazoa > Chordata > Ceratodontiformes > Ceratodontidae > Neoceratodus > Neoceratodus forsteri. The sequence continues at coordinate 458,514,642 of JADMNL010000022.1, read as the reverse complement.
CAGCAATTTGCCCATTCCAGGAAAACTGCCCCTGCAACGAACAATTGCCCCTGCAATGAACAACTGCCCCGGATTCCAGCAATTTGCCTCAGCTCCAGGTAAATTGCCCCTGCAACGAACAATTGCTCCTGCAACTAAAAACTGAACTGGATTCCAGCAATTTGCTCTTGCTCCAGGCAAACCGCCCCTGCAACAAACAATTGCCCTGGATTCCAGCAATCTGTCCCTGCTCCAGGCAAACTGCCCCTGCAACAAACAATTACCCCAGGATTCCAGCAATTGGCCCCTACCCCTGGCGAATTTCCCCTGCATTGGCGAAACACCCTGCTGCACTGCAAATTGTGATTACCAGTGTTCTTTATGCCAACTGAATGTGTGTGGACTCAATCTTCTGCCGCAACACCCCTGGTGGGGTTGTTCCAGCTGATTCTTCTCCAAAGCAATCTTCAGCAAGTGAAGAACTTCACAGCAACCCCTTCCCTGTCGTCCGCCATTGGTTAAAACCATCGCCACCCTGTGTGACTCGCAACCGCCGGCTCCCGGTTTCCTTGTGGTTTGGTCAGCCTGGAAGTGGAACGTCCTGGAAGATGCCTTATCCATCACTCCCAGTTGTTCGCCGATAGTGGAGTCGGATGTGGCCAGTGTGTCCGCGTCTGCCGGCTTATTGTTTTCTGGTTCTGGACACTACAGGGTTCTGATCTTCATCCTGTCTCCTACTCCTCCTCGTGCTTGTCTTGCCATATTTGCACTGTGTTGTACTCTGGGATTTAGCTTGATCTTGGTGGTCCTCCTGTGGATCTTTCAAGTAGATTCAACACCAAGTCTTTGTTCCACCATCCTTGGCAGCCCTGGTCGAGGGTTTGTGCCACGGAAGAATTCAACATCTTGTGCTAAAGTATTCCGGCAACCTTAGAGAGTGGGTTGGCCGAAGAATCAGAGTCTGTTTAAAAAACTCTCACATCCCCTCCAACCTCTCCTAGGTTTTCACACTGGTGTAGCTTGGTACCAAGTAAGAACCCTGTTCTCCCTTTTACCCTGTTGCTACTCCATTCTTCAGCTGTGTGCACAAAGACGGCAGGAAAAGTTTGGACTTCCTTTAACACCATGAACTCTCAGAGGTGATTACGCTACCCAGCCTTTCAGGGTCTGCACTGGTATCCACTGTTCACTGCAGTGATTGACTCACATCATTAAAGAGTAATAGATGTTTTGAATTTGTTCATTAGATTGTTTAGAGAAAGCCTAGTATAGCGCGTAATAGATAGTGGCCTTAGGTCGAGGTGCACCTCTTAGTGACATAGAGAACGTTATTTACTGTTCATGTTTCGTTTGGTTCCCCTCTTCCCTTGTAACTGTGTCTATTTTTCCCTGTGGTATGAATAAAGCCTGTTGGGCATCAGACTTATAGATTTTCTCCTGACTCTCCCTACCGGGCATCTCCAGCTCCCCAATCCCATTCGAACCACAGCATTGTCTCGCCAGTCCACCTGCTTGAGGTGACACTGGTGGTGCAGTTGAGATAGGCGATCTTCATGGTCAGCACTCAGTTAGTTCACCACACCTAAGAAAAAGACATACAGTAACTGGGTACGCAAAATGGGAACTACGAAAGTGAAAGAGTTTTGTCCCATGGGCCACTTCCTCTTTTGCATTTGGTTGACACTTAAATTTTAATTATCGTTACTATATAATTTACTTATGTTTCATGTGTGCAAATGCCAGGAGCCTTAGCAACAAGATGGAAGATCTGGAGGCTGTCATGGTATAGTCAGACCTGGACATTGTGGCCATCACTGAAACCTGGTGTAATGATAACCACGACTGGGAGATGGCCATACCTGGCTACAACATATTCAGAAAAGACAGAGCAGGCAGGAAGGGAGGAGGAGTGGCACTGTATGTGAAAAATGACATAAGGGCCACAGAGATCCAGGAGGAACAAAATGGGAGAGATACTGTGGGTTAAGCTGGAAAGGAAAATGGGGACAACACCCGCACAGGTGTGGTCTATAGACCACCAGCCCAGAAGGAAGAAACAGACAGGGAGCTGATGCTAGCCATCCAAAGGATGGCAGACAAGGGTGAGGTAGTACTGGTTGGAGACTTCAATATTCCAGATGTGGACTGGAGCATCCCAGCAGCAGCATCAACTAGGAGCAGATTTATCCTGGACTCCCTTCAGGGTGCCTTCCTCAAGCAACTGGTCATGGAACCAACTCGGCAGAAGGCAATACTGGACCCTGTGCTCACAAACAGGGACAGTGTGATGGGGGAACAGTGGGGGAGCACCTGGGGAACAGTGACCACCAGTCATTGTGGTTTGAAATCACAGAAAGAGCAGAACCAAACCACACAAAACATGTATCCTGGATTTTAGGGGCAGACTTTGTGAAAATGGGAGGTACTTGAAAGAGGCATTAAGGAATGGGGCAGGAATCAGGGTTGAGGAACAGTGGGCAATATTTAAAATGGAGATTACAAGAACAACAGAATTATGCATTAAGCAGGTTAGCAAGAGGAAAAGGAAGAGGAGACCATTATGGTTTTCCAAAGAGGTAGCAAAGAAAGTGAAAGCCAAAAAGATTGCATTCAGGCGATACAAAAAGATACAGGCAGAAGGGGATAGGGAGAAGTACCAGGAGAAGCAAAGGGAGGCAGGGAGGTCAGTAAGGGAAGCCAAAGCTCAGACAGAAGAACACATTGCAAAATCAGTGGGTAGAGGGGACAAAACCTTTTACAGGTACATAAGTGAAAAAAGAAAGGCAAAGGGAGGGATAGTGAGACTGAAGGGGGAGGATGGGGGCGCGTGGAGGATGACAACAGTAAAGCTGACATATTGAACAGGTATTTCTGCTCAGTCTTTACTGAGGAAGAGGAGGGTAATGGGTCTGAAGGGAGTACAAGGGGTGAGAATGGTGCAGAAATGGACACAAGTCCCTTTACACGAGAAAGGGTCCTGAAGGAACTGGAAGTAATGAGTTGATAAAGCAATGGGGCCAGATGGGGTGCACCCCAGGGTCCTTAAAGAACTAAGAGGTGGTGGCAGAACCTCTGGCTATCCTGTTTAGCCGATCACTGGAAACAGGGGAGGTACCCAAAGACTGGAGGACAGCAGATGTAGTCGCCTTATACAAAAGTGGGAACAAAGAGGAAGCGGGGAACTACAGACCAGTCAGCCTCACCTCGGTAGTGGGGAAGATCATGGAAGCACTACTGAAGGAGAGATTGGTGGAACATCTGGTTGTCAATGGACTACAGGACCCAAGGCAGCATAGTTTCACCAGGGGAAGGTCATGTCAGACCAGCGTCATTGAATTTTTGACTGGGTGACTAGAGGGTGGATCAGGGAGGGCAGTGGACATGGCCTATCGGGACTTCAGCAAGCGCCTTGACACTGTGCCACATAGAGACTATTACACAAACTGGGGAATATGGTGTGGGCAGGACAGTAGTGTGGTAGGTAGGTAACTGGCTGGGTGGCAGAACACAGAGGGTGGTGGTAAATGGCTGTCACTCCACAGAGGAAGAGTGACCAGTGGGGCACCACAGGGATCAGTGCTGGGACACGGTCCTATTCAACATCTTCATCAGTGACATGCGCCTTGGGACCTAGAAAGGCAGAATTTCACTGTTCGCTGATTACACAAAGCTCTGTAACAGAGTAGACACACCAGAGGGTGTAGACAGAATGAGAAGGACCTGCAGAAACTTGAAGAATGGTCAAGGGTTTGGCAGTTGAAATTCAATGCAAAGAAGTGCAAGATAATGCATAGAGGCACAAAAACCCTGGCACAATATATCAGTTGGGGGTGAGGATATAGCAGCACCCAAGCAGGAAAGGGATCTTGGGGTTATCATCTCTGATGACCTCAGGTAGGGAAACAGTGTGACAAGGCAGCAGGTAAAGCAAATAGCATGCTGGGATGCATAGGCAGGGGCATCACCAGCAGGAAAAGGGAGGTCATAATTCCACTATACAAGACACTAGTGAGGCACCACCTGGAGTACACTGTACAGTTCTGGAGACCATACCTACGTAAGGACATAGACAGGGTAGATAAGGTTCAGAGGAGGGCAACAAAGATGGTGCATGGATTGCATCACAAGTCCTATGAAGACAGGTTGAAGGAACTGAACATGTACTCCCTGGAGGAGAGGAGGGAGAGAGACATACAAGTATCTTACAGGGAGGAACAGGGTGCAGGAAATACAGGTTACTCACCTGTAACAGGAGTTCTAGGAATGGTATATGTTGTTCATCCACACTGTCTGGCAGGTATCCTTGCCGCTTTAAATCTTGCCGGAAGGTCTTCAAGCTGGCTCCTCCCACCCACTCGGGTGGTAAAACTCTCGGCTCCGCCCCATGATGCCAGATCTGGCCCGCTGGAAGCTCAGGTTGTGCGTCGAAGCCGGGGAGGTCGGGTGGATCGTGTGGATGAACAACATATACCATTCCTAGAACTCCTGTTACAGGTGAGTAACCTGTATTTCTAGGGACATGGATATGTTGTTCATCCACACTGTCTGGCAGACTCCTAGCAGTTCTCCGGGAGGAGGGAGGCAAGGCGCACACCCCGATACTTACTTGGGAAAAGAGACTGGAGAACCGAGGCCCCAAAACCAGCATCCCGGCGTGACTCAAGGTCGATGTGGTAATGGGTGATGAAGGTGTGCTGACTTCAGGTAGCAGCCCTGCAGATTTCCTGGATAGGGACATCCTGGAAGCAGCCACCGATGCAGCAGCATGGCGGGTAGAATGAGCTCTTATACCTCTAGGAGGCTCCATGCCCGCCAACTTATAGCAGATCTATGCAAGAGGTGACCCACCTGCTTATCGTCCGCTTGGCTGCAGGTCTGCCAGGTGCGGCTTCCAGCGTAGGTGACAAACAGCTGATGAACCTCTCCCGAATTTCAGCTGCACTCTATAGTAAGCGGCGCCTTCTAGGGTCCAGAGTATGGAGCCTATATTCGGCCTCCGAGGTGATTGGGTAAAACACCGGCAGAGTCAACACCTGGTTAAGGTGAAACTCCGACACCACCTTCGGAAGGAATTTCGGGTGGGGGCGCAGGACAACCTTGTCCCTGTGGAAGACCAGGTAAGGAGACTCGATGCAGAGCGCCTGGAGCTCCCCATCCTTCTGGCTGACGTGATAGCCACCAAGAAGGTGGTCTTCCACGACAGGTGAGAGAGTTCACACCTGTGCATTGGTTCGAATGGCTTGCCCATGAGCTTTGCCAGTACCAGCAGTAGATCCACGGAGGTGGAGGTTCTGCACCGAGAGGAAATGTGATCAAGGCCTTGAAAAAGCACCAGACCACCTTCTCCTGCGCCACCGACTGCTTCCCGGCCCGCGCCCGGTAAGCAGAGATGGCTGCCAGGTACACCTTAAGGGTCGTCGACCTAAGCCCTTGCTGAGAAAGGGACCACAGGTAGTCCAATATGCTCGCCAAGGAACAGGAGGAAGGGTCCAGGCCCTTGCCCTGACACCAAATGGAAAACCTTTTCCATTTGAAGGTGTAGCAATTTCTGGTCAACTCCTTACGGGACGCCTCAACTACGTTGAGGACCTCGTCGGAAAGACCCAAGGCCTGGCACTCTAGCCGCTCAGGAACCAGGCCGTCAGGTGCAGGGATTGAAGGTCCGGATGGAATACCTTCCCCTGATTGACTGAGAGCAGGTCCGGGCGAGCTGGAAGCTGCCCTCGGAAGCCTGGAGCTGAGGCTGAGGAGATCTAGGGTACCAGTCATCAGGGGCCAGTCTGGGGCTATCAGAATCACCTGCGCCTTGTTCCTCCTTGCTTTGAGCAGCACCTTGTGCATCAAGGGGAACGGGGGAAAGGCGTAGAAGAGGCCCGGGGTCCACGGCCTCGAGAAGGCATCCCCCTGCAGAGAGCCCTGCTGAGGGGGCGGGCATGGAACAGCCTCAACTTCGCATTCTCCCTGGAGGCAAACAGGACCTGAGGTGTGCCCCAATGGGAGAATAGATCTCGTACTACCTCTGGCAGGACAGACCACTCATGGGAGGCAGCCCCTATCAAGCTTAGGGCATCGGCCAGGGTGTTGGAGGCTCCTGCCACATGAATGGCTAGGAGATCCGCCTCCAGGCTGCGCACGAGTGACCAGATGTGGAGAGCTTCCTTGCATAGGAGCATGGAGCGTGTCCCGCCCTGGCGGTTTAGATAGTACATGGTCGTGGTATTGTCCGTCTGGACCCGGACCACTTGACCCCGAAGAAACGGAGCAAAGGCGGTGAGAGCTAGGCAGACCGCTCGGAGCTCCAGCAGGTTGATGTGGCATCGGGACTCCCGCAGGGACCAGAGGCCATGACTCGGTGTTCCCCCAGATGGGCACCCCAACCCATCAGAGAGGCATCGGTCGATAGAGAGACCGTCGGCTCGGGGCGGACAAATGGGATGCCCTCCTGCAGATGAACTGGAACGGTCCACCACTGGAGAGCGTTCCACATCCCCTGGGTCACCGTCACTAGCTGGTCCAATGGATCGCAGCGCTGGGACCACTGGCTGGCCAGCCCCCACTGAAGGGGGCGATGTTCCAGCCGGCCCAACGGACCACGCCGTACAGGCTGCCATGAGACCCAGGAGGCGCAGGAGTCCCAGGCAGGGCAGTGCCCAACCAGAAATGATTGGGCAAAGGAGGAAAGAACCTCGCCCCTGTCCGCCGGGAATCGTGCTCTGGCTCGAAGAGAGTCAAGCTCTGCCCCGATGAAAAGAATCACCTGCTTCGGCTCGAGTTCCGACTTGGCCTCGTTGATGAGGAGGCTGACCTGAGAGCAAACCTGGAGGGCCAGATCTCTGGACCGCTCCACCTCCTGTCTGGAGGGGGCTGCTATCAGCCAAACGTCCAGGTAAGGGTAAACCCGGACCCCTCGGCGCCGCAGGAATGCTGTCACCACTGCCATGCATTTGGTGAAGACCCTGGGAGCTGGAGATAAGCCGAAGGGCATGGCTTGGAACTCGAAAAGGGATCCCTCCGCTCGAAAGCGAAGGAACCTTTGATGGGACGGACGGATAGAGACGTGAAAGAACGCGTCCTGTAGGTCCAGAGAGCAGAACCACATGCCGTGTTCCATGGATGGGATTATCTGAGCTAGAGTGACCATCCTGAAGGTTTGAGACCTTAGGAACTTGTTCAGGTTGTGTGGGTGGGGATGGGGCCAGCCCCCGTCTGCTTCGGAACCAGGAAGTACCTGGACACGAACCCGGGTTTGAGGGAGGGTCCGCCCCCCTCTTATCACCTCCTTCTCGAGGAGGAGAGATGTCGGCTCGGTGAGCTGACAGCGAGCTTCAGACTGAGGCCCCGAGGTGCGACGGCTCTGAAGGGTGGGGCCTGCTCGAACTCCAGAGGCAGGCCCTTCCTACCACCTCCAACACCCACCTGTCTGTGGTAATAGCAGACCAGGCGGAAAGGAAGTACTGGCCGTCCCCACAGGAGGAACCTGGGTTAGGTGACGAGGTTGGGGGCGGCACCCTCAACCCGGCCACTGTGCAGGCTTGGAGGAGGGACCCGCCGAGGGACCGCCTGGGGCCTTTACCTCCTGCTTCCTGGAGGAGGAAGCCGCAGGCTTAGGTTTGGGATGCGCGAGCCTGCTGGCCCTGGTGTTGCTTGGCTGGGCATGCCAGCGCAGGCGGACGAAAGGGCTTGGGTTGAGGTCTGCGGCCCTTGTCCCTCTGAGCGGATGATACCGAGTCCAAGGTGGCATTGGACTTTTCGATCCTCTGGAGGTGGCCTTCCACTCCAGGGCCGAAGAGGTCAGTCCCCAAGAAGGGGACATCCGCCAATTTGTGCTGGGTATCCGCTGTGAAGGTGGATATCCTCAGCCATGCCCGACGGCGCATAGCCACTGCAGCCACTACTGACCTGGCGCATGAATCACCGATGTCCAAAGCAGTCTGAAGTTGCTGTTTGGCCACTGCCCTGCCCTGGTCCTGCACCTGCTTAACCGTGGTCTGCAGGTCAGCCGGGAAATGAGGGACCACCTCGTCCAGGGAGCCCAACAGGGCATGAGAAAAATGTGCCATCAGTACGGCCGAGCTGGCCTGACGAGGACCAAGGGAGGACGCAGCGTAGACTTTTCGCCCGGCATAGTCCAATTTCTTGGACTCCTTGTCGGGAGGTTTGTCCATGTCCCTAGCGTTTCCGGCACGCCAGAAAACGCTGTCGGTAACTAACCCCTCGGTCGAGGGATGTTCCGAGAAACCAGACAGGGAACCGGTAGGGACCGCATACTTCCTGGCCATCCTGGCCAAAGGTGCAGGGCAGGAAGCAGGACGCTGCCAGAGCTCCAAGGCCGGGCCCACAATGGCCTCAGCCACAGGGAAGGCCTCCGTAGGGGAATCCCCTCGGTCCAATATCTCCATGATGGGATACTTGGCCCCCTTGGATATGGGCTCGAGCTGCATACCGGTGGATTCCGAGATGAGTCTGAGCAACCCCAGGAAGGACGAAGGGCTGTCGTCCAGCGACTGACCTCCAGAGGACTCCAAGTCCACTCGCTTGGAGAAAAAGGAGGAATCGTCGTCGGACTTGGAAGAGTCCACAAAGAGCTGCCTTGGGCCTGAGCCACCCACCACCTGCCGAGGGCGATCGGGAGTGAGGGTGACCGACAGCCTATGGGGCAGACCCTGAGCCGACCGAGAATTCTTGGTCGGAGCCCCAAACCGCGGCTGTGGAGGCGGAGGTTCCACCGGAATCGGTGGAGCAGCTGGTTTTGGCCGAACAACAGGCCTGATAACAGGCTCCTCGGGTAAAACGAGGGGTTGTTTCAGCCGCTCCGGTGACAGCCACTTAATGGCCGGGGAAGGCAACGGCGTCAGCTTATTCCTGGTCAGAAGGAGCTGTTGCCACATGAGGTCCTCATATCGTCAACGCAACTTGCGTCGAAGCCTCCCCTCATCCGAGGAGGAAGAAGAGGACGAGTGGCGGCGCTGCTTACTGCGGTGCCGAGACCGCGACCACCTATGATGGCGGGATCGGCTGGACCGCGAAGAAGTCCGAGACCGAGACCGAGAACCTCGGCTTTCCCGAGGACGGTGTGGAGAGGGGACGGGTGGAACCGGCTCCTCCCTCGGTTCGGAGGGAACACCCAAAGGCTCCGGAACCAGAGGCACTGACAAGCCCACGGGATCCTCAACTCCCACCGGGGAACCGGGAGAGGGATTTTCGCAGCGGTCGACAACCCGTCCAACGGTAGAAAGATCTCGACTGCGTCAACGGGAGTCTCGGTCAACTGACCTGACGGGGACACCGTGAGACCAGTGGCCGAAGCCGAACGATCGACCGAAGTCGATGGCCGACAACTCGGGGAGAGGGACCTTTCCCGCTCCCAAGAGCGTCGACGAAGAGACTTACCCTTGTCTTTCTTCTTGGACCGAGAAGAAGGTCCAGCAGACATTGGTCCCTCTCCCCTAGTGGAGAGGGACAGACAAAGCTCCTTAAAGAAGCTGTGTAAGAGGAACCCAGGGAAAGCGGAATAAAAGCCGCGGTCGAGGAAGATGCGGCCCATGCCGCCTCCTCTTCGAGGGCGATCATCTGCTCTAGCTGATCCGCCGAGCCCGCCGCCACGGAAACCGCCGACCGGGCTTCTTTTTGACTCTAACTGGAGGAAAACGTTTTCTTTCGCCGAAGTTGTAAACGGGCGCACGGTCTTCTGAGGACGAGGGCTGAGAAGGAAGAGCACAGGTCGCAAGCCCGCGGGACGTGTCGAGGGCCCAAATATACACACGCGGAGTGCGGATCCGTCCGAGACATCTTCGCCCACAAGGGCACCGCCGAAACCGGGAGTCGATCTGTCCCCATCGAGCCACGAGGGATAGAAGACGAAGTCTTTAAGCAAAACTTTTAAATTCGGAAAACCGAAGAATTAGGAACCAGCCTTATACGCAGAGCGTTAAGGAGGGAACCTGAGCTTCCAAGCAGTAAGGAAGATCTGGCATCATGGGGCAGAGCCGAGAGTTTTACCACCCGGGTGGGTGGGAGGAGCCAGCTTGAAGACCTTCCAGCAAGATTTAAAGCGGCAAGGATACCTGCCAGACAGTGTGGATGAACAACATATCTATGTCCCTAGAATACACTATTTTTAAGCGAAAAAGATGTCCCAGGACTAGAGGGCATGGGATGAAGTTGGAGGGAGGACGATTCAGAGGTAACGTGAGGAAGAATTTCTTCATAGAACGGGTGGTGGACAAGTGTAACACCCTGCCAGAGGAAGTGGTGGGGGCAGAAACAATCACAGGATTTAAGAATGCATGGGATAGACATAAAGGAATTCTGGAGGTCAGGGGTAAGGGGCAACAGACTTCTAGGAAAACATAAACTGAACTTACAAGCTCAAATGGGCAGACTGGGTGGGCCATAGGCCCTTATCTGCCCACACTGTCTATGTATCTATGTAGGAAAATCCTATAGCAGCAAAGAGGGACTGGGGTTGCTAGTGGGGAGAGTAATATTTGTGTAATTGCTTAAAGGGTTTACGATTAAGGGTCAGAAATTTAAAACCATCACATTTCCTCATAAAACTGACTGAAGCAGAACCAGAAATGAGTACAATTTTAAAGCAGTGTTCCTAAAGACAGTAAAAAATTTTTTTAAATGTCATAAACTGAACTTACAAGCTCAAATGGGCAGACTGGGTGGGCCATAGGCCCTTATCTGCCGACACTGTCTATGTATCTATGTGATTTTTATGATTCGATACAAAAAAGACATGCTTCAATATGTTAATACAAAAATAATTTTGATACAATGTTTTACATTTTTTTATTTGTATCACAACAAAACTGTATTCATAATCCATTCATAAAGTGTATCATAGAGCCACATCTTCCATATATCAATGTAAACAACAGAAGTGGGGATAAAAATGGCAAGATAAAAAAGATGTCTTAGCTAGTGGCAGTAACAGAAACATAAAAAATAGTATTGTTACTGTAGTCAAAATGGATATTTTTAAAGAAGACAGGAAATCATTTCTAACTGGCAGTAGTTTATAAAGTTCTTACTTACAGAAATTACATTAATTGCCTAAAGTATTGATATTAAACTGTAGCCCAATAAAAAGTGACATGAAATAAAACTGTATTTTGCATTGTTGTGTTTTTATGGGCAGCATTATGTTACAGTTGACGTTATGGAACAAGTGATGTCACGGTTTGTGCACAGAACTCTGAGCAAGGTTCTGATAGGACAGTAGCTCATGCTTAGTATTCTGTATACAAACTTTGACATAGTAACAACTCCACATTGCTGATTCCATGAAGAGAACTGTGCAGCATGTTGTCCATAAAAAGGAAACAACTGAATACACAGTTTTTCATATTACAGTGATTATTCAGGTACAGTTAAATATGGATCATTTGGAGGTATGAATTTCATTGCTATAAAATGGAACATTATTAACTGCTGCCTATTAGCACTAATGTCTTGGCCTCTTTAAGGTTACCGTCATCACAGTGGAATATGGGGTTGGGGGGGGGGTGGGAGGAATTGTTTAACCAGGAGAGGCACACTAAGTCAAAGTTTGATTCCAGGTGCGACCAGGGAGCACTAGGACGTTAAGTGACTTGCTCAGGGTCACACAGTATGCAAGTAGGGGCTGTAGGATTCAAAACCAGGTCTCCAGGTTTACAACTCAGAGCCTTAAACCACTGAACTATACTGCCTCCTACTAAACCTCAGAGAGCAGGTTTCACAATACTGATGACATCACAATGCCTAGTGTGGCACTGAAGCCAGCTGTTAAAAAAAGAAAAGAGAAAATGTTCAAACTGCAGATTTAAAAGCTATAACCTGTAAACTGTAAACTATTGTTGTATATATTGAATACACAACAGCCTGACTCAAAATAGGCAATTTTTAATCATTTGTGAGTGGGCAGGACTTTCGTAACTTACTCATGGCTTTGCCACCCGTGAGTTATGGTCCTGCCCCCTCACAGTTGAAGATAAACTACATTCAATGAGTCAGCCAACTGTATATCCTATGTATATAAAAAAGTATTTACCAAATTTTAAAATTCTGTTGCTTAAACCAGCCTCTATCAGAATGACGAGACAAGTGTCGCCACATGAAAACTGTACTACACTAACCTATTCAAGTGGATCTGACTCCAAGCTTTTATTTAAAATGAAAAATAACATTCTAGTCCTAAAGGTTCCAAAGCTAAACCTTTAGAAAGATAATTTCTTTAAAATAGGTTAACTTAGGAACTGTCAGGTCTAGGAGCTTCAGCTAAGAAGTTGTTTTGATATATCATTTTACTACCATTTCCATATCTAAACATATAAAAGCATCAAATGGTTTAAAAATGTTTTAAATTCTGGCCGGCCTGGTGGCACTGAGAGCTGAGGCGCTGGACGTCTCACCTTGCGGCACGCCAGTGACCCGGGTTCAGAAGCGAGCCTGGGTCATCAGAGGTCGGCATGGAGGGGGCAGGGCAGAGCTGGATAGAGCAGCCGACAAGCAGCTCTCCTCTCCGGGGAGGTGGGATGGCATCCCTTGTTCATGGCTGCTCCCTGGTGGAGGCCAAGGGGGGCTGCGCAAGCAGGGTGCCGGCGATAGGCCAATGGGGTGGGCAGAGGTGGGCCGTTACTGGAGCTGTAAGGCACATGCATGCCTCCACACGCATGCGACCTTCTCCTGGGGGCCCTTGGGCAATAATGGGGAGAAAATGGAGGAAAAACAAACTGGCGGGAGGATGGTGACCGACTCTCCGCAGGCACTGCTCCCGGACTGGGCATAAGGTAAGCCCCGGTAATTCCGGGGGACAGAGCAGGGGGAGCCAGTCAGATTGGGGCCATTTGGGTGAGGAGTATAAATAGTAATAATATATAAAAAAAATGTTTTAAATTCTGCTGATTTTACCTACATGTTGTAGCAGAATACATAATGATACATGAACTGTTGCAAAAATTAAAAATGAGGTCAGAAGATACTAGTGGTTGTTCCATGATAGAGTAAATACATCACTAGTCTATCAGCACAGTGGTAGCATTACTGTTCATGACACGGAAAACCTGAGTTCAGGAACAAACTCAGGTCATCAGAGGCTAGCCAAGGAGAGGAGGACTGAGTGCCCTAGAGGATGCTCGCTTCTCTAGAAAGGGAGGGCAACCAGCTCTGCTGCAACACTGCCAACTGGATGATCACAGGTGGCAGTGCAGCCAACGTGGGTAGTGGGTGGGAGGTCAGCTGGTGCTGCACCACGCACACTTGCATACTTTCGCACTCTAGCCACAGAGGTCCCACAGATAATGGGAGAAAAAGTGGAAATACCTCAACTGGCTACATGACACCAGCCTCTCAGGCCCTGCACCTGGCAACCCAGGCACTGCCTCCCACCCCAGTTCTGCAGTGGGAGTTGGGAAGCCCCGCCACTCCCAAGAGAGGGAAGGCTCTGGGGGTGAAGGTAAGTCCAGGGGATGCCAGCATGACAGACCTGCGGCAGCCAAGCAGATGTTGGCTGACCAGAAAGCAGGGAGCCAAACACATCAAAAAAGTAAAAGAGCAAACACATCAAGCCAGTCCAGTGGTGTGGCAAGCTGAGGCACTGGCCACCTTACCCCATCATACCAGTGACCCGATTTGGACAAGGACCAGGGCTGCTTCAAGTTCAAGTTCAAGCTTATTGCAGGAAAGCTCCATTGAGCAAGCTCATTCACAAGGAGGTCCTGGGTGCATGGTTACAACAAATATATAATGCAGGCAATAACATAACAATACATAAATGGTGGACCAAGTCCTACAAGATACATGGGTAAATAGTCCTGAGTGAAAAACAAAAACCAAAAAAAAATATTTACTACAAGTTGTTTAAGGAAGGCGAGTAGTGAGAACAAACTAAGGAAGTAAGGAGAAAGCCAGGAAGGGAGTTTAGAAACAGTTACAGGTGTCCTTTATTTTTGAAGCCACCAGTTTTTTGAAGAAATTTACTGAGACTACACTGGATAGTTTCAGAGTGGATTGCAGCTGGTTCCAAATAGTTGGCATGGCACTTGAGAAGACTCATCTGCCAAAGGAGGTACGAGTCCTAGGTGCGTCGAGTAGGATAAAATCTGATTTCCTAAGAAAATAAGAGCTGTGGGCAGTACGGATAAGTGCTACTAAATAGCTTGGTAATTTATTCAGAAGAAGTTTAAGGGTCCAAATGCCAGCATGGAGTGTGTGTCTAATGATAAGTGAAGTCCAACCAACCGCTGCGTATAGTTCGCAATGGTGGGTTCGGTATGGGTAGTTTGTAATGAAACGCAGGGCACGGTGATAGAGAATGTTCAATTTGTTTAGGTTAGTAATTGCTGCAGAAGTGTATAATATGTCCCCATAGTCAAGTAAAGGGAGGAAGGTGGTCTGAACAAGCCTGAGTCTAGTTTCCAGGGGAAAGAGGGACCTATTTCGGAAGAAGAAGCCTAGTCTAGCTTTTAGTCTTCTGGACAGGTCATCAATGTACTCGTTGAAGGAGAGCTTATTGTCTAACCAAAAGCCGAGGTATTTAAATTTAGAGACAACTTCCAGTGGTTCACCTAGGGATGTAACGATGAAGTCTTTAGGTGGGACAGTGAGGGTGACGGAGGAAGTATTAGGTGGAATAATCATGGCCTTAGTTTTTTTAGCGTTTAGGAGGAGTTTGGTATTGATGAGATTTGTTTTTAGCTGTGCGAAATCGACTTGAAGTATATCCCTGACTTCCAATATTGTGTGGCCGGATGTATACAAAACTGTATCATCTGCAAAGAAATGCAAGGCTGACCTGGTTATTTGAGAATCAAGGTTGTTGATATATAGGAAGAAGAGTACAGGACCTAAGACGGAACCTTGCGGGACTCCCCTAGTAACTGGTAAGGAGGCAGAGAACAGCCCACCAGCTTTGACTTTCGGCATCCTACCTGATAGGTAACTGAAGAACCATTTGGTAGTGGCTAGGGTAGTGCCAACACTGGTGAGGCTGTTCACAATTAGAGTATGGGCAACGGTGTCGAATGCTTTACACAAATCTAAGAATACTGCACCCGTAATTTTTTTTAGCATCCTTGGCTGAGATCCAGTCATCAGTGACTTTAGCTAGTGCAGTAACAGTGCTATGATTAGAGCGAAAGCCTGATTAGGCTGGATTGAGGAGGAGAGTAGGTTTCCAGATGATTCTTCAACTGTATATAAATCAATTTTTCAAGGACTTTTGAAAGGATAGGCAAGATTGAGATTGGTCTGTAATTGTTTAAGTCACATAGGTCACTGGATTTAAATAAGGGTATGATATGAGCGGATTTCTAGCATAATGGAACTACGGCAGAAGAGATAGAGAGGGTGAATATATGGAGAATGGGAGCAGTAAGATAGCGGTAGCCGACTTTTAAGAAAAATGGTTCTTTGCCATCGTCTCCGGCACTTTCTGTAGTATCTAAATTGATGAGTGAATCCTCGACTTCTTTGAAGCTGAGGGGGAGCAGCTGGAAAGGATGGGCTGTAGCTTTCAGGACACTGATAGGGCTAGCATGGATACTAGTACGAGATGCGTATGGTGATGCATCGAAAGCTAGACCAGCTGTGGCGAAGTGAGAATTCATTTCTTCGAGGATTTGGTAATTGTTCTCAATAACTGTGCCATTTATGTTGATCTTAGCTGAGATGGAGGGGAGCAGCCAGTCGACCTTCAATAGACTTGATGGTCCTCCAAATTTTCTGCGAGTTTCCTTTGGCTTTTTCCAGCGTGGAAACGTAGTAATTCGCTTTGGTAGAGCGAATATGTTTTACGCAGGCATTCCTAGCCGCTCTAAATGTCTGCCAATCTGTCGGATTCATAGTTCTTCTTGCTAGAGCCCAGAGTTTATCTCGGTTTATAAGTGTGGTTTTGAGCTCCGGTGTAAACCAGGGGTGGGAGACCTTGCGCGTATGCACCTTAATAAATGGGACATGCTTGTTAGCCAGGGTGGTGAGATTTTCATTTAGGTTAGAGACAGCCTCATCGACTGTTTTAGAGAGGTACAGATCTTGCCATCTGACTTTGCTAAGGTCGGTCAGATAGCTCAGGGTGTTGAATTTATGAAAAGAACGCTTGATTATGAACTTAGGCTGATTGTGGGCTTTGGTTTGATGCTTGTGGTCTGGCTGTGTGAGGGAGGATCACCTAATATTGGTATTTACTGCATACAGTCATGTATAAGCCTAGTTTCTGATGCTACAATTGCCTCTTAGCAGGAAAACTTGAATTATCTATGAGGTCGATCTATCTGCAGGGTTTACAAGGGTGAACCATTTTTGCAATTGTGTAACCAGATCTTTGTGTATAACCTTGGCCACAAAGACAGTTTCTGTGCCTGATGTTGGTCACAAAACAAGAGTTTTCAAACTCCACTGATGCTTAATAACCGCAATTATTCCACTGGAATGAGCCACCCCAGACCTCAGAATTTTATGGTAATTAGAGAATCTTAGAATGAAATTCAAAACTCTGCTGTGTGGTCACACTCACCCTCTCTTTCTAATGGCAGATTTATTTTTCCGCCTGAAGAAAGCAGTTGTCCCGAACTCTTCTCTTCACTTCTGAGCTGATTACAGTTTATCATTTTTACTATTTTATTAACTATTATTTATTTAGTTGCCTTTCAATGCTCTGCGTTAGTTTAGCTTAATTTTTCTGATTCTCCAGTTCTGTATCGGTTCCCAGGAACCAGAGAAGGCTGTTTTGTGGCACAGTTCCCACCTTTAGGGAACTGCTTTTTTCACACAAAAAAAAGTTTCTTGTAGTTTGAATTACTGCTTTGCGGTAATTCTGTGAAGCTGTTCTCAGTTCCCTTTTTCAGGAACCGAGATAACAATTTGGCTAAAAGTACTGTTGAATACCATTAGGGGTTCATTTTGTAACGGAATTATATTAATAACAAAAGGAGAAAAGGAACCACACCATATCTGTGATTTTAAACCCCTTTTCTTCTAACGGGTTTATTTCTTTGGCAAATTACTGTTTGTTTTTTGTTTGTTTCTTTGGGGTGGGGTGGGGACTGGAATGTTTCAAACAGACATTAGTATTTGGCATGACTTGCAGGCCCAAAAAGAAATCGGGACCACAGGTTTTAAAAACTGTAAAGTTTGTTCTCAGCTCCTGGCAAAGCAGACTGCCACAAGTTATTTTTAAGGTGCCTAAGTCCAGATCATGATTTTGGGTCTGGATCACTATTTTGTCAATTATGAGCTCTGTATTACGTTTTGCCCCAAAAGGTAAAAATTAAAGGGCTAAACATTTTGAGGACATTATGGGTTCTCAGTCTGTCTCAATCTCCATGTCACCTAAAGGCTCCGAGGAGGGTCCAGACCCTCAAAGTAAGCAGCAAACCCTGACAAAGAGGCAGATAAAAAAGAAAAGGCTGCTAAAGATGGTTTATAAATCAAGGTGTCTGAGCTGGGGAACCCTGAATCCAATAAAAATAAAACAGCCTCTGAGTAGACCCCGGAGATGGTACCTGCCAAGAAAAATCAAAAACATGTCGCTGTCCCTCCTTCTGAAGAAGGAAAAGAAGCACCAACAGACATTAATAACGAGGCATTCCAGGCTATGGAGAATTTCATGAATATGCCTGCCCCCCACAGCTCTGGTTCCATTCCCAATGCCTATGGAGGAAGAGACTGAACTATATTTTAAGTAGGAAGAGGATGAAGAAGAACCCATAGAAATAGATGGTTCTAACATACTAGACACCAGCAAAGTAGGTCTGTTGGTCTATTAAGTTTGCTCATGCTTCCACACCCTGATTGGGTACAATAGCCCTCTATCTGTCTCCTTCCACTGTTACTCTATCCCCCAGTCCTGCCCCCCCCAGGCAAACCAGCCTCTGCTTCACCCCTTGCCTATACTTGTCCCACCCTCTCTTGAATCCCTCCACTGTAGTTGCCTGTACCAACTCCCCAGGTAACACATTCCACGGTCCCACCACTCTCTCATTGAAGTACCTCCTCCTCCTTCCCCCTCTAATCCTACCACCCTCAATCTTCCAACTGTGTCCTCTGGTGATTCTGCCCTCCTTCAGTTTAAAGCTCCTCTCTCGGCTTACCTTATTTACTCCCCTGAGGTACCTGAAGACCTCAATCATGTCTCCCAGTCCCTCCTCTCTTCCAGCAAGAACAGGTTGAGCTCCCCTAGTCGTTCCTCAAATGCCATATCCCCCAGGCCCCAGATCATTCTGGTTGCTCTCCTCTGAACCCTCTCCAGGAGTTGGATGTCTCTCCTTAGGTGCGGCCTCCAGAACTGCATACAGTACTCAAGATGTTGTCTAACCTGGCTGTTGTACAGTGGCAAAATCACCTCCCTGTTCCTTGAGGTAATCCCCCTAGCGATGCATCCCAGCATCCTATTTGCCCTGACCACAGCCCTCTTGCACTGCTCTGAATTATTCATGCAAACATCCACCAAGACTCCTTAGTCTCTTTCCCTTGCCACGGCCTGCAACTCACCCCCCCCCCCAGGGTGTACACATATATGTTTTTTTCCGCCCTAGGTGTAACACCATGCACTTGGAGGAGTTAAATTTCAATTTCCAGGTGCAGGACCACCTATCCAGAGTATCCAGGTCCTCTTGCAGGGCCAATCTTCCCTCCTCACCCTCCACCACCGCCCCCAGCTTAGAGTCATTTGCAAAGAGACTCATTTCATACCTGATACCCAGGGCCCCTACTTTTCTGCGGCACAGTGGGACCAAGTTCTGCGGCAAGACTACCATTTGCTGCAGAACTTCTGCGGCGGTGGTTTGTAATTTCTGCGGAAGTTCTGCGGCACTAACAAACTACCACATCACAGTGTCAGCTTGTCATCCTGACTTCACTGTCATGGCAGTGGTTATAGCAGTCAGGATGGTGGAAAGCACAGTAACACTAGTTCAAAAAATAACAAACTTATAAAAAATATTTTATGCCTAGAAAAGCAAAACAAATGTCTCTCTCTTAAGGTCCTAACCTGTTGCATAAATGACATATGCAGAGGGGATCTTATGTGATAAATAAGGTATTTCTATATGCATGCTATCTATCCCACTAATGAGGTTTCCACTGTCTATCATTTACATATTTGTATGTGCTGTCTACACCACTCGTGAGGTTCCCACTGTGTATCACTTATATATTTATATGCAATCTGTAACATACATACAAGTGTGTGTGTGTGTGTTTGTGTGTGGTGAGAGAGACGGAGATACTCTGTGTGTGTGTGTGTATATATATATATATATATATATATATTTTTTCCATGAACTTGCATCCTCATTCATACAGGTCCCATTGGAAATGGAATAGAGGAGTTATTGCAAAACTCATTTTTCATGTTCACCTGCTTTCCCTGACACACTGCGTAACACCGTCAGGCCATGACATGTATGTGAACCAATTGTGAGATACAGCTCTCCAGCCCATCACAATGTGTCCACCATGTGGCAGAACACTGCAATATACCTTCTCAGGCTCCGAGCAGTGATGTGTTCCACCAATCCTTGTGCTGCCCAGCCAGCTCCCAGAGCTAATCTCTGAACCTGAGTTGCCAGCATGGAAACACAGCATGCTACCCCCTCTGGCCCAACAGCTGTCCCTGCACACAACATTTCTCAACAACTTTTAGGTGATTCTATCAACCAATGACAATATGTGATCAATAACCCTGGCAAAAATGTGTACAGTGCAATTATTTATTTAACACGTCTACACATTATTATATTTCACATTTCTGGGCATAATTACTTTATTTTTCTTAAAAATTTAGACAGTTAAATACATTTTATCAGTTCTTCATTTCAGATAGTGTCTCTATACCTTAAAGGCACAAATAGGTTTGTACAAAGTGAGGTATGGACTTAACAGGTCAGTGCTATTGACAAGGTTTTGTTTAAGTTGGCCCTAGTGCAACAATGTAAGACTGAAAATTGTATTAGGCTGTAGTGCAGGTTGAGCAAATATCACCATGCATGATGTGCTGTGCCACCGTCTCTGGCAGTGGGAGCTGTGGTAGATAAGTGACTGTTCATTTCTGTTGCAGAATGCAGGCATTTCATTAGTTAATGTATGATGTTATAGCAATGATAACATCACATTCTGAACATATAGGGGGTTTTGGATATAAGAAGAGGGGAAGGGAACCAGATTCTATGTATAAACAGAAATATTAATAAAAAATCCCCAAGAAGAGTGAATTCTGCGGCATCGCAGAAGTTCTGCAGTAGATTGCAAGTTCTGTGCAAAATTCTGCGGCCGCAGAATTCTAGGGGCCTTGCCGATACCTTCCCTGATATCGGAGATGCAGGCGTTAAACAGGAGTGGCCCCAGGACTGATCCCTGTGGGACCCCGACTATGACCTCCCTAGGAGATGAGACCTCCCCTCCGACCACTACCTGCTGAGTGTGACCTCAAAGCCAATTTCCAATCCACCTAAACGTCGATGGGCCTACTCTCATTCTACCCCCCCCCCCAGCTTCTCTCTTAGGCCAATGTGAGGGACCGAATCAAATGCCTTGCTGAAGTCCAGGAACAGTACATGCACTGGTCTCCCCTTGTCAAGTGCTGATGTCACCCACTCATAGAACTCTACAAGGTTTGTTTGACACAGTCTACCTGGCACAAACCCATGCTGCCAGTCATCCAGGTAGCCCATCTCCTCCAAGAAACCTCCCAGCCTTTCCTCAAGTATGCTCTCCATTACCTTCCCCACTACCGACATCAAACTGATGGGTCTATAGTTTCCTGGCTCTTCTCTCGATCCCCCTTTATGGATGGGCACAACATGCGCCTGCTTCCAGTCTCTAGGCATGCTCCCTGTCTGGAGCGACAAGTTAAAGAGATCCGCCAATGGCACAGCCAAAACATCTGCCAACTCCCTCAGTACTCTGGGATGAATAGTGTCAGGCCCCGGAGATTTATCCTTTTTTAGGAACTGTAGGGCTTCCCACACCTGACCGATAAGAATATCAGCATCTGTCTGCTCCCCCCTCCCAATTCAGCAGAACCAGCCTGATATCTCACCCCTGGCCTACCTCCCCCAGCGGCTTGTTCTTCAGCAGGTACCCAAATAGTCAGGGCTGCTGCACCTTCTGTGTCCTTCAACCCCTTTTTTGGAAGTTCCCCAGCCTCCTCCCTAGTGAACACTGAGGCAAAGTAGTCATTCAGTACCTCCACCTGCTCTCCAGCCCCTTCCACCCACCCCCCAGCTGTCCTCAACCTATTGAGCTGGCCCTTGACCTTCCTCCACTCACCAATATGCCTAAAGAACCCCTTTTTCCCACCCCGTATCCCCTGCACCAGTCTCTGTTCTTTCCAGGTCTTTGCCCCCCCACCACCACTCTGGTGACTTTCCTGGTTGCAAGGCAATAGTTCTCTCTATCCCTCTCTCCTCTCATTTTTTTGTACCTACTGTAGGCAGCCTTCTTCTCTCTTACCACCTTCTGAACCTCCTTGGTCCACCAGCAAGGTTTACAAGATCTACCATCCTTGCGCTTCACTCTTGCACAGGTACTGGTGGCCTCCAGTAGCCCCGTTTTATGATCTCCCACTTACCTTCCATGTCCAAACCTGGTTTTAACTCCTGCAAATGCCCCTTGAGAATTTCCCCCATGTTCTGAAAGTCCGCCCCTAAAATCAACTATCATTGTCCTTGAATGATTCCCCCAGTTTAAGCCAAAACCAGACTATGTTGTGGTCGCTCCCAGCCAGGGGTTCTTCCACAACCAGATCTCATACAAGATCCCCATCCACTAAAACCATATTCACATCTCCTAAACAAGAGTTTGGCTCCCCTACTACACCTCGGATGACTATACCTCACACTACATTTTTGTGAGGCATATGGTAAATACCCTCAACATTACCTCACAGGAAACTGAAAAGGATGAGGATGAGGTGGAATTTTGGGAACCATGAGTTTAACTCTTACAAAAAGGCTGTTATTGCCCATTCACAAGCCCCTCAAGAAGGCCACTTGTAGATTCATGTCAGCACCCCCTTCAGTTGCTGGCATACATAAGAAAATTGAGAAAAAGTACAATATGGATAAACAGGGTTCTGAATACCTGTATTCTCACCCTGATCATGAGGGAGTGGGCCTTGCTGCTGCCTGTGACAAGGCAAAGGTTTATTTTCCTTTCAGCCTTCTGAAGAAGATTCCAGAAAGACAAAAGCAATGGATTTCCCTTGGTAGGGAAAGTCACTGTTTGGTGACAAGACAGAGGCTTACAAAATAAGTGGATGAATACAAAACCACCTACAAGAGTATCACTGAGATGGAAAAGGCCTCTACTTCCTACAGGCCTTCTGGAAGGGGACGTAGAGGTAGGGGATACTTTCCCCGTGCCTACGTTACCTATGACTTTGCTAAACAGAGGAGTTTCTTCAGAAGTAGGTGTAGAAGGCCATGGAGTGTGCAGTTGCAAGATCAGCCCCTAAGTCTCAGGCTAAGCAAAACCCCTGACACAGGTCACCCATCCACTAGCAGTGGAGGGAAGAGTGACTAATTTTAGAATCACTCAAAAATGACCACAGACGAATGGTTTCTGAAAACAGTGAGTCAGGGTTTGTCCCTGCAGCTCAGGAGATTCCCAAGACTGCAGAATCACAAAGGTTTTTTACCTTTACACTCCAGCAAAAATATTTGAGATGGAGGTAAAAACAAATTGCAGCAAGCAAATGCAGTGCAAGAGGTACCTCCCTCACACTGGGGAAAGGGACTTTACTCAAGATTCTTCCTGACCCACAAGCAAAATGAAGAGTGGCAACCCATTTTAGACCTGAGATATCCGAACAAACATTTAAAGGGATACTGTCAACCCCCCCATAGGCCTCAGAATGTCCCTGATTTAAAAAACACATTTCATGATTGGTCACATTCTACAGAGTTTATGTAAACTGAAGTTTGATTTTGTTTCCTTTCTTCTTTAAAAAAAGTGAAAAAGACTGTCCATCATACTGGTATTACACACAAAAATATGTTTGTTTATATTCTCTAGATAAACTTCCACTGCATCTTTCCTGGAATTGGGAACATCCCCAGCACAGTCTAGCCACTCATGACGCAGCGAGAGGAGAGGAGCCTCTTGAATCACGAGTGGCTGCACTATTTGCGGGTTTTCCTAATGTTCTGGAAGTATGTAGAATTTGGAACAAAACAATGCTGGCTGTAATTACACCATTAGCATCCATTTCAGTTCTACTAAGAAAGGAAGCAGACAAGACAACCAGCAACATCAATGAATTTTAGAGAAGGTAAGCAATTATAAAATGTGGGCTTTCAGCTAGAAATAACGTGATCCAAAAAAGGCTGTCAGTGTCCCTTTAAAAAAGGAAAACTTCAAGATGGCAACACCGGGCTCAGTGATTGCATCACTGCAAAAAGGAGACTGGCTGGGGTCATTGAATCTGAAAGACCCCTTTTTACATATACCAATCAGGCTCAGTCGCAGAAAGTAACTCAGTTTCAGGTTAGGGAATTGCCATTACCAATTCACAGCCCATCCCTTCGGCCTATCCTCAGCACCAAGGGTGTTCACAAATTGCCTAGACATAGTAGCAGCACATTTGCAGAGGCAAGGAATGGTAGTTTTTCCCTACCTGGATGACTGGCTAGTTTCATGAAAATCTTACCAGGTGGCCAAGTCCTCCCTTCTTCTGGCACATGGCATCCTGGAGGACCTGAGCTTCCTCATAAATGTACAAAAGTCACAATCACTCCCTGTTCAGCTACTAGACTTTGTAGGTGTTGAACTGGATACCCTGCAGGGGAATGCTTTCCTTCCCCAAGCAACAGTGGCAAATCTGATCACAACTGCAAAATCCTTCAAGGCTGGCCAGCCCAGATCTGCAAAGGATTTCCTGTGCTTGCTAGGTCACATGGCATCATCCACCACAGTGGTTCCACGTCCATGTTCCAAATTACAGACATCCAATACCACCTGGGGAAACACTGGTCCCAAAGGTGGGAACCTCTTTCAAAACTAGTTCCAGTCACAAAATCCCTGCTATGGGCACTGGTATGATAGAAGGAGGAATGCAACCTCAGAGAGGGGGTTCCCTTCTTTCAGTAGTCACCTACGGTCATAATCACAACAGGTGCCTCCCTCCTGAGCTGGGACACTCATCTGGAGGACCTTACTGTAAGTGGCATATGGAATACACAGGAGACTCTGAAACACTTAAATCTCCTGGAGCTCAGGGCAATATGCCTGGCAATGCAGGTCTTTTCCTCCCACATCAGAGGTCAATCTGTCCAGATCACAACAGATAATACCATAACTAGGTATTACATAAACAAACAAGGAGGAACAAGATCTTCAAAACTGTGCACAGAAGAGATGAAGATCTGGAATTTGGCATACTCCCTGGAGGGTCACCTTTCAGCAGTATGCCTGCCAGGGAAGGACAATGTGTTGGCAGATTCCCTGAGCAGGATTAGTCAAGGAAATCATGCATGGACACTGAATCAGCAGGTGCTGGCATCAGTACTCAGCAGGCGGGGTACACCAGAGGTAGACCTGTTTGCATCTTAGGAAAACAACCAGCTCCCACTGTTTTGTTGCAGACCGAGAGGATGCTCTAATTCTCAGATTGTCAGGGAAGTTTCTGTATGTCTTCCCACCTTTCCCACTTTTGATGAAATTACTTCTAAA
Organism: Neoceratodus forsteri; assembly: GCA_016271365.2. Lineage (NCBI taxonomy): Eukaryota > Metazoa > Chordata > Ceratodontiformes > Ceratodontidae > Neoceratodus > Neoceratodus forsteri. The sequence continues at coordinate 458,490,006 of JADMNL010000022.1, read as the reverse complement.
ACTGAGAAGGGAGTTAGTAACAATGACTCTCACAGCTGCAGATTGGACCCGGCAGATTTGGTACTCCCTGCTCCTATCAACCTGCCACTGAAATACAATCTGCTGCCATTGTCTAGGCAGGATTTTTCCAGATCCGAGAAATCTGCATCTCAGAGCACAGCACTTGAAGACCTAGAGTTCTCTGGACTAAATCTTCTTGAAAAGGTTATGGAAGTACTTAAGGGTTCCAGGAAATCAGCATCAAGGAAAACCTATGTTTCAAAGTGGAAAAGATTTTCCCTTTGGTGTTATTCTAGACAGCTAAGCCCACAGTGGGCAAGTCTAGCTTCAATCCTGAAGTACCTGGTCCACCTCCAGTCCCTGGGCCTCAGGCCTGCAACCCCGAAGGTTAATTTGACAACGTGTCAGCATACATTTCAGCTGGCAAGGACAGGTCTGTTGCCTCACACCCTATTTTCAGAAAGTTCTTTAAAGGCCTTAATCACCTGTACCCTCCAGTTAAGGGATCCTTTTCCCCCATGGGACTTAAATCTGTGCACTGCCCAGCTAATGGAGGCTCCTTTCAAGCCAATGGCAACTGTTGCCTTGATGTATGTCACCTGGAAAGTAGTCTTCCTGGTGGCACTGACATCTGCCGTAAGGGTGAGTGAGCTGCAAGCCCTCTGCACAGATACAAACTATATCATATTTCACAGGGACAAGGTAGTTCTAAGTCCTAACAGAAAATTCCTCCATAAGTGAGTGTTTGAATTTCATCTGATTACACTTCCAGTTTTCTTTACAGCAAAATCCAGCTCAGGAGAACAAAAGCTACGCAGTCTGGATGTTAAAAGAGCTCTGAGCTACTACTTGGACCACACAAGGGACGTAAGGTCCACTAATACTCAGTTACATTTGTCATCTAAGGTGAAGTGGGGAAAGGCAACCTAGCATCCAAGAGAACCATTTCTCATTGAATAGTTTCCTGCATCCGGTTCTGTTATGGCAAAGTTGACAAGCTGCCACCTGAAGGCCTTAGGGCTCACTTCACATGGGGTACCTCTGCCTCTGTGGCATCACCAAGAGGTGTTTCCCTGCAGGAAATCTTTAAAGCAGCCACCTGGAAAACAGCACATACTTTCACAAAGCACTACTGTCTGGACATACAGTCCAGAAGGGATGCCAGCTTTGGCACTGCTGTCTTGCAGAACCTTTTCCCTAAATAGGTTCTGTACCCAGCCTCCCAAGGTACTGCTATGGAGTCTGCAGTTGTTGAACATCAGTGAGGAATTCCTGGGGTTTGAAGAAAAAACTACTCACTGTAGTAATGTTGTTTCTTCCAAAGGATCCCTCACTATGTTCAACAATTCCAATCCCTACCTCCCAAACCAGAATCTGAGAAAAGGTTCAGACAACGATCAGTTATTTTTGTTTGCTTGAGCATTACTTGTTATAGTACCTTTACAATTGATACTGATCTGAGCTTTTTAAATTATTCATAATATTCTAAAATTGTTCTGCCATATTGAAAATTTAAACAAAAATATTTTTGAAAAATAAAGTAGTACACCTTCATATCTTGTAAATGTTAATTGTTTCCTAGTCAACAAACAACTCTTTTCATGGAGCTGCTGGGGATATACATGCGTTTGCCTTAGTTTATCTTCACTGTTTATACCAGTCCCTGTAACTATCCTGGGGGGGTCTCCATTTTCTGGTTATTGAAATCTCATTGTTCCTGACAGCTGCATTAGTATACGAAAACATGATGTGTCAACACCCTTTAGACTCCACAATATGCCTGCTTGCTTGCTTAGAATTCAACAAAACAAGTTGCAGTAAGGTGTGAAATATCACATTTATCTTCAGTTAGCTTTACAAACTGTCTTAGGTGCAATGCAGGTTTTTCCTTTAAATTGTATTCAATCAGTGTGTTTCTAGAGAGTTTTTTTTTTTAGGTTATGTGTACTTTCAGCATAGATATACATGGTGTAAATGTGTGCTATGGCATCATGTTCTCACTTGCTAATGCAGTTCTCAGGGATAATGAAATTTCAACAACCAGAAAATGGAGACCCCCACTCAAGTTACACGGGCTGGTGTGGACAGTGAAAACAAACTAAAGCAAACACATATATCCCCAACAGCTACATGAAAAGAGTTATCTGTTGACAGGGAAACAAATAATATTTACAAGATTTGAGTGTGTAGTACTCCTTTAAGCATAAGTGAGGAACCTCTTTGGAAGAAACAACATTACTATAGTGGGTAATTTTTTTCTTTTAGCCAATTTGGGCAGCAAAATAATGCCTGTAATTTTGCTAAAACTGACACAATAAAGGTGGTCGATTTATATGTGAGGTCGATTTATAGTTGAGTGTATATACACAGTATTACTGCTGCTGATAAGTTTTTAATTCTGGGCAAAATGTAATTTCCTATGACTTGCTCTGTTGGTTACTGTAGTATATCGACAGTACTACAATACACAACTGCAACCTTCCTCAGGTTGGGAGGGCAACCAAAGCTTTATTGGAAAGAGCATGGTGGAAACATAGTTAAATGAGACAGAATACATATTGGAGAACACATATGATGCAAATGAAATAAAAAACAATGCAGTGCCCTTACTAGATTAGAGTAAGGGGCACAGAGACATACTGCATGCAAAGGCGGCTGAAATGGCTGTAAAGACTTGGGAAGGAGAGGAGAGGCAAGCAGCAGAAAAAGATGAAGGTAATGGATGGAATAAATTGGGAAGGGGAAATAGGAACAAAAATGGCTAGTAGCAGATGGGGCAGGGGCAAACTGATCCCTGAGGAGGGCTTTGAGAGAGGGGGAAGGAAAAGGAGCAGATGGGGAGGAGTACGGTGTTCCAGTGACAGGGGAGGTAAATGTAAATTGTCCAATAGAAATTGTGAAGCAAGGGACATAAAACTTTCAGGAACTGGATGAGCAGAGGGAATAGAAGCAAGGGGGATAGGAGAGAAGAGATACAGCAGGGAAGGCAAACACCCAATACTTGCTACATGAGGATTCTGATGTCCGTCAGAATTAACTACGGTAATGGTGTTTGGACATAAGGAGTCAGTAAAAGATGCTTGTGAGCTTAAAATTTTTACTTTTAATGAGAATCAGCTAAACCAGGTTGATAGATGCAAGAACCTAGGATTGTGGATCCCCAAGGCTCAATCCTTGCTCCTGTGTTGTTTTCTGTGTATGCATTGCCTTTGTGGGAGACCATTTGACAGTGAGGGATTTTCACTGCTATGCAGATGATACTCAGCTGTATCTGACCTGTTCTCCTGACAAAGCCCACGTGGTTTTGGTGCTGGGTTGTTGTCTTCCCGAGATAAGTGAATGGATGGCCACAAACTGGCTACGTCTCAAACCAGGGAAGACAGAGGTCATGTTGATCAATCTGGGTCGATGGGGTACCATAGTGACGGCAGGTGAGGTAGCCCTTCCTGTGTTGGATGGCCAATCTCCTGTTGTAGCTGATGCAGTTAAGAATTTTGGTGTAATTTTGGACTGCGGGCTTAAACTAGACCAGCAGGTGTTGGTGGTGGTACAATTTTGATTCTACCTTCTTCGAAAACATTGTCAGGATTACACCACATCTGGCTCCTGCTGACCTGGTGACAATTGTTCATGCTTTCATTACCTCTAGGTTGGACTACTGTAATGCTTTGTAGTTAGGGCTATCTGGAGGTTTAATGCGATGCCTGCAACTGATCCAGACTGCTGCAGTTTGGCTGGTGGTGGGAACTGCGCTGCTATGGCTGCCTTTGTGGTGGTGCATAACCATTAAGATATGCTTGTTAACATACAAGGCCCTGTATGGTTTGGGACCCGACTACTTGAAAAATCTGCTGGTTCCTTTATTCCCAACCCGACCCATCTACTCCACTGTTGACAGCTTGCTTACTGTGCCCTCTTCCCATCTGAGACAATCTGGGGACAGAGACTTTGGAATAGCAGCTCCAATTTGTGGGACTCTTTTTCCAGGGAATATCCACTCTACTAGCATGGTGAAGGCCTTAAAAATATCACTCAAAACATATTTCTTTGATCAGACTTTCCCCAACTAGCTAGTATCACATGACTAGCAGTTTATGTATTTTAATAGCTGTGATGTACTTATTTCTTGTTATGTTTTATCTTATCGGTTATGTATGTTTTTAATCCATTAAATTATGTACAGCACCCTGAGTCTTTGGGAAAGGACGCTTTATAAATAAAATTGCCTTGCTTGGATGGACCTAAATGTACCATGGTCCATCCATACTGATAACATTTGTAAGAAAATAAATCTAAAGTTAAGCTTTCTTAAAAAAAAATATATATATTGTTTAGTAAAAAAAGAAAAAAAAATCATGTCATATTATCCAAACATTCCTTTTTCCTGATTTTGAATATTTTGTCTATGCCTCTGCTCCTGATGGTGCTCTCCACGGACTGGATGAGTTGCGGGGCACAATGGCAAGATTATCCCCAGGGTGTTATTTCTTCACGTACCATTGCTACATGATCCAAACTCAAATGGTGTACCATTTTGCCTTGCAATCTTATGATTACGCTCATTTTGCTGTGTTATACTGCTTGCATAGGCTCTTATTCTTGTAAATCTGTTAATTACTGTTTTATTTCTCCTTGGAACTGTCCTCCATACCCCCCACCCACCCAATGCACCTGGAAATTAGCCGTTATCAGCTCAGTGCTTGTTTCCTGGTAAAACATTTGAAATAAATAAAATAAATAAATGTACCAGCAACTTAACTGGTTTCACCTTAAGTCAAGACAAGATCTCTGTAATGTACCCGTTACCTCTGAAACGTCTTACAGGTGGAGCATCAGACTACTTAACTGATTTTATTTTCTCTAGTACACAGAGCTGGGTTCAAACTAAGGTCCTCCAATAGCCTGGAATTAATGGTCCCTAGGATTTCCACAAATTTCATTGGGAAATCCTTTCACTATGGTCCCATGGCATGCGCTATACCAAATGTCCTGCAAGATTACAATCTTAGTAAAGGCAATTTATATCAATTAATGATCTGGTTCCATCACTCTTTTTGTCATTCTGTGCCATGCCTTTTTACGTGAAACCTGTCAAACATTGTCCCCAGGGCTTCACTGTAAAACAGCTTCTTCTGCTCAATGATTATGTCCTGGCTTTTACAAATAAACTTGAAGGGAGGAGAACCAGTATTTAGCAAGAAAGGTGAAATAGAGAGAAAAGCGCCGGTCCTCAAGAGAAAAGAGTAGTGATAGGTGTGAGGAGGGCAGTTGAGGGCAAAACAAGTAAATGACATTATGAGTTTGGGTGGGGTTGTGGGGCTCCAGCCTGGCAAGAGTAGATTAATTTGGGGCAGCGCTGCACAACACAGTCAGCATAAGTTAAAGGCTCCTGCAGACTACAGCAATGTTAATGTAAAATGTTTTAAAATGGATTAAGACCTACCATCGGGGGCACTAGAGAGCACACCTACGAAGTGGAAGCACTTTTCCACTGCTTCTTATAAAAGCGAATTTAAAGCTTAAAAACAACTTCTCAAAGTTTAAAATTCGATCTGACTTCAACACCTTTAGCCAGAGTGATACCTTAGGAATACAGGGCAGAAATTTCATGCAATGGGTCACACTAATAAATGGGTGGATCGAAAAATCCATCATCAGTGGAGCACCAGGTCCCAATGACAGCGACCACGAGTACAGCTCCTGATCCCCTTTGGAAAGTGCTGCAACTGTCGATGCAGGCCATCGATGCAAAAGTTGGAGCTATCCTGCAGCGCATAGGGGAACAAGATGTTAAGATCGAGGTGGCAACCAAAACAGCCACATCTGCGGAGACCGAAAGAAAATAAAGCACCTTCTGCAACTGCAAAATTAACGCAGGAAAATTCTCAACTCAGGTACTACCTGGAGGCACTAGAAATTGCTCAGCGTGCCTCCAGTCTTCGGATTGAGGGGATACCGGAAGACAAAGATGACCCTGATCCTCTTACTTTTGTGAAAGCTTAGCTGCCCGGGGCTCTGCATCTGGAACAGAAATGGGAACAACACTTTCTTTGGGCCTGCAGAATTTCCCCATGATTGGCAATTGCACAGGACGACTTACCTCAAACTATACTCCTGGTTACAGACGGGGTGTCGACTAGAGATTGTTTTCTGTAGGCAGACCAAATGCATTTGAACTGTGATGGCCATACAGTCCATGTCTTCCCTGATCTATTGTATGCACCAAGAACCAGGCGCAAACAGTTTGATGGGGTCCCCGTAAAGTTAAGGGGTCTGGGAGTGATGCACTCCCTGTTGATGCCTGCGCGGCTAAGAATCCTTTATGGCAGTCGCACTTTTCAATTTACAGACCCGGCGGAGGCAGGGAAGAGTATGGAGCTCATACGGTGGGAGTTTGAGGCTGCTCAAGGGTCCAGAACAGAAGGGCACAGCTCCAATGAGTCGGAGGTGACAACCTGAAGGACACTGGAGAGGTTATGGTCTGGTAAAAGAGACGCTATCCAGTTTCCGATAAGCGGCAGTGGTGCAAATTAACACGGTCAAAGAAATATAAATAGTCAATTGTTTCCTGGCTGTTTTGGGAGTTAGTAGCAAATGCTAAAATATGTTTGGGTTACAATTATTTTAGGGAAGGGGTCATATCAATGTTTTTGTTGAGGAAAACACATGATCAGACTGTTTTTATAATTTAGACTGACCACCTAAGTTCTGTAGGGTGCAGCCATTCATATCACTTATTTATTTTATAACGTTTTCATGGATTTCCCTCGTATGCTTAACTGTTAATTGCCAAGATTGCTTGAATCTTTTCCAATTGATGGATCCTAAATACTGTACTGATGTCTGGCAAACGGATGTTACTTTGTATTGTATTCACTAAATGCAATAAATATAAAGATTAAAAAAAAAAGACCTACCATGCTGTAGCGTCCACACTCCTGCAAGTGTGCTGTAAACCATTTTTAAAAACGGTTTACAGCATCTGCACTACTGCCTCCGGACCAAGTTAAACAAACAACTCGTTCTATGCGCTGACGTTGTGCTGCATTGAGAAGCAGAATCATGCCTGACCATTCGCACTACAGGTAAAAACGAACTAAGACCTGAAATGTTTTAAAAATTATGCTGAAGCCTAGGTCTTATCACGGTTTTAGCACGGTTTTCCAAACTGGACTAAATACCTTGTTAAGTGCTGACACAAACCGAGCTACAAGGGCTTAAAATAGTTTAGGCTCCTTAAATCGTTCTAAGGCCTGTAGTCTGAGCAAGGCCAAACACCGTCAGGATCATCCTGAGGATTGGTCTTTACAGCAAGAGCCAGTACCACCACGTTATTGGACAGCAAGGGTTACATCAGCTCTGGGGGCCAAGTGCCACACCTACATGAAGTGCTGAGCCTCAGCTGACTCCAGTGCAAAGTACTGGGCTGGCACAAGAATCCCAGTCTCCATGTGGTAGGGGGATATACTGCTGTTGTCTCATGGATCCCTTCTTTTTATAAAAAAACACTTCTGGGCCAGCCTGACAGCACGGCAGTAGAGCTACTGCTCACTATGCTGGTGGACTTGGGTTCAGAAATGGACTTAGGTTGCACTGGGGCTAGGGGAGGAAGGATCAAGCATGCCAAAGACAGCTGTCCTCCCTCGGGGGCACTGCATCCCGCTATCCGACTGCCACCAGGTGGAAATCAGATGGCAGAACAGTGGGAGCTCCTAGGTGGGGAGAGCGGCATATGCCAGACACCAGGCATGCCACTGTGAGCATGCATGAGTGCGTTTCTTTGCACTACGGGATCCTCCCTTGTATAGTTTACACTGTGGGCTGCTTCATGAGAGTATTTTTGCACTTCCTATGAATATCACTGAGCAATAAAATTAGTCACTGTTTGCAATATACTTTCTGTGAGCTGGTGCAGTTAGTTCTAGCATCTCAGGTGAATGTCTTGCTTCTTTCTTTCCAATTGTTTAACCAGGAGTGGCACACTAAGCTGAAAGCTTGTTTACAGGTGCGACCTGGGAGCACAGGGAAGTTAAGTGACTTGCTCAGGGTCACACAGTATGCAAGTGGAGGCTGTGAGATTTAAACCCGGGTCTCCAGATTGCGCAGAATGTGCACATCATGTAGTATGAGAGCTGTGCCGAAGCTGGAGGAAAAGGTCATAGTTTCCATTGTGCCAGCAGGCCCACGCAGGTCCCACATGGCCAGGCCACACACCCACTACTGTGCTCCTGCTAGTGGTGGATAACCACTAAGTCCATAAGAATCTTAGTGACAGGTTGGGGGTTAAGTGAGGCAGGCAGGGGGAGTGAGAAAAATCATGATTAAAAAAAAAGACACTTTTGACAGTAAATCTGACCAGTTGCAATCACTGCAGCTACCTCTGTGAGTGTTGGGACTTCAGTGCCCAGTGCTTCACAGTACATTCAACAATAAAGAGTGAGATTGTTTGAAAGGGCACTGAAGTAACTGAAATGGTCTGGCACAGGACAACCAAGCAGATTAGGGGCCTAGGGGACACGAGCTCCGAGGAGGGAAGGAGATGCTCAAATGATTCAGTCTTGAGGAGGGAAGGTTGAGAGGGAACATGAGGATGATGCTCCAAATGACAATGGCGCCATCTTCATCAACCTCACAAAGGCATTTGACCTGGTCAACCATGGTCTCCTGTTTCAGCAGCTACAATTTCTTGGCCTTGACGCCATTGCCTTAGCATAGGTCCAAAGTTATCTTACCTGCCGCTCACAAAGGGTCAAGTGGGCTGGTTCTGTTTCAGGCCTTAGACCAATAACTCAGGGCATTCCAAAGGATTCTATACTGGGCCCACTGCTGTTCTCCCTATTTATTAATGATCTGCCAAATAACTGTGGAGGGGCATCCGTGCATCTCTGTGTGGATGATGCAATCCTCCATTGTTCCTCTTCTGATGTCGGGTGGATCAACAGCATGCTAGCATCTGACTTCGCTGCTCTCGAAGGATGTTTTATATGAAACCATCTTGTTCTTAACACCACGAAAACAAAAACTATGCTATTCTTCCATCCACCTTCTTCCTCCTCTAACCTCCCCCCTCAGGAATACTTCCCTCAGTGGTGATGCCCTTGAACTTGTCCATACCTTTAAATACTTGGGTATCACCTTGAATACCTCGCTATGCCTTAGTGCTCATGTCTCCATCCTAGTCAAATCTCTGAACTAAAAGCTAGGCCTTCTCTATTGTATCCGCCCCTTCCTCACCTCAGCCTCTTGTCATGAGAGTGCATCTTCCTCTCTTCTCCCACTTCTATCTTATGGTGCTCCACTTCTGCTCACAGCTAACACTACTACCTTATCACTCCTCAAACAGGCTTACCATAGGGTGGGTAGGTTTGCCCTGGGGGGGTCAATGCCCATCACCACCACTGTGATGCCCTATCTTCTCTGGGTTGGTTATCATATGAATCTAATTTAAGGTATGCCACTCTGAGTTTTCTGCACAAGTTGATCCACAAACATACTCCTCCTTGCCTCAGTGAGTCTGTTCATCTAAGACAACCTTAATGAACCCTGAGATCTGCCTCCCTCCATTCTGTCATGCTCCACCCTCCCTGTGTTCCAATCCAACTTGCTTTCTTTTCTCTCTGCCTCTACAGCTTGCTCCTGTTACTGGTGATATTAAACCTCAACCCCAACAGCTCTGTCTATTTCTTGTCCTTGTTGTTCCCTCAATCCTGGCTTCTTACATTGCCCCCTGTGCCTCACCTTTAACCATAACTGCTACTGGTTAGCCCTCTTGTATCTCATACCATTCGTTAACAATTATATATTGTAGTGCCCTCTCTTGAATGTGTCATGTATTTGTTGCACTACTGTGTAACCTACCTGCTTGTTATTTCATAAACCTGTGGTTGTATCTGTCTGTATCATAATCCTATGTACCGATGTATATCAGTTTTTCCATTGTAACTGTCATTGCTATGTTAAATCACTGTACTGTATACATACTGCACTTCTGGGTCACCCTTAAAAAAGGGACTGCAATTGTCTTGGTGGACTTACCTGGTTACCAAAACTCCAATAAATAATAAATAAATACTAAATGGGGTGGATAGGGTGGAGTATATACAGATGTTTGAACTGAAGAGTACTCGTAGAACTAGAGTGCATGCCCTCACACTGGGGAGAGTGTAGAATGAAGAGAAATATTTGAAAGCATTACTTCACAGAGAAGGTGGCTGGCATGTGAAATAGTTTGCCTGGTGAGGTTGTAGATATGAGCCCTTTTCTGGCTTTCAAAGCAGGCAGCACTAGACAGATTCATGAGGTAGAATGACATTGAGGGATATATAGCATGAGTATGAGTAACATTCTAGCTGATAAGTTTAGATGCGTCCCCCCAGTGAAACTTGTTATAGTCTCTGCCGTGCAGCAAGAGTGGTGGCCAAGATGGTCCCTAAGGGTAATTCCTTTCCATCACCACAATACTACATTACTATGCAGTTACACTGAAAAGGATAGTGTCAGAAACATCAGAATAACCGCGAGTTACGCAGTCACATAAAGCCTTACCCAAATCTGTATTAATAGTAAAGTTTTACTCATGTTAAAAGGAAAAGTGTTAGTACAATGTTGTTGTCACAGCGTTGCATAACCATACATCAACAAGAAACCACATTATTGCAGGGACATGAACCACCAAGGGAACCAACCAGCAATTCTGCAAAAAGAGTCACATTGAACCTCATGCTGGGGAACGGTGAGAGAAAGAGTATGGTATATGCAGACTGAAGACCTCTTGTGACCAGGATTCATTTTTGAGTGTGGGATTGGGACAACTGGCACACAGTTTTAAACTTTGACCCACCTTTTCTCCTACCTTGGGAACAACCTGCTCACTGTTATAGAAATTTTAAACTGCTGTTTTATGAATCTGGGCTCGGTTGAACAATATGGTTCATTATGTTTTTCATTTGTTTGACTCTTACTTTTTATACCCAGTGAGTCAGTGTCCCACATAAATAAATATCTGAAATTAACCCTGTGTGAGCCACATACAATGTTTGACAGGAGCGATGCTGGCTGTCCAGTACTGGGATGAATATACATGGGTAAAAGGTGAGGGACTGATAATACTGGAGACTGTAGCCATCCGTTTACAGATAGTTCAGGCAGAGATACGGGTGGCGTCAGTTTAGGCTTCCCCACAGTGAGATGAATTGAGTGCTGGTGAAACGTGAAGGATTAACAGTGCTGGAAACTGAAGACTGTTACAGAGGCCAGGTCGGTGTTGGCAGGTGCAGTGCAGGCTTCCTCTAAACTGATGGATCTAGCATTGATGAAGGGGAGAGATTGATGGCACCAGAGATCGAACATTATTGTTCATATGCAGGCCAGGAATAATGCTGGAAGGTGCATAACTAGCTTTCTGTGAGCTCAATTATATGACTAATTTACTGTGACTTTGTGTGACTAGTTGTCCCCCCCCCCAACTGGATTCTACCCTCACATCTTGGTATATCCAATGCTGCACTTTTCATCCTCTTGCCACCCTTCCTACATTCCTTCTCCCCCCTACCCTCTTCCCTCTCCCTATGACTCTGGCACTTCTTATCTGTTGTCTATTTTCTCGACAAATGCCGCTGGCTGCCTTGTTACAATGCTACCCTTGAACTGTATTAATCTGTACTCTGTTTGCAATGTCCACATTGTTGTAATGCCTGTCTTGATGTTCCCCATAATTTGTATTTCTCTGACGTGGAACCTTTGTAAAAGAGCCATGGCTCAAAGGTATTTGTAATCCTAGACTTGATAGATAAATAAATAAATAAATAAATAAAATGATAATTTTTTTATGTAGCTGTGTGAAGTCAAAAAACATTGCAGATCACACATTTTATTTATTTGTGAAATCAGTTTACAACCTTTGAGCCAGAGGCTCGTTTCCAAAGGTACCTCGTCACATTAAAGACATACATAGAGTTTTAGGTTACGTAGCATAGGTTTGCAAAACAATAGGCGTTCAACAGAGGCGCCACGTCACACTGAGGTCAGACAAAATACATTTAGGTTACAGGGTACATGTAATTGAGAACAGGTGTTACACAAGTTAGTATCAAAAATTGAGCAATTTAATAGGTATACAATGAAACAGCTGGCACTGGCCAGGTTAGACATAGGTACGGTGTACCGGGAAGCGGTGGTGGGGATGGCTAGGTGGAGAGCTGCCCTGTGGGCGTTGTCATGAGAAGTCGAGGTAGAGGCTACTTTCAGAGACAGGAGCAGCTACGAGTGTTGAAGAGTTGGTTTCGAAGGGTGGTTTTGAACTTGGAGATGGTGGTGGCATTGGTGATGGGGGCAGGGAGAGAGAGTTGAACCAGGATGGGGCTCTGTAGCAGAAGGACCTCTGGCCTCGGCTGGTTCTTGATCTGGGACCATTAGAGTGGTCTTGTTGGATGACCGTGTTGCAATAGTGGGTGGGACCTGGTGGATGGATGCCGTAACCCCAGGGGGGGGAAGAGCCCGAGTAGGGTTTTTTTTGCGAGGAGGCAGGTTTGATATCAGAGCCGTTCATCCAGGGTAAGGAGTTTAGCCTCGTCATACAGCTGACAGGTGTGTGTGAGCCTGGGGGCACCAGTAATCAATCTGCAGGGTTTATTCAGGGTTAAGTGAATTTTTTTGAGTGCAGTCGTGTCGGCAGCACCATAGACTGGTAGACCATAGTCTACAAGGGACAAAACGGAGGACGTAACAGCGAGCCAGGCGCATTTGGGGGAAGGCAGGTTCTATGGCGGAAGAGGATGCCAAGCCGTGTGTTAGTGGCGGATGTTAGGGCATCAATATGGTTGTGAAATGTGAGGGCTGAGTCGAAGGTAACCCCAAGGTATTTGTAGGAGCAGACTTGTTCCAGTGGCTGTTTGGTACTAGGAAGGATATAGAGTGGGTGGTTGCTAGCTTTGTTTTGGGGGTGAGAAAAGAGCATAGCTTTGTTTTTTTTAAGATTGATGACGAGTCTGCGCTCCTTAAACCAAGCTTCGGCATTATTGAAAGACTGCTGTAGGGTGTCCTGAAGGGAGACGGGATTGCGGTGGGTGGCAAAAAGGACAGCGTCATCTGCATACAGGAGAATTTTGCCAGGGCATGCACTAGGCAGGGTGTTCAGATAGAGTGAGAAGAGAAGGGGGCCCAGGATGGAGCCTTGGGGGACCCCAGAGTGAATGGAGCCAGGTATCAGAGAGTATCCATTGATTTTAACTACACTGTGATCGGCTAGATAGCTTGTGCACCATGCTAGGGGCCAGCCAAGAGACCAGTGTGCAGAGAGCATTCAGCAGAAGAGGATGGGAGACGGTGTCGAAAGCCTTTGAGAGGTCGATGAACACTGCACCAGCTAGGAGCTGGTATCCAAGGAGGAGTGTGGAAGTTGGAGAATTCAATTAGGGCAGTGCTGGTACTGTGACCAGCATGGAAGCCATGTTGCTCTGGGCATAAGATGTTATGCTTAGCCAGATAATCAGTGATTTGAATGGCCACCACTTTCTCCAGGGCTTTGGGGAGGATGGAGATTGGCGATGGTTGTTGGCCGACCACCTGTCGCCCCTTTATGAATTGGTGTGATTATGGTGTTTCCAAGCCGTGGGAAATTGTCCCAGGCAGAGCGATTGGCTAATTAGGCTGGTGAGTGGGGCAAGGACTTCATCTAGCACCAGCCTGAGGATACTGGGGTCCAGTGAGTCACTGCCGGGACTGTTGCTATTCAAAGCTTTGATTAGGATGGGTCTGGCTTCCCGGGCGGAAATCTTGCACAGGTGGAAGCTGGGGTGCTGGAGGACAGGGGGAGGTTGGTTCGGGGGAGGGTCAAAGAAATTACTAGGGAGGACTGAGCTACAGTCAGTGAAAGCGGTGTTGAGCCAGTTAGCTATGCCTGCTTGCCTTAGCCTGAGTTACAGCACGGATCTCATCCACACTGCCGTTACTGGGGTTAAGGCTACCGTGTTGCTCTAAAACTGATTTCTAGCCTGCCTCTAAGCAGGGTTAGACTACAGTTTCTGAATATGGAATGTAATGCAGCATAATTATTACCATGCTACAATCTTCACACAAATCCTTAAAACCTGTTTAACAGAGTTAAAACATACCCTCCCCCTGTGCCTAACGTCTCTCTCTCTGTTCTATTTCTGTGCTTTTTGAACCTCCATGTGTATCCAAAGGCAGCAAAATTATCTCCCCTTCCTGTCCTGGATTGTAGAGCACTTTGAGATATTTGTATGAAATGTGCTATATAAAACCAGATTCCTTTCCTTCCTGTGCTTAGAAGAAATCCACACTTCCAGTTTTGAGTGACAGCCTGGTCCACCCTCAAGCCTCCACACCCCAGTTCTGGCCTGTACATTCCATGCCAGTGCTGGCAGTTCAGTGGGGCCCAGCAGTAAGGGTGAAGTCACGGACAACTGGTGGCAGCAGGTGAGAGCACGGTCCGCAACTGGGACTGGATGGGGTGAGTTCCAGGGAGCAAAAAGTGCAAAGTTAAAAGAAAACATAACAGAAGAGAGACTACACAGGGTATTGTGTGATGTGGTCTCATTCATTTTATTTAAAAATGTTACCACCGGGAATAAGCCACATCATTAGGTGAGCTGTTAAACTTTCATGCAGGACCTGAGATGGCAGCAGATTTCATTCACATAGCTCAGTCCTCAGCTCATCTAGTCACTGAATTAGAAAGGAAACTAAAGAGATAGTGGGCTATTAAGGGGTCATTGGTTAAAGGAGAGGTATAAGTAATGGAAGGCTCATATCAATGAATAATATACGGAGTGAACTTTTTTTTGTTTTTGTTTTGTTGAGTGTCTAAAGTTCTTCAGTCTTCTCTCAGTGTAATTATTGTTTTTTATACTAACTAGGAGTCACTGCTGCACCCTCTGTTCCCTGCCATTTGTCCTACCTGGGCACCACTCTGCCCCTCTGACCGAAGGTATCTCTAGCTCTCTCCCAGAGCTGCCCACTGTGGGTTCAGGACCTGGTACCTCTCACACTGAAGCCCAGTACACTACCGTTGTACCAGTAAGCCTTCCACAATTATGGATGCCTCACTGCGCCCCATATACTGGCTTGGTTCCCCCCCTCCTGCCGGTAAGCCTCCCTTACTCACATAGCCACTCTGGTCTTCTGCTGATTACCATTGCCATCCTTCTCCAGGGACTGCCCAGCCCTTCACCCATGGCACACCCCAAGGGTACACCCCCTATACAACACTGACTCCCACCCACTCTCCCCTTCACCGGTGCTCACATGTCCACCCACCTCACCCATCTCCCAGCTGTCGCCTTCTACCACTACCCCCCCCCCCGCCAATTGACATTCTTTGCCTTCCCTACCCTAATCACTCTGACCATCCCTTGCACAGTCGACACCCACACTAAGAAGTGTCTTGCCAATACCAACAAGCAACTTGTTCTGGCCGTACTCAGGATCTTTACTTTACTGCTCCTAATGTCAGGCAATGTGCATCCCAATCCAGGTCCCTTCGCATGCAACCCTAGCTCCCCACTCCAGGGGCTCAGAATGGCTGCAATGAATATCTGCAGCCTGCCCAAAAAGATGGCAACCCTACAATGCTGGATGCTGCAACACCAGCCAGATGTTTTAGCCCTGACAGAAACCTGGCTGTCAAAAAAGACCCTGGACTCCTTTGTCACACTCCCAGGCCTCATCCTCTACAGAGTTGACAGAATCGGCAAGCGAGGCGGGGGCTGTGCATTTTACATCCGAGACTCCCTGCTATGCCAAGCATTACCAGCACCCTCATCAGAGCACAGAGCACAGGCCCTGACTATAAAGCTCACCTCAGACCCCTCTAGAGCCCCTACAACCATAACTGTGGCTTACATACCCCAAGAAATCCTAGAGGTGGTGGCAGGAATGGCATTGCAGGGCAACGGGGGGTTGGGGGTGGTAGTGATAAGCTTAGAAAAGAAGGGGGGGCTAAGTCTAAGGGAGCAGAGGTCTAAGAGAGCTGGATTGGGAGAAAATAGGACAGGGAGTCTGGAGGAGATAGAGATGAGAGGTGGGGATAGAGAGACTCAGGAGGACAGTGAGGTGAGTTGGATAGTGGGAGTATGTGTCTTGAGGAATATGGCGGTCCTCCTAGAGGTTGGTTCCTATAACCTGCAAATGGCAGACTGGGGACTTAGAAACAGAACAAGCAGGAAGTCACATGACCCTGCTCAACCTACTACTCACCAATCGACCAGGCC
Organism: Neoceratodus forsteri; assembly: GCA_016271365.2. Taxonomy (NCBI): domain Eukaryota; kingdom Metazoa; phylum Chordata; order Ceratodontiformes; family Ceratodontidae; genus Neoceratodus; species Neoceratodus forsteri. The sequence continues at coordinate 458,473,777 of JADMNL010000022.1, read as the reverse complement.
AAATCATGAAGCTCACGGTACTCCCAGACTCTCTAAGTGATCACTCCCCCATCCTCTTCACCTGGTCACGTCAGCAACAAACACCCCAATCAAAGAGTTTTACCCGACATCGATTCAAACCTGGAGGAACTGCTAAGCTAAGGCGGCATCTAACCCAGTGTGACTGGTCCCCAATCTGTAACGCCTCTACTACAGATGAAGCCCTTGACTACTTCACTCGCACATTCAGCAAGGTGTGTGACAGCTTGGCCCCCCCCCCCCAGGTTCAAGCCAAAAAGCGTAATGCCCCCTGGGTCACTCCAACTCTGCTCCAGCAACTAAAGAGTCAAGATGAGCTATGGCAGAAAGCTGTAGCCTCAGGCAGACAGACAGGCCTACAGGGCGGTACGTAACAGATGTACCTGGGCCATTAGGATGGCCAAATCATGCTACTGTAAAGCTACCCTTGCCTCCTCATGGGAGAATGCTTGGTTATTCTGGGACAACTTAAAGGAGCTTAATGGAAAAACCCGGTTACCACCCCCTCCCAAATAACTGTCAACAATGACACCACTTCAGACCCACTTACCATCACCAACTGCCTTAACTACGCTTTCTCGGACCTAAGTGCAATTCTCCCAAACAACTTCTTTGATCCCATCCCCAGGACCCCTGACTCAAGCATTGCACACATACCCTTCCACCTCAGGGCCATTTCAATGAATGAAGAGAGGCCATACCTTGTAAATGCCCTTGGGGGATCTAACTACTGCTCAGACTCATTTGACATGAAAATCCTTAACTTGGTGCTAGACTCGGTGCTCTCCCCTCAACTGATCTAATTAACCAATCCCTATGTTTAGGGCAGTTCCCAACTGCCTGGAAGATGGCTACCATCAGTCCTATACTGAAGAGTGGGAACCCCACCTCCCCCAACAATTACTGGCCCATCTCTATGCCCCCCCCAAAGCACTAGAAAAAATTGTTGCCACCCTACTCACCGACTACCTACTAGTGCATAACATACTATGTATGGAACAATATGGCTTTAGAGCCGGACACAGCACAACCACTGCCCCTACGGAGTTCTCTAACTTCCTGCACAGTGCTCTAGATAAAAAGCACCTAGCAGGCACTGTTTTCATAGACCTGTCGAAGGCTTTCAATACAGTCTCCCACCCCCTGCTTATAAGTGCCCCCCACCTTACTGGTCTGTCTCCTAGACCCCTCACTTGGTTTACAAGTTACCTCTTGGGTAGGTCCCAATGTGTCAAGATTAACAGCACCCTCTCCTCTACCCTCCCAGTCCGCTCTGGGGTCCCCCAGGGCTCCATCCTCGGTCGCTTATTGTTCAGCATCTACCTGAACACCCTTCCTAAATCCTGCCCAAGTAATCTGCTGCTTTATGCAGATGATGCGGTACTTTTTGCCTCCCACCCTGATCCCACAGTCCTACAGTCCTCCCTAGAACTTGCCTTCAACCAGATTGAAAACTAGTTCACTCATCATAGACTCGCGGTCAATGTAAAAAAGGACCAAATCAATGCTCTTTGCCCACCGACAGAGCAAAAACAGTGCTGCCCAGTTAACAATCTTCTCCAAAGCTCATCTCCCACTGGAACAGGTCCATACCTATAAATACCTGGGCCTTACATTCGATCCCTGCCTTTCATTCCACCCCATATTAGTAACCTCTCTACAGCCATAAACATTCACATAGGACTGCTGTATCAGCAGAGACTGCCTCCCACCAGAGGCCCTTAACCTTGCTGTTACCTCCCCCGTCCTCTCACTCGTAGATTATGGACTCACCATTTAATCAGCCGCCGACCACACAGCTCTCAATAAAATCCACCTGGCTATCAACAAGGGTTGTAGATTCCTCACTGGGGTAGACAGATGCACCCACAGCTGCACCTTGCATGCCTTATCAAATATCCTCACACTTGATGAAAGAATAAGCTACCAAACATGTCTTCTCTCCAAAAAGATTCACCTAGGACTTACCCCGATCAGAGTTTTGGCCTCCCTCTGCTCCTCACATGCCTCTGCTAACACCCGCTCAGCAAATAAGCTGGTGTGGTCTATTTCCAGAGTCAGGACCTCCCTAGTCCAAAGGTCTTTCTCCTACCGGGCGCCACTATGGTACAATAATCTCCCCCCTGCCATTTCCTCTGATTCCAGACTAGGCCCATTCAAAAAAGCCCTAAAAGACCACGTACTCTCTACCCATAGCTGCCAGTGCAATGGCTAGCTTGTCCCATGGTTAGCCCCACCGTTTCACAACCACCAGGTATTGGTCTTGCCCCTGTGGTGGTGCATTAGTGGATATCCCAGTTAATGTATTAATGTTCTGCACAACCAGTACTACGCTGAGAGTGAGTGTGATAAAAGTGTTACTACCTACTGTCCATGTACTCTCCCAAGACACATTACTGACTGTGAAACCATGAATATTCCTCTATATGTAAATTTCTCACAAAATGTAAACTTCATTTCTGCCCATTTTTGTTTGTATCAGTGACAATGTCAGTTTCTGACTGCTTGTACCTTTGACAATGACAGGCTCCTTAACTGGACCTGAATAGCTACCTAACTGTATAGGCCTCTTTCTCCTAATTTGTCTGCATTATTCAGTGTGTTGTTGAATACTGTATCGCTTATGTCTTTATTGTTCCTTGACATGGAGCCTTTGTAAATAAGTCTATGATTCAAATGTTGTAAATCCGCTATCTTCAATAAATAAATAAATTACGCAAATACAATGTTCAGAAAATACATTAAATGTAAATAAGAACAACAAAAGGAGAAAATTCACAGGCAACATTTGTGAGCAGAAAGGATTGCTACCTGATCTGTGAAATTATGATTTCCAAAACCGCAGTCTGACAATCCTAATTCCAAAGTTAAAGACTAAAATACGATTTTATACAGGAAATTAGGATTTCTGAATTAAACATTAGGATTTCAAATCCGATTCTGAGGTTCTATTCAAAATCCGATTCAGAATCTGAATTCATAAATTCCTAACATGGAAACATACAAACATATGAACATACAATTTGACGGCAGATATGGGCTGCTTGACCCATCCAGTTTGCCCATTTTCCCTACCTACTGTAATACCGTAGACCCTACCTGATCTTCGGCTTAGCCCTCCCTTCCCTAATGACTAAGATTCCCTTATACCTATCTCATGTGTTCTTGAATCCCGTCACAGCTTTTGCTCCCACCACCTCAGCTGGAAGACTGTTTCAGACATCCACTACTTTTTCTGTGAACAAGTCCTATTGGATTGTGATTGGCCTCTAAGTCCCAGAGCTAAATAGGTAACTTGGGCAGACTGGATGGACCACTGGTCTTTTTCTGCCGTCATTGTCTGTGTTTCTGTGTTAAAGTGATTTTCCAGTTTTCTGCAAAAAAATGACAGTTGGTGTCTGCAGGTCTGCAGGACTCAGACATCATAATGCTTTTAAAACATTTAACTTCCTGGACATTCCATTCTTTATTACTAAAGACAATAGCATAAAAAAGGCTCTTTGCCCCTAAAGGCCTGTTTACATGGTCACATTTGTACTACAGCAACACAAGTGTTGCTGCGGTGCAAATGTGGCCGTGTGGACACTTACCTCATCATGGTAAGTCGGTCCTCTCCCACAGCCACTGCAAACCTGAGGACTTGTTTGCAATCATGCTGAACTTGTGCATGTACAAGTTCAGCAGTTTTCGAAGCACATAAAGTAAACAGCCTGCATTCTACTCTTTGAGCTGAGTTTGGTAATATCAGACTTTTTATAAAATGAAGGTTATTTCATATTGAAACTGCAGTTGTGCACTGGATGTGCACCAGTATTTTTGATAGGGAATTTACTTTCTCTGAATGTTTTATGCTTAGCTCTTTGTTTTATGCACAATGTTTATGGACACTTTAGTCGCAACGCTATAGTTAGGGTTGAATAGGGTGTTTAATTTTAAACTCCAAATTTTGCACTTTAATAACTTTGTAACCGTTCAATAGGTGTGCATGAAATTTTGCAGGCACATTTCCCTGAGGTAGATCTCTTGACATGCTAACTTTCGTTCCGATTGGATGTGCAGATTCTGAGATCCATATAGTAAAAAAAGTAATTTTGTTCAGGATGTTTTATATATTTTTCCTGTTTTCACCTCCTCCATGCTTCAGTTGATTGTACATGTGTGGAAGCGGAACTATTAGGGGTGGCGCGACAGAGATCCTCCCCAGGAGAGAGGAAGGAGAGCTGCCATTATGGCTGCTCAATCCTGTCCCTCCCTCCCCGACCCACTCCCGATGACCCTGGCTCTTTTCCAAACCCAGGTCGCCGGCATGGCATAAGATAAGGCATCCAGTGCCTCACCCCTCTGCGCCACCGAGCCAGCTTTTTGTTCAGGATTTTTTGCTGTTTTCTTTGTCCACCACTGGTGCCCAGACAGTTAGGAATCTTGGTCCTGAAATTTTCATTGTAGAAAGTGCTTGGCCCGCAGATGTGCCATTTACTGGTTTGGTGAAATTAATATTAATCCATTCCAAAGTTATTCGTTTTTTAAAATTTCAGTTCTGAGCATACTCAGTAGTGACTTTCAAGATAGATGTTGGGAACGAAAAAAGAACTGGGTCACACGAAAATGATTCTTTTCCGTATGAGTGAATCCTTTCTCGTAAGGAAAAAATCCTTTTTTGTATGCCACCATCTTGTTTACTGTCCCCTCCCCCACAAAAAAAATTTCAAAACCCACAAAAATGACATTGTGCAGAGGCACTAACGCATGTATCTTGCTCATCGGGACCACGTTAGGTGGATTCTGCATTTAGTTTGTGTAAAAATGACCCCTAAATATGTGTTTTCCTTTTATTTTTACATCCTTTTTCGTGACTTGCTTCCACTTTTTTCATATGGCAAAATGAAAAAATAATTTGGCCATATGAAAAAGGATCCCGAGCCATAAGTCCCTCTTTTTCCCTGGTGTCTAATGGTACCCCGCCCCCCCGAATGCCATCCCCATATTTTACAATGTTTCCCTGGTGTCTAGTGGCACTTCCCACCCCTCTGATTACCGTCCCGGTATTTTGTAATGTTTCCCCTGGTATCTAGTGGCACCCCGCACCCCTTCGATCACTGTCCCCATATGTTTTACTGTTTGCCTGGTGTTTAGTGGTACCCCCCCCCTCCGATTGCAATATCCATATTTTTAAATCTTTCCCTGGTTTCTAGTGGTACCCCCACCCTCTGATCACAGTCCCCATGATTTTGTTCTCTTTCCTTAGTGTCTAGTGGCACCCCCCACCCTATAATCACGTCCTGCCTGAAATAAAGAAAATGGTCCCTTGATTTAGTTTTTTTAAACTTGTAATAAAGAAAACGTCCTCACCAATCCCAACCCCCACCCAACCTCCCACAGAGCACCCACCACCCTGTATCCACCCTCCACACACACACACACTCACCCACCTGAACAGGTCCCAGAGTGAAGATCCACTCTCCGATTGAAGACACGTCTTGCTGTTGGTACCGCCAACTGCAATATGAGAAAGTAAGGTAAATGCGATTCAATGTATTTCAACGAGGTTCTTAACACTGATGCATAACTTTGACATATTGGCATATTCTGACCCCAAATTTTCAACATGACCTTTCTGGGACCCCACCTCATGAACAATGGTGGTGAATTTTGCAAATCCAGCCCAAAAGGTGATTTCACGGTTGATTGGCAAAATCACCTTTCGGGCAGGAACTGAAACTTTTCACTGTCCTTGTTCATGAGGTGGGGCCATAAGAAGGCTATGGGTCCAAATATGTAAAAATGGCAAAGTTATGTGTATGCAGTGAAAATTTGCTATGCTCGCTTGTAACTTTGGTAATTTTAAATATTCTGACCCCAAATTCTCTACATAGCCATTTTTTCACATCACCTCAGAAACATGACAGCTGTCATTTTTCAAATCCTAGCCAAACTGTATTTACGCACCTGTAGTGAATGACATTGCGGTGGCATGGAAAAATATTTTGGCGGGGATTTGAAGATTTTCAGTACCAAGTTCGTGTGGTGGGGTAATACGAAGGCTATGCTGATAATTTGGTTGCTGTTTTTCTACAAATGCAAGCGCATGGCCCTGGGCCCCTGAGGTGAGTATTAGGGCTGACAACCCCGAGGCATACCCCACACCTGATTTGCAAAGATTCAGGAGAGGTCAAATCGCAATGGTTTCTCCTGTTGCTGCCTGCAGGGTGAGGGTGGGTGCTAGAGTTGGAATACAGATTACATATACATACACACATATATATATATATATATATATATATATATATACAGAAAAATACAAAATCACACATATTCCCATAATGCAAAGCATTATTGGCTATATATGCAAATCGCAACAAAATGTTATGCTGGTTGCTGGTTCAACTTTAAGCAGGAATGCATAGTGCTGAAAGGCCTCTCACACAGTCTGCACAGGGTGCCAACAGAATACACAGACACATGTTTTGTCCTGCCAGAACTCATCAGTGTTCCTCGTCTGTATGACACACTAGTGGAATAAACCAGCTACCCTAAGTTGGTCTATTGGGTTTGGGTTGTGGTGAGCCCAATAAAAACAAAAAACAAGCTAAAAGACAAAGAACCTTAGTGCGTGAGCAGCGAGGTAAGGGTTACGCCAAAGGGCATTAGCCAGGAAGCCAAGTTTCAAAGAAATACAAAATCACACATACCCCATAATGCAAAGCATCATGGGCTGTATATGCAAATCACCGCAAAATGTTACGCTGGTTCAGCTTTAAGCAGGAATGCATGGTGCTGAAAGGCTATATATATATATATATATATATACACATATATATATTTTGTCATTTCTGTTTATCTGGCCCCTCATTCCTACCACCTCCGCATCCTCAGGAGCGCCAATGGAGTCAACCCCTGCTAACTGCCTTAACTGCACTGGCCTCATTACCCCATCCTGCCATGGTTTACCCCCCAGGCAGGGACAAGGTGGGGCAGGAACACCCTGAACAACAGTGTCTCGTTGGGCTTGGGGCAGTCAGGAGCACAATGGGGCCATACTCGTCACTCCATCTCGTCAGAGTTGGAGGGTGTTTTTCCTCCTTTCTTACAGACATCACGTGTCCTGACGTCAAGGCGCCCAACGCCGATGTCCATGATATCCTCCCCTCTGTGTCTGCTCAGTGCTTGCTATGCCCCAGTCAAGCACCAAGACTCTACCACCCTCCTTCCCTGGAGAAGATAAGCTGTCCCTGGGACGCTCAAGCCTCCTACCCCCGGCTGGCCCTCCAGCTCACGGGCTCGCTCCCGAACCTGGGTTGATGGCGTCACAAGTGGAAATCCAACCGATGTGCCGATGGGCTGGCCTCATATATAGATATATGTTATGCAATAGGCATGGACTTAAAAGACTGCTGATAAATCACAGCAACTATACTAATAAATCGGTGACCATGGATTTATCAGTATAGTACTATCGTCATCACTGATTTATTAGTATAGTAGTGTCCTCATCACTCATCAGTGATTTATTAGTACACTATTGTCATCATTGCTCTCCCGCATGCCGGTACTACTTTTCATTTCACACACTTTGACTTGCCACACACAGGTACAACTCTCTGACCTCACAAAGCCTCTTATAAAGCAACTGTAACTCCTCTGACTTCAAAAATCACTTTGTGATCTTTCCAAAATGCTGGTCAGCATCTGCTAAACAAACAAACAAAAAAAAAACACAATATCTTTCCTTTTTCTCCTTGCTGCAGGAAATTGCTGACTGGTCCTGCTCATGTGGTCTCTCTCCATTTCACCGCTACTTGGCAAGCCTTTCCGTGCTCTCCTGTAGCTCTCCCCATGTTCCTGTACCCAGCACATAGTAAATGAAACTAGGAAAATAACAAACAAAGCAGTCACGAAACACCAGTTGCCTGACTGCTAAAAGTCTGGGCTCACTGTGTCTCGTTTAGGGACACCACCATTTTCCCACATAAAGTTTTGAAAGGTCCACTTTCTCATCCAATCACATTGACATTGGCACGTCAGCGTGCGCTCTATGCCTGATGCCCATAGCAACATCCATAGACACCACACACACTGCATTAAGTGCAAGATTGCTTTTTGGCAAACAAATCTTCAACACTCTGCACAATTTAAAACAAGGCATGCACAAAGGAAAAACATTAAAGTTACACAGAAGCTCATTTCCTACTGCATAAATTAAATATGCGATGGGGAGCTTGTGTGATACATCATTTATCTGCACTCAGGCAGTCTGACCTCAGGTACATCACTCGTGGCTTACGCCACTCATGAGGTTACCCGAGGTCAAACGGCCCCATGTAGATAAATGATGCATCACACAGCTCCCATCACACACACACACACACACACAGTACATATATTTCTGGAATGATTGATCACCGATTCTGATTTAGTTGCCTTGTTCTGCCACAGAGGTTCATTTCTTTCATTCTAAACATGTAAATCTAATTATTACATATATCCTTTCAGTGTGTAATACTGTTTGAGGCATTGTCAATTTTTCTGAAATTTCATTGTGCATGATTTGTATACAAAAAGCAATAAAGTATAAGTTTAAACAAATGGGAGATCCTTTAATTGCTGCTCCCTTCAAGGCAAAAGGTGTGAGAAACCTCTCTGACAGGGGCACATTTAATTAGCCTTATTTGCATAGATAACACAATTCATGAGGGATAAAGGGGCTGGTAAACCATGTGATACGAGGTCACGTCTTCAGAGATAGGAGAAAGACAACAGCAATACTGCATCCTGCTTGCCCAGGACAACATATCTCAGAGATAGCAGAGAAGGAGGATTGATTTGTGCACAAGATTGCATCAGTCGTGGGAAGCTGCAAGGTCATTTGAAGGTCCTAGTGATCAGACTGAATTAAAACCAAAAATCAAAAAGGCATCACACAGTATGGGAAACATTGGAGAGCTGCTCTGGGATTTCACCACAATTAGGAGACAAATTAAACCAGCCAAAAATGTTACTGATTAGAACAGAAACAGAGAATGTGACAGCAGATCAGAGCCACTGAGCACACTCTGTCTGCCCATTTTTTTTTAACCTTCATTTGTTTGCTGCAGATCTGCTGATATATGGCACCATTTCTTCCCCTCCCTTCCTTACCTCTATTCACTTGTGCCTGTCCCAAGCATTTTTGAACCACACCACAGTTTTCACCCACACTATCTCCGCTGGAAGGCTGTTTCAGGTATCCACCACCTTTTCTGTGAAGAAGTACTTCCTGACATCCCTCCTGAATTTACCCCCCCAGCTTCATAGCATGCCCCTTGTTCTAGAGCACCTTTGTTTCTGAAAAACACCCCTCCTGTACCTTATTAATCCCCGTGAGGTATTTGAAGGTCTCTTATCATATTCCCCTCTCCTTTCTCTCCCCCAGGGTATAAATATTTAGCTCCTTTAGCCTCCTCTTGTAAGAATTTTGATGCAGATCGTGCACCATTCTGGTAGCCCTCCTCTGGGCCGCCTCCAGTCTATGTTCTTCCCGAGATGTGGTCTCCAGAACTGGACACAGTACTCAAGGTGAGTTCTTACCAGTGATCTATATAAGGGCAGCACCACCTCTCTCCTTCTGCTGGTGATACCCCCGTCCTATGCACCCCAGCATTCCACTAGCCCTTTCGACTGCCTTGTCACACTGCCTGACCAACTTTAGGTCATCCAATATGATAACCCCTAGGACTCTTTCCTGCTTGGTCTTTGTCACTATCACTTTGCCCATTTTGTACTCCGCCTCCGAGCTTCTATGGCCCACGTACATTATTTTGCACTTAGTTACATGAAAACCCAGATACCATACCCTTGACCACTCCTTCAGTCTTTTCAGATCCTTACCTATCCTTTTAACCCCCCTGGAGTGTCCACTCTATTGCAGATCTTTGTGTTATCTGCAAAGAAGCAGACCATTCCTTCCAGTTCCTCTGTGATGTCACTTATAAAGACAATGATGAGGACTGGTCCCAGAACTAATCCCTGGGGTACCCTACTGGTCACCCTCCCTTCCTCTGAGCGATCTCTGTTTACCACTACCCTCTGCATCCTATCCCCTAACCAGTTTTTTACCCAGGTTACCCCCTTATTACCCACGCCCGAGTTCCCCAAGTTGCATACCAGTCTCCTATGTGGAACGGTGTTGAAAGCCTTACTGAAATCCAGGTAAGCCACGTCCACCACTCCTCCCTGATCCAACTCCTTGGTCACCCAGTCAGACATCTGTCAGATTTGTTTGGCATGACCTTCCCTACATGCAACCATGCTGCCTTGGATCCTGTAATCCACTGGATGCAAGATATTCCACAATCCTTTCCTTTAGTAGTGCTTCCATTAACTTACCCACCACCAATGTCAGGCTGATCAGCCTATCATTGCCCGGCTCTTCCCCACTACCACTTTTGTGAAATGGGACTACCTCAGGCCCTTCTCCACTCTTCCGGGACCCCGCCGGTCTCCAGTAATCTGTTAAATAGGTCTGTCAGAGGTGCAGCCAGTACCTCCCTGAGCTCCCTCTGCACCCTTAGATGTACACCGTCTGACCCCATCGCTTTGTCCACCTTCAGGTTAGCGAGTGCTTTCAGACTTTCTCCTCAGAAAACGGACTAGTGCCCATTTCCCTCCCATCAAAGCTCCTGGTGCCTTTTTGTGGTCCCTTCCCCTCCAGTATTTGTTCAAGATGTTTGTTTTCTCTTGATCCCCCTCCATACAGTCACCCCACCTCTTTTTTTTTTTGGCTTTATCTGTTTATGCTCCCATATGGCCGCAGCCCACCACTCCTTCAGGTCTGCTAATTGCCTTATGCCCGTTCGTCTCACTGCAGCTGCCCCTTTCCATCGGTCACAGCCCCAAGCACCCTGTGTCCCGGGGGGGGGAGCACTAACCCTACACCCCACCTCTAACTATACAATATCCCTGTTGTCATCCTTTTCTTGTCAACATACCTAAAACATGTCTTGTCCCCTTTTGATACTCCCTGAGCCATTCTTTCCTTGGTTTGCACCTTTGTGCTGCTTACTACTTTGCCTGCCTCCCTCTATTTTCCCCAATACACTTCCCTATCCTCCTCTCTCTGGGCCTCTTTGTACCTTCTGAATGCTACTTGGTTAGCTTTTACTGTTTCTGTTACCTCTTTTGAGAGGACATAGACAGGGTAGAGAAGGTTCAGAGGAGGGCAACAAAGATGGTGCATGGATTGCATCACAAGTCCTATGAAGACAGGTTGAAGGAACTGAACATGTACTCCCTGGAGGAGAGGAGGGAGAGAGGGGATATGATAGAGACATACAAGTATCTTACAGGGAGGAACAGGGTGCAGGAATACACTATTTTTAAGCAAAAAAGATGTTCCAGGATTAGAGGGTATGGGATGAAGTTGGAGGGAGGACGATTCAGAGGAAACATGAGGAAGAATTTCTTTACAGAACGTGGTGGTGGACAAGTGGAACACCCTGCCAGAGGAAGTGGTGGGGGCTGAAACAATCACAGGATTTAAGAATGCATGGGATAGACATAAAGGAATTCTGGAGGTCAGGGGTAAGGGGCAACAGACTTCTAGGAAAACATAAACTGAACTTACAAGCTCAAATGGGCAGACTGGGTGGGCCATAGGCCCTTATCTGCCGACACTGTCTATGTATCTATGTAACTATAGTGGTCTCCTCCTCCTTTTACTTTTGCTTATCTGCTTGACACACTTCAGACAGCTCTGTTTTGGAAGTTTGTGACCTTCAAAGTAAGGTAAAAATTTCAAGATAAAAGGGGTGGAAGTGTTTGACTCCCAGTGCAGAGAAATACATTAGTTGATATCTAGATCTGCAAGAGTGTAAGTCGAAAACTGAAGAAATGGTATTTGACAAGCAACATTTCACATTAACTTTCAAAGACTGGAGAAACAGTGCCTCTTTGAATACTGACTTCCAAAATCTGGAACCTGGGAATTATTCAGACTTCCCAAAAAACTGGAACCACTTCCAGCTTTGGACCCATCAAAATGTTTGACCTTCACCCTGTTAAAACAATGAAAAAAGCTGCAGAAAAATGATTGCAATGCTTGTCCACAGGATAGGCCTACATGGCTAGGAGTAGAGTCGCCATCCCCAGATATCAGCTAACCTTCCTCCCCTTGTCTTTTTTTTTTTAAACTCAGCTTTATTCCAGACAATGATACAGCAGTATGTCACATTAGTGTACAAAAGGCTATTCCACACCAACCTTTTAAACCCAACTACATGGCTCTCTACAGTACAATATTCACACGTTGTATGTACCATCTCTAATCATTATCAAATTTCTAGGATAAAGCACTGACAGTTTTGTTACATCAAAATCTATGGTCATTAAGACTACTGTACATAGATAGTGTAGAAAATATCCACCAAATATACAGACACTAAATCTGGTTTATCGAACGTTAAGAAGACTGCTGTAACACAAGACAACAAAGAAGAACAATTAGCATCAAACCACAAAAGAAAAAAGAAAAGAACAGCCTAAAAAGGCCCAACTTTTGGCTGCGTATCTATCCACATCTCCATTAGTCCACCTTATTCATCATACCATTTATCATTTATAGCATAAGGTTACGTCCCCTTGTCTTTTTGATCCCATTTAGAACTTATTCTGATGCACTGCCTTGGATTTCCCCCACTCTCCCATTTCTGCACACTGTACAGTAGCTTGGGTTGGCTGGTGCAGCACTTCACTCATCGCCAAAAATTGTGCCAACAAACTCCCTGATTATACAATAGAAATATTATCTGTCTTTCTATCTGTCTATCTGCATTGTAATTACAAAAGTGCCAGCCAGGGTGCAACACAATACCTTGCAGTATTACTGCAAAATGCTGCAGTATGCTGCAGGGAACAGTATAATTCAATGACAATTAAACCCTTTTGTCATGTAGTATTTTGTGGCATGTCATTTACTGCAACGTACTGTGCTGCACCCTGGCTGGCATTGCTGTATATGGTATATGTCATGAGCGGACTCAAAATATGCAATTTATCTTCATGTGTGAGAGGGCAGGACCATAATTCACATGTGGTAGAGCCAGTACTTTCCACAACAGAGCTTTTGGAGAGGTGACACTCCCCTTCAAGAACTCCGAAACTGGTGGTAGGAACCTATCTGTGCTACGTGGACAGCCCGTGCGAGGCCTGAGTGTTCCGATGCATCATCCTGCTGGAAGTACTTTCATTTTTCTGGTCTCCCCGAGACACTGGCTGTGAACGCATCATAACAGGCAACAGGCAGCATCACACACAAAGCCCTGTGGCTCTCCTCCCCATAAGTGCCCCCAGATGACTGGCTCCACCTGTGAGGCCTCATGGGGTGCTCTTGCAGCAGGGATAGAACACGCTCCCACCCAAGTCCTATAGGATGCTCAAACTCCCTTCCCCACCAGACCTACAGTGCCCTTTCCCTTAACATTCTGCAATATTTTCAGGTTTTGTGGCTGAACAGACTGCCACAAGAATTGGTGGGAGCTAAAACATTACTTATGTAACCCCCCCTGCAAATGGGGGTTCCTAAAAGCCTTCCCGGAGCTTGCCTAAATGCTCTCTGCTTAACTGGCATTCAGCATAATGCCGTTAAATGTGAGTGCTTTTAGAGCCTCTGGTACTGTCTCTTTAAGAGCTGACAGCTTGCAGGCTTTATTAGCTTGTGAAAGGGGACTGTGGGTTTACTGCTCGAATCTCACCCCAGCTGCGGTGAGATCGCTCCAATTTGGCAGTCGCTATAAGCGCAAAAGGGAGCCCTTTTGAAAGATGTAACTATTTGCTTGTAATCATTTAGAGTAATAGTGAAAATGCAGTTTTGTTTAACCTGCCTTTGTTGCAGCTGGGACTCTGTGTGCTGTGCCCCTCCATTTTGGACCAGGACAGTTCGAGGGATCCAATAGGAGCAAGGGGGTATCTAAAATGGAGTAAAAAGCAGCCAATCGGAATCAGAACTTCAACAGGGGCTGGATGGCCAATGGGACCCAACCAGGTACTTCTGGGAAGTGAAGCCTGGATTCTGGTGCCTTGTCTTGCACCAATGGGGGCAGTGTAAAGTGACTGGCATCCGCAGCCCACCTATGGAGTTGGGTAGCACCCGAGTGGCGAGACTGGCCTTAGCTGTCCAACAAGGAGAGACGTGGTGGCTGTGAGCAAAGAAGGAGCTCTGGGTTCCTGTGCTGTTGAGTTTTCGCGCGGGAAGCGCGTGTAAGGCCAGTGGTAGGGCGGTTTGAATCGCCAGCAAGTCAGACTAAATCCGCTAGGAAGCGGTCAGAGGAGGCTGTGCAGGAGTGTGGCTACCTACCAGGCTCACCCTGTAGAAGACTGGAGAATCTGCTTGAATCGTGCTCGGTCTGTCAGGAACAGTGAAGCTGCGTCGGTTGGGCCCAGTGTACGGCGGGCAGATATCGAGAAAGACAGCAGCTGCCTGGTATGGTACCCCTCTGCAATGCATATAAATGTGTGGAGAAGTGCTCGAAGTACAGGCTCGGTCCTGCAAGTGGTGCGAGAGTGTGTTTCTTTCTGGAGTCGTGAGTACTAAATCAGGGTAGCTCCCTGTCAAATGTTTCTAGTAAGGGCAAAACCATCTGGTTACTTTGCTGGCTATACTGACTGCGCCGGATGGCTCTATTTAGTCTTCGTAGGAATTAACTGTTCGTTTGTGTCAGGGCCCCAACCAGCTGCATCGAGGAACTAGCCTTTAGGGCTTGGGTACCCATAGACAGTAACTTATAGGTTAGGCCTGTGCGCAGAGCCGTAGGTAGATATTCATATACTGTGGTGATAAGCCAATCAACTTGATTTCCCCCCGGTCCTTGTTATCTCCCCCTTAAATAAATCAGATTGCTTGTTTTGCAGAGGTACACTGGCTGGTTTGTGTGTTAATGGTGACTTACCGCACCGTGAATATTGTGTAACTGCACCTTGCTTTTCAGGGGGTCCCCGGAGCAAGCTGATTGGTCCGAGCTGGGGGCTAAGTGCATATGGTAAGAACACACCAAATTGTGGGGCCACTAGAGGGAAGACAGTGTTGGGGTTGCAGCAACCCAGAGGGCTGTGACCAAGTCATCTTTGACTGTCTAACCCCACGACCTCTGGGTGGAGGCACCCGTCAACGGATCTGGGCCCCTCACCCTGCTACAGTTAGGGCAGGCAGGGGTAGTAGCCCTTAGGATAGTGCCCCCTGGGGGTTACACTTAGTTTTAAAAATATTTTAGATAAATGCAGCCTGCCCCTTGTCCTCCTGATAGTTCCTCTGACTTTCCACCTCCTCACACCTCCTGTACAACTCAGCCATGGTATCCCTGACTCCAAGCGGCTGCCAACTCCTGCCACCATCCCTCAGACACCTCCCTCATGTCGCACCGATGCTGCCTGCCGACAAACTACTGGGCCAGGGAGTTCACTGGCCACACTGGCCCTACACCAGCCCACAAAATCTCCAACTCCCCTCAGCTCCCAGAAACCCGGGCTTAAATACCAGTGAACTCCACCACCTACAGGGCAGACAAGGGAATCACCCCCTAAGCTGAATAATAGAAAAACACAAGAAGGGGTGGAAAGAGATGGAGAAACAGAGATAGTAAGCATGCCCCACAAGGGGGGGGCTTATACCCCCCTTAAAACCATATCCTCCTGGAAATGGGGCAGAAAGAGGCCCTTCCAAGGGTTCCCCAATCAGAGTGAGTATGCACACTCCCCACATGACCTAGGTTCCTGTCAGGCGCATCCAGGAACTAACCCCTTTAGCCTACCACCCATCCCGCCCTGTGGAGCGAGTTTGGTTGGAAATATTTAGAAACAATGCTTAATTTTAAAACTCAAGCAATACACATGCTATGGCCAGGCTGTCCAAGAACATTTTAACTTTTCAAAACCTTTAAATGTTTTTTAAAGAGGGACTCTGGCCAAAAGTGCTACATTGTAGAATTAGAATAAGCATACACCCAATAAATCTCATACCAAACATTAGGTTTCTGTGTTACGTCATTTTAAAGTTATGGGCTATTTTGTAACCTTGATTTCACTACCTGTTCAATAAAGCCAGTTTCAGTGATGAGGTGCTGCTGATATCATCTCCTGAACTCACAGTCTAGCCCTCCCTGTTAGCAAGCTTATAGGACCTGTTTCTCCAAAGTTAAAAGTACATTCTGCAATGGTTTTCACAAGTAAAACAGGCAGCACCATTCTAAAAACAGTGCTATAGAATCTGTGTGTTTCAGATTTTGTAACAAAGTTGACAACTTTATATTTTAATGCCTTTTTGGTATGGTTCATTTCTCCAGAGTTGCAGGATGCTGAGTCAGTATGTCTCCAGGCTGCTGATACCATGTGAATTGTTACTCTGCAGTGCCTGTATGGAAGTTGTATTGCTACAAGTGATACAATGTTGGTAACTGCATTGCTGTTTGTCAGTGTCTGCTTTACAATACATTTTAATAGGGGCATTATATGTGTTAATTCCTACCAGGGGTGGAAGTGTTAGCCCTGGCAAAACAATCATTGTAATGTGGAGTACAACACAGATGAGCCTGAATATAGCTCAAGTAACAGCCTGTCAATGAGAAAACAGAAAATGAGCTGTGCTCAACTGAATATCCCATTCATTCATACTTTGATGATGAATAAAATATTGATTGAGTGAGTGAGTGAGTGATTAAGCATTGAGCTGGCTACTGCATAGAAACTCTTAGGCCCTGTCCACACTGCAGCCCGAAAACCCTTCTGTAACGTTACAGAGGATGTAAACCGCATCGGTAGCGTCATGCGTTTACACTGGTAACGTTGGAGCGTTCGTAACCTTTAATGAAACCACCTATGAGGTGGTTTCCACAATAATTATGAAACAGTCCCACCCTGGGACCATTACCGTGATAGTGTGGACTGCTGGTAATGGTCTACCTGCAGAACACCTGGCGCAGCACGAGCTGCATTATTGGGATCGGTACGCTGTAACGGTGGCCAGATCCTGATATTGGACCGGGTGCTGGTCCCGTAATGGACACCGCCGAGGTGTGGACCCACTGCACTACTCCGCGGCCGTAATGGATTGCTTCCGTTACCGGGAGCAAGTGGTGTAGTGTGGACGGGGCCTTAGTAAGGTTTCAAAACAGCACTACCTCTCCCAGATCCATTTACAGGGTGATGGAATAATTGATTTAAAGGTGTGAATGATCACAGCCTTTCACCACATCAGAGATATCCAGTCTGCAAATCACATTAGTGTGCTGTGACTTAACATCCAGCAACCCAGGAGAAAAGGACCACAACAATAAAGCACCAAAAAACAAAAATATGAATTTGTCAACTTTGTTACAAAGCCAGAAACACACATAGGTTTTAAAGCAATGTTTATTGAATGATGATGCCTGTTTTACTGGAGAAAACCATTTGCCCATAATTTTTAAACTTTGGAGAAGCAAGTCATGTAAGCTTGCTGACAGGGAGGGCTAGACTGTGAGTTCAGGAGATGACATCAGCAGCACCTCTTCACTGAAACTGTGTTTTTTTGAACAGGCAGAGAATTTAGGGTTGTAAAATGATTTGTAACTTCTAAACAAAGTAACTTAGGGATCTCAGTTTTGGCATGAGGGTGATTGGGGCTATATTGATCCATACTCTAAATTTATTGATGCCAGTAATTTGTGACCATAGTCCCTCTTTAAGCAAGCAAATCGAGGTACTATCTAAATAAAGACTGATACCATTCACACACCACACTCTCACCATCTGTCCAACACTCCCATTCACTCATCAATCATAAAGAGGTAGAAGTTGTACTTTGAATTGTTACTATTATTCATAGTTGTTCCACAAGGGAGCAACTGCATTGAATGATTTAACTCTCCTTTTTTTTTTTCAAACACATGGAACATAACAGTCTCAGCGGGTCACTCCACCGGATTCCTTCTTTTCCAAAGGGAAGGACAGTCCCAGGGTGACCTCCACTGGGCACAGTACTTCAAACAACTTTGAAAGTCTCCAAACAGGTTTATTTACATCAAGGACAATCCTGGCAAATCACAAATTGCTGTGCAATTTCTTCCTTAAATGGTGGGCCCTCCGCCATGGGGGTAGTAGTAGTAGTCCAGGTCCGGCTTTGTAGTCTCCTCAGCAAAAGAATCCATGGCGATGATATAATATTTCATATGATAGCCCACCACATCCTGCACCAAGGGGAAGTGTTTGAAAAGTGCAAGTCCTGCCCAAGGTGATGAAAAGCATAAGGCCCTCACTTCTGGATGATAGCCTGGTTGGCCTTCTCAGGAGCCCCTGGTCACTGCAATGACTTATGGACCACGCCCTGGAATACTCAATCCATCCTTTTCTCCTCTATGATGTCCCAAAGTCTCTCCACACATAAGGGTACTCTGCAGTGGGGGTATTCTACATGCAGTCTTCTCCGAATCCACCTCTGCCTGCGACTATTTGGGCAGGTCCCTCATACTGGTCCATCGGGCAGTTCCTAACCCCAGCCACAACTGGGGGCGGTACAGGACGTTAACAGAATCACTGCTCAGGAGACCATCCATCTTCTCATGTATGGCCTTGCTCTGCACCAGGAGACGTGGGGTAGTGTCAGGCAGCTTCACTGCAGGCCGCTGATAAGGCTGGGGAATAGCTCTGTATCTCTCATGGTTGGCAAACTGAAAATGCGGGAAATCTTGTCCTGGGGCAATGGGACTGGCATCTCCAAAACAACCTCATCTTCCACCTCTTCTTCTGTGACATAACAAGGCTTACCTGCATGAGAGGCCTCCCCCTTTGAGGCTCCAGAGGAGCCACTGTTGCCAAACAGAGAAGCTAAAGCTGACCTCCTGGGTCCTGGGGGGCTGCCAGCTGCTTTACCAAGTCCTCTGCCTCTCCTTTTGCCACAGGGATAGTCAATGGCGGCAGGCATTGTGGGACTTGGCAGACTTCTGTGTCCCACGTCATTCTCACTGGCAGGTTCCTCCATGGCATCCACCACAACATCCACCTCCAGGGCCTCAAACTGTGGCATCAAGACAGGAGCCAGTGCCTTGGCCTCTACTCCCAAATCCAGGCTTCCCTGCAAAAACAATGATGTGGTGCTCACAAATGTTCCCACAGGGTAAGGCCAAGTGTAGCCAAAAGAAGTGTTTTCCCAAATGCCCACAGCCGACCCACTGGAGCAGATTGCACACAAAGGCAGCTTCACCACTCTTTCTCCTCAGTATCCACACCGAACACATCTCTCCACAGCTGCTCCTCTCCCGGCTGAATTCCTCAGCCATGCCAACAGTGACGCAGGGATGGTGGTATGGGACTTTTCAGCTGGAAACCTCTTGGTCATTTTAGCAGATTTTAGCAACATGTCTTCTCCTCCACCACAAGCACAGAAAATGGCACCTCCTGCTCGCTCTTCCGCAATGCTGCACAGAGCAAGCCAATCCTGGGCGCCGCCGCACCCCATCTGACCATGCCACACGTTCAGTGGCACCAAAGAAGCCGTGCCATAACACAGTGGCGGCCCACATAACTGCGCCATACCAGCAAGGCCAACTGCAGCAGTCAGACCCCTTCCAGCTCCTTGCCCCCACAAACCCAACGGTACTGAGTCTCACAGGCAAAAAAGAAATCCCAGATGAGCCCCCACAATCTGCAGTCCCCCATCCTCCTGATATTTCCTCTGACTTTCCACCTCCTCACACCTACTGTACAACTCAGCCATGGTATCCCTGACGCCAAACGGCTGTCAATTCCTGCCACCTTCCCTCAGACACCTCCCTCACATTGCACCAACGCTGCCTGCCGACACATAACTGGGCCAGGGAGATTTTAGGCCCCTTAGCCACACTGGCCCTACACCAGCTTGACAAATCTCCAACTCTCCCCCCCAACTCCTGGAAATCTGGGCTTAAATACTGGGGAATTCCGCCACCTACAGGGCAGACAAGGGAATACCCCCTGAGCTGACTCGTGGAAAAACACAAGGGGGGGAAGAGATGGAGATAGTAAGCCCACCCAGCGAGGGGGGCTTACATAAAGATATACTTGATAAAAAAGGGATGGATTGGGAGACAGATATGATGGGCAAAACAGCCTATTCTGTCTTATCACTAACCAGAGCACTAAGTAAGTTTTTGTTGTCATATGTTTAGGAGGAAAAGGAATATTCGCATTTTGAAGTACAAAAGGATTTACACAAAATGATTCTATCTATATCCCATAATCGGGGGCAACATCGACCCAGCATTTTTTTTCTGCACACATAAACCCCTGGAAACCGCATGGCTGCTTTCCTACCAGAAGTTCATGTGACGTCTGCCCAGCTGAGTGTTCAGACCTTCTCCTCCTGTGTCAACAGAACTGAAGCAGTGGTAAAAGAATTTTTTTAATGTGCTCTGCCAGTGCCTGCTGTAAAATGCATACCTGCAACTTAACAACGTCGGCTGCCCTGGAGGCAAAAGGTGTGGGAAAGAGAACAGATAAGAATATCTGCAATTAGTTCTATCTGCATGGGTGGCAGAAAATCTCCCCAGGAACTACAAATATCCTGCTGCTGGACAGTTACAGAGCACTGACGTAAAATGCCCTGGAGCTACAGAAAGGTTCTCCAGATAACACGGATTTGTTCAGGCTTTATACCTCAAAATGAAAGGTCATCAACAGGTTATTGGGCGATGTGGCCCAGTGATGCAACAGCAGCACATCCTGCCAGCACCTTGGAGATGGGATCCATGTCTAAATCCCACACTGAGCCTGGCTGGGGGCAGGCGCTCCACAGAGATGATGCGCTTGGCTGAGAGTGTATGCACCCAGCATTCCATGCAATATGTATTTGTATACAGTACTGCTGAATATTGGCGTTTTTTATATATACAGTATGTAACAACTTAAATGTGGGATACCAGTTCCAAATGATAAAATCAAATCAGAATTCACACACCCTGAGGGTCGCCTGCTGGCCCAACGGAACCATGCTGTGCTTCCGTGCTGGCAGCCCAGGTTCAGGACTGAGCCTGTGGAGCTGTACTGGTGTGACCCAGGGCTGGGGAGTGCTGCTGTATACAGGGCAAATCAATGTGAGGGAAGGAGGTGCTTGACATCCAGTGCCACAACGGTCCCTTGCAATGGGTTAGGGAGCCCACTCCTCCATGAAGGGTGGCGCATGCCTAGAGTGGGGTGCAGCATGCAAGGCAAGTAGTAGGCTGTGTTGGCGACTGGGGCGGTAGGAGGGTTCTCTGGGGAAAACAGGGAAAGAAAAACCTAGGTGAACCAGCCACCTGGATGATGGTACCGTAACTCTCTGGTCCTATCCCATGTGGATCCCTGTCGGCCTCGACAACAGGGGCAGTGAAGGATGGGACTGGGAGGTTGCTGGGGACATGCCCGAAGAAGGTATAGGGTGGCAGACTGTGACCAAACAGCTATATGAAAAAAAATCACACACCTCCTACTGGCCAATGAGAGCCACAAAGCATTAGCATTGTATGCTAATACCGCATCCAAAATTCTTATACATTCTAATTCTGTCAACAGCCTAAGGGTTAAGAATGTGTACAGATCTCAGTCAATAATATAATCATTTGTTAAAACCAGTACCCAGATGTGCCTGTTTCCAGGGCAACTGCACATGAGACACTATTCACAGAATAAGAGTGTCTCATGCAGAGAAAAGGAGTGCTCCAATTGGTCTGGAGCACTCCCTCAATCCATAATAGCATTGACTGTGAAGGCGGCCGCCCACCTACCCTTTGAAAGGAAGGGTACAGCTGAACCTTGGCAATCCCATCATTGGGCTGAGGAATAGGGGGATCATGGGGAAAATGGCAGTCATGAATAAGAATGCCACACAGAGAAGGAAGAATGGCAAGTTTTTAAAATGATTTTACCCTGGAGTATCAGTTACTACTTATTGTACCAATGCTACTTGCAAAGTATTGTGCCTATGGCTATCATCTACTGTGCCAGTATCAACAAGTTACTCACCTGTAACTGTAGTTCTAGAAGTGGTATATGATGTACATCCACACTTCTGGCAGAATTCCTTTCCCTTTAAATCTTACTGGAAGGTCTTCAAGCTGGATCCTCCCACCCACCAAGGTGGTATCCTCCTCAGTACAGCCCCGTGATGCCAGATCTGACCCAATGGAAGCCAGACCAGTGTGCTACTTACCAGGGGAGGTCGGGTGGGTTGTGTGGATGTACACCATATACCACTCCTAGAACTACAGTTACAGGTGAGTAACTTGTTTTTCTAGGGGCGTGGATATTGTCTCTTTATCCACACTTCTGGCAGACTCCTAGCAGTTCTCTAGGAGGAGGAGGCAAGGCATACACCCTCTATTTAGGGAAGAGAGACTGGAGAACTGAGGCCCCAAAACCAGCATCCCAGTGTGACTCAAGGTCGATGTGGCAATGGGAGATGAAGGTGTGCTGACTTCTAGGTAGCAGCCCTGCAGATCTCCTGGACAGGGACATCCCTGCAAACAGCCACCAAGGCAGCAGTATGTATGGTGGAATGAGCTCTAAGCCCCACGGGAGGCTCTCAAACAGCCAACCTACAGCAGAGGTCAATGCAGGAGAGGTCAATGCCAATCGTCCGCTTAGTTGCTGGTCTGAAAGGTGTGGCTTCAGCATAGGTTACAAACAGCTGGTGAACCTCTCCCCAAACTCCAGCCGTTCACTCCATACAGTAGTCAAGTGCTCGCCTCAAGTCCAGAGTATGGAGCCTGTGCTCAGCCTCCAAGGTGAGGTTGGTGAAGTACACCAGGAGATTGATCACCTGGTTAAGGTGAAACTCCAAGGCAACCTCCGGAAGCAACCTCGGGTTGGGGTAAAAGACAACTTTGTCCCTGTGGAAGACCAGGTAAGGAGATTCCACCTAGAGTGCCTAGAGCTGGCTGATCCTTCTGGCAGATGTGATGACCACCAAGAAGGCGGTCTTCTATGACAGGTGTGACATCTCATACCTGTGCATCGGTTCAAATGGCTTGCCCATGAGCATGGCCAAAACCAGCAACAAGTCCCAAGGTGGTGGTGGTTCATGCATTGGAGGGGAAATGTGGTCATGGCCTTTAAAGAAGCACCCAACAACTTTCTCCTGCGCCACTGTCAGCATACCAGCCTGCAACAGGTATGCAGAGATCGCTGCCAGGTGCACCGTGAGGGTCGTTGACCGAAGGCCCGACCGAGAAAGAAACCATAAGTAGTCGAGGATGCCAGCCATGGGACAGGACAAGGGGTCAAGTTCCTTGCCCTGGCACCAAACGGAGAATCTGTTTCATCTGAAGGCATAGCATCGATGAGTCGACGCCTTCCAAGAGGCCTCTACCACATCGAGCAGCTCATCAGAGAGACCCAGCACCTGGAACTCTAGCCACTCAGGAACCAGGCTAGTAGGTGCAGGGATTGAAGGTCCGGGTGAAGGATCTTCCCCTGGGAGCATGAGAGTAGGTACGGGCAAAGTGGCAGATGCCACGGAGGCCTGCTGCTTAGGCTGGGGAGATCAGGGTACCAGAACTGGCGTGACCAGTCAGAAGCCACCAGAATCATCCATGCTTTGTCCCTCTGAGCTTTGATCAGGACCCTGTGAATCAAAGGAGAGGAAGGGAAGGCATAAAGGAGGTCCGGGGTCCAGAGCCTCAAGAAGGCATCCCCTTGCAGCATACCCCGCTGAGAGGGGCGGGCACAAAACAGCATCACCTTGGCATTCTCCAGGGAGGCAAACAGGTCCACCTGAGGGGTGCCCCACTGGGAAAACAGCTGGTCTACCACCTCCTGGTGAAGAGACCCCTCATGAGACGCCTCTCCCAATTGGCTGAGAGCATCCGCCAGCTGGTTGGACACCCTGGCTACCTGAATTGGTAGAAGGTCAGCATCCAGATTGTGCATGAGGGTTAAGGTGCAGAGGGTTCCCAGCACAATGGAAGGGAATGTGTTCCACCCTGCTTGTTGAGCTAGTACATGGTCGTTGTGTTGTCCGTCTGAACCTGGATGACCTGACCCCGAACATGATGAGCGAAGGCAGTCAGTGCAAGGTGCACAGCCTGGAGCTCCAGCAGGTTGATGTGACATCGGGATTCATCGTGGGGACCAGAGGTCATGGACTCTGTACTCTCCCAGATGGGCACCCCAGCCCATCAGGTAGGCGTCAGTCATAAGAGCAACCGCCAGCTCTGGGTGGACAAATGGAACTCCTTCCTGGAGATGTTCTGGGACCAGCCATCACTGGATGGCATCCCACATCTGCTGGGTCACAGTGACTGACTGGTTAAAGTGGCCCTGCCGCTGAGACTACTGGCAGGCCAGGCCCCAATGCAGGGGGGCACAGTCTCCAGCAGGCCCAACAGACCATGTTGGTGCAGGCCGCCATAAAGTCCAGAAGATGCAGGAAGTCCCTGGCAGGGCCCAACTGCCCAATCTGAAATTATCGGGCAAAGGAGGAAAGATCTTCCACTCTGTCCGACAGGAGCTGGGCTCAGGCTCAGCAAGAATCGAGCTCTGCCCCAATGAAATGAATCACCTGCGAGGGGATGAGTTCTGACTTGGCCTCACTGACCAGGAAGCCAAGGCATAAGCAGGTCTGGAGGGCCAGGTCCCTGGATCATTCCACCTCCACTCTGGAAGGGCCTGCAATCATCCAATCATCCAGGTATGCGTATACCAGGACCCCTTGGTGCCTCATGAAGGCTGCCACCACTGCAATGCATTTGGTGAAGACCCTGGGGGCTGAGGAGAGGCCAAAGAGCATGGCTTGGAATTCGTACAAGGTCCAAGTCCTGTGCGGAACTGGAGGAACTGCCGGTGGGTTGGACAGATAAGATGTGAAAGAAGGTGTCCTGAAGGTTCAGGGAGCAGAATCACATGCCCTGCTCCAGGGATGGAATGATCTGGTTCAGAGTGACCATTCTAAAGGTGCACAACCACAGAAATTTGTTCAGGTTGTACAGATCCAAGATGGGACACCAGCCCCTCATCTGCTTCGGGACCAGAAAATCTCTGAAGACAAACCCTGGATCAGCTGGGGCCCAGGACATGAACCTCCACCTCCTTCTCTGCTGGCAGATGTCCTCCTGAAGGGCAGACATGTTTGTGGACATCGCATCCTCCTGAGGGGCATGGGCTCCACTGGGCAGAAGAGCCTCGAACTCCAGAGGCAAGCCCTGACCGACCACTTCTAGCACCCACTTGTCCATGGTAACACTGGACCAGGCAGAAACAGCAGAGCCGGCACCCTACAGGAGGATCCAGGGGAGACAGGATGGGCAGGGATGGGGCACCCCCGAACCCATCATTGGGTAGGTTTGGAGGCAGAGGTGGGGCAGCGTAGGGTGCAGCTGGACCTCGACCACCAGGCTTCCGGACTGCAGAAGTGACAGGCTTGGGTCTGGGACACCATGGAAGTAGAGTGGGGGTGAAAGGCAGGCAAAGAAAGGTAAGAAGGTAAGGAAAGGTAGGGAGGCAGTATAGCACAGTGGTTTAAGGCTCTGAGTTGCAAATCTGGAGATCTGGGTTTGAATCCCACAGCCCCCACTTGCATGCTGTGTGACCCTGAGCAAGTCACTTAACTTCCCTGTGCTCCCAGGTCACACCTGTAAACAAGTTTTCAGCTTAGTGTGCCACTCCTGGTTTAAAAAAAAAAAGGGTATTTTTCTGGGCCGAGGTGACGGAGTCCAAGGTGGCATTGGACTTCTCAGTCCTAGTGAGATGACCATCCACCACTGGCTTGAACAAGTCGGTGTCCAGGAAGGGGACATCAGCCAACTTGTTCTGGGTATCTGCCATGAAGGTGGAGATCCTCAGACAAGCCCGATGGCGCATAGCCATGGCTGTGGCCACGGACCTGGCACAGGAGTGTCCATGGCTGTTCGGAACTGTCGTTTAGCAACAGCACAGCCTTGGTCCCTGACTTGCTTGACTGTCATCTGAAGGTCAGTCAGGAGCCGAGGACGCACCTGGTCAAGAGTGCCCAGCAAGGCATGGGTGAAGTGGGTCATCATTAAGGCCAAACTAGCCTGTCTAAGGTCGAGAAATGAGGCTGTATACACCTTCTTGGCTGCATGATTGAATTTCTTGAATTCCTTTTCAGGAGGCTTGTCGACATCCCCGACATTGCCCATCTGTCGGAATACCAAGCTGGCAACGAAGCCTTCAGCCAAAGGGTGTTCGGTAAACCTGGGAATGGGAACTTGTAAAGACTGCATACTTATGGGCCATATGGGCCAATGGCATAGGGCAAGAGGTTGGATGTTGCCAAAGCTCCAGCATGGGCCCAAGGAAGGCCTCAGACACTGGGAAGGTGACCCCAGAGGAGTCATCCCAGTCGAGGAATTCAGTGAGCAGATACTTGGCCCGTTTCGGTACAGGCTCCAACTCGATCCCCATAGCTTCTGAAGTCAGGCGGAGCATGGCCCCAAACAAAGTAGGACCATGGTCCGTCAACAAATCCTTGCCTAACTCCAGGTCGACAGGCCTGGAGGAATCCCAATCCAAGGATTTGTCAAAGACCGACCGACCCCGAGTCCTGCTAACCTTGTGGGGCTCCGCTGGCCTGAGTGACTGAGAGACAACAGCCACCCAGTAAGCCCAGGAGTAGTATGGGTGTCCTGGGATGACTGAATCGGTGGAGGATTCACTCGAAAGGGCGGAGAGGCCAGAATCGGCCGAGCCAAAACAGGTTCAGACTAGGGTGGCAGCAGCCAAGGGAGTGCCCAAAATGAGCTGCTGCCACATGAGCGCCTCATAACGCTGACACAACTTGTGGCTGAGCTGATCCTCCTGGAATAGCAGCAGCACCGCTTTCCTGAGTGTCGAGAGTGAGACTGGTGGCTCCAGCATGGGCAGCTCAACCGAGAGCTTCAGGACCGTGACAGTGACCTCGACTGCCAGTGTGCCGAACTTCAAGGGGAGGTGGGAACTGGCGAGGGACCCCTAGGGTCCCCCGAAAGCTCAGTGTCCTAAAAGTTAGGTCCAGCTCAGGAAGCTGATCTAACCCGTTCTGGGACTGAAGAGGCAGGAATGAGTCCCGGAGAGGGAAGGCTCCCCTTCATCCTGTGACAATCTGTTGACTGGGTTGAGGAAGATCTCAACAGCCTGGTTTGCCTGAGTCTTGGCTGACAAGCCCAACGGGGACACTATGGGGCCAGCAGCCTGGACAAAGGCATCGGCTGAAGTCAACCCATCGATGAGGGTCATAGAAACAGGGTCGCAGGAGACTGAGGCCCGAGAGCACTCGTGGTCCTACAACCTGTAATGGGACTTTTTAGCTTTCCCTTTGCAATCCTTTATGGAGGATTTAGACCCATGGGAAGGGCTCTACCCGAGGGTAGAAAGAGAATGGCAGAAGTCCTGGAATGCCTTGGTAAATACGGTGCCAAAATTCAGCGGGACCTGCACGGAAACCGAGGAGGCGCTGGCCATGACCTGAGCTGCAGCTTCTTCAAAAGCCACCAACTGATCAGTGAACCATGCAGCCATGGAGACCGCCCAACAGGCATCCTTAGACCGAATGGGCAGATTTCGCTCTTCTGGATGGCCCAGAATAAGTTGTGCATACTGGTCCTCCAAAGTGGTGCAGTAAAGAGTGTGGCACAGGCTGCAAGTCTGGGGATCCGGTTTGTGGCCCAAGCTGTAAACGCACGTGGCGTGAGGTTCCATGTGCAACATTTTTTGGCCACAAGAAGGAGTCGAGCTCTGCCCCGACGAAGCATATCACCTGCGAAGGCACAAGCTCCGACTTGGCCTCACTGATCAGGAGGCCAAACTGTGTGCAGGTTTGGGGGGCCAGATCCCTGGACCTCTCCACCTCTTGCTGTGTGGAACCCGCTAAGAGCCAATCGTCGAGGCAGGGGCAGACTCTGACCCCTTGACACCTGAGGTGGGCTGCCACCACTGCAATGCATTTGGTGAAGACCTGTGGGGCCAATGACAGGCCGAATGGCATGGCTCAGAACTCGTAAAGTGCTCCCTCTGCTCAGAAGTGGTGACACAGACAGATTGGGATGTGAAAAAACACGTCCTGGATATCCAGTGAGCAGAACCACATATTCTGCTCCAGGGATGGTATGATCTGGGACAGAGTTACCATTCTGAAGGTGCATGGCATGAGAAACCGGTTTGGGTCATGCAGATCTAGAATGGGGTGCCAGCCCCCCATCTGCTTCAGGACCAGGAAGTGCCTGGAAACAAACCCTGGGTTGACTGGGGAATCTGTCACTTGGGTCACTACCTCCTTGAGGAGGAGTTGGGCTATGTCTTGTCTCAGAGCCGACCGAGTGTGGACTGATACCCTTTCCTCCCATGGGGCTTGGCTTGGCTGGGAGGGTACTGCTTGAATTCCAGAGGCAGACCCTGGCTGACCACTTCTAAGACCCACCTGTCCATGGTAACAGCGGACCAGGCAGAAAGAAAGTGGCAGAGCCGGACCCCCCCCCCAACAGGAGGACCCAGAGCTGGCGTGACAGGAATAGGGGTGGCAGCCCCTATCCCATCACTGAGCAGGCTTGGAGGAAGAGGGTCCAGATTGGAGGTTGCCTGAACCCCGACCGCCTCTGTGGGCTGCTGGAGGCCTGGACTTGGGTCAAGGGCACCAAGCCTGTGCCTGCTGTTGCTGCCCACCCTGGAAGGAGGGCTGCTTGGCCGCAGGAGCAGGGTGCCAAAATGGCTTTTTCTTCTGCTTTTTGGTGCCTGGGACGTCATTCTGAGCAGAAGTAGCTGAGTCCAAGGTGGCATTGGACTGCTCGATCCACTGAAGGTGACTGTCCACACCTGGGCCAAAGAGATCAGAGCCCAGGAAAGGAACACTGGTGAGTTTGTGCTGGGTATCCACTGTGAAGGTGGAGAGCCTCAGCCAAGCCCTGTGGTGCATGGCAACTGCAGCTGCCACCAAACAGGCGCAAGAGTCCCCGAGGTCCAGGGCCGTCTAGAGTCGCTGCTTGGCAACAGCCCAACCCTGGTCCTGGACCTGCTTGACCGTAGTCTGAAGGTCCACGGGGAGGTGCAGGAGAACCTCATCCAAGGAGCTTAGAAGGGCATAAGAGAAATGCGACATGATGACAGCCGAGCTTGTCTGACGGAGGCCTAGCAAAGAGGTGGCATAAACTTTTCTGGCAGAGTAGTCCAATTTTTTTGGACTCCTTGTCCGGAGGTCTGTCCGTATCTGCAGAGCTGCCTGTGCGTCTGAACATGGAAGTGGTCACAAATCCCTCCTCAGAGGGGTGTTCCATGAACCCTGAGAGGGACCCAATGGGCACCGCATACTTGCGGGCCAACCAGGCAGATGGCGCTGGGCAGGAGGCAGGGTGCTGCCAAAGCTTCAAAGCTGGACCAACAATGGCCTCGGCCACTGGGAAGGCTTCGGTCAGGGTGTCCCCTCTCTTAAGGATATCCGTAAGAGGGTTCTCTGGCCATTTCTGGACAGGCTCCAGGCGCATCCCAGTGGATTCGGAGATAAGGGGGAGAATTCCCAAAAAGGACAAAGGACCCTCCTCCTTCGACAGACTGCCCACTGACTCATCGTCTAGCGGATGAGAGTGTAGGTTGAACTCATCAGAATCTGAAGTATCCAGATAAATCGGCGGGCCACCAAGGTCCCCCTCTACACACCTGGGGCAGTCAGGCATGAGGGTGACTGATACCCTGTGAGGAAGACCTGGAACAGTCTGAGCTTCCTTCGAAGGAGCCCCTCCTATGGGCAGTTTAGGCGGCGGCTCCACCACTATCGGTGGAAAGGTCGATTTTGGCCGAACTGGGGTGGGTCCTGCCGGCTCCACAGGTGGAGGAACCGAGATAGTCGGTCTCTATGGAGCCAGCTTCGGCCTAGAAGGTGAAAGCCAAGTAATGGTCGGTGTGGAAACCTAGGACGGTTTCTGGCCGGACAAAATCAGCTGTTGCCACATGAGGTCTTCGTAGCGTCGACGGAGTTTCTGCTGAAGCCTCTCCTCATCTGAGGAGAATGAAGATGAATGTCAGCGTCACCTTTTCTTCGAGTGCTTATGCACCTTCCTCCGCCTATCAGTCGAGGGGGTCCGAGACTTCGACCTCGATCAGACTGGCCGACTGGGTCGCTCGGGAGACACCGGGGGAATTGGTGATTTTCCTACATCTGGGACTGGCTCCTTGATGGGATTGCCAACAGGCTGGGTCTCCTCATCGGGGACAGGCAGAACCGGGTCCTGGTAAGAGAGTTGTCGGCCTCGTCGGGCAACAACAGATCGACAGGGTTGAGAGTGATCTCAACCGCGTCATCGATCGAGACTACGACCAGCTGACCAGTCGGCAGTGCCGAGAAGCCAGCGGCCAAAGGAGCAGTCATGACCAAACTCGAGACTGGAGATCCCTGGGACCAAGATCACTCTTGATCCCAAGAATGTCTTCACAGAGACGAAGAATCTCTTGGTTCCTTGTCCTTTTTACGGGACCAGAAGACATTCAAGCCCGATGGACCCTCGCCCTTGGTGGGGACAGACTGGCACATCTCCCGATAGGAGCCCTAGAAGGTGGAGCCCAGATAGAGTGGAACAAAAATCAGATGAGAAGACAGCTCCGTGGCCCAAGCCGCCTCCTCCTCAAAGGCCTGCATTTGCTCTAACTGCTTGGCAGACCCTGCAGCCATGGAGACCGCCCACCGGGCCTCCTTCGATTTGACCAGTGGATTCTGTTTTTCCGGCCTACCCAGCTTAAGTCGTGTGAGACAATCGTTGAGTACATTAGGGTGAAAAGCGAGACATTTCCCACAGGCCTGAGTGTCATGGCCGACACCTAAACAGTCAATACACAAGGTATGCGGGTCTGTGCGTAACATTTTCTGGCTGCATGGACACCGGCGGAATCCGGGGGAAGATTTATCTTCCATAGTGGTCAAAAAACAGAACTTGCAATTGCTAGCTCAAACGAGCCTAATCTTCAGAGAATCCAAAGTAAATGAAGCCAGGGCCTACAGAATGTGGGAGCGGTGAGGAGGCAACCTGACTCTTCCAGAGGAAAGGAAGATCTGGCATCATGGGGTGGAGCTGATCGTTATACCACCCAGGTGGGTGAGAGGAGTCAGCTTTGAGACCTTCCAGCGAGGTTTAAAGGGGAAAGGGACATGCCAAGAAGTGTGGATAGAACAACATATCCACGTCCCTAGAAATGTAAACAAACATGTTTTGGTGTGGTAACACCAGTATGGTGGGCACTCAGTTTTTCACTTTTTAAGAGAAAAAAGGAATCCAAATCAAACTACCAGCTGTATCACAAGTCTCTATAGAATGTGAACAATCATAAAAATGTTTTAAAACTAGGGACACTTTGAGGCCTAAGGGGGTTGACAGTGTCCCTTTAAGTAAAGACAGGCAGAACCCACATTTTTTATTAATATTAGATGTATTCTTCTGCTGTCTCATTGGCCCTTATCCAGATGGTCCCCCAGGACTGTCAACCACCACCCCTGGGACTTAACTCCAGATACTCCCATGACCTACCCTCATGGAGGGGTTGGAGGGGCTCCTCCAGCTTCTCTGAGGCAGGATACAGTATGGACGCCAGGCCTGCAAGGGGCCATTCATCATCTCACCTGATGTGGGGAGTTTCAATCAATTATCTCCCATGGGATAGCCAACGTGCAATGACACTGTGCCTCCTTCAGTGTCCCATGTCCCTCTGGGCCTCCCAACTGCCATGACACTCAACTTCCGCTAGGTGTTAGGTGCACTGCAGTAGATGTGACCCAACCACCCCCTGATAGGGGAGCAGTCTCTTGGACTCTCAATCTTCCCACACCCAGCCAACCTCTGATGACTTGAGTTCACGACTGGGCTGGCCCCCAAACCCAGAATTTCTTAAGGGGACAGCAGGAGAGGACAGAAAGAGAATCTTTTTGCTGGGTAAAGATGACACCTTTATTAGGCTAATGAAAAGTTAAAGCTACAGGCTTTCACGGTGGCCCGTCGGTGCAAAATGCATAAGTTCAGGGGCTTGCCCCCACCTGGGGGGCAAAGCCAGACCTCCATGGGGGTCGGTGACCATGACCGGGGAGGCTCAGAGGGTTGCTCACAAGGCCTGAGGGACTTAGGAGGGGCCAGAAAGTCTGGGGCATAACAAAAAAAAAAGATACAAGCTGTCAAAAGGTCTAACTCTGGGGTAAGAGTACATATCTGAAGAAGAGGCAATACTTTAGGCATCAAAAGACTGTATCTTTAACTTTTTGTTAGCCTAATAAAGGCATTATCTTTACCCAGCAAAAACATTATCTTTCTGTTTTTCTCCTGCTTTTGTGTGGGCTAATATGGCACAACCCTGTCAAGTGAGAGATCTACAATTTGATGCTCTTAAGGGGTAGCAGTTGCTAGTTTACTGCATAGCTGGATTTGCTAGAGAGCACAGAGAGATTTTCTTAAGGTCATACAGTGAGTACGTGGCAGTGGTGGGATCTAAGCATCAGCTTCAAGGATCAAAGCTCTGCAGCTCTAATCATTCATTAAATAATAATGTAACAACATTTTTGAACCACAAAGATGTCACTGAAAACAAGTGTTTTTGCTCATATGACTGTATCATCACCCCGTTTATATTTTAATAAACAAAATGTAAAAAAATATATGATATTTTTATTGCATATCAGTTAAACTGGATAGCTTGTTTGTAATGGCTCACTGCCTCAAGGGCGAGCTATAAACAAAACTCATTGCTAGCACAATAATCATAAGCTCCCTGGCTTAAACATTATCTCTGTGTTTTTGTCTGATGGTTACACTGTTACTATCAGCCTAATTAGGTAATTTGCCAGTTTGGATTAATGTATCCTCCAATGGATACATAAATACAAATAAACATACATATGTACACAATTACAGATCAAGAGAGTGCTCAACCAATCAAAGTGTTCCTTGCCACTGCATGTGGGACATTCATTCTGTAAAGAGTGGTGTTTCTCACATGCAGGGTCCTTGGAAATGGGCACACATCCGGGAAGGATGTTTAGATTTTAAAAGATTATTGATTGACCTCAGTCAATATTTATTAACATGTCCTTGAAGACCACTCTTATGGCTGTAAAGGTGACTGCACTTACACTGTTAGGGTAGAAGTACCACTGCATGCAAAACCACTCTTATAACCATAAGAGTGGTCTCCAATGACATATTAACATACACACTGGTTTTAGGAAAGCCAAAAGCTGGTCATTATTAAAAGAAAGCAATACGAAATCAACAATCTTTGGCACTCAACAAAAAGAACAGTTACGTAAGAACTTACCGTAACAGCAGATCTTCGAGGGGATCTCAGTCATCAGGTTACACTGTAGAAACCTTCGCCTTCGGTGAAGGGGGATCCAAACAGAAGATTTTCAACAGTACATCTGGGACCACCCATGCCCTCAACGTCACCAACCCTATAAAGGTGTGAGCAGCCCGGCTCCCTCCTCAGTCCTTTCCCCCCAGGAGACAATGGGAGCATAGCCGAAGCCAAGGAGGACTGAGGGGAGAGAGAGAGAGAGAGAGAGGTGCCCAGACCATATGAAAGGCTGGATACACCAGACAGCCAGTTCCTAGACAGGAGCCCCAAGAAGGGGGATAGCGGGAAGGAAAGCAGACCTGATCACTGAGAGACCCTCAAAGATCTGCTGTTTATGCAACTGTTCTATCTTCATCAGAGTTATCTCAGTCATCAGGTTACACCATAGGAACGAGTCCCAAGCAGTGACAGGTACAAACAGGCAGTCTGGGAGGAGGGTTCTTCATAAACTTAAGACAGGAGGCCCTGCAGTACAGCCCAGCCAAAACCTGCACAGGCTCTAGAGACAATGCCAAGACTATAATGCTTGTTGAAAGTATGGAAGGTACTCCAGGTGGCAGCCGTATAGATGTCAGCGGCTGAGACCCCTCAGAAACAAGCCTCAGTGGTAGCCATGCCTCTGGTGGAATAAGCTTTGACAGCACTATGCAAACCTTTGCCACACTTGTAGCAAATACACAGTGCAGTTTGCTAACCTTTGGATAAACACTGCTTAGAAACTGTAGCACCCTCTCTACCTGGGGTAAAAGAAACAAACTGCTTCGACTTAAGATTCTCCTTGGTCTGAAGCACATTGTACGTAAAGGCTCGGCACACATTTAATGTATGGGGCAGTGCTTCCCCTGGATTGGCACACTCAGGAAAGTAAACAGGAAGGTGGATAGACTGGTGGAGTGCAAACTCTGAGACCACCTTAGGGAGAAACTTAGAATTTAAGCGCAAAGACATCCTGTCTTTGTGAAAAATCAAAATAAGGCTCCTCATACCAGAGGGTCTGGAGCTCTGAAATCCTTCAAGCAGAAATAATGGCAACTAAAAATAATGGTTTCCAAGAGAGAAAGCACAGATCACAAGTTGCGACAGGCTCAAAAGGAGACAGGGTCATCTTCTCCAAAATAAAAGTCAAATCCCAAGCCAGGACAGGAGAACAGATAGGGGGTTTCAGATGCAGGATGCCCCTGAGAAAGGTATGGGAGACATCCAGCTTAGCAATCATGTGATCACCCACGGGCTCATGAAAAGCAGAAATGTCCGAAAGGTGCACCTTGAGGGAGGAGTACTGGAGTCCTGAGTCAGACAAAGAGAGGAGGTAGTCCCGGATGCGGTTCACTAGGCAGGCGAAAGGGTCTAGACTATTTTTGATGGCCCAGATGGGAAACCACTTCCACTTCATGGCATATGTGGCTTGAGTGGAAGGCTTCCAGGTAGCCACAAGTACGCCCGCCATTCTGTTTGAGACCCCAAACCTAGCAATGGCTATGTCCTCAGGAGCCAAGCATGCAGATGGAGGATCTGAGGTTGGAATGGACCAGGGTCCCCTGAGCCTGGGTCAGCAGATTCCTGCAGAGGGGGAGAGGGACTATAGGCTCCTCCACCAGCTGCTGAAGCAGGAGGAACCATATCTGTTGAGGCCAGAATGGAGCTACCAGGATCATGTAGGACCCCCATCTGCAATTTGATGAGCATCATTTAAATTAGAGGAAATGGAGAGAAAGCATAAAGAAACCTCCCACTCTAGGAGAGGGACAACGCGTCTCACCAGAAAACTCTAGGCCCTAGATCTAGCGAGCAGAAATTGGGCAGTTTTGCCTTGAGTGGGGATGCAAAAAGGTCCAACTCTGGATGACCCCATCTATCAAACAAGACTTCTGCGACAGATGAGAAGAGTGGCTAATCGTGCATACTGGACTGAGTTTGGCTAAGGCTGTCCGCTGGAGTGTTTAACAGCCTGGCACATGGACCGCCGAGAGTGTTAGACTGTGATCCAGCGCCCAGTACCACACTCTCATGGCCTCCCTGCATAGGGGGCATAAGTGAGTCCCCACCTGCTTGTTGATGTAGTATACTACACTCAGATTGTCTGACTGCACCAGCAGCTGCCCTGGAGCAAGGTGTTCCTGAAAAGTCTGCATGGCACAAAGCACCGCTCTCATCTCCAGGACATTGATATGCAGGGAGGTCTCCAATTGGGACCAAGAGCCCTGGGTCTGAAAAGGGCCCATTTGTGCTCCCCAGTCCAGACCTGAGGCATCCGCGGTGAGGATCTGCTGCAGAGATGAAATCTGGAATGGAACGCCTTGAAGTAAATTTGAGGGGTACATCCACCACTGCAGTACCTTGCGGACTGGGGAAGAAATCAGAACTGGACGGTCCAAATCATCCATGCGCTGGTCCCACTATACTCAGAGGGTCCACTGGAGAACACACATGTGAAGTCTGGCCAGTGGAACAGTGGGTATGGCAGACGCCATCAGTCCCAACAGCCTGAGGTACACCCTGTTAGGGATGTGGTGATGGAGTGACTTCTTGAGCTTGGGCGATGAGGCACTCTGCTCTGTTTTGGGGAAGGAAGGCCTTCTCTTGGGCCGAGTCCAGAACCACCCATATGTACTGCAGCCTTTGGGACGGTACCAGAACCGATTTGGGCAAACTGACAGTGATGCCCCAGGAAGCGGAAAAGCTGGAGAATTTGCTCCAGAGTTACCAAAAGCTGTTCCCTGGATGGGCCTTTAGGAGTCAATCGTCCAAATAGGGAAAAATATACAGTCCCTCCCTTCTGAGAACTGCTGCTAGTGCCACTAACAATTTGGTAAAGACTTGCAGTGCAGAGGGCAAGCAAAAGGGCAGCACTTTGAACTGGTAATGCTCGCCCTGAAATGCAAAACAGAGGAACTTCCTGTGGGGAGAAAAGACCAACATGTGCAGTGAACAGAGCCAATCCTGTTTTGAGGAGGGGCATTAGGCCCAGTAAGGTTACCATCTGAAACTTTTTGTACTGGACGTACAGATTGAGGTCCTTTAGGTCTAGAATGGGACTCAGATCACTGGTCTTTTTGGGTACCAGGAAAAACCTGGAATAGAACCCCTTGTTTCTTTGATGCCTGGGAACTGGCTCGATGGCCTGCTTGTGTAGAAGGGAATGCACCTCCTCCCGGAGAACAGACAGGTGAGCCGGGGGGGGAGGGGAGGGTAACCGAAGGATGGAGGAGGGGTTTCTGGAGGCTGCTTGATGAGCTTCAGGGTATGCCCCTTCTCTATGATCTGCAGAATCCATGCATCTGAAGTTATGGTTCTCCAATGATTCAGATAGAGGGAGAACGACCTCCGACCACCACCTCCTGGTCCAGGACCAGAAGTGGGGGGTCCAACAAGGAGTCAAGCAGAGGTGAAGCCAGCCCCTTGGGCTGTTCCCTCAATTCTAGGGTGCTTGTCCTCTGCTCCAGCAGTGGAGGGGGCGGGCAAGGCAGCCGGGCTCTGTGTTTCCCTTGGGGCCAGGAGGGTGCACTGGAACTACTGGGTTCTTTGCGAAAGGGAAGGCGCTCCTACCTCTTGTTTGGGTATGGTAGAAGGAGTGAACAGACTTGAGGGCCCTACCCGAGGCTTGCAGATCATTAATAATATCCTAAATATCAGGGCAAAACAGCTTAGTGCCATTAAAGGGGGCATTAAGCACTTTCTGCTGTACATTGGCAGCAAGCCCATATATTCTGAGACAGGAGTGCCTATGTAGGCATATGCCCATGGTGGCCACTCTGGCAAAGGTGTCAGCCTTGTCATAGAAGGTTCTGAGGATGTGCTTGCCAATGTCCTCAACTCTTGGCGGGACTGGAGCAGCTCCTGCTTCTGTGTGCCATCTGGAAGCATCTGTGCTGCTGCCATGCACTTTTTCCAGTTAGCATTCTGGTATTTTACCATATTTGATAGGTAATTTGCAATCCTCAAACCCAGGGTGGACAAGGCATACACCCTGTTTCTCCAGAGGTCAATTTTGTGCAAATCTTTATTTAGGAGAAGGGACTAAGGTGCTTAGGTGCCTTAGACCTGCGATGAGCTACCTTGATGACTGTCCTGGGCTGGGCAGCATAACAGGGGAGCCCTTGGAGGGCATGACAGAGTTTACCAGCCTTACGAGACATAACTGGCACCATGTCTGGTCTGTGCCAGGCTACTATGGTTGCATTCCTCAGAGCAGGCAGGACTAGAGGAATGATTTTTGGGGGAGATTCAGGGATCCCCAGGAAGTCCACCAGTTCCTTTCTGGTGGCATCCTCTTCCTCAGTGTGGAAGTTCATGGCTGAGGACAACTGCTTCATCTCATGGAAAAATGTGGGGTCCTTAGGAGGAGACCTGGGAGTATGGTTCAAGGAGTCCTCGCTGACAGAAGAGGTGGAAGATCTGTAAGACAGCAGGATCTCTTCCTCTTTTTCCTCATCATCAGGAAGAATGAGGTATACTCCTTCTCAACGTCGACCTCTTCTACATCTGGGTCTGGTGTTGGATGCACTGACGACGGCTCATGAGGAGCTTCCCATGGCTGAGTAGGCCTTGATGACGAAGGTGCCATCGATGGCATCGGCAAGGGGGGCCTAAAGGCGCTCAACTGCTGTACAAGCACATTAGTGAATTTAAGCAGGACTTCATTCAAGTCAATGGTGGTCGTCGATGGTGGGGGGGTTCAATGGCACAGGTATTGACGACATGCCTGCCTGGTCCTGATCACCCGAACAGCCTGTAGCCCTGGAGGTAGAAGGGGCAGGCCTCAGTGGGAGAGTCATCGATGATGAGCCTGTCATTGATGACGGAGGGGCCAACGACCCTGAAAATTGGGCAGAGGTGCTGTCGGTATGGGTTTGGTGGGCAGAGAGACCTGGACGCCAGTCTTCCTCTTCAGTGCAGCTGCAGCTGACAAGGATCCCCCAGAAGAAGGAGAAGAGGCTGTCCAGGGAACGAGTTCTATGCCGGGGGAAGCGGTTGCGATCTCGGTCTTTCTTATGGCTTTTCCCCAAGGATTTGTCTTGGGACTTGGAGGCCTGGGAGTTCAATGACCCAGTCGGCGATTGAGAGGCCAGGACCCCGGAGGACCCCTGCCTGGAACTGGCTATCTGTTGATCCCTCGGGAATTTTTTTAAGAGCCTTTTTGCGTCATCTGAGGGTTGTTTGGTTAAAGTGAAACGTCCACTTAAAAACAGACCCCACCTCAGTGTGAGGCAGGGCTTGAGTAGCAGTGTCAGAAAAAGTACTATTTTTTTTACCTTTTGAGATCTTTTGTATTTACCTGGTCTCAGGATAGCACCGAGACATGTACGATCAAAACCAGAGCTATTAAAAGCTTACGTATACAGAAATATAATGGAAGGACCCGCGGCTGCTCCTCGCATGATACGTCATTCTCAGGACAGCCACAGGTGGTTGTGAGCGCGCCACTCGGAACTACTGATCGTAAAATGTCGGGCAGAGAGGGAGGCAGGATCAACCAGACATATTTTAAAATACAAAACATCAGAAAAGGTAAAAAAATAGTACTTTTTCTTAAAGTCCCAAGAATTTTTCTGAAACTCCTAATCGGGCCCTGCCTTACACTGAGGTGGGGTCCGTTTTGAAGTGGATGTTTCCCTTTAAACTTCTGGCAGAGCTCACAGTCAGAAACTTTGTGATCAGGCCCAAGACAGCAGACACAGAGAGAGAATGTTCATCTGTAGAAGCAATCTTCTTTCTTCACTAGCAGCGATGGAAGAGAGGTCGAAGGATTAACTCTCAACATAAACAAACTGGCAGAATCTCTTTAATAAAAGAGATTCCAAAAAATACTGAAGGAAAAGCCGCAGGTGAAAAAATGGCATGAATACTGTGTTGGAGCGTCTGTGGAGACCCATGTGAGTGAGCTGACGGTGGGAAAAAACTAAGGAGGGAGTAGGGCTGCCGATGCCTTTATAGTGTTGGTGACGTCGACAGATGTCAACGGCATGGATGGCCCCAGTTGTACTGTTGAAAATCTTCTATGTGGATTCCCCCTTCACTGACAGCGTAGGTTCCTACGATGTAACCTGAAGACTGAGATAACATCGATGAAGATTCAAAGATCCTTAACTAGTCTTGTCAATGCTAAGTCAAACAACTTTCTTTAAAGAATGCTTTTAAGAGTGTTAAATGTTATTTATTTTTTTTAATTGAATTGTAAAGTGTACTGTATTACATTCTTTTGCTGTAATCATGTATTTGATCTCAATAGAAACTATAATGGTAAAAAAAAAGATCCTGAACTGGTAATAGCTTGTATTTGTAGTGATTTTACAAACTGGACAATGTCACAAACTACAAATATTCTGGGGTCCTACTTGATCGAAGTCTATCCACGAGGATCATATTTCTAAACAGGTCACTACAGTGAATGTAAGCCTGCACTTTGTGTAGTAGTAAAAGGTTTTTATTTATACAGGCAGAACATTTTGACAAGCAAAAGATTTTTTCACCATAGGTCTTATGCAAGGCCTGTTTTCGTGGTGATCCTGTAGGTGTTACAAAATTCTGTTCTTCAAAAGGTTCCAAATACATACAAACACTTAATACCTATATATATATTTCCTTCTTTGACATTCTTCAAACCATTTCATACCCAAAGCATCATAATACAGTACTGTGTACAGTCAAATGTGGCTTGTCTGAATTGGGTGAGAAAAATTGCTGCTCTCCATACTTTAATGTCAATGCTAGAATAATGTGGCATCATATTCCATGGCACATCTGAACTGAGCAGGTTAACCGCATCTTATTTTTGTGACTATTATGGTTAAGCGTTGTTATGTATAAAAATCAGCCTGCTCAAAATCCTTGTGCACATTGTATACTGTTGTGTGCATTCCAAAGTGGTGTTGAGTGCATTCTGAACAATTGTTCAGCACAGTTCAAAGGCCAAAAAATGTTTAATTCCTCATTCGCCCCACACCCAGCTGCGTGTCCAAAGTTGTACCTTTTAACTTGTAAAAGATTGTAAATTTATGTTCAATCATAGAACAGAACAGAAACATGCTTTTTGGTTTTTTTTTAAT
The DNA here is from genome assembly GCA_016271365.2 of Neoceratodus forsteri. Classification (NCBI taxonomy): domain Eukaryota; kingdom Metazoa; phylum Chordata; order Ceratodontiformes; family Ceratodontidae; genus Neoceratodus; species Neoceratodus forsteri. The sequence goes on along the minus strand of JADMNL010000022.1, from coordinate 458,433,449 downwards.
GGGGTGGCACTTCTGTGACTCCTTTTGGGGAAAAAAAAAACAAATACTATATAAAATAATTTATAGGCAGCCATACACAACAAGGCATGTGTTTTCATCTGGGGGCTGAGATGACAGCATGGACCTCCTGAGGTTCATATGCACTCATCTCAATCCCTCGATGGAAACACAGCCTTGCTATGCATGGTTGCCCATACATTATTCTCGATATTAAGAATATTTGGTTTTACAACTCATTTCAGCCAAAGATGATAAAGCAGAGCAATCTGAATTACACATCATCAAGTAAAAGAAAACCTAACCATGAACATTGCCCTGTGCGTTTTTACAGTGGGGACCAGAAAGGTATTGTATACCACCCTGTGTTATATAGGTGGCATAATACCTTTCTGAGTTACTTGCACACTGGATAGAAAATGTATAGGCATGTCACAGGTTAGGGTTTCTTGTTACTTGTGTAATGCTGTTTTACATGTCCCCATAATTCAGGTGGGTGCAAGTAACCAGGCAAGAGGAAAAGGAAAAGGTCACCTCATTAGAGTCACCAGCCGTGACCTCTGTTAGAGATAGGATTATCAGGGGGGTGGGGGGGTTAACAGTATCTTATAACAACAATGGGTAGATCTGCACCAAGGCTGATTCACCACTGCACTACATATTTACGCTTAGGTGTTCTTTTCATCACAGTCAAAACATACATATTATTGGTTCTGTACAGATTTTAACAACTTTTGCACAATTTACTGAATTTCACAGATCGTGTTTCTACTCTTCCTTCTCACAGTGAATGAATACTATCATTGCCATAATTCAGTTTGAACTCAACCAAAAAACCTTTCCAGTATTATGCATCCATGGAATAATGTCCCATGTAGAGTTCGAAACACACCCAGGCCTGATAAATTCAAGCAAGCACTAAATAAAATACCTTGAAGAGCCTAAAATGTATATTATTTTTCAAAAGTAATGAACTACTACATCATAATCCTTGTACCGAGGTGCTGGCAGCCAGTTCCTTCCCCTCCTGATACACTGACATGAAAGCTCTGCCCCCATGCTCAGATGTTTTGTGACGTATGAGTTTGTAGAGCACATGGGCGTGGTGTACTGAATTTAATTGGGCGGATTTTGAATAGCATCTTTATATATGTTAGAGCACCACTGGTTTACATAAATGCCACTACTCAACTAACAAGAGTCTTGTCAAGCAGCAACACTGATTTAAACCCAGTGGGGGTTGGTGTAGTGCTACCGTGTGGCAGTGCTCCCACTCAGGGGAGGGTGGCGTCATGATTCCGCTGCTGTAGCAACCACTGCAGTGGGCTGAGGGAGCCTGTCACCCCCGCAGGGTGTTGCCACGTGCGTGTGAAGGTCCATGCATGGGGATACATGGTCTACGCCAGATGCCAGTGAAGGAAGGAGGGGGGAAAAAACAAAAAATGTATACCTCCCTGCTGCTGATCATGACGGCCGCTGGTGCTCTCAGGTTCCACAATTTGCAGATCCCCATTGGCTGGGTCGTGAAGGGAGCTATGACTGGGGAGGATGGACAAGGGGCTCGTAGTAAGGCTGAGGTGCCACTGTGCAGCAAAAAGCAAAACAAAAAATGAAAGTTACATACATACCATAATTGTTGCTCTTCCAGAATATCTTCACCACTGATTCATACTTATGGGTCTAGGAACTGAGGTACTACAACCCTGTGGGAGCTTTTTCCCTACACGGAGGGAGCCGGAATCAGCTACCGGCATCACATGTACACCTGACATGCTGCCGCACACGCTAGCCAATAACTTGTCGGCTCCCTCACACACCTCAGTTCTGTTCAGCAGGACAGAAATAAAGTGGAGAGAAATAAAAGAGAGGATGAGATACTTCCTAGCCCAAAGGGATAGTAAAAACATATAGAATATAAAATAAACAACCCATTAGAACCCGACTATCAACTTAGAGACTAAGCGTTGGGCCTACTAGGTGGCACAAGTGTAGTGGGTCTAAAAATGAGCTACAGCCTCTTACCAGTAGTCAGACAGAGTGGGTAGTGATAGGTAATGAAGGGGTAGCAGCCCTTCTCAAATGTCTCTGGCAGAAGTAGCAAAAAGGGGAAGTCCACTTGGGATCTCCTTGCAAACGAGATGGCAAAGATGCCATCCTGACTCCCAATAAGAATAACTCTATGCTTCCTGATAGAATTTGAGTAGACTCAAGAGTTCACTTTCTGTATGATAAATGAAAAGTAGGGGTAAGAGCATAGGAGTTTGCAGGACTAGCAGTCCTAGGGAGATAAGATGTGGCCATCTCCTCTGGCATGCTCCAGGCGGAGTGAGCAAAGCCCAAAACTCAAAGATAAATGACAAAGGAATAGCAACCAAAAATTCCAGCATGAAAGAATAACATGCCTCACTTCTCCCTGCAACCACAGGGATGCACCATGTTGAAGCTAGCACATTGATACAAGCAAGTACATTGCACCCTTCCACAGACAGAGCATCTGCTCATTTGAGGTAGACCGGATGGTGCTCAGGGCACAAGTTGCACATAGCAATTAACAGGAATATACCCTCTAGGGGATATACCCCAGGCAGGGAGAAGGAGGGAGGAAAAATGCAGAGAAAGTGGCCATCTACCCACTCCACACTGAAAAACCAAAAAGCATTTTTTTAGTTGGTATGGGAGCCATAAGTTACCCCCACTCTCTTTTGTTTTTTATTAATATTTTTTTTTTTGAGGGTTGGCTCTTCAGTGTTCAACCCTCTTTGTTTTTTTTTAACAAAAATGACCACATTTAAGGACCATGACAGAACAGATAAGCAGACAAAAAGTGCTGCCAGAACCCACAGGGTGAGCTGCCTGAGCCCTTGACTCTCAGCTGAGCAGCGAATGGAGGGTGACCGCGTGACTCAATGGTGAAGATATTCTGGAGGACCAACAACTGTGGTAAATACGTAATTTTCTAATTTTCCAATTGTCAGCCTTCACCACTGATTCATACTTATGGGTCTGAGTACTAAATTCCTCAATAAGGGAAGAGCTGGCTACCCTGAAGGTTAACAGGTACCCTCAGCCTCTGCATGGGGCGGGGGAGACAGCTGAAGGTGGAACTCCTCATGGGTCTGGTGAGACCTGAGAATGTTCTGAGTCAGACAGGTGAGTAGGATAGTGCCCCAAAACTCCCATCTGATCCTACAGGGGAAAAAAGTGAGCCCCTGGAGCTGGGAGTTAAGCTCCTTACACTGGGCCACAGATGCCAGTCGAGAGAGGCAAAGCCATGCCCTCCACCAAATGCAGACTCTGGTTCCCACCAGCCTGGACCCCACCTCACTGGCATCATACAATGCACTTGTCTGGTGCCTTGCCAACTCCAAGCCCTTGGTGGAAAGGCAAATGACTTGCCGATCAACTCTGAATGCGGCATGACAGTCAGTAGCTGTCCTAGCTTCACCAGCAGGTGTCTGTTGTAAGCTGCCAAGTGCGCCTGATAAGCAGAAATGACATCATGATCTGAGCTGAGGAGAACACCTTCCTACCAAAGCATCTGTCTGTGCAGTGTCAGCTTCAGGAGGCCTGTCACACACTGGACAATGAGGCCCTACTGGTATCTGCATGACATGAATCCCTGAAGTGGGGTGAGGTACTATGCCTGTAGAATCCATGAATGCACAATACTGGTGGCAGACGTCCCCAGGAGCCGGAGGGAGTGCGAAGGGACATCTCCAAACTGTCCTGGAACATTCCTTGAAGGCTCTAGGCCAGGGAGGGATAAAGCAGTGGGTATTGCTGAAAGCTCCTAGGGGCCCCAAATGCATGGACAGAGTACTGCGAATGGCAATGGTGCCAATGTCCAAAGCCATTTGCATGTCCATCAGGAATCTCTGGTACCAGGAGTACTCAGAGGCTGACGGCATGTGGAGGGAGGATTCCCTGCCCTTGGGAGAGGACGTCGATGGTGAGGAGGTGCTGGATCTGAAAGCGAATGGTACCACAGGGCTCAGATGGAACTGAATCCAGTCAGCGTTCATGTGATACTTGAACAGCACACCAGTCGTGCTTCTATGTTGGCTCCAGGGGATAGGCCCAAGAGACTCCATGATCTCTAGAAGCTTAGGGAAAGATCCGGGAGGGAGAGAAAATCCAGAGATCCTAGGGTCTATACTGGGGCTGCGAAAATGCTCAGCAGACCTTGCCTGAGGGGAGGCCATGGTGGACCTGCTTTAACAGGGATGACCTTTGGGAGAGGAATGACCAGGTCAGTGCCAGAGGGGGGGAACCCCCAGGTGAGGAGAGCAGATTCATTCAGTCCCCTCAGGGCAGCTCTGTTCCTCAGCTAGCAGTTTCAGAGAAAACTCCACGTCCTGGCCGCCCTCCCACTCTGAGAAGGTGCCGCATTTGACACCAAGCTTAGAGTCAGTGACTGGCCTAGACATAGGGCTTTCCCCGGTCCCACAGCTGTGTTGCTTTTCTGGTTGCACTGCTTGCTTGCTTGCTTGACACAGCTCTCTTGAACGAAACGTTGAGTGCTGTTTTTCTGGGTGCACTGCCTGTTGTTTAATAAAGGATTTACCCACTGAGCCTCTAAGCCAAAGTAAGTGAATTTTTTTCTGCTTGCTCGTGCAGGGATTTCCTAGTTTTCTAACTACTAAGCCCTTGATCCTGTCCCATCTGTGCCTGAACGCTACCATAAAGAGCAAATTCACCTCAGTAATGTGCTTTAGTAAACACACGAATCAGCTAACAAAAAGGACTTGAGTAAACACTTTTGTTCTAATTTTCCTTTGTTTTCCCACTAGGTTTATACATTTTCCAACTTATTCGTCACATCTGTATAAAAAAAAAAAAACACATTGAGGAAGATTCTTGTGACCTTGTTTACTTATTCATTAAAATGATACAGGATAGGCTTATGGACGTAAAACGTCTTGTTTACGGGGTCGTCCTGTTGATGGTGGCAAGACTTTGGTTGCAAAAAACAGACAATGAACAATACATATGTACATTAAGGTACCTCACAGTGCACTTGCTTATTTAACCACACCACCTTCCATGACAACAGACTGTGATGTTACTAAAACACTGGGGGGTGTCTACCACTTGGCAATTTAATGTTTTTTGGAAGCACACATAGGAATAGACACCGACTTGAAAATGTTTCCAAGGTCCTAATAGGACACAGACAAGCTGGCACAGGGCAGAGACATAATGGGGATGATGTGTTCCCACTCTGATTGTTCCCAGCTGCCAGATTTTCAGCAGACAGTGACTGCAGTAAGCACAGGCTAACCCAACTGAACTGATTGCTCAACAGGCACAGCACCAGGACGGTATTCTACGGCTTAGGTTCAATTCCCAAGTTAGGTAGGACGGTATCTATTTTTATACAGGATGACACTCTTTGGACCCAGAGGCCATATATACAAAGTTGTCCTAGGTTCACATAGCAGTTCCAGTGCAGGCTTATACCAAACGTGACAACACATTAACTGAATCAGGCACTGACAATATAAGGACAATTGCTGAACATATAACAATGAAGTGCTTTAAAACATTCACAAACAAAACATACGGTAGGTCACATTACTTCTTGTGTTGCAGTTCCTTTACCCTGGCTATCCCAGCAGTGATGCAACTTTGTTTTTTCAGTGTGTGTTGGGGGGGGGGGGGCTTGCTTCTATCAAATTTATAACAGAGCAATTAAAGCACAAGGAGTTTAAGTGACGTGGCTCAGGGTCACACAGTCAGTTTGTATCTCTGGTAGGATTTGAAGCAACGATCTGCTAAGGTAGTTCCCAAGCCTGTGTTCTAACCACTACCCCACATGTATGCTGCATGAGATTTTTCTCACAAAATTTTCGGTTTGAAACCTCAGCACTCAGAGAACTGTCAGCATTGCATTGTACTTCTGTTTCTGGGGGTGTATTGCAGTGCATGAGGGAGTGCGTGGGATAATTTTATTTTTGTAACAGCAGGGAAGTGAAAACATTAAAATGAACTCCTTAAGCCACTGTGACAATGAGACCTGGAATGGCTCCAAAGAATAAGTCCCAGCCCTGCCACACCTGTATGTCCCCTTCACATAGCGATGTGGGATGCAGATAACACACCCTGCTCATACCAGCAGTGTTAACTCCTGCCACGGAGAGGGCCTCCACAAACAATCCACCATCACGAACCCTAACAGGGTTGTGACATTCTTTGCCCTTGGAGCTCCCACTAGGCAATTTGTTGAAAGGGGGGGGTGGGGGTCTGAAACAACCCATGCACATTTTCAAGTCCTATTAAAAAACTGAAGTCCCATCTCATAAAAATATATTTGGAAACACTACTGTAAGCTGAAAGGCGGAAAAATTTTTTTTTTACAAAAGCACACCTCTGGAACCCCAACCTTATGTACAGGGTTAGCTGAAGCTCTAAGGAAGGATATTTCAGGAACTTATTTCTAACACATTATCCTTTCTTTGCCATGGAAACTTTTGGGGGAAAAAGCATAGCATTTGTCATGGCCAAAATGACAGAAATCATGAAAATCATTATAAAAATCAGGAAAAGTCATGGATCCATTGTGGGTTTAACAATTTACAGCTACCTTTTTTTCTATATAGGTTTTTATCACTCCTTGGCAGGCTATGCAGCTGTATCAGCCCTGTTCCATTGTGCACAGCCATATAGGGGATACTGGGATGCATAGGAAGGGGCATCACAAGTAGAAAAAGGGAAGTGGTTATCCCTCTGTACAGACAGTTGGTGAGACCCCATCTGGAGTACTGTGTGCAGTTTTGGAGACCCCATCTACGCAAGGACATAGACAGGATGGAAGCAGTCCAGAGGAGGGCAACTAAAATGGTGCAGGGTCTGCATCAGAAATCATATGAAGAGAGACTGAGAGAGCTTAATATGTATACCCTTGATGAAAGGAGGGACAGGGGGACATGATAGAAACGTTCAAGTACCTCAAGGGAATCAACAAAGTCCAGGAGGGTAGCATCTTTCAGAAAAAGAGATGTGCAAGAACAAGGGGGCACAATTTAAAGATAGAGGGGACGGCTCAGGGGTAATGTGAGGAAATCTTTTTCACGGAGAGAGTGGTGGATGCGTGGAACTGCCTTCCTGGGGAGGTTGTTGGGGCTAAAACAGTGGGGGAATTCAAACATGCATGAGACAGACACAAGGCAATTGTAGTGGGGGGTGGCAGGAAGTAGGCTGTTGGTTAACTAGAATCTGCAGCTTATCCAGTAGGTAGGGAAATGGGCAGACTGGGTGGGCCAAGTGGTCCTTATCTGCCGTCAAAGTCTATGTTTCTATAGAGTCTCTGCCATTCCCCCCAAGACCAGGCGGGCCGCCGGTGCTAGCAGAGTGCGATTCATTAAGCCCATCCACCATATTTTCCTCCTGATTTTCTCCCCGGGCTCGGCTGGACATGCAATGAGTGCAGCGTATGTGCTCCACCTCCACAGAGGTGCCCTCAGCACTTCACACACGCCCTTCCCCGAACTGCAAGACTCACGATAAAGCGCCATCTGGATCTCTCCAGGTGGAAGTCAAGCGCCGAGTCATGGGATCCCCCCTCCCCAAGGGAACTGAGCTATCATACAGACATTCAATTTACCCTCCCCAGCCTAGCCCCTGAGCGACCCGAGTCCGCTCCCGAACCCACGTCGCCGGCGTGGCAGCAGGAAGGCACGGATGCCTCAACCCACCGTGCCACTGGGTCGGACCCAATTTACCTCTTTTTTTCTCCATATTCTTTTTTTTATCCCCTAGAACTGGCAGGTGGGCTATGGCCCCCCTTGGGGGACTCATATCTGTCCCCAAGCCACAACCCTATCACCAGGATTGCAGTCAGGAGCTTCATGGAGTCTTCCAGATCCATTTTTCCGGTTTTCTCCCTGTCCCCTGTTGCGGCCACATGTACATGCGTGGAGGCACATGCATGCTGCAGTACCGCAACATCCTCCCTTCATGTCGCCCTCTGTTCTGTGATGCCACCAGGCCTCCACCTAGTGGCAGCCGTGCAGCGGGAGCGGCAGCGTTTCTCCCTGGGAGGAGAGCTGCCTCGCTCAATACAGCCTTTCCACCCACCTAACTCCCAACGATCTAGGCTTGTTTATTTATTTTTATTTTAGTCGTCGGTAACCGGTTAAGGCCCACTAGGCACAAGTGCCTGTTTTCAGGGGCGTCCTGGGAGCACTGGGCGGTTAAGCGATTTGCTCAGTCACACAGTATGCATGTGGAGGTTGTGAGAATCAAACTCAGGTCTGGTCTGCTGGATGTATCAAGCTCGTTCACACCTCGTTCCTCTAACCTCTAGGCTATACCACCAGCCCAAATCCAGGTCGCTGGCGTAGCGAGAGGTGTGGCGTCCAGCACCTCAACCCTCAACACCACTGGGCCGGCTAATTTACCTCTATCTTGACATATTTTTATACAAGTACATCACCAAAGATTTAAATGTTTCTAAAAAATTCATCATTAGGCTGGTCCAGTAGCAGGAGGCAGCACACAGTGCTGCCATATGGGAGACCAGAGCTCATGTGCAAGCCCTGTAGTGCCACACTGGGGCTGACTGAGCACCACGTGCACTGCAGCAGTGAGGCACACAATTATGGAGATGTAATTTGCAAACACCAAGCAGTAAGCTGTTTTCATCAGAAATACTTAAAATCAGGCCGGACCACTGGCATATGGTAGCGCTACCGCTTATGGTGCCAACAACCTGAGTTTGGAAGCGAACTCCGGATGCTGGAGGGTAATTTGTCGGAGGGTCAGCCAGGGGGAAGGACTGAGCATCTGGTGGACTGCTCTCCTCCTCCAGGGAGAGGGTGGTGTGGAGGCCTAAGTCTGATCCCTAGTGGTAGCTACGGGGATAGGGCGCAGGGACCACAACAAAGCAGCGGCAGAGCAGTAAGCGTTCAATGCACCATGTACAGAAGTGTGCGTGGTGCTGTCACTGACCTCTATGCATGCATGGTCTGTCATGCAATGGGGACAGAAAAGGAAAATGAGAAAACTCCCCAAAGGGCAGGGTGACTTCTGGCCACCCGTAGGCTCCGCACCCGACAACCAGAAACTGCCATGAAACCAGATCCATTCGGCGGCGGGGGTTGGGGAACCCCGCCACCTGAAGTCCTGGAGGAAGACACAGGTAGTGTATGTCCTGGGGAAGTCAGATTGATGGGGCTGGGGTGGCTTTCATGAAGGGGGCCACCAAGTGCTCAAGGGATAAGAAGCCTAACTTAAAAAACAAAAACGAAAAATCAGTGTTGTCAGGGAAAATGCCAAAAAGAATCCTGACGTTTTCATAAAAATTAGAAAATCATTAACTCCATGACTTCCATGACAAAGGTACAGCCCTAATTATGCAACTGCACCCATGAGATACGCACTGTACACCAGTATTTCAGAACTTGGCTTCAGTTTGACACCTCCCTCTAAGCTGGCTCACTGCAGTCAGTCGCCGTTCAATGAGGTGAGTGATTTATAAAATTCAATATTGATGTGCATACTATGTGTTAGCGGGACCGTACTTGTAGCATTCTCATCCACGGGCCACCAGGCAGAAGGTTCAAGTCCCACACCAGAGACTTCAGCTCACATATGCACAGCTTGGCCTTGTGTTCCCCTGTCCCTACTTGGCCCTGCCTTGTGTACCTCTTCTCCATTAGGTGTCCCATGTTGTTCTGGATAGTTCTAAATGCAGTTTTAATTTTTTTTTTTGTTACCAGTAATAGATTTCTAAAACTGTACCCGTGATGGGGAGTATTTCCAGATAAAGGAATCCCATACTGAAACTTTTATTTTGACGTAAATTTCCAACTTAATTTTACTAGCTTATGAGTTTTATAGCCCAATACCTCCGTGCAGCACTAGTCATTTCCAGCATTCATTGATTTTTCAAAGATCATTTCAGGAGGGAAGGATTCGTAAATCAGGGTGATCTGACAGTAAGCCAATTCCTTCCACTTACTGGTCTGCCAGCCACGCCCCCATGCTCAGATGTTTTATGACATCTAATCAAGAAGAGAGCATGGGGATGTGCGCTATAGTGATCTATGGGGGGCAATTTTTTTTTTAATAATTGTTTTTATGTTCCTGGGCTGACCAGGTGGCTTGTTCAGCCCTGTCCCCGGGTACCACTGGCCACCCCGCTACATCTCGCCATCTCCAGATCTCCTCCTGTGGAGCGGTAGGGCGGATCATGGAATTTTGGGCAGGGCTTTGTGAAGTCCAGTCCCCCCTCCATTTTCCTCCTAAGTTTTTCACTCTCCTCGAGGCTACAGTAAACACAGAGGATGCAGGCACATGGGAGTAAGCATGCGCTGTCGAACCACCAGCCCTATTCCACCCACCCGACTTGCTGTCAGCCACCTGCACATCGGTGCTGCCACCAGGCCTTCACTCGGTGGCAGCCAAGAACCAGGACAGCTTACCACCCCAATCTGGCAGCGGAGAGCTGCCAGGTGGCCACTCGATCCTCTCCCGGCCCTCTCCGACCAACTGGCCCCAGGCAATCCAAGCTCGTTCTTGAAATCAGTCGCCAGCATGGGAGCGGTAAGGTGCATTACACTGTTTCAGCCCTCTATACCACCAGCCGCCTTACAGGGGGGCATTTTCAAAATAGTTTTTTATACATAACAGCAATATATCTTATGTGAATGAAAGCCACTGCTCAACTAATAGGACCATTATTAGTTGAACAGTACCTTTCTTTATATAAAACATTGCTTTAACATATAAAAAACCTTCTATTTTGAAAATACTCCCTACAGAATACAATGGGGCGTGTCCCCACACTCTCCCTGATTATACATCATAAAACGTCAGAGCAGGGAGTGACGTGGCTAGCAGTCTGGGAAGCAAAAGGGATTGGCTGGCCATCAGGTTGGCCCGATTTACAATCCTTTCCTTCCCAAAATGGACTTTAAAAAAAAAACACATTACAATTTATGGTGGAAATGAGCAGCGCAGCATGAAGGTATTGGACTACAAAGCCCATATGCAAGTCTTGGAAATTTCCCTTATATACTTTATCTATATGTTTTGCAATAAGCATAACAGCAAGCCCACCAAGGACGACATTAGGAAAACATTTATTTATTTATTTGTTTTATTAGGACATGGTGTAGGTCAAATGACCCATTTTCAGCCACAACTGGGATTACAAGAGGTACGAAAAATAAATACTGACAGCTTAATTAATAAACATCCAAAATACCTAGGTTTACATGAGGTACTAAATGTATACTTAGCCTGAAAAACATGGCAGTCACAGAAACATGGTACACAGAGAACCATGACTGGGATGTCAACATATCAGGGTACACAATCTACAGGAGGGACAAGGAGGGAAGAAGAGGAGGAGGAGTAGCTCTCTATGTAAGGGAAGGGATCAAAGCAACAGAACTAAAGGGTAAACAGGGAGAGGAGGAGGCACTGTGGGTCACCCTGGAGACTGGAAATGGCTCCACAATCTGCACAGGGGTTGAATACAGACCCCCATCTCAGGGGGAGGAAATGGACAAGGAAATGATAGAAGGCATCCTTAGGATGGCAGAGAAAGGGGAGATATTGCTGATGGGGGACCTGAATATGCCAGATGTTAACTGGAGCACCTTTGCTACAGCCACATCAAGAGCAGGGCCATTCTCGATGCCCTACAGGGGGCATGCCTCAGACAGCTAGTTTTGGAACCCACTCGGAAGGGAGCAACCTTAGAACTGGTACTCTCAAATGGGGACGGAGAGAGGATCTCTGATCTTGAAGTGGGTAGCCATCTGGGAACAAGCGACCACCAAACAGTGTGGTTCACAATAAACTTAGCTGTAGAGTCAAGCCACACAAAAGTGAAGGTACTGGACTTCAGGAGGGTTGATTTTGTCAAAATGGGAGAATGCCTCAGAAAAGCACTAGCAAACAAGCAGGAAGGTAGGGTGGGGCAACAGTGGGGAAACATCAAAACTGCCATCACAGAGGCAACAAGCCTTTGTGTGAAGCAAATAAACAAATCAAAATGAAAGAAAAAAACACTATGGTTCTCAAAAGAAGTGGCGGGGAAGGTAAGGGAGAAAAAGACAGCATTCAGGAAGTATAAGGGAACACGGAAGGAACAGGACAGAGAACTGTACCAGTTAAAGCAGAAGGAAGCGGGGAAGGCAGTCAGAATGGCAAAGGCCCAAACCGAGGAAAAGATAGCCAACTCGGATAAGAAGGGGGATAAAACCTTTTATAGGTACATTAGGGAACAAAGAAAGATGAAGGCAGGGATACTGAGGCTGAATAAAGAGAAAGGTGGTTGGGCAGAGAGTGACAGTGAAAAAGCAGGGATACTGAATGAATATTTCTGCTCAGTATTCACAATGGAAAAGCAGGGGGAGATACCTAATCCATTCAACAGAAGCACTCTGGATAGTGGGGTTGATATTAGTCCTTTCACAGAAGAAAGGGTTCTGAAAGAACTCTTAAAACTGAAGGTGGATAAAGCAATGGGGCCTGATGGAAATCACCGCAGAATTCTAAAAGAACTAAGGGAAGAACTAGTAACACCACTGACTACCCTTTTTAATTAATCATGGGAGGATGGTGAGGTACCTGAGGACTGGAGAAGGGCAGATGTGATTCCCTTTCACAAAAGTGGGAGCAAGACAGAGGTAGGAAACTATAGACCTGTCAGTTTGACCTCAGTGGTAGGGAAAATGATGGAATCATTTCTGAAGGAAAGAACTGTTGAGTACCTAGAGGCCAGTGGGGCACAGGACCCAAGGCAGCATGGATTCACAGCAGGAAGGTCATGTCAAACAAATCTAATTGATTTCTTTGACTGGGTGACCAAAGTAGTAGACCCGAGAGGGACTGTGGACATGGCCTACCTAGACTTTAGCAAGGCATCTGACACAGTCCCGCACAAAAGATTAATAAACAAATTAGCCAGCCTGGGAGTGGGTCCCAGGGTGGTAGCCTGGGTAAAACACTTGGGGTGGGATAGTCAGACTGCACCAGGCTGGGGCACAAGCCTGGTTGCAGCGCAACTGGGATGCACCAGGGTGTGACCCGGGCAATATTCAACGGTGCTGCACCATGGCTCAGCACCACTGAATATGGCACAGTGGCTGCCCGCATTGCGCATGGTGCAGTGGCACTGCACCAGCGCAAGTGGCAAGTGAGGAGCAGGGGGATGCGCCAGCGCAAGTACAGTCGCACTAGGCGCAGGAACCACGATATTCATCGGTGGGTATGCAAATGGGGCCATTATGCATGCAACGCACAAACAGGGCCATTTGCATGTCATTATGGCACCATTTGCATGCAGGTGTGCCGATCCCTGGCGACTTGCGCCTGGCGCCCCGCCAGGCTGCAGCCGTCGGAGACCGACACCCTATGCCCCTCGGCGGCCAAAACGACCCAACGCCCGTTCGCGTGCTATATAACAGTATCAACATCTCTGGTGGTCCAGTGGACCTGCTCTCCATCCCAGTCTCGGGCTATGTAATATAATTATCATCCCTGGTGGTCCAGTGGACCGAATCCTGCTCGATTGTGGGCTCAAAATAAAGATATATATCCCTGGTGGTCCAGTGGACTGAATCCTGCCCAGTCGCGGGCTCAAAATAAAGATATATATCCCTGGTGGTTCAGTGGACCTGCTCCCAAGCCTGATCGCAGGCTACGTACATGAAAACACCTGTGGGTCTGGTGGTACCCCCCCCACCCGCCCACCCACTAAGCCCTGCCACCCGCTCCACGGGTCAGCGGCGGCAACTCCCCACTGCCGAGCCGTACTGTACTACACAGTCCCGATATGTCAATGGATCAATTCACATTTCAGGACTGTGGTACAGTACATCTCCATGCTACGCTGTGGACCAAATGGGCTACAGCTGTACTGTACATTGTCAGTTGGCGGCGGCCGGGCAGCTTGTGGGTGGGCAGCTGCCACCCGCCGCTGACCTGGGAGAGGGAGCGGGTGGCGGGCTCAGTGGATGGGTGGGAGGGTGCAGCTGACCACCAGTTTTCATCGCTGTACAGCAGACGCGCGATCGGGCTTGGGATGGGTCCACTGAACCAGCAGGGATATATATCTTTATTTTGAGCCCATGATCGGGCAGGATTCGGCCCACTGGACCATCAGGGATGATAATTATATTACATAGCCCACGATCGGGCTGGAGAGCAGGTCCACTGGACCACCAGGGATATTGGACCTTTCAAATGTATACCTATGCCCCGCGATCGGGCATTGGGAGGGGCACTACCGCGACGGACGGTGCAGTCGGAGCTCAGGTGGCCACCCACAGCTGGCAGCTACCGTGTTGCACCCTGCAACATGGCAGCTCACCTGTGGGTGGCCAGCAGTTGCTACTTTTTTCTAGGCTCAACTGTGTACGGGCGCGGCAGCAGTTACGCCAGAGACCATGCTCAGCACATCCCGGCTGAATATCGATGTGCGGCGCATGCATGGGCACGCCCCCACTTGGCGCCCACATACATTACCGATGCACCCCACACATCGATTTTGCCGCAGCACTTACCCCTTTTGAATATCGCACCAGGGCGCAGATTGCGGTGCGCATGGCGCAACCCTTTGAATATCCCGCCTGGCTGGACAACAGGACACAGCGGTAGTAGTAAATGGAGTCCACAATGAAGAAAGGAGGGTTACTAGTGGGGTACCTCAGGGTTCAGTACTGGGGCCGGTCCTTTTTAATGTCTTTATAAGTGACACTGCAGAGGGACTGGAAGGGAAAGTATGTCTCTTTGCAGATGACACAAAGATCTGCTACAGGGTTGATATGCAAGGTGGGGTGGAAAGGATGAAAAGGGACTTGGCAAGGTTGGAGAAATGGTCAACTGTATGGCAGCTTAGATTCCATGCAAAGAAGTGCAAAGTAATGCACCTGGGAAACAAAAACCCAGGGGAAGAGTACACAATGGGGGGTGAGATACTGACAACAACAACAAAAATGGAAAGGGATCTGGGGGTAGTCATATCAGATGACCTAAAGGTGGGCCAGCAATGTGAGAAGGCAGTAAGGAGGGCTGGGGGGATACTGGGATGCACAGGGAGAGGCATCACCAGTAGAAAACAGGACGTTGTTGGCCCGCTGTACAGGCAGTTGGTAAGATCACATCTGGAGTACTGTGTACAGTTCTGGAGACCCCATCTCCGTAAAGACATAGACAGGGTGGAGGCTGTCCAGAGGAGGGCAACCAAAATGGTGCAGGGTCTGCACCAGATGACATATGAAGAAAGACGAAAGGAGCTTAAGATGTATAACCTCGAGGAAATGAGGGAGAGGGAGGACATGATAGAAACTTTCAAATACCTCAAGGGAATCAACAAAATCCAAGAGGGTAGCATCTTTCAGAAAAAGAAATGTGCAAGAACAAGGGGGCACAATTTGAAGATAGAGGGGGGACGGCTCAGAGGTAATGTGAGGAAGTATTTCTTCACAGAGAGGGTTGTAGATGCATGGAACAGCCTTCCTGAGGAGGTCAGAGAGTCAAAAACAGTGGGGAAATTCAAGAATGCATGGGACAGGCATAAGGCAATTCTAGTAGGGGGTAGGAGGAAGTAGGCTGTTGGTTAACTAGGATCTGCAGCTTATCCGTTAGGTAGGGAAATGGGCAGATTAGGTGGGCCAAGAGGTCCATATCTGCCGTCAAATTCTATGTTTCTATGTTAAGCATACACATACCATATCTACATACAGTACATATTATCAATATTGCAAGGAGCATTTCCAAACATTACATTCTTACAGGTCACCCCTTGCAACAGTTACATCCGGGTAAGGGGATTACATTTGAAGCTCATACTGAAATTTATGCAAACAAGAGAACAGTAAAAGCAAAACAACAGCGTTGGTGTGCATGCCTGAATAACCTGTTTATCATGCCTGTTTGGCTGTGGGCTGCTGGGAGATGATGCACCTACTGAGT
Source organism: Neoceratodus forsteri (assembly GCA_016271365.2). NCBI lineage: Eukaryota > Metazoa > Chordata > Ceratodontiformes > Ceratodontidae > Neoceratodus > Neoceratodus forsteri. Next base: position 458,417,522 of record JADMNL010000022.1, on the reverse strand, counting down.
ATCTTCAGAAAATGACAAGGTGAAGCCAGGGAAGGCTGTCATCCATAAAACCTGAGCAGCTTGTAACAGATGCCTCTTTCAGCAGACAGTTCTATCATATTTTCCAGTATCCAGGAAAACCTTTCAAAATGGCATATTCTCTTTCTTTAGACTTAATCTTTACTCCATTCAGCATAGCAGTTTCACAACAGTTTCAGCCCAGTGCCTGCCTCAGCATTCTGCAAGGGGCAGGGTAAGGTTAGACACTTATCACTATGTTGTATGAGGAATGGAAGATTTGTATTACGGAAAGAGGTTAAAAAAAATTAAAACTTACTAGTCTAAAAGAGAGACAGCTTAGTGAATACCTGGTCCAGTGGTGCAAAGGGCTGAGGCACTAATGCCTTACTGTCTGCCACACCGGCGACCCAGGTTTGGCAACAGATCCAGGGCGCTCGGGGATCAGTCTGAGAGAGAAGGACTGAGCATCCTACAGGATGTCTCCTCCTCTGAGGTGGGAGGGCTGTTGGCTCCATTGCAACACTGCCACCTGGGTGACCACAGATGGTAGCGCACATGGAAGCCACGGTACAGGGAAGGAGGGTGCTTTGTGACTGTGCCGCCTGCGCTTGTGCAAGTCCCACCAGTCATAGCCTGCCAGGGTCCCTGATTGGAGGGGCGAAACCAGGTGAAAAAGCTGAGACTGATCAGGATGAAGCCACATCCTCTCGCAGGTCTGCACCATCTACTGCTGTTGCATTCTGTACTAGTCTCTTCCTGGGATAAGTGAGGATCCCAGAAGGCCCCACCACAGGGGATCCATGAGACACAGTTTAGCAGAGGGTGTGTAAGCCCAAGAGATGACAGGTGATGGGGCTGGGGGGAGCAGTGAAGCCGATGGGGGATGGCTGAGGAGGAAGAGGAGCAAAAAAAAAATCTTGAGAGAAATCGCTTCTTGTACGGTTGCGGCAAGAACAATAACTTATTCGATCTTACATAATGAAACAAGATTAGAAGCATTACATAAAAAGGGGACATAATATGTAATTGAAATCCCCCCTTGAAGAAGAACTTGCATGAGTTCAAAGTGCTGGGGCTTTGTTTCTTCATTCTCTGCACTCTTTTGCCACAATGACGTCTGCACTACTACATCTCTGGATTACTGGCTCAGTTTTTGCACATATCTCCTTTCTATGTATCTCCAGATTTAAGGATGGCAGAGTTATTAGTAGCAAAATATTTTGGAAATGTTCAGGAATTTTTGAAAAATAAAGTAAATGGAGATTATGAGCCCCCATATCTTTCATAACCTAACTTCATAGCTTCTTTTATCTTTAATTAACTCACGCTGGTTACGATCAGATGACTGGAGTGAGGATGACGACCAGACGCTGTAGGCTGAGAGAGGGTAAAGTGCTGCTTCTACAGTACGTATGCTGACAGCTCCTATTGTAGCTGGCCATGGAGGTGAGAGGAGGGATGTGCTAGTCGTCACATCTAGCTACTAGTGACCAGCACAGCCCTCCTCTCACCTCCACAGCTGGCTACTGTACGAGCTGTCAGTGAGTGTGCATACTGTAGAAACAGCTGTTTCTCTAGTATGTGTACTCACTGACAGCTCATATGGCAGCTGGCAGCAGAGGTGAGAGGAGGGCTGCACTGGTTGCCATATCTAGCTGGGAGAAGTGCTGGCCACCGGGGTGTGGGATGTCAGTGAGCGGGTCATGTGAGGGGGCTATTGGGGAGGCCACTAAACCAACAGGATGTGCCTTCTGTTGCTATACTGGGGGAGAGGGGGGGAACCACCGGCCCACAAGGGACTCTTTGTACACTGTGTGAACAGGCGATTGTTGGGGTGAAGGGGACATATTGTAGTGTACTACCAGGGAGAATTTACACTAGTTCTGAGGAGCAACTGGGGGGTGGGGAGGACACACTGGATATCCAGGGAATGTTTAAAGAAGCCTTAATGGGAGAATAGGGGCAGGCTGTTGCAGTACAGGGGGCTTAGCACCCTGTTTAGATGTAGTTTGATATGGTGGTAAATAGCACCACTTGGGGGGCTGTTTATCACTGCCGCAAACCATTGAATACACTGCTGTGCCAGTACACATAAGGAGATCCACTCTTTTGCATAGGCACAGCAGTACATTACCATTTTGGCACTGTCAGATTTGAAGGAGACTCCCAGGGCCTCAGAATATGACCCGGCTGGGGGCACATGCTCAAACCTGGATTAGTGCACACACTAACCATGTTAGTGCAGCACTGTCCTTTGAATGTCAGGCCCTGTATGTCTTTGCAAAGTTTAAATGCTTTTTGAATACATTTTGTTTTGTAGTGGGTATAGGCGTCATTCAGACCTCAGTCACCTATCAAACACAACACATTTATATTCTTACTTTTAGATTACGGACACCCCAGTGCAATTCAAATAATATCTTTTGTCTTGACACTGGGATAAGTGTGGATATACAGCATGTTTCCAGTAAGTATTACAAAAAGGGACTGATACTGCTGGAGTCACTTACAAATTTTTGTTTTTTTCAAATTGTAGTTTTTCTCTCCTCCCTACACCAGAGCCCCACTCAGTCGAGAGACGCCAAGGGAATTATCCCACTGCTGCCTTACCTGGATCCCCGGATGACCCCCATGGAGCCATGGCTATAACCCCCTGGCAAGTACGAGGTGGAGCCCGTACACCCCGATCAATCATTGTTTTGTAAGGTCCCTCGGTGGTCAGGTAAGCAGCAGCTATTAGGGTATATTCCCAGTGCTCCTTCCCCTCGGTGCTCTGGTGTCATTTTTCCCTATTCTAAAGGAGTGGCTAAGCCCTGACGTCAAGGCACCTCTGCCAACGTCCTCACTCACGACCCTCTTTGTGTGCTCATGCTCTTGCTGTGCCTCCGGCTTCTGCCAGAGGACAGTCAAGTGCCAAGTCAGAACCCCCTCCCTCCCTCCCGGGAGAGGAGAGCTGTCCTCTGGAGGCTCGATCCTCTCCTTCCCCTGCTGGCCCCCGATGGTCCGGGCTCGTTCTCGAACCTGGTTCGCCGGTGTGGCTTCCAGCGCCTCAACCCTCAGCACCACCAGGCCAGCTGTCACTTACAAATTTATTTTGAAAAGGATTCGAATCGCTCTTTGAAGAACTATTTACAACAGGACTGATTGACAGAGTGACTTTTTCCACTCCTTTAAAAAAAAACGTCAACTATCCCGTCTTTTAAGATTTTTGATTACTTGTTTACTTTTTTATGTATAGTTCGTATTATTTTTTTAATTGTTTGGTAACACAATAAAGCCCACTAGGCACAAGTGCCTGTTTTCAAGGGTGACCCGGGAGCACTGGGATGGTTAAGTGACTTGCTCAGAGTTGCACAGTATGCAAAAGCGGCAGTTGTGAGAATCAAACCCAGGCCTGCTGGATGTACCAAGCTCATTCACAGCTTATTAATCTAACCACTAGGCTATACTGCCAGCCCAAGACAATTTTTTCCAGGTTGCACCTGAAAACAAGTTTTGGCTTAGTGTGCCTTTCCTGATTAAACAGTTTCCCCTTTCCCCACTTTAGTTTGGTTAATGTAGTATTGGAGTGTCATAATTATTTGTGTGTGTGTGTGTGTGTGTGTGTAAAACACAAAATGCCTATTACAAGAAGTAAAAACAGAGTTGGGAATTAAGGGCCTTTAAAGGGAAAGTCCCCTCAACCTGTTTTTCTGTATACCTGTGTAGTTTGTAGGCTAGAATCCCACCAGTGTCAGAGCTAGGTAGGGAAGGTAGCTGGTGAATAACTGGTTAAATGGTTTTCACCTGCTCCCTCTGTGTTTACTTGGTATCAGCTGAGTTGAGAGAGGTGATATCATTTAGAACTCTCGCAGCAGCATAAGCCATAGCAGCTAGCTGTGAGTGGGGAGCTTTAGAATTTTCAGTTGCTTGTTGGTTGGAGTCAGAGTGAGCAGTTGGAAAAGTGAAAAGCTGCAGTGTGGGCTCTGTGAGGACAGCCTATTTTCTCACTCTAGAGCTGAGAACCATCTGCCTGTCAGTAGAAGTGGTGGAAACCGTTTAGCAGGAGTTCCTGATTTTATCATCCCCCTCTGAGATGAGAAGGACTGCAGAATGGATCTGAGGGGCAATCCCCTGACATTGATCAAGGACACTGAAGCTGCCTGTTTGTGTTCAACCATGAGTAATCTGACTTTGGGTATCCCAGGAAGAATGTGCCTGTGTTTTCTTTTAGGGATGTACTCTGAGAAAGGGAATTTTACACCAAGTTATGTACAAGTTTGAGACTGTTCTCTCATCTGGATTTAAAGTTGGCTGACTATCGTGGAGTCCCCAGTGAGACTTGGCACATTGTTCAGGACTTTAGTTTACACTCAGAAGTAGTGTGTTTTAAATGCTGAATGTGAAAGTCATTCCAAGATGCATAGTTCTACTGTTTTACTAAAAGTTTGAGGTGTAACTCTGAAAGAATGGCTGGGTATGGACCGTGGAAGCAAAAGGTGGGCAACTTTCAATGCAGCCTGTGACCTTTACGCCCCCCACAAAGTACTATGCCAAAAATTGGGACACCTCCTAGATCTCTCAGGCCCTCCTAGACATGATGCGGCACCGTGACAATCTTTGGCACAAAGCCATTGAAACTTGCCTCCCGAGCGATAGGCAGCTGTACAGAGAGGCCAGAAATACGTGCACCTGGGCCATTCACCAGGCCAAGGTGGCCCACTACAAAGAAGTCCTTACCTCCTCTTGGGGCTCTGTTTGGGAATTTTGGAAAAACTTCAAAGAACTCAGTGGGAAAACCATATCCCCACTCCCTGCTCAACTATCAGCTGGTGGGACAAGTACCCAAGACCCTCGGGTGATAGCGAACATCCTAAATAGCACCTTCTCTGACCTCAGTGAAATCCTGCCCCCAGTTTCTCTGACCCTCCCCTGGCACACCCTCCCTTCCCCCAACAAATATACCCCCCTTTTTGACTCCGTACCCTGTCACCTAATCAAGCCAGGAAATACTTATCCAAATTTCTGGCCAAGTCCTGGCATAGTAATGACTCCCTGGATTTAAAGCTCCTACGACTCATGCTTGATGAAGTTCTTCCTCCATTAACCAAAATCCTTAACAAATCTTTCTGCCTCAGCCAGTTCTCATCACCATGGAAGCAAGCTGTTATAATTCCCATCCTGAAAAGTGGTGATAATACCTCCCCCAATAACTATAGACCCATCTCCATGTTGCCCCCTCTCTCAAAGGCGTTAGAGAAAATTATAGCCAATCAACTCACACACTACCTTTCCAAACACACAATCTTCTTTGTCCCGAACAGCACGGCCTTAGGAGGGGCCACAGCACAACCACAGCCCTCATAAAGTACACCACTTAAGTAAACCAAGCCCTCGACCATGGGCATGTTGTCGGCTCTGTCTATATTGACCTCACAAAGCCTTCGACACAGTCAATCATGCCTTGCTCCTTCACTACCTACCTGCCCTGGGCCTCTCCCAAGAAACAATATCCTGACTCACAAACTACCTAGCTGGTAGGACTCAACATGTAAAAACTGGTTCCACTTTGTCTGACTGCCACCCTATTCTCTCTGGTGTCCCGCAAAGCTCCATACTCAACCCCCTCCTCTTTAGCTTACCTCTTAACTCATTACCAAATGCCTGCACAGGTAAAATTCTCTTATACTCTGACGATGCTGTCATTTTCAGCAGTCACCAACACCCCCTCTTCCTCCTGCACACACTCCAGAACAACTTCACGGAAGCTGAATCTTGGTCTGGGGACCACAGACTTATACTCAATCACACAAAAACAATGATCTTCGCCCACCGCCAGAGTTCTCACTCTGGGTCAACCCTTATCATTGTCAATTCACTGGGCGACCCGCTACAACAGGTTAACACTTTTAAATACTTGGGCATAACACTAAACACATCCCTCTCCTTCCACATGCATATCCAACTCCTATCCACCTCTCTCAACACCCGGCTAGGTCTCCTCTACCGCCTCAAGCATGGTCTCCCCCCAGAAGCCATCTGATTGGCTGTGTCCTCCTTTGTACTCTCCCTTATGGACTACGGCATTGTAATATACGGCTCTGCGGATCAGACTGCCTTAAGCCGCCTAAAAATCACTCCAAACAAAGCATGCCATCTGATCACAGGCTGTGACAGATGCACCCATACCTGTGACTTATATCGGCATTCCCAGTGGCTAAATTTCGATGGGAAACTTAAATACCACACCTGTCTCCTAGACAAGAAAATCCTACTCAACCTTGCCCGCCCCCCCAAGGGCTCCATCCACTCATCCAGCTGGCCTCTCTAAACATACCCACCAGAAGTACTGCTAAGTTCCTCACAGCTGTCCCCCATTACAGGACCACCCTGGGCCAAAGGGCCCCTTCTATATCGGGCCCCTAAATGGCTCAATGAGCTTCCCACCTCCATCTTTCTTGAACCCAAGCTAGGCCCTTTCAAGATCCACCTCAAAAATCAGCTCCTTATTCTCTCATCCTGTGACTTTCCCTAGTCCCCCTACCTGTACCCTTTAGCCCACATTCTCCCTCCATACCTGAGACCCCTGTGGTCCCTCTTTCTTTCCATTACTGTATTTCCTCATACTTTACCTAACGTTGGGTCTGGCTCATGACCCTAAGAATTTTGCTTTTGCTTAACACTTGACGCTGGGCTTGTGCTGCCTTATACTGTGTTTTTTACTTTTAGTTTGACTACCTCCTATGTACATATGTTATCCTCTGTAACTATCTATGTTTTCTATGTATCTATGACATGGAACCTTTGCAAAGGAGTCTGTGACTCAAAGGTGTATTTCCGATGAGTGTAATAAATAAAATTAAAAAAATAAAACATCTGGAGTAAACAGTTCAGCACTACAGGTTTTGTAAGGGCACCTGCTTATTCAGGACACGATGGTCAATGCCTAAAGAGAAAGTTTACCCCCTGGTGTGGGTTGTGCTAATTTTGGGCACCAGTGTGCTCCATCGTGGCCAGCTGCCACATTGCCAAATATTTAAATCCTATGCCATATGGGAAATGTTCTAAGTTGTGGCCAGTGCCACTAGAAGAAAATTGTGTGCGCCATTGTGGCCAGTGCCACTAGAAGAAATGTGTTTCAGCTGAGGCCAATACTGCTGAAGAGAGTTCAAAGTCCTATGCAATATGGGATGTTTAGAGTTTCTGTCCGCTACAGACTTTTTGTTGTTCTGCATTACCTTGTGCCATGAAGTGTAAACCTTTGGGGGTGCACCTTTGCTTCTGTGTACCATCTTTGGAATAAAGCCATACTCTAGAACTCCAGCCTGGTTTGGACATTCTTGTTACTGCTTCCTGTGTGGAATTACTGGGTACCCCTCCAGAAGTGCAGACCTAGCATAACCCCTAGCAAATCTTCTCTCCTCAGGAACTGGTATAATGGTCATTTGTGTGTAATTTGCTTTTGTACACCCCCACCCCTTTTTGACCTCTAGAAGCAATGAGCCTGGTATACATCCCCAAAGCTAGGGATGGTACCACCAAAGTGTCCGACATAGTTTGGGTGCCCAGTCGAGGGTACTAAGGGGTAGCTTACTGTGCAAAGTAGCTGGGGGGTGGTTACACCAGCATAAGACAAAACATAGAGACTGCTGAGAATAGCAACTGCACTGATTAAGGAGGGATTAACCCACAACAGGGTATGGGTTTACTGAGCAATAATAACCGGCTTCCCCTTTTTCTCATAGGGAAACCATGGCATAATTTGCCATTATAAAGGAGTGTTTATAATGGCAAACATGTGCATGGTTTCCCTTGCTGTTCGCATGCTCACACAGCAGCACTACCACTCAAGACCACTTCCATCTCTCCCGAAACAGCACTGCCACCGCCAGAAGAACTCGGTGATAAGTTCTTTTATCCACGCCCCCCCCCCCACACACACAGTGAAACCTCACAAACCAGGACAAAAAGAATGTTTTAAAATATGGCAATTCAAATCGGCACCTGACAAAAGCGAAGCAACACCGGGATGCACGGAAGCTTTTATTTATATAATTGCTATGAGGCAAAAGAAACCAACAATTATATAAAATAAAATATGGGTCAGGATGTGTGTCAATCTGATTTCACACACCCTCATTCATGGATGCTTTTCACAAACCCTGGGCTTCACCGGGTTTATGTAGCATCCCACAACTCGATGTGTGTAATGTTTCGCTACACACCCTGACCCCACTTTATTCTCTATATAACAACTGGGTTAGGTTTTTTCCCATAGGGAAACCATGACGAATTTGCCGTTATAAAGGAGCATTTATAACGGCAAACACGCCGAGACGGTTTCCCCGCCAGCGCATGCCCAACCTACAGCTCTTCCGGTTTTCACCGCCACCAGATTTCTTCGTCGGTCGGGGCACCCACCGCCACCACTATCTCTAGTTGCAAGTAACTATTTAAAAAACAAAAAACTTCATAACAAAATCACACCGTAAAGAGGACAACAAAACAAGAAAAAGTAAACTGCTGCTAAGCGACGAGGACTCTGCTAAATATCATCGACGCAGCCACATTTAGACCATTTATTTTATATAATTGGCTGTGGTGAAAAAGCCTAACCCAGCAATTATATAAAATAAAATATGGGTGGTGTGTGTGTAACCGACTTTACATTACGCTCGGGTTGGATGGCCTGTCTCGAAGCCGCCCGGGTTTATAATATGCCATCCACCGGTGTGTGTAAAATCTCATTACACACACCATCCCATACTTTATTCTCTATTTAATCCGCACCTAGGGGGGTTGGAATCACGAGGCGAAGCCAAGTGATTTCAATCACCCAGGTGTGGATTAATGCTCAGTAAACCCATACCCTTGAGTGGGTTAATCCTCTTATAACATGGGCAATGTTTTGTTAGAGTTTTACCTAAAGATACAGTGAAATACAGCCATGTGAACATGCAACTGTGGGTATATCAGACATTAATCCATGGTCAGGTGATGTGTTTGGACGAATCAGAAGACAGTATTTTAGGAACCCATGTTATAATACAGTATAACCATTGCAAGCTTTAGCACTAAAACATCATAAAATTCCAGGATGCTTTACATGAGTCAGGTCATGACCTCTGCAATGGAGTCAAGCAGGCTTTCACACCAGACTTAAGTACTTTCCTTTTGATTTCATTTCAATCTTGATGAAATTAGGAGGGTGCAGTAGAGGCAACCACTGCTCATGCCTGCAAACTACACAGGTAAACAGAATAAAAGGCTGAGGGGACCTTCCCGTTAAGGCCTGCAAATGAATCCCCTACTGAAAAACAATCTAATAAAGGAGTAAGGAAAACAAAAGGCACTGAATTGGATCCCAAACGGGAACACTGCCTCACATACCTTAAGATAAAACTAGAAGGAGGGGTCAGATATTAAATTATATAATTCACCCTAGGGGACTGGTTATTCCATCTCTGGATATTTTAACTCGAGCCAAACTTGCTTAGGCCTTGGGAACGTTACCTACTAAGGAAACTGTAGTGGGTCTAAATGACCAGAGATGCAGTAGAAACTTTCTTGAATGCTCACCAAACCTGCTAATTAATTTTGTTTTGAATAGATCAGAGTTTAATGAACAGGAACCTAATCTGTTTTACTGTAGCACAGGGGAGCATGAACGAGGCCAGACATCACTGGCCAGTTTTATGTCCTTCCCAGTTTATGACCACCAAACTGCTGGACAAGATTCAAATTTGGAAAATGTGGTGAAAAATAGAACAGCTTCAGAGTCCTGATTCCACGACTAGTTACAGATCTTCAACAAACTATTATCAGTCGACAAATTCTAAATAGTAAATTATTAAATACACCTGCTGAATCATGCAGTGGGGTAAAACTGACCCCAAACAAAAGAAGTGTAGATGACAGAAATGAGACAGGTCCTGAATATAATCCTCCATTCTGAATAATGATTTGATTGGCTTGTTACAAATTCAGCATGTTGCTAACATTATTTTGAAGGAACAGCTCATTGAAATCAAGAGTAACAGAATATATTAGAAGTTAAATATTAATACAAGGGGCACAGATAGATGAATTAACACTTTTAACACAAAAACAAGCAGTGAAGAATAACAGTATTTCGGTACAAAGGGATAAAAACAAAACAGGTAAAAGGCCATCATTCAGTGTGCTGGAAACCCCTGACTCACCAAGTCAAGAGATAACTCAAGTAAATTCAAAGAAGAAAAAGAAGAAATTAAAATCTATCATAATTCAGGCACAAATCAAAATGGTGAGTGCTCACTACTGGTACTGAAAGAGCTATACCATCATGTATAGTAACCAAGCAAAACAATCAAGGGCATGGTCACATAACATCCACCCAGGTTTCCCGTCGGCCCAGTGTGGGATCTGACCTGGAAGCTCACCTTACCCTGAGCCAGCTGAGCACTGTCTCAAAAACCCACTGTTTAGGTGAATGAAGTAATCTTGGGACTAAGTACCAGGCCTAAAACATTACCTGTGCAAAATGATAATTTGGAATCCAGTAACAGAGTGCTGGAATCCTCCAGTCCTTTGGATATTCATTTGGAAGGTAATGGAGTCTCTTAGTATCAATGGTCTGGCTCATTAGTTCTCAGACTCTGACAAAGTGAGCCTCCCCCAAGCCATAGAAAGATCTTGACCCTCCCCAAATACTGATATAATCTTGGGCCTCTCATAGGAAAATAGCATAATTTGCACAGGACAGTAGCAATAACGTGAAACTCCTGTAAGTCGTAGGTTCTCATTTTATTCCACTTACTCTAACACCCCCCCCTTCCCATAGGCCAGACTACTTGCTCTGCTATTTTGACTCTAAGACCATTGTTACCCCTTGCTGCAGTACCTTTGTAGATCAGACTGCTTTCTCTGTTTACCCTCTAGCTGTGGTAACCTTCCTACCTACCTCTGCCTCTTCCCTGCTTACCCTGCTCTTAATCACCTTCTCAGGGATCCTTTTGCTCCCTCCTTCTCTTGCTCCTAGTACATCTCTCCTTAACCCTTGTATTTAGGGATTTTTGCCACCAGTCTGATTGGTCAGTTGTTACCTCTCATTCTTTGTTCGTTGTTCCTATTTGTTTGCACTATTTTTCATGCTGTATTGCTTAACTGATTTGTAGTTACCTTTGGAATTGTATTCACTCCCTACTCTTCCCTGGGTACACCTGAAATGAGTCTTAGCTCAGTGAGCCTTTCCTGGTCACCAATTTGTAAATAAATACATAAATTCTCCTACTATTATCCTCTGTCAAGTTTGCCTCATCCCTTTACACAAAATATCTAAAACTCAAAATTGAAACGGAGTAGTTTTTCAGCCTTGCTGGAGACTCCCCTGGAACACGTTGAGGCCTCCCCAGGAAGTCTGGCCTCAACATGTGAGAAACCCTGGTCTAGATCAATCAAGGAATGAAGATGGACAGATAGTCTCAAAACTAGTCAAATTATCCTTGAAAATATTTACACGCGTAGCCTTCAACAATACATCAGTCCAACACACCGGCACTCAGGTTACAATCACCAGGGTCAGGTTATGGTAATAATGAATTACACGGATGTGGCTTCCACTATCTGGGGAAAAAGCCCAAGTGTTGGACCAACTGGATATCCTCACTGAAGAACCAAATGATTGTTAGATTTGTTTATATCAAAAGACTCTAATAATAAAGGAAACAAAACAGAATAACTGGGGACACAGATGAGTACTAAAAAGGAAGGAACTTTGAGGGCCATTTTGATCAGGTCATCCTTTCTATTTTCAGAATTCAGTGAAGGAAGGATGAGAATAACGATAAACGTTTGAAAACAATTTTCAGCTTGTTTGTGTACATTACGAACATAAAATGAATGAGAAAATGGATTAGATAGGTTCATATAACTCAAGTATTCTACGACAACTCCCAAATAGATGTAGCCATCAAAAATACTGAGCTAGCAAGGAAAATTATGAGACAGGCTAATAAAGCAGATCATACTAGAATTAGTAATACAGACTAGGATCAGTTAATTCAGCAGTATCCAATTAAGAGTACTGTAGTGGAGGGACAAGTTCCTCATCCTGTATACAATATCAATCAAGCAGCAAACAGTAACTGAAGTCAGTAATATATTTGAAATACTCCAAGAGACTCAGGCTCGACAGACCTGACTAACTAAATCTATTCCTCAGCTTTGACTGAGAAGGAAACTTTTATCACAGAATATTTTTTTGGATTAACCAAAAAGTTAGCAGATAATGAGTGTAGGGACTTTATTACAAAACATGAAATAGTCCTTTTATAAAAGTCATGGCAGCAAGAAGATGCTTTAACTTTTGAAGGATTTCAAGTTTTCACACTTAAAGCTGCAAAGCACAGGATCTGGCAAAGGCTAAAGTAAAAAGAAGATATGAAATAATACTTTTTTATCACTAAATTAAGAGAAGGGAAAGAAGAGGTGGATATTGTTAATGTCTTCCTCCCTCCTATGTATTCAAAATATGACAGCCCTGAGATATGGGAAGAGTTTTGTTGAACTATGTTCCTGCTCGAAACAGACTACCTCATTTCACACATTATTTATTAGTGGAGACTTTAACTGTGGAATGGCTTTGTCTGAACTGCAAAATATTCAGGAATTTACATAAAAATTGGCACTCCTAGAAACTGAGAATAATACCCCCCCCCCAAAAAAAAAATACTAAAACTAATACAACCGATGACAAGGCTGATACATAACTATGCTTATAGAGTACTAAATGGTAGACCTACTCTGGATCTAACTGGGGAATTAAGCAATATACCATGACAGAGTGTGGGTTATGCTAGGATTTATCCACACTTGGAGTGCTGTTTGATCACAAGGCCTAGCATAACCCACACCCTGGAGTGGGAAATTGTTATTATACAATGCCCCCCTTTTTTTTGACAAAGGAAAAAAAAAAAAAAGAAACTATTTATTTGTTATATTTTCAATGATTTTTACTGTATTTATTGCTCCATGAGAAAAAACAGTCATTGGTTGCTAGGGATGAGTGTTGAGTTGCTAAGGCTGTGAGCTCCTCATTTTCACCACCATGGTGCTAGAAAACTGGAGCTCACTGTATAATTTAATATTTTTTTGACTTTTTATAATCCCGGGACAAAAGAAGAAGAAGAAGAAGAATCAGCATTTATATAGCGCTTTTCATACATCCGAAGTGCTTTGCAAGCAATGCTAGACTGGTAGTGAAGTGAAGTGACAAAAGAGAAGCTCAGTGCACAACTCCATAATCCTCTCAGTAATCAAGAATTCTCACATCAATAAGGCTGCCGGTCCATCTCTCCAGCTCCACCCGCTGGGTCCCGCTCTCATTCCTGGGACTCCCAGTAACTCTTCTAAAAACACACTGGAAGATAATCCACTGTCAGCCTTCAACTAACAGAGGCTAAAGGCAAACAAAATCTTCTTTGAAAAAATGCCAGTCAAAGAAGGATGCCATGGAGCTAAGCAGCACACTGGAGCAACCATAGCATGGGTGCAACACGGGCAAACCTGAGCAGTAACTGCTGCCTACGTTGCCCTGTTACTTTTTGCACTGCAGTTCAAGGCTACGCGTTCCATGCTGTACTTCGAGGCCACCAACAGGACTGCAGTCATGTTCATCTTTCGAGAGAGTGTGGGAATGGGCTGCCGTCACTTAGTGTGTGTTGTGTGTTGCAAGCTAATGGGCTTCTATGGAACAGGAAGTCATCTCTCTTTGGTTACCGGAGTTGGTGCCTTTCAGGTTGGTAGGTAATTAAGACTGATATTGTCAGTCGGTGTTTGTTTCATTCAGGAATTTTTTTTTCCCTTCATTTTTGTAATTTGGGGTTCCATGACTACATTTCAATTTTGTTGCTGCTAAAAATGCCGGTCCTCCCGCTGGTTATCCAAGCAGCAGTTCTGCCAGATAGTGGTTTAGCAAGGATTGCTGTCTTTAATAGTGTTGGATTTGTGATGCTCGGAGTGATTTCTGGGGGAGAACCTGATGCGGCTAAGTGGCTGACATCTTTTTCCGTGGGGTGGTACTAGGATTTATCATGGTCACAAGGTCCAGCCAGTCAATCAGAATGCTTTATTTCTGTGCCCATTGTATAATACACATTTTATGCCAGCAATGGGGCTTCTGTCACAGACTTAGTCTTTGTGAATTTTCCAATACTGTTTTCGATGTTACCTCTAGAAATTGTTTCAAGGGCAGACATTGAACACTTGCCAGACTGTCTCTCACTTGAACTTGAATTGAGAAGCCCTGCCAATAATGTGGCGGCTTGCCCAGTAGCAACTGTAAATAGAAAAGTACTCAATAAGCAAAATATCACTATAAATTCTATAAATGAATTGCCACACAGTGATAGCATGCAGGGAAAAAGAATAGTTTGTGGTCTCTCCTACTTGGCAACTAAATACTGATGCTTTTTTGAGTGAGATGCCGTGTATTCTAACTAAAGACTTGCACAGGGGCTACAAACCACCCACAAATAAGATAACTAGTTTAACAAAAAATTTAGAGAACAAAAAAAAAGTGAATAGAGCCCTGAGGGTAGTTAAAAAAAGACAAAATAAGAGGAAATATAATAGGGCTAAAAAAAAAGAGGAGATTATTAAAAAGAGTTTGGAAGAAGAAAAGGCATCTTACTAAAAATATCCTGGTAAAGTCTCTATGATGCCATAGCACAAAGAGATTACAAAAAAAGATTCAGTTAAAGAACAGGTAAACAAGCTTTTTACACATTTTTTTTAATTACTCCATGGGCTTGTAGAGAAGAGGCTGTTGTTTACATTAATACTGAAACAACATTTATTAAAGAATGAGAAATGTAGTTTCATAGCATTTGAAAATGTTAAACACAGCCTCTCCTGATTCAAAAATCCTGCTCTGAGAATCCTAAAATTGCTGCCTTGATAATGTCAATGAAGTGAGAAATGCCAGCTATGTAGATGTATGCTTGCTCCACTAACTGTATTCAAATGTGAATAACTTTAAAATGAAAAATGATAGCATGGTATTTTGAGCACGAAAGTTGCTCAGCACAAATATATCTACAAAATGAGAGGTGTTTCATTTATAGATACCTTTTAGTTTTTTTTTTTAATTAGCAAAAAGAGCAGCAGAAAATTAAATGTTTTGTCACTCTGGCGACAAACAAATGCAAATAGCTTTAAAGGACAAATAAACAAGCTTTCCACACATTTTTTAATGCTTCCTTAGGCTTATAAAGAAGAGGCAGTTGTTTACATTTATACTGAAACTGCATTTATTAAAGAACATAAAATATCAACAGTATTTTCAGTAGGGAGGTAGCATATTCCATGTATGGCATACCTCCAAAAAAAGGGAAAAAAATTATTTTCCTGCCATTTTATGCCGATTATAAAAAAAAGTCTAAAATGTATCTATAAATGAAATGCCACTCATTTGGCAGATATTTTTGTGCTGCACAACTGTTATGCTCAAGTACCACGCTATCATATTTTGTTTTAAAGCTATTTGCACTCGTTTGTTGCAGAAAGTGAAAATGAAAACTGATTTTTTCTGCTGTTTTTTGCTAATTATAAAATAACTAAAAGGCATCTATAAATGAAACACCACTCATTTTGTAGATATATTTGTGCTGAACAACTTTTGTGCTCACAGTACCATGCTATCACGTTTTGTTTTAATGTGACTGTGCAACTATTTCCATTCCGTTGCAGTGGATAAACAATGTTTTATTTGCAAACTATGACAGATGTCTGCTTGGCATAGGCCATATTTATTATTGAGAGACTGAAATGTCTTCAGCACTCCATGCTACCGGAACTGATAAATCAATTTTAGACAGTGTCTGTCTCACACTCTAAAGACATCGTCCATATTTGCTGGGATAAAGTTTGAGTCTGATGCCATCCTCTTACATAGAGAAGTGTATTGGTCTTAATCATACCTACTGGATACATCTTGCCAAATGTCCAGTGGTGGAAGAATACCTTTGGTCTGAGCTTCCACTACACAGGCATCCAGAGCACGGTCAAAATGTATTGCTGGAGGGCCCCTGTATCCCACCTGCTCAGACTTCATTTGTTTCCATTTCTCTACATAACCCTCATACCACCAGCATAGTACTGTGCACAGTTGTGTTGCCCAGTAGTAAAGCCCCAGGATCGTCAGTGATAAAACTTCTTTATCTTTTGGGAGTTGAAGAGTTTTGTAGCAGACTCTGGGACATTTCCCATCTCACATAGTATGTCTCAGGAAATGCGTCTGTCCACATTTTTAAATTCTTTAGCCAGTATACTTTTTTTATCTGTTGTTATTCACCAGGTAAGTGCATAAGGCATGAAGATACCTTTTTTCAGGCACGACCTGAAAGAGTACACTACATTAAAAACAGTGGCAACATGATAGTACAAAACAATGGTAATACAACAATAAAAGACAGGGTAACATGATCACTGTTGATAAAATTAACAATTAAAACAACAAAAAATGGATCACAAGAAGCATAGCAACAATTGTAGCATAATCAAGACCACTCAAGATGCAATAGCTAATGAAGTGGAAACCTCAGTCACAAGAAGTAGGAAGAGCAGCAGTATATACAGTGCACAGAATGATACAAGCAAGTACAGGGACAAGTACTAGAGAGGAGGAGTACAAAACTGCAGGTGACTGGAAGCACACATTGCAGTAGAGGGCAGGAAGTTCCAATACTTGGGAGCATAACAGGTAAAGCAACGCAAGCCTATTCTTGTGACACATGTATTTATTTTATTTATTTGGAAAAGTTTCACCAGGAAAGACAACATGACCTGTGAACAGCTTGTTTCCAGAAGCGTCCTGGGGGAGGGGGTTACATAGGGGGGAAGAGCAATAAACAAACAATAAAGAACAGTGCACAAAACAAATACATCGATTACAAGCCAAGTCAATAAAACATAGACATTATGAGATAAGCGCGACAGTGAAAGCATACACTTAATGTAAGAACAATACATTCAGGACACAGCTTATGAATTAATTATACTTATAGAAATAGCAGCATAAATACAAGAATAAGTACACAAGTGAAGTACTGTGACACATCTGCATTCTTGGAGTACAGGAGCTCCCATGGACCTCAGTATGAACTAAGAGGGCTTGGAAAAGGTAAAAGAATGTGGGTAATACTGTCATGTGAGAGAGCTGATCCTTCGTAGAAATGAAAAAGGTTCAGCCACCCATTATTCAAAGTCCTTGGCAATCGGTACTGCAAGCAGGGCATAATTTACCTGAAACATATCCTGTGGTGCCTATAGTCAGACCCTGGAATATTTTATTTTTCTAGGCCGGACGTCATCAGATGTTTTTCCATTAACTCCATTGGGGGTCATCATTTCAGTTTTCTGTTCATAAATTTTATAGCCTAATATTCTGCCAATCATTTCCAAACTATGCACTACATTTGTAAGTGTCTCTGTTGGAGATGTAACATATAATTTATTTATTTATTTAAATGTTTAACCAGGAAGGCACACTGAGCAGGGTTGTTTGTTTCCAGGTGCATCCTTGGGGGTAGTATAGCATGCCACTGATGTACAGAGCTATTTTATGTTCCTTTCCACAACACAGCATCTCATGGAAATTGTTTTGCTGTCATACGTTTCACACCAGGGGTTTAATGTAAAAGGCAAAATGCAAGGGGTGACAGTCCTGTCTTGTCCCACTATGTTATTGAAACCGGTCTCACTGGTACCTGCCTGGTCACTCTGACTGCAGCTTTGGGAAGTGGTGCAGAGTACAGCTACTGACTCCCAGAAAGCCTCATGAAAGCCAGATTTCTAAATTGTTTATTACAGGAATCTCCAGGACACATGGTCCAATGACTTCTTAATTTCAACACTCATAATCAAAGCTTGTTCTTTCATCCCCCAGATGTGGATAAGATGCATCAACCTTTTAAAACAGTCTTTTTTTATTTCATTTTTTTATTCAGTTTTCCAATTAAAAAACACAAGGGCATATATACACACAATACAAACTACATTCAGTATATGTTGGTACAGTGAGATCTGTCAGAGTAAACCTTAAAATATTGTCTTGGGTTTGCCATCCAACTATAAATCCTGTTTGGTCTAAGTGAATTATTTTGGTCAGATTTTGTTCCAGTTTCCTAGCTTGGATTTCAGTGTAGAGTTTATCATCCATATTAAAGATCAAAATGGTTCTGTAAGATTCTGGTCTCGTATGATCTTCCCCTCTTTTGGAGTAACTGAAATCACCATATATTGCGACGAAGACAGCAGGGTCCTGGTCATTAAATGTGTGGTTCAATGCTTCCTGCAGTGTAGTTCCCAGTGCTTTCTTGAAGGTACTATAGGACTCTCCAGGGTATCCACTGGGTTGCAGACATTTTTCAGTTTTCGTCTTTGTATGGTGAAGTCTAACTTATTCATGGTAATAGGGGCAATCAGCAAATGATTTTGTTTGTCCATTATTCTTGGCAAGATGAAACAATCTCAAATGTTCTGTCCTTCAGCTACAGCTATATCTGGATGTCCTGTATGAAAATATTACTCACCTTAGTGATGATATTTCTTCTAATGGGTCCAGTAGTGAGCCAGTACAAACAACTGCATCATCTTCATGCTGAGATGTTGCCATGGAGTATTGGAATGCTGCAGTGGAATAAAAACTCACTTCAAATGCTTTATGCTGATGCTCCCTTTAATGTTCTAACATCAGATCTCTGCTGAACAGCAGAAAGGAGCAATGCCATCTTGTCTAATCTACAATGCTTATAATAAAGCCAACTAACAAAAATAAGCAGACTTATGTTGAAAAATGTTTAAGAGAACATACACAAAAAAAATGTAAACAATTATTCAAAATATGAAATGTGTTAAACATATTTAAATGCTTAGGCAGAAAAAAGTATTTAAATCATATTCAAATGTGAACCATCATCTGATTAGGTTCTAGAAAGGGAGGTAGAGATGGGATTATACTGGCTCACTGCTGGACCCATTAGAAAAAATATCATTATTATGGTGAGCAATTTTTTCTGTATCAACTTGAGTCCAATAGTGATGCCATGAAAAAAACTTCCAGACTACATAACCGTACATTGGAAGGCTGGGAAGTATATTCTGTAAGACTGCAGTCCCAGGCTTTGCATCTCTTCTGGAAAGGATGTCCAGACAATAGTGCTTTGTAAAAGTGTGTACAGTTTTCCAGGTTGCTGCTTTGCAGATGTCTGCCAAAGGGGTGCCCCTAGGGCTAACCCACTGGTGCAGCCATAGATCCACTGCCCGCAACAGCAACGACACAAGTTCAGGAATGAGCCAGGGCCATTGGAGGGCTGGCTGGGTAGGGGGGAGAATTGAGCATCCCACTAGATGCTCTCCTCCTCCGGGGAGGGGAGAAGGGTGTCATGTCTTGCTGCTCTACTGCCACCTAGGTGACCACAGGTGGTGGTATGGGGAGCTGCGAGTGACAGTCGGGACCACTGGAGCATACGCATGGGTTGGTTGTGTCATCCCAGTTGGCAGTCAATTGTGATGCACCCTCTTGGTAGGGGTGGGGAGAACATGGAAAACGGTGTGCACAGGACAGCAGATGAAGCTCCTCCAGTGGCCCCCTCCAGCATCAGACTCAAGCTGCAGCACTCCAGGATGGAACCACATCTTCACCTCCACCCCTGGTAGCCAGATGACTGCGGGGAAGAAAGAAAAAATTACTCACCATAGTAATATTGTTTCTTCTAATGGAGTCTTGCTGTATTCTGACTATATGCAGTTAGCCGCAGCTTGAACTGCTCCGGAGAGGAAAGGATTAACTCTATGCCAAGGCATAGAACATTGAGCTCGAGCTCGGTTTTCAAACCTCTGTCCCAGGTACTCCTGAGTGTAACCATCAGATTCTTACGAGCACTAAACTAACTGACTACAACCCAGAAATTGTTTCTTTAAAAAAATGTCTGCCAAAAGGCAATAAACATAAATTTAGGGTCCAAAGACTCAAGTCGAGACCCCCAAAAGAATCCAAGTAGGTAGGTAAACAAAGTGTATAGCAATAAAATATAAGAACAACAGACCTCATTCAATGAAGAGGCAAACAGGTACACCCCTGAGGTGCAGCACTGCACCTGCCCACCCACATCCCAAAACAACTAGGTTCCAGGAGGGGAGGCAGGAAGGGAGGTCAGAATACAGCAAGACTCCATTACAAGAAACAACATTACTATGGTGAGTAATTTTTTCTTCAAACAACATGAAGTCTTGCTGTATTCTGACTATATGCAGACTACCAAGAAGTACACCCAAGGAGGAGGGATCTACAGAATCTATTTTGGGAACAGACTCTGCAGTACTGCTGTGTCAAACCTAGCATCACTTCTTGACTGGATGTCAAGAGAGTACTGCTTGGTAAATGTGTGAACAGTCTTCCAGGTGGCTGCTTTACAGATTTCCACTAATGGTATATCCCTGGCATGCAACCGAAGCAGCTGTACCTCTGGTGGAGTGAGCCCTCAGGCTTGATGGAGGCTCCTTCCCCAGTTTTGAATAGCAGAACTGTATGCAAGAAACAATCCATCTGGCATCAGTTCTCTTAGTGGCAGGTTTACCTTTACCCACCTCTCCATAAATAAGAAACAGCTGGGAGCAGTCATTTCTATGGGGTTTGGTGGATTCTATGTAATAACTCAGAACCCTCTTTACATTGAGACTGTGCAATCTCCTCTCTCCAGAGGAGGAGTGATCGGTAAAAAAATACAGGCAGTGTCATAGATTGGTTCAGATGAAAATCTGATACCACTTTGGGAAGAAATTTCCTATTTGTGCGAAGGACCATCTTATCCCTGAGAAATGAGATGAAATCAGGTTCCACTGATAAGGCCTGTATCTCACTAATTCTCTTGGCAGAGGTGATAACAACCAGGAATACAGTTTTCCAAGTCAGGTACTTGAGCTCAGCTGAGCAAAGTGGTTCAAAGGGAGGTTGCATCAGCTGTGCAATACAGATATTCAAGTCCCACAGAGGAGTAGGATCCCTGAAGGGAGGGTTGATAACGAGTCAAACCTTTGAAATATTTTGTGAAAACTGGATGGGAGAGAACAGACTTTACCAGCCGAAATAAAAGCAGAAATAGCTGCCAAATGCACCTTGAGAGTGGTAGGCCGAAGGCCTAAGCTCTTAAGATGTACCAAATAATCCAAAGCAATGGCAATGTCAGCTGAGTCAGGCTGAATGTGCCTCTGGGAGCATCAGAACCCAAACCTCTTCCATTTAGAACTATATGTTTTTCTAGTGGAAGGCTTTCAACTAGCCTTAAGGATATCCAGAGCTGATTGAGAGAGATGCAGGCCTGCATATTCTAGCTCTTCAAGAGCCAGGTCTTGAGCCTGAGTGTGTGAAGATTGGGGTACAATATCCTCCCCTGAGATGAGGTGAGGAGGCTGAACTGTCTGGGAAGGCACAGAGGTATTGTCACTGATAGTGACAATAGTAGAGGATACCAAGGTTGTCTGGCCCAGTCTGGGACTATTAGAACTACTGTGCAAGGTTGGGATCCGATCTTGACCAGAACTCTGAATATCAGAGGAACGGGAGGAAAAGCATAGAGAAACCTTTTGGTCCAATCCAACAGGAGGGCATCCAGAGGAACAGACCCCAGGAGAGGGGGTCTGCACTGGAACAGAGGAAGCTGATTGTAGCCCCGGATAACCAAGAGATCTATCTCTGGAGTGCCCCATCTCTTGAAAATGATCTGAAGAATGAGAGGATTCAGGGCCCATTCATAGCGACCTTGGGAAATCCTGCTGAGAGCATCTGCAAGTACACTGTTCTTCCCTGGGAGATGCACAACAATCAGAGAAACCCGCAGGGAGTAAGCTAGAGACCATATTTTCATGGCCTCTGTGCACAAGGCCGAGGACCGAGTGCCCCCCTGCCTGTTGATGTACCACATGGTTGTGGTGTTGTCTATCCTGAGCTGCACCACTTTCCCCTGAATTATGTTTGAGAATGTCTGGATTGCTAGAAAGACAGCCCTGAGTTCGAGAAGGTTTATGCATAGAAGAAACTCCTGAAGAGACCAAGTTCCCAGAGCAGTATGTTGATCCAGATGAGCTCCCCATCCCAGCAGGGAAGCGTCTGTGGTGAGAATCACTGTGGGAACCTGACTGAGGAAGGGGTCCCCTTGCCTCAAATTGTTCTCTTCCAGCCACCACTGGAGGGCCTGAACCAGAGTTAGAGATACTGGAACCAACTTGGAGAGAGGATCTTTTCTCTGGGACCAAAAGGCTCTCAGATTAAACTGAATATCTCTCATCTGAAACCTTGCTCCTTGCGCTACTGTAGTGCAGGCTGCCATGTGGCCTAGCAACTGCAGAAAGTGTCTGGCTGGTCGAGACACAGGTGGACGAAAAGAGGAAGCCAGAGTGATGAGGGAGTGGACCCTTGAGAGAGGAAGAAAGGCCTTGGCCTGAACAGTGTCCAACTCCACTCCTATAAACGTGAGAAGCTGGGTTGGTTGCAGAACAGACTTTTCCAGATTTAAGATGAATCCTAGGGAGTCCAGAAGGTACTGAGTGACCCCTAGAGCTGATCTGACTTGGTCTGGGGACTGGCCTACTATGAGCCAGTCGTCCAGATAAGGGAACAGTAAGATGCCTTGTTTCCTGAGGAAGGCCATCACTACTGCTACGCACTTGGTGAATACCCTTGGAGCAGATGTTAGGCCAAAAGGCATTGCTCTGAACTGATAATGGCCTGACGGCAGTTCGAACCTGAGGTACTTTCTGTGGGACTGCCTGATAGGTATGTGGAAATAGGCATCCTTGAGATCCAGGGAGGCTAGCCAATCTCCTGGTCTCAGAGAGGGAAGAATTAATCCCAGAGTCACCATCTTGAACTTTGGCTTTAATATGTGTTTGTTTAGGTATCATAGATCTAGGATGGGTCACTACTCCCCTGTCTTTTTTAGGGTAAGGAAGTACCTGGAGTACAACCCCTTTCTCCTGTGAATGAGAGGTACCTTTTCCACTGCTCGCAGAAGCAGTAAGGATGAGACCTCTGTTTCCAAAGCCTGTGTTTCCTCTGGAGAGGAAGGACAAAAAGCCCTTGCTCTCAGCCTTGGGAACCTGCTGAAGCTGAGAGCAAGACCCTGGCTCACTACTTCTAGGACCCACTTGTCTGAAGTGATAGACTTCCAGGCCTGGAAAAAGTGAACCAGTCTGCCCCCTACAGGGATTGGTGAGGCGACCCTGACTGACCCATCAGGGTGTCTGTTTGGCAGGTGGCTTAGACTGAGAGGAAGATGTAGCCCTTGTCATCCCCCTTCTGCCTCTTTCCCTAAAGAACCCCCTCTGCTGAAAAGAAGTGGAGGCCTGGGCCTGGTAAAAAGACATTTGAAAAGGCCTGCCCCTGCCAGCCCTACATTGCTGCCTTTGAGGAGTGGTCTGCTTTTCTTTGGCTGCAGCACTCCTATATGTGGTCCTGTATTCGTCCATCTTTTCATGTAAGTTTCTGTTTGCTCCCCAAACAGAGAGTTACTGGTGACAGGAAAATCCATGGCCTTGGTCTGGGTATCCTGAGACAAATTGGTACACCTGAGCCAGGCAAATCTCCTCATGGAAACAGATGTAGCCATAACTCTAGAATGAACATCATTCGAGTCCACAGCAGCATGAAACTGGACCTTAGAAGCTTCGATGCCATCCACAACCACCTGCTCCAGCTCCTTGGCCAGCTGGGAAGGGGCATTTTTAGCCAGCTCCAGAATCGCATCCCACCTAGACTTCTGGTATCTGGCTATATATGCCATATAGTTGGATTGCCTGAGTCCCAAAGAGGATGCCAAGTACTGTTTCTTAGCTATGGCATCTACTTTCCTGGAATCCTTATCTGGGAGGCTGAGATGCCAGGGGAACATTAGCCTTGTCACAGGCTGCAGCTTGCACTACCCCAACACGGCTGCAATGATTGGTAAGGAATTCCATTCCAGGGCCTGACAGAGCACACCTCCTGTCCATCTTCTTATACACAGGAGCTATGGATGTTGGAAGTTGTAATATTTTTTGGGTCTGTTTAACCAGGGACTTGTGCAGAGGAATAGACACCCTTTTGGACTCTGGGACATCCATCATCTCAACATAGGCAGGCTCCTCCTGATCCTGTTCGGCTTCTTCCACTGGGAGCTGAAGAGTCTCAGCCACCTTCCAGTAAAACAAGAAGTGGGAGGGGGACTCAGAAAGCCTGGGAGGAGACACATTGGAAGGCCTGTCTGGGGATATGTCAGACTCAATAGGTTCATCTAGGCCTTCGTAATCTTCATCTTCATCATCTTCATCTCCTTCCCATTCGCCACCATAAAATGCTTCAGGGTCATAGTCAGAAGCAGGGAAGTCCGACTGAACCAACCGTCCCTGAGTCAGTATCGGTTCGGTCGGAACCAGGCGAAGCAAATGCACAATAGCGATCGCTTTGGCTATCTCGTCGGCAGTCGGAACATGGGGACCGGGATCCGAACCGGCTGACTTGCGTTTTCTCTCTGCAGGAACTGATTCCACAGAATCATCTCTCCTCTTGCCCGAGGGGTATCACCCAGGTTAGTGGGCACCACCTCAGGTTCGGTCAGACCCGAACCGGGCTGACCATCCGGGTCAGTAGATTTTTCAGCCTCCCTTTCCTTCAGCCTACTTAAACATTTTTCAGCAGTGGCTTCAGGAAAGTTTTTGCAGATTTGGCAGTCTTCCTTCAGGTGGTCAAACCCCAGACAATAAACGCACATGAGGTGGGGGTCAACCTTGGCAAAGGCCTCCCCATACTCAGTGCAGTGCTGAAACTCAGGGGGCCCGGTTTTCTTTTTGGGTTTCGCAGACATGCCTCTATAAAACAAAGTTACCCTTACCAGCGTTCAAGCCAGACAACTACCAAAACCTATCAGTTCCAACCATGTCATGAGTCGGATGAAAAAAACCCAGAAATAATTGTTTTTTTCAGGAACCGATAGATACTGGAAACCACACACAAATTTTTTTTTTAAACTTAGATAGACAGATTACTTCGGTTTCCAACCAGACCGACTGGGAAGAAACCGAACAGAAAAAACAATTTCCTCTCAAAAACACACTACTACCTACTAATACACTTACTGTACCGGGACAGAGATGTGAACACCAAAAATAAAGAAACGGTTTGGAAAAACCGACCGATTTTTTACTGTGACCAAACCGAAGTGAAGGAGAGGATCTCTGGAGCAACTTTTCAGTTAGGCGGAGTAAAGAATCTGACGGTTACACTCAGGAGTACCTGGGACAGTGGTTTGAAAACTGAGCTCGAGCTCAATGTTCTATGCCTTGGCATAGAGTTAACCCTTTCCTCTCCGGAGCAGTTCAAGTGCTGGGGCTAACTGCATATAGTCAGAATACAGCAAGACTTCATGTTGTTTGAACACCACAGTGGCTGACAGTGGACCCGGCCGCAGTGGGTAAGTTGGGGAAGCAGCACAGGGGTGTGTTGCGGGTGGGTGTGGAAGCAGATGGGTGTGGGGACCAGGAGTGACTATAGCAGGGTCTCGGCAGGGAGGGAAGCTCACTTAGGAGGAAATGGAGGAAGGACCAAGTCCATGGCCAATAGGAGCAAAAAGTCTATTTGAAAAAAGAAAAAAGGGGGATGCCCCTTGAGGCTGCTACTGAAACTGCAGTGCCCCTTGTGGAGTGTGCTGTAAGACCTAAGGGAGCTGCTTACTTGCTTTTTGTAACAGAACTGAATGCAAGAGTCCAACCATCTTAAACTGGTTCTCCTTGCTATAGGTTTGCCCCTACCAACAACACCACAGGTAACAAACAGTTGGTTGCCACCAGTCCTGATGCCTTTAGTTCTGTCAAGATAGTAGCTAAGGGCTCTCTTGACATCCAAACAGAGCAATTTTTCTTCACCTGGGCTAGAATGTGATGGAAATAGTACAGGTAAAGTAACTGCCTGATTAAGGTGAAATTCTGACACCTTTGGAAGACATTTTCTGTTTGTCTTGAGGACCACTTTGTCTCTGTGCACAGGGTTTTGAAACTCACTGACTCTTCCAGCAGTGGTCATAGCCATGAGGAAGAGTGTTTTTCATGACACAAATTTCAGGTCAACAGAGGCCATTGGCTCAAAAGGGGCCTATAACAGCTATGATAAACAAATATTCAAGTCTGAGGGAGGTATAGGTTCCCTAAATGGGGACTGCAGGTGAAGCAGGCCTTTGAAGAATTTCTTGAACACAGGGTTTGAAGCTAGAGATTTTGTTTTCCCTGCAGATAAGAAAGCTGATAATACTGCCAGGTGAACTTTCAGTGAAGAATTCCATAGTCCACTTCAGTGCAAGTACTCTACATAATCCAGAACCAAAGGCAAATCAGCTTCTACGGAAGATACACCCCACCTGAACACCAAGTATAGAATCTTACCCATTTTAAGGAATAAGATCTTGTTGACTGTTTTCTTGAAACTTTCAGGATAGTTAAGACCTTGCCGGAGAACTCAATGTCCTCAAGAACCGTGTCTTCAGTCTCAATGTTCTGAGGTTTGGGAATTTCACTATGCCCTGAGACAGAGTCAAGAGACTGTATTTTATGGGTAGAGAGATGGTGCTCTTGCACAGCAGAGATAGTCGGAGAGAATACCATGGCTGTCTCACCCAGTCTGGAGCCACCAGAATCACTGTGCTCAGAGAAGTCACCTTGAATTTTTCTCAATCCACGTATCAGTTAAGGTTTCTGAGATCAAGAATGCATGCATGGCCCTGATTTCCTTGGTACCAGGAAGTAGTGAGCAGAATCTTGTCTTCTGTTCTGCCTCTGGCACTATTTCCACTGCCCTGTTTCTCAGAAACATAGAAACTGTCGGCTGATGAAGACCGACAGGCCCATCTAGTCTGCCCATAAGCCTATCCTTGCTTATGGCCTTTGAGCCTACTTGGTCAACAGCTCTCTTCTTTACTTCCCACACTAAGGGTTCCTTTATGCCTGTCCCATGCATGTTTGAAACCTCCCATTGCATTTGCTCCCACCTCCTCCTGTGGCAGACTGTTCCATGTGCCCAACGCCTTTTCCGTGAAGAAAAATTTCCTCACATTCCCCCTTACCCTGCCCCTTCCGATCTCATATCATGGCCCCTTGTTCTTGTACTTCTCCTATAATGAAAGATGTCACCCCACTGCACCTTGCTTATGCCCTTAAGGTACTTGAAGGTCTCTATTATGTCACCTCGCTCCCTCCTTTCCTCCAGTAAGTATATATTGAGGTCCTTTAATTTCTCCCTGTAAGTTTTCCAGTGCAAGTTATGTACCATCTTTGTTGGCCTTCTCTGGACTGCCTCCACCCTGTCTATGTCTTTTGGAAGATGCAGCCTCCAGAACTGTACACCTCATTCAAGGTGAGGCCTCACCAGTGTTTTATACAGCGGAATCACCACCTCCCTCCTGCTAGTGCTACCCTGCCTATGCACCAAACATGTCACTGGCCTTTGCTGCAGCCTTTGTGCTCTGCTTAGACACCTTTAGGTTGTCAGAAATGATAATCCCCAGATCCTTTTCTTCCTTGGTGACTGTCAGCAACTCCCTACATCCTGTAGCACTCCTCTGAGTTCCTGCGTCCCAGGTGCAGTACTTTGCACTTTTTGGAATTGAACCTCAGTTGCCACACCTCGGACCAGTTTTCCAATTTCTTTAGGTCCCGCCTCATTTTCTCCACCCCTTCAGGAGTATACCCTGTTTCAGATCTTGGTGTCATGTGCAAACAGGCAGACCTTTCCTTCCAGCCCTACTGCTATGTCACTGATGTAGACATTAAACAGTACTGGTCCAAAGACTGACCCCTTAGGTACCCCACTTGTCACTCCGCTCTCCCCGTACTGGATCCCATTTACCACCACCCTCTGCCTCCTGTCCATTAGCCAGTTTATAGCCCAGTTTACCACTTTGTGACCCATGCCCAGACTACTCATCTTGTTTACCAGCCTTTTAAGTGGGAAGGCTTGCAATCTCCTGTGCCAGAAGCTCTGACATGTAAGCTGACAAGGGGAGTTGCATTCTGGGAGGATAGGGGTTTCTGATAATTCCAGGAAGTACCTCTCTCATATAATCCTGAAAACCCACTTATCCCTTGAGATGGATTCCCACTAATGGTAAAACTGGGTGAGGTATCCCCCTGCTGGTGAGGAGAGAGCCACCTCAAGCAGCTGAAGCAGACTGGGACCAGAGCTTCACATGGTGGTACTGAGTGCTTCTGGTGGCTGTGCTTTTGGCTGGGTCTTCTTCTGGGGCTGCGGAGGCTGGGGCTTATTGTTTTGGGGCTCCCCTGCACCAAAGCACTTCTTGTTGTGAAAAAAGCCACATCCTCTACCTCTCTGTGGGTTACAGGAAATGGGCCTGGATGTTTTAAGAGTCTTTCTAGTTTCATTAGACTCTTTAAGAGACTGCTCCACCTGCTGTCCAGACAGATACAGTAAGTGTCATCAAAGGGCACATTCATGAATTGTTGCGGAAAGTCCGGTGTGAAGACAGCGGTCTGCAGCCAGGAGTGCCACCTTATGCAAATACCTGCAGCCACAGAGCGAGCTACTGTATCAAAAGCATCCACAGAGGCTTTAAGCTGGTGGCTGTTAGACTCAATACCTAGTTTAAAAACAAGCAGCATTTCTTGTTTTGCCTCTGTGTCAAGCAGGGCCTCTGCCACAGACTTAAACTTGTTCCAGAGGGCATACTCATATTCAGAAAAGCAACTCTGGTAGCTAGCTATCCTCATGCCAAGAGTGGCTGAGGCATATGCCCACTTCAGAGTGTCTGCTTTGCACAACTCCTTGTCAGAAGGGTGCACTGTGACTTCCTTGGGTACTATGGCTTTGTCATTCTCAGGCAGAATAAAAATGGTATCTGCCACTGGCTGAGTGAAATATACGGGCTTAGCTTTAGGCACCATGTATAACGTGTCTGCCTGTTTGGGGACAGCTGCCACAGTAGCAGACCTCCTCCAAGTCACCTCTGAGAATGTCTCTAGGGCTGGCTGCATGGGAGAAACTAAGCAGACCCCGATATCAGGTACATTTAGAAATTTCAGTCGGAGGCGCCTAGCCTGGTCTATGGATTGTACCTCGAAATACAATGTAGAATGCTTATTTCTGAGCAAAGACTGGAAGGAAAGGTCCTCCGGAGGTAGAGTCACAAGAACTGGTTCTGAGTTCCCTGGACCATAGTACGAGTCATCCTCTTCAACACTGGAGATGATGACGTCAGGATCTGACTCGACGCCTCTACACCCTCCTCACTTGCAGAGTAGATAGCAGAGTGAATGAGGTCAAGGAGACGACAGTGCAGGCTGTGGCCATGGCAACACTGTACCAGGTCACTAGACGGGGCCTGGGAAACAGTACCAGCAGCAGCACTGCAGACAGTGCTACAACTGGGGCTGAGAACACTGCTGGAGGCAACATTCCCAACACGGCAGGCTCATGCGGTACTGCATATGGCGCTGAAAGAGGCAATCAGGCAGGACTCAAGGCGCCTGACCTTGGTACCGCACATGACATCAATGATCCCTCTGGTACCAAAGTGACTGGTGGTAGCCCCGTGTCTGCCCTCCATTCCCGGAGAAGACAGAGGTAACACCACAACTGGGGCAGACGTTGGCAGTGCCAACAGTGACACCAGCTCAGAGGCTGGCACTGCAGTCAGTCACATGCCTAAGTCAAGTGGCACCACAGACAGCTCTAGCCCAGCTGACCCTAAGAGGTCAGGGGCAATCACCAAAAATGGCACCGCATGACTTATTCGCTGCACCCACTGCTCTGTAAGAGCTACCCAATAGCTAAACTGATCACCAGGTTCTTCTCTAACAAACAGAGAGAGGTTCTGGGATGGAGAAACCGACCTCACAGGCCCAGGTGTCACTGGTGACAGCAGTGGGGACCCTGGCCCATGGAAGTCAAGTGTCTCACAGCAGAATGGCCAAAGGATGATCTCAGCCAGTGCCATTTCCTCCTCTTCTTATATGAAGATTGTGAGGCTGAATGGTGCAAAGACATTACACTGAGCATGTGAGAGATGTGGACCATTTCTTTTTGAGACTCCGGGAAGACTGTTCCCCCCTCCCGCAGGGGTGTGCAAATCCTATTGCCTCCTGTCTGAGGCAAGTAAATTTCCTTGAAGGGCAAGTACAAAAAGAGCTAATTTCATTGTAATGGATAGGGGCAAGTGAAAATTCAGCTATTGTCATTGCTGGGCAAGTTCTAATGGTTTTGATTTGAACACTCCAGCCCTTTCCGTGTGCCAGACTGCCTGTTGTCAGAGCACCCGCCCAGAAAGAGGTGGTGATCAGATACGACCCTGTTGCCAAAGCAACTAACCTTTTCAGGCTCCCTACTTTCATCCATGGCTATCAACCATTGGCAAGAGGTAGGGCCGAGAGAAACTGAAGAAATTTCTTTGAGGTAGACTAACTGAACTGACACAAAAAATAATAAACTCTAGTACAATTTAAACTAAAGCCGAAAAACTGACTGTTGTTGTGGTACAGATGATGAAGTTCTGGCCCACGTGAGGAAAGCAATGATGCTACTGATGCGCATTCAACAGTGTGTAAAAAGGAAATGAGATGGTTGAGGGCTCCTGCCACTGTATACCAGCAGGCACGTGTAGTGACATGCATGCGGGCCTCTCGCATCACCGACTCCCAGAAGAAACGTTCTGGTTCCCATGGGGTCTTGGCACCTCTAGCTTAGACCTACAAGTGGAAATCAATGGTGAAGATTGCTTTTTGAAAGATTACTGTTTTTCATGTCTGACATGTACAGTACTGCATTTGCCCTGGATCCAGGACAGGTACTGTATATGTCTGGGATAGGTTCATAGGGTAAGTTCAGGTCCACAGGCTTCAAGAGCCATGTACTGAACCTGCCACTATTTAGTGGTCAATTTCCCATAGCAATTGATTTGTTTCCCTTTCAGTATGGATACAATTAGTCTATTTAAAACTGGCATCACATATTTTATTTTTTTATTTATTTGTAATGTATTTTACGGGGGCATTTCCAGCTGCAGTGTTGGGGAGAGGGGAAAGGGAGACAATAAGGAGGTACAATACGGACATTCCAGTAAAAAATAAATACACAGCCAACACATGTACAGAGTTGCAAAGTCCATAGGGTATGAAAATAACTTGCCAAGGAATGGTACAGTGGGGTCAGTAAACACACCCTGGAGAGCGCAGAATAACATATCATAAGCTATACAACAAAGAACAGAAACAAAAATACATACAGATATCAGAATATACAGTGGATACATAGACAGCAGGATGATGCAGTGAGACACAATATCTCATTTTCAGGGGGCCATTTGGTACAGCAGGGGGCAAAAGGGGTTTAGTTTACAGTGCAGTACAACAGGATACACTGATGTTGAGGGAAGCCATTTAATACAGACGGGCACTACTGAGAGCTGCAAGGAAGCAGCCGGCCCATCTATGTAACGGTAGCACTACTGCTCAGCATGCTGGCAGCATGGGTTTTGGAACATGCCTATGTCACTGGGGGCTGGCTGGAGATGGTGGGAGAAGAAGTGAGTGTCCCAGGAGATGCTCTCCTCCTCCAGAGAGGGAGAGATGTCAGATCCACTGCAAGCCTGCCACCTAGCTATGCTGAGGTTGGGAGGGGCCAGCTGTTGTTGCGCATGCTTGATTTGTGCACTCTTGATGAAGGGCTGATTGTTGGACCAAAGCCGTGGAAGCAAGACACACTCTGTGTTTGTCTTATGCTGCTACTACCTTAAATAAACGGAATTTGGATTCTACCTATGGAGTCTGTCAACTTTATTCTTGAGTACCATACTTTTTCCTTTGCTGATGCATTCGTGTGCCTCTGAATGCCAGTGTCCTGTGGGCAGGGAACAGTGAAAAATCACCAGCATGGCAGGATGAATGTCGTATCCCGCACAGGTTTGGACTAGCGATCCAATATGCTGAAATGTCCTAGAAATATAGAAACACAGAATTTAACGGCAGATAAGAACCTCCAGACCCATTCAGAAGTGGCACTGTTTGACTGCACAAACGCAATGTTTAGAGCAGTAATATTTACCTAATTTTCATAAGAAGACAAACTGTAAAGGTGATAACTCCATCAGTGGCCACAAAAAGCAATATGGCATCAGAAGAAGTGGCTGGTACATCTTGGCCCTTTTGTGTCTGTCTGTTTTTTAAATTGTTTCTCTTTTTGCTCTTCATTTCCGCTTAACTCTGTTCTTATCTTTCTCTGCGGTTGTTATTTTCATCCGTCTGTATTTCAGTGCTTTTTTCCTGTCTTTAGGTTGTGCTTTTCCTTTAATAATATGGCCCCACTCTCCTGTTCTTTAGCTGATACAGATATGAAACACTGCGCATGCCAAAGAAAGAAAAGTTAGGCACACATTTTCTTCTAATGGATGTGAATTGCTAGTCAAACCTGTGCATCATTTCCCGCTGATGCGTGGGGCATAATCTGCACATCTGGTGTTTAAGAGGTTTTGTTTAGGGCTGTAAGTCTTGTATCCCCCTTAAAGAAACAAGTTCCTGCATGGGATTTAAATCTGGTGCTCATTCAGTTGAACTGCCCTTTAGAATCAACTGTTAATTGTCAACGAAAACACACTACCTGAAAAAATTTTTTTTTTTTTTGTTTGCTATCACTTCAGGTAGGGGGTCAGATGAATGCAAGCACCCAGCATTGACACATCATACCTGATTTTCCACAAGAAAAAGGTACTTTAAAAACAAATATTTAGTTTCTACCTAAGGTGATGTCAGAATTTCACTTGAATCAATCTATAATCCTGCCACTGTATTTTCCTAGGTTACATTTCAAGAGGAGAGATAACTCTCCATTCATTGGATGCTAAAAGGGCCTGCAGTTTCTATAAGGCTAGAACAGAGCAGTTCAGAAGAAAAAATTACTCACCTTAGTAATGTTGTTTCTTCTAATGGAGTCTTGCTATATTATGACATATGCAGTATAACCTCAGGTTAGAACTGCTCCGGAGGTGAAAGAGTTAACTTCCATGAAGAGCATGGAATCTTGAGCGCGAGCTCGGTTGAACACTCTGTCAGCTCTGAAGCTCAAACTTAAACTGTCAGATCTTTATGAGCAAAAACTCACTAAGGTTCTGTGTGGAAGCCGTAAACCTACACTAGCCGTTGGCTACTAACTACAAAAACACCTTTTGATCTTGATCCCAAAACAAAGACTCAAGTTGGGGGATTCAAGAAGAAACTTAAGCATAACACCTAAGCACCCTAGAAGGGTGAAATAAAGTGGGCATCAAAGAAGTGCCAACATTGCACTGCCCACCCACATCCCAAAAACAGAGGTTCTGAGAGGGGCAGGCTGGGGAGGTCATAATATAGCAAGACTCCATTAGAAGAAACAACATTACTAAGGTGAGTAATTTTCTTCAAACAACATGAAGTCTTGCTATATTTTGTTTTATGCTCTGAACTACACAGCAGTACCTCCATGGAGGAGGGACAGAACCTACTTGGGAAATAGGCTCTGAAGCACAGCTGTGCCAAATCAAGCATCACTCCTAGCCTGGATATCCAAGGAGTAATGCTTAGTAAAAGTGTGAACTGTTTTCCAGGTAGCTGCTTGACATATCTCTAGGATAGGAATGTCCCTGGCAGCAGCCAGAGACGCAGCTGTACCTCTGGTAGAGTGAGCCCTCAGGCCTGAGGGAGGAACCTTACCCAGTTTTTCGTAACAGAACTGGATACAAGAGAAAATCCACCTGGCAATGGATCTTTTAGTGGCAGGATTTCCCTTCTCAACCTCACCATAAGTGAGGAACAATTGGAGGGGTTCAGACCTGTGACCCATAGTGAATTCTATATAGTAACTAGGGCTCTCACATCTAAACTGTGCAATCTCCTCTCACCAGAGGAGGAATGGTCAGTGAAGTACACAGGAAGAGACATGGATTGATTAAGGTGAAAGTCTGAAACCACCTTAGGCAAAAACTTCCTGTTAGTCCTGAGGACTACCTTATCTCTATGAAAGGAGATAAAATCAGGCTCCACTGACAAGGCTTGTAGCTCACTTATGCGCCTGGCAGAGGTTATGGCTACCAGAAACACAGTTTTCCAAGTCAAGTACTTCAGCTCTGCTGAAGACAATAGCTCAAAAGGGTTGCCGCTGAGCGATGCAAATATTAAGATCCCAAGCAGGGCAGGATCCCTGAATGGGGATTTGTGTGAAGCAACCCTTTAAAAACTTGGAGAACACAGGGTGAGCTGATAAAGAAGAGGTTTACCTGCTGACAAGAAGACAGACACAGCTGCCAAGTGCACTTTTAGGGTAGCTGGCCTCAGCCCCAAGGAATTCAAATGCACCAAATAATCCAGGATCGTGAGGCACACCAGCAGATTCTGGAAACATGTTTACCAGCACACCATATGGAAAATCTCTTCCATTTTGAATTACAGGTAGCCCTGGTGGAAGGCTTCTGGAGGCCTTCAAGATATCCAATACACCTTGAGAAGGTGTAGGTCAGAAACTCTAACTCTTCAAGAGCCAAGCCTTGAGATTGAGAAGATTTGAGGTTCGGATACCAAACTCTCCCCTGGGCACAGGTTAACAGGTTGTGATTCCTGGGAAGGCATAGGGGAGGGTGGACTGCTAAGGACATGAGGAGTGGGTACCAGAGCCACCTGGCCCAACCTGGAGCAATCAGAATCATCTAGCAGGATTGAGATCTGATTCTGACTAGCACTTTGAAAAGAAGGGGAAAGGGGGGGAAAAGCATAGAGAAACTTCCCTTCCCAACTGAGAAGGAAGGCATCCAGAGGGACTGAGCGCAACACTGGGGGCCTGCAACAAAAAAGGGGAAGTTGGTGATTGTCTGGGGCTGCAAAGAGATCTATTTGCGGAGTGCCCCATCTGGCAAATATTACCTCCAGTACTAGGGGATCCAGTGCCAATTTGTGATGGCCCTGGGAAATCCTGCTGAGAGCATCCGCTAGGACATTGTCCTTGCCTGGGAGGTGAACTGCCGTAAGGGAGGCATTCAGAGAAATTGCCAGAGACCACAACTTCATTGCTTCGGTGCACAAGGCTGTAGACCGAGTGCCCCCTTGCTTGTTGATGTACCACATTGTAGTGGTACTGTCTGTTCTGACCTGAACTACCTTGTTCTGGACAGCTGTGGAAAAAACCTGAAGTGCTAGAAAAACTGCTCTGAGCTCCAGCAAATTGATGTGGAGCAGAGATTCCTGAGGGGACCACAGCCCTTGGGTGGAAAGGTCGCCCATGTGAGCTCTCCACCCCAAGAGGGATGCATCTGTAGTAAGGGTCAAGGAATGAGACTGGGGAGTGAAGGGAACCCCGTCTCAGACTGTTCTGATCTTGCCACCACTCGAGTTCCTGGATCAGGGTTCGAGTCACTGGAATCAATTTGGTTAGGGGATCCATCCTTTGAGACCAAAAGGCTCTCAAATGGAACTGAATGTCCCTCATCTGAAATCTTGCTCCCTGCACTACTGCTGTAGAAGCAGCCATGTGCCCCAGGAGCTGCAGAAAATGTCTTGCTGGTCGAGAGACCTGCAGGGTGAAAGAGGAGGCCAGAGACACCAGGGTCCTTGCTCTCCAGAGGAAGGAAGGCTCTGGCTTCTTTGTGTTCAGTTCTGCGCCTATAAAGGTGAGAAGCTGGACAGGCTCCAGAACTGACTTTGGAAGATTGAGAAGGAAACCTAGAGATGTAAGCAGCTGCTGGGTTACTTGTAAATGAAGTTTGACCTGTTCTGGAGACTGGCCTACAATGAGCCAGTCATCCAGATAAGGAAAGATGGCAATCTTTTGCCTTCTTAAATGAGCAACTGCTACTGCCAGGCATTTTGTGAACACCCTTGGAGCCGAGGAGAGGCCGAAGGGCATTGCTCTGAACTGGTAATGGCCTGAGGGCAGTTCGAATCTGAGGTACTTTCAATGGGAGCTTCTGATGAGAACATGGAAGTAGGCATCCTTGAGGTCCAGGGAGGCTAGCCAGTCCCCTGGCCATAGAGAGGGTAAAATAATCCCCAGGGTCACCATTTTGAACTTTGGTTTTAAAAGGTGCTTGTTTAGATACCTGAGATCCAGAATGGGCCACCATTCTCCTGCCTTTTTGGGGGTAAGAAAGTACCTGGAGTACAACCCTTTGCCCTGGTGTATGGGTAGAACCCTTTCCACGGCTCTGAGAGCCAGGAGGGCAGAGACTTCTGCTTCCAGGGCAAGTGCCTCTGATGGGTTTGCAGGTGGAAAAGATCTGGCTCTCATCTTCGGAAATTTTTTGAAGCTGAGAACCAGTCCCTGGCTTACTACTTCCAGGACCCACTTGTCTGATGTTAAAGACTTCCAGTCCTGGACAAAGTAAGCCAGCCTGCCCCTACGGTAGTGGAGAATCGGCCCTCTACTCCATCAGGAGCCTGTTTTGCAGGGCTTTGGGTTGAGGGTAGAAGCAGGCTTACTAGAGCCCCTTCTGCCCCTTCCTCTAAAGAATCCCTCTGGGCATAAGCAGAAGAGGAGGCCTGGGCTTGGTAAAACGGCCTATGAAAAGGCCTGCCCCTGCCCCTGACATACTGCCTTTGAGGAGTGACTTGCCTTTCTTTGGCCTGTGCATTCCTATAGGTGGTCCTATACTCATCCATTTTCTTCATATAATTCTCTGTCTGCTCCCCAAACAGAGAATTTCCCACAACAGGAAAATCCATAGCCTTAGACTGGGTATCCTGTGACAGGGCAGTACATCTGAGCCAGGCCATTCTGCGAAGAGACACAGATATAGCCATAACTCTAGATGAAACATCATTAGAGTCTACAGCAGCATAGAATTGCACCTTGGATGCCTCAATACCGTCCGCAGCCACCTGCTCCAGCTCCCTGGCAAGCTGTTCAGGGGCCTGTTTTGCTAGGGCCAGGACAGTATCCCACCTGGATTTCTGGTACCTAGCTGCGTAAGCCATATAATTTGCCTGTCTGAGTCCCAAAGATGCTGCCATGTACTGATTTTTTGCCATGGCATCCATCCTCCTGGAATCCTTTTCAGGAGGGTGAGAGGCTAGAGGAATATTAGCCTTGTCACAGGCTGCAGCCTGCACTACCCCCACATGGCTGCACTGCTGAGATAGGAACTCTGTATCAGAGCCTGATAAAGCATACCTCTTGTCCATCCTTTTACCCACAGGGAGGATAGAATGAGGGTTTTTTCAGAATTTTTACTGTCTGTTTCCTAAACGATTTATGCAAGGAAATAGACAGTCTCCTAGACTCTGGAATATCCATCATTTCCACAAAATCAGCCTCTTCTTGATCATCAACAGCTTCCTCAACAGGGAGTTGCAGAGTGTCAGCAACTTTCTTGTAAAACAAAAAATGAGAAGGGGACTCAGATAGCCTGGGAGGGGATACTCCTGAGGGTCTGTCTGGAGAGATGTCCGGTTCAATGGGCACATCCAGACTGTCAAAATCACATTCACTCTCCTCATACCCCTCCTCCTCTTCCCCTGGTTCATAAAAATCTTCAAAATCATAATCTTGAACCAAGGGAACCGACCGAACCGGGCGCTTGCCCAATGGTGCCGGTTCGGACAGAACTGGGGAAAGAGACTGGACAATTTGGATAGCTTTGGCTATTTCCTCAGCGGTTGGAGAAAGAACTTTTGGCCCCAAACTAGCTGACCTTCTAGCCCTTTTAGCTGGAACCGGCTCCTCAGAGCTGGCTCTTCGTTTGCCCAAGGAAGCATCGCCCTGGTCAGAGGGCACTCTCTCAGGTTCGGTGGGAACAGAACCGGGCTGGCCATCCGGGTCAGCGGACTTTTTGGCCTCCCTTTCCCTGAGCCTACCAACTCTTTTTTCCACGGTGGCAGCAGGAAAATTCTTACCAATCTGGCAGTCTGCATTGAGGTGGTCAAACCCCAGACAATATACACAAATGTTGTGTGGGTCAGCCTTGGCAAAGGCTTCCCCACAGAGGCCACAGTGCTGAAACCCAGTGGGTCCGGTTTTTCTTTTGGGTTTCTCAGACATAGTGCCAGCCTAACCAAAACTTGCCCGTTAATGGCAATCCACCAAGCAAGACTCTCTTATTGGTTCCCAACTGTGTCACGGGTCGTGGAAAAAAACGTAATAAAATCTGTTTTTTTTAGAACCGATAAGAACCGGAACCGCACTCTAAAGGACTAAAGTAATTTTAACCCCTCTGATCGGTTCAAACCGAACGAAAAAGACGTTTACAAGTTCACACAGAAGAAAAAATAATAAATAAGCCTATCTATTACTTACAATACCACAGACAGAGCTTGAACCCGACGATTGCAGTTAAATTTGGTAAAATAAACTGAGAATTACACTTTAAAACCGACAAACAAACTGAGCAGCAGGAGGAATCTCGGGCGACTGTTCAGTGAGCGGAGTAAAGAATCTGACAGTTTAAGTTTGAGCTTCAACAGACAGAGTGTTCAACCGAGCTTGCGCTCAAGATTCCATGCTCTGCATGGAAGTTAACTCTTTCACCTCTGGAGCAGTTCTAACCTGGGGTTATACTGCATATGTCATAATATAGCAAGACCATGTTGTTTGAAAATACATACTGTTGGTGTAGGGTTAAAAAAAAAAAAAAAAAAACCCCAATATATATTGAGCAGATATGATAGAGCAGGTCGTCTCCTTCTGATGGCTACTTCTAGTGTTCTTATGGTGAGGTAATCCAAGCCGTATCACCCCTTTTCGTCGACACCCCAATGGCGAAACACAGAAAAAGACCATTATGGCGACATTTGCAGTAATGGTCCTTTTCCATGTTTCGCCTTCCCCCAGTGTTCCACCCCCTCCCCGGACCAACTCCGACCTAGAGTCCAGGAGTGTGGGGGGCACAGCCCCCCACAGAAAACACGCATTCAAGAGGCGGCACAATACTGATGCTGTGGGGGAGGTCAGCATTCTCGCTGCCGAGAAAACTTGGTGCTTCCATCCAAGCAGGGCTTTAGCACTAGTAAAGTGGGAGTCGGTTTGACTCTCTGCGTCTAATGTTGGGGGTCAGACCAGAAAATCTGGGGGTCAGAAATTTCTGGAGTGGCTCTGTACAACATTATCCGATACTTTTTCTGCCAAGGATATCTGTGTAAACCTTCCAATATATAGGGTCAGGGCTGAAGCACTGCTTTTATTTTTGTGCTTCAGAATCCTCAAAAATCCAATTTGGGGACTTCAGCAGGGGGTTAACTCAAGCCCTGCTAAGGACATGTAACCTCCCTGCAAATGGGGGTTCCCAAAAGACTTCCAGGAGCTTGCTTGAATGCTCCAAGCCTGAATGGTGTTTGGCATTTAAGCCATTTATCAGTGAGTGTTTTTAGAGCCTCTGGTACTGTCTCTTTAAGAGCTGTCTGCTTGCAGACATAATTAGTTTGTATGGGGGGACTGTGTGCTTCTCTGAGTACCACTCGAGCTGCTGCCAATTCACTTCATTTTGCAGTCACTAGGGTGCAAAGGAACCTATCTGAAAGATGTAACTGTTTGCCAGAAATTATTTAGAGTAATAATGAAATTACAGTTTGTCTAACCTGCTTTCTTTGCAGTCAGAACTGTGTCTGCTAGTTCCCATTCTAGTTTTGAACTGCTGAACTGGACCAATCAGTGTGGGGTAAGCTAGCTCTAAAATGATGCCTTGGACGAATCAGAACTTGGACTCATAATCTGAGCCAGCCACAAGAGGATTGTATGGGCAGTGACTCTGGGAGATGTAGTTTAGACTTCAGTGCCTTTTGGACCAACAGCAGCAGTCTATTGTGAGTGACAGCCAATCCAGTCAAGAACTGGGAGGAACTCAAAGGAAGTGCCGGTTTAGTCAGTTGGAGTTCAGTTGAGCTTTGGCAGTGAAGAAGAAGGAGCCCTGTGCTTTTCAGTGTGCAGTTTTAGTCAACGTGTGTAAGGCCCAGAGTTCGGTCTGCAGCTTGTGTAACAGCTTGTTAGGACTGAATCCGTCCTGTGAAAAGAATCAAAGGATCTCTGAAGAGTAGAAACCAGGCTCACCCTGTAGAAGACTGGAAGAATTGCTGAAAATTGCACTCGGTCTGTCAGGAACTGAATCTGCTGTGTGTTCTCCGGTATTGTGCAGTAATTGCGATCGGGATACAGATGCAGCCTGCCTGGTATAGTACTTTCTTTATATGGATGTGTGAAGAGGTTTGTGTACCTCAAGTGAGCCCTGCTGACATTGAAGGACCCTATCTTATTTGGAGGTCGTGAGTACTAATTCAGGGTTGCTCCTGTTGAATTGCCACATTAAATCCAAATGGAATTACTGTACTGCTGACTGTTTAATTCTCCTTTTCTCTGTGTGAAAGGGCCCTACCAGCTGCCACGGTTTGGACTAGCCACTAGGGCTTGGGTACCCAGGGACAGTAACTGATAGGGATAGGCCTGATGCACAGAGCCATAAATGAATTATTAGAGTGAT
Source organism: Neoceratodus forsteri (assembly GCA_016271365.2). Classification (NCBI taxonomy): domain Eukaryota; kingdom Metazoa; phylum Chordata; order Ceratodontiformes; family Ceratodontidae; genus Neoceratodus; species Neoceratodus forsteri. The sequence goes on along the minus strand of JADMNL010000022.1, from coordinate 458,377,050 downwards.
AAGCTAATTAACCTGATTTCCCCTGTCCTTGTTATATCCCCTAAATAAATCAGAGCTGCTTGTTTCAGCAAAGTTATACTGCCTGAGTATTGTCTATGTTAAAGTACTGTACTGTGATTGTTGCACTGTATCTCATTTCACAGGAGGTCCCAGTGCGGAACCAGACCTGGGGGTAAGTGTATACTGTGAAGGTAATTCTGATATATTGTGTGGGCCACTAGTGGGAAGAAGGGGGTTGCAGTGTCCCAGAGGGCTGTGACCAAGTTAGTTTAACTATTGCAAACCCTGACCTCTGGGTGGAGGCACCAGACATTGGATCCAGGCCCCTCAACCTGTTAGTGGCAAATCAGGCAGGGGTAGCCCCTGGGATAGCGCCATCTGGGGTTACATCTTGGAGGCTCACCGCTGGGATTGTGTGTCCTCTAGTGGCCATATTACGAACCACTGTTAAGAAAAAATGGGTACCCGACAGAAGTGGCTGTGCACGGCTGGTGGAGTGGTGTACTGGGGAGGAGATCGACCCCCAAAATGCTATGCTTATCCTGGACATCCCCTGGGTATCAATACGGACACTGTGCAGGAGTACTTTCCAAGGTGGAAGGTTTACAAAACCCTGTGGTGGTGGGTCGGCATGCTAATCTGCTCACCCACACTTTCCTGGCCCTAGTAGAGTTTAAGGATCCCATAGATAGCTCCAAAGTGCCACAGACCATTACCCCAGAGGAGCCCTCACTGCTTGGAGAGTGATAACTAAGGACAGTAAAGACCGGGAATCAGCCCCCACCACTATCTGAAACTTTTGAGGAGAAATTTGCTGAATGGTTGCTGGGAGAGGGAAAACTGTGGAGGACTTGAAGAAACTATTCTTTCCACCTGGGGTGTTCCTCCCCAACACCCTCTCCTGCTCCAGTGCCCGTAATGGTGGCTGAACCAATGCAGACTCCTATTTCTGCACCTGCCATTAGTCACGACTCTTACGAAGGTTGAGGATCTTCTCTGGCACCCTCCCACCCCACAGGGGAGGATGACTGGGAGACCTGGATAGACTATGTTGCCCCAAGTGCTAGAATGGCAATGCTCGGAAGGTGGCAAGAAGGGTTGGTGAGAGCCTCCGAGGTCCTGCCTGCTACCATCCGTGCTAAGCGGGCCAGTAACCCTGGCGACTGCACAGGCCTATCTTGAGGCCTTGGAGAATGTGTAGGGAGCCCAGATTCTGATGAGGACCTATGGTGGAGAGTAAGAGATGCACAACAGTACCAAGGGGTTGTTGTCTGTGTATGTATCTCGGCTGGAAAAATTGTTGCAAGAATGCCTCAGAAAAGGTAGTTTGCCAGCGATTGAACTGGACCGAACCAGGCTGGACAGGATCCTTAAGTCTGCCCCCTTCTCAGAACTGCTGCTGCTTCAGTTACACCTGGCAAATCGACTGGAATCCCCACCCTCCTATGATGAGTTAATGAGAGAAATTCGAGGAGTTGAGAAAAAGGCGACCTCGGGAGGACCTGCACCAATAGCTGCGGCCACGACCGGTGACTGAGGGTGACCCATCAAGTGAAGTTCAGGGCAGAGGTTGGCAGTCAATGAGTGCTCTGACAAGGAAAAGATATGTCACAATGGGGCGAACTGTTGAGAGAGATCCGAATTCAAAAACAGTCCTTTATGAAGGCCACGCCTGCAAGTACGGGCCCTGACCTATATCCGACTGCATCTGCTATGGGGTGGGGTACCCACCCATGTATCTCCTGCTGATAACAGCTCGAACTCGATTCCTTGACCATGGAAGTGGAGAAACTGACGAGATGTCTCCAAATGCTTATCACGCCGCAGACAGAGATGGCACCAAGGTTTCCAGTTAGTAATACCCCGCCCTGGCTCCCAGTGTGGCGCCTCGGCCAGCTCAAACTCCAGAAAGTATGTTTTGCTATAATTGTGGGAAAGATGGGCACATGAAAAGGAATGCCAGTCCCCAAAAGACACTGACAAAGTTGCATATAGGCTACAAGGAGAGCCGGAGAAGAAATCAGTGGTTAAGAGGTGCGACATGATCCCAGTGAGGGCACCAAAATGCTAATTCACGTCCTTTTGTGGCAAGGTCAGTTGCCCAGGCCCCCACTACCGCCTCTCAGACTGGTCCAGAATAGTGGGTCCCTCCATGGAGACCACTGTAAAGGTGAACGGAGTGTCTACAAGAACTATATTAGACAGTGGCTCCCAAGTGACAATTATGTTCCAAGATTGGTATCAGAAGCATTTGTCAGACATACCCTTACAACCATTAGAAGGACTGCATGTATGGGGTTAAGTGAGAAGGCCTACCCTATTCGGGTATATCCGAATTTGGCTGTCTTTCCCCACCTCCGTGGCTGGAGTGGCGAACAAGTAGAGACCCTAGCCTTAGTGTGTCCCCCACTGGACTGTATGATGGTGTCCCTTTGTTGATTGGAACAAATGCTCATATGTTCGGAAGGCTGGCACAGTTGTGTTATGAAAAACAGGGTCAAAGACTAGTAGAGCTTTAAGAGTTCCGGCTTTAATTAAGAAGGCCTATGAGGCACAGAGAGATGCTGAAAAACAGAACCAGAGGAACCGGTCGGAATTGTATGGAAGAAGGATCCTGAGTCTCTGATCCTGGCGCAAATGCCCAGTGTACCTTACAGGAGAGGTCCGTATCAGAAAGGATGTTAAGAATAAAATATTAATGTTGGATGCACCAGGCGATGGAAAATTGCCAGAGGGACTGCTGGTCAAGCCTAGTATTTTGCCGCTAGAGCCCATGCTTATGCCAGAAGGGTAATGGTCCAAGTTCATAATGTGTCTGAAAGAGACATTCGAGTAAACAGAGGTTGCATCCTGGCTAATGTGCATTGTGCAGACACTGCAGTGCTACCCAGCAGCAAGAGTTCAAGGAAGAATGACAGAGTAACGCCTGACTTGTTTGATTTGCGACTCCCGCTGCCAGCTGAATGGAAAGTGAAGATCAGTGAGAAGCTTGCCCAGAGACCAGGTGTTTTCTTTAAAGGAATGGGATGTGGGATGCGTGCAGGAGCTGAGCACAATATCCGCTGCATGACGAAAGACCATTTAGTGGAGGTCTCGGCGCCTGGCACCTGCTGACATAGATGATGTGAGGCGGCATCTGCAAGAGATGTTAGCTGCTGGTGTAATACAAGAATCCAGAAGCCCTTATGCTTCCCCCATTGTGGTAGTGAGGAAAAAGAATGGAACAGTAAGGATGTGTGTGGATTATCGCACCTTAAACCGGCGGACTATCCCTGATCAGTACACAATGCCCCGCATTCAGGATGCTGGACTGCCTAAGCAGGAGCAAGTGGTTCTCTGTGCTGGATCTCCGCGGTGGGTACTATCAGATCCCGATGGCCCCAGAGGACCGTGAAAGACAGCCTTTATCTGTCCGCTTGGCTTCTAAGAATTCATGAGGATGCCTCAAGGGATTTCAGGTGCCCCAGCCACTTTTCAACGATTGATGGAGCGTGCAGTGGGGGACATGAACTTACTAGAGTGCCTGGTATACCTAGATGATGTTATTGTGTTTGGCAGCTCACTGGAGGAACATGAGAGCAGATTATTTAAGGTATTGGACCGACTGGAGGACTTTGGCCTTAAACTGTCCATTGATAAGTGTCAATTTTTCAAACATCAGTAAAGTATGGGGACACATAGTATCCACCGAGGAATAGAGACCGACCCAAGTAAAGTTGAGGCCTTGACCACCTGGCCACAGCCCAAAAATCTAAAAGAACTGCAAAGATTCCTGGGATTCTGTGGTTATTATCGGCGCTTCATCAAGGACTATTCAAGAGTGATCCGCCTTTACTTAACCTTACTCAAGGGTATCCCCAACCCACAAAAATACCAAAGTCAGCATCCCTCAAGACTGAAAGAGTGTATTTTCATCCGGTGAAGTATTTGGGGCCGCTGGACTCCTGATTGTGAGACTGCTTTTCATGAGATCATATATCAACTTACCCATGCTCCAGTGCTGGCCTATGCGATCCAGAAAACCTTCGTCCTGCACACTGATGCTAGCTTGCAAGGGTTGGGGCTGTGTTGTACCAAGAACGAGAATGGCCTGAGACCAGTGGCCTTTGCCAGTAGAAGCCTGACCCCATCCGAAAGAACTATCCTGTACATAAGTTAGAGTTCCTAGCTTTGAAGTGGGCTATTGTTGACCAATTCCATGAGTACTTGTATGGGGCTAAAATACTAGTAAAACTGACAATAATCCTTTGACCTATGTGCAGACCTCAGCTAAGTTGGATGCCACTGGCCATAGGTGGCTTTCTGCATTATCTACATATGACTATGCTCTGAATACCGAGCAGGTCTGAACCACATAGATGCTGATGCTCTCTCCCGGGCCTGTTCCCCAGAATGATTGGGTCCGACTGGCAGAACCTGACATTCGGGCACTCTGCCGGAAGTTTGACAGGGAGGAACAAATGTCACGAGACGCAGTGGACTGCATGGTGGATTGCTTGGGAGCCTCTGAGAATTGCATACCTGCTGCTTATTGCCACTTTTCTGCAATAGACATTGGTGCACTGCCTCAGCTGGACAATGACAGTATTCAGCGGGCTCAATCCCGCGATCCCATGATCAAAGCAGCTTTAGAAGCCCTCTATGCAGGAAAAGATGTGTCCAATTACGCTCCACTGATTTGAGAACTGCACTGTTATACAAAGAAGGTCCTAAGTTGAAACTGATCAATAAACTGTTATACAGAGAAACAGTAGACAGAGGGACAAGTAGACAAACAACAACTAGTGCTGCCCACTGCCTTCGAGACTCAGTATTGAGGTCCTTGCACAACCACATGGGGCACCTTGGTATAGACAGAACACTTGACTTGGTGAGATCCAGATTCTATTGGCCTAAGATGGGGGCTGATGTGGAGCAACACATTCGAACTTGTAGTCGCTGCTTACAGAGGAAAGCTTTGCCCCAGAGGGCTGCCCCTTGTTAACATAACCACCAGTGCACCCATGGAGCTGGTCTGTATTGATTTTCTAAGTTTGGAGTCAGATCAAAGAAATATCAGTAATGTGCTGGTGGTCACTGACCATTTCACGAGATATGCCCAAGCTTTCCCACCAAAGACCAGAAAGCATCCACTGTAGCCAAAGTACTTGTAGAAAACTTTTTGTTCACTATGGGGCTCCACAAAGAATCCATTCTGATCAAGGGAGAGACTTTGAGAGTCGTCTGATCAAAGAGATGCTTTCTCTGTGAGAGTGCGAAGAGTCCAGAACCACTCCTTACCACCCCAGGACCCACAGCCTGAACGTTTCAAACGCACTTTGCTAGATATGCTGGGCACCCTGCACCCAAAGGACAAGCCTAGATGGAGCCAACAAATTAGCACCCTGGTACATGCTTATAACTGCACCAAAAGTGATGCCACTGGATTCTCCCCTACCACTTGATGTTTGGAAGAGAAGCTCGACTACCAGTAGATGTGTGTTTGGGGTCTCTCCTGATGGGGTTCAAGCTGACAACTATTTACAGTATGTGCAAAAGTTAAAGGCCCAGCTAACTCATGCATTCCAACTGGCTCAAACCATGGCTGCCAAAGAAATCTGGCCAACAAAGAAAGGTATGATAAAAAGGTGAAAGCACAGGAACTCCAGGAGGAGATCGGTGTTGCTAAGAAATCTGGGACTGCATGGCAAGCACAAGATTGCTGACAGATGGCACCATCTCCCTCACATTGTAGTGGGCAAACTAGATGATCTGCCAGTGTACAAAGTAAGGCCTGAGAATAATTCAAAAGATGTAAAAACAATGCATAGAAATCATTTACTGCCCATTGGACAAATCTTAATTGAGTCTGAGCCCCTAGAAGATGCCCCTCTGGACCAGTGACTAGAGCTGCTGCTAAGAAAGATCAAGAAAGTCTGCACCTACAGAAGCAAAGTTAAAGTGTTCCCTCCACAGTCCCAGTTGAGCATGACTGTCAGTCCATATCGGAAGAAAGTGAGAGTGACTTTGAATACTATCCTTCTTACGAACTGAGTCAATTGTTTCGGGGCAATCCCTAGTCAATACTGGAGACAAAGCTGGGCCTTCTGGACTGTCTAAGCCCCAAGCTTCATCCCTGGAGCCAATGCTCCCAGAAAGTGAAGTGCAAAGCATCAGATCAGATGAAATGGAATCATTGTGCATGGTTGAACTGTTTGAGCTTTCAGGGAGAAAATGATAGATTGGGGCAGACTGGTGATACACCGAACAAGAAGAGTATTTTGAGTGCCCTGACAGTCCACTGCCAGTGTCCGAAGCTCTCCATGCGAGCCAAATGTTGTGGACTCAGAAACTGTAACTCCTGGAGCTGAAAGTGCCCCAGGTTCTAGCCTCTCTACCCCATGGAGACTCCCTGACAAGTGAGGACAATGCTGAAAATGAGGCTCAGAGTGCAGAGACTATAACAGTTCCCCTAGAAAGACTGGTCGAGCTGTAAAGCCTGTGGTGCACCTCAGTTATGATTCACTTGGGAGGCCTGTGGACTTGCCTCTCAATGTTGTCCATAAAGGAGTGTATGTGTCCCGAGCTCATTGCCCAAACTGAGCATCAGTGCTAACTCAAGTTACTTGTGTTGCCCTCTAAGTATGGTGCCCTGCCCATCCAGCCCCAAGGTAACTGATAGGGAAGGGCCCCCTCTCTTCAGGTTTCATGTACAAGAGGTAATAACTTGAGTTATGGTACAATGTGTATGTAATACTGTGTAAAGAGTGACGTACTGCAATGTTTCAGAAATGTGTTCTTGGTAAAATGATATATTGACTGATGATTACATGTGCGAGCCTAATGCAAATGTATATGGTTGCAGTTGAAACTTATGGGGGTACTTGCTTGAGGGACGTCAAGCTTTCCCAGGCCAGGAAGGGTGTAACCCCCCTGCAAATGGGGGTTCCCAAAAGACTTCCAGGAGCTTGCTTGAATGCTCCAAGCCTGAATGGTGTTTGGCATTTAAGCCATTTATCAGTGAGTGTTTTTAGAGCCTCTGGTACTGTCTCTTTAAGAGCTGTCTGCTTGCAGACATAATTAGTTTGTATGGGGGGACTGTGTGCTTCTCTGAGTACCACTCGAGCTGCTGCCAATTCACTTCATTTTGCAGTCACTAGAGTGCAAAGGAACCTATCTGAAAGATGTAACTGTTTGCCAGAAATTATTTAGAGTAATAATGAAATTACAGTTTGTCTAACCTGCTTTCTTTGCAGTCAGAACTGTGTCTCTAGTTCCCATTCTAGTTTTGAACTGCTGAACTGGACCAATCAGTGTGGGGTAAGCTAGCTCTAAAATGATGCCTTGGACGAATCAGAACTTGGACTCATAATCTGAGCCAGCCACAAGAGGATTGTATGGGCAGTGACTCTGGGAGATGTAGTTTAGACTTCAGTGCCTTTTGGACCAACAGCAGCAGTCTATTATGAGTGACAGCCAATCCAGTCAAGAACTGGGAGGAACTCAAAGGAAGTGCCAGTTTAGGTCAGTTGGAGTTCAGTTGAGCTTTGGCAGTGAAGAAGGAAGGAGCCCTGTGCTTTTTCAGTGTGCAGTTTTAGTCAAAAGCGTGTAAGGCCCAGAGTTCGGTCTGCAGCTTGTGTAACAGCTTGTTAGGACTGAATCCGTCCTGTGAAAAGAATCAAAGGATCTCTGAAGAGTAGAAACCAGGCTCACCCTGTAGAAGACTGGAAGAATTGCTGAAAATTGCACTCGGTCTGTCAGGAACTGAATCTGCTGTGTGTTCTCCCGGTATTGTGCAGTAATTGCGATCGGGATACAGATGCAGCCTGCCTGGTATAGTACTTTCTTTTATATGGATGTGTGAAAGAGGTTTGTGTACCTCAAGTGAGCCCTACTGACATTGAAGGACCCTATCTTATTTGGAGGTCGTGAGTACTAATTCAGGGTTGCTCCCTGTTGAATTGCCACATTAAATCCAAATGGAATTACTGTACTGCTGACTGTTTAATTCTCCTTTTCTCTGTGAAAGGCCCTACCAGCTGCCACGGTTTGGACTAGCCACTAGGGCTTGGGTACCCAGGACAGTAACTGATAGGGATAGCCTGTGCACAGAGCCATAAATGAGATTATTAGAGTGATAAGCTAATTAACCTGATTTCCCCTGTCCTTGTTATATCCCCTAAATAAATCAGAGCTGCTTGTTTCAGCAAAGTTATACTGCCTGAGGTATTTGTCTATGTTAAAGTACTGTACTGTGATTGTTGCACTGTATCTCATTTCACAGGAGGTCCCAGTGCGGAACCAGACCTGGGGGTAAGTGTATACTGTGAAGGTAATTCTGATATATTGTGTGGGCCACTAGTGGGAAGAAAGGGGGGTTGCAGTGTCCCAGAGGGCTGTGACCAAGTTAGTTTAACTATTGCAAACCCTGACCTCTGGGTGGAGGCACCCGCCATTGGATCCAGGCCCCTCAACCTGTTAGTGGCAAATCAGGCAGGGGTAGTAGCCCCTGGGATAGCGCCATCTAGGGGTTACAGACACAAAGCGTCTAAAAAATTATCTGGGTAATCTATATAAGGGTGGGTAGTTCCCACAATAAACTAAAAATATATGATGTTACAACATGGCAGGGGCAAAGTCCCAGAAATGTGGGCTCATTCCACAAGAAGTAGAGGAGAGAGAGAGAGAGGGAATATGATGGATATTCAAGTACCTTGGGGGTATAAACAGGGTACAGGAGGGAGGCATATGTCAGAGGAAGTATTGTACAAGGGCAGGGGGACATGATATGAGGCTGGATGGAGGAAGGTTCGGGGGGATGTCGGGAGGTGCCTTTTCACAGAGGGGGTGGTGGATCCGTGGGACGGCCTTCCAGTGGAGGTGGTGGGGGCTAAAACAATATGGGAGTTCAAGAATGCATGGGTTAGACATGAGGGTACCCTAGAGATGGGCAGAGAGGGTGTGCTGCAGATCAAATGGGATCTGGACTGTCAGTACTGAGTAGGGAAATGGGCAGACTGGGTGGGCTGTATGATCCTTATCTGCCGTCAAATTCTATGTTTCTATCCAGTGTGCCCGTTTTTTCCCCCCTACCTGCTAAAAAATACCACAGATACTGCTTGATCTTTGGCTTCACTTCCTCTTTTGAACTGTTAGGGTACCCCTGTGTCTATCTCATGCAGCTTTGATTCCCCTACTGACTTTATCCCCACCACCTCTGCTGAGAGGCTGTTCCATGACTCTACCACCCTGTCCACGAAGAAATACTTAATTCAAATGGTGCACAAAACTAAAATTGTCAGTGTTTTCTCAACACCTACCCAGGTGCTGAACTCACACTCTTTTCTGTTTGTTTGTTTAACTCTCTTTATTGATATTTCTTAAGGAACAATCATCATAACACAGACATCATCTATACCTAATTTCCTCCATAAATGTGTCAAAAAAACTATATCAAGAGTAAACTCATAGGAATTATATACATAGGTCCCCACATAATACATACTACTTTAAGTTTAACTGCACATCTGTGATCTATTCTCATTTAAACAAAAATTCATCACCCCGCCCAGCATGTCCAAATTCACCAGGCCCTCTTTCCATTTCCTCATACACCCTCCCCCTCACCCTTTCCCTTCTGAGTGATTCAAATATACATCTGGGGTGCAGTTAAAATCTCCCCCCATCAAAAAGCCCTTGAACTGTTCTTTGATCAGCAGGTCCAAAATGCTGCTGTAGAAGGCCAGGTCAAAAACAGCAGGCGCACAGACGCTCCCAAAAGTGATGGGCACTTCATATAGTGTCCCCTCTAAGAAGATACATCTTCCCTCCTTCCCATCCTGTACAATTCTAGATAACTTAAAGGGAAGTCTCTTATGCAGCAATACAGCCACCCTCTTTTATGGGAAGAAAAGAGCAGCATAGCAGGCTCCCACCCAGTTACGCACGTTTCGGTGTTCTGTGCTGCCGAGTTTCCGGAAGTACCGCAACATGGGTATGCACTCTTCTCAAGGCCATCAGAACAGAGGTCCTTTTAATCGGAGAAGAGAAGCCCCTCACATTCCAAGACACAATATTCACTTTTTCTTTATTAGCCATCACTATAGTAATCCTTCCTTAGCAATCCCCCTCCCTCATGTGCATCAACCCCTCCCTTAGCAAGACCACTGACACCCTCTCTGCACATTTTGTAGCATGCTGCAGACCCTTGATTACAACAGTAACACTTTATTTTTAATTTTTTTATCACGACTATTTTTTTTCAGCCTTGCCACCGGCTCCCATCTGATCGACCCCCCCAGCCCCATCCCCTGGAATCACAGGGGCTTACCATATGCCGGGTCCAGGAGCGGCGCCTGCGAGGAGTCGATCTTCATCCTGCTGCTGGTGTGTTTTTCCCCTCCATTTTCTCCCAGGGGCCCCAGAAGTAGGTGCGCATGCACCTTAAGGCCCCGGTAATGACCCCTATCCCCCACCCCATTGGCCTAATGCCTGGCACCCTCTAGGCCTGAGTTGCCCCTGGCCTCCACCAGAAGGCAGCCATTAGCCAAGGGTAGCCACCACACCTCCCCGAAGTGGAGAGCTACCTGCCGGCAGCGCCATCCAGCTCCATTCTCCCCACTGCCGACCTCCAACAGCCCGGGCTTGTTCCCGAACCCGGTTACCGGCATGCCGCGAGGTAAGGTGTCCAGTGCCTCAGCGCCACCGGGCCGGCCATAACAGTTACACTTTAGATAAACATGAAACATATATCTATATAAACCAGTAAACACTGAACTATATACATTCACTCTTCTCTCATCCCACATCCCCACAGTAACATACAACATTCCGATGCAGAATAGGTATGCCTCACTTCGTAAAATCTTTTTTTTACGAAGGTTTGGTTTGAAATAACCAATCTCTGCTCCACCCAGTCTATCATACCCCAACTCCTCTTTCCCGGTAATATTTTCTAAATCCCCCCATCCTCCCACACGAGCTTGCCCAGGTAAAGCCTATCATACCAGCAGCGAGTGAGCCTGTTACCCCTCCCCGAGCAGGCGGACAGCATTCTCCGTCGAAACACGCCTGCCCTCCATATTCATATGTCAGATGTACCCATTTGAATATCTTATATATCTTGCATTTTACATCCACCCCCTTCCCTTTTTCGGCCCTTGCACCAGCTAACCCGTCCATACCAAGATAGAGGAGAACAGCCGCATGGTAGCCCCGTGAGTCAAATCCAACACACAGGTCCACCACATGCTGCTACTTACAGGCCACGGGGACTGTTCTTGGGGGTCCATGCACTGAGGGATACCCAGTCACAGCTTCATTGCTAGGTACACCCGAGGAGTTCATCAAAGATAGCCGCAGGCAGTTCTGCACGCAGAACAACATCTCTCCTCATGGGGCACTGGATCTTCGGACACACAAGCAAGCAAGTCTCATTGCAGATGGGACTCCATTTTTCTCAAAAGTTGTTGTTCAACCTTGTGTGGGCATTCAAGAGAGCTCAGATTAAAGGTTAGAAATCAGCCAGCTCCTCAGTTTCCTGACAGTGCAGGTTACATTCCTCCAGGAACGCTCACACTATTTTCTTTTTCAATTCCGCTACAAAGGAAGTCACCTTGACTACCTCCCAAAAGCTGTAGGGAGCACCTTCATACCTAATCCGGAGTGTTGCAGGAAAGATCATATACCACTCCACTTTCAGGCGCTGGCATTCAGCAGTCACCTCATTGAATGCCCATCTCTTCTTCCCGATTCTTGGAGAGTGATCTTGAGAAATGTATAATTTAGCTCCTTCATATTTCAGCTCTGTCACCCTACGGTAGGCATTCCAAACTTCTTGCCTATCCTGGAAGTTATGGAAGTGGAAGATTATTTGATGGGGTGGCTGCCTCTCCGGTGGCTGTGGCAACACTGCTCGATGCACGTGTTCTAATTCATACCACCCCCCCTTCGGCGTGAGGCCCAGCAAGACCAGCAATGTTACAGCGCAAATCTCCATGATGCTCTGCCCTTCTTTCCCCTCCGGGAGGCCCCTGAGGCTCAAATTAGAGTGCCTATGATAATTTTCCTGATAGTCCAGGGCTTCCCAAAGCTCCAACACATCCTTCTCTAATTTCCCGATGCATATGGGGAGAGGGGCCAGCGAATCCTCCGCAGCCGAGAGACGCCCCTCCGCCTCCTCGAGCCGCTCTTGGTGCTGGGTGAGATGTGCATTCGCTGCCGCCAGCCTCCGATCGATTTTCTCTTCCACGCTATTTAACTGTGGGGTGAGAACATCCACTAATTGCTCTCACAATTCTCAGCCGATCGCAGTCATTTCTGCAGCCGAAATGGATATAGGCCCCAGCACGCTAGCCTGAAGCGCCGCTGTTCTACCGCTTAGGGTTTTTGATCCCCGAGTGCTGCGATTTTCCACCCGCTGTGACTATATACTCATCCATTACACTGGCACACAGTCGCCTGAGGATTTTAATCCTCTTTTCAGCCTGGATTACCGTGGATTACACTTTATTGATGGACCGGGGACTGGAGCTCGTCAGAGACTCGTCTCTACGTCATTAAAGTGGTCACGTGACCCCCCAATTGAACTCACACTCTTAAGTGTGGTGGATACACGGAACAGCCTTCCTGAGGAGGTCGTTGGGTCTAAAACAGTGGGGGAATTCAAACATGCATGGGACAGACACAAGGCAATTATAGTGGGGGGTTGCAGGAAGTAGGCTGTTGGTTAACTAGAATCTGCAGCTTATCCAGTAGGTAGGGAAATGGGCTGACTGGGTGGGCCAAGTGGTCCTTATCTGCCGTCAAAGTCTATGTTTCTATGTTTAATGCAATCATAAAGTTATGTAATGATTATATGTAAGAACGTATATTTTACCTTGTAATCCCCCCCAGTTGTTCCCACGGGTCGCACCTGGAAATGAGCTTCGGCTCAGTGTGCCTTTCCCGGTCATAAACTTTTAAATAAAATAAAATAAATAAATAAATCTGGATCCATTCAAGGAGGACTGAGCAAGCCCCCCACACCCCCACTCAGGGGTAAGCCATGGGGGAATAAGGGCAGGTATGACTGGAAGAAGCCAAGTGTTGGAGCTGGGGGGTGTCGGCCTGAATGCAGCCAGTCGAGATGGGACCACAGAGAAAAAACAAAATAAAAAAGGAGGCTGAGGGTAAGTATTCTACACAAAATAAATACTAGTAGGATGGATAAGAAAGGGGAAGTTCAGGTGGAAAGGTATTTACATGGATGTTTGAGCTGTGATTTAGGTAAGAGATCATCTACGTGAATTGTTGAACTGGGGTTCAGGTGAAAGGGCATCTACACGGATCTTGGAGCTGTGGTACATTTGAGAGGGCACCTACGTGGATCATTGAGCTGGGGTTCAGGTGAAAGGGCATCTACATGGATCTTGGAGCTGTGGTACAGGTGGGAGGGCATTTTATTTATTTAAAAATGTGTTTACCAACCAGCCCATCGGCACAGTAGAAGGGCTGCCACTCATGACACCAGTGACAAAAGTTTGTGAATGAGCCCGGGTCATCGGGGCCGGCCGGAGGTAGTACAGAGCATCCCAGAGGACACTCCTCCTCTGGGGAGGAAGGGCAGCCTGCTCCGCTGCCATACTGCCACCTGGGTGACCACAGGCAGCAGTGCACTCAGGAGTGGCACATGGGTGGGAGGACATCAACGGGTGCCACAAGGCACACCCTTGCTGCTGATGTCCTGAGAATAATGAGAGAAAAAGCGGAAGAAACCCTGGCCAGCCAGATGACACCGGCCACTCGCAGGCCCCACACCTGGCTACCAGGCACCCTCTCACACAACCAGATTCATTCACTGGTGGGAATGGGGTACCCCACCACCCCCGCCAGATGGGAAAGCTCTGTGGGCACATGGGGAGGTGAAGGTAAGTCCTAGGGGATGTCAGGGTGACAGGGCTGGGATGACCAAGCAGATGGGAGCTGGTGAAGAACAGGGGCATAAACAAATACACACACAATGTTGTTGTCTACTTGGTAGAAACAACTGGACCGATGGTCCTTTTTAAGGATTGACCCAGGTCGAAACTGGCATGGACAAATACAGGTAGAAATGGATAACAACAGAGGAGAAAAAAACAAACAATTCAAATGCAATTTCAAGAATTTTACGCCAACAAATATTAATGCAAATATTTTTTAAACATTTCATAAGAACATGACTTGCTAAGCAGGTCTGGTAAATAATTCCACTAAATAGGAGCAGTGATGGAAAAAGCAGATTACATCTCAGTTTTATAGAGTTTGGTATGCAAAGATATGTTGTCAGTGGAACATAAATCATCATGGGTGTTTTTTTTTTTTGCGAGACTGCTTTTTGGTCCCTGATCGCCACCACACATGCTTGAGGTGTATTCCGTTCCCCCAGTTCCATCTGCCACTCCCCGTGCCAGCGGCGATCCACATGGGGTGGGACCTGAGTGAACCAGTGCTACCATTTATGGTGACTGGAGCACATAGATTCTTTTTTTGTCTATTTTCTCCCTTTTCCCCTCTCCCCAGTGCATGGTACACCCCCATAAATGTATGTAGCAACCCCCTATAGGGGATTCAAGCTCCCTCGGCCCACCACTGGGGGTCACTACTGTGTCTGTACTGGAGTGTTCTCTTAGCTAGGAGTACTGAATGTGGCAGTGCTTCCTCAGACCTCCGCCTGCCTGACTTGGCTCTCCAAGTCCACTCTAAACCTGGGTCGCCAGCACTGAAGTAAGTGGCGCTTCCACTGGGCCATCAAACAGCCCCCCACTGATGTTGTTTAAAGTAACCAAATCAGGAAGTGCGGAAGTTTCAGACAAAACATATGGCCTTGTACACATTATAACCTTTTATTCGGGTCACAGAAGATAGCCATCCTAAATCGGCATACAGAGAACAATAATGGGTATGACAAACAGCAAGAACCAAACAGCAGATATTATTATAAATAGCAGTGAGATATGGTTACACTGCATCTGCCACAACTCGTTAGTATTCAAATCCCCAAACAGGTATGAGATGTAGTCAAAAAGAGGTAACAATGATCGAATGTCAGTGGACTTATGGGTTTCAAATGAAAAATAGTCTTTCAGTTTATAAACAATACTGAGTTTTGGATTAATATTTTTGCAAACTGACTGAACAAGGCATGAAAAAGTCAATGAGGGGCCAACAGAATACCCAAGCACCTACGTGGATCTTTGAGCTGGAGTTCAGGTGAGAGGGCATCTACATGGGTCTTTGAGCTAGGGTTCAGGTGGGATGGCATCTATATTGATCTTTGAAATGGGGTTCAGGTGGGATAACATCTACAGGGATCTTTGTAACTGGGTTCAGGTGGGAAGGTATCTACATGAATCTTTTTTTTTTTTTTGTAGCTCCTTTTTCTCGCCTGACAGTCCGGGGCATCTCTTAGGTGGGCTCACTCAGCTTCCACCCCTTTACCACCCACCTGAACCTCTCCTCTGACCAAAGCATTGGTATCAGGATCCCCTCCTCTCCTGCCGGCCCCACGCAGGAGGAGGCCAAGGATCCCCAGGGGGTAAGGTCAGGATCGTGACCCGCACTGGGCGTGTGGGGGGTTTCTGCCCCAGGAGACCATGCTGTCATCTCACCCGGCTGCCAGGGGTTTTTCATTCTTGGATCCCCTCAGAGTACAGCGTGCAATGACGCCTGCGCATGGCTGCCCTGCTAGCATCTGCCGCACTCCGCCCCTTACGTTGGCTGGTGTACCTGTATTACCCCTGATCTCCACTGAGGTCATCAGAATACCAAGCGGCCCTGGAACCCTCCCCAGGGAGAGGAAAGCTGTCCTCCGGGTGCTCCATCCTCTCCCTCCCTCCCCTGCTGACCCCAGGCTACCCGAGTCAGTCACTGAACCCGGGTCACCAGTGTAGCACGAGGTGTGGTGTCCAGCGCCTTAACCCTCAGCACCACCGGGCTGGCTATCTACATGAATCTTTGAGCTGGCATTCAGGTGTGAGGGCATCTAAATGGACCTATGAGCTGAGTTCAGGTGAGAAGGCATCTACATGGACCTCTGAGCTGGAGTTCAAGTGGGAGGGCAGCAACAATGATCTTTAAGCTGGGATTCAGGTGTGAGGGCATCTAGATGGGTCTCTGAGCTGGGGGTTAGGTAGGAAGGCATCTGCATAGATCTTTAAGCTGCTCAAGCAGCAGCCTTTGGAATGTGGAAAGTTAGAGGTTTGTTGAAGGAGGGCTAGTGGGCTGTTTCAACCTATAATAAAATGTACTGTACAGGATGAGCTTATTAGTGTATAAGTACTAAAGGAATGAAAAGGAATTTAAATTTTATATACTGCTTTTAATACAAACCATATCCTGAAGTGCTTTACAGTCCTGCTGAAGAGGGGAAGAACATGTTGCTGCCATTTTGAGTGCATATTATGCTTCAGAGAGTTTGATCAGATAGACGATAAGCACAGAGGTGTTATGTGCTTTGGTTAGGGTCACACAGTAAGTGGCGGTTGTGGGACTCTATCGCTGGTCTCTGGGTTCACAACTCTGTGCTCTAACTGCTAGACCAAGCTACCTTCCTAAAATTAAAGTAAATTAAGCTAAAGGTTTAGGCACCCTTAAGATAGGAGAATGTTTGGAGTGTGTCACATTAGATGGCAAAAAAACAAACAAAAATAATGCTTTGTTCCTCAGAGATGATACCTTTAAGGCCAATTAGTAGTTTGGGTGTACAAGCTTTGGAGACCACTAACATTTTTTCATAGTTATGCTAACACACACACACACAACGGGGGGGGGGGAGATATGTCAAGATCTATTCTTCCAGGTTGAAAGGCAAGCTTTTATTAGTATCAGTTTATCTGTATCTTTAGTCACTCAAGAGCTCAATGCTGTGTGGTCATGCAGCTTCAAGTTCACGGCTCCAATCTTGCCTTCAGTCAGGGAAAGGGTGAGAGAGAGAGAGTGTGTGTGAGAGAGAGTGTGTGAGTGAGTGCTCACTAGAGCTGCAATAGAAATGGAAATAAAAGCGTGAGAAAGGAAACTGGAGTGAAGCCTCAAGCGATGCAAACCAATCCAGCGGAAACAAAAGACGGGTAGAAAAACCAGTTCCTGCACAGAAGGTGGGGGAGAGGCAAATGGAAATGCAAATGTTCCACTCTGTAAACAAAAACACAAGAAAAAAATGCTGATTATCTACCTGATCTGACCAGATGTTGCACCCCATCTTCGCATCAATGTGTTTTTTTTCACTTTCTGTTTGTGATCCTAAGCACCCAGCCTGCTCTTGGACCCCTCTCAGGCTTCTCCATGCCCCAGCCCAAACACCCCACCTTCAGAAAGGCTCACCTCATACTCCCCTGTGGTCCCACAGTGGGGCCCTCAGGGCGGGCAAGGACCCTAGGGAGATTCTTCAGCCAGCCTTCCAGAGGACAGCGCCTGGGTCAGTGGTATGGGACCTGTGGACTGGATGGCTGTCATTCTGCATGGCTGGGGGATTTACCTCATTGTCTCCCCTCAACGCTACTACACACTTGGATGTCATGACCTGCACACACTAAGCATGCCCTGTTGACTCCAGCGGCGTCCTCCCCACCCTGCAGCACTGCGCTGTAGCTCCCGCTGTAGTCACCCAGGGGGCGGTATCACAGCAATGCACCAACATCCTCCCTCTCTGGAGGACAGGAGCATCTGTTTGGATGCTGGACTTTTCTCTCTCCAGCCAACCCACAATGACCTAGGCTCATACCCGAACCTGGGTTACTGGCATCGTGACTGGTAGTGCTACCGCTAGATTGATGCACCAGCACCCATTCTCTTGTTTTGGGGACTTTATTTGGTCCTCACTGCAATCCCTATGTTAAACTTCACAATTTATTTGCTCTTCTTACTGTGTCCCCCACCCAAATGGGGTGCAGCATCAAGATTGCTACGTTTCTCTTCATAGCCAATGCCGCTCCTTCATCCCCAACAGGAGGTGAGCAAAAAATAGGTAGCCTAGGCCCTCCCACCCCATGCGACTTGCACCCCCTCTCTGTGACACACTCAGCCCCAAGCCAGCCTCAGTGTAGGATTCTGGTGCTTGCATGATGCCCTGTTATTGAGAACACTCATTATCTGCCTACCCTGGCCAATCCTCTTTTACATTACATGCTAAGGAAAGAGTCCAGTATGCTAGGAGGTTTAACACCAGGGTCAGTGGCTCAGTTGATAGCTCTCGTCTCTGGGTCAGGAACATCAAAATGTTGTGGGTTTCAGTCCTATACCAGGCACTTAGGCTTATATCAATCACTGACCCTACAGTTCAGCACTAGGGGGTGCATAAATGTTGGTGGTGCCATCTGTCAAATGAGAACCAATGTCCCTTCTGCCCATCTCATGTGATCACATGGCATCTCACCCCCTCCTGATTAGCTCAGAGGTCCCACAGGGCTCTGTCTTGGGCCCAATCGTGCTTTCCATCTTCCTGAATGATCTCCCGAAAGCCTGCTCCTCTTCACACATTCATACAGTACATATGCAGATCTCCAGTGGGACTAGGACAAGATCCAAAGCTGGTTCTGTTCAAACCAACTCACACGAATATTAAGGAAAAAAGTCTCCATGTCCTTTGGCAGCAGGCAGAGGCGGGCCAGGATTCACAATGCCCACTCTTCAGGTCTCTGAATGGCTCTTTTTGGCAAAAGTGCTTGCCTTCAAACACCTTAGTGCCTGGCTAGATCAACACCTTAATTTCTCCAGATACAGATTCCATACAGTTGATACGCCTCCCCAAGCTAGGTGCTGTACAGGAACAAATCCCTACTCTCCCTCCCTCCCTGTCTAGAGATTATTCTCGAAATGACCCTCTTAACATTTAAAGGGACACTGTCAATCTTTTCTGCATCATACAATTTCTAATTGAAAACCCATGTTTTATGATTACTTACTTTCTCTAAAATTCATAGAGGTTACTGGTTGTTTAATCCATCCGTTTTCTTAGTACAACTGAAATGCACACTAATGCTGTTATTGTACTCAACCCTGTTTTGTTTAAAATCCTTGATCTACTTTAGTTGCGCTTCCTGAGCATTTGAAACACCCCAAACAGAGCAGCCATTCATGATGAAATAGTCTCCTCTCCCCTCACTGCATCTTGAGTGGCTAGACTGTGTCCGGGGTGTCCTCAAGTCCAGAAAAGATGTAGTGGGAGTTGAAAAAGGAATGCAAATAAATACATTTTGGTGTGGTAACACCATTAAGGTGGATAGTCTGTTTTTCACTTTTAAAAAGAAAAATGGAGTCATAGATACATAGATACATAGACAGTGTCGGCAGATAAGGGCCTATGGCCCACCTAGCCTGCCCATTTGAGCTTGTAAGTTCAGTTTGTTTTCCTAGAAGTCTGTTTCCCCTTACCCCTGCCCTCTAGAATTCCTTTATGTCTATCCCATGCATTCTTAAATCCCGTGATTGTTTCAGCCCCCACCACTTCCTCTGGCAGGGTGTTCCACTTGTCCACCACCCGTTCTGTGAAGAAATTCTTTCTCATGTTTCCTCTGAATCGTCCTCCTCCAACTTCATCCCATGCCTCTAGTCCTGAAACATCTTTTTCGCTTAAAATAGTGTTTTCCTGCACCCTGTTCCTCCCTGTAAGATACTTGTATGTCTCTATCATATCCCTCTCTCCTCCTCTCCTCCAGGGAGTACATGTTCAGTTCCTTCAACCTGTCTTCATAGGACTTGTGATGCAACCCATGCACCATCTTTGTTGCCCTCCTCTGAACCTTCTCTACCCTGTCTATGTCCTTACGTAGGTATGGTCTCCAGAACTGTACACTGTACTCCAGGTGGGGCCTCACTAGTGTCTTGTATGGCGAATTATGACCTCCTTTTCCTGCTGGTGATACCCCTGCCTATACATCCCAGCATCCTATTTGTTTTACTTGATGCCTTGTCACACTGTTTCCTCACCTTGAGGTCATCAGAGATGACAACCCCAAGATCCCTTTCCTGCTTGGTGCATGCTATATCCTCACCCCCAACTGATATATTGTGCCAGGGTTTTGTGCCCCATATGCATTATCTTGCACTTCTTTTGCATTGAATTTCAACTGCAAACCCTTGACCATTCTTCAAGTTTCTGCAGGTTCCTTCTCATTCTGTCTACACCCTCTGGTGTGTCTACTCTGTTACAGAGCTTTGTGTCATCAGCTAACAGTGAAATTCTGCCTTCTAGATCCTGTGCAATGTCACTGATGAAGATGTTGAATAGGACCGGTCCCAGCACTGATCCCTGTGGTACCCCACTGGTTACTCTTCCCTCTGTGGAGTGACAGCCATTTACCACCACCCTCTGTGTCCTGCCACCCAGCCAGTTACCTACCCACCACACTACTGTCCTGCCCACACCCAAAATCAAACTACAAAATACATCAACATGTTCTACAGAATGTGAACAATCATAAAATGTGTGTTTTTATTTTTAACTACGGACAGTCTGAAACCTAAAGGATAGTGTCCTTTTAATGACATGGACAACAGTGCAGCACCTAAATCCACTCTGACCCAAGTGGGACCAACTCTACCACTCTTCATGCAGCTTTTCCTTAAAATGCCCTCTCTGCACTCACCACTGTTCCCTCCACTCTGAGCTCTCCTTCCCCTCACTTGAAGGCAAATGTCTTCTTCACTGTGTCACCCTTACATCTAAATTGTGGTCCTCTGCCCTCCCCTGCTGTCTCTCTTCCTTCCCCTTTCTCTTCCTACTCTCTCAGGAGTTCAATCTCCCACTCCTTTTAAAACTCCCTTTTTCAAAACCTGTGCTGTGCAGATGTCCTTTTCTTTCAGACTCCCTAATTGTTGGAATAACCTATCTCTCCCTATTCACTCGTCTTCCTCTCCTTTCAACTTGAAAGTCTCACTCTGTGAGTTCACAGTTCATTCCTGTTCCCGTCCCTAGTCCCCTTTTCTCTGTGAGGGTCCTATGCCTGATGTCTCTCCCTCTTGCTAAATTCTCTGGCACTCTCTTCTGAATCCCCTGTCTGTTGGCCCCCATCTTCAGTCCTTGAGGACACTTCTCAAGAGTGGTACGAGTATACCCTGACCTTTGCACTCCCACTGGTTCACATCTTGTACTACTGCATCCATTTGCACTGGTGGCAAGTATGTGCCTAAATCTTCTGCATTTATATTTTAGTACATTATTGAATTTGCATCTCACTCACTGTCTAACTTGTATCACTGTATATCGTCTAATTTGTATTTTTTACATCACCTACAAGTAATTCATTGTTTTGTGTATTTGCCTAATTTGTATTTCTGTAAGTGTCATCCCATTCTTCCCTTCCCCCGGGTCGCATCCGGAAACGAGCTCTGTCTCAGTGTGCTTCTCCTGATCAATATTTCTAAACAAATAAATTTAGGCTTATTTGGGCTCGCAGAGTAGCCTAGTTTAGAGCAGTCAGCTGTGAATGAGCTTGGTACATCCAGTAGACTGCTTTTTATACCAAGGAGTTCAAACCGCCTGTTCTTAGCAAGAGTAAAACCGCTGTGACTGAAATGGCAGCATACTGTTTCTCCTCAGAATGCCGTGCATCTGCACACTCTGTGACAAGGCAGCAGTAAAAAAAGAAAAATTACTCCAGATCTTCACGAATAGTTTCTCCATTGAGTACCACTCTTTGGTCTGAGCACCAGAAGGGACTGTACCCTGTGGAAACCAACACTTTTGGGGCTTGTGGCTCTAGTAAGTAGCACCACACAGTGTCCTCTGTCCACCTGCAGACAATAAAGCAGCACCACACCCAACTGCCTCAGTACCTGTTTTTACCAAGGACGAAGAGCTAAGCTATCTAAAATCTAGTAGTGAATAACACTAGAGTGTAAGATAACCCATGGGTCACTATGTGGGACAACGATAACAAGTGTCTACACAGCCCGTACTCATTCAAGGAGGGGTGGAAGAGAGTGGCACTCTATGGAGAAGATATTCTTAAAGATCTAGAGTTACAGTAAGTAACTTTTCTGTCTTTCCATAATCAGTCTTCTCCATAGACCCACTTTTCGGTCTCGACTAGCAAACTGTCAGAAAAAATCCCTCGTGCTAGGGAGGCTGGATATCTACAGTAGAATTCACATGGAAAGTGGGCCTTGTGAAATGGTCAGTCCGAAACCTGCACGTTTCCTGATGTTAATGTCCAAAGTGTAGTGTTAGTGAAGCTGTGAATACTGTTCTATGTAGAGGCCCTGCATATCTCTGAAAAAGGGACCAACTGAAGCAAAACCACCAAGGGAACCATTGCTCAGGTGAAATGAGCTTTGATAGAGCCCTCCAATTGCTCTCCTGTGGAGTAGCAGTGGTAAACACAACTGATAATTCAATTTGACAAGCACTGTTTGGAAACACTAAATCCCTTTTGACTGGGATCGGAAGGAGTCAAATAGCTGAGAGGCTTGCCTTCCAGTTTTTGGTTCTATCAAGATAGAATACAGATACTCTTTTAACATCTAGAAAGTGTAGTACCACTTCCTTTGGGTTCTCTGGTTTTGGGGAAGACTGCTGGAAGAATCAAAACCAATTGAGGTGAAACTTCGATACCACAGTTGGCAGAGATTTAGGATGTTCACAGTACTACCCTATCCTTATGGAACACACTGTATGGGGGATCTGTCACTAGGACCTGTAGTTCAGAAATTCAGCACACAGAAGCAATGGCCACTGGAAACATCATTTTCCAGGTAAGAAACCACATGTTACAGGTAGCTGCTAATTCAAAGGGCTAACAGGTTAGCATGCCAAAATGGAAATTATGTACCTACTGTAATTCTTGTTCTTCTTGGTCGAAGTCTCCACCACTCATTCACACTAATGGGAGTTCGCTGGAGGTGCTAGGACCCAGTGGGAGCAAACTTTTTCAAGACAGCCGGCACCAGAGATGGAGCCACGAGGAAGCGGCACCGCGAGTCTCGGCTCATGCGGTAAAGACTATCTTGGCGTCGACCATCCAACCTCATCAGTACCTTTTTTTCCAAGTAGGTGCAGCATAACTAACCTAGAAGGACTAACCTAAAAAGCGGACATAAGATAGTCCGAATGACCCATATAAGAAGGGTCAACAATAAAGTCTTCACAACCCAGCCATTGAGGGAGTGAAGACCAAAAACAGAGATATGAGCTCGGGGGATGGTGGGTGGCCGTGTGAATGAGTGGTGGAGACTTCGTCCAAGAAGATCAAGAATTACGGTAGGTACGTAATTTCCATACCTTCCTGGACATAAAGTCTCCACC
Source organism: Neoceratodus forsteri (assembly GCA_016271365.2). Taxonomy (NCBI): domain Eukaryota; kingdom Metazoa; phylum Chordata; order Ceratodontiformes; family Ceratodontidae; genus Neoceratodus; species Neoceratodus forsteri. The sequence continues at coordinate 458,353,811 of JADMNL010000022.1, read as the reverse complement.
ACTCATTTACACTAATGGGAGAGTACTGAGCTAAATAATCCCACGAGACAGGTGGCATGAGATTAGGAGCTCATGTGCTTAGGACAGAAGTCCATTAAGAATGATCCTGCCAAATTACAGATGCCGTCTGGCATGGACATCCAAGGCGCAGTGCTTAATGAAAGTATGCACGGAGTGCCAAGTGGCCGCATTGCAAATATCTGCGATGGGCACGTTGCGGATTTCTGCCAGAGATGCCGTGACTGCTCTGGTAGAGTGAGCATACAGTATGCCTTCGAGCTTGACCTGTGCCATAGAATAGCAGTGGCGAAGGCAAGCTACCATCCATGCTGAAATACATCTGATAGCGACAGGTTGACCCAGCCGGGTCTCTCTGAAGGAAACAAATAGTTGCTGAACTTTGTGAATTTCTTTTGTTCTATCTAAATAGAACCACAATGCTCTCTTAATATCCAGTAAATGAAGGGTACACTCCCCTTCATTCTGGAAATCTGCAAAGTACGTGGGAAGGACTAGAGGTTGGTTTAGATGGAACTCTGAGACAACCTTAGGGAGAAACTTAGGATGAGTCCTAAGAACCACTTTGCCCCCATAAAATACAGTGTATGGAAGGTCGGTGACCAATTTATGTGTTTCAGAAACTCTACGGGCCGAGGTGATAGCCACCAGGAAGGTCGTTTTCCAAGTGAGGAACTTCAATTCGCAAGTAGCTAGAGGCTCAAAAGGTTTACGAGTGAGCATGTCTAGCACAAGATTAATGTCCCAGGCTGTGACTGGGTGTCTGATAGGAGGTCTAGTATGCAAAATACCCCTAAGAAACCTTTTAACCACAGGCAACTGAGCCAGTGACATGGAAAGTACTGGCTCATGATACACCGAAATGACACACAGATGAACTTTCACTGTAGAGTACTGCAGACCTGCATTTGAGAGGTCTAAGAGGTACTCCAAGACTTTATTTGGTGGGCAGGAAAAATGATTCCAAGAGGATTTTTGCACACCAGATAGAGAAACGCTTCCATTTGGCTGTGTAGATTTTTCTAGTGGCTGGCTTGCGCACAGCCAAAAGGATATCAGAAACTCTACGAGAGACATTGAACCTATTCACCTCTACCTCTTCAGGAGCCAAGCGTGAAGGTGAAGCAACCTCAGGTTGGGATGGACCATGGGACCCTGGGTCAGAAGGTTCGTCTGAAGGGGAAACGTCTTCGGGGAGTTTCTGATAGACTGTTGAGTAGCGGAAACCATATTTGCCAAGGCCAGAACAGGGCAATGAGAATCATTCTGCCCCCCCCCCCCGAGACTCCAATTTGAAAAGTACCCTCTCAATTAGAGGAAGGGGTGGAAAGATGTACAGAAAGCATCTTGTCCACCACAGCCTGAATGCATCCTGACAAAAAATGCCACATTCTGGATTTCTGGAGCAGAAGAGAGGCAGTTTTGTGTTGAGTGGGGACACAAAAAGGTCCAGGTCCGGAGTTCCCATTCTTTGAAAAGTGACTGAACAATGGCTGAGTCGAGAGACCACTCGTGAGGATCTGTCTCTGTTCTGCTGAGACGGTCTGCCAGCTCATTTTGTACTCCTGGCAGGTAAACCACCTGAATCAAGACCTTGTGTTCCAGGCACCACTCCCACACTCTCATCGCTTCCCTGCATAAAGGGTAAGAGTGTGCCACCCTGTTTGTTGATGTAGTACATCACTGCTTTGTTGTCCATTTGAAGGAGAATGTTCTTGTGACAGAGTATGTCCTTCAAGGCTCAGACTGCATAGAGGACGGCTCTCATTTCCAAGACGTTTATGTGGAGTTGGGACTTGTCCTGAGTCCATGTACCCTGAGTGCGGAGATCCTGGCAGTGGGCTCCCCAACCCATCAGGGATGCGTCCGTGGTAACTGAGATCTGATGATCCAGAGAGGCAAAGGGATATCCTTCCAGAAGACTGTCCTCCTGGGACCACCAGGTGAGTGACCTCTTCAGAGGTTCTATCACCTTGATGAGAAAGGACTGAGGGTGAGTGGTTGGGGACCACTAGTACTGAGCATCCACTGGGAGGTTCTCATGTGGAGACGAGCTAACAGTACAGTGAACACCGAGGATGCCATGAGGCCCAGCATCCGTTGCATCAAGATGGCTCGAACTGAGCTAGATTCTCTGATGTATCGGGCCATCTGTAGGATAGCGCTCCTTCTGTCCTCTGGAAGAAAAGCCTTCGCACAGGAGGTGCCCAGAAGAGTTCCTATAAAAAGGACCTATGGGAGGGCTGCAACTGCGACTTGTTGAGATTCAACAGGACTCCCGTGGACGTGAGGAAGTCTGAGGCCGTGGCCACGGCCTCTAGAGTCTGTTGCCTGGAGGGATTTGCTAGGAGCCAGTCATTCAGAAATGGAAACACTTGTATTCCGATTTTCCTGAGGTGCGCCGTGAGAATTGCACAACACTTTGTAAAAACCCGAGGCCCCGAGGACAGCCCAAAGGGCAGGACTCTGAACCGATAGTGTTGACCCAATGCCACGAACCTTAGGTATTTGTGGTGGTTTGGGTGTATGAGAATATGTTGGTACGCACCCTGCATGTCCAGGGAGGCTAGCCAATCATGTTGATGAAGCAAAGTTAGCAGGGTACCTAGTGAAATCATCTTGAACTTTTCTTTGTGAAGGAACATGTTTAGTTTTCTGAGCTCCAGAATGGGGCGCATGCCGCCAGTTTTCTTTGGAACCAGAAAGTAACAGGAGTAGAAACCTGTGTTTCATTGATCCAGTGGAACTACTTTTACTGCCCTGTTTTTCAGAAGGCCTTGTACCTCTGAAGCAAGAAGGTCTGACTGAACCACTGACAGCCTGGGCTGTCATTTGGGAGGATGATCTGGAGGGGTTTCTGAAAGACTGAGTGAGTACCTCTCACGGATTATCCAGAGGACCCATTTGTCTGATGTTATCGTTTTCCATTGATTGTAGAACTGAGTCAGACATCCTCCCACCGCTGAGGAGGAGCCCCCCTCGGACAGCTGAGGTGGGACTTGGGCCAGAAACTCAGAAGGTGGCACTGGGTGCTTTGGGGCATTGTGCCTTCTGTTGCACTTTCTTCGGTGGTTGAGGGTTGTGGTTTTTATTAAAACCTCCCCTGCCTTTGCCGCAAAAGGACTGATGGTTGTGAAACTAACGCTTGTTCACACATCCTCTGGTTGGAGTGGGTGTAGGTCTGGCCGTCTTAATGGCCGACCTAGTCTTCTGCGTGGCCTCCAGCACTTGTTCCACCTGAGGCCCGAACAGATACATACCATCAAAGGGTAAAGCCATAACTCGCTGCTGGGCATTGTTCGTGAAGCCCAAAGTACATAGCCAAAGGTGGCGGCGGGTGCAGATGCCAGTCGCTGCCACCCGGGAGGCAGTATCGAAGGCATCCATTGCAGCTTTAACCTGTTGGTTACTGGATTTGATACCCCTAGTTATGGTGTGAAGCAACTCTGAGCTAGCTTCCGATTTGGGTAAAGCTGCCACCATCTCTTTGAGGGAATGCCAAAGTACATATTCATATTGAGAAAAATAGTCCTAGTAGCTGGCAATGTGCATGCCCAGGGTTGAGGCAGAAAAGACTCTCTTACCTAAGGTGTCTATCTTATGAGATTCTTTGTTTATTGGTCAGGCCGTAGATCCTTGAAGAAGGATAGCCTTATCATTCTCTGCTAAGATCACAATGACATCAGCAAAGGCCTGTGAGGCCAAACTAGGACGATCCTTGGAAGGGGCATACTTCCTATCAATGGATTTAGCCACAGAATGAATGAGAGCTGGGTTCTGCCACACCATCTGAGAGAGTGAGTCTTGAAAGAGGGCTGTACCTGAGGGGTTACATCCATAGGGATCTCCGGGACATTAAGATATTGGAGTCATAAAAGCTTCCCAGGATCAATCTCTGAAGCTTGGAGAGAAAGGGTAGAGTTTAAATTTTTGAGCAGAGACTTAAAGGATAGGTCTTCCACCACAGACTCTGCAGAAGGATTGATTTCTGCTCCAAGGGCAGTATGATCAGCATCATCACCCAGATGAAGAGCTGGGTCAGGCTCAAAATCATCTCCTGACAGTCCAGGGGGGACTGCATAGACAGGAAATGAGTGAAAATTAGGAGGAAGAATAGAATAGGAAAGAATCAGAGTTGACGATCCTTGAAGGCCGGTCGGCACCACGCTAGCCCCCGACACTGAGAAAAAGGAGGGAGGCACCTGCAGAAGTGGCGCCCCACACGGCGCCAACAGCCCACACGGCACTGACGGTGCCCACAGTGCACACAGCACTGACAGGGCCCCCGGCACTGTGCATGGTGCCAACAGAGCCCCCCGGTGCCATGCTTGGCACCAACCGATCCCCCGGCACTGCGCTCAGTGCCAACAGAGCCTGCAGCGCAGTGCACTGCGCTGAACGAGCCCGCAGCACTGCACACTGTGCCAAGAGTGTCCCAAAGGTAAAAAAAACTGCGATTTGATGAAAAAGCGGGAAAAATGGCAGGAGACAGAGGCATTGGTGTGGACCCCTGCGCCACAGCCATGTGAGGGGGATGAACAATGGAGCACAGAGTCGACGGCACCGAAGAAGGTGCCGCATGACTAGGATGCCCAACCACCCTACCCGTCCCCCCGGAGCCGAATGGGCCGAAGGCACCGGCATCGGAGTGACCGGCTCGGGCAACTGGACCAACCTCTGGGGCCCATTGTTCCATAAGAGCAGCCCACTGGTGAAACTGCTCATCGGAAGCTCCCCGGAAAGGTGGAGTGGGGCTCCAATGTCGAAGAGGTCGGCCATCGCAGACAGAGACCGGTGACTCCAACAGAGGTGAAGATCGATGCCTGGCCCCAACAACTGACCGTCTACGTACAGACATACCAGAGGGCGACCTCGAGTGATGCCTTTTTCTCTTTGACCTATGTGTCGAAGAGGAACTCGAGGCTGAATGGTACAGAGAATGGGACCATTTCCCTTTATGTTTTTGGGGGGACCGCCCATCCCCCTGAGCATTGGACTGTCCATTGTCGGACCCCCCCACCCGGGGAGGTTGGTGGACCGGACCTTGCCCGGCTGACTGAACAGTTTTCATACAAAGTCTCCCTACCATCAGCTGACCTGCTTATGGTCGACTCCGTCAATGGAGGGCTGAAGACTTCTTGATGTATAATTTAAGTATATACAATATAATCGGTATTTCAAAATAAAACTACAAAATAACAAACTGAACTATTGCTGCTAATGAAGTTTAACTCCCGGCGGGCGAGCAATGTCTTCACTGGTAGTGCACTTGATGGCAGGAAAAAAAGGAACTGAGGCAGTTGGAGGGTCAATGCTGAGATAGTCTTTTCCGCACGAGCTGAGGCTCGTGGTGCAGCTTCCTCGCGGCTCCATCTCTGGCACTGACCCTCTTGAAAAAAGTTTGCTCCCGCTGGGTCCTAGCACCTCCAGCGAATTCCCATTAGTGTAAATGAGTGGTGGAGACTTTATGTCCAGGAAGATCATCAGGTTGAGATCATAATTAGAGGCAGGTTTCCTTATAGGGGGTCTTGTATGCAGGATACCTGTCAGAAATGTTCTGATGAGAGGAAGTTCAACTAAGTGAAGAGTTCCCACAAGCTCATGATATGCCGAGATGGCCGACAAGTGGACTGTCACTGAGGAGTACTGCAGATCAGACTCCAAAAGGTCCAGGAGAGTTGCTGGCCTGGTGGCGCAGAGGGCTGAGGCACTGGACGCCTTACCTCACGCTATGCTGGCAATCTGGGTTCGGGAATGGCCTCAGGTCATCAAGGTGCTGGTGTGGGGGGAGTGGAGCAGGACTGAGCATGCTGGCAGGCAGCTCTCCTCTCCAGAGGGTGGTGAGGATGGGTTGGCGTCCCCCCAACAGTAGTTCTGCTCCCACCAGGTGGAGGTCCGATGGGTAATGTAGGTGGAGAGGGGGTGGCAAAAAGTATCAGGAGGTGGATGGGGCTGAACTGGCGCCATGGGTTGCGATCGTGCCTCCACATGCTTGCAGCCATGCCTTGGGGGGAAAATCTGTAAAAATTTATGTGTGTCCCCGTTGCCAGTTAGTGGGAGGAGGCGACGGGTACCAGACAACTAGATTAAAAAAAAAAAAAAGGTCCAGGAGATAGTTGAGGATTCTGTCTGAAAGATGGCGAAAATTATCTTTGGACTCCTTTGAACACCAAATAGAGAAACACATTTCACACCATAAGCTTTCCTGGTCAAAGGATTACACGCTGCCAGAAGAACTTGGGAGACTCGTCGAGACACTCACATTGTACCCAAGTCTGTCTCTTCAGGAGCTCTGCCTTGAGATGCAGGGACTGGAGGTTCGAATGTACTAGCTGACCCTGTAACCGAGTCAAGAGATTTGTTCTCAAGGGTAAGATCTGTGGCTGTTGAATTGCCAGTTGGCTCAGCAACAGGTACCAGATCTGTCTCACCAACACGGGGCTACCAGTATCGATTCAATTTTCAGATAAATTTTATTTGATTATCAGGTGGGTACACTGGGCCACATAAGATAATCTTATGTACAAAATTCAATAGAAACATAGTATCATCGGCTTCCCTGGAAGCATTCAGGCCAGCATGACTTTCTCTCACTTTGCAACGGCATGCATCGGAGCATGTAATGTAAACAGGTCTTAAACACTGTTTGATTAGGGGTGAGGTGAAGGACTTGGGATGAGATCCATATCTGTGTGTGGAAGTGAAGCCCTTGATGGTTGAAAACGACTGCATATATGGACTACCAATATCAAGCTCATTACTTTGTACAGTGTACATAAAATATGCTATATACAGTACACTCAAATAGTGCATGATGGACCATTTTGAATAGAATTCAGTGACAACAAAGTGCTGTTGTACATGGTTACAACTGTCCGTTATTTGTTGTTTATGTGAGTGGTCTGCTGTTGTGCATGGGCATCTTAGCCAATTAGAATCATACAACAGACAGTTGACAGAATATCAGCATTCCACAAATTCTAAAAGTTGATATTTAAATATTGTGGTTTTACCTTGTTTCATTCCAGTTAATTTAAATACACTGTGGTTTTGTAAGCTGAAATTTTTTTAAATTTTTCTTGATTTTTTCCAGTCTACAAAAAAATCAATGTTAACTGAATAAGGTTTGATATTTATTCTGGTTAAAAAATGCACCATCATACACTATCAATAATGGTGGCTGGGAAAAAATGCACAAAAAAACTAATTTCATCTCAGGATTCTGATGACATCAGACCACATGAGCTTGGTGTTCATGGGTTGTGATGTATTCGGAATCCCTTGATGGAGTAACAGTGCTGTTGTGCAGGTTTCCCCATCCACTATTCATAGGTTTTTCGGAGCTACGGAGACATATTGTCCATACTGCTCGCTAGTTTGTCCTAGCTGTACCCCTGTATGTTAATAGTAATTAGGTATATGTTCAGATTTGTTTTAAAGGTTTGCATAGTTCTGCTAGCCACTACCTCTAGTGGCAGACCGTTCCAAATTGGCACCACCCTCACATTAAATCAATGTTTCCTCCTAGTTGTTTTGTATCCTTCCCCAGCTAACTGTAAGGGGTGAGCTCTAGTCTGATATTGCTGATCTCTGAGCCTAAACCCCAACTTTTCCCATAACCCTACATCTAAAAGTGCTTTAAAAACCATGCACATGTTGCCTCTCAATCTGCGACACTCCAGTGTGTACATCTCCAACTCAGTTAACCTCTCATTATATTCTTTGTCATGTACTTCCCTAATCGTGTGTGTGGCCTTTCTCTGAAACCTCTCTAATGATTTTATTCCCGTCCTATGGCCTGGTGACCAGAACTGGGCATAGTATTCCATATGCGGCCTCACAAGAGACCGATATAGCGGCACCAGAATCTCCCTCCTTCTACTCTTGATGTGCCTATTTATACAACTTAATATGCTCCCAACCATTTTTACGACCTGACTGCAGTGCTGATTAAACTTTAAGTCATTAGAGATCCTGATGCCCAAGTCCCTTTCCTCGCTTACTTCTCTAAGTGTATGCCCATTTAGTTTGTAAACTGCTGCCTTATTTTTGTTCCAAAGTGCATAACTGTGCACTTTTCAGTGTTGAAGGTCAGTCCAGAATCATGTGCCCACCCCTGCAGGTTAGTCAAGGCTTCCCGCATTTCGACAGTGTCCATATCGTTGTTTACGATAGAGCCTATTCTAGTGTTATCGGTAAACTTAGATTCCTATATTCTATACAGGTCTAGTCTAAAAGTGTCCAACTCAGCAAGTAGAGGGATGTCGTAGCTATACTTACATTTCCACAGCACAACCCAAAACTAAGATACAACGACATGTTTTCAGTGTGTGTGTGTGTGGGGGGGGCTCTTTCCACACAGTTTTACAATCTAAAAACCTGAAGCACATGGTGTTCAAGGGACTTGTTCAGGGTCACAGTTGGCTGGATAGTTTGGTAGGATTCAAACCATTAGACCACATGGACTTCCACAGTTTTAAGCCATGATGGTTTCAAATTGGCCCCACAGTATGTCATTAAAAGAACGCCTAGCTATGCGGGGCTACCATCGGGAAAGATCCAAATGCCACAAGGGATATTGAACACTAATGACATACATTGTGGAGTATATACAGATATTTTGGCCACTGGGTGCAAGCAGAACTACAGGATATACACTGAAACTGGAAGCAGGTAGGAGCAGGGGAAAAATCACAAAGCATTGCTCCACACAGAGGGTGATATTGTTCCCACTGCTGATCAGTGATTACACAATAAATGAAATAGTATACTGCCTACCATCTTTTTATTTCTTTTTGCTGACCACAAGCTAACCGCGTAACGATCTTGAGCACCCTGGCAAGGTAACTGCTGATTAACTCTGGTGACCTGTTAAACCATCCATAACCCAGTATAACTACTTAACCTTATATGCATAAACTGCTGCTCTGCCCCTGTTCATACCCCCATGACCTGTGATTTCTTCAGCTCAAACAGCACTACTCTTATTTGAGTTTGACCCCCAAACTCTATGGGCAGGATTGCCCTATTAAGTGCTCAAGGCTATCCCAATGCAGAAATTCAAAAAAAAAAAAAAATTATACACCACATAATCTGTTTAAAAACAGTATTACCTTTAACAGCGCAATGAGGTTCTTTTACATTTATTTCAAAAGCATATTTTGCATGCATTTGGTGGTAGTGGTGGTGGTGTTGGTGGGGGCGGGGGAGAACACATTATATGGCTAACAAAGTTGTGATGAGTGAGGAAAGACCTATTTCAACATATTGTGGTTCGGGGCCAGCAGGCCTGTGCTCAACTGGAGCAGTTTGCCGGCTGGGAGCTGGCTGGAAGGGAAGGAATGCACGGTAGAGTACAACCTCACTTGGCAGCAGCTTGCTGTGCCTGGTGCCAAGGTGTCTGAGGGAGAGGAGGAGAAGGAAGATGAAAGAGCTTTCCATGTGAAAGAGGAACTTGGAATGTCGGTCCCTGCTGTCAGGTTCCTGTTTCAGCATCAGCAGTAACGGATCACTCCGCAGGAAATGAGAGTGCAGTTTAAAGACACAAATGACACCCTTGGGAAGGGGAACAAGGTCACCTTGGTCCATCCTGCCTGCTTGATGACATTATACCAACCTTCAGATACAGATTATTCACTTTAGTTTCCTCTGAAATTTTCGTGAAACCCTCAAAGCCAACAGAAATTTACCAGTGATGGGTTCAAAGCAATTTTTTAATGGAGATCTACCTGCTAAAGTAATGCAGCCATCACTGCATAGATCAGGGTTCTAGTACCCCTATTCCCCCTACAATCATAGTATACATTGTAGATTTTTCATACCTGAGTGCTCGTAAATTCAAAGAATCCCAGAGCTGCAGCCAGCATTTTCTAAAGGGGGCACTGACTTCCGCAGATCGTGCTGAAAACCACGTGATATGCTAACGCGCCTTTGCACCTTCCTGTATTGTGCCCATATGTATGGAAATGTAACAATTTCCATATTTCCCATGACCAGTGATAGTTTCACAAAATGTGTCTAAATGCCATGTGTATGCCTGGCATTACTTTAGCAGGTAGTATTTCTTTAAAGATTTTTCCCAAAATCTAAGGGATTTTTTTTAGAGACATGTTAAACCAGCAGTGCAACAAAAAATATTTTTCCAAAAAGCAAGTATCAGCTACAGTTAATAAAAATATCACCATACCTATCAAATCTACTTTTCTAGGTACCTCCTCTGCTGTGCACTATGCGTTTTTTTTCTTGAACCTAACCCTTGCTAGATCTACAATGGTATTTCTAAGTCAAATGTGGCAGCCATCTTTTTTTCTTGAGAAAAGAAATTAGAAGTTATAAAACACTCAAATGCGGGTGGAAAGTACAGTTACATAAGAACTTACCATAACAGTAGATCTTCGAGAGAGGCTCTTGCAGTAGGTAATAACATATAGGACTGGCGCCCCCTGGTGTCAGGACCACACGGAAACTTTTGCCAGCATAGTCTGATGGGGAACCGCCCACCGGAAGTCACATGACTGACATCAGCGTGACCCTATATAGTTGGCAGTCCCCACGTCCGCCCTCCAGTTCTCCCGCCAGAGACCAAGAAAGGCAAATGACAGGAGAAGAACAAAAGAGGCTCCTGGATCCCCAGAAGAGATAGCTTCGTGGAGAAAGAGCATGAAAATAACCCCGAGGTAGAAAAAGGGGGGAGGTGGGGAAGGAGAAAGGGAAAAGTATTACCTACTGCAAGAACCTCTCTTGAAGATCTACTGTTATGGTAAGTTCTTACGTAACTGTACTATCTTACTTCAAGAGGGCTCTTGCAGTAGGTAATAACATGTAGGACTGAGTTCCAAGCAATGAACTGTCCAAGGGACAACAGAAACAATAGGGAGGCTGGAAACATAACCCAGTAACTCTGAGAAGGTTAGGACAAGAGTCCTTGGATGACTGCGAGCCCAAAACCAGCCATGCACCTAGAGGCGATGTCCAAGCTGTAATGCTTAGTGAAAGTGTGGACATAACTCCATGTCACTGCTGTGCAAATATCTGCAGCAGAAACGTTCCTGAAACAGGCTGAGGAAGCAGCCATACCCCTAGTAGAATGTTCTTTGACTTCACCCAGAAGGGCCTTACCATACTTTTGGTAACAGAAGGTAATACAGTTTGCCAGCCATTTGGATAGGCATTCTTTGGAAACTGCAGCACCCTCTCTCTTTGGTGCAAAAGAAACCAAAAGTTGATCCGTTTTAAGGACATCTTTTGTCCGGTTTGTGTAGTAACGAAGGATCCTGTGCACATCTAATGTATGTAGGAAGGCTTCACCCCGATTGCAATGGTCAGGATAATATACCGGCAATTCTAAAGACTGATTAAGGGTAATTTCAAACACGACCTTAGGCAGTAACTTAGGATTTGGATGCACAGCCTCCCTGTCTCTGTGAAAAATCAAATAAGGCTCCTTGCACATCAGGGCCTGAAGCTCAGAAATTCTATGAGCTGAAGTAACAGCAACTAAAAATGCTTTCTAGGACAAAAAGCGTAACTCACAAGAGCTTGCCAGCTCAAAGGGAGGTAAAGTCAGTACTTCTAACGAAAAACAAAGGTCCCACGGTGGCACAGAATTTCGCTCTGGGGGTTTCAGAATACCTTTCAAAAAGGTTTTGGAGACCTCTAACTGAGCCATTGTCTTGCCTCCTACCGGATCATGGTAGGCCAAGATGGCTGCTAAAGGCACCTTCTAAGAGGAATAACACAGGCCCAGGTTGGAAAGATGAAGCAAGTACTCGATGACCTGGGGAGCTGGGCACAAAAAAGGGTCTAGATCTTTGGCAATGGCCCAAATAGAGAAATGCTTCCATTTCATGGCATAGGTAGTTCTGGTGGATGGTCTTCTCGCTTCCACCAGAATTTGAGCTACCCAGGGAGAAATTTCAAACCATGAAGCAGGTATGTCCTGAGGTGCCACGTATGAAGATGAAGGGACTTCAGTCCCGGATGAACCAGTGTGCCCTTTTCCCGAGTGAGAAGGATATAAGACAGATAGGAGAATCAGCGGTTCCACTGCTAGATGCCGAAGCAGGGAGAATCAGATCTGTTGAGGCCATAACGGAGCGATCAAAATCATTTGAGCCTTGTCCGACTGAAGCTTAGTCAACACTCTCTGCAACAGTGGAAAGTGAGGAAATGCATACAGAAAACTCCCTATCCAAGAGAGTGACAGCACGTCTAGCCAGAAAACACCAGGCCCGGGATCGAGCGAGCAAAACTTGGGAAGTTTTGCGTTTGATGGGGCTGTGAACAGATCCACCTCTGGACAACCCCACAGGTTGAAGATGTGATCTATCACCACTAGTTTATATATAATAAAACCCAGAATAGGAGATCGGTGGGGGGACCACTGGACCACCAGGTAAAGATAATGAAGCACTGAATAGTCGACTGGGGTGTGTGGGGGGCCGAGGGAACTACTGGACCACCAGGGCTTATGTTCTACACTGAAAGGGGTGCTAAGGGGCTGGTGCGTCCCATACAAATGAGCCCATGATGTGCATGCAAATGGCCCCTTAGTGCCTTGCTTGCCCAATGGGCTAATCTGCATGCTTGGGATGACTATAGTCCACAGGGGTCTTGGCACTATCCTGTTTCAGGCAGCGCTATTCTCTGTGGGCTATATACAGCCATGGTCTGTGTCGGGAGTGCTGCCCTGACATGACCTAATATTCTGTTTGATAGCACTGTTTACTCTCAGTCTGAATATAGCAGCAGCCAGGGAAGCACAGGGGCAATTGTGTAGCACTTCTTCTGTATAGTTGCAATACTAACAATAAATCAATCAATCAAATCAAACAGCAAAATATTTGTGCAGTGCTTGCCACGTTTCGTGAATATGGGGCCCTAAGACTATTAAAATATAACAAAGTATAATTATGACAACTGAATAAAAACCAAGGGGGATAAATAATGAAAATAAAAAAAGGCAGCAAGATTCGAAAGGGTGAAAAACTAAATCTTGAATTTTGATTACTACTAGGGCAAAACAAAGCTCTTTTTTTATATATAGGTGTTTATACACCTCTATCTGTCATCTCAGGATATGCCCTAAATTGCCGTTATTTAAACAAATGGGTGAGGGGAGAATTCTTCCCCAGTTTTCTCCCGCTGGCCCCCTCTCCACATGTAGTGTGAGCCATACCTTATGGTCCTGAATGTGCAGAGCGCCCATGCAGCGTAGGCAAGCTCCCTGGCCCAGCTGTTGGGGTTGCTAGGTGCTGGAACCTGCTGCCAACCCTCCCTGGCTGAGGCATGCCGCCACACAGCAATTACCTCAGCACTGGCCTGCCACCCGACACAACAATGTGAGTTCAGGAGTGAACTCAGGTTGTTTGTACGGCAGCTCAATGTGCTGACACTGGGCTATTGTGGTGGCCCAATAAGGCCCTGTTTAAGGGATTTCAAGCATGATCATCCAGGCTACCACTTTTGTAGGGGTTAAGGGTAGCGAGATCCTTCAGGACTTTACATAGAAACATACAAATACAGAATCTGACGGCAGATGAGGACTGCTTGACACACCTAGTCTGCCCATTTCCCTACCCAATGGATAAGCTGCAGATCCTAGTTAACCAACAGCCTACTTCCTCCTACCCCCCACCAGAATTGCCTTATGTCTGTCCCATGCATTCTTGAATTCTTCCAGTTTTTGACTCCACCACCTCCTCAGGAAGGCTGTTCCATGTATCCACAACCCTCTCCATGAAAAAAATACTTCCTCACATTACCTCAGACCATCCCCCTCTATCTTCAAATTTTGCCCCCTTGTTCTTGCACATCTCTTTTTCTGAAAGATGCTACCCTCTTGGACTTTGTTGATTCCCTTGAGGTACTTGAAAGTTTCTATCATGTCCCCCCTCTCCTCGAGGGTATACATATTAAGCTCCTTTAATCTCTCTTCGTATGTCTTCTGGTACAGACCCTGCACCATTTTAGTTGCCCTCCTCTGGACAGCCTCCATTCTGTATATGTCCTTGCGGAGATGGGGTCTCCAGAACTGCACACAGTACTCCAGATGGGGTCTCGCCAACTGTCTGTACAGAGGGATAACAACTTTCTGTTTTCTACCGGTGATGCCTCTCCCTATGCATCCCAGTATCATGCCAGCCCTCATAACAGCCTTCTCACATTGCTTGCCCACCTTTAGGTCATCTGATATGACTACCCACAGGTCCCTTTCCATTTTTGTTGTTGTTAGTATCTCACCCCCCATTGTCTACTCTTCCCCTAGGTTTTTATTTCCCATGTGCATTACTTTGTATTTCTTTGCACTGAATCTAAGCTGCCATACATTTAACCATTCCTCCAACCTTGCCAAGTCCCTTCTCATCCTTTCCACCCTACCTTCTGTTGCAAATCTTTGTGTCGTCTGCAAAGAGACATACTTTTCCTTCCAGTCCCTCTGCAATGTCACTTTTAAAGACATTAAAGAGGACCGGTCTCAGTAATGAACCCTGCAGTACCCTGCTAGTAACACTCCTTTCTTCAGAATGGACTCTGTTTACTATTACCCTCTGCATCCTGTTGTCCAGCCAATTTTTTACCCTGACTACCACCTTGGGACCCACTCCAAGGCTGGCTAACTTGTATATTAATCTTTTGTGTGGGACTGTGTCAAATGCCTTGCTAAAGTCTAGGTAGGCCATGTCCACAGCCCCTCCCTGGTCTACTACTTTGGTCACCAAGTCAAAGAACTCTATTAGATTCATCTGACATGACCTTCCTGCTGTGAATCCATGCTGCCTTGGGTCCTGTGCCCCACAGGCCTCTAGGAACTCAATAATTCTTTCCTTCAGAAGTGATTCCATCATTTTCCCTACCACTGAGGTCAAACTAACAGGTCTGTAGTTTCCTACCTCTGTCTTGCTCCCACTTTTGTGAAGGGGAATCATATCTACCCTCCTCCAGTCCTCAGGTACCACACCATTCTCCCATGATTTGTTAAAAGGGGTAGTCAGTGGTGTCACTAGTTCTACGCTTGGTTCTTTTAGAATTCTTGGGTGAATCTCGTCAGGCCCCATTGCTTTGTCCACCTTCAGTTTTAAGAGTTCTTTCAGAACCCTTTCTTCTGTGAATGGATTGGTATCGATCTCCCTATCCAGAGTGCTTCTATTCTTTGATTTAAGCACCTCCCCTCCTCTTCTTTTGTGAATACTCAGCAGACGTATTCGTTCAGTATCCCTGCTTTTTCACTGTCACCCTCTGTCTACCCTCCCTTCCCTTTATTAAGCCTCACTATCCCTCCCATGGTCTTTCCTTGCTCCTTAATGTAGCTATAAAAGGTTTTATCCCCCTTCTTAACTGAGTAGGTCATCTTTTCCTCGGTTTGGGCCTTTGCCATTCTGACTGCCTTTCCCGCTTCCTTCTGTTTTAACTGGTACAGTCTCTGTCCTGCTCCTTCTGTGTTTCCTTATACTTCTTGAATGCTACCTTTTTCTCCTTAATCTTCCCCGCCACCTCTTTTGAGAACCATAGTAGTTTTTTTCCTTCGTTTTGTTTTGTTGATTTGCTTCACACAAAGGCTTGTTGCCTCTGTGATGGCTGTTTTCATTTTTCCCCATTGGTCCTCCACCCCTCCTTCTTGCCTGTTTACTAGTGCTTTTCTGAGGCACTCTCCCATTTTCCTAAAGTCGGCCCTCCTAAAGTTCAATACTCTTGCTCTGTATGGCCTGACTCTATGGCTGTGTTTATCGTGAACCACACTGTTTGGTGATTGCTTGTTCCCAGCTGGCTACCCACTTCTAAATCCGAGATCCTTTTTCCGTCCCCATTTGACAGTAACCAGGTCTAAGACTGCTCTATCCTGAGTGGGTTCCAACGCTAGCTGTCTGAGGCATGCCCCCTTTAGGGCATCGAGAATAACCCTGCTCTTGGATGTGGCTGCAGCAAAGGTGCTCCACTTAACATCTGGCATATTCAGGTCCCCCATCAACAATATCTCCCATTCTAAGGATACCTTCTATCATTTCCTTGTCCACTGCCTCCCCCTGAGATGGGGGTCTGTATACAACCCCTGTGTGGATTGTGGTGCCATATCCTGTCTCCAGGGTGACCCACAGTGCCTCATCTACTCCCTGTTTATCCTTTAGTTCCACTGCTTTGATCTTTCCCTTACATAGAGAGCTACTCCTCCTCCTCTTTTACCCTCCCTGTCCCTCCTGTAGCTTGTGTATGCTGACATACCAGTCATGGTTCTCTGTGTACCATGTTTCTGTGACTGCCACAATGTCCAGGCAACCCTCTTCCATCAAGGCCACTAGTTCAGGGAGCTTGTTACACAGACTATGGGCATTGGTACTCATCACCGTCCATTTTTTGATGGCCTCACCCCTTTTAGCCCCATCCCTGTCCTTACTGCCTTTGCCTTTTTTTGCATTTACCCCGTCCTGCTCCCTGTTGACATCTCAAATTGGTGTTTACCTTGCAAACTACCATGTTCTGTTGGGGGAGGCTGGGATTTCACTGCTCCTTTTCAGTGCTTCCCCCCTTGGCTAGTTTAAATGCTTGCAAATGAAGCATTTAAACCCATCACCTAGGATCCTGGTTCCCCTCCCGGACAGATGCAGACCAGCATGCCACTATAGGCCTGCATCCCTCCAGGTCGACCCCCAGTCCCCAATGAAGCCAAAACCCTGAGCTCTGCACCGGTTTTTCAACCATTCATTGAATCCCATTGTGCGGAGTACCCTAGCACCACCCTTGCCATAGACAGGCAGCACCTCTGAGAAGGTTACCGTACGTACTACTTGTCTAAGGCCCCTCCCCAACTCTACAAACTCCTCCGGCACAGCTTTGATCCCATTCGCAGCCAGGTCATTTGTCCCTAGGTGGACAATGACATCCAGCTCCCTCCCTCATGCAGCTGCTTCCGCGATCCTGAGGATTCGCTCCCTGTCCCTCCAAGCCGTGGTGCCAGACAGGCACCTTACCTACCTCTCCCCTTCCTCCCTCAGTTCTACCTCCCCTAATGATTGAGTCCCCCACCAAGAGCAGTTTCCTTCCCCTGTGGGGTCCTGTGCCACCCTCCTGTGGGTCTCCTTTGTGGAGGTTCCCAGCATCCTCCTTGGTCTCCACTGCAGGTGCCTCCATAGAGGAACCATGCTCCGCCAGAACAGCGTATGACTTGTGGAGAGGTACAACTGGAGGGATGCACCTCTGTTCCACCACCCTCTCCCTCCCTGAGTCAACCTTGGTCCAACCGCTTTTGAATCCAGGAGTGGGGTGAAGTTGAGAAAAGGCTGCTGAAGATCTAGAAAGGGGCATGCAGGTTTTGGAGAAGTGGTGAGGTGGCCGCAAGGGCTGTAGGACAGTGACAGTGAGAGTCAAAGGCTTCTGCAAAGAGTTTACACTAACTTATGACAGAAGTACCCACACTGAGTTCCTTAACAGAGACAGTGGGAGTTGGTATCGGGTTAAAAAAGTAGCATGTAGGCCAGCCCGGCAGCACAGCAGGTTGAAGCATCTATGCCTCCCAACTGCCACACTGGCGGCCCGATTTTGGGAATGGACTCAATTCGCCCGGGGGCTCAGCTGGGGAGAGAAGACTGAGTGTCTACAGGACAGCTCTATTCCGGGGGGGGGCCCGCGACCCACTGCTCGACTGCCACCTGGAGGAATCTAGGTGGTAACATGTGCATGGTCTGGTAGCATGGGAAAGGGTCTGTGTACGGAGAGCTGACGGTGCCTCCGCGGAGGTGGAGTGCATATGCCATGCTCATTGCACGTCTAGCCATGCCTGGGGAGAAAATATGGAGGAAAAATGGAGGACGGGCTCAATGACGCCCACCCAGCACCGTCAGTCTTCCCGGTCTCGGGAGTAGGACTGGTAAAGATACAGGATGGCCGCCTGAACTAGGGACCAGGCTGATACAGCCACCCAGCCTGCCACGGAGGAACAAAAACCTTTTTAGACAAAAGGTAATCTTTCAAAATGTGCTGGGGTAATCAGCGGTCAGAAAAAATTAGTTTGAGCAATAGGCCCCCTTAGTTTTCTTAGTAGCACTGATGCAGAGTTTCTGGAGCTTGTTATATAGGACTCTGTCTGCAGGAATATTACAGGTTCTGTGTCTTGCCTAGGCATGGCCTCTGTTGGAATAATTCCAACAAGGCCGCTAATGAAATGATCAAGAGGAAGTGAGCTCCATATGCCTTAACACTCTTCAGTGGAGCAAGAGAGTCACAACTGGAGCCAAAGATCTGCAGGTACTATTCCAATGCCTGAATTACATCCTGGGTATTAAAAACTGAACTCCAGAGCTAGCCCACCGGCGCAGCGGTAGCGCAACTGCTCATGACGCTGGCAAACTGAGTTCAGGAACGGGGTCAGGTTGTCAGACAGCCAGCGGGGGAGGTTTGAGCATCCTAGTGATTGCTCATCTCCTCTGGGGGGCTGGAGGGAGTCACGGTTTGGTGCATGAGCGACCTCTAGCGGTGGCTGGAGGATCAGCATGTCTGTGCCACACGTAGGGGTGGAGCATGACGGGCGCCAGCTTACACCCTGGCATCAGTGCACGTCGCATGACCAGGGGGGTGTACACCAGAAAAAAACACTCGGCCTGGTGCGACATGGACAAGAGGGTCAGTCAGGCCCTCGCCACCAGCGCAGCAGCTCAAGAAAGGAACCTAACGAGATCAAGAGGTACTGGAACCGGGAGAGGTGGCTAAGAGAGACGGCTGCTCACTCCCACTCTGTCCCCACCTGGGGGGTAAGCCACGGCTCCATGGGGGGGTCCCTCTGAGCTTGCGGTGCTAGGTGGTCAGTCAGGTGACAGTGCCAGGGCTGAGGGGGTGATAAACAGAAATATACATTAAAAAAACAAAAAACTGTACTCCAGTCTATCAATGATATATAAATTGAGGTGGAAAGCTTCCAGTTGAAAGCTGCAAAAAGACCTAATGTTTAGGATTTTGGGAGGGGCTTTAAACATTTTTGTTTTCATGACACAGTAAGTAAGACAGTGGTCAATGAATGTGTCAAGTGGGGACCCGACTGCAGGGATACAGTGGGGTCAGAAACTAGGACCCAGTCAGAGATGGTGTGATTAGGCAATCTAGGATTAAATCTGGTTGAGTCGATCAACTGACTGAGATTGGGGGCAAGAACCCTAGCACGTGTGGCAATTTATTTGGGCCCTCTCCAATATTTGTTTAGATCCACCAGTATATAATGCAGTATTTTCGGCCTCTTCAGGAACATTTTTATGAAATAGGTTAACTGCATCCATGACAAGAGTCCAAGGATCTGTTAGGGATACTGTAAATGCCAGTCATTAACAGAGGTAGAGTCTGGGGGTAAACTAGTGTACCAGCAAGAATTTCAGGGGATTTGGGTACAGACTCTTGGAAAAGAAGATGGAAAAAGAGAGAGACAAAAAGCCCTGACCACACTAGCATTTTTTTCCATGTTTGAAATTGTGTTAACTCTGTTAACACAGTTTAAAAGCACTGTGTCTAAACTGTAGCATGGTAAAACTGTTCTACAATCCGTGTACAAAAACAGAGTTAAAACCCTGCTCGGAGCAGGGTTTTAGCACTGTTTTTTTATGAACATGGTTGTCTTACACTGTGTTTGCAATGTGGATGCAATCCGTGCTGTAACACAGCTTAGAGGTGACATGTAAAGAAGCTCTGTAGCCTACTCCTGTCCCTACATACCTTACAATGCTGCTTCGGGAGTCAGGGGCTGCATTGACCATTATTTTTAAACCACAGGTTATATTTTAATAAATTGCCAAAACTTCCGGCCGAATGCAGAAGCACCACGGGGGTCTCGATTGAGTGGGTGCAAGTGCTCATGGGTATTCCACCCATTTAGTGACGTCGCTCCCACCGCTGCTCTTATTATCGCAGTAGTGGTGGCAGTTTATTTTACTTATTTTATTGCTTTCACGGGGTATTGATACACTGAAATATTGCTACAGCAGCAAGGTGTTTGCTGTAAGTAATATTCTTAGTATCAATACCCTGTAGAAGCTTAAAGTAAGTATAATAAACTGCCACCACTGCTGCTATAATAAGAGCAGTGGTGGGAGTGATGTCACTAAATGGGTGGAACACCCATGAGCACTTGCACCCACTCAATCGGGACCCGTGCAGCACTTCCGTGTTCGGACAAAAGTTTCGGCAATTTATTAAAATATAAACTTTGAATTAAAAATAATGATCAATGCATCCTCTGACTCCCGAAGCAGCATTATAAGGTATGTGGGGATGGGAGCGGGCTGCAGAGCTTCTTTACATGTCATCGTTAAGGCAACCAGCACCACACAGCAATCTCCATTTTCAGGGCAGCCAGAAACAGAAAAGAAGACTCACAGGCATTGCCAAGCTCGCAATGACCTCCTGGACCTAACTATGTAATTCTCCACTTGATCTGTTGCCACTCCATACTGTGAGTAT
Source organism: Neoceratodus forsteri (assembly GCA_016271365.2). Classification (NCBI taxonomy): domain Eukaryota; kingdom Metazoa; phylum Chordata; order Ceratodontiformes; family Ceratodontidae; genus Neoceratodus; species Neoceratodus forsteri. Next base: position 458,333,360 of record JADMNL010000022.1, on the reverse strand, counting down.
CCTGGCATGCACTGTGGTACTCACAATGCTTTGCGGTACTGCTGCAATACTGCCTGGGAACTCAAGGTGTCAAGCATGGTGTTGGAGCACAATGTGGACACGCCAACAACCGTGTTCAAGCATGGTAATAAAAATGTTTGTAAAAACATTTTTCAAAATTCATGCTAGTGTGGAAGGGGCCAAATAAATACTCCTCTACCTTTCTTGTTCCTATTCTGCTAGAAAGAGGTGTATTCTCTCTGAACTGTTATGGAGAAAAGGCTCGATGGGCCAGTGGTGTTCTTTCTTTCCTAAATTTGTATTTATTCATTTAGTAACTTGGGTAGGTTCACTGGCACAAGCATTTGCGAGTTTTCAGACATAAACCTTAAGGCAGGACACTGTTACAGACAACGTACAGGCGTGAAATACATAAAAGGTTGCAATATGGCTATAAATACTTGAAGGTGAAGAATTTAGCTCAGGAAAGGTATATGATGCAAGATCAGGTACCACATTTACATGAGCTCCCTAAGCCAGTTGCGGCTCCCAGCTCATGGGAATTGATGCCGTGATCATCGAAGAATTAATGTAAACTCAATTGGTCTAGTGACCTGGTCATTTTTTCATTATGATTGCGAGTATGTGGTTGAAAAGAATAAATGCTTACAAATGCGTTCACGAGCTTCACGTAAACTCAAAGGTAGAATGGATCGATGCTGAACGCGTGTGCATTAGCGATTTATTCTAATGTGCAAGTGTGTGGTCACACCTGCTTCCTGGCACCAAACAACAGGGAAAGAGTGCATGCACACACTACTCTGACTTCACTATCTTTAGGGGAGCGATATAAACTAGGCAGCGTCTGTGAACCAACCCAACTTGGTATGTAAACAGAAAAGAGCTGGAGTTGGTTCCAGTCACCGATCCATGATCATTAATCGCATGGATACATGTAAACCAAGCAAGTGTTGACTATGGCCCATGACCAAGGCCACTAATTTATGGTGACTGAAGTAATGAAATTCCGTTTTTAAGACTTTAAATTCTTGGATCGCCTCTGATTGCTAGTCTGGATTTTACCAGGTTTATACAGTCAATCATTTACTGTATGACTTTCAGAATAAAGAAGGATTAATATACAGAAAAAGCAAATAATGCTAAATGAAAGTAGCACAGGAAGCAATTTAAAGAAAAATCAAAGTTCTGTAGATTCACTGATCTGGTATAAAATGCCCAGTTCAGTGAAATTCTTTGTTTTTTACAGATATGCAGGCAGTTCAAATTCCATAATTTTACTAGGTTTCCTGGTAAAAAAACAAAAAAACAGTGGCCTTGCCCATGACCCACATAAGAAGAATTAACCTATGTTCAGAAAAAGAGATGTGCAAGAACAAGGGGGCACAATTTGAAGATAGATGGGGGTTGGCTCTGAGGTAATGTGAGGAACTATTTCTTCACAGAGAGGATTGTAGATGCATGGAGTGGCCTTCCTGAGGAGGTCGTAGAGTCAAAAAAAAGTGGGGGAATTCAAGAATGCATTAAGGCAATTCTAGTGGGGGGTAGAAGGAAGTACGCTGTTGGTTACCTAGGATCTGCAGCTTATCCATTAGATAGGGAAATGGGCAGACTAGGTGGGTCAAGTGGTCCTTATCTGCCATCAAATTCTGTTTCAAATTCTGTTTCTGTGTGACTGCTTTTGGGGTTAGGGGCGTCATTCTTGTGCATTTGGATGTGCACCATTGGGATATTAGGTGGGGATACTTTGTCTCTGTATGTACGGGGTTAATAGTTTGCCACCCTGGGGAACTGCTGGCACGGGAGTACCCTGGGGGGCAGTACTGATATAAGAAGGAGAGTGCAGGAAAAGGGGAGACAGAGGGTGAGGCTGGCTGAGATCGAGTGGTGCAGCTGCCCGCTTGAGCGGTGGGACAGTTTTTTCTCGGGAATAGACAACAAAATAGCACCTGTGAGATGTGGCGGCGGCCGCTCCAACTGCAACCCCAGTGTTGGGAGCATTCCCCGCTGGAGGAAGGCAGTGGGATCCTGTTATTTCTTTAAGCAAGAGAGAGTTGTCTCATTCTTTAAGGACTGTTGATGCTGCTAACCACTGTTTTCCTTCCAGCCCAGCACTGGTGAGGTCAGCAGGCCCCCCCTTTTCCTGTCATGGACTTGGGTAAATGTTAGCCATCTTGGAAGGTGTTCTGCTGCTGTGGCTGCCCCATCCCGGCAGACAATTACCATCATACCCCTTGAGGGAGTGGGCTTACACCTACACAAAAGACAACCGCTACATGTTACATACAGGAATTCATAATGCATAACTAAATAGTTACCAATTACAGGATGCAATACACTAGGGGGAAAAAAAGTGAAAAGAAGGCCCAGTTACGTAGTTGGGGAAAAAGCAACACACACTCTGGGATGTAAAGCAATTTATTTATTTTAAATTTCGGACATAACCTTTGAGCAGGATGCTCGTTTTCAAAGGTTCATTGCCAGTGAGTATGCTGTACATATATAGGTAAACATTTTACGAGACATAGTATGCAATTTCTTAAAACCCATCTGAAAGTCAAAAAGCTGGGGGCCCAAGTCAGTTCACAGAGAAAGCTATTCCACAACTTGGGGGCAGACACCGAGAAAGCCTTCTGGTTCATGGTACTGGATATCCAGGGTTCAGAGAGCAGGTATGCTTATGTTCAAAAACCCAATGGACCCCTGGTCTTTTTGCATTTAGCATTTCTTATGTGCCTATGTAAACCTGGCACCACCACCATCCGCAGTATACACCTTTCAGTCAGGTTTACTCACAGCACAAAATGACAGTAAAATGCTTGCAGGGTGATTGTGTTGGTAGGACTGTTGCTGCTCTGTAACAGTGTCAGGAAAAAAGCACCGGATTACTCCTTGCCAAACTCACCCCCACCAAAAAAGGGGGATGAATGAGAAACAAAGGCCTGGTGCATTCGAAGCAAAGCCATTCCCAGAGTTGAACCGTCTTTTCTTTGTGCTTTGATGACCGTTCCTTTATTTTTTTCAAATAAGAAAAACAAGGGGAGCTGTGAATATTTAAACTGGTTAAACCCTGCTATAATGGCACCAATAACTCACCGTCTTTTACTGTAGTTCCAAAGGCTGAGATTAGCACATCAATCAGTCTTCTATTAGTATTACACTTCCTCTGAGGGGAAGGCTTCACTCTCAATGGCCCCCCAGATTAGGCCTCGGGCCTTGGTCTTCACTCAGACTCTCATTACAACAGCTACAGAGCTATAGATTAGCTATCAAATGCTAATTCTGCTAATTCCCGCATTGAAGTTTTTTCTAGCCCTTTTCTTGTCTATTGATGCTCTCTCCTTGTGCGAGGAAGACTTGGGCTTCTGTAGGAGAGCCAGGAGGGAAGGGGGAGTTAAACACATCACTGAAGACAGCACAGTCATCTCTAGGCATAGTCATACAAGGCTGTGACATTCAAGGTAGAATTTGCAGGAGGTGTTTGGGGGGTATAGGACCCTTATCAGAGGAACTGCATGGGCAGTTACAGATGGAGAGACTTTGCAATTTATGACATACTTAGCAATTTAATTATCTAGAGTTTACTACAACACCAACGATAAGCAGCCTAACGGTGGTGCTCATTGTCATCGCATTCTCCCAAATCTGACAGATTGTGTTAAATTTTTTGAGCTCTGGGAGCCTACGGTGTCCACTTATTTAAACGGAGCTAACCCCCTTCCCCCACCCCCATTAAAGTAAATAGCAGTGTTATTCGGCGTCGCCTTAAAGCTATGGGCACTGAGCTCCCCTCAATGATTCCAAAGTAATTTATATGTAGTAGTACCTTTTATACAAACTGTGTCAAAGTGCACAGCAGAGTCCTGAATATAACTGCACTAGCGCAGGGGATGTATCTGGGTAAACATGGCACTTAGTATCTGTCAGCAAAATCCTACACTCGCCTATCCTGTACCCATGGCAGCAGGGAGGAGATCTGGGCTTGTATCCAGTGCCTGCTGGGCAGTACTGGGTGCTGCTACAGAACTGGAAGAGGAGACATCCTTAAAGTGAACCATGTAGGCTAATAAGGGATACCAGTGGAGTGGATGGGTCCTACCAGCTGTTGGGTAGGCCAGCGGGCTCTTGGTCTGTGCACGCTGTTATCCAAGGGGCAGCATATAAATAATCTCTGTGATCCATGCAAACACCCCACTAAACTTCAAGGAAGGGGGCCTTGGAAGGACTCCCCCGGACCACAGGATGCAGTCACGCAGCAGTTGATGCCTCAAACCCTCCCCAAAGATGTCACATAACCCTCAGGGACAGCACTCAGCTCATACTAGCTAAACTGGAATCTCAGGATTGACCCACCCCCACCCACTCCCAATATGTCCTCAAGGTCCCTTACCACTAGGGTGTCGAGCCATGTCAAATGGGCACTATTTAACAGGTTCTACAGAACCAGCTAATGCACCAGAGGAAGTCATGTTTGCTACATTTGTTTTTATTCTTTTATTCTGGAATTTGCATATTGGGTTACCCCCATTTAGGTGAAACACCTATTGTCAAGGGAGTATGGGGGGGAGGTGTTGGGGGGGTGTTTACAGCTGCAGAGTTTTTACAGAATAGATAAAATAGTCACTGTTTTCGATATTATATACAGCAATATAAAGATATATTTACAAACTTACAATACAACCAAAAGATAGTAAAAACAACAGCAATCTACATGGTGTTAGAAACAGCTGGCGAGGAAAAAGATGCTGGAGACCAATCAAAATTGTTTAAGTTCGACCTAGGTAATTTTATAGGCAGAAGCAAGGACTGTGTAGGAGGCAGTATAGCACTGTGGTTTAGGGCATTAAGCTGCACACCTGGAGACCAGGGTTTGAATCCCACAGCCCCCGCTTGCATACTGTGTAACCCTGAGCAAGTCATTTAACTTCCTTGTGCTCCCAGGTTGCACCAGGAAACATGCTTTGGCTTGGTGTGCCTTTTCTGGTTTGCAAGAGATGAGAAATCCACAGACTTTGCACAGCATACTCATTTTAGCCCTGCTTACTAAGCGGGGGGTGCAGGGCGGACATGACGGACCTAGTGTCACTTCCAACCTTAAACTATGATGTTCAGATTAACTGCTATGTGGAGCCAGTTCTCCAGGTCGAACAGGCTACACTGATTTTGCATGTGAATCTGGTTCCAACAACTGCAATGTGTTTGAGTTTGTCTCTAATTGTACTAAATATATTATTGTTTACTTGTTGCTAGCTCTGTTTACCCCAGATAGTTCCTGAAAATGGACAATTTAATGCCTAGTGTACTTACCTGGTTCCAAAAACTAAATAAATAAATTGAAGCCTACAGTAGTGCAAGCCTTAATCAGTTTATAGGTTTATTTATACTACATGCTGCAACATGCAGCATTCCTCCTTACCACACAATGCATTGCTGATGCAGTGCTTCTAAAGTGTATCCACAATAGCCCCCTCCTGCAATACTGCTGTTTGTGCTGAGGGTTGTGTTTTATGTCTGCTGGAAGCGGGATTTCTGGATTCCACTGGAAAGATCTTTACTCCACAGTGCTGCAAGCGGAGGACAGCATCCCCTACCAGGCACTGCAACGCCTGCGGAGTCATGCTCCCCACCCCAAGCAGTGAGTGAAAACACATGAATCGAAGCACCAGCACAGCGCTCCCAGTGCAGTCCACACTGACGTGTTGTAACTGCACCACTCACAACGGTGCTGAACGGTTAGTGAAAACACATTCTATGTTCAAGCTCCTGTATGTATCTAGCTCCGGTAGCTATATACCAACTGTGGCTAACTTTAAGCCTGTGCTCCTTTATCTTGTACTTGTATCTTGTATAATTTCATGTAAATTCCCATAACATTATTGCTTTCTCGTTTAGTTATTTGACTTGCTCTAAATTAAGTATACAAAATACGTCAGACGTAGAACTATGTACCCAGCACTGCTGCTGCTGCCGCCTACTCTTAACCCCTTGGGGCGTCTTGGAAACCACAGTAAGTGTTGCACCTAAATGAGGCCATTCCAGAGTAAACACAGAAATACAGAATCGGACAGCAGATAATGAACGCATGGCCTACACAGTCTGCCCATTTTTCCCTACCTAAAATATTACTGCAGACCCTACTTGAGCTCCAGCCCATTCTCCTTCCCCCCTTCCTTGCCCCTAAGATTCCCTTATGTCTAGCCCAAGCATTCTTGAACGCCATCACTGTTTCAACCCCCACCACCTCCACTGGAAGGCTGTTTCAGGAATCTACCACTCTTTCCATGAAGAAGCATTTCCTCACATCTCTCCTGAAGCTAACTCCCCCCCCCCTTAACTTCACAGCAAGCCCCCTTGTTCTTGAGCACCTTTTTTCAGAAAATAATTCTCTCCTGTACCATATTTACCGCATGAGGGTATTTAAAGATCTGTAGCATCCCCCCTTGTTTTATATGCTCATTACCCTGTCCTCTAAAGGATCCTTCTACCATTGACACTATGGTGTACTATGTTCCCAGCCATAGAGTCCTGTCTGACCACTCCTCCATTTGCATTTATTCAAGATAGGTACCACAGCTCTGGGGACCCCCCCCCCCACAAGTTACTACTTCCTCCCGGTGTGGGGCCCTGCCAGTTTCACTGCCTCAGCAGGGATGTTCAGCCATCTGGCCAGCAGCCATGGAAGGATGGAAGTGGGGAGGCATTCCTAGATGGGGAAGAGAGAGCTGCATTGGCCTTGGGGGTCAGGTGTAGCTTCATCCTTCTTACCGGAGACACATGCCTGTTTATGGTTATCTCTCCCACCCTAAAAGCATATTCACAATGCTGTTGGGTGCTGGCACATCTAACACACCAGCATCTGTGTGCCCTCCCATCCCAAGCACACCCATGAGTCCTCACGACACCACCACCTGTGGTCACCTAGGTGATGACACAGCAGCAGGAAGCAGGATTCTCCCTCTCCGGAGGAGAAGTGCAACCTCTGGGACACTCCGTCTGCCTCCTCTGAATAGCCCCTGATGATCTGTGCTAATTCCAGAACTCAGGTTACCAGTGTCAGCCCTGCTGCTGCACTAACAGGGGGGCCAGACTGAACATTTCTTAATAAAGTCAACAGGCTGTTTATAATTTAACTGTCAGTGCCGTGTTTTCCTGGCAGACTTCGAAAGGCACTGTTTTATGATTTGGTGCATCACTCATCCTCCTCCTCATCATCATCCCTAACTGCCGCCCTACACAACTACCTATCTATCAACTGCTCTTGCTAGTGCCACCCCGAATACTGGCTCTCTAGCTGCCTCACTCCTCCTTCTGCCCTGTCTTCTTTTCTTGACTCAGTTGTTGTGATTTTATCCTTCAATTACTCAGACTCTTATGTTACTATACTGTATGGGAGAGCCTTATTACTGGTTAAAAGCAGCAATATTATTTTCTTATAACCCCATCGCTATGATGTCAGGATGTTGTTAACCCCTCTTGAGTATGTCATAGCGATGAGATTATAACTGGAGCCAACCTGCACATGTGTACATGTCAAGTAGCGTCTCACAAAGGGCCACGGTGGTGAGTGCTGTCCCCTACGAAGAGTGGAGCCATGGCTTAAAAAGAAAAAAGAACCCACCAGCAAGTTGAGCAAACTGCTCAGGTACTGTAAATCTTTACTCCTACAACACTGGGGGGGGGGGCATCATGTCTGCTTGGGGCAGAAATGTGCTGCCCTGTCACCCCTGCCCTCCCCGCATACTTTCGGGAGCAACAGTCAGTGACGGAAAGAAAGTCCCGTTAGCATTCGTAGTGTATGGAGCCCATACACTATAAAAGCTAATGGATGGCCATCGGGCAATAACCTCACCCCAATCACTTCTCGAGGTTTCCGAGACAACAGTAAACCTCTCGGGCTGCTCTCTCAAGGTTTACCATGTTGTCATGGAAACCTCTCAAAGTGATTACAGTGTGGTTATTGTCTGACGGCCATCCATTATCCTCTATGTAATACATGTAGCGTAAACTACTTGCATCCAACCTGCACTTGTACTGTTAAATCACACTTGCTGTAAATAACCTATGTATACCTATAAATGGCTGTCCCTAGTTTCATTGCTGTAATTGTCAATGTTTGTTATGCTGTACTGTACTATGTTCCCCTGTAACAGCCTTCGGATACCTGTAATTGTCTGTTTGTTTCCTTGCTATAAGTGTCACTGATTGTATGTTTACATGTCTATATTCCCTATCTGTACCCCTTCCCCCCAGGACATTCCGTGAGACGAGCAACTTGTTGTTCAGTGTACTTTTCCTGGTGAAACATTTCACTAAATACATTTTAAAGGGGGGGGGGGTCAAAAAGGCTGAGACATTCATGCCTTTTCTGACCCTGTGGTGCTGAGTGTAAAAATTAAATTAATTTTGCATCCATGGGACCAAAGACTCTGGCTTTGAGATTGACTTGTGTGCGTTAACAGGATGCAGTATATCTTGTGTTTGTTTTTTCTGACCTTGTGAAATTTCACAAAATTGGTGACCTATTTTAAAGGGAACAGAAAATGTGTGTGAATTATCAGCTCTTTATAATTTGTTCTAATTTCAGAAATGATATTCATACCCTGAATAAAAGTTGATGTGAAAATATATATATATACTACATGGCTGAGTGTTGTATGAAAATCTGCACACTGAGAAAAGTTGTTATTCCACTGCACAAACTTTACGAAAGCTATTGTACCACTGTAGTAATTTCACTACTATGGTACAACCTTTCCACCCCAATACAAATTCTCCTATTTTTATGTTGGAGAGTGAGAGAGAGAGAAAGAGTGAGACAGAGAGACAGGCAGACAGAAGGATACAAATCCCACACTCAGCTGGTACCACAAGCCGTACTTAACAAAAAAGTTTATTTTTTGATGTTGTTTACATGTCAAAACATACACCACCAGGCACCTAATCCTCACTGTTAACTGCTTCCATCTCCGATTCAGCTCAGTCACATGAAAGCAGAAAATAACAGGAAAAAAAAATATTTAAAACATTTTGTGTGGGTGCGGGGGGGGGGGTGATGTTCAAGGAAATGTTTTCAGGTAACACTTTAAGAGAATCCTTAACTACACTGTACATGCAACAAACACGCAACTACAGTGTAATTATCCCTGTTGCATGTAATTAATGATTACCCACACTGCAGTTACACTGAAACTGAAACTGACACTTCAAGTGTGACCGGTTTTTATTTATTTTTTAGGAACCATATACTGTAAAAAAAAATAATGGAAACCCTTCACAGACAAGATGCGTGTTTCCATGCTCTCAGGGTTCTAATTACATTAGAACCCCTGTATTGAAACACATCCTTTTTGGCATAGTTTGCTATTTATTATTCTATGTTTTGTCATCGTTTTCCTTTATAAACTAGGTTGGACATTCCCTCCTTCCTGATTGGAAAAATAAGTTCTGAGACCCATGTGTTAACTCCGCAGAAATGCATAAGTTGGAACAAGTTCAGGCAGTGGGATTTGAAATTTGGGCCAATCACATACAGAATTCAAGAGCCACTTCACTCATCCCTGTTTGCTTTTACACACATGGCTACCACCTTTACTCATTGAAAAGCTTCAACAAGGCCCTAAAGAGTAACACACCTGGGCATGCATTAATCCCTAAAAACCCTGTTGTGTCTTACTGCTTACTGAATGGACAACATGCTGTACTGTTCTTTTCATGGAACCTGACATTTGGAGTTCTGACCATGGATGATGTCACGGCATAGATTCAGAATGCTGACCACAAGCCGTTGACCTATCAGACTAGTACTGGGATTTTGGAATCCGTGCAGTCAAAACTCAAAACTCCTGGTTCCAAGAAGAGAACTGTACAGAATGTTGAGCATACAAAAACAGAGGATTCTGTATAAGCAACCATACACAACAAGGCTGTTGTTCAATTGAGAGATTTCCATGGTAACAAGTGTCCCTGAGAGCACAACTTGAGAGGTCTGTTGGTATCATGGAAGCCTCGACAACAGCCTTGTATGTGTATGGTTGCTCATACAGAATCTTTTACAGTGTATGGGCAATCATACACATAAATCCACCGAAATTCGTCTCTCACTGCTGGCCGGGGGATTGCCGATGCGCTAGACTGCCAACGCGCTTCAGGAGAAGGTGGTCACATGATCACACTCTATGTTGTTGTGCTGCAGTAGTGATGTTGCTAGTGCAGCACAACAACATCCTGACATCATTACTGCAGCACAGGAAGGCTGTTCTAGGCATGGATTTCCATGCTGAACAGAGTTCCACCATACACTATAGTTTATCAACTAAGTCTATTTTCAGTCACAATTGAATATGGATAACTTTTGTGTTTGGGGGGGATGAGCATACCTCTCAACCTCCCACCTTGCAAATCAGAGACAAGGCTTACAAAAATCAGGCATAAATGATGAAAATAAGGGACACTTCTTACAAAATGGTAATATCAGCTCAAGAAGCCTGCTGTATTGTTTATAACTACTAGGAGATTTTAACTGCAACTGGCTGTCAAGTAGCAGCAAGACCTATACAGACACATTAGCCAATGTGTTCCTAACCCAGGTTATCTCCACCCCAACCCAGGTGAATTACAAAACAGGTACTGCCACCTTGCTTGACTGGATTCTAGTCGGTCACCCTGACAGTGTCATCTCCACTGCAGTTCTGCCACACTTTCTTAGTAACTACTTCCCTATCACTTGCAGATGGATGGCTGAGGTAACCAAAGAGGAGCCCTTCTCTGTCGAAGCTCGTGTGTTTCGAACCAACAAGTTCCCTCACTTCTGTGCACTACTACAAGTAGTCTGGTCCTTCCTGTATAAAACTCATGATGTGAATGCCGCCCTTGAGTATTTCATACTCCAGTTTAATAGACTATGCAACATTGTTGCCGCTTACAAGACCCTTCATAGGAAAGACGACTCCCAGGTCTGGTACACTGCCGCCATTAAGGCCCTGTCCACACTACGCCTCTGTAACGTTACAGAGTGTCCAAACCGTTACCGCAATGGTTTGCATTTACACCTGTAATGTTTTAGAAGGCGTTATCATACCCATGTGGTTTCAACAATGGTTATGAAATTGGTCCCGCCTAGGTAACGTTACCGGCAGTAATGTGGACGGGTGGTAACGGTCCCCTGCAGGGTCTGTAGCACAGCACGAGCTGCATTGTGGGATTGGGCGCCGCGGTAACGGTCGCCTGATTCCGAGGTGTGGACTGGCGGTACCGGTCTCGTACTGGTCACTGCTGCAGTGTGGACACACTGTACCGCTCCCCGGCTGTAATGGTTTCTGTCCGTTACGGGGTCTGAGTGGAGTGGGACAGAGCATGGGCTCTGTAGAAAGATCTTGTTCACTCTAAATACGTCCAAAAGTACAAGGAGCTCCGGTGCACTGTTAAAGTCTGCATAAAGGTGGCGAAGACTGATTACCACAGATCCCAACAAAAACACCTCCTTAACTAGCCTAAGCAGCTATGGAGTGGTTATCAACTATATCCTGAGCAAAGCAAGAAAACAACAGCCCCACTCCATAGTGGTTGGTAGTTCCACAATTGAAGGAGACAAAAATATTGATAACTCCTTTAATAAAACGTTTAGTAACATATCCTATTCCTCATACATACCTGTCCCCTGTACTCGGTCCCCTACAGTTGGTGATATACCTGACCTCCCTAACAGACCCAAGTTCTACTTCAAAAGGCTGACTTGGGCTCAAGTGTACACCTACCTAGCTAAGATCAAAATTGCAACTTGGCTTGGCCCCGACAATACTGACATGAAACTGCTCAAGCTAGTCATAAGGGAAATCACCTGCCCCCTGCAGATTATTTTCAATTTATTCCTTTCCACCAGGCAAGTACCTGAGCTCTGTACAAAAGCCTACGTGGCACTGGTACACAAAAGGGGTGATAATAACCTACCCTCTAACTGCCGCCCTATCTCCATTCTACCCCCCCATCAAAAACCTTAGAGAAGGTTGTTAATGATCAGCTCGCTCACTACTTGAATTATCAAGCACTACTGGCTAATGAGCAGCATGGCTTTAGGAAAAACTACAGCACAATGACAGCATTCCTGGAGTTCACAGACTCGCTACACTATGCCCTGGACAGGGGAGAAATGGCTGGGTTCAAATACATTGACCTCACCAAGGCCTTCGAGCTAGTAAACCGTGCCCTCCTCTTCCAGAAACTACTTAACCTGGACATTTCATATGATGTGGTCAGCTGGTTTAATGTCTCTCTATCTGGTAGTACCCAAGCAGTAAAATGTCGCAATGTACTCTCGGACAATCGACCTGTCACTGTAGGTGTTCCCAAGGGGTCAATCCTTGGACCCTTTCTCTTCTGCCTTTTCATAAATGAATTGCCTGCTGTCTGTAAGTACTCAAATATATTACTTTATGCTGATGACGCAGTCATTTTCTGTAGCAACAAGTGCATGGAGAAACTGCAGCAGTGGCTTCAGTCTGAGTTTGACGCCACTCAGGAATGGTTCACCTCCAACCTACTCGTAATGAACACCAAGAAAACTAAATGTATGGTCTTTGCCACCTGCAATAAGTTCTCCTCCTCCATGGCATTAACCATTACATCTTCTGGTGCCCCCCTTAAGCAAGTGAACACCTTTAAGTACCTTGGGGTTACCCTTGGCACTACTTTATCCTTTGTTGCTCTCATTGACCTTCTAGTTAAAGACTGTCAACTCCAGGCTAGGGTTACTCTACAGGCATAGGAGCAATTTCCTAGCAGAGATCAAGGGTCTTTAACAGAGCCTGCAGCTTTGCACTCGGCCAAACACATGACACCCACACCTGTGTGCTCTATAGCAGCCTAAATTGGCTCAACCTGTACTCCAGACTGCGCTATCACACCCTGGTCACTGGTAAGAAAGCTCTTTGCAGCTCACTGTCCCCCGCTCTACAGACCATGTTCAATTTTGTTGACCAAAAACACGCCACAAGGGGTGTGGTGTGAAACGTTCTGCTACTCCCTCAAAGAAAAACCTCCCTCGGCCAAGCTAGCTTCTCTTACCAATTTGCTAAGTTATGGAATGACCTACCTCCCTCTCTAAAAACTAATTGCACTTTGAACCTGTTTAAATCCAGCTTTTCTCCTCCCTCACCCTATCTAGATCCTGCAACTGCTACCACGGACTATCTTGCCTATTTGCTTTGTGGCGCCTTACTTGATCTGTTATGTTGCCATGACACCCATGTATTGATTTAATACTGACTGTGGCAGCACTAATTGTATAACTGTTTCTTGCCTGTTCCAGTAAGTGTTTACTGTTGCTAAACCCTAATCTTACAATATTGTATTGTATTGTACAGTAATGTACTGTTTCTGTACTGTAATGAGCTGTACTGAATACATGCAAATCCCCTGTACTTGCTGTTTGCTGTTGTTGCTGACTCTAAACCCTTTGTAAATAGGCTCTGCTTAAAGTTTTTTTTCTGGAATAAACTAATAAATAAATATTGTGTGGCATAGTGTGGAAATCATTTTCTGAATGAGAACTAGACTACAGCATTAAGTCTGGCAATATACTATGCTTTATATCTCTACTTTTCTGTGGCAGAAATGCCACATTTAGGAGGAACTCAATAAATTTTAGAGGCAAAATCAAGGACAATTGAGGGGTATGGATATCATTTCTTACTATGGGAACATTCCAGGCAGCTGCACATTCGCACAAATTTTCTTTCCCTTCTGTGTCGCTCCGGTGAGGCTAATGGCCAGTTTTTTTGGGCATGGTACCTCTAGCCTGAAGGCTGGGTGGCCATGAGAACCTGACGGCAGGCACACTCTTTGTTTTAAAGGTACAAAGTAGCTGGCTCTATTAAATTTTAATTAGGGCTTAAAAGACCTCGGTGCACACATAAAGGCATGCTGGTGGTGGCCTATGAGAAACACTGGTCTATGGTTCGTTACAGTGTGAAGGGCAGCTATTAGCAGGGCAGAACAGTGTGAAATGCACCTTCCCCATTCACATCCCCAACCTCCTGGGGTCAGTTCTAGTGTGAAAACCTGATGAGTTAACAGTGTGAAAGGAGACATTTCCCACTGACATCAACTGGGAGGGAAGGCTGCATTTTTTGACAGTGTGAAAAACTTGAAACTGTTGAATGTGTCGGTGAGCTCACACTGTGTAATAGTGTGAGCTGTTTGGCAGGTATGCTAATGAGATGCTAGCTCTCCAGGAGTGTTTCCCATGGCCCTGCAAAGGTCTTCATCTTCCTGTTGCTTCACGCATAAACCTTATGAACAATTTGAGTCCTCCTGCCAAACTCCCCACATTGCCTGCAAGGTACAGGACTGCTGAGCCTATATCCCATTCCCATGGCCAGCTCCGCTACAGGGAGCAAATCCTTTGCTCACCTAGCTCCTGTATCATGGAATAATCTCCGCGGCCACCTTCAGGAGGCACCCACCCTAGCCATATTTCAAAAGGGACTGCGCGCTCACCTCCTTAACCCTAGTCCCTGACCCTGCTCGGACGGCTAGCCTACCTTGTGTCAATTATGCTACTACAATACTGTTCCCCACTATGGTATCATCTAATGTCTGCTTAAACTGGTACACTGTCTTATGCTGAACTTATACCACCCCACATCCATCTGCCGTCTCTACTACATTCTAAGATGTAATGTTACTACTGCACTTTCCCACTAAACTTTATATTGTTGTTATACTCTGGACGATATGTCCAACACTGTACTGTTGTATCTAGTAATGTAATGTACCTACTGCCCTCTTCCACAAAACTGTATACTGTCTCTATCATCCTGTATGATGATATGCCCTTCACTGTATTACCTGCCTGTATATGCTAAAGATATGTAACTAACCCTGGGGTCGCCCCTGAAAAAAGGAACTTCGGGGCCCAGCGGACCTACCCAGTTAACAAAATTTAATAAATAATAATAAATAAATAATGTACCTCTTCATCATTTCACTACTATCCCCATATATCCTCAAAACAACTAAATACAAAACAGAAAGGCATGAAAACAGAAAACAGTGTTAGAATCGATATTTGTGATTCTATTTTCTATCAACATGCATTTAATATTACCTTTTTGTTTCCTTTTTAGCCCACATACTGCCAGCACCTTTTTTAATGTTATTACTTTTTTTGTTTGTTTATTTAACAGCCACAGAGCTGAAGTCAGGGGAAGCTTCAAAGAGGGCATGGGGTGGGGGCTGAAGCCCCCTGAAATTATATTTTTTCACTAATTGTCCCATTGTTTTGGACCAGTATTGACATTATTATGAGCTGAGCCCCTTCCCCCATGCCCCTAAGGCCTAGGCCCTAAAACCTTAAGTTTGTGCATAATGTAACTATTCAGCTAAGCCACTGTACTGCTCTCCAACCCCCACCCCCGACTCTCTGAAACTGGGTGCATTACCTAAATGGGGCTATCCTAGAGGGTGCAAATCATAAATAAATTGAAATACCTGTCAACTTGGTAGAGCTGTCTCCATTCAGTAGGAATGCAGGAACACACACACTATATAAGCCATGGCATTCAAGTGCATTTTTGAAAGGTACTATTTGCCCTGCTTTCTGACACTGCAGTATGATGCTTGTGTACAGTACTTATTCACTGAGAGCTCAGTCGGTGGCCAGCTGTGGTGGTGAGAGGAGGGCTGTGCTGGTTGCCAGCTGGGGTTCGGTATGGGGGGAGCAGGGTGCTGGATCACTACCTGCTGAGGTGTGGGGAGTCCACTATACCACCGGGAAATGGGTCATTTTATTTCATGAGGGATCAGGATGGGGGTACACTGGACAACAATGATACTACTTTTTATATATTGGGCAGGTGGGGGGAGGGACCACTAGCCCCCAGGGACACTATTTCCACTCTTGCACTTCTTACAGGCCGGCGATCGTTGGATATGGGGTGGGGGGAACCGGTGGACTGCCAGGAAACTGTTTTCTATAATAATACGGGATGGCGATCGGCAACTGGGGGTGGGAGGGGACCACTAGACTACCAGAGACATTATTTACCACTCTTTAATTAAGCCAGTTTTAGGCTGATGCACCTTACAGAGGTAAGCCATTTGAGGCAGCTGCAGTTTAGAGTACGGACCCAGCTGATGGGTGGTCTACCTCAATGTTGGTAGCTGGGTGACTTCACAGCAGGGCCCTGAAGTGAATACCAAGAGACCCCCACTCCTTTTGAAATCAAATTAGTAAGCTGCCAATCCAGGCTGAAAAAATATGTTTATTGTTACATTTACCTCTGTTTGGAGGGGGGGGGGTCAGGGTGTGCTCTGACTTGTTGTTTTTGTTGATCTGTGCCATATACAGTAGTACCCCTCATTTAGAATCCCATTTATAGTTCGTGAATCAGCAAGGGTGAGCAGTTAATACTGGATAAAGTTTGTAAATGGAGAAGTATGGCTTTCTCTTTTAACTAGCTCCCCGCTATTTACCTGCACATTGGCTGGGGATCACTCCTAAATTAAACCAATTTTAGGTTGATGCACCCTACAGACCCAGCTGATGGGTGGTCTACCTCAACGCTGGTAGCTGGATGACTTCACAGCAGGGCCCTGAAGTATATGTCAGCAGATGTAGGCCATTTGTGCATAACCTGTAAAATATTTATTGCATTCCTATATCTGTGCCCATGTACTTATTGTATTATATGTATTGTATTGTTATATGTCCAGGACCACTTTGAAAATGAGCTTGCTCAATGGTGTTTATGCCTGGTAAAATAAAGTGATTGATTGATTGAAGCGAATACCAAGAGACCCCCACTCCGTCTGAAATCAAATCAGTAACTTGCCAATCCAGATGGAAAAATATGTTTCTTGTTACATTTACCTCTTGGGGCAGGTGTGCTCTGACTTCTTGTTTTATTGATGTATGCCATATATAGTAGCACTCCTCATTTAGAATCCCATTTATAGTTTGTGAATGAGCAACGGTGAGTAGTTAACATTGGATAAACATTATTTATTTCTATGGGGACAGCGATCGAAGCATGGAGGGATCACTAGACTACTAGGGACAATACTATACATATATGGGGACGGGGATTAGTGCACAGGAAGGGGGAAGGGACCTCTAGACTACCAAGGAAATTCATTTAAACAGACTGGGATCAGAGAATGGGGAGGGACCACTAGACTACTAGAGACATTATTTATGTCTATTGAGAAGGCGATCGGAGCATGGGGAGTGGACAGGGACCACTAGACTACCAGGGGACAATTATTTTTCTTATAACAGGATGGCGACTGGAGAACGGGAGAGGAGGGAGGGACCACTAGACTACCAGGGACTATATAATTCTACAAGTGGATGGCGATGGGGAGCAATGGCCACCATGGACTGCGGCTGTGTGTCGGTCATGGGCTGGGGGGGTCGCATTAAGTCACCCGCAGCCTATGCAAATGGGCCCACAATGTGTATGCAAATGGCCAACTAGTGCCTTGCATGCCCAATGGGCTCATTTGTATGGCTGGCTTTGCGAATTGCAACTAGTGCGGCAGCGGTATACATTGGGAGAGGAGTATTCCTGGCTCCAGGTCGGGGAAGTGCTACAGGGGTTAGTGCTGGCTCCACCTGGCCCCTATTCACAGTTGGACAGTGTGGTGCGCTATTCGACTGTGAATAGCAGCTTTTAGACCCTGGGCAATTGCAAGGCACAGCACAAACATTTGTTCTGCACTTTGTGATTTTTTTTGTGAATCTGGCCCCAGAGTTTATATAAACTCTAACATGCACTGCGGGCTATTGAGTCTCCCACTGCTGCCTACTGCTCTGATGTCAGCTGCAGAGGAGTCTGAGATTTGCAGGAACAGAAGATGTCAATGAAGAAATAAACAAAACTAGTCTGATATAATCTACTACACTGCAGTAAACCAAAATGTTTTTTGCACACAAAGTGCACATTGGGACCAGACCCACACTTGAGTGTGGGGCCCCTGGTGCTGACTGTTCCACTTTAAATATTTTTCTAGGGGAGTGGGTTTTCTATGGGATTCGACCATTGCTTCAGGGGTTTGGAGGTGGCTTCTGATTTGTAAATATCTGTACAATTCACTTCTGTCAATATGGAATTTTTTTCTGATATTGGGTGAATGTGATGATTTGTTTCTGGTCCAGAAACTCTCTGTAGCAGTGTAACCACCTCTCCTCCCATTTTAAATCCTGTATAATCAATACCAGGGAGAAAATCTATCTTTCCCAAGATTGCCCAGTCTCACTGCATTTCTTATTCCGAGTCTGTATTTTAACCACATCTGGAGTGTATGGGTAATCCACTGATTTGGTGTTTTGCTCCCCTTTGATATTAAGGGAGGACAAGAGAGGCACAAGGCTTAGCTTACAATTCGGCACCTGTTCCTGCTCTCCCCCCCCCCAACCATCCTATGTCTTTTTTCCTTTTTATCATTATTAGTATGGGGGGGGGACTGGATTGCCAAGTAGTAGTCCCTCATGTTTGGCCTTAGCAGCTTGTAGTAATGTGTGCTTCAGCCGGGAGTGTTTACAATCCCAAATAAATTAGGAGCTGCCCTTATTTAGTTGTTTACAGAAGCTGTTGGGGGGGGGGAGGCTAAATGGGGCATTCAAAAGATATACAGTAGAAAAGGCAGGCCAGTGTGTTTATTTGGACAGACTTTAAAACGTCCACCCAAGGGCAGTGGTAACACCTGCCACCTTTCCAGATCTCTCTGGATGGCTGATAATATGACTTTATGATTACACTCATAAAGGAGGGGTAGATTCTTAGTTACATTAAGACCCAGATATTGAAATCCTTTCTCTGCTCATCGAAATGGAAATTGTGCGAGTTCCTCAGCCAGATTCCTCCAACTAAGTTGCAGTGCCTCTGTTTTGTTATACTTGATTCATTTTAAAGATTATCTGGTAGTAGACAAAACTGGTGTTATAAGTTGTAGTACTAAATGCAAATTTTTGGCTATAAATTTAGCTCTAGGTCGGAGGAAGAAATTAATTATTGGCACTGCATATATCCCCCCTCCCCCAAAATTCAGTGAAAAAGGGATCAACCATTTTACTATGTGACCTAACGGAATGCTAATCATGAAAAATGATTGAGAGAAAAAGACAAATAAAGTGAGAGATAAAATAGCAGCTATAAATTTGACGCTTTTGGTGAATCATATAACAAGGGTCAATTATACAACACATACAGGAACATTAATAGATTGGTGATTGGCTTCTAATTGTGCTCATGTAAAAGAGTGGAAGTGCACCCAGATGGTCCTAGTGACCATTCTCCCACGTCATGCTGCCGGTCAACTAATGAGGAAGATCACAGCCGGAAATAATGAGTGTAAGGACAATTTCCAAAGCTAAAATGGGAGCATTTCAACAGTTGCTACACAAAGCTTATTGGTCTTTTTAGACAGTATTCCTACAGTTGATCTTGGTCAGGACTATTTTCTAACCCAATTTAATGAAAAGTCAGTGATATATTTGCACCAATAAGGAAAATAGGAAAAAAGGGATGGGGCAAGTTAATTGGATATAAGAAGTCAAGGAATTAATGAGAGAAAGAGATAGGATGTGCTGCAGATTTAGAGACAATGGGACAAACATGGACAAAACTGCTTACAAACAACTGAGGAACAAATGTAAATTGTCAATTCGGAAATCCAAAGCCGAATACCTTTGTAATAAACAGAGGGAGGAAGCATCATATAACCCTAATAAATTTTGGGCTGGTATAAATGAAGTCATAGGAAGAAATAATAGAATGGAATCTAAGGTGTTGCATAAGGATGATGGTATTCACGTGGAAATATCAGATATGGCAATGTAAATGGGAACTTAATATATGAAGGAGTTTGATCTGTTGATAGGGAATTTTATTTCAAGAAGGTTACTAGAAAGGAAACTATAAATTATTTAACAGAATGAATACTGAAACTAGAATGTGATGTGATGGAACTGACATTAAGCTACTGAAACTACTGTAGCTATTAATGAAGTGTCTGTTTCGATAATGAAACTATTTAGCTTTTCTGTATTGACACAAAAAGTCCCTGAACTGTGGAATCAAGCCATGGTAGTCCCAGGGAAATGGGCAGACTAGTTGGGCCAAGCGGTCCTTATCTGCCTTCAAAGTCAAAGTCTATGTCCCGGTATATAAAGGAGGAGATGCTGCAACCACAGGTAATTATAGACCAATCTCAGTCCTGTCTCTGCTGTCCAGCTAATGAACTATGTAGAGGATAGAAATGGTCTAACAGAAACCCAGCAAGGTGTCAGCGTGGCTCAGTTGGTAGCACATCCACCTCTGGACCAGAAGGTCGTGGGTTCTCATCCCACACAGGGATTGGACTTGCACCTAAAAAAATTGCTGGCATCCGAGTGCAGTATTGGGGGGTGCTGTATTGCTGGGGTGTGCCATCCTTCGGATGAGATGTTAAACCGAGGTCCCTTCTGCCCATCCTGGTGTTGTCCTGGTGGGTGTCCAGGTGGAAGTAAAAGAACCCAGGGCACTCTTCTCAAAGAGCAGGGAACATTCCCGGTGTCCTGGCCAACATTCCCCTTCCCATAAACCGGTTCATGCAATTATCCAGGCTGTGTGTGGGTGATGATGTGCGATATGGCTGCCACCACACATTCAGTCACTTAACCACCAGTCTAGCATTGCTTGTAAAGTGCTCTGGGATACTGTGTATGAAAAGCGCTACAGTATATAAATGCTGATTCTTCTTCTTCTTCTTCTTTCTGGAAGAAATATAGTATGACTACTGCTCTACTGG
Organism: Neoceratodus forsteri; assembly: GCA_016271365.2. Classification (NCBI taxonomy): domain Eukaryota; kingdom Metazoa; phylum Chordata; order Ceratodontiformes; family Ceratodontidae; genus Neoceratodus; species Neoceratodus forsteri. The sequence continues at coordinate 458,312,576 of JADMNL010000022.1, read as the reverse complement.
AATACATTGATTTTTTGAATAGTGCCTTGGACAGTGGAGAAATGGCTGAGGCAGGCTATGTAATCTATCAAAAGCATCTGACTTGGTTAATCATGAAAAAAAAATTACTCACCGCAGTAATCTTCTTTCTTCCAAGGGGTCCTTTAGCATCAGTAACTTTTTTGTACTTAGCTAGCTAGGTGCAACTGCCCCGGAGGTGTGCCTTTAAGAGATATTTTAATGAACTTAGGGCCAAGCCAATCAGAAGACAGGAAGGGGGGTGAGCTGAGTTAGAGCTGTTGAAGGCTTCAGAATTTTTTCGAGGAAAAACGAGGGCAATTGCCCAAAGAAGAATCAGCAGGATTAAAAAAACTTGCAAATGTCCACAAAAAGTGGAAATAGAAACAACAGCAACACAAGCTAAAAACTCATCAATAAGAAACTCCAAATTTGGTAAAAGGTGACATAAAGAGCCCTTCTCCGACAGGTGAACTGGGGAGGAAAGGTGGGAGCTTACTTATCCTAAAGGACCCTTTGGAAGAAAGAAGATTACTGCAGTGAGTAATTTTTTCTTCTTACCCCAGGAGTCCTTTAGCATCAGTAACTTTTTTGCAGACTACCGAGCAGTACCAAGTGGGAGGTGGGCAGATAACCCACTTAGGAAAGAGGCTCTGCAGAATCACCCTGCCAAATTTGGCATCAGATCTGGTCTGCACATCCAAACTGTAGTGTTCCACAAAAGTGTGCACAGATTTCCACGTAGCTGCTTTGCAGACATCCAGTAGGGGAATGTCCCTTGCTGCTGCAAGTGAGGCTGCAGTGCCCCTGGTGGAGTGGGTCCTGAGCCCCACTGGAAGTTGGTGATCAGCATTCTCATAGCAGAAACTAATACAAGAGACCAACCAACAAGAAATAGTTCTCTTGGTAGCTGGTTTTCCTTTGCCTACATCCCCACAGGTGAGGAACAACTGAGTGGAAGAGCCTCTGGACTGTCTAGTATGCTCTAGGTAGTGAAAGATGGCTCTTTTAACATCCAAGCTGTGGAGCTTTTGCTCACCAGGAGTGGAATGCTCAGTAAAGAAGACAGGTAGAGTAATGGACTGATTCAAGTGAAACTCTGAAACCACCTTTGGAAGAAATTTCCTATTTGTCCTGAGCTCAACTTTGTCGTTGTGAGGGATGATGTAATTTGGCTCAGTGCACAGGGCCTGTAGCTTTGAAATCTTCCTGGCAGAGATAATGGCTACCAGGCAGACTGTCTTCCAAGTTACAAACTTGATCTGGGCCGTGGACATAGGCTCAAAGGTTGGATTCATGAGCCCATCTGCACAAAGGTTCAGGCTCTAAGGAGGAACGGGCTCCCTGGTTGGAGGCTGAAGGTGCATAGAAACATAGAATTTGACAGCAGATAAGGACCGCTTGGCCCACCTAGTCTGCCCATTTCCCTACCTAACGGATAAGCTGCAGATCCTAGTTAACCAACAGCCTACTTCCTCCTTCCGCCCACTAGAATTGCCTTATGTCTGTCCCATGCATTCTTGAATTCCCCCACTGTTTTTGACTCTACGACCTCCTCAGGAAGGCTGTTCCATGCAACCACAACCCTCTCTGTGAAGAAATACTTCCTCACATTATCTCTGAGCCATCCCCCCTCTATCTTCAAAGTGTGCCCCCTTGTTCTTGCACATCTCTTTTTCTGAAAGATGCTACCCTCTTGGACTTTGTTGATTCCCTTGAGGTATTTGAAAGTTTCTATTATGTCCCCCCTCTCCCTCCTTTCCTCAAGGCTATACATCTTTAGTTCCTTTAGTCTTTCTTCTACATCATTTTGGTTGCCCTCCTCTGGACAGTCTCCACCTTGTCTATGTCTTTGCAGAGATGGGGTCTCCAGAACTGTAAACAGTACTCCAGATGTGGTCTTACCAACTGTCTGTACAGAGGGCCAACAACTTCCTGTTTTCTACTGGTGATGCCTCTCCCTATGCATCCCAGTATCCCCCCAGCCCTCCTTACTGCCTTCTCACATTGCTGGCACACCTTTAGGTCGTCTGATATGACTACCCCAGGTCCCTTTCCATTTTTGTTGTTGTCAGTATCTCAATCCCCATTGTGTACTCTTCCCCTGGGTTTTTGTTTCCCAGGTGCATAACTTTGTACTTCTTTGCATTGAATCTAAGCTGCCATACATTTGACCATTCCTCCAACCTTGCCAAGTCCCTTTTCATCCTTTCCCACCTTGTGTATCAATCCTGTTGCAGATCTTTGTGTCATCTGCAAAGAGACATACTTTCCCTTCCAGTCCCTCTGCAATGTCACTTATAAAGACATTAGAAAGGACTGGCCCCAGTACTGAACCCTGTGGTACCCCACTAGTAACCCTTCTTTCTTCACTGTGGACTCCATTTACTATTACCCGCTGTGTCCTGTTGTCCAACCAGTGCTTTACCCAGGCTACCACCCTGGGACCCACTCCCAGGCTGGCTAATTTGTTTATTAATCTTTTGTGCAAGAGGCCTTTGAAAAACTGTTTAAAAATGGTATGGGAAAAAACAGATTTTTTCTTTCCCACCGAAAGGTAGGCTGAAATTGCTGTCAGGTGTAGCTTGAGGGAAGATGGTTTCAAGCCTGACGCCTGTAAGTGTACCAGGAAGTCTAGCAGCTGAGGTTCTGACGCTGATAGGGGTTCAACCTTTTGGCTCTTGTACCAGAGGGGAAAACCTTTTCCATTTGGCTGCATAGTCTTCTTAGTGTTCGTTTTTTTAGCCATCCTCAGTATCTTAAAGATCTGTTCAGAGTACTGTGAGGATGGAAACTCTAACTCAGTGAGCCTCAGACCATGGCTCTAGAGTCTCATGTGGCTCTTCAGCTTATCACCTGCAGCTCTTCCCGCACTATACAGTATTAACCAACCAGGATGCACTATAATACCACTGCACTGTACACCAGCAAGCATTATTTTCAAAGTTTATTGCAAATTTTCTTGCAAGCTGTACCCTGTCAGACTGTGCAAATGTTAACTAATGTTTCATAAATGAAATGAAAGAAATGTTTAGTAATTTAAATATTTTCTTTTACACTAGAGTGTGTTTGCCAAAATGTACTAAGAAGCATATGTTGTGGCTCCTTGGCTAACGTGACTGTTCATGTGGCTCCCGAGCCAGTCAGGACTGAGTATCACTGCTCTAACTCCTCAAGAACGAGGCCTTGAGGTGAAGAGTGTGTATGTCTGGTAACTGCACTCCCAACTGAGGAAGGGTCAGCAGGGAATGGGTTGGAGGCAGGTGAATGGGCCTGCTGCAGGACACTGAGAGAAGGAAAGGGTACCAGGCTTGCCTGGGCCAGTCCGAAGCCACTAGGATCACGGATGCAGGCTGCTGTCTGAGTTTCAGCAAAACCTTGAATATCAGGGGAAAAGGAGAAAATGCGTATAGGAACCTCCCTGACCAATCCAGGAGCAGGGCATCCAGAGGAAGTGTTCCTGGAACTGGAGGCCTGCAACAGTACTGAGGAAACTGAAAATTGAGGGGAGAGGCAAACAGATCCACATCTGGTGTGGCCCACTGCCTGAACACTGTGGCTAGTACTTGCTTGTTCAGTGTCCATTCGCTCTGGCCTTGACTTGATGCGACTTAGAGGATCTACCAGAGTATTGAGTTTGCCTGGGAATTGAATAGCTGAGAGGCTGACTCCCAGGGAGAATGCTAGAAACCAGAGCTTCAGAACAGAGTATTCCTGATCTGGTACCACCCTGCTTGTTTATGTAGAACATTGCAGTGGTGTTGTTCCTTTGAATTTGAACCGCCTGCCCTTCTATGCTGGGAGCGAAAGTTTTGAGAGCTAGGAAGACTGCTCTGAGTTCCAATAGATTTATGTGCAACTGTGACTCTTCAGGAGTCCAGCTGCCACTTACTGAGGCACTGTCCAGATTAGCTCCCCAGCCCAAAAGGGAAGCATCTGTGGCGATCACCTTTGTGGGAAGAGGAGCTTGAAAGGGAACCCCTGCCTGCAAATTTATAGGGTTCTTCCACCACAGCAGGTTTTGGAGGAACTGCTCCGACACAGGTATCAGCTCTGAAAATGTGTTGCTTCTCTGAGACCAGCAAGCTCTGAGGCAAGCTTGCAGAAGTCACACCCTGAACCTGATCCCTGGAACTACTGCAGTCATAGAGGCCATATGTCCCAGAAGTCTGAGGAAATGTCTGGCTGGTCTTGGCTGTCCCCAGGTTAAAGAATCTGCCACTGAAAGGAAAACACCAGTTACGTATGAACTTACCGTAACCATAGCTCTTCAAGAGAGGTTCCTGCAGTCGGTCTTCATATACAGGACTGTGCCCCCAGCATCAGGACTGCACGGCAAACTTGTAGCTAGCAATCATCAGCAGGGTCCACCCCCCAGCGTCAGGTGACAGATGTCAGCTTGACTATAAAAGGGTCGGTCCCCTGCCTGCCCTCCAGTTCTTTTCCACTGGAGACCTATGAAAAGGAAGCAGAAAAGAGGAGTGACAGACTCCTGAAGCCCTGAGCCCTGGAAGAGACAGAGACCTGGGCAGGGAAAGAAAAATGCAGGAGCAGGGGGAAAGGTGGGTGGGAAACTAGACCTACTGCAGGAACCTCTCTCAAAGGTCTCCTGTTGCGGTAAGTTCTTACGTAACTGCTATATCTTACTTCAAGAGGGTTCCTGTGGTAGGTCTTCACATATAGGACTGAATACCAAGCAGTCTAACACAAAAGAAGGAATCGGTGACGAGGTTCCAAAAGGAGGAAAATGTCTTCCAACTAAAGGTCTGTTCAAGACAGAAGACCTTACAGAACTGCAAGGCCGAAGCCAGCACTACGCCTAGAGGCAATGTCCAGACTGTAATGCTTAGTGAAGGTATGGATGGAAGACCAAGTGGCCACTGCACAGATGTCTGCAGTGAACCCATTCCTGAAAAAGGTGGTAGAAGTGGCCACACTCCTGGTGGAGTGGCTCTTAACCATCCCCGGAAGGGGTTTCTCTTACTTCTGGTAAATGTAATGGATACAATTAGCCAGCCACCTAGACAAGTCTGTTTCGTAACAGCCTTGCCCTGACACTGGGAGGCAAAGGCTAGGAAGAGCTGGTTTGACTTTCGAACCTCCTTAGTCTGAGAATAATACCTCAAAATCCAATGCACATCAAGGATGTGCAGGAGGTATTCCCCCTGTTGAAATGCTCTGGGAAGAACACCGGCAGTTCAACACTCTGGTTAAGGGTCAATTCCGAAAACACTTTCGGAAGAAATGAAGGGTTACTCCACAGAACCAACCGGTCTCTGTGGAAAATTAAATAAGGCTCTCTATAAACTAGAGCCTAAAGCTCTGAAACTCTTCATGCTGAAGTTATATCAACTAAAAAGAGCATTTTCCATGTTGAAAAACGCATATCACAGCTTGCTGCTGGTTCAAAGAGGGGCAAAGTAAGCTTTTCTAACATAAAGTTGAGATCCCAGGGAGGAAAAGGATTCCGGACTGGAGGTTTGACATGAAGGATCCCTTCAAGAAAGTCTTGGAAACCTCGAGCTGAGCTAGGGTTTTCCCCTTCACCGGGAGGTGGTAGGCCAAAACCGCCGAGAGATGGACCTTCAGGGAGGTGTCAGCGTGGCTCAGTTCGTAGCACATCTGCCTCTGGATCAGAAGGTCATGGTTTCTTGTCCCACACTGGGATTGGACTTGCAGCTAAAATCGCTGGCATCTGAGTGCAGCATTGGGGGGTGCTGTACTGCTGGGGTGTGCCATCCTTCGGATGAGACATTAAAACCGAGGTCCCTTCTGCCCATTCTGGTGTTGTCCTGGTGAGTGTCCAGGTGGAAATAAAAGAACCCAGGGCACTCTTCGCAAAGAGCAGGGAACATTCCAGGTTTCCTGGCCAACATTCCCCCTCCCATAAACTGGTTCATGCAATTATCCAGGCTGTGTGTGTGGGTGATGATGTGTGATATGGCTGCCACCACACATTCAGTCACTTCACTACCAGTCTAGCATTGCTTGTAAAGCGCTTTGGGATACTGTGCATGAAAAGCGCTATATAAATGCTGATTCTTCTTCTTCTAGCTGAAGTCCAACTCTGACAGATGCAAGAGGTACTCTAAAACCTGGGAGGCAGAGCAAGAAAAGGGATCTAGGCCTTTCACTGAGGCTCAAATAGAAAATCTCTTCCACTTCATGGCATAAGTGGAACTAGTGGAGAGCTACCTGGCTTCCACTAAGACCTGAGCTACCCCTGAGGATACCCCGTAGTGAGCAACCACTAAGTCCACAGGTGCCATGCATGAAGATGGAGAGACTTGAGGCTCGGATGTACCAGGGTGCCCTGCTCCTGGGACAAAAGGTCGTGAGAGAGAAGAAGAGGTGCTGGAGGTTTCAGTGTCAGCTGCTGTAGCAAAGGGAACCATATCTGCTGAGGCCACAAGGGGGCAATGAAGATCATGTGAGCCCCCTCCTCCTGGAGCTTCAGCAGAACCTTCTGAAGAATAGGAAAGGGAGGGAAATCATATAGAAATCTCCCTGTCCAGGATAAAGACAGTGCGACTTGCCAAAAAGCACCATGCTCGGGAATGAGCGAGCAAAAGCTGGGTAGTTTTGCGTTGGATGGGGAGGCACACAGATCTAGGTCTGGCCGACCCCACTGAAGAAACAAGTCTTCTACTACTGCCTGCTTTCGTTCCCACTCGTGAGCCCTGGCGACTGATCAGCTGAGACTGTCCGCCAGAATGTTGTGAACACCTGGCACGTGGACTGCTGTCAAAGATAGGCTGTGCTGTATCGCCCAGTACTACGCCCGCATTACCTCCCTGCATACGTATGACTGGGTGCCTCCCTGTTTGCTTAGATACCAGAGAGTGGCCATGTTGTTTGTCTGGATAAGAAGTGTTCCCAGATTTAAGAGTGACTGGAAGGCCTGGAAAGTACAGGGCACCGCTCTCATCTCCAGAATATTGATGTGAAGGTTCTCCTCCATGGGAGATCAAGAGCCTTGAGTTCGGTGGTCTCCCAGATGTGCTCCCCATCCCGAGTTTGAGGCATCCAAGGTGAGAATCTGAGAGGGAGATGGAAGGTGGAAGTGAACCCCCACTGAAAGGTTGTCTGCGTTCTGCCACCAAAGGAGATCCTTTTGAAGGCGTTGGAGACAAGGACTCTCTGGTCCATATCGTCCAAACGCTGGTCCTGCTGGACTCGAAGAGACCATTGGGTGACCCACATGTGCAGTCTAGACAAGGGGACTGTTGGTATGGCAGCTGCCATTAGACCCAAAAGCCGAAGGACCGAATGCGCCATGGTCCACCGTGAGGAAGCCACCAGCATCGCTTGGGAGATTAAAGTCTCTGCTCAGTCAGACGGAAGAAAGGCCCTGCTCTGGACCATGTCCAGCACTGCTCCAGTGAATTGGAGGTGCTGTCAGGATATCAGCTGAAACTTGGGAAGGTTGATAGAAATGCCCAGACTGGACAAAAGGTCCACAGTGAAGGAAAGGGATTCCTTCAGACTGTCCGGGGAAGGGGCTGAAAAAAGTCAGTCGTCTAGATAAGGGAACACATAAATGCCCCTGTGGCATAGAAATGCCACAACCACCGTTAGGCACTTGGTGAACACCCGAGGTGCTGAGGAGAGGCCAAAAGGTAGGGCTCTGAACTGGAAATGGTGGTCCAGAAAAAGAGAACCTCAGCAAGCAGTGGTGGGCTGGAAGAATGGGGATATGGAGGTAGGCATCCTGCATATCCAAGGAGCACAGCAAAGTGTAGGGGAAGAGCAGGGGTAACAGTCCCTGGACAGTCAACATGCAGAATCTCTTATTCTATGAAGAGTTTGAGCATGCTGAGATCCAAGATGGGCCTTAGATCCCTCATCTTCTTTGGAACCAGGAAGAAGGGGGAGTAGAATCCCCTTCCTGTCTGTTCTGGAGGTACGTGCTCTATGGCTGCCTTTTGCAGCAGAGCTTGTATTTCCTGCAAGACCAGCTGTTGTTGGTCTGACGGGTAAAATGACCTTCCCAGTGGCTTGGGAGGAGGTTTCTCCAGGAACTCTATCGAGTGACCTCTTCCTATGAGTTGAAGAATCCATGCATCTGCGGTAATGGCCTTCCACCCATCCAGGTGGAGGCGGAATCTTCCCTCCCACCAGTTCCTGCAAAGCGGTCAGAGGGAGCGGAGGGGTGGGGAGTCAGGACACAGAGGGGAGGGGTGCCTTTCCCCTGGAGGCAGCTTTGGAGAACTTGTCCTGGGGGGTTTGTGGCACTAGAACCTGGGGCACAACACCTGTTCTGTTGTTTGCCCTGATTCTGTTTGTTCCATTTCCACTGGCGATGAAATGGCTGCTGCCGTTGTCTTTGACCAGAATTGTACATGGAATGGACATCCCTGAGGGATGTGCCGCTATTCTGCATCTCAGTAATAATATCTTTGTCTTCACAACCAAACAGAACTGGACCCTTAAAAAAAGCATCCAAAAGACTGCTTTAAACATCCTGTGCCAATCCCGCCAGACGAAGCCAGGCTAGATGTCTGAGACAGATTCCCATAGCTGCCCCTTGAGCCACAGAGTCCACCGAATCATATGCGGTGCATAGGGCATGGCGACGGGAAGATTTCTTCATCCTTTCTCCAGGAGTTTATTCCATAACTGCTAGTCAGGGATCTCCTGGAGGTCTCTTTCCAATTCTGAAAGCGAGGATTTTTGAAAAGCCACCATATGGGCTACATAATTCAGGGAGCAGATAGCGCAGGTGGACGATGAGTAGATTTCCTACCATACTGGTCCATCTGCTTGAACTCCTTATCTGGTGGGGAGCCACTAAGATGTTTCGGTTGGGCCACTCTATCGTGGGCAGCTGTGATGACCACAGAATTGGCCTTAGGTTGAGCAGTTAGGTGGGAGACCCCTTCTGGGGGAAGTCCTATCAGCCTTTTTGGATACAGCCAGTATGGATAAAGGCTGCTGCCAAATGGTGGACGCGAGGTCCTCATGTGGACCCATCCAGGGTGGAATGGGTAGGGGGTCCCATTAACCAGGTCCAAGTGCTTGGCCAGCCTTCCATGCGTGGGGTCCAATTCCTTGGAGGCCCATCCGCATGATTTTTGTATGGTTCTAATGAGATCCGCAAAGGAGGGATCCTCAGGAGGAGACTTTGGGGACTCTTTCGGTTGAGGCTCAACTGGGGAATGAGGTTTGGACTGAATCCCTAGATCCAAGCCTTCATCCCAGTCTGACGTTTCTGGTCTACTGGGCAAGGATCCCTCCAGAGGCCGGGTCCCCAAGTCTCCCTCAGAGACTCGACTAGAAGGTGTTGGACTAGTTGGGGGCACCATGATAGGAGGGTGGACTTGACTGTGTCCTGAGCCTGGCCCAACTCTAGAAGTAGTTGGGACCCAGCGTGCTTCCACCATGCAGGAATGGTTTCACTTTCAGGCTGCGGTGGAGGCGGAGTAGGCAGGTAACCCGGGTACCCTACATGAGGAGGGTGGCCGGGAGGCTGGTACCAATAAGGGTACTGGTAATACGCCTGTCCTGGAACCTGATAGCCCAGTGTTGGGTAGCCCAGCATTGGATAGCCTGGCGCTGGGTAGCCCGGTGTAGGATATCCTGGTGTCAGAAAGCCCAGCGTCGGATAGCCTGGTGTCAGCAGGTTGTAACCCGGCGGCAGACCCTCCGGAGTTGGATACTGTGGAAAATGGGGGTTTCCAGGAAAGTACCCAGTAGGGCCCAAAGTAGGGGAAGAAGGCCCCACCAGAGGGGGTGCCGAAGGCCCACTGGGAAGCGGGTCCGGCGACGGGGAAGGCGGAAGAGCCAAAGGTCCGGCAAGGGATCTGGTGAAAGGTGAGGATCCGTCAGTGGGAGAGAGAGCGCCCGGTGAAGGGGGGGAGATCAGTTAAGTCCCCCAATGACAGGTCTGGTAGAGTATCCGGCAGGAGGGTTTCTCCGAAGAGGTCAGATACCGGTAGCGAATCCCGGAGAGGAGAACCCCAAGGGGATGAAGGGGTACCTGTGAGCTCTCTCTGCTCAGCATCGAGGACCACAAGGGAGTCCAACGGGAAAGAGGAGGCGTCCACATGGTTGACGGAGAAGCTGTTGGCCGACTTACTGTTCGCAGCCGGACTGACAAAAGCCAGCAGACTAGTGTCAGACTGATCGGCCTGGTCTGGGCGCAGAGCCTGGCAGCACAGCCGGAGGGCGACTTAGCGGAGGAGCTCAAAGTAGGAGACCCTTAAGGAACCTCCGAAGAGACAACCCCTGACTGCCCGCTGACCTCGGCAGATGGGAGAGAGGGCATCTGGTCCATCAGAGAGGAAGAAGGCCCTGCAGGTGGGGTACTCACAGAAGTGGAGGGCCCACCCTGGTTGGCGTTGGCTGTCTGGCTGGACTTCCCTTGAGAAGAATGGCTCTGCTCCTGGTGTTTCTCTTTCTTCCTCTTTTTCTTCTCCGGAGCCAGCAATGATGATCTTTCCCACAATTCCTGGAGCTCTTTCTCCGTCAAAGTCAGTCTCTGGGTCAGCAGATAGGTGTCGAGGGTCCTCTTGCGACGGGTGCACGTGGCCTGGTTGAAGCCCTGGCAGATGGTGCACTCAGCCGAGTTGTGCCTAGGCCCCAGGCAGAAGATACACTGGGAATGATTGTCCCTGTGCGGAATCTGCACACCACACTTGAAGCACTTCTTCTGGGGCCGACTAGATGACATACAGCGTAACAGATCATGAATAAGAACTGGAAAAAAGGAAAATCGCTAATAGAAAATGGCGGGGCGACTGAAAGCTGTTCTACCGTGTTTGTTGAATGATACCATGCGAAGGCGGGAAAGAACTGGAGGGCAGGTGGGGGACCACCCCTTTTATAGTCACAGTGACATCTGTTACCTGACGCTGGGGGCCGGTCCCCACCGATGATTGCTAGCTACAAGTTTGCCATGTGGTTCTGACGCCAGGGGGCGTGGTGGGCCTAGGTTTGCACCTATATGTGAAGACCTACTGCAGGAACCCTCTTAGAGTAAGATCTCTGAATTCTTTCCTGCGGGAGGAAAGCATATCCCTTCTGGGTGTCCAGCTGGGCGACTATGACGGTGAGCAGCTGGGTGGGTTCCAGGTGAGATTTCTTTAGATTTACCAGGAAACCCAGAGACTCCATAGTGCGTGCTGTGAGGGAAAGAGATTCCTTGACCTGGCAAGGAGACTCTGCTACTATGAGTAAGTCATCCAGATGGGGTAGAGAGCGACACCCAGTCTCCTGAGATGTGCTGTTACCACTGTGAGACACTTGGTAAAAACTCTTGGGGCCGAGGACAATCTGAAGGGCATTGCAGCGAACTGATAGTGACCTGAAGGAAGTTTGAACCTGAGAAACTTCCTTCGAGATCTCCTTATGGGTATGTGGAAATAGGCATCCTTTAAGTCTAGGGAGGCTAGCCAGTCTTCCTGCTGTAAGGACTGTATGACCAGTGACTGAGTGACCATTTTGAATTTGGGTTTTTTCAGATGTTTGTTTAAATATCTGAGATCTAAGATAGATCGCCACTCCCCAGTTTTCGTTTGTGTCAGAAAATACCTGGAGTAGAGGCCCTTGCCCTTCTTGTTGGTGGGGACCCTTTCCACTGCTAGTAAAGCCAGAAGGTTTTGTACCTCCAATTCCAACAGCAGTATCTATGTTGGGGGGAGAGAGGTCTTGACACCTGGGTATGCTTGAGGTCTGGCATGTGCTTGAACTGTAACGGCAGACCCTTCTCCACTATCTCCAGCACTCACTTGTCCGACGTGATGAGGCACCAGTGCTGAAGATAGTGGGAGAGTCTGCCTCCCACTGGAAGCGGGGAGATGACCTGGATACTCGCATCAGGACTTAAGACTGAGAGGCAGATGGCTGGGTAGAGGTGGCTCTTCTTTGGCTCCTTCTGCCCCTGCCTCTGAAAGATCCCCCTGTGCTGGCTGAAGTCAGATTGAGGATAGGGATTGTAAGGCCTGGGAACGAAACTTTGGCCCCTACCGCCCTTGGGACGGGAACTCTGATGGGTGGTGGGCTTAGGTTTGCACGAGTGGCTCTGCCAGAAAGCCTTGTACTCATCAACATTTTTCATGTAGTCAGTGGTTCTGTAATCAAACAACATATTTTGATCACAGGGAAAATCCATGGTCTTGTTCTGGGTGTCTGTGGTCGGATTGGTTGTTCTAAGGCAGGCGAAGTGTCTCAGAAAGAGATGGCATGGGACATCACCCTAGAGGCTGCATGACTGTTGTCATCTGCCACATGGAATTGGTACACAGCAGGTTCCAGGGCTGTTTTTGACGTATCCGCCAGCTCCTGCACCATAGAATCTGATCCGTTGCGGGCAATAGCCTGACGAGATTTCCAAAGGGCTTTCTGATATTTGGCTGTGAATGCCATGTAAGAAGAAAGTCTGAGAAGTAGGGAAGCTGTGGCATACATTTTCTTTGCTATAAAGTAAATTCTCTTGGAATCCTTGTCAGGAGAGGGGGGACAAGGAGACTCCAGCTTTCTCACAAGCTGCCTGCTGCACTATACTCTCATGGCTAGGGTGTGCAGACAGGAACCTGGTACCATTTTTAGACAATTTATATTTTCTCCCAAGTCGCTTATCAACCCCTGATACTGAAGTGGGGTGTTGAAGCACCTTCATGGTATTTTTCTAAACACACTATAGACAGGGATGATCAGGGTCTTTGGGGATGAAAGACCTCTCATCTCCCTACAATCTTCGTCTTCATCGACATCCTGGTTGGGCTCCTGCTTAGGGATATACATATTTTGTATAAATGTAAACATTGAGGAAGGATCCTCATGGTTACCCGGGGGATCCCCAAGGTGAGGGTCTGGGGACTCCTGGGGCTCAAGGCCCTCAAAATCCATGTCAGGGGCACCATAAAATTGATCATAATCTGCGTCACCCTCACAGAGTCTACAGAAGAGAGAACTGTGGACGAGTGCTTTCCAGACCCAGTAAATATAGGACCCATCTTTTGAAGGGTCTGAAACAGTTACCATACCTTTTCCATATCTTGCACTGATGGAAGAACCTGCGCAGACTTGGTTTGTAAGTGTTTTGTTTTTTTCTGCATGCTTTAAGCTGCCTGTTGTCTCGCTACTGGCTTTCCCAAGAGCAACGGGAGCATTTTTGTCTTGACAGTGTTTCTTTTTAGCCACTTCATCAGAGGCTTGATCGAGCTTCCTCGTTTCGTCCCCCTTATTTTTCATTTTGTGAGGAACTTCATCTTTAGAAGCTTTATTTTTTGGCTGGGATCTGGAGGGTTCCTCAGCACCTCTGCTTTTAGTATTAGTATTTTTGAATGGCCCCTCATCGGAAGCCTTTGATTTATCCCAGCCATAATAATCAAAGGTTTGTCTGCTATGTTTGCCAATTTAAGCAAAGCAAACCAGTCCTGGACCTACGAACTGAGTGCAGGTTTCTGTGAAAATGCCACCGGCCAGTCCTGCCACAGTTAATAAACTCTATTACTAGTGCCTTTTTTATTGTTGTTGTATGTAACCCCTTCAAATGGGGGTTCCTAAAGACTTGGTGAGCTTGGTTGCTGCTCCAAGCCTGAATGGTGTTTGGCATTTAAGTTATTTATCAGTGAGTGTTTTAGAACCTTGTACTGTCCTTAAGAGCTGTCTGTCAGACAATTAGTTTGTATGGGGGACTGTGTGTTTTGATTGAGTACCATTCAAGTTGCCAATTCACTTCATTTGCAGTCACTAGGAGTGCAAGGAACCTATCTGAAAGACAATCGTTTGCCAGAAATTATTTAGAGTAATAATGAAATTACAGTTTGTCTAACTTGCTTTTTTGCAGTCGAACTTTGCTAGTTCCTTCTAGTTTGAACTGCTGAACTGGACCAATCAGTGGGCAAGCTAGCTCTAAATGGTGCCTGACTTAATCAGAATTGGACTCATAATCTGAGCTACCACAAGAGGATTGTATGGCAGTGACCTGGGAGATGTAGTTGACTTGATGTTTTTGACCAACAGCAGAGTCTATTGTGAGACAGCCAATCCAGTCAAGAACTGAGGAACCTGGCAGTGCCCGTTTGTCGTTGGAGTTTCTGTTGAGCTTTGTCAGAAGAAGGAAGGCTTCCTGTGTTTTTCAGTGCAGTTTAGTCAAAACGGTGTAAGGCCCAGAGTCTGTCTGCAGTTTGTGTAACTGCTGTTAGACTGAATGTTTGTGAAGAGAATCAAAGATATCTGAAGAGTAGAACCAGCTCACCCAGAAGACTGGTGAATTCTGGAAATTGACTCGTCTCAGAACTGAATTCTGTGTGTTCTCCCGGTATTGCAGTAATTTTGCGATACAGATGCCTGCCTGGTATAGTGCTTTTATATGGATGTGTGAAGAGGTTTGTGTACCTCAAGTGAGCCCTGCTGACATTGAAGACTTTATCTATTTGAGGTCGAGTACTAATTCAGGTCGCTTCCTGTTGAATTGCCATTAAATCCAAATGGAATTACTGTACTGCTGACTGTTAATTCCTTTCTGTGAAAGGGCCCTACCAGCTGCCACGGTTTGGACTAGCTACTAGGGCTTGGGTACCAGGGACAGTAACTGAGGGATAGGCCTGTGCAGAGTCATGGTAGATTATTAGAGGATAAGCCATTAACCTGATTTCCTGTCCTTATATCCCCTAATAAATCAGAGCTGCTTGTTCGGCAAAGTTATACTGCCTGAGGTATTTGTTGTTACAGTACTGTACTGTGATTGTTGATTGTATCCTCTCACAGGAGGTCCTAGTGCCGAACCAGACCTGGTAAGTGTATACTGTGAAGGTAATTTGATATTTGTGGGCCACTAGGGAAGAAAGGGGGCAGTGTTGTGGTAGAGGGCTGGACCAAGTTAGTTTAACTATTGCAAACCCTGACCTCTGGGTGGAGGCACTCCATTTGATCCAGGCCTCAACCTGTTAGTGGCAAATCAGGCAGGGTAGTAGCCCTTGGGATGGCTTCATCTAGGGTTACATCTTGGAGGCTCACCGCTGATTGTGTGTCCTTAGTGGGCCATATTTACTAACCACTGTTAAGAAAAATGGGTACCCGACAGAAGTGGCTGTTCACCGGCTGGTGGAGTGGTGACTGGGAGGATCGACCCTAAAATGCTATGCTTATCCTGGACATCCCCTGGTATCAACACCGGGACACTGTGCAGGGAGTACTTTCCAAGGTGGAAGGTTTGAAAATCCTGTGGTGGTGGGTCGGCATGCTAATCTGCTCACCCACACTTTCATGGCCCTAGAGTTTAAGGATCCCATAGATAGCTCCAAAGTGCCACAGACCATTACCCTCAGAGGGAGCTCACTGCTTGGAGAGTGATAACTATGACAGTAAAGACCTGGGGAATCAGCCCCACCACTATCTGAAACTTTGAGGAGAAATTGCTGAATGGTTGCTGGGAGGGAAACTGTGGAGGACTTGAATAATTATTCATGCCACCTGGGGGTGTTCCTCCCAACACCCTCCTGCTCCAGTGCCTGTGATTGGTGGCTGAACCAATGCAGACTCATTTCTGCACCTGCCATTAGTCACGACTTCACCGGAGGTTGAGGATCTTCTCTGGCACCTCCCACCCCCGAGGGGAGGGATGACTGGAGACCTGGATGAACTATGTTGCCCCCCAAGTGCTAGAATGGCAATGCTCGGGGAAGCGTAGCGAAAGAGGTTAGTGGAGCCCGAGGTCCTGCCTGGCTACCATCCATGCTAAACGGGCCAGTAACCTGAGCGACTGCACAGGCTATCTTGAGGCCTTGGAGAATGTATGGGAGCCCAGATTCGATGAGGACCTATGGTGGAGAGTAAGAGATGCACAACAGTGACCAAGGGGTTGTTGTCTTGTGTATGTATTCTGCTGGAAAATTGTTGCAAGAATGCCTCAGTGAAAGGGTAGTTTGCCAGCGATTGAACTGGACTCAACCAGGCTGGCTAGATCCTAAGTCTGCCCTCTCAGAACTGTCTGTTACTTCCAATTTACGCCTTCGGCCAATCGACTGAATCCCCACCCTCCTATGATGAGTTAATGAGAAAGTTGAGGAGTTGAGAAAAGACGACCTCGGGAGGGACTCTCACTAATAGCTGCGGCTTAACTCGAAAGTGACTGAGGTGACCCATCATGAAGTTCAGGGCAGAGGTTACAGTCAATGAGTGCTCTGACAAGGAAAAGATATGTCAGTGGGGCGTACTTTGTTGAGAGATCTCGGAATTCAAAACAGTCCTTTAAGTGAAGGCCACGTCTGCAAGTCACGTGCCTGACCTCCTCTCGATCTGCATCTGCTATGGGGTGGGGTACCCGCATGTATCTTCTGCTGATAACAGCTCCGAACTCGGATTCCTTGACCATGGAAGTGGAGAAACTGACGAGATGTTCCAAATGCTTATCAGATATGAGACAGAGATGCTTCAAGGTTTTCAGTTAGTAATACTCTGCCCTGGCTCCCAGTGTGGCTCTCGCCAGCTCAAACTCCAGAAAGTATGTTTTGCTATAATTGTGGGAAAGATGGGCACATGAAAGGGGAATGCCAGTCCCCAAAAGACACTGACAAAGGTATATAGGCTACAAGGAGAGCTTGGAGAAAGTCTGTGGTTAAGAGGTGCACTATGATCCCAGTGAGGCACCAAAAGTGCTAATTCACGTCCTTTTGTGGCAGAGTCAGTTGTGCGCCCCCCTCACGCCTCTCAGACTGGTCCAGAATAGTGGGTCCTCCATGGAGACCACTGTAAAGGTGAGTTGGAGTGTCTACAAGAGTTGTATTGTGACAGTGGCTCCTAAGTGACAATTATGTTCCAGATTGGTATCAAAGCATTTGCTGATCGTGCCCTTACAACCATTAGAAGGACTGCATGTATGGGGGTAAGTTATGAGAAGGCCTACCCTATTCCGGTATATCCGGACTTATTGTCTTTCCCCACCTCCGTGGCTGGAGTGGTCACGAACAAGTAGAGATTCTAGCTAGTGTGTCCCCACTGGACTGTATGATGGTGTCCTTTGTTGATTGGAACAAATGCTCATATGTTCGGTTAGCATCAGTTGTGTTATGAAAAACAGGGTCAAAGACTAGTAGAGCTTTTTTCGGGTTTAATTAAGAAGGCCTATGAGGCACAGAGAGTTGATAAAACAGAACCAGAGGAACCGTCGAATTGTATGGAAGAAGGATCCTGAGTCTCTGATCCTGGCACCAAATGCCCAGTGTACCTTACAGGAGAGGTCCTATCAGAAAGGATGTTAAGAATAAAATATTAATGTTGATGCACCAGCGATGGAAAATTTCTAGAGGGACTGCTGGTCAAGCCTAGTATTTTGCTCCTCTGAGCCCATGCTTATGCCAGAAGGGTAATGGTCCAAGTTCATAATGTGTCTGGAGACATTCGAGTAAACAGAGGTTGCATCCTGGCTAATGTGCATTGTGCTGATACTGCAGTGCTACCAGCAGCAAGAGTTCAAGGGAAGAATGAGTAACGTCGATTGTTTGATTTCGGCGACTTCATGCCAGCTGAATGGAAAATGAGGGATCAGTGAGAAGCTTGCCCAGAGAGCCCAGGTGTTTTCTTTAAAAGAATGGGATGTAGGATGCGAAGGAGCTGAGCACAATATCCGCTGCATGACGAAAGACCATTTCGTGAGAGGTCTCTACGCCTGGCACCTGCTGGACATATGATGTGAGACGGCATCTGCAAGAGATGTTAGCTGGTGTATAAGAATCCAGAAGCCCTTATGCTTCCCCCATTGTGTAGTGAGGAAAGAATGGAACAGTAAGGATGTGTGGATTATCGTGACTCAAACCATGGACTATCCCTGATCAGTACACAATGCCTCCTTATCAGGATGCTTTGACCGCCTCAAACGGGAGCAAGTGGTTCTCTGTACTGGATCTCCGCAGTGGGTACTACCAGATCCCAATGGCCCCAGAGGACCGTTGAGAAGACGGCCTTTATCTGTCCGCTTTGGCTTCTATGAATTCATGTGAGGATGCCTCAGGATTTGTAGGTGCCCAGCCACTTTCAACGATTGATGGAGCGCTGCAGTGGGGACATGAACTTACTAGAGTGTCTGGTATACCTAGATGATGTTATTGTGTTTGGCATCACTTGAGGAACATGAGAGCAGATTATTTAAGGTATTGGACCGACTGAGGACTTTGGCCTTAAACTGTCCATTGATAAGTGTCTGATCTTCTAAACATCAGATAGCATGTGGGACATAGTATCCACCGAGGAATAGAGACCTGTCCAGTAAAGTTGAGGCCTTGACCACCTGGCCACAGCCCAAAATCTAAAAGAACTGCAAAGATTCTGGGATTCTGTGGTTATTATCGGCGCTCATCAAGGACTATTCAAGAGTGATCCTCCTTACTTAACCTTTTACTAAGGGTATCCCTAACCCACAAAAATACTAAAAGTCACGCCCTCAAGACTGAAAGAGTGTATTTTCATCGAGTGAAGTATCTTGGGGCCCGCTTGGACTCCTGATTGTGAGACTGTTTCATGAGATCATATATCAACTTACCCATGCTCCAGTGCTGGCTTATGCCGATCCAAGAAAACCTTACGTCCTGCACACTGATGCTAGCTTTGCAAGGGTTGGGGGCTGTGTTGTACCAAGAGCACGAGAATGGCCTGAGACCAGTGGCCTTTGCCAGTAGAAGCCTGACCCCATCCGAAAAGAACTATCTGTACATAAGTTAGAGTTCCCGCTTTAAGTGGGCTGTTGCTGACCAACTCCATGAGTACTTGTATGGGGCTAAAATTACTAAAAACTGACAATAATCCTTTGACCTATGTGCAGATCTCCTCAGCTAAGTTGGATGCCACTGGCCGCCAAGTGGCTTTCTTCATTATCTACATATGACTATGCTCACGTGAATACCGAGCAGGTCTGAACCACATAGATGCTGGATGCTCTCTCCCTGGCGCCTGTTCCCAGAATGATTGGGTCCGATTACAGAACCTGACATTCGGCACTCTGCGGAAGTTTGACAGGAGGAACAATGTTCACCGGACGATGGACTGCATGGTGATTGCTTCGAGAGCTCTGAGAATTGCGTACCCAGTGCTTATTGCCACTTTCTGCAATAGACATTGGTGCACTGCCTCAGCTGGACAATGACAGTATTCGTCGTGGCTCAATCTCAGCGATCCCATGATCAAAGCAGCTTTAGAAGCCCTCTATGCAGGAAAAGATGTCCAAATTCACGCCACTGATTTGAGAACTGCACTGTTATACAAAGAAGGTCCTAAGTTGAACTTGATCAATAAACTGTTATAACAGAGAAACAGTAGACAGAGGGGACAAGTAGACAAACAACAACTATGCTGCACTGCTTTCGAGACTCAGTACTGAGGTCCTTGCACAACCACATGGGGCACCTTGGTATAGACAGAACACTGACTTGGTGAGATCCGATTCTATTACCTAGATGGGGCTGATGTATAACACATTCGAACTTGTAGCTCTTACAGAGGAAAGTTTTATTCTGTGAGGGCTGCCTCTTTGTTAACATCACCACCAGGTGCACCCATGGAGCTGGTCTGTATTGATTTCTAAGTTTGGAGTCAGATCAAAGAAAATATCAGTAATGTGCTAGTGGGTCACTGACCATTTACCTAGATATGCCTCCCAAGCTTTCCCACCAAAGACCAGAAAGCATCCACTGCAGCCAAAGTACTTGTAGAAAACTTTTTGTTCACTATGGGGCTCACAAAGAATCCATTCTTGATCAAGGGAGACTTTGGGAGTCGCCTGAGTCAAAGAGATGTTTTCTGTGGGGAGCTTAAAGTCCAAACCACTCCTTACCATTTCAGAGGGCTCCACAGCCTGAACGCTTCAACCGCACTTTGCTAGATATGCTAGGCACCTGCACCCAAAGGACAAGCCTAGATGGAGCCAACAAATTAGCACCCTTGTACATGCTTATAACTGCACCAAAGTGATGCTACTGGGTTTCTCCCCCACCGCTTGATGTTTTGAAGAGAAGCTCGACTACCAGTAGATGTGTTTTGGGGTTTCTCCTGATGGGGTTTGAGTTGACAACTATTTATATTGTGTGCAAAGTTAAAGGCCCAGCTAACTCATGCGTTACCAACTGGCTCAAACCATGGCTGCCAAAAGAAATCTGGCCAACAAAGAAAGGTGTGATAAAAGTGAAAGCACAGGAACTCCAGGAGGGAGATCAGGTATGCTAAGAAATCTGGGACTGTATGGCAAGCACAAGATTGTGACAGATGGCACCATCTCCTCACATTGTAGTGGGCAAACTAGATGATCTGCTGTGCATGTGTGGGCCTGAGAATAATTCTGCAGATGTAAAACAATGTATAGAAATCATTTATGCCCATTGGACACCATCTTATTGAGTCTGAGCCTCTAGAAGATGCCCCTCTGGACCAGTGACTAGAGCTGCTGCTAAGAAAAGACCAAGGAAGTCTGCACCTACAGAAGCAGAGTTAAAAGTGTTCCCTGCACAAGTCCCAGTTGAGTATGACTGTCAGTCCATATCAGAAGAAAGTGAGAGTGACTTTGAATACTATCCTTCTTACTAACTGAGTCAATTGTTTCGGGGCAACCTCTAGTCATTTACGGAGATGAAGCTGGGCCTCTGACTGTCCAAGCCCTCAGCTTCGTCCCTGGAGCCAATGCTCCCAGAAAGTGAAGTGCAAAGCATCAGATCAGATGAAATGGAATCATTGTGCATGGTTGAACTGTTTGAGCTTTCAGGGAGGAAAATGATAGATTCGGGGCAGACTGGTACAGTACACCGAACAAGAAGAGTATTTTGAGGTCCTGACAGTCCACTGCCAGTGTCCGAAAGCTCCATGCGAGCCAAATGTTGTGGACTCAGAAACTGTAACTCCTGGAGCTGAAAGTGCCCCAAGTTCTCAGCCTCTCTACCCCCATGGAGACTCCTGACAAGTGAGGACAATGCTGAAAATGAGGCTCAGAGTGCAGAGACTATAACAGTTCCCCTAGAAAGACTGGTCGAGCTGTAAAGCCTGTGGTGCACCTCAGTTATGATTCACTTGGGAGGCCTGTGGACCTGCTCTCAATGTTGTCCATAAAGGAGCAAGGTATGTCCCGAGCTCTGTTTTTCCAAACTGAGCATCAGTGCTAACTCCAGTTACTTGTGTTGTCTTCTAAGTATGGTGCCTTGTTCCATCCAGCCCCAAAGGTAACTGATAGGAAGGGCCCCTCTTCAGGTTTCATGTACAAGAGGTAATAACTTTTGAGTTGTGGTACAGTTGTATGTAATACTGTGTAAAGAGTGACGATTGCAATGTTTCAGAAATGGTATTCTTGGTAAAATGATATTGACTGATGATTACATATGCAGGCCTAATGCAAAATGTATATGGTTGCAGTTGAAACTTGTAGGGTACTTGCTTGACGCGGACGCTAGCTTTCCCAGGCCAGGAAGGGTGTAACCCTCTGCAAATGGGGGTTCCCAAAAGACTTCCAGGAGCTCTGCTTTGAATGCTCCAAGCCTGAATGGTGTTTGGCATTTAAGCCATTTATCAGTGAGTGTTTTTAGAACCTCTGGTACTGTCTCTTTAAGAGCTGTCTGCTTGCAGACATAATTGATTGTATGGGGGACTGTGTGTTTCTTTGATTGAGTACCACTCCAAGCTGCTGCTAATTACTTCATTTTTGCAGACTAGGAGTGCAAAGGGAACCTATCTGAAAGATGTAACTGTTTGCCAGAATTATTTAGAGTAATAATGAAATTACAGTTTGTCTAACCTGCTTTCTTTGCAGTCAGAATGTGTCTGCTAGTTCCCATTCCTAGCTTTGAACTGCTGAACTTGACCAATCAGTGTGGGTAGCTAGCTTTAAATGGTGCCTTGGGTGAATCTTGAACTTGGACTCATCAATCTGAGCCATCCACAAAGAGGATTGTATGGGCAGTGACTCTGGGAGATGTAGTTTGAACTTCAGTGCCTTTTTTGACCAACAGCAGCAGCTCATGTGAGTGACAGCCAATCCAGTCAAGAACTGGGAGGAACTCAGGAAGTGCCGGTTTGTCGGGTTGGAGTTTCAGAAGTTTTAGCAGTGGAAGGAAGGAGCCCTGTGTGTTTTTCAGTGTGCATTTTAGTCAAAAAAGCGTGTATAGGCCCAGAGTTCCGGTCTGCAGCTTGTGTAACTGCTTGTTAGGACTGAATCCGTCCTGTGAAGAGAATCAAAGGATATCTGAAGAGTAGAAACCAGGCTCACCCTGTAGAAGACTGGAGGAATGCTGAAAATTGCACTCGGTCTGTCAGGAACTAGTCTGTATGTGTTCTCCCGGGTATTGTGCGTAGTTGCGATCGGGATACAGATGCAACCTGCCTGAGTACAGTGCTTTCTTTATATATGGATGTGTGAAGAGGTTTGTACCTCAGTGAGCCCTGCTGACATTGAAGGACCTTATCTTATTTGGAGGTAGGAGTACTAATTCAGGGTTGCTCCCTGTTGAATTGCCACATTAAATCAAAATGGAATTACTGTACTGCTGACTGTTTAAGTCTCCTTTTCTGTGTAAGGGCCCCTACCAGCTGCCACGGTTTGGACTAGCCACTAGGGCTTTATACTCAGGGACAGTAACTGATAGGGATAGGCCTGTGCACAAAGCCATAGGTAGATTATTAGAGTGATAAGCTAATTAACCTGATTTCCCCTGTCCTTGTTATATCCCCTAGAATAATCTAGAGCTGCTTGTTTCAGCAAAGTTATACTGCCTGAGGTATTTGTCTCATGTTAGTACTGTACTGTGATTGTTGCACTGTATCTCATTTCATAGGAGGTCCCAGTGCGGAACCAGACCTGGGGGTAAGTGTATACTGTGAAGGTAATCTTGATATATGTGTGGGCCACTAGTGGAAGAAAGGGTTGAGTGTCCCAGAGGGCTGTGACAAGTTAGTTTAACTATTGCAAACCCTGACCTCTGGGTGGAGGCACCACCATTGGATCCAGGCCCTCAACCTGTTAGTGGCAATCAGGCAGGTAGTAGCCCCTGGGATAGCGCCATCTAGGGGTTACATCTTGGAGGCTCACACTGGGATTGTGTGTCCTCTAAGTGGCCATATTCTGAACCACTGTTATAGAAAAAAATGGTACCCGACAGAAGTGGCTGTGCACCGGCTGGTGGAGTGGTGTACTGGGAGGAGATCGACCCCAAAATGTATGCTTATCCTGGATATCCCTGGGTATCAACTACGGACACTGTGCAGGGAGTACTTTCCAAGGTGGAAGGTTTACAAAACCCTGTGGTGGTGGGGTGGCATGCTGATCTGCTCACCCACACTTTCCTGGCCCTAGTAGAGTTTAAGGATCCCACATAGCTCCCAAAGTGCCACAGACCATTACCCCAGAGGAGCCCTCACTGCTTGGAGAGTGATAACTAAGGACAGTAAAGACCAGGGAATCAGCCCCACCACTATCTGAAACTTTTGAGGAGAAATTTGCTGAATGGTTGCTGGGAGGGGAAACTGTGGAGGACTTGAAGAAACTATTCTTGCCACCTGGGGTGTTCCTCCCCAACACCCTCTTCCTGCTCCAGTGCCCGTAATGGTGGCTGAACCAATGCAGACTCCTATTTCTGCACCTGCCATTAGTCACTACTTATCCGAAGGTTGAGGATCTTCTCTGGCACCTCCCCACCCCCAAGGGGAGGATGACTGGGAGACCTGGATAGACTATGTTGCCCCAAGTGCTAGAATGGCAATGCTCGGGAAGGCAGCGAAAGAGGGTTAGTGAGAGCCTCCGAGGTCCTGCCCTGGCTACCATCCGTGCTAAATGGGCCAGTAACCCTGGGCGACTGCACAGGCCTATCTTGAGGCCTTGAGAATGTGTATGGGAGCCCAGATTCCGATGAGGACCTATGGTGAGTAAGAGATGCCAACAGTACCAAGGGGTGTTGTCTGTGTATGTATCTCGGCTGGAAAAATTGTTGCAAGAATGCCTCAGAAAAGGTAGTTTGCCAGCGATTGAACTGGACCCGAACCAGGCTGGACAGGATCCTTAAGTCTGCCCCTTCTCAGAACTGCTGTTGCTTCCAGTTAAGCCACGGCAAATCGAGCTGGAATCCCCACCCTCCTATGATGAGTTAATGAGAGAAATTGAGGAGTTGAGAAAAGAGCGACCTCGGGAGGACTCCTGCACCAATA
This sequence comes from Neoceratodus forsteri, assembly GCA_016271365.2. Taxonomy (NCBI): domain Eukaryota; kingdom Metazoa; phylum Chordata; order Ceratodontiformes; family Ceratodontidae; genus Neoceratodus; species Neoceratodus forsteri. Next base: position 458,288,465 of record JADMNL010000022.1, on the reverse strand, counting down.
GCTATGCCACGTAATTCGAGGACTGAGGGTGACCCATCAAGTGAAGTTCAGGGGCAGAGGTTGGCAGTCAAGAGTGCTCTGACAAGAGAAAAGATATGTCACAATGGGGCGAACTGTTGAGAGAGATCGGGAATTCAAAAACGGTCCCTTTATGAAGGCCCGTCTGCCAAGTGACGGGCCCTGACCTATATCCGACTGCATTCTATGGGGTGGGGGACCCACCCATGTATCTTCTGCTGATAACAGCTCGAACCTCGATTCCTTGACCATGGAAGTGGAGAAACTGGACGAGATGTCTCCAAATGCTTATCACGCTGAACAGAGATGGCACCAAGGTTTCCAGTTAGTAATACCCTGCCCTGGCTCCCAGTGTGGCGCCTCGGCCAGCTCAAACTCAGAAAGTATGTTTTGCTATAATTGTGGGAAAGATGGGCACATGAAAGGGAATGCCAGTCCCCAAAAGACACTGACAAAGTTGCATATAGGCTACAAGGAGAGCTTGGAGAAGAAATCAGTGGTTAAGAGGCACGACATGATCCCAGTGAGGGCACCAAAAATGCTAATTCACGTCCTTTGTGGCAAGGTCAGTTGCCCAGGCCCCCACTACCGCCTCTCAGACTGGTCCAGAATAGTGGGTCCCTCCATGGAGACCACTGTAAAGGTGAATGGAGTGTCTACAAGAGCTGTGATTAGACAGTGGCTCCCAAGTGACAATTATGTTCCAGGATTGGTATCAGAAGCATTTGTCAGACGTACCCTTACAACCATTAGAAGGACTGCATGTATGGGGGTTAAGTGAGAAGGCCTACCCCTATTCGGGTATATCCGAATTTGGCTGTCTTTCCCACCTCCGTGGCTGGAGGGCGAACAAGTAGAGACCCTAGCCTTAGTGTGTCCCCCACTGGACTGTATGGATGGTGTCCCTTAGTTGGTTGGAACAAATGCTCATATGTTCGGAAGGCTGGCACAGTTGTGTTATGAAAACAGGGTCAAAGACTAGTAGAGCTTTAAGAGTTCCGCTTTAATTAAGAAGGCCTATGAGGCAGAGAGATGCTGAAAAAACAGAACCAGAGGAACCGTGGAATTGTATGGAAGAAGGATCCTGAGTCTCTGATCCTGGCGCCAAATGCCCAGTGTACCTTCAGGGAGAGGTCCGTATCAGAAAGGATGTTAAGAATAAAATATTAATGTTGGATGCACCAGGCGATGGAAAATTGCCAGAGGGACTGCTGGTCAAGCCTTAGTATTTTGCCCGCTAGAGCCTATGCTTATGCCAGAAGGGTAATGGTCCAAGTTCATAATGTGTCTGAAAGAGACATTCGGTAAACAGAGGTTGCATCCTGGCTAATGTGCATTGTTGCAGATACTGCAGTGCTACCCAGCAGCAAGAGTTCAAGGAAGAATGACAGAGTAGCATCCTGACTTGTTTGATTTGGCGACTCCCGCTGCCAGCTGAATGGAAAGTGAGGATCAGTGAGAAGCTTGCCCAGAGAGCAGGTGTTTTCTTTAAAGGAATGGGATGTGGGATGCGTGCAAGGAGCTGAGCACAATATCCCGGCTTCCATGACGAAAGACCATTTCGTGAGAGGTCTCGACGCCTGGCACCTGCTGACATAGATGATGTGAGACGGCATCTGCAAGAGATGTTAGCTGCTGGTGTAATACAAGAATCTAGAAGCCCTTATGCTTCCCCCATTGTGGTAGTGAGGAAAAAGAATGGAACAGTAAGGATGTGTGTGGATTATCGCACCTTAAACCGGCGGACTATCCCTGATCAGTACACAATGCCCCGCATTCAGGATGCTTTGGACTGCCTAAGCGGGAGCAAGTGGTTCTCTGTACTGGATCTCCACGAGTGGGTACTACTAGATCCCGATGGCCCCAGAGGACCGTGAGAAGACAGCCTTTATCTGTCCGCTTGGCTTCTATGAATTCATGGAGGATGCCTCAAGGTTTTGTGCCCAGCCACTTTCAACGATTGATGGAGCGTGCAGTGGGGACATGAACTTACTAGGTGCCTGGTATACCTAGATGATGTTATTGTGTTTGGCAGCTCACTGGAGGAACATGAGAGCAGATTATTTAAGGTATTGGACCGACTGGAGGACTTTGGCCTTAAACTGTCCATTGATAAGTGTCAATTCTTTCAAACATCAGTAAAGTATGTGGGACACATAGTATCCACCGAGGAATAGAGACCGACCCAAGTAAAGTTGAGGCCTTGACCACCTGGCCACAGCCCAAAAATCTAAAAGAACTGCAAAGATTCCTGGGATTCTGTGGTTATTATCGGTCTCCTCATCAAGGACTATTCAAGAGTGATCCGCCTTTACTTAACCTTACTCAAGGGTATCCCCCAACCCACAAAAATACCAAAAGTCAGCATCCTCAAGACTGAAAGAGTGTATTTTCATCCGAGTGAAGTATTTGGGGCCGCTTGGACTCCTGATTGTGAGACTGCTTTCTATGAGATCATATATCAACTTACCCATGCTCCAGTGCTGGCCTATGCCGATCCAAGAAAACCTTATGTCCTGCACACTGATGCTAGCTTGCAAGGGTTGGGGGCTGTGTTGTACCAAGAGCACAGAATGGCCTGAGACCAGTGGCCTTTGCCAGTAGAAGCCTGACCCCATCCGAAAAGAAACTATCCTGTACATAAGTTAGAGTTCCTAGCTTTGAAGTGGGCTATTGTTGACCAATTCCATGAGTACTTGTATGGGGCTAAAATACTAGTAAAAACTGACAATAATCCTTTGACCTATGTGCAGACCTCAGCTAAGTTGGATGCCACTGGCCATAGGTGGCTTTCTGCATTATCTACATATGACTATGCTCTCGAATACCGAGCAGGTCTGAACCACATAGATGCTGATGTTCTCTCCTGGAGGCCTGTTCCCCAGAATGATTGGGTCCGATTGGCAGAACCTGACATTCGGGCACTCTGCCGGAAGTTTGACAGGGAGGAACAAATGTCCAGGGACGCAGTGGACTGCATGGTGGATTGCTTGGGAGCCTCTGAGAATTGCATACCTGCTGCTTATTGCCACTTTTCTGCAATAGACATTGGTGCACTGCCTCAGCTGGACAATGACAGTATTCGTGAGCTCAATCCCGCGATCCCATGATCAAAGCAGCTTTAGAAGCCCTCTATGCAGGAAAAGATGTGTCCAAATTACGCTCCACTGATTTGAGAACTGCACTGTTATACAAAGAAGGTCCTAAGTTGAAACTGATCAATAAACTGTTATACAGAGAAACAGTAGACAGAGGGGGACAAGTAGACAAATAACAACTAGTGCTGCCCACTGCCTTTCGAGACTCAGTACTGAGGTCCTTGCACAACCACATGGGGCACCTTGGTATAGACAGAACACTTGACTTGGTGAGATCCAGATTCTATTGGCCTAAGATGGGGGCTGATGTGGAGCAACACATTCGAACTTGTAGTCGCTGCTTACAGAGGAAAGCTTTGCCCCAGAGGGCTGCCCCCCTTGTTAACATCACCACCAGTGCACCCATGGAGCTGGTCTGTATTGATTTTCTAAGTTTGGAGTCAGATCAAAGAAATATCAGTAATGTGCTGGTGGTCACTGACCATTTCAGAGATATGCCCAAGCTTTCTCACCAAAGACCAGAAAGCATCCACTGTAGCCAAAGTACTTGTAGAAAACTTTTTGTTCACTATGGGGCTCCACAAAGAATCCATTCTGATCAAGGAGAGACTTTGAGAGTCGTCTGATCAAAGAGATGCTTTCTCTGTGGGGAGTGCAAAGAGTCCAGAACCACTCCTTACCACCCCCAGGGGACCCACAGCCTGAACGTTTCAACCGCACTTTGCTAGATATGCTAGGCACCCTGCACCCAAGGGACAAGCCTAGATGGAGCCAACAAATTAGCACCCTGGTACATGCTTATAACTGCACTAAAGTGATGCCACTGGATTCTCCCCTCACCGCCTGATGTTTGGAAGAGAAGCCTGACTACCAGTAGATGTGTGTTTTGGGGCTCTCCTGATGGGGTTCAAGCTGACAACTATTTACAGTATGTGCAAAAGTTAAAGGCCCAGCTAACTCATGCGTACCAACTGGCTCAAACCATGGCTGCCAAAGAAATCTGGCCAACAAAGAAAGGTATGATAAAAGGTGAAAGCACAGGAACTCCAGGAGGGATCGGGATTGCTAAGAAATCTGGGACTGCATGGCAAGCACAAGATTGCTGACAGATGGCACCATCTCCCTCACATTGTAGTGGGCAAACTAGATGATCTGCCAGTGTACAAAGTAAGGCCTGAGAATAATTCAAAAGATGTAAAAACAATGCATAGAAATCATTTACTGCCCATTGGACAAATCTTAATTGAGTCTGAGCCCTAGAAGATGCCCCTCTGGACCAGTGACTAGAGCTGCTGCTAAGAAAAGACTAGGAAGTCTGCACCTACAGAAGCAGAGTTAAAGTGTTCCCCTGCACAAGTCCCAGTTGAGCATGACTGTCAGTCCATATCAGAAGAAAGTGAGAGTGACTTTGAATACTATCCTTCTTACTAACTGAGTCAATTGTTTCGGGCAATCCCCTAGTCAATACTGGAGATGAAGCTGGGCCTTCTGGACTGTCCAAGCCCCAGTCATTCCTGGAGCCAATGCTCCCAGAAAGTGAAGTGCAAAGCATCAGATCAGATGAAATGGAATCATTGTGCATGGTTGAACTGTTTGAGCTTTCAGGGAGGAAAATGATAGATTGGGGCAGACTGGTGATACACCCGAACAAGAAGAGTATTTTGAGTGCCCTGACAGTCCACTGCCAGTGTCCGAAAGCTCCATGCAGCCAAATGTTGTGGACTCAGAAACTGTAACTCCTGGAGCTGAAAGTGCCCCAAGTTCTAGCCTCTCTACCCCATGGAGACTCCCTGACAAGTGGAGGACAATGCTGAAAATGAGGCTCAGAGTGCAGAGACTATAACAGTTCCCCTAGAAAGACTGGTCGAGCTGTAAAGCCTGTGGTGCACCTCAGTTATGATTCACTTGGGAGGCCTGTGGACTTGCCTCTCAATGTTGTCCATAAAGGAGTGTATGTGTCCCCGAGCTCATTGCCCAAACTGAGCATCAGTGCTAACTCAAGTTACTTGTGTTGCCCTCTAAGTATGGTGCCTTGCCCCATCCAGCCCCAAGGTAACTGATAGGAAGGGCCCTCTCTTCAGGTTTCATGTACAAGAGGTAATAACTTGAGTTATGGTACAATGTGTGTAATACTGTGTAAAGGTGACGACTGCAATGTTTCAGAAATGTGTTCTTGGTAAAATGATATATTGACTGATGATTACATGTGCAAGCCTAATGCAAATGTATATGGTTGCAGTTGAAACTTATAGTACTTGCTTGACGCTGGACGCTGTTTCTCTTCCAGGCTAGGAAGAGGTAACCCCTGCAAATGGGGGGTTCCTAAAGACTTCCAGGAGCTTGCTTGAATGCTCCAAGCCTGAATGGTGTTTGGCATTTAAGCCATTTATCAGTGAGTGTTTTAGAACCTCTGGTACTGTCTCTTTAAGAGCTGTCTGCTTGCAGACATAATTAGTTTGTATGGGGACTGTGTTGTTTTGATTGAGTACCACTCAAGCTGCTGCCAATTCACTTCATTTTGCAGTCACTAGGAGTGCAAAGGAACCTATCTGAAAGATGTAACTGTTTGCCAGAAATTATTTAGAGTAATAATGAAATTACAGTTTGTCTAACCTGCTTTCTTTGCAGTCAGAATTGTGTCTGCTAGTTCCCCATTCTAGTTTTGAACTGCTGAACTGGACCAATCAGTGTGGGGTAAGCTAGCTCTAAAATGGTGCCTTGGACGAATCAGAACTTGGACTCATAATCTGAGCCAGCCACAAGAGGATTGTATGGGCAGTGACTCTGGGAGATGTAGTTTAGACTTCAGTGCCTTTTGGACCAACAGCAGCAGTCTATTGTGAGTGACAGCCAATCCAGTCAAGAACTGGGAGGAACTCAAAGGAAGTGCCCGGTTTTGTCGGTTGGAGTTTCAGTTGAGCTTTGGCAGTGAAGAAGGAAGGAGCCCTGTGTTTTTTCAGTGTACAGTTTTAGTCAAAAAACGTGTGTAAGGCCCAGAGTTCCGGTCTGCAGCTTGTGTAACTGCTTGTTAGGACTGAATCCGTCCTGTGAAGAGAATCAAAGGATATCTGAAGAATAGAAACCAGGCTCACCCTGTAGAAGACTGGAGGAATTGCTGAAAATTGCATTCGGTCTGTCAGGAACTGAATCTGCTGTGTGTTCTCCCGGTATTGTGCAGTAATTCGATCGGGATACAGATGCAGCCTGCCTGGTATAGTGCTTTTTTATATGGATGTGTGAAGAGGTTTGTGTACCTCAAGTGAGCCCTGCTGACATTGAAGGACCCTATCTTATTTGGAGGTCGTGAGTACTAATTCAGGGTCGCTTCCCTGTTGAATTGCCACATTAAATCCAAATGGAATTACTGTACTGCTGACTGTTTAATTCTCCTTTCTTCTGTGTGAAAGGGCCCCTACCAGCTGCCACGGTTTGACTAGCCACTAGGGCTTGGGTACCCAGGGACAGTAACTGATAGGGATAGGCCTGTGCACAGAGCCATAGGTAGATTATTAGAGTGATAAGCTAATTAACCTGATTTCCCTGTCCTTGTTATATCCCCTAAATAAATCAGAGCTGCTTGTTTCAGCAAAGTTATACTGCCTGAGGTATATGTCTATGTTAAAGTACTGTACTGTGATTGTTGCACTGTATCTCATTTCACAGGAGGTCCCAGTGCCGGAACCAGACCTGGGGGTAAGTGTATACTGTGAAGGTAATTCTGATATATTGTGTGGGCCACTAGTGGGAAGAAAGGGGGGTTGCAGTGTCCCAGAGGGCTGTGACCAAGTTAGTTTAACTATTGCAAACTCTGAACTCTGGGTGGAGGCACCCGCCATTGGATCCAGGCCCCTCAACCTGTTAGTGGCAAATCAGGCAGGGGTAGTAGCCCCTGGGATAGCGCCATCTAGGGGTTACATGTAGAACTGGGATCTATACCAGTGCCAGTCTTAAAAGAAACCCAGTAATACTGGTCAACTGCGCATAGGTGGCTGCTGGACCCTTACAAACAGTCCTGACACAGATGATACCAAGGACCAGTAATACAACAAAAAGGTTTCCTTGTAACTGCCAATCTAGAGAGAAAACCCCCAGGCACTGTTTAAATCTGAAATCCACTGCAGGTGCCTCGCAGTAAACCCTGCAAGATCTGAGGTAAAAAAAAAAAACAAGGCAACTGTCCCTAATTTGACGGTTCCCACAAGAATTTGCCCAAAAATGAAGGGAACCATCGAAAATAAGCACCCACGATAAAATTAGGGTTTAAAATGAATAGTTGCAGTAAAAATAAAGTTAAATAGCACAGTTGGGCTAAAATTAAAAAATTAGTGCAGTGCTAATGAAAAAGTAAATCTTTCACTCAGCACACTATTTGAAAACAAAATATGAGGAAAACTTTACCCAAATAAACGCTAGGAGGCTGTCAACAAGGAAAGTTGAGAGACACCCCAGGGGCAATGTTGTTCAGTCCAGTTGAGAAAAATTTCTGAAGCCTTTAACAGCTCTCACTCAGCTCACCCCCCTCCTTCCTGTCTTCTGATTGGCTTGGCGCTAAGCTCATTTAAATATCTCTTAAAGGCACACCTCCGGGGCAGTTGCACCTAGCCAGCTAAGTGCAAAAAAGTTACTGATGCTAAAGGACTCCTAGGGTAAGAAATGCTTGTTATGAGATTGTTTAATCTCGGTTTGTCCCATAATGTTTGTAACTGTTTCCAGGATTATTGATCAAATAGAAGGCAGGCTGTAAAAACTGATAATATTATGTCTTCCCTCACATCTATCAGTACAGGAGTCTCAGTGATCCATATTGGGACCATTACTTTTTAGCTTATTTATAAATGGACTTCTCTCTGTTTGCTAGGACTGCAAAGTCATCCTTCATGCTGACAACGCAGTCCTGGCAATGAGGGGGAAAAACTGTCCCTACTCTCACAAATCTACTCCAAGAGGATTTTCTCAGAGTACAGGACTAGTTCACTAGCAGTACATTTATTTATTTGTTTACTTAGTTTTTGTTGACCAGGTAAGTGCACTATTAATAATAAATACTAAAAAACTAAAAAAAATATTTTTTGCAGCACTAAAAAACTGGGAAATGCTGAACAACTGGAGATAAAAACAACCTCTGGAGTGATGCTGGAGCAAATACAGTATTTTAAATAACTGGGAAGTTTTCTAGCTAGCACACTGTCCTATGCCAAACATACAGGCTGTGGTAAAAAAATAAATAAATAAATAAACACAAGATGGGGCTTGCTGTATAGAAATAAAAGAAATTTTAATTAGGGCTGTGCATTGTCCGACATTAATTTCTGAATACCACAAATAATGGGCTATCCGAATATTCGGATGCGAATACCGATTGGCCCACTATTAGAGTGGTATTCGGCATTCAGTCGTGGCACTGTTTAAAAATGAAAAATAAAGTCTTTTCTGGCTTTTCCACCCTCCAGAGCAACATTAAAATGAATATATTCATCCCTGATGTCTAGTGGTTCCACCCCACTGGCCGATCACCAGCCCAAACTAGAGAATCCCGCCCCCGCCGAGATTTACACAAACTGCCCCCCATCCCTAAGGTACAAAAATAAAAAATGGCCCTGGTGTCTAGTGGACCCCCCCCATCAGATAGTGTCCCCTACTCCTCCCCAGTACCCCGAGCAGGCCACCAGCACAGCCCTCCACTCACCTCCACGGCCGGCAGCCTGACTGAGCTTGCAGTGAATGAGCACATGCCCCTACAAGTCTCACCGTTCTTTGTTTAGCCATGGTGAAAAGGACCCCTTCACCCTCCATTTTGTTATAGGGGTGTGTTTATTAAATAAGTTATTTATATCATCACTAAACTGTACTACTTTGTAGTCTAAAACAGATGAATCCAATATCTTTGCCCAGTCAGTCAATTCCAGCTCCCTTTTATATTCTTCCACATTAAGTCTGTTTATCCACCACTTATGGACAAATTTCGGAGGGGCAGTCTGTTTAATCATTTTACGTGTACAAAACACTGGGCAATGATCTGATATTGAGTCAGAAAAAACATTTAAGTTAAGAAGATTACCTGGGCAATTTGTCACTATCCAATCAATGATAGAGTGGTTATTAGTTTTATAGTTAAAATTACAAGGTATCTCTATCAATTGAACAAAATAGGAGGCGTTCATTTTAGTTTTTAACTTCCCAGCAGCCTGTTCTCGTCTCCAATCAGAATTTGCGTCACCTATAATTATATGTTCTCTTCTATTCTGATGCAGTCCAGTCCAGTGATCAAATACCAGGTAATCAGCTAATCTGTATTTAGGGGGAGAGTAAACACAAGTAATATACAGGTGCTTACATCCTAAGGTTCCCAGATTGATCCTGACAGCTAAGTGGTCAATATGACCATTCAAGGACCTTTGGCAATGTCCTCAGCAATAATCTCATCCTTAATGTAAAACATTAACCCCTCTCCCCTTTTTTCCTTCCCTTTCCTGTCTGAATCGAATAGCCTATAATCAGAATCTGACTTGAAACAGTATTAAGCAATAATGCATGACAGGGTGTGGGTTGTGCTGGGATAACCTCACGCCTGTGTGGTTGGGCATGAGGCTGCAGGCCGAGTGTGTCCAATGTCCCATAAGTGAGGTTATCCCAGCACAACCCACACCTTGGACTGCATTATTGCTATTATGCAATGGCTTGTTGTTATACAAAATTTAAAAAAAAGGTTTTTAGTACATTTTTAGTGTAGCAGTATATCTCAGTTTCTTAAGTGCATGGCATCCTCCAAAGCATCATCCTGATTATCAATTCATCCAAGGCATCCAAAGCAATACAGTGAGGTTGTGCTGGAATAACCTCACTGTGCCAGGGACACACTGACCAATCAGAGACCACGAAATGTTCTTGCCATTGTATAATGTGGCTTCAACCATGTCTCACTTATACCAATTAAATCAAAATTATTCTGCTCAATCCACACCCTCAGTTTATCCAAGTGTGGCTGAAGACTCCTTATATTTAAGCATACTAATTGTAAACACCTTGGTCTCTTTTCCCCTAGAATAAAGCTGACTTGTCAAAGGCCCTGGATTTGACTCTACATCCCCGGCTAAAATTAACAGTATCATCAAAGAGAAATGAGTAATTTTAGTATTCTTCATTCTTAAATGAGTTCCTTGCCTTAAACCTTCTATCACTCTGCCCCATGAAGCAGGGATGACCAATAAATAGACATAGCAGCTGATAAGGTGTTAATGTTTTTGTTTCTTGGGAGAATTTGTTGAAGCCCGTCCCAATGGTTCTCTTGCTTATAAGCCTCTCCCCATTTAATACATTCAGCATACGTGTACATGCCTTGCCTAGACATATCCCACTCAGCAAATACATTTCTCTCTGGTTCTAAGCTTATATTTTCCAACCATATTAAAAATGAAAAAAACGTTAAAATCAGGACAATGTTTACATACCACTGAGCCATGTTTGCATCTAAAGTTGGTTACAATTTGCTTTAAAGTTTGAGTATTTATGTAAACAAATAATTATGAAACAAAGTAAACAACAGTTTTCCCAAACCGAGTGGTGCTCGCGCCACGCTAACGCTCACACTTGCAAGCGGCGCAGGCATTTTATGTGAGGTGCCCCACCCCCTCAAGTCTATTACTGGCTGCTGACTCAGCCAAGCCCCCACACACCAGCAAATCACAGGCTGAGGAATGTCCAAAGGACCTGAAGTTAACGGCAGTCACTCCGAGACAGTAACTCATAGCACAATAGCTGGACTCCGCTGCAGGTCTCCAGCCGGTACACTCGCACTGCTAGGATGTAAAACAAATTCAAGTCAGCTTGCTGTGATGACTGTGAGCAGTGCGGGCATTTTTAATGAGATGCCCCGCCCCCTCAAGTCCATTACTGGCTGCCAACTCAGCCAAGCCCCCACACACCGGCAAATCACAGGCTGAGGAATGTCCAAAGGACCTGAAGTTAACAGCAGTCTCTCCGAGATAGTAACTCACAGCACAATAGTTGGAATCAGCTGCAGGTTCTCAGCTGCTACACTCACACTGCTAGGATGTAAAACAAATTCAGGTCAGCTTGCTGTTATGATTGCGAGTGGCGCAGGTGTTTTATGTGAGATGCCCTGCCCCCTCAAGTCCGTTACAGGCTGCCGACTCAGCAAAGCCCCTCCACACCGGCAAATCACAGGCTAAGGAATGTCCAAAGTACCTGAAGTTAACAGCAGTCTCTCCGAGATAGTAACTGTTCTTCAAGGTCACACAATGAGGCAGTGGCTGTGGTGAGATTCAAACTAGATATCGCCCTTGTTTATGGTTCTCTGCTCTAACCCTTGGATAACACTAGTGCCATGTTCCCTAAGGACTCCCTACTTCTGGAAAAGGAAGCAGTTTTTCTGTAAGCAGCTGGGCCCCAGCTCTTTACAGCACATACAACGTGGGTGCAAATGCAGGCAGTGTCGTCCTTTTCCTCAGTCTCAGAAATCACTGAGTAACCCTGTCTCCTGTTTATCATTCATCTTTCATCATTTTGTGTATAAACACAACAGAAATAGTGTATCCTGCTTACACACAAAAAAAAAAACCGCATCTCAAAGTCATTTCAGGAGTCTGGTCCCAGGGATTCAAAATTAATCAAACTGTTAAAATGCTGGGAAACATAATATTCAGACACCATTTAGCTTGCATTCCATTATTCTTTGACAGATTTGTCCTCCCTCTTACTTGGTATGAAAGAAATTTGCATAAAAATTGGGTTTTTATCACTCAGAGTTCACCTGTCCCTACGGCTTATTCCCCACTTGAGGTTATTCCTCTGTTGTGACACCACAGTCTGTTGCAATAGGAATATCTGTGATGTCATAAGTGGAGTATCATATCATCCAATGCACAATGAGCATTAGGAGCTGATGCACTCTCTAGGAACTAGGATCCTTCCGCCATGCATAGGATGATGGACCACAGAAGTAAATAATAGTGAGAGCAAACACAGAACTAATGTGAACAGCCGGCCCAGTGGCAAAGAGGGCTGAGGTGCTGGGTGCCTCACCTCCTGCCACGCAGGCGACCCAGGATTGGGAATGGATGAGGGTCTTCAGGGGCTAGCTGGGGTGGAAAGGACTATACACCATAAGGGCAGCTCTCCTCCGCTGGAGAGGGAGGGATACGTGTCCCACTAGGTGGCTGACACCTGAAGGATCTGGGTGGCAATGCAGTGGGATTTAAGGGAAGGAGTTCGATCCACTTGACAGCAAGAGGCATTTCCGCGCAGGCACAGCTTGCGCCGTGTCACTGCATGCGCCATGGCCCAGGGAGAAAATGGAAGAAACCCCATCGCCTGTGGCTGGATGAAAGGCCAGTCTCCCTCAGGCCCCACATCAATGACCAATCACTGGGCACCCCAGGTTCTGTGGCAGAGGATGGTAAGTCCCATGGAAACCGGGCGATGGAGCTGGGGAAACAGGTCCCGAGGGAGGCAGCTAAGCAGTTGAGGTAGAAAAAGTAATGATTAAAAAAAAAAACTAATGAGAAATATAAGATGAATAATGTCTAAATATTATGTTTTTAAAAGTTCTTGAACTACCAGCTGCTCTTTAAGCACAATTATTTTCTGTCCTGTGCAGTCACTGTTAGTATTTAAAGACCTCCTAACACCACAGTGGCAGCATTTACAAAATGCACTCAGTACACACAATTTAGCTTAACAGGGACATGGTACTGCTCCTAGTTTAAGGATTACAAATTATATTCTTTATATTTAATAATTAATTTTTCTTTCAGAATACAAGTACAACACACTACAATGGCACACATCACTATCAGCAACACTGACATATTCTTGCTACATACTACATTAACGCAGAAACACAGACTGTGACAACAAAAGTCCAGTGAGTCTGCCCTTACTATACTACCTCACCCCCACTGACCTACTGCCCTGGTTGGCTATACCACTCCCCCCCCACCCTTGCTGCCCTCCTTGAGGATTATGAGTCTCCTTGTCCTGTCCCAATCATGCTTACACCCCTTGAGGGTAGCTGCCCCCATCACTTTCACCGGCAGTCTGTTCCATGGTTACAACACCCTCTCAATGAAGTAGAACTTCCTCAGTGTTCTCCTGAGTTTGCCCCCCACTAACCTCCAGTCATGCCCCTTATTAACTGCGTGCCTATTTCTTGCAAATAGGTCCTCAATGTTCCCTAAGAAACATATATGCTTCAGTCATGTCCCCCCACTCCTGCCTGACCTTCACCGAACACATGTTAAGGGCCTCCAGTGGTGGTTAGGGGGATTTAACCATGGGTCTTCACTGGTTCACAACTCTGCTCTCTAATAACTAGGCCAAACTACCTGTGATCTGCTGTGCAGTTACCTTTGCCAGCCAATCAAAATGCAGGAAATAGCTTACTGTAACAATAATGGATCTACTGTATGGTAGTATGTGGAATAACTGAACAGCCATGTGTTCTGATTAGCTGAGAAAGTATACTTATAGTATAATATAAAATATTTTGTCAAAACTGAATCCAAGACAGGGGACACCCTAACTGAGCTAAGTCCCCATGTGTAGTTTTTTTTTGGGAGGGGGTTAGGTAAGTAAGAGACTGTAGCGATGATCAGTTTCCAGTGTAGAAGACCCCAGGAGTAGGTGTGGGGTACAAGTACAATATGTGAAAGACTGTATCAAAAAATAGTGATTTGACTGAGCTGACCACTTGTGAGTAGCGTGTGTGTGGCAATGGGCAGGAACATGAGGGTCTGCAGTGGTGAACAGTTACTTGATGGAGTGAAGTCCCCGTGAATGGTTGCGGGGGTCAGGTAACTTAAGAGATTGCAACAATGAACAGTTATCTGACAGCTGAGTCTCTATGAGTAGTCGGGGGGGGGGGGCTCTCAGGTACATAAAGTGAGGGACTGTAGAGATGAACAGTTATGTAACTGTAACAGAGCCGAGCTCTGTCCGTAGCGATGAACAATTATCTGACAGCTGAGTTCTTTGAGTACTTTGGGGGTTACACAAAGAAGGGACTTAAGCAATTAACTGTTATCAGAGCTGACTCCCTCCATGAGGAATAAGCAGAGTGGGTTTAGGCAAGGCAAATTTTATTTAGGCAGCACTCTCTGCATAGGCTCAGAGCACTTTACAGTAAAAACAGAACCCCCAAGAATTAAAATCAGCAATTAAACAAAGCTAAAAGCTTTTTCAAACAGAAAAGTTTCTAAGGAGGCTTTAAAGGCCCCCCACCGTGCTGGCTGCACATATGTAATGTGGCAAAGAGTTTCAGAGCATTGGTGCAGCAGTTCCAAAGGCTCTATTGCCTTATCGTTAAGGTAAATGAGAGCTCATAGCGATGAACTGTTATCTGGCTGAGACAAGCCCCTGAGAGCTGTCATAGGGATGGTTCAGGTAAGCAAAGTTTTACAGGAAAGAACTCGGTTAACATTTGGCTGGAAGCCTGCAAGCGACAGCTCATGAAAACACAATTGCAAAATGATTCACTTTTTAGCTCCTGGCCAGGGTGAGAGAAATTCTTCCTTCACAGGACTTTGGAATGCACCAGGCAGCGTGCCAAACCAATCTTCCAGGCCAACAAAACTTTGTTTGAAAGCTAGTAGCAATCCAGGGCTGAGAATGAAAACTACTTTCCTGTGTGCAGCCTTTTCTGTGAAACTGCTATATACCTGATGGTTCTGGTTAACCTTGGAGGAAGAATCTGTTTACCAGCCAGCAGCCAAACCAGATATTTAGTCATGACTGCCATAAAACAAGAGAGCTAGATACCAAGATAATGAAGGCAACCGAGGTGAGTGTTTTTTTTTTTTTTTAAATTACTATTTATCCCCTCTGTACTGCCTGCTAGCCCCGACCCCTCGAGACATCCAGTGAGTGATCCTCCTACCACACACACACACACACCCGGACTCACCCCTCGCTCCTCCATGGAGCTGTGGTTCCCCCCCCCCCCGAGCGGGGATGAGGTGGGAACTTTCACCCTGTAATCCTTCATCTCATCAGGGCGAGGTTGGTCCTGGTGTGCGGGGCACATTGGAGGCATGCTCTGGGAAGTCCGCCTTCCCAGAGCCAGCAGGTGTGTTTCCTCTTTTCTCCCCTCCCCTACGGTGCATAACCCCTAACGTCAAGGCGATAAGTACCGACGTCCGCACTGTAAGGCGGCCGCCCATTCCCCTGCCATTGGGACTTGCAGTACTCCGAGCCACCGCTCGGAGTCAGACAAGTGCGCGGGTAGTGGCTGCAACCCTCCCTGGAGAAGGCGAGCTGTCGTTGGATGCTCAAGCCTATCTCCCCCTGGCCGACCCACCAGCGACCCAAGTCCACTCCCGAACCCGGATCACTGGCATGGAGCGAGGTGTGGCATCCAGCGCCTCAACTCTCAGCACCACCGGGCCAGCTTGAGGTGAGTGGTTTTTTGCTGAACTAGTTGTTGCCCAGATGGCTGATATTTCTGAACCAGTGTGGCACTGTGACTTTGAGATTGACATGGTCACAAAAGACAGGCAAAGACGGAGCATAAGGGCAAGAAGTGGCACTCACAGCATGGAAAAGGGTGCCAAGGAGCTTTAGTCATTAGAAGCCCCTAGAATGGAGACAGGAACCAAATATTATATATATTTTTTTACTTAGATTTATGACCCTGTCCTGCTGGTCCCATCATGGTGGCCCACCTCAGCCTGGTCACCCACCATCCCCAGGACGTATCCTTTGATACCCTCACAACTTACCCCTCATGGCAGGGACCGGGGAAGGGGGGCTTGTCCTTGTTCCTTCCCCCAGAAGCAGGATCCAGTTTGGGAGCCTGGTGGTCAGTGGTACCAAGCCCGTGGGTGGGCCCACTTTCATCCCCCACAGCAGGACATCTTTTTCCTCCATTTTCTTCTTCCCTCCAGTCAGCATGCAATGACGCACAGCTTCATGCTGACCTCTCCCGGCCCTATTGGTCTTCTTGGCTGCCCTGCAACCTAGAGTCTGCTAGGTGTCAGACGCACTACGAGAACTGCTGGCCACCCTCCCTGGGAGAGGAGAGCCATCCTTCGGATGCTCGATCCTCTCCCTCTCTGGCCAACTCCCAATGACTTGAGTTCATTCCCAAACCCAGGTCATCAGTGTGGCAGGTGGTAATGCTACTACCGCGCCACTGGGTTGGCTGGTCCTAAATATTTTAAACCCTCTTATTGTCAAAGTGTGGAGAAAGGATGCCAAGCAGCTTCTACCCCTTATCACCCAGCCCCTGCCCATAACATGAGGACAATGACCCAAACAGATTTCTGCACTGATTTCCCACACTCAGTACAGAAACAGCATCCCATGTAGGTTCACCTTTAACCCCCCCCCCCCAAGTAGCTTTGGTCCTTCACCTTTTCCCCAGCATGGGGAAGCTTTGGCCCTCACTTTTTACCTTGCAAGAGATCAGAATACCTAAATGTTTTAATCATTCAGCCCATTGGCTTGATCAGGCTCTCTCCATAAGACAGCATGTGCTTCTAAGTGCTTCCTATGAAACACTGCATAACCCAACTCTTGGGGTCTGGCCATGTCACTATCAAACTTTCCATTGAGCTGGCTCATTGGCACAGCAGTAACACTACCTCTCCCAACACCGGTGACCTGGGTTTGGGAACAAGCATAGGTCGTCAGGGGCTGGCTGGGGGGAGAAGGACTCAGCATCCCCATGGATGCTTTCCTCTTTCTCGGTGGGATGGTCACCATCCTTAGTGCTACATTGCAACCCAGGTGACCACAGAAGGCAATGCAGCTGAGGGTACTGGGGAGGGAGCAACATAGACTGGGAGCCACAGCAATATGCCTGCTCAGCATGTGTATGCACCTTGACTCTCTGAGTGTGCCTGCATGTCTAGGGTTGGGCGTAACAAAGAAATGGCGCCAACCAAGCAGGATGATTCTGTTGCTCCACCTGCAGGCTTTGCACCACCAACTGTGGTGCCGCTCCAACAACACTGGCTTGAATTGTCTTGATGGGTCCAAGCCTCCCAGGACCCTGATGAAAGAGCCCCACAATGGAGGGTAAGCCGCAGGGGAGAAACACAGAGCAGGGTAAGTACCTGAGAAGGGGGAAGATTAAGGCTAGGGTTTGAGGGGAAGATGACAGAGGCAGACTGGTGGAAAGGGGTATATTAATAGAGAATACGTATAAAAGAAATCTCAAGATCTAGCTCCTGTATAAAAAGCAACAACTGACAAATCTCCAAGCCCCCCCCCCCGGGGCTTTATCGGTTTTAGAAGTCCATATCTCAGATTTTTCTGGCATCTGCATTTGAAAGGGAAGGGGATCATAATTAAGTGCTTGAAGGAGCCAAGCCAGCCAACAGATCCCTTCCTATTCCTCGTATCGCAAAATGAAAATGCTGACCCTGTGCCGCTCCCACTGTTACATTTTGCGACATAGTAGTTTGTAGAGCACAGGGGCATGCTCCATTGATATTAATGGGGCAGGGTTAAAAATTACTGTATTATATGTTTTAGAGGGCACTGGGGTCAAATCAAAGCCTAGCGTAGAGCTGACCCACCAGTGCAGCGGTTGGAATTTCCTTGCGGCGCCAGTGACCTGGGTTTGGGAACAGACCCGGAACTGTCAGAAAACGGCTGAGGGAGAGAAGGATCAGCGTCCATAGGACTGCTCTCCCTTCTGGGGAGGGGTAGAGCACTGTGCCGCGGTGACACCTAGCAGAGGTTGGGTGCATCGATGCATCGATGCCAAAATTGAATCTATGGGCTGGTAGTCCCGCCCCTGTTCACAAGGGAGAAGAAAAATAACATCCTCTGCCTGCCCGTCCTTATGAAGCTCAGCCCCTGACATCTCGATCAGCCACCAGGAGCCGGCTCCCTGACTAGATACTTGTAGCGCGGCCCGATATGGGGGTTGGTGCCGTGACCCTGCTCTCTGGGGGGCAAGCCAGGGATGACAGGGTGAGTGCGGGCATGTTCGGAGGTGGAGGCAAGGGGGTTCGTGACTGGAGCAGAAACCTGACGGCTGGCAAGGGGACCAAAAAGCATAGTAATTACAAAAAAAAAAAGCTGCCGCTTAACTAACAAGGCAAAGTAAGTCACCAGAGAGAACCTTAATAAAAGCACTGAAACTGGTGGTCTTTAGAGCAGAGCAGCAGGGGTCCGCACAGATATTTTTCTTCAACAAGAAATCTGAATCTGTGGAGCAGAAGGGTAGGGACATCTATTTCTGTAGCCACAGTTCATGTGAGTGGACTTAAACAGAGGTTCAGAGCATCACTACCTCGTCAATCTCAAACACTGTCAAGGTGAACTTGAAAACCAGCAATTTTTTACTGAACTCATGAACGACACACCCTTTACAAAATAAATTCCCTCACAAGACAGAGTTGAAGAGTTCTTTTCCCACAAGCATCAGTTCAACAACAGAAACATAAACAAATGATTCTCAATGGAATTGGGCAGGGCTGCATTTTGGGAATGAATGGCTGGTATAGAAGTCTCTAGAGTCTTTTCCAGCTGTTTGCTTATCTTCCAGCTACAGTGCAGTCTCTCAGTAAGGCAGCATACCCCAGCAGCAGCTGCATTGACCACTTTTGTGTTTTCAAATATGTGCTGTAACTTAGAAAAAAACATTTTTTAAATGTAATAAGTGACGGGCCTGCCAGCAGAAGAGAGGCATCAGCGGAAGGACCAGCAGTCGGGGAAGTCACATGGTCTGCTGTCTCGCAAAGAAAACATCATGTGGTGGTCCAGTCCAGACAGTTTAAAAGTGTACGGGCGCTGGAGACTCATGTTGTAGTGGCGGACGGTGTAGCAGAGGCAGAGAAAAACAAAGGAGCGAGTGTTGTATAGAAATTTCAAGTAGATTTCTAGAGAGTGTGGAGCACGGAGATAGATAAGACAGAATGAGTTGAGGCCTCTGTGTGTAAGCAGCCAAGCAGTCGTCTTGTTTTAATGATTTTTAATCTGTCCTTATTCTAAGGGTGGGGGCCAGGGGGTAGAAGAGAGACTCAGTGTGAGTGAGAGTCAGATGAACTGGTACTGGATGTTTTTTATTTTAAATTTATTTTTGTGAATGATGATCGATTCCAAGTCCAATGACGATTCTTGATACATTATTTTCCTCCGATCTCCACACTCCTCCCTCCATCCTAGTCTCTGAGTAGATGGATGCATGGTGACTGTCGAGTCGATTAGTAGTAATACTGTACTCCTTCTTGTCCTCGTCCCGACGAGTCCGATGGTGATTGGAAACAAAATTATTTGGTCCAGAGAGACTCCAGCTCCAGGCACTGCCAGCAGGCAACCAGCCAGGCCTGCGTCCCCACTCCTGCCTCAGACTATATCCCCCCGAGTCCCTGACTGATCCCTCCCTGCACAATCCAGCTCACACACCGGCAGCAGTGACTTGATCAGAGCTCCGGCAAATTTCTTGCTCTTTTTGGAATATGAGCAGGTGGCTGGCTGAGTGAGTCTCTGACTGGACTAGAATCCTCTTGTCCAGGACTGTCCCTCCCAAGTCCTGTCTGACTGCAAAGATTGGGGAAAACAATTTATTTGGTCCAACTGAGGCATTGCACTGGCAGGCAGCCAGGCGTGCCTCCCGCCTCCAACTACTACTTCTCCAGGTCTCCCCGAGTCCCCTGCTGCACAATCCGATTCCAGCAGCAGCGACTGACTGTAAGCCCGTCTCTCTCCCACTCTGTGTGATGATCATGAGGGTGAGTGACCTGCACCCACATTCAGTTGTTATTCCTCTGACTGCTGTGCTGATAACCTCCCAGTCTTAACTCAAGGGCGGGCCACAGAGGATGGATGAGCTGCTGAGCAGTGGCAGCCCCTCATTTTAAGGAGGGGGGGGCTATTAGCTAGCTAGGGAAGCAATGGCAAAGTGCAATGAATGAGTAAATAACAAAATAAAGGACAGAAGCACTGTGTAAGCACAAGCACAGAACTGACACTCACTGTGCAGGTGTTGCTGATGTAATAGAAATGCCCTTCTTTCCCTTTGAGAGTGAGTCTACATGATTTCAAATTCAACTACTTGAGTCTAAGTTGTTTAAATGTATTAATGGGAAAATACAGTATTTTTATTACCTCAACAACAAATTAATTACAGACAATGGTCAACTTGGGGATATGTAAACTGTGAATAACTTCCTTATGACAGGACTAGAAGGCTAAGTAGTAAGTTCAACTTAGCCTTCTAGTCCTGTCATAAGGAAGGAAATGAGTCACAGCTTACATATCCATGCCCCTATATAAAGATACCATATGTGGCCGATAGGAACATAGAAGTTAACGGCAGATAAGGACCGCAAGGCCCATCCAGTCTGCCCATTTCTTTTTCTACCTTATGAATGTGCCATCGGCCTTTGCTCTGTCAATGGTCTATCTATTCATACTCAACTGTATTGCTCCTTTATGCCTGTCCCATGCCTGTTTGAAGCCCTGCACTGTATTCATATCCACCACTTCCTGAGGTAGGCCGTTCCATGCATCCACCACTCTTTCTGTGAAAAAGAACTTCCTCACATTACCCCTTAATCGGCCTCCCTCTAATCTCATGCTGTGTCCTCTTGTCCTGCTATTTTTCTTATATTGAAACATGTTAAGACTCTTTCACCTTGTTAATGCCCTTAAGGTGTTTTTTTTTTAATGTTTCGATCATATCACCTATCTCCCTCCTTTGCTCTAGGGTATACATATTGAGCTCTGTTAATCTGTCCTCATATGTTTTCTGATGGAGTCCCTGCACCACTTTGGTCGCCCTTCTCTGGACTGCCTCAATTTGGATAATGTCCTTGTGAAGGTGTGGCCTCCAGTACTGCACGCAGTACTCCAGATGGGGCCTAACCAGTGTCTTGTAAAGAGGGATTATTACCTTCCTCTTCCGACATGTGATACCCTAATAATACACCTCAAAATCCCCTAGCCTTACCTACTGCTTTAGTGGTCTGCTTGGATGATTTCAGGTCATCCGTGATGATGATGATGCCCGAGTCTCTTTCTTCCCTTGTGACTGCCAGCAACTCCCCTCCCAGCCTATAAGTGACTTCAGGGTTTCTCTTCCCTATGTGAATGATCTTGCACTTCTTTGCGTTAAACCCCAGTTGCCACTCTTCTAACCATTTTGCCAGTTTATGGAACATCTACTCCGTTGCAGATCTTGGTGTCATCTGCAAACAGACAAACCTTACCCTCCAGTCTATCTGCAATGTCACTGATGAAGATATTGAAGAGGACTAGCCCCAGTACTGATCCCCAAGGTACCCCACTTGTGACTTGCATCTCTTCTGACTGTATACCGTTTACCACCAATCTCTGTTTTCTGCCCATCAACCAGTTTGCCACCCAGTTCACCAACTTCTGACCCACCCCAGCCTACCCAGCTTATTAATCAATCTTCTATGTGGAACAGCATCGAAAGCTTTGCTGAAGTCAAGGTAGGCAACATCAACTGCTCCCCTTGGTCCACCACTTGGTTACCAAGTCAAAGAAATCTATGAGATTAGTTTGACAGGACCTTCCTTTTGTAAACCCATGCTGTCTTGGATCCTGTGCTCCTATGAATTCCAGGTGTTGCACTATCCTTTCCTTAAGGAGTGCCTCCATAATCTTGCCCACTACTGAGGTAAGACTGATTGATCTGTAGTTCCCTGCCTTCTCCCTGCTACCACTTTTGTGGAGTGGGATCACATGAGCCCTTCTCCAGTCGTCTGGGACTTCTCCTGTGCTCAGAGATTCACAAACAGTTCTGATAATGGCTCTGCTAGTTCCACCCTTAGCTCCTTTAGTACCCTGGGGTGTATGCCATCAGGTCCCATTGCCTTGTCCACCCTGACCTTATCGAGCTCTTGTAGGACCCTTTCTTTTGTGAAGGGACTAGTGCACACCTCCCTCCCCCCTGTGTCCATGGTGCTGAGCTGTGGGCCCTGCCCTACCTTCTCTTCAGTAAATACTGAGCAAAAGTATCTATTTAGGATAGATGCTTTTACATGGTCCTCCTCCTCACACGCCCCCTTATCCCCTTTGATCTTAGCAATACCCCCTCTGGACTTTCTTCTTTCACTGATGTATCTATAGAAAGTCTTTTTTTTAATTTTTTTTATTTATTTAGTTTTTGTTGACCGGGTAAGTGCACTAGACAAGTCCTGCCAATTTTCAGGCAAGACCCGGGGAGGGGGATACAGATGAATGCCAACTGACCTTGAACCAGATTAAGCTGTTGGTGGTATTTTTAGTGAATGAGGGAAATTTGGCCAGGACACCGGGGAAATTCCCCTACTCTTTTCGATAAGTGCATGGGATCTTTAACATCCCCCTGAATGAACTACCACCAATCCAGGCAGATGGGACCTCGGTTTGACGTCTCATCCGAAAGACGGCACCTCAGAAGTGCAGCACCCCTCTCATGCTGCACTACAGTGTCAGTACTGGGATATTACTCAAGTGCCAGATGTTAGAACTGAACCCATAGCCCTCTGATCTCCCAGCCACAGAGGCGAGTGTGCTACCTACTGAGCCACTGACACTGCAATTGTCACCTTCTTTTACTGTTTGTGCTAGTGTTTCCTCAGTTTGGGCCTTTGCCTGCCTTACTGCCTTCCCTGCTTCCCTTAGGGAAGTTTGGTATGCCTCCCTATCTTCATTCCGCTGTGTTCCCTTATATTTCCTGAAGGTCAGCCTTTTGGCTCTGACCTTTTTTGCTACTGTTTTTGAGAACCAAAGTGGGTTTTTTTCTTCTTTTGCACTTCCTTTTCTCTCTAACACAGTGGGATGTTACTTCAAGTATTGCATCCTTCATGCTTGCCCACTTTGCCTGCAACCCCTCACCTGTATTTCTTTTTGCCAGGGCTAGTTTAACTTTGTTGACCATCTTATCAAAGTCCACTTCTCTGAAGTCCCATATTTTTGCCTTGGAATGGGATGATTTAGTTCTAGTGGCCAAATTGAACCATACCATGTGACGGTCACTGGCCCCCAGGTGACCTTCTACCTGGAGATCTGTGATCCTTTCCCTGTTAGTCAGTACTAAATCTAGGATAGCCCTGTCTCTTGTGGGTTGTTGTATCAGTTGTTAGAGGCCCTCCCCCTGCAGGGAATCCACCATGTGTCTAGTTCTGGCAGATGTTCCTGCTGGTATTGACCAATCTGTATCTGGCATGTTGAAGTCTCCCATTATCAGAACCTCCCCTTTAGCTGTCATGTTTTGTATATCTTCTAACAGTAATGTATCTATGTTCTCCCCCTGGTCTGGAGGCCTGTAGACAACCCCAGTTCGAATGGCAGTCCCATTTCCTGTTTCCAGGGTGACCCACAGTTCTTCTGGCTCCTTATGTGTATTCTAAATTTCTGTAGCTTTTATATTTTCATTGACATAAAGGACCACTCCAGCCCCCCTTTTTGAACCTCGATCTCTTCTGAACAGTACATAGCTGGGTACTGAAGTCTCCAAAGTGTGGTTACTGGTGAACCATGTCTCGCTAATGGCTACTATGTCCAGTTTAGCCTCTATCATTGTTGCCTGCAGGTCTGGGATCTTGTTTCCCAGACTGTGAGCATTTGTGTACAGGATTTTCCATTAGCCAGATTTTGGTGTGTTAGTTGTTGGGCGAGGTCTGGTATTTCCCCTGTGCGTCGTATGGGGAGCTGGACCTTTCTCCTTACCTGGTGATGCAGATGAACTACAAACATGGTGAACTCCTGTTTGATCACTAGCTGAGGTGGTAGGGGTGTTCTTCCCATTCGACATATGGGGTGCTACACCCCTCTCCCAATTTGCTAGTTTAATGGTACCCCTTACCAGGGAGGGAGTGAGTACTGCAATTAGGCATTTCTTTGTGGTGGAGGACATTGGACTGCTGGCTCTTATAAGGTTACTTATGGTAACCTGCTGAAATGCAGCAAGTGCAACGTCCCCCGTCACAAAGAGAGATGTCAATCAGATACAACTATATGCCAGTGTTGGGAATAATGCTGCTTGTTATTAGATATTCTTGTAATTGTGGGGCTCTGTCTCCCAAAACACTACTGTCAATAATTAAATTGATTTCATTATTATTGACAGGGGTGTGAGGGGCAGAGGCGGAGCCCCCCAATTCCAAGAGTTACATTTATAATAAGAGACTGCTTGTTTAACTTTCCCGTACAACCCGATTACAACTGGTCCAACATCCTCCACAAATGCAGCAGTTGCCCCGGTTTCATTACTGTACATTCACAGCAAAGCTTTTAGTTTTTTATGGTTTCTGGTCTTATGTTTTGTGATATTCTTTCTTCTGTGGGGGCGATCTGCCCCCACATCCGCCGTGTGCACCGATGAAGTTGTACTTTTCAACCAGGGGGTGAGGGGGTGGAGCGCCACCACAGACAGAATAATATCACAGAATTAGGAAAACCAAAACATAAAGCAACCTCACAACTAACTAGGCAGTTAAATTATTGTGGACCCTCATTCTCCTCTGCCTGTTTGGCTGCCTGGCAGATTGGAATGTGCTCCAGCAAACTGTCAGTCAGTTGTAATTATTGCATCACGTTGTACAGAGAGGTTAAACAAGCAGTCTCTTACTGTAAATGTAAAATTCTTATAATTGGGGGGGGTCCACCCCCCACACCCCCATCAATAACTATAGAGTTCCCTCGTTGCTAGTTTTCAGTGATTGTGGAGTAAAATATTTCCTGAAATCAGGGGTAGGGAACATATAACAAAAGTATGTTTTTTTCTTCAAGAAAAGCCCCAAAACTTTTCACAGAGCATATTAAACTCAAGCTTCTGAGGCCTTAGCCTAGACCCTTTGCTCTTTTCTTCTTGGGGGGGTGCAAAATTAGTCGCTTGCCCAAGGGACCAAAATGCCTTCCTACAGCACTGTGAACATGACTTTCTGTTTTTTAATCTCAATGTGCAATGTGGAGCAGCATTTTCTCCAGGTGGGATGGAGGCAAGGGTAAAAGTATGCAGAAGAAAATGCAGGCTCTATAGGGGTCACAATTATTGGATGAAGGAGGACTTCTATTGCAGAAGCCCTTTTTTGCTTTGTACTGCAAAATTTGCCTTTGCATCCTCAAGCCATTTTTCATTAAAAACACAAAACTCTGGGTGTCCAGAGAGGATGTTCAGCAGAGGTTGGTGGCAGGTTGGAATGCTGGAGGATTCCTATGGCAGTCAGAAGGGCTTGGGCGGGTGGAAAGAGGACCTGGCAGATGGTGAAGGAGAAATGGAGGCAAAAATAGAAACAGAAGAAAAAAAAAGTAAAAATATGGAATGGACAGTACTCCATACATCTGCAAATTGCCCATTTGAAATCACAATAAGGGGGAAAAACATGGACTGGGGGCCTGCCCCTGGCTTGACAGACCCTGTGAGGCCTCCCTCAAACATAACTCAGTAATGCTTTTTTTTTGGGGGGGGGTCTGAGAACCTGTCAGGCATGCTCACTTTAAGACCTACACAGAGGGCTTCTGAAGGATAACGTGAGGGACATCCCTCCTAATGTGGGACAGTTGAGAGGTTTGGCTCTAGGTAATTGCATTTCCTGGGTCTTGTGTTCTGATGTAAAATAGTAATAGTATTGTGGTGGCGGATGGGACACAGCCTCCATCTTGTCTACCCTTCTGCTACATGTGGCAGTTACGTCGTCACTCCAGTATGAATAATGATACCTCCAAGTGCCAGAATATGCCCCTTCTCATACAGTGTAAGCCTCATGTTATTCTCTCTCTGTCCTCTATCTAGTTATATTTTAAATGACTAAACAGTCCTCACTTCGTCTTATTTGTAGTTTTCCAGACTTTGTTTCCTGAAGAAAAAAATAAGTTAATTACAGTGAATACATTTACTGATTTGAAAACTGGTAACTGGGACGCTACGCTGAGCTGAGGCGCATTTCCAGGTGCATCCCTGGTGAGGAAAAGACAAAAAGATCAAAAAAAGTTCAAGGTACATAAACACCTGTGGTAATACTACAGACTACACTATATACATATGGCAAATAGTGCAAATTACATGACATACATATGGTAATAATGTTCATTATAAGATTGTTCAGAGCCAAGAAGGCAAATGCCCATAGATGTTGGAGTCAGTACAGGAGGCATTTTTTTAAACAGCTGGTCAGGAAACCAACAAAGGAAGAGGCCATACTCGACCTGGTAATGACCAATGGGGATAATATAGAAGATGTGGAGGTCAGAGAAAATCCGGGACATAGTGACCACAGGATGGTAAGGTTTAGTATACTGACTGGGTCGGATAAGAATAGGACCACCACTAGGGTACTGGACTTCAGGAAAGCATATTTTAGTAGAATGGAAGACATTCTCAAAGAGTAATCAGGAGGGAAAGAGAACATAAAGGGAGTTGAGGAGTTATGGGGAGCAACAAAGAAGGGAATTTTGCAAGCGACAGAAAAATGCACAAAGAGAGTGAGCAAACGCAAGAGGGAGAGAAAACCACTACGGTTTACAACAGAGGTGAAGACAGCCGTCGGGGAAAAATAGAATGCTTCAGGACCTACAAAGCTTTACAGGGGATGGAGGATAAGGGAGTGTACAAGGAGACGCTGAAGGAAAGCAGAGAAAACAATCAGGAGAGCTACAGCGAATACAGAAGAGAAAATAGCGAGGAAGGCCAATAGGGGAGACAAGAACTTTTTCTGGTATGTAAGTGAATGAAGGAAAAGCAAGCAGGGGATTATTAGGCTAAAAGGGGGAGGGAGGAGTTCTGATAGAAGGAGATGAGGAGAAAGCAAATCTGTTAATGATTACTTTACCTCAGTATTCAGGACTGAGGATGGAGGGAAGAGGCCAAAACTAAGCAACAGGGGAAGGTGGGACAAGGAGATGGACACAAGCACCTTTTCAGAGGGTAGGGTACCGGAGAAGTTAGGAAAACTGCAGATGGACAAGACAATGGGTCCCGATGAAATCCACCCCAGGGTGCTCAAGGAGTTAAGGGAGGAGCTAGCAGCACCTCTTGCAAAGTTATTTAATCTGTCTCTAGACAAAGGGAGAGTCCCAGGGGATTGGAAAAGGGCCACTGTGGTGCCTCTGCCTCGGGGCAGGCAACTACTGTCTGGTTAGTCTTTCCTCTGTGGTGGGTCAGATGATGGAGGCACTTATTAAGAAGAGCCTGGCACAATACCTGGGGGAGGAGGGGCTCATAGACGAAAACCAGCATGGGTTCACAAGAAGTAGGTCATGTCAGACCAACCTGATTGAATTCTTTGATGGAGTAACACAGATGTGTGATCAGGAAGGAGCGGTGGACGTGGCCTATCTGGACTTCAGGAAGGCATTCAACACCGTCCCTTACAGGAGACTATTAAGCAAGTTGGGTAGCGTAGGAGTAGAGAGTAAACTAGTGAGTTGAGTGGAAAATTGTCTAGAGGGGCGAACACAGAGGGTGGTGGTAAACAGGGTGCACTCCATAGACGGAGAGGTGACGAGTGGGGTACCTCAGGGGTCAGTGTTGGGTCCCATACTATTCAACATTTACATTGTCGACATTTCAGAAGGCCTAAATGGGAAGGTGTGTCTGTTCGCAGATGACACGGAGATCTGTAACAGGGTAGACTCAATGGGTGGAGTGGAAAAATGAGGAAGGACCTGGGCAGACTGGAGGTGTGGTTAGGGAAGTGGCAATTACAATGCAATGCAAAAAAATGCAAAATCATGCACATAGGGAGTAGGAACCCAAGGGCAAAATGGGTGGGGATTAGAGGTAACAGAGAAGGAAAGAGACCTAGGGATCATCATTTCAGATAACCTGAAGGTGGGGAACCAATGCAATATGACGATGGGGAAGGCTAGCAAAATGTTGGCATGCATAGGGAGGGGCTTTACAAGCAGGTGGAAGGAGATGATCATGCCATTATACAAAACTATGGTCAGGCTGCATCTGGAATACGGGGTCCAGTTCTGGAGACCACACTTGCAGGGGGACAGACAGGTTGGAAAGGGTTCAGAGAAGGGCAACCAAGATGGTTCAAGGGCTGTACCGGAGATCATACGAGGAACAATTAGAGGAACTAAATTTATACACACTGGAGATGAGGAGGGAAATGGGGACTATAGTAGAAACCTTCAAATATCTAAAGGGAATAAACAAGATGAGGGAGGGTAAGCTATTCAGGATAAGTGAAAACAAATCAACAAGGGGACACGCATTCAAGCTGGAGGGGAGAACGTTTAGAGAAAATGTGAGGGGGAAGTTCTTCACTGAGACAGTGGTGTGTCCTTGGAATGGGCTACCAGAATGGGTGGTGGGGGTAGATTCGGTGAGCAAATTCAAGAAGGCTTGGGACTACGACATGGAGCTAAATAGAAGCAAAGGAGGGTATGAAAGTGAGGGGGCAAGATAACAGAACATGGGGAGATACTGGGCAGACTGGATGGGCCAATCGATCCTTTTCTGCTGGCAAATTTTTATGTTTCTATGTTTTCTTATAGACGGCTCCAACACTTCCAACAGCAGTAAAAAAAAATGTACCCCCACTGAAGATGTAGTTGACCAATTTGTTTCTGAACTCATTTTTGTTTTGCTTGTAATAATTTCATTTGGCAAAGCATTCCATAGTGTTGTTATTCTTTTGCGTGAAGTAATTCTGTCTTTTTTTAGAGTTGCAAAATTGTCCCTGAATTTGTAATGGATGCCCCCTAGTATTAGTCGATTTTTTAAATCAGTATTAAGTTTGCACATGAGGTATGGATCTTGGATAATATCAAACATCAGAAGTAAATCCCTGTGAACTCTGTATGTTTTAAGGGGCATTAGGTTTCATTGTTAGTCTGACATTGTAATTAAGGTCTTCAAGGCCACTAATTATTTTTGCCGTACTCTTTCCAGGTTACTAATAATGTATGTCCAAACAAAGGTACCTTAGCGCTGCATGAAACGAGCGGGTGCATGATACAATAAGCAAGGAAAAAACACAACCGAAAAAGCACTCAAAAAGCCAGAAATAAGCACGCCAAACTTCATAGCATGGGAGCAATAAAAACCCGCAGCACACTACCCCAGCGCTTCATGTCTTCTCTGGGACACTTCGTCAGGAGGCACCGGTGACCTGACACAGGCTCTGTAGAGAAACAAAATTACTTCTGGATGGCAACTACGAATAGTACATTTAGCTTGTTTGAAACCATAGCCCTTTCTGCTTTACCAACGGCCTCAAGGCATTGTTTACTGTTACCCAGTTTATTAGTGATTAAGACACCCACATCCTTTTTACAGGTCAATTGTCTTAAGCCGTGTTTACATGGCAGTAGTGCATCAAAATTCCGACCACAACAGTGCGGTCCTGACCACTGTGAAGCATGGTCTGCCTGTCTACACAGCCCCTCTCTGCACTGCTGCAATCTGTGCTGGTGAAGGGCCATGTGTCTGGGGCCCGGACGGCTGCTTGCGACGTAAGTGGTGACGCTAATGCACATGCCCTACATCAAGGCTCTATATTTCAGCAAGAAAGTTAAGAATGTTACAGCCCTCTGCATCACGGGAGGCACAGGAATAATGGGAAATAGATGGGATTCTGAGGCGCAGACAGTCCACACTGCAGTTTAAGACGCTCGCTCTGCTCAGCATCCCCAGCTTGCCAGAGAATCTGGGAGCATCGTAATGAGTGGCTTACCCCGATCAGTTAAATGCCTACATGGAATCCTTTGCACTGGAGCAACTCGAGTGCTCGGGTTACTCCAGTGCAAATGTGATCATGTAAACAGGGCTTTTATGTAACTCCATAAAATGCAGAAGGTTGATTTTGATTTTTTTCCCCCAAGGTGTAAAATATAGCATTTTTCGCCATTAAATTACATCCCCATTTAACAGCCCAGTTAGAGATTTTGTTCAGGTATTCTTGGATGTGAAGAATGTCTGACATAGTCGCACAAGAGCCACCAAGCTTTGTATCCCAGCATATTTTGAACACAAAAAAGTATATCCCTATTTGAATCTGGAAAAAAAAAAAAAAAGAGAACAGAGTCTTGTGGGACTCCACTACTGATCTCACCAGCACTAGCTCTAAATCCATTAATAGTAACACAATGGTTTCTATCATGTAACCATTCCAGTATGGAATTTATTGTAACTGGATTAAAGAACATTTCCTTTACTTTTTCAGTTATAGCCCAGTAGAGGACCAAATCAAAGGCTTTACAAAAACCTAAACAGATCCCCTCTACTGGAACATTTTCATCAAGTGTTTTACTGACTTCTTCATAAAAATGTATTACGTTTGCTATACACGATCTTCCTGATCTAAATCCATATTGTTTTTTTTTTTGTTTTTTTTTGGGTGTTATTTTTCTCCTGGAGTCCGCCACAACCCCCACCCCCGCTCCGGCTGCTCCCCGGTGCCATCCCCGGACATGAGACCCCCTCCCTTCTGCACCCCGCGACTTACCCTTCGCGGCAGGGTGGTGAGGAGCGACTCGACCGACCACAACGGATCCATGCCAGGGAGGCGTCCTCCAGGAATGGCACCAGGGAACGACGCGCTGCCGGGCACCCATTTTTCTTGTTTTTCCTCCCGACGGGCATAGCGTGCAATGACGCCAGCGACTGAGTGCACGCATGCTCCCGTGCGCGCACTAGTCAAGCATCTGCCACGTCCCGCCCTCCCCTTGTCTTGCGGCTACGTGCTGTCAATCCCCAGCCTCCGCTAGGGTCAAGCAAGCACCGGCCGACCCAGATCCACCCGCAGAGATGGAGAGCAGTCCACCAGGCGGCTCGATCCATCTCCGCTTCCGCCGTTGCAGCCCGTGCCGTCCCCGTAACACGGGTCGCTGGCGGGCGCGAGGTGTGGCGCCCAGCGCTCAACCCTCAGCGCCACCGGGCCGGCCTAAATCCATATTGTTCACCATCTATTAAATTTTCCTTAATGATGTGTTCAATTAATTAATTTATTAAAAGGTAGGCTATTTCATATGCAGACCACCTGCTGTGTGAGTAATGCTTTGTGATATGTTCTCTTATCCTGCCCCCCCCCCCCAGCATTTGAAGTGAATGATGGTACTGGCATAAGCGAAACAGGGTGAGTGCAACACACCATTATTACTACAGGTCGTACCAAGCAAGTTGTAAGTAAGCAATAACCCACAACAGAGCATGCATTTCTAGCGACTTAATGCAGGTCCTGCGTGAACTGGAAGGCATGAGGCCAACCCAGGAGATGCATTATTTCTCAAGAAACTCATGCCCTCAAGTTGGTTATCACAGGTGTAAACTGGAATTTTTATTTTTTAATGGAAAAGGTTTTATTTTTCTTTAGTTAGGATGCTGCTAGGTAGAATACGTGAGTTTGGTAACAAAGTGTATAGGAAGTATATTTATTTTGAAGAAACATGTGCTCTGCTGTGGGTCTCTGCATTTAAAAAGAGGAAGTGTTTTTAATTTTTGATTTAACAAGGTTTTATTTTCATTTAGTTAGCTTGTTGCTAGGCAGATTAGGGAAGGTCAGTTACCAACCATTCGTATACCAGAGATTAATGGTCAGGTGATGTGTTTAGACCAATGAAATTGCTGGGATTCTGAAGCCCATTTTATAACAAAAAAATAACATGGGAATGGGCACATAAATGGCACATAAGGTACCAGAGCAAGATGTCTGTGCTGTGCCTCCACAGAGATACACTTTTTAAGGCTGCCTGAAGTAGGAAGACTTTTTGTGGCAGATATACACGCAGTGAAAGAGGCACTTGACCCATTCCCTGATAAACTATTTTAGTGTGTGCCTCCGACTAAACTGCCAAAAGATATGCCCACCCATAGATCAATAATGTAATGTGACATTTGTTCAAACCTGTCACGTCCCCAATCCGAGACAGAGAACACTGTCAGAGATCCAATTCCTAATGTAGGCATCTGTAACCAAGCAAAGATGTGTCACATAGCTGTTGGGGCACCGATAGACAGGGGAGCATGGTTCTGAGTTAAGCTGAAAAACAAGAGAATGAGAGAGATAGCAGAAAGCGCAGTGCTGGGGGGAGGGGGGTTCTGATCGGCACTGACCCTCAGCCGCTATAATTTAACAAGACAAACAGTTCATGATAAGCAATGTCAGGGCCTGAAGGGTTTTCAGGGACACCTCTGGGCCAACAGCAGGTTGCAAGATTGCCATTTTGAGTCAGGTACCTGGCGACTCTGAGGTCTTCAAGCATGACCTACTGTGGATTGGGTGTCAGTAGGAGGCTGAGGATAAACTCCTGAAGTTGGCCTAAGTGGAACCTTTGAGCAGAAAGGCTTGAATGCTTTCACTGATGGGGCATGCCTGAAGAAAGTGGCCGACTGTTTAGTGACTTGGCTGATAGTGGCAGATCCTGCAAGGGTCAGGAGAAGGAAAAATAACTGGCAGCGGTGCCAGAACCAAAGGCTGCACAGGGATTAAGGAAGTGCTAAAAGTCCTGAAGGCTCCACTCAATGAACAGACGGGGGTACATCTCACAATCCCGTGGGCCTCTGAAGGGGGACAAGATGTATCCTGCTCTAACATGGATCCAAGGGGTACAACACAAGTACCAATGGAACTTTTGTACGGGAACACACTTGAATAAAATACCTAGGTTCAAAATGTATCTACCAGACAAAAATAGACTTTTAACATCATAAACCCTTATCATCGTCAAAATACATGAGAATATGTGTCTTCCTACTGCTGATCTTAAACCATTTAAGCTGCCCCTGTGACAAGCCACCTTGTATAACTCAACCCAGAGAACTCAAGCTACTCTCTATAGCCCGGTTTACATTGATCAAGCTGTTTGACACCAGTGTCAATCTGCACCTGGTCGTTTATGAAGCCAGTGGTGTAAACCACTTAAGGACATCGACTTCCACACCAGTGTCTTGGGAACTGCACTGTGGGACCCATCCTGCAAATAGTTCCCTGTGTGTTGTGATTGTAAATTACCCTAAGACAGTGAGGTGAAAAGTGATCACCGTTTACACAGCACTACAAACCACCTACACCAGTTCCGCTCCTCTGTCTGGGAGAGGAGCAGAGGTTTACACACGCAAATGTACTTCGGTGTGGCTCTACAAACCACCTTCTTCAGTGCAGAAATGGCCCATGGAAATGCTGCTCTTTGTAGGTTTCTTATGGTTTTGTTGAAGCCTCTAGCAAGATCACAACCCAGAGATCAACAAACGCAGGCCAGCTGAAGGGTTACAGAAACAGGTTGCTTGATGAGACTCCTTCAGCTAGGCTGCACGGAGTTAACCAGTTTGACTACCTCCACAAGACCTGAATCCCCCTGCCTTACCATCCAAGATGGGTTTGACAGAAGTAGACTTGATATATAAAATGATTCTTAAAAGATTTAATACTGCCTGAGTGCCTTTTCTTGTATATAGCAGACCTGATACAAACAGGGTCGAGTACTGCCTCACTGCCCTACTCAAGACCAGAAATGGCTGAAGTTGAGCAAGCAGTTAAGCCTTCGTCTAGGTCTTGAGACTCCAACACTGCAAGATCCACTGGGGAAGAGAAGAGCTTAAAGGTGATAGGAAACAGTTCTTTGCACCTGTAGATTTTTTATTCATTTTATTTTTTGTTTACCAGGTAGGTGCACTAGCCACAGACATGACTATTTTCAGGCACGACCCGGGAGGTTACAGAGAAGTGAAGAACAACAAAATCAAGTGCATTATATACAGGTACTGTAACAACATTAGCACAAATAGCAGTATATACAAAGTAAGAAGTTGGCACAAACAGATATAAATACAGTATGGCGAGGCAGAGAGGGCAGTAATAGGCAAATTTACAGAGAACAGCAATGTCAAGCACATTGTACACAAGGTAAAAACTAGCACAAACAACATTATATACAAAGTATACAGTCATGGCACTGTGGAAGGCAGTGTAATAGGCAAGTACACAGGGTGCGCAGGGTATAAATAACAAGAGTATTCTGGGTATGCGCCAGGGTGATGTTAACCTGGAACCAAAATAAAGTGCAAGTGCAAGTCCATTAGAGAGAAATAGTGCAAATATAATAATAGCAAGGCAAGGCCTCAGGATACAGTGTGAGTAGAGGCAACAGTAGAGGAGAAGGTACGGTATCTAGGGAGGTTTAAAACATGTGCAGGAGACAAGATGAATAAGAAGTTCTCTATGCTTCTTTTTAAAGAGGGCGTAACTTGGGACCAGTCGTACATCTAGAGGGAGTGAGTTACAATGTTTAGGAGCAGCATAGGAGAATGCTCAAGTGCCCTTAGAGGTTTTGTATCTTGGTACGCATAGAAGGGATCTGTCAGCTGATCTACAGCTATAGGAGGAGAACTGTGGGAGCAGCATGGAGGCTAGTGAGACAGGGGTTCTGTTCCTAATGATGCTATCCGTCAATTTGTCAAGGGAGCGGAGCCTTTGTGTGACGGGTGAAGGCCAGTTTAAATCAGTATACAGCTGCCAATGATGCTTGAGTCACGGAGAGGTAGAGGCATACCTACAAATATTATTGTAAGTTGTATCCTATTTCCTAAGGGTGGCCTTTGATGCATTTAGGTAGGTGACGGCACCATAGGAGAATGTAGGGAGTAATATGCCATGAGCAATGGCCAATCTAGCGGAGGGTGTAAGGACATGACTAATTTTGTAGGCAATTCCAATTTTTCTGTTTACACATTTACAGGTAGCCAAGACGTGTTGGTCGAAGTCTAGGGTCCCATCAAGTAGGATACCCAGTATTTGAAGCAGCTCACCGACTCCAGACAGAAGCCATCTGGGCAAGGTATCCTGAGCTGATTCTGATGGATTTTTAGCTTGGTAGCAGAACCAAATAGCACTGAATGAGTTTTTTGTACACTGAGTATAAGTTTGTGTGTGGAGAGCCAAGAGTGAATGCTACGGAAGGCCGAGGATAGGTTGCGGTTAATCGCAAGTATATCACTGGAACTCGAATACAGCAAAAGATTGTCCACATAAAGGATAGAGGAACAACTGGAGGCTGCACTCCAGTACTCTGGCTGTAACCTGTACGTAATTCTCCTTATCAACCTACTGTATGACAAATTAGCCTAGCTACCACATGTATAGGCTAGTTCATCATCTGCTCTTATTGCTGCACCTGTAAATATATCATTCTATACACGCATATTCTGTGCTCATTTACTTCTTGTCCAGATAACACTTATTGTATCCTATTGTTTAACCTGTTATATTGCACTGTATGCTCTCAATTATACGTTTATTGGTCTGATGCTGTACTTGCCATGGAGCCTTTGGAAACGAGTCCCTGACTCAAAGGGTTGTAACTCTGACGATATAAATAAGTAAAACAAAAACAAAACAAGCAGGAATATTCAGTGCAACCTGATTTATAAAAATAGAGAATAGGACCCAAACTGGAGCCCTGGGGAACTCCACATTGATGGATGTCAGATCAGATAAGGCTGAGTTGATTTTGACAACCTGAACTCTGTTTGATAAGTAGCTTTTAAACCAGGCCGAGAAACCAAGGGATTGAAGGTTAGTCAGTAGTAGGGGGTGGTCCACAAGATCAAAAGCTTTGTTAGGCCTAAAAACACTGCCCCTGTTAGGAGGCCAGAATCCACTGCTCATAATGTGTCATTTATAAATTGGAGTAAGGCAGTGGAGGTACTGTGCCCCTTACAGAAACCATGCTGATTAGGTGAGAGGAGACTGTGTTTAGAAAGAAAGTCGAGCATCTATAAAGCCACTAGTTTTCTGAGTATTTTACTCAGAACTGAGAGAATTGCTATGGGCCAGTAACTGGAGATATCTTTTTTGTCCCCTTTTTAAAGACTGGCGTGATGCTAGCTAATTTCCATATGTCAGGGACATGACTATGACAAAGGGACAGGATAAAAATTCTAGACAGAGGACAAGCAATAAAGGGGGCAGCCAGTTTTAAGAGCTTGGGCTCAAGGCCATCAGAGCCTACACTAGTGCTGTCCAATATGGAGTTTATGAGCTTAAGGACATCTGTACTGGTTATGGCTTTGAAGTAGAAAGGTGGGTGCTTGGGGATGTGGAGGGTGGATGACGTTGGTATTGCTGATTTGAAAGTGGAGGTACAGTGAGACAGGTCAGAGAAGTGTATATTAAAAGAGCTGGCAATAGTTACTGGATCACTGCAGTGGATGCCATTTAAAACCATGTCATTTGTGGAGGGAGATTGCTTGGATCCCAGAAAGGTTTTTATAGGGGTCCAGATTTTCCTTGAGTCACCTGCTGCATCCAATAGAAGCCCTTTGCAATAGGAGGTTTTGGCTAGCCTGATCTGTTTTTTGCATGAGTTCCTCACAGCCCTATAGATATTGTAGTCAGACAAGAGACCAGAGCATTTGAATTGCTGCCAGCTTTTGTCCCTAGACCTGAGAGAGGTCAAGAGATCCTTATGGCGCCACCTAGTTTTTTACCACGGACACATCGAGTGATTGTGGGCGTGTGCTTATCTTGGAGTGCACCAAATCTAGCTAGGAAGTAATCAAGCGCAGCCTGTGCGTCATGGGGCTGGCGGATGTAAGACCAATCTATTATGGATATATCTTGCATGAACTTTGATCAAGAGTGGCATCATACCTCTCAACTGTACCACATTACGAGGAACGTTACTCATTTTACTTCACAAAAGCTCCCTGTTCCACATTGTGAGGACTTGTCACACATTCAGTATTAACATTTTAAAGCAAAAATCTATAGTAAATGATGCAAAAATTATGTTATTCCGTAATAACAGACTTTCTGAACATAAATGCAAACATTTTAACAGTGTTCTGAGCTTCCTAGGTAAAGATTTGATTAAGTGTGCCACATTTTGCTCATTTGTTCCACATTTTGAGAGTCAATGTTCCACATATGGGGGACAAAATGTTGAGAGGTATGAGTGGCATAATTCTGAAAAGTAATGTAACACAGTGGAAGAGAGAGGACACCGGAGTGGTGCCAGACACAGAAAATGGGAGAGTGGTCAGAAATGATGTCAGCTAAGGTGCCTGCAGCAGCAATTCTATTGATGCAATTCGTTAGAACCCAGTCAGTCAGGGTACTGGTAGTCACAGAGGATGTTACCCTCATACTGTAGGGTCAGCTATGACCTGGTGTAAGTTATAACTTTATACTAGAGAATAAAGGTTATCGTGACTTTGGCCAACCCAGTTGAGGTTCATGTCACCAAGAATAAGTAATTCATTATGCCCTGCTGTAGGGACAATATGTTCTAGCAACTCAGAAAAACCCAAGTAGCCACCCTTGGTCGGGTTGTAAACATAGACAATGTGCATCTTGTTTGTGCCTAAGAGGAGGAGAGCATGAAGTGACTCGCAAGCAGAGCTGGGGGAGCTTTGGGCAAGAGAGATATTAAGATGTGTCTTGTAATATATAGCAAATCCCCCATCCCACTTCAGGGAGAGTCTATCACACCTGAGAATATATAGTTATTCATTGCACAGACTGAATCAGGGGTTGAGGGCTTCAGCCAGGTTTCGGACAGGCAGAGAATATCAGGATTATAAAGCGTAGCCCAGGCTTGTAGTTCAGAGAGATTGCATAGTAGACTTCTGATGTTAAGGTGAGCAATGAGCAGCCCTTTCATATTGGTTCAGTCAGTGTTAGTGACCAGGTTAGGAGTCAAGAAGGCCAGGGTTCTTTTCAACATTGCCTGACAGAAGTATTGCGAGAAGTAGGCGGTACCAGAGCTTGCGGTAAATATAGGAACTAGTTGACAACCCGTAGAAGCGAACACGTTTGGTAGTATTTAAGGCAGTTAGATAGATGAGGAACCTCAAAAGTAGCATGGGGGTAAGATCAAGCCACCTGGGAGATAGGATAAGCTGGTTCGAAAAGCTGAAGTCAGTAGGAAAGGGGTATAGGGAGTTCAAAGTGTAAGAGCAGGGGACTAGGGTGAGCCAGGAGAGGACAAATAAGGTCATGCAAGAGGTCAGCAGGATGAGGACTTGCCAGGCCATGGTAGACAGAAGAGCTGCTGGAGTGAAGTTAGAGTATAAGTGTTGTATAGTTAAGATGGAGAGAGGGGAGCACAGAAAATGACAGACGAGTAGCTGACAGCCTGAAAGGAACAGTGTAAGGCAAGAAACAATGCCCCTAGTGGTAAGTGAGTCAAACGTGCGAGTAGAGAGATAGGTTGTGATAGCCCAACGCAGGATCAGAGAAAAGCAGGGATCAGTGCCTCTAGTGATCACCATGTATAATGAGCGAATGGAAAAGTGGGTTGTTAGACATGTGACTACCACTCCCTATATAAGTGAGTGTCCAGATTGGGGGGGCCGGCGCAAAGCACTGGTGGGGTCTCAGCTGTAGCACTGGAAGTGCTGTTCAGCCGGTGTGTTGCCGTACCTGGATTGGCCTGGAGTGAGGGAGGAAGCAGGCTTCTAGGCAGGGAGGAGGCAGTCGTCCTTGTGGCAAAGTCCTGCACTCAGTGTTGGCTCCTGGAAGGACAGTGCAGGCAGCATTAACTGTACTGCAGCTCCGAGGGATAGTCTGTGGCAGTTTCTCAGCTTACCCAAATGGCTGCTGCAAGCAGCAGCAGTCCGCAGATGCCCTCCTGTTGTCCTTTTAGTGTGTATCCAACATTCTGATATGCTTTTGACCTTTTTTGTTAAATTAATACTCCAAATTTGCTGTATTTTAACTACCATGACTCTTTCTCTTGTCAGTAGTTGCTGCTCTCTCGTTTCATACTGCCTGAACATTCAATGACATCAGTAACACCACTGCAGGCCATTTAAACAGCATGGAATGGTGTAATTGATGTCGTTGAACGTCATAGAAATATGGAAAGAAAGAGCAGCAGCTGATGAGGGGAGTGTAACTCTGAGAGCACCTCAGAGCTTGATTATTTACCGACCCAAAATTGGTCAAAGCATATCAGAATACATAACTGGCAGGAAAGGATGCAGGAATGGCAGTTAATTATGCAAAAATCATTTCCTGTCTTCTTTAAAGGAATACTAAAGTCAGAACTAACAAAAAAAGTGTTGTGCAGAGTGTTTAGATTTGTGGGTGTGCTCCTAGTAAGTCACAGGATCATAGGATGGTATCAGTGTGATAGCTGATGGCCTTAATGACTCACCAGATTTTAATTAGTGAATACTATCTTTCTATTACCCATATAAATTGTCTAGTGTTGTTTTAAAGGAATTTATGAGATTTACTTAGGACTACTTCCTCTGGTAAACTATTCCAAATTTTGACAGCCCTTTGATCAAACCAGGCTCCTCGTTTGCTCGACTTGTAAAAGTCGCCTTTAATTGGACACGGAGCCTATTCACTCTCACATTTGGCTTACTCTCTAGCCCAAAACATTGCAAGTCCTTCCCTTCCCTTTCTTTGCTGAAAGGAGGTTTTTTTTTCTAAATGTGCTTGCTGTTTTTTATGGGCCCTGGGGATCTCCATGTTAGAATTTCTTATTGCTCTTCTTGTTCCAACAATGCCTCCTGTCTCATGTGACAGTGATGCATCCAGGACCGTTAACTCAACAAGAGCTGTTTTCTTCTCACGCTTACAGTTCTACAGCTGTGATTTTAAGAAACTTTTCTTATTCAGGGAGCCCTAATAGAAACATAGACTTTGACGGCAGATAAGGACCACTTGGCCCACCCAGTCTGCCCATTTCCCTACCTACTGGATAAGCGGCAGATTCTAGTTAACCAACAGCCTACTTCCTGCAACCCCCCACTATAATTGCCTTATGTCTATTCCATGCATGTTTGAAGTCCCCCACTGTTTTAGATCCAACGACCTCCCCAGGAAGGTGGTTCCATGTATCCACCACTCTCTCCATGAAAACAAAATTTCTCACATTACCCCTGAGCCGTCCCCCCCCCCCATCTTTAAATTGTGCCCCCTTGTTCTTACACTTTTCTTTTTCTGAAAGATGCTACCCTCCTGGACTTTGTTGATTCCCTTGAGGTACTTGAAAGTTTCTATCATATCCCCCCTGTCCCGCCTTTCATCAAGGGTATACATATTAAGCTCTCTCAGTCTCTCTTCATATGGTTTCTGATGCAGACCCTGCACCATTTTAGTTGCCCTCCTCTGAACTGTTTCCATCCTGTCTATGTCCTTGCACAGATGAGGTCTCCAAAACTACACAAAGTACTCCAGATGGGGTCTTACCAACTGTCTGTATAGAGGGATAACCACTTCCCTTTTTCTACTCGTGATGCCCCTTCCTATGCATCCCAGTATCTCCATGGCTCTCCTTACTGACTTCTCACATTGCTTACCCACCTTTAGGTCATCTGATATGACTACCCCCAGGTCTCTTTCCATTTTTGTTGTTGTTAGTACCTCCTCTGCTATTGTGTACTCTTCTCCTGGGTTTTTGTTTCCCAGGTGCATTACTTTGCACTTCTTTGCATTGAATCTAAGTTGCCATATGTCTGACCATTCCTCCAACCTTGCCAAGTCCCTTCTCATCTTTTCTACCCCCTCTTGTGTATCAACTCTGTTATAGATCTTTGTGTCATCTGCAAAGAGGCATACCTATGAAGGCTACATTTAAAGATGGAAAATGTCTGAGGGATAACCAAGTGGGCTACTCTGTAAGCAAACAGTGAGAGTCTTCACTAATTATACAGTTGTGATTTTTGCCGATTTGTCTCCTTTTTAATGGCTTTGTGTTGTTTGATGAAATGAAAAGGTTTAAAAACAAAGCAGTCACATCTTCTGACGATCTAGACGCATACCTACAAAAAGTAAGTTTGAATTAGACAGAGTTATTTAGTTGAAGCCAGAATATCAGGCTCCTGACAGTAGATTGCTGCTGCAGCAGTCATTACTCTGAAAATCAATGGTCCTGGATGCATCACTGTCATATGGGACAGGAGGCACTGTGCGAACAAGAAGAGCCATAAAAAATGTTAACACGGCCGTAAAACAAGCAAGCAAATTTAGAAAAGAACTCCTTTCAGCAAATAAAGGGAAGGACCTACTAGGAGTATACCTACAAATCAAAACACTCTGCACAACATATTTTTTTGTACATTTTTGTCCCACATATTCAGAAGGGATGTGCAGCGCATCCCTAGATTTTGGATGTCCAATGAGCACATGCTATTCAATGTCCACACTCCACTACCGATCAGTCGGCAGCTGGCCATGGCAGGGGGTGGTGGGATGTGCCAGTCGCCGACTCCAGTGGGTTTGGGGGGTGTGGGGTGGTGGGTACATGCCTCATGGGGGGTGGGTGGTCGGTTGCCCCACAGGTGGGGCTTATCATCATGTTTTGCAGTTTAGGGCTGGGGAGTTATATCACTTTATTGGGATTGGAGAGGGTGACAATTCTGTCACCTTGTCGGGCTGGGAGGGGATGGTTATGTCACTTTGTTGGGGCTGAGGAGGGGGGCCGCTATACTATGGAAAACGGGGTTCAGTGAACATCAGTATGGACTGGTGACTGGGGCTGTCGGGGGTGGGCACACTACACTATGGAAAGGGGGACTGTGCAGTTTGTCTTTCACGGTGATCAGATCTGCAGCAGGGGGCTGTCATTTCTATAGCACTGTGTGAGGGGCTGTCAGTTCTATAACACTGTGCAGGGCTGACATGGACCACTGGACCACCAGGGAGTGTACATTTCAGCTAACAGCAGCCAATTGGGGCTTGGGGGTGGGGGCGCAGTCCTGCCAGCGCAGTAATGCTAATGTACCCTTAATGGGCATGCATGAGGCCCCTTTGTGCCATGCATG
This sequence comes from Neoceratodus forsteri, assembly GCA_016271365.2. NCBI lineage: Eukaryota > Metazoa > Chordata > Ceratodontiformes > Ceratodontidae > Neoceratodus > Neoceratodus forsteri. The sequence continues at coordinate 458,246,699 of JADMNL010000022.1, read as the reverse complement.
CCCAATGAGCTCATTTGCATGCTTGGGCTGAATATCGCCCATGGGGGCTGCTGTGCATCCAGGTATGTGCCACACATTCCCCTATGGGTGGTCTTCAGCCCTCGCACCATACATGGTGGCAGCCTGCTATGGGCCACGATTCCAGGGTCCGATATTCAGATGGAATGCTTGATCTGTTCCGATCGTACATTCTGTTTGAATATTGCCACACAGCTGGCCGGCGCACAACATTTGCGGGATGCAGCTTTCTGCACATGCATCTGGCAGCTCTGAATATGGGGCCCTTTGATTTTAGTTCCTCTTCAAAACTCATACCAGCAAGGAAGCAGTATAGCACAGTGGTTTAAGGCTCTGAGCTGCAAATCTGGTGACATCCAGCAGACCAGACCTGGGTTTGAATCCCACAGCCTTCACTTGCATACTGTGTGACCTTGAGCAAGTCACTTAACTTCCTTGTGCTCCCAGGTCACTCCTGTAAAAAAGCTTTCAGCTTAGTGTGCTACTCCTGGTTAAACAACTAAAAAAAAAAAAATATGTTGTTCGGACCCAAATGGTGACCCGAATAAGAAAGCCAACCATAAGGAAAATCTCTGAACTTTAACAAGGCATCAATAATTTGGCTGGAATCCGGTTCTGGTGCTGTAAGTTTTCTTGTTCACACTAGTATTGCAGTGTTCTCAAGTAACACCTTACTTTAACACTCGTTACTGCTGCTGCACTCTTGGCAGTAGAGGGATCCATGTCTCTAATTTCCTTTACTTTCTCAGCAGCCTTTGCTGCCTCTTGAATGGGCACTGTTGAGACATTTGTATTTCCTGGTTCTCCGAGAACTTAGTACAAGACCTACAAAAAAGAAGACTTGACAAAAAATTAGGACTGGTGCCAAATATGACTCTTGTAACACCCTTGTAAGGTATGCTATGGTGGCAGTTTGTTGGAACACAGCTTTGCTTGGTCACCTATAAATAGCTGTTCTGCACTCAAGCATGTACTTTCAGAAACAATGTTTCATTTATTACAATTACCTAAAGAATACTTTTTAACAATTTTACGTTTTCTCTCCCAGGGTTTATACCATATGTGGCAGCTTGTCTATGAAGTCTATATAAAAAGCATTTGACGGAGCTAGTCCAGTGGCATACAGAGCTGAGGTGCTGGGTACCTTACCTCCCGCCATGCCGGTGATCCAAGTTCGGGAATGGACTTGGATCATGCGGGGCTGGCTGGGGATAGAAGAGTGAGCATTCGTAAGGCACCTCTCCTCTCTCGGGGATAGGGGGACTGCCCATCCTGCAGCTTGCTTGCCACCTAAAGGAATCTAGGTGGCAGCACTGTCAGACAGCGGGGTAAGGGGACCCCATGTTCAGACTCCGGGGGCATCTCCGCGGAGGTGGAGCACACACAATGTGTCACTGTATGCACGTGGGCTCTACTGTGGAGATAACCAGAGGAAAAACCTTCCGACTGCAGGGCGGTGATGGCCCAGCCTCTCGTAGGCCTCACACTGATGACTCAGCCCCTCCAGCCATCGTCCTGTGACAGGACCCACCATGGAAGTATGTCCCAGGGAAGTTGGGTGATTGACTGGGCCGGGGAGACCAGTTAAGATGGGGGCTGGTTGGAGAAGCTGAGGAGATAAACTGGTATGTGTGCGGGGTCATTTGACTGTCCCAAACTGACTTAATAGTTCATTTTTATGACAGCATAGTGTTCTCCAAGACAGTACAGTGTGATGTCACAAACATCAATTATGAGGTGAGATGGGGACAGTCAAGAGTGTTTTTGAATGACACTGAGAAATAAGTACTTCATTATCTGAAATATTTAGTAGACCAATAACTGGTGAAAGTAAAAAAAAGAACTAGAAAGCACTAGAACTAAACCTAATTGTAAATATCATAGCTTTAATCCTTTAATTTTAGTAGTCATGTGCTCTTTTAGGTTGCACAACAAGCCAGTTAGTGGCAGTGGCGGGAGTCAAATTTAGGGCCACCCCGGTTTCCAGTCACGCACACTAACCAGTGCACCACACTGCATCTGAAATCTTTTCATTGATTGAACATGGGGACAACATCACTGACAAGAAGAGAGTTGCTCGGAGGTCACCGTCCAGGTGGCATTGTTCTGTTAATCTTCTTATCACTGCAGCTGAATGACTGTATACTTATTTAGAATTGCACAACGTGTTTTTTTTAAGCTGGAATATGTAGTCAATAGGTTTTTCATTGAAGCTGCAGTGACCTCACAGTCACTGACAAGATGAAACTCGAACTGAATCTGAGAAATCAGAGCACATTGAACATAGCGTGACTAACCCAGCCGCTAAGCCATGGAATATTTAAATCACTGATTCAGCTAAATTGTCTTAAATCTGCCTGCGCAATGTATAGAAGGTATGCATGGATTAAAATACTGCAGGGCATTGTATCCTGGGAAAAAATATCTTAAAGAAAACAAATATGTGTAACAATGTTCACCGGCTGTTACACACCCATGCAAACTTTTCAATGTAACTCAGTGAGAGCAAGGGGCACTTTTTGTCACTGCATCTACTGTGGTTAGCCTTGCAATTTTTTTCCTGGTATACCACACTATGTATATTTTACACTCGACTTGTTACATTTCTGGACCCTTTCCCCTGCTCCCCCTCACCCAGGTTGCACCTGGAAACACCTGGAAAAGAGCTTCGGCTCTCTGTGTGTCTAGACCTGTCACCATAATTTTATATAAAAAAAATAAATCCTGGAGCCCCACCCCTCCATTTTTTTTCTTTAAATGCTTGTTATCCCCATATGGCAGTAGCTCTGAGGGAATATAATGAAGGCCTTTCTGTTATATATGCGTGTGCCACAGTCACATTTTTCTTTCATTTAGTTTTTTTCCCAATCATGGTATGGCTTACTTCCTGCATGTCAGACCCAGGAAGGATTGTCCACATCTCCAGCGCTTATGCCCAATCCCCCTGACTCCAAGCTTGCCCCCCATTACTGGGCATGGCCACTATCAGACAATATCCCCCACTCCTCCAGCTATCATGCTGGAAGAAGCCTCTGAGTTAGAGTGGCTGGTAGCAGAGAGTGGGACCTGAGTACACAGGCTTTCACGCTGCACACTCCAGGCCTGTTTTACCTCCTGCAAGCCCCCTTCCTCCCCTGGCTTACAGCCAATAGGTGCCCCTGGCACTGACCTGGAGGTGGGGAGCTTCTGATGCTGCATGATCATCCAGAGCATCAAGGAAGCCCCCGCTTCCCACCTGCAGGTGGTGCTCATGCTGTTGAATCTCGCCAGTGCCACCAAGCTGGACAGCACAGTTACATTTTTGATTTGACCTTGAGAAATGATTATCAGTTTGCACCCAAACTGGATTTAGACTTTCCTGAGTTTGTCAAGGTTTCAGGATATTAACCACAGTGACCTACTTACACATGAGGTATGGTCTCTGACTGGCACTGTACCCTTTATCTAGCCTCGGGAGAACAGTGAACCCCAAGAACAGCATGTTGGAGCTTAAAATGCTCCAACAGGCCTTCACTATAGTTGGATCTCCCATGACTGACCCCTTTCAGTGATACCAGCCACAGGGGATTCTCAGATACCACTGGAACATTTTTGGTTTTCAGAACATTTGAGTGTGGCGCATCATCAAGCAGATAAAGAAAGTACAGTTACGTAAGAACTTACTGTAACAGTAGATCTTCAAGAGAGGCTCTTGCAGTGGGTATTCACAAATAGGACTAAGCCGCCAGGCATCAGGACCCCACAGAAAAATCTTCTAGCTAGCAGTCTCTGGTGGGGACCACCCCCGACGTCAGCGTACATCAGTATAAAGGGGTGGTCCCCGACCATTTCAATTCTCCGCGGAGGCCACAGGAACACGACAGGAGCAGAGGTGCCCCATGATAAAAGAAAGAAGAAACTCAGTGGGAAGGAGGGAGGGAAAGCAATACTTACTGCAAGAGCCTCTCTCGAAGATCTACTGTTATGGTAAGTTCTTACGTAACTGTATTATCTTACTTCGAGAGGGCTCTTGCAGTAGGTATTCTCAAACAGGACTGAGTCCCAAGCAGTTCTGAACAAACAGAAACCAGGGAGAAGGAGAAAAAAGCCATCCACAAAGAAAACCCAGCAGACCCCGGGCTCAGGAAAGGAGCCCCTGTAAAAATGCCAGGCCAAACCCCGCTCTGCCGCAAGAGGCAACATCCAAGCTGCAATGCTTGGTAAAGGTATGGACAGACGTCCAGGTGGCCACTGCACAGATCTCTGCGGCTGAGACATTCTTAAAACATGTGGCAGAAGCCTCCCTGCCCCCTACTTGTTTTATTTATTTATTTATTTATTTTTATTTAGTTTTTGTTGACCAGCTAAGTGCACTAGACAGATCCTGCCTATTTTCAGGCACGACCCGAGGAGGAGGTAGGGTTGCCACCTCTGCATGAGGCAAGAACCGGATCCTAAGCTCCGCCCTTAGCCCCACCCCTTTTCATGACTCTTCATGCACTGCTCCTCCTAGAAAGCCAATGGTTATATCCATAAAATACAACACTTAAAGCAGTTCCACAAAAATCTTGAGATACTGTACTGTACCTGTTAAAGTTACTTTCCTAAGTTCTTCCTAGTTATTTACTTATGTATGTATTATTGATTTATTAACATTAGTTTACCAGATAAACATATAGAGATACAATGAATCTCATTTACAGATATGATATGGGGGAAACAAGGGAAATACTTTAAATAGCATACAACAGTATACTTGGTATATAATAATACATAATAAAGACATTTTTTTTTATAATGTGTACTATATATTTTTCTGGCTCCATTTTCTTTTCATTTCCACAGTAATATTTCAAAGTCAAAGAAGTGGCCACATTTTTTTCTTGAGGAAAAACATAATTTAAAACATTTAAAATGCCTGAAGTCTGATAGAGATGAAAATGTTTACCAGCAAATGAAAGTGGAAGACAGCTGGCTGTGTTGGTGTTACAAAAGGTGGGGACAGCTTTGCTGCTATGCCACTTTAAGATACAGTGGAAAATATTAGGTTAAGTAAGTGCTAATGGTGTTAATGGCCATACTTTACACCTCCCAGGTTGATTGCTTTCACAAACAAAAGGCTATAGTGACAACAGAACTTGTTTATAACTTGGACATGTAGTTAAAACAATGAATGAGATTACAAAATCTGTTTCAAAAGTATGTGAGCACTCAAAATGGCTCAAAAACCAGACCAGCACAGAGCAAAACCTGATTACCTGATAAGGACCCTGAAAACCTGACCACCAGGTAAAAAACCTGACAGGTGGCAACCCTAGGAGGAGGATACAGATGAATGCCAACTGACCTTGAACCAGATTAAGCTGTTGGTGGTATTTTTAGTGAATGAGGGAAATTTGGCCAGGACATCGGGGAAATGCCCCTTCTCTTTTCGATAAGTGCCATGGGATCTTTAACATCCACCTGAACTACCACCAATCCAGGCAGATGGGACCTCGGTTTATCGTCTCATCCGAAAGACGGCACCTCAGAAGTGCAGCACCCCCCTCATGCTACACTACAGTGTCAGTACTGGGATACTAACCCAAGTGCCAGATGTGGGAACTGAACCCACAGCCCACTGATCTCCCGGCCTCAGAGGCGAGTGTGCTACCTACTGAGCCGCTGACACTGCACTGTTGTAACAGTAGGTAATACAGTTGGCCAACCACTTGGAGAGGCACTGCTTAGAAACGGCAAGGCCCTCCTTTTAAGGAACGAAGGAAACAAAAAGCTGATCCATTCTCCTGGAGTCTTTAGTTCTATTAGTATAGTACCGCAAGATCCTATGCACATCAAGTGTGTGGAGGAGGTGCTCCCCTTGGTTGGAGTACTCTGGAAAAAAGACCAGAAGCTCAATCGATTGGTTGAGCGTAGACTCCGCCACCACTTTGGGGAGAAATTTGGGGGTGGTCCTCATGGCCACCCTGTCCCTGTGAAAAATCAAATAAGGGACTCGGCACATAAGTGCCTGAAGTTTGGAGATCCCCAGAGCAGAAGTAATGGGCACAAGAAAAAGTGTCTTCCAAGACAGGAAACGCAAGTCTGCCTCTGTTGCCGGCTCAAAAGGGGAAGGATTGCGTATAGGGGGCTTCAAATGAAGAACCCCTTTAAGGAAAGTCTTGGAGACCTCCAGCTGAGCCACAGACTTATCTCTGACTGGGAGATGATGGGCTGAAATGGCCGACAGATGAACTTTGAGCGAGGAGTAACTGAGACCCAAGTCGAAGAGGTACCAAAGATAGTCCAGGATCCTGGCCACCGGGCAGGAGAAGGGTTCCAAGAGCTGGGAATTTGTCCAAATAGAAAACCGCTTCCACTTCATGGTGTAGGTCGATCTGGTGGAAGGCTTTCTGGCTTCCACTAGAATATAAGCTACCTCAGGGGAAACGCCGAAGCGAGCAGTGGCTATGTCTGAAGGAGCCAGGCATAAAGATGGAGGGATCTGAGGCTTGGATGGACTAAGGTCTCCTGATCCTGGGTCAGCAGATCTTGGGAAATCGGAAGAGGAAGAGGAGGTTCTTCCGATAACAGGTGCAGCAGAGAGAATGAGACTTGCCTTGGCCAGAAGGGAGTGATGAGAATCATGCACGCCCCTTCCGCCCAAAGTTTGTTCAGGACTCTTGGAATCAAAGGAATTGGAAGGAAGGCGTGAGTGAATCTGCCCTTTCAAGACAGAGACAGTGCGTCCTGCCAAGAAATGTCTCACCCTGGAGCAAGCAAGCGAGCAGAAGGTGGGAAGCTTGGTGTTGCTTGGGAAGGCAAACAGATCTATCTGTGGCGTTCTCCACTGAGTGAACACGTCATTTAACATCTCCTGTTTTATTTCCCACTCATGAGCATTCACTGATGAGCGGCTGAGGTCATCTGCCAGAGAGTTCTGAACTCCCGGCACATGGAGCGCTGTCAGGTGGAGACTGTGCTGCGAGGCCCAGTACCACACCCTCATTGCCTCCCGGCACAGGGGGTAAGAACCCATTCCCCCCTGTTTGTTGAGGTACCAGACTGCACACGTTGTCTGACTGTACCAGAAGGTGGCCGGGAAGGATGAGGGTTTCGAGTGCCTGGAGAGGGTAAAGGACCACCCTCATCTCGAGCACACTGATGTGCAACTGTAACTCGCTTTGGGACCAGCTCCCTTGGGTCTTGAGAAACCCAAGATGGCCCCCACCCAACCCCAGAGGCACTCATTGTCAGGGTTTGGGAGGGAATCGTGGAGCAGAAGAGAACCCCCAGAGTGAGGTTCTCTGGGATCAACCACCATCGGAGATCCCTGGCCACTGGGTCTGAGATGAGAATCTCGTGGTCTAGTTCGTCTGCGGATTGGTTCCACTGGGCTTTGAGGGTCCACTGTGAGACTGTCATGTGTAACCTGGCCAGCGGGACTGTCGGGATGGCAGCTGCCATAAGGCCTAGAAGGCAAAGGACCTTTCAAGCTGGTACACACTTTTGTGAAACCAGAAGGTGTACCTGCTGCTGCAGAGTCTCGATTCTGTGGGGGGAAGCAAGGCTTTGCCCAGATTGGTGTCCAACACTGCCCCAATAAACTGCAGACGTTGGCAAGGAACCAAATGCAATTTGGCATGGTAGATGGTGATAACCAGCTTGAAGAAAGTCTCCTGGGTAAAAGAAAGGGAGCGAAGCAGGTCCTCCCTGGAGGGAGCTGCAAGCAGCCAATCATCCATGTAGGGGAACACCTGGACCCCCCGAGTGCGCAGAAAGTCTGTCACCACTGCTAAGCATCTGGTGAATACCCAGGGAGCTGAGGAAAGGCCAAACAGGAGGGTCTTGAAACAAAAATGGAGGAACCTGCGATGTGATGGACGAACAGGAATATGCAGGTATGCATCCTGCATGTCCAACGTGCATAACCACTGATCTGACCTCAGCAAGTGAAGAAGGCTCTGAAGGGAGAGCACTCTGAACCTCCTGTACTCCACAAACAGATTGAGGAAGCCGAGATCCAGAAATGGGCCTCAAGTCACCCATTTTCTTGGGCACCAGGAAAAAGTGTGAATAGTAGCCCATCCCGATACAGAGGAGGAACGGGTTCTATTGTGTCCTTCAAAAGAAGGGAGCCTATTTCCTCCCGCACTAGGGTAAGGTCATGCGGAGGGTAAGACAACTGAGGAGGAGATCTGTGGGGAGGTTTCTGAACAAACTCTATTGAATGCCCCTTGGACACGAGTTGGAGCACACAAGAATCTGAAGTTATCATCTCCCATTCCAGCAGGTGGAGGGGAAACCTACTGCCCACCGGCTCCCCTGGACCTGGGTCCAGAAGGAGAGGCAATGAGTCAGGAGGCTGAGGGCAGGGTGACTACCGCAGCTCTACGGGTTTTGGCTGGAGGGGCTTTGGCTGCTGACGCAGCTCTATGCTTGGGCTGGTGACAGGCTTGTGTCTGCTTCAACTGATGGCTTTGGCATCAAAAGGAGCGTTTCCACCTTGGGGGGGTTGTACATGAACTGTACCGGCCTCAGGGCTTGTTCTTTGTCCTGAAGGTCAGTGTGAAAATCCTTAATGCCATCCCCGAAAAGGACTGACCCCCTAAAAGGGGCATCGTGGATAGCCGATTGCATCTCGGGTGCCAGGTCAGAAATACGAAGCCAGGCATGGCGGCATAGCCCGACAGCAAATGCCGAACCCCAGCCGGCCGTATCCACCTCATCATATGTGGCCTGAGCATATGTCTGCAAGCAGATCTGGCCAAGCCAACTAGGTCCCCCAGCTCCTGTTTGACTGTGGAATCTGGAAGATAGTCCAATTTTGAAGACAGCTGACTCAGAATGGACTTCTGGTAGTCCCCCATATGGGCAACATAATTAAAAGCCCTGATGCCTAAGGTACAGGAAGAAAATATTTTCTTCCCATACTGGTCCAGGACCTTGGATTCTCAGTCAGGAGGGGTGGAACTGAGATGTTTTGGATTCACGGTTCTCTCGTGAGCGGCACTGATGACCACGGAATCCGCTTTAGGCTGAAGGCTAAGAAAATCCTTACCTTTGAGTGACTGATACAGCTTGTCTGCCTTGCGTGCCAGAATAGCCAAGGAGGAAGGTTGTTTCCAAATGGTTGTAACCAGGTCCTTGTGAGGCTCGATCCGGGGGATAAGGGGAGAGGCTTCTGCCAAATCCAAATGTTCTGCAAGCCTCTAATGCTGGACATCTTGATCCACCATCTTCCAGTCGTAAGCCTCCTGGATCTTTTCAGCAACTCCAGAAAGGAAGGGTGCTCCGGAGGGGACTTAGGGGAATCCTTCGGTTTGGGGGTCTCTGGAGTAAGCAGTCCATCTTCTGAGTCCGAGGGTTCATAATCCCCATCCGAGTCGGACGACCCCTGGGAACTGGTAGTCACCACAGGAGGGAGAGGGAGATTAACGGGCCTGGAATCATCCAGGGGGCAAGAAACCTCCCTGGGGTGAGAGCCTGCTGATGTCCCTGGTCTGACTTCAGGAACCGGCGAAGGAGGCTCCGTCGGCAGACATCTGGGGTCTGGCGGAGGGACTGGTGTCAGGTTACGTTTCTCCAGCTCCGACGTAAGCTGAGATTTGGCCTCAGCCCACCAGTCCCCTGCATTCTTGAATTCCCCCACTGTTTTTAACCCCACAACCTCCTCAGGAAGGCCGTTCCATGCATTCACCACATTCTCTGTGAAAATATACTTCCTCACATTACCCCTGAGCTGTCCCCCCCTCTATCTTCAAATTGTGTCCCCCTGTTCTTGCACATCTCTTTTTCTGAAAGATGCTACCCTCTTGGACTTTGTTGATTCCCTTAAGGTACTTAAAAGTTTCTATCATGTCCCCATCTTCCTCCTTTCCTCAAGGGTATACATGTTAAGCTCTTTCAGTCTGTCCTCATATGGCTTCTATTGCAGACCCCGCACCATTTTAGTTGCCCTCCTCTGGACTGTCTCCATCCTGTCTATGTCCTTGTGGAGATGGGGTCTCCAGAACTGGACACAGTACTCCAGATGGGGTCTCACCAACTGTCTGCACAGAGGGATAACAACTTCCTGTTTTCTACTGGTGATGCCTCTCCCTATATATCCCAGTATCCCCTCAGCCATCCCTACTGTTTTCTCACATTGCTTGCTAACTTTTAGGTCACCTGGCATGATTACCCCCAGGTCCCTCTCCATTTTTGTTGTTGTTACTACCCCCCCCCCCTCCATTTTGTACTCTTCCACTGGGTTTTTGTTTCCCAAGTGCATCACTTTGCACTGAATCCAAGTTGCCATACTTCTGACCATTCCCCCAACTTCGCCAAGTCCCTTCTCATCCTTTCCACCCCCCCCCTTGTGTATCAGCCCTGTTGCAGATCTTTGTGTTGTCTGCAAAGAGGCATACTTTTCCTTCCAGTCCTCTGCAGTATCACCTATAAAGACATTAAAAGGACGGGACCCAGTACTGAACCCTGCAGTACCCCACTAGTAACCCACCTTTCTTCAGAGTGGACTCCGTTTACTATTATCTTCTGTGTCCTGTTGTCCAGCCAATGTTTTACCCAGGCTACCACCCTGGCACCCACTTCCAGGCTGGCTAATTTGTTTATTAATCTTTTGTGTGGGACTGTGTCAAATGCCTTGCTAAAGTCTAGGTAGGCCATGTCCACAGCCCCTCCCTGGTCTACTACTTTGGTCACCCAGTCAAAGAAATCTATTAGATTCATCTGACATGACCTTCCCACTGTGAATCCATGCTGCCTTGGGTCCAGTGCCCCACTGGCCTCTAGGTACTCAACAATTCTTTCCTTCATAAGTAATTCCATCATTTTCCCTACCACTGAAGTCAAACTGACAGGTCTGTAGTTTCCTGCCTCTGTCTTGCTCCCACTTTAGTGAAGGGGAATCACATCCGCCCTCCTCCAGTCTTCGGGTACCACACCATCCTCCCATGATTTGTTAAAAAGGCTAGTCAGTGGTGTCACTAGTTCTCCCCTTAATTCTTTTAGAATTCTGGGGTGAATCCCATCAGGCCCCATTGCTTTGTCCACCTTCAGTTTTAGGAGTTCTTTGAGAACTCTTTCTTCTGTGAAAGGACTAGGATCGATCCCCCTATCCAGAGTGCTTCCATTGACTGGATTAGGTACCTCCCCCTCCTCTTCTTTTGTGAATACTGAGCAGAAGTATTCATTCAGTATCCCTGCTTTTTCACTGTCCGTCTCTGCCCACCCACTGTCCCCTTTACTCACTATACCTCCCTTTGTCTTTGTGCACTCCCTAATGTACCTATTAAAGGTTTTATCCCCCTTCTTAACCAAGTTAGCTGTCTTTTCCTTGGTTTGGGCCTTTGCTATTCTGACTGCCTTACCCACTTCCTTCTGCTTTAACTGGTACAGTTCTCTGTCCTGCTCCTTCTATGTTTCCCTACACTTCCTAAACACGATCTTTTTCTCCATAACCTTCCTCGCCACCTCTTTTGAGAACCATAGTTGTTTTTTCTTTAGTTCTGATTTATCTGCTTCACACAAAGGGTGAGTGTAAACACACCTTCAGACCCAGATTACTTTTCAACAGTTACAAATTAGATGGCTTTATGCTCAAGACTGGAAAATTCTGTTGAATTCACTTGCACACTTCGACCATAGGACATCTCTCTTTGTATGTTTAATAGTTACATGAGTCTAGATGCAAAAGGCGCAGCCTTCATTGGGCCACTCTGTTCCTTCTTGGTCTTTCGAAACTAGATGCTGCACAAAACCACAACAGCAACACAATACCTATATTCTGATAGTTTTGTAACAATATTTTATTTATCTAATAACATACGTATTTTTCCCTGTGCGCTCTCTCTCTTTCTCGCTCAACCACATGCATAGACTCAAAAGCCGCAATCCAAGTGCAAAGCATCATTGGTAGTGGTATGCAAATCATATGCAAAGCACTGCAGGGAACGCTGACAAGGCTTCACCAGACCAAAAGCTGTCTGAAACTAAACAATTTGGACATTTATTCTCTCCTTGCATCTCTTTCTGGATAATGCACACTACAGTTCTTGCAATCTACTTCTCCTGTATGCCTCCCTCTGACTGTACTAAATGTCTGTTTTACTCCACACAGCTTTGTTCACCTCTTGATCAGGTAACCATTGTAAATGAGAACTTCTTACATAGTTAAATGGTACTGAACTAAGCCACAGACTAATGTTGCAGAACTTTATTAGTAGAATAAAGAATGTTTCCAGGCCTTATTGCTAATATAAACCATCTGCTGCATTTGTAAATTTAATTAATGCTAACAAAGTATTGTTTTACTTTAAAAACAGCTGTACAGTGTCACGCACTGAATGTCTCTTCCTGTAATGGGACGTGGTCTACCTCATTCTATTTATGCTAGCGGTCTATTACCAGTTGGATAAGTACTGCCAGGGGACCAATCAGAGCATGAGAGTTAACAATCAATGTTCCAAGAGGTTTATAATTATTTTCTCTTTCCATTTTATTCAACATCACATGGTTGTCAGTCAATAACAGCAGCAGGCTTTCACTATAGGCCTGGGTGAAATTTATTTTTCACTAGAGGAATTCAGGTGAAATTACAAGACCCCTTCTGTGAAATTTTGTGAGATTTCCACAACAATTTGTGAAATCTCACAATAATTTACATTTCAGTTATTCCCATCTAGCTTAAAAAGTACCGGTAGTAGTAGCAGAAGTTTTTTTATTTGTACGCTTGTTCCCAGGGGCTCACCATGCTTTATAGAACTACAAATAAGATACAGACAATAAGCAATCAAAATAACCCAGCTTATACATCATGAATAAATAAACCAATAAAATAAATACTGCTTAATAGTAAAATAGGTGACATCCAACTAAAAAAGCTATTAGATGGTGCCAAAAGCCTCATTAAATAAAAAAGGGCTTCAGCCCCCTCTTAAAGGCCTCCATTGAGGGAGCCCGCCCTCAGAGATCTTGGAAGCGAGGTCCAAATTGCACCACATTTGGTATGATTAAAACCCCCGAACCTCTTGAAGAACTGTACCAGGTTTCAGCTCTCTAGCATTAAGGGGGCTGAGCTATCAGCAGCCAAACTTGGCTTGGGTTTATGGCTTGGGGGTGTTCAGCTAACTACCTCAGACCAGGTGCGGAACCTGGGCATTGTGTTTAATGATGGTTTGACACTTAAATCTCACGTGTCGGCAGTTGTCAAAGCCTCTTTTTACCACCTGAGGAACATCACCCGGGTGAAGCACCTGGTTCCTGCTGATGATCTTCCTACTTCCTTCGTTACCTCCCGTCTTGACTACTGCAATGCCCTTTATCTTGGGCTACCAGGAGTTGATATTCGCCGCTTGCAGCTAGTGCAGAATGCGGCAGCCAGGCTATTGACTGGTTCCTCTAGGTCCAGTCCTATAATGCCTGTGCTCCGCGGACTGCATTGGCTGCCAATATGCTGGCAAATCACCTTCAAGGTCGGTTTGCTGACCTATAAGGCCCTACACGATCAGGGACTTGGCTACCTGAAAGATCTCCTTCGTCCCTACTGTCCCTCCCGCTCTCTCCGATCCACTGATGAGGGATTGCTAGAGATTTCCAGGGTTCGTTTGAAGACCTCTGGGGCCAGATCTTTTAGTTTTATGGCCCCGACCCTGTGGAATTCATTACCTCATCAGGTACGAGATTGCCCGACTGTCCAAACCATTAAGGGGGCATTGACAACTTATCTTTTTAACTTTGCATATAATGATTTTTAATTGTTGTAGGATTTAATTAATTTTAATGTTTTTTAGTTATATTGTTTTTATTATGTCATGTGCAGGCACCTTGGTTTTGGAAAGGCACCTTTTATAAATAAAGTTTGAATTGAATTGAAGTACATAAACTGCACAATTTTAAGCCCTCTGACTTTAAAACTGGAGAACACAATGTCATGAATTTTGGTAGGCTCATACACACTAAAAAGGAGGTGCTGTGTGTCAACTATCTAATCTCTTGCTTAAAGGATGGCAAAGTTATAACAGTCAAACATGGCAAAATAAAATCACTAATTAAGGTCTTTTAAAGAGCTGTTGTGAAAACTGCGGATTTTGTCACAATTCTGTGGAACCCATATCCATATGCTTTGCCCAGACATACAACTGAGCTTCCATGGAGGAGGAAGGAAAAGACTGGCTAGAGTTGTAACAGGGTAGCAGTCACTGGGGAGCTCCCCAGTAAAAGTACACTGGTGCCCAGTGTCAGATGCCCTCATGTGCAGCACTGTTTCTGTACAATGCCACCTGCTGACTCTTTAACAACTCTGCAGATATAGCACTGTATTTTTCGCATTTGATAACAGTGGCACAAGTCCAAGCATTTCAACTAGCTGTGACAGATGAATCTGGATATTTATGGTTATGATGGAACCTGATCCTGGGCACCACTGTAGCAGGCGTTTGGAGGGGCACTGCGGACCATGATGATAGTGCAGGTAAGGTGATTTGCCTGCCTGCAGTACAACTCAAAATGAATGTGATCCATAGCCAAGCCGAGATGAAATGCAGTTCTGCCAAGAGGAAGGGGATAAGGTCATGTCAATAGAAAAGGGAGTCAGGGAATTTAAACTAAAGGATAGGGGTGGTAGCTAACGTAATAGTCACCAGTGGCAGGAGTTTGATGCATGTTTTCAACAAGGCAAGGGAACAGCAGCAGAGCTGAGTAGCAAAAAACAGTAGGCTCCCCCAGCTGGAACAAGGAACCATACAGGGATAATTCGCTTTTGAAAGCGGGTCAGATGAAAATAACACCCAGCAAAACAGACTGATCCAAGAACCCAATGCATGAAAGCACTTTGAAGTCCAGGACTAAGAGACGCTTACAAAGATCAGACAGGGGAAGAAAATGACTGGGAAACCATGAAGAAAATATTCTGGCTATCTAAGGGGATAATGCCTTACAAAAAAAGGAGCAGGTAGCTCTGTTTTTAAGGAAGGGTGTATGAAAAAACAAGGAGGAAATCAGTGTGACAAGCAAGTCCACCGAGTCCATATGGTCAAGTACAGAGAGAAAAGCAGGACAAAAATTGCCACAGGGTAGCAGAGCCAACTGCCATCAAGAACAGATGTGCTTTCCTCTGGCTCTGCTCTAGGCACTCTTAAATTTTGGTTATTTTAATACCTGAATGGTGATTTTGTATGTGTCGTGCAGGCACAGGTCAGGAAGCACAGAGAAAACCCAGGAGCAGTTGTAAAATTCCACAAAACTGTTTATTTGTAGTTGCAGTAACATAAAATAAAATAAACCTGTTCAGAATAACTATATACAAAAGCAAAATAAAATCTGACGTAAAAACTCTGCCTTGCAGCTCAGCTTAGCTGTTTTTATAACTCTTTTCAACCCCCATTATTTGCAAGCATCCTGTCCTTTGTAAATTTCAGGAGCTGCTAGAACATTGAGAACTTCCTGAGGTCCCCACAGCAACTGCAAAAGGCTCAGGCATTTGCACCCAAGTAACCTCTACCTTTTCACAGTCATCTCAAATTATAAATATACTATATACATTTCAACAGTTAACACAATTTTCTAAACAAAAGTGACCCCTATATCAGCTACACTTCCATACGTTGATTCTCATATATTTTATATTAGCAGATACAGATATGCAAGGAAGAAAGACAGCAAGAGAAAACTGAGAGACAGTGAGAGGCAAAGGATTGCGAGACTAGTCGGGTTGATCAATTCTGTGGTCTCACAAGAAAATTTGGTTGCGCAAACAGACAGAGAAGAGAGAAAAGGAAAGAACACAGATCCTTGCATTTAAATACTTTCTCCAAAACAAATGGGACATGGTCCTTTTCTATCCTGGCACATATACCCACTCTTTAAGAGGGAACCTGTTTTATTCAACGGGTTTCCAAAACTTTCTTTTTTCTAATAACAATTCCTACTTTCAGCAATTAAGCACATTTGCATCCATTTTTTAACAGTACAGCAAAAAATACAGTTCAAACCCATACATTAGCTTTCTGTTTTTTTTAACTATCAGAACCCTCAATTCCTGATCCATATCTTGACAGAAAATCAGCACTGCTATTCTCTTTACCAGATTTGTAAATCACAGAGAATTTAAATGGCTGCAATCCCAGGTACCACCATGTGATTCTGGGATTTTTATCTTTCATCTGGTTAAGCCAACAAAGAGGATTGTGATCCGTTACAAGAACAAAATCAGTTCCTAGCAAATAAAATTTGAGGGACTCCATGGACACTTTGCTGCTAAGCACTCCTTTTCAATAGTGGAGTACCTTTTCTCTCTGTTATGCAATTTCCTACTTATATACAGAATAGGATGTTCTTTCCCATTTATCGTTTACTAACATATTAAAATGCCAGCAAAATAGGCCTAACAGTCTTTTGTGTCTGCTCGTTTGATCAGCCCCCACCCTGGGACCTGACCTTGCTGCCCCCCTCACCTTCTCTGGCTTCTCCCTTCCCAGTTCTGGATATTCTTGCTGCACTGGATTTTGCTTCCAAAACCCTTCCCCTGTACCTGTCCCACACCCTCTTGAACCCCTCCACCGTCTCTGCCTCCACCAGCCCCCTGGGCAGTGCATTCCATGGCTCCACCACCCTCTCAGTGAAGCAGCACCTCCTCCTTTCTCCCTTGAATCTTCCCCCTCCAGCTTCCACCCATGCCCTCTAGTTGCCCCCTCATCCTTCTTTTGAAGCACCCTGACTGCTCCTCCCCTATTTACCCCCTTCATGTACCTGAAGACCTCTATCATGTCCCCCTGGTCTCTTCTCTCTTCCAATGTGTACATATTTAGCTCTTCGAGCCTCTCCCCATAGGTCCTGTCCCCCAAGCCCCAAATCATTTTGGTTTCCCTCTTCTGGACCCTCTGCAAGAGTTTAATGTCCCTCTTTAAGTGTGGCCTCCAAAACTGCACACAGTACTCGAGGTGTGGCTTCACCAAGCAGTTATACAGAGGGAGTATCACTTCTCTCCTTCTGGAGGTGATCCCCCTAGCGATGCATCCCAGCATCCTGTTGGCCTTGGCTGCTGCCCTCCTACACGTCTCCGAGTTGTTCATCTTGACATCCACCACCACCCCCAGGTCCCTCTCAGCCATCGAGACTTGTAGCATTTGTAGATTTTGACTTAAGTCAGCACCTAGGCCTACTCAGACGCATCTGTTTGTAACAGAAATGGTTTCTCAAAGTCTGGGCTTCTTAAAACAGGTGCTGAACATAATGTAGCCTTTATGGCTTGAAAAGCTTTAACACACTCTGGTGTCCATTTCACATTATTTGGGTACCGTTTCTTTGTGAGTTCAGTGAGGGGAGTAGCTAACTCAGCAAAACTGGGAACAAATCTCGGATAATAACCAGCCAGCCCTAAAAATGACCTGATATGTTTCTTTGTTTTAGGGACAGGGCTGTTAGCTACAGCTTCTCTTTTAGAAATCTCTGGTTTGACTTCTCCATTTCCCATCACACAGCCCAAATATCTAGTTTCCTGCATGCCCAATGCACATTTAGTAGGATTAATTGCCAGACCTGCATTTTTGATAGCTTGGATAACTGCTCGTAGGTGTTCCACGTGATTTTTCCAGTCAGGACTGTACATCATGACATCATCCAGGTACACAGCACAATAACCAGTGTGAGGTGATAAAATTACATCCATGTACCGCTGGACTGTAGCTGGCGCACCATGTAAACCAAAGAACATGGTGGTGAACTGATAGAATCCTATAAGGGTGGCAAATGCAGTTTTATTTCTGGATTCTTTAGCTTAAGGTATTTGCCAGTAACCATTGGCGAGATTGAGGGTACTGATATACTTTGCACTCCCCAGCCTGTCCACCAAATCATCTATTCTGGGCATAGGATAACTGTCAAATTCTGATACTTGATTAAGTTTCCTGAAATCACGGCAGATTCTAACACCTCCTTATTTTTTGTTTACAATTACCATGGGAGATGACCAAGCACTCCTTGACTCCTCAATGATACCCACAACCCACTTCTTTCATTTTTGGTTTTTCCTTAACCACATCAGTTTTTAACTTCTCTGGCAACCAGGATGACTTTTGCCTAATAGGACGAGCATTCTTTGTCACTATTATGTGCTCAGCCCCTTTTGCTCTGCCTGGTACCATGGAAAAAGTACTGTTAAATGTCTTTAGCACATTACGAATGTCTGCAGTTTGCTCTAAGGTTAAGGAAATATTCACCTTTACAGCATCAGCATTTACAGTTTGTTCTAGTCTATCATAAGTTACATCAATATCTTCCTTATCAGTTTCTGGTAAAACTAGCAAGGCAGCTTTTGGCATTTTTTTCAACCCACTTCTTGAGAAAGTTAGCATGGTATATCTTAGAAGGATTTTTTTCCTGTCAGGGATCTCAATCTCTTAGTTAACAGAGCCAGTATGTCTAAGAACCTTATATGGCCCTTGCCACTTCATTAACAACTTATTTTCTGTTATGGGTAACAGTGGCAAAACCTTTTCACCTGGCTCGAAAACTTTTTCTTTTACCCCATGGTCATAATATACCTTCTGCTGGTTTTGAGCTTCTTCCAGATTACTATGGGCAATTTCAACATATTTTGCCAGTTTCTTTCTTAGGGCACACATATAAGAAGATACAGACTGTTTCTGAGTGGGGTTATCTTCCCAGGTTTCTTTTATCACATCCAGTGGCCCTCTTGGCTGCCTACCATACAGCATTTCAAATGGTGAAAACCCTGAGGGGGGGGCGTGGCCAGCAGCCGAGCTAGCAAAAGCTTTTAGTGTGAGCGCCACTGAATAAAAACTTTTTTCCAAGCAATTAAGCAGCAAAATTGGTCTAAACAATCTTAAATGTCTTTCACTTGACAGAGATTGCAGCCTGCTACACTCAGATACCTTTCTTGTGAAAATCTAGCTGGGAGAACTGCAGATATGGGCCAGACAAATAAAGCCGGGCCAGGTGGAGAAGGAGCCCACTCCAGAGAAGCTAAACCTGGGGCCAGCAAGGACTCGAGTGTGGGGGCAGTAGAAGACTTTAATCAGCCTACTAACGCCACGCTCCTCAAGGCAATTCAAAAACTAGATGGAAAGATGGAGGAATTTGCCCAACAGTTTAAAAATATGGACACAAAAATCGTTACACTGGAGGAGGAAACCAAAGTGGCAGTTCAGACAGCCTCATCAGCGATGACAATGACATCGGACCTGATTAAAGAAAATGGAGTCCTGAGAGGGCACTTGGAGAATCTGGAGAATCTCTCCAGAGTGGCCAATATTAGGATCCTAGGTCTCCCAGAAGCAGGTGAGGGGGGAGATCTTACTGGGTTTACAGATAAATGGCTAAAAGAGTCTTTCACTTGCATGGAGAATTGTTCAGTACTCAAAGCTTACCATATAACTCCACAAGGCTCCAGACACCGCATGGCCACAGGGCAGCTTCCGCCTCACACCATCCTTGGAGTCCTAAGGTCTGCGGTTGAAAAAATATTTAATTATAATTCAAGCTAACAGAAGTGGAATAACGGGATAGGAAGGGAACAAAATCCATGTGTTCCCAAACCTCAGCTACGCGACCAAAGGAGACGTAGTTTTGATGCAGCATGGGCCCATCTTCGACAACTTGGAATCCAACATGTCCTGGTGATGCCAGCAATCCTGTGTATTTTCTATGGGGGAAAAACATACCAATTTGCTGCATCTGTGGAAGCGGGGAAATTTATAGACCGAGCAGAAAAAGAATTTAAAGTGAAGAGTGGTGATTCCAACAGTGAGGAAGCAGACAGTGACTGAGAGACTGGTAATGCAGTGTATTGGGACTTAGTGTTCCTTTTCTTCTTGTATTAGGAGAGAAGTTTATGGCAACTTAACTCGCTAGACTTATTAAGGGGAATGCCTATTCCCAGTTTGGATCCAGGACTTAAGTGGACATTTCTGTTTTGTTGCTTGGATTGGGCTTTTGGGGTAAAAGATCTATGCAAGAAGCTAGACTTGATGGACATTTGAGTTGATGTAGGGGGGAGCAGTTACTATCTACATGATAAGTAAAAGATGTGTATTGTATATAAAATATGGGTTATTCCCTGCTCATGGTTGCAGTATGCCAATCCTTTAAAATGTTGTTGCATTTGTTTCTTCAATAATTTAGCTAACCCCCAAGTGATATAACTAGGGACAGGGGTCTACTAAGTGTGTTACTGTAAAAATGATGCGTCACTTTATATTGAGCATTGTGGCTTGTAATGTCTGTACACTACCTGTATGCATATCATGCTGTATCTTTTATGCAGTAACATCAATAAATATAAAGTACAAAAAAACAGTGAAACCCTGTTGATGCCTGCGGCATGTCTCTGTAAGCAAAAAATAGGTAAGGCAAGTAATGGTCCCAATCTTTCCTTTCCCCTTTTACAAACCTTTTTAACATGTGTTTTAGGGTTTGGTTAAAACGCTCAACAAGACCGTCTGTCTGAGAGTGCCAAGGGGAGGTTCTTATGGCAGTGATACCTAGCAGTCTGTACAGCTCCTTAAAGCAGTGCAGCACCAAAATTACTACCCTTATCAGTAATAATTTCCTTAGGTATGCCCACTCTGCTGAAAATGTTGGCTAGCTCTGCTGCAGCTTTGGGGCTGTAACAGTACACATTAGAACTGCTTCTGGGTATCGAGTAGCATAGTCACATACTACCAGGATAAATCTATTACCCTTTTTACTTTGTCTAAAGGACCAACCACATCCATTGCAATTCTCTCAAAAGACACATCTATTAAGGGTAGGGGTACCAGGGGCACCTTGTCTTTTCTAGTGACTGGGGCTACTTTCTGACACTCAGCACAGGAATTACAATAGGTAGGAACATCTTCATGAATTCCCGGCTGGTAAAATCTAGACAGCAATCTGGCAAGGGTGCGATCCCTCCCTGAGTGTCCAGCCATAGGACTATCATGTGCTATCTGTAACAATTCTGTTCTGTACTTTTGTGGTATAACCAATTGTTCTGTCTGTTCCTGTGTTTGAGGTTTAACCCAAACTCTGTACAGTAACCCATTACATTTTTTAAACATTGGTCCACCCTGTTTTGGTTTAACCCCTAGCTGCTTTAAATAACCCTGAAGAGAAACACTGTTAGCTTGCTCTGAAAGAAAATCACAATCAGTTATCAATTTAATTTCAGTATTTTCATATTTTAACCCTTCATGTCATTCAGTCATTTGTTGCCACAATTTTTTCAGACCTTGTCTTTCTTTCCTTGATTTCCGGATCTTGGAGCTGTGCTCAAACGAGTCCGAATCAAAATCACTGAAAGGAAAAGTGTCCCCACTGTCTGAAATTTTCTATGCCTGAGCTCTTGTCACCATAGCTGCTGAAACATCAGGATTTATTCCCTTTTTGATCAATTTAGTAAATTCTGTAAAGTTATTTCCAATAATCACAGGTACAGGTAACTTTGGTACTACCCTCACTTTCATTTGGTGCGACACACCCTTAATGGTCAGAGTCACTTGGGTGGTGGGATAGTATCGAGTGTCCCCGTGGATGCAGATGACACCAGTACCTGGCGGTCCCTTTGCACAGTGTTTTCCCAGCACTGTAACATGCACTAGGGTCTGTCTGCTTCCCCAATCAATGAGTTCCATTACAGTCTTATTCCCCACCTTCACATCTGTTAGGTACTTGCCCCAGTTTGCCAAGGACAAATCTGCTCCAGTGCCACTCTCTTTACTACAGCAGTTTCTTGCAAAATGGCCTGGCTCATTACAGTTAGAACAGATAACGTCTTTTGGCACAGATTTGTTACCCCCACCAGAGTTCTTAGCAGGCTTGGAGTATAAATGGGAAAAATAGTTTCTTACCGGTGATTGGCTGTTACTTCACTGCTGTGGCATCTATCTGGCCATTTGGTAGTCCTCAGCCAAAGAAACAGCTTTTTCCCCATTCTCTGGTCGGTGTTCCTTTACCCACAGCTGCACATCTGTAGGCAAGATGTTGATGAATTGCTCCATGGCAAATGTGTCGATGATCTGTGGGACTATTTTGCTCTCTGGTTGTATCCACTTCATCAGTAGTCCTTGGAGTTGGGTGAAGGCTTCTTGAGAACTGTCAACCAAGTTGTACCTTAGAAATAAAAATTTCTGCCTATAGGTCACTCTGGAGATGTTGTACCTTTTCAGGATTTTGCTTTTCACCAGGTCATAGTTTTCTGACTGTGCAATGTCCATACTGCTATAGGCAAGCTGGGCTTTCCCTGTCAGGTAGGGTACTAGTCTGATTGTCCATTGTTGCTTTGGCCACTGGCAGGCTGTGGCAACTCTTTCAAAGGTTGTCAGGTATGCCTCATTATCATCTGAGGGACACAACTCAGTAAGTTTAATGGCCTCTAATTTGCCTGCGTTCTGTTGCTCATCTGGGTCTGTGCTGGATCCTCTGCCTTCGATAGCCTGCAAGGCATCCAGCCATCACTGTTCCTGTCACTGCATCTCTTCTCTCATTTGCTGCTTCTGTCACTGCACCTCTTGTCTCCTCAATGCTTCTAACCGTTGAATTTATTTTTGTCTCTGCATCTCAGTCTCTTTTTGTTGTACAGCCCACCATTTGAAAAAGTCCATCAAGCTTTCAGGTTCTGCCATTGCCTGTTTATGTTCTATAACTTGTGCTGGCTATATACTGTAATCTCAGACTGGACTTCTGTTGTGGCTAGTTTGGCTGCCATTCTCCTGGTAACCACTCCTGGACTTGCTGCTGCAGAATCCATACCTTCCTCTGTGCTTCCCTGGTACTAGGTCCAGTACCCATGCACAAATCTCCTGTTTTAGGGTATGCACAACTTAAATCCCACTTAGGCTGACACCATCTGTCATCGAGGCACAGGTCAGGAAGCACAGAGAAAACCCAGGAGCAGTTGTAAAATTCCACAAAACTGTTTATTTGTAGTTGCAGTAACATAACATAAAATAAACCTGCTCAAAATTACTATATACAGAAGCAAAATAAAATCTCTTGTAAAAAAAATCTCCCTTGCAGCTCAGCTTAGCTGGTTTTATAACTCTTTTCAACCCCCATCCTTTGCTAGCATCCTGTCCTTCATAAATTTCAGGAGCTGCCAGAACACTGAGAACTTCCTGAGGTCCCCACAGCAACTGCAAAAGGTTCAGGCATTTGCACTCAAGTAACCTCCAGCTTTTTACAGTTATCTCAAATTATAAATATATACATTTCAACAGTAACACAATTTTCTAAACAAAAGTGATCCCAATATCAGCTACATTTCCATACATTGATTCTCATATAGTTTATATTAGCAGATATAGATATGCAAGGAAGAAAGACAGCAAGAGAAAACTGAGAGACAGTGAGAGGCAAAGCATTGTGAGATTGGTCGGGTTGATCAAGTCCAAGGTCTCACAGGAAAATTTGGTTGCGCAACCAGACAGAGAAGAGAGAAAAGGAAAGGATACAGATCCTTGCATTTAAATACTTTCTGCAAAATAAATGGGACAGGGTCCTATTCTACCCTTTCACAGTATGTAACAGAGTTCAGTAAGTCCTACCACTCATTCAACTTCAATTTAAATCCTCTCAAGTACAGGGAGCCCAAGGAAAACAGCATCAGATGGCCAAACCAGTCCTGAAGCCCAGCAGCGGAGTAACACACGGATCGACTATGAACAAGGAAGTTCTCCAGGCTGTGCAAGCTTTGGTGCAGCGAGTAAATCTGCTAGACCAAATAGTTATCAGACTTTCACAGTCAGTTGCAGAATTGTGAGGTTCAATTGACAGCTCTACAGGAAGCCACAGAGGCAGCCGAGGCTGCTTTGAGAGCCTCAACAACATCCTCAGGACTAGTTAAAGTAAACAAGGCTCTCTGTTTCTGCCTGGAGGCATTAGAGAACTTTGCCCACTTAAGTAATTTATGTGTGCTGGGGCAGCTAGGGGTGGTGATGGGGAATTCTCCCTGTTAATTTATTCAAGACTGGCTAGCCCACAATCTGAAACGTGACTAACCCCCAGCATCCCCTCCGTACTCTGCTCATCACTCTGGGAAGTATGCATGAGTGGAAATCGTACCCTGGAAGTTGCTTGAAATGTGGATCCGCTGGAAACCAATGAGGCAAACAAGCTATCCATCTATGCCAAACTCAGTTTTGCAACACAGGCTAGGAGAAAATTATTTGATGCTGTGCAGAGTGAGCTACGACCCCTTGGAATCAGTCACGGTTTGCAATACCTGGCCAGACTGAGAATAATCTATGCAAGTAATCCCAGGAGGCCCGGAAATGTCTGGCCAAGATAAAGATGGACTTTGGATCCCAGGAGGCAGCAGAGGAGACTACAGCTGGCTGATCTCTAGGGACGTTTGTGACCTCTTACATGAATAGGGGTTGTACAGGGGAGAGAGTGGAAGCCAGGTGAAAAGGGGTGGATGCGGAGGCAATATGCATCGTATCTGAGGAGCATCTTGCCTCAAAATTGGGCATGTCTAGATATTGTTGATATCCCTCTCCCACTGAGCACAATTGTGAGATGTGCTGAGCAACATGGCGCTACCCATGTGGTCAGCTCAATGATCCATCCCCACCTTCCCTAACTCCTGAAGTAACATTATGCAATGGTGACCACAGCATTTCATAACATATCTGGCTGACTCTGTGTAGTTTGCAAAGTTATCAACTTTTCATATGTTGGTTTCTGAAGTTTACTTTCTTATAGTGAAATGAAGAGCCCGGTCTCTTTCTGTTCTCTTCACCCCACATGTTTTGGGCGTATGGCGTTGACTCTCAGCTATGTATTTTGCTGCTTACCTATGTGTATTTGAAAATGTTGATGTTTCTTAATCAAGTTTTTATTTGTGTATATGGAGCACAGGATTTTGCAAAAACTGTAAGGGTGCAGAAAAGAAAGCCCGTATACATGTTGTTAATCTTTCTCTTTCTACGGACCAGATGTCTTACAAATGCGGCCTACGATGTTCTTAGGCCCTATGTACTGTATACTGAAAGAAGATCCCTCCTTTGTTGTGGTGGGCAAAGGCTATGCAAAAGTACAATACTGGGACTATTATTGATAATGGACTTTATCCTACTTTAGTAGTGATTTATCCTAAATTAGTAATGACTTACTAGGCTTCTGATTATTATGGTGTAATTGTAAGTTTTATACTTATAAAACTAATAAAAAGAATTTAGAAATAAAACAGACACTCAGAAAGGGACTACAGAACTGCAAATGGCTCAGCACAGCTACTGTAAATGTATTTAGTGGTGCTAAATGCTTTGTGAAAATGAAGTTCCTCAAATGGAATTCTAGCGGCATTACCTATTACGAGTCCATGAATTTTGAGCAAATGTTGTCAATAAGTAACTTGCAGTATTTCCACTTTAAATTTGAGAAAGAAAAGTGGTAGTCATGTTGATCCACTCAAAGGTGTAGAATTAAAAAACAACAAATATGTTCAGGCAACTGACCTGATGAAGGAAGTGTAACCCCCCTGTGGGGGCTTACCTTAGCGGCCTAGTCTCCTGTTCCCTCGGATTCCCTCAGTCCTGCCATCAGCCACCTAACCCAAGTCTTGTTTGCCCTGGGTCCTCCATCCAGCCCCGCGTGGGTTTCTTGCAGTAAATGGGGCTAGAGGAGTGAAGCGTGGAGCCGCTGTGCTGTTTCTGCACTTCTGTGCAGTCTGGCGGTCCATGCATACACCGTAGCTTATGGTGAGTTTTTCAGCTGCTCTTGCGGCTGAATGAATGCCTCTCCAGTGGTTCTGATCCCCCAGTTCAGCAGTACGGGGACCGGAGACATGAAGGAGGCATTTGTTTAAAAGTGCCTATCATGCTTTGCCCAGCCTCATACATATTAATGAGGTGGTTTATGAATATCAATGGAAGTCTGCCCAGTACTTGGGGGCTATGGAAAACCACACTAGCGACAGGCTGGGGGCTGAACTTAACCACCAAACTCTGCAATGGGTTAATAGGGCACTGGGACTGCTCTCTGTCTGTGGGGAATTTGTTTGATTAAAATATTTGTTCTAGCTGCACCAGGGCTCTATATGTGGGACTTTCTATGGACTGCAGTGGGAACTATTTGCCAGCAGCCATGATTGCAGCCTTGACCTCAGCACAGTCAGTCGGAGGGCCAGGATTTGACAAAGGACTTATGGGGACAGTAAAAAGGACTTGTGGGGGAAAAAGCTGGGGAACTTCTTTACATCCTTTTGCAGGACCAATCAGGCGTTGAGGGAGCCTGATGCATATTAATATTTCAATGGGACAGTGGTTTTGGCCAATCAGGAGCTGTCAAATGCTCCCAAAAGTCAAGAGACGTTTGGTACTGATCTCAGTTCAGTGGGAGCCTCTCCAGAGGGAGGGGGACTGCAGCCCCTTTGCAGAAAGATGTGGCTGCAATGCGTAGGAAGGGCCTGCCTGGGGGTTGCCAGCTACCTGTCTCCCAGGGCCTGCAGTTTGCTTTCCCACACTTTGGAGGAACTTGCCTGGAGGGTTTCTGAGTGAGAAAGTTGCCTGTGAATTCTAAAGAAGATGGAGATCTTCTTGGGGGCCGTGTGGCCACTGGTTCAAGGAGGTACTAAAGTTTGTCTGTTACCCTGCATTGACTCAGCATCACAAAGAGGGGTGGATGTTTGTCTAAAGGAGTGACCGTGGATGGTCCTGGGTTAAGGAAAATGGTGTGGGAGACGTGCCATGATCTTTGGTAATGTTAAAAAAAATGATATGGGAGACTTGCCTCAATCTCTGTCTGGTAATGCTGTAGTGAGAAGAGAGCCTCTTCAGGTCAGTGAGCACTTGCATGGTGAGGAAAGTGATTTTCAGTATCAAGGGACTGTTCGAGTACACAGTGTGTTTGGTCAGTGCCAAGTTCAGGGTCCTCAGAGGAACCCATTTGTGTGTACCCAAGTCTCACCTTGACTGTGTCTCCAGTGAGCATCCTGAGACTGTGTCTTGATTTGAAAGGGCCACGGCTGCCAGGCTGGCAGTGTGGCTGAAAGTGTCTTTAGTATCTGGATGTGTCTAAACTTTAAGAGTGACGTGAACCTGCCTGCATTGCTGAAATCCAGCAGTGTAGAGGTGGAACTGCCACTCAAGAGACTCTGTGTTTCTGGCCATTAACCACTTGCAAGGCAGAATCCAATGGAAGCACTCCTGCATCAATGTGCTGTTAATTCCAGCTCAGGTGGAAGACCATGACTGCAAGCTGCACTGTCACAACTTGGAGCCAGGTAGGAGAACTGCTATCCCTTATCGAGTGGGGCGGACTGGGACACATGAAGCCACAGGCGTGTGCCTGGGTGCTAGGGCACTCTGGACCCAGTTGAGGAGTCGGGCCATGAGGTCACTCCTGGGTTTGGGCTTCTTTGTGGACTAGGATGCCTTGCGTTGTGCTCCTTTTCTCCACCCTGCAAGCAGGCTGAAGATGATAAGCTGCTAGACTCTACAAGCAAGTCCGAAGGTCCAAGCTTCAAGGTGCCTGCTACACGTCTCAGGTTTTCTCAAGATCCTGAGTTCTGGCCGGCCCAGTGGCTCTGAGAGTTGAGGCGCTTTATGCCACACTGGCGACCCAGGTTTGGGAACAGACTTGGGTTGTTCGGGGGTCAGCAGGGGGAGGAAGGATTGAGTGTCCATAGACAGCTCTCCTTCCTTGGGGAAGGTGGGATGGTGTGGCGTGCTGTGGACTGACACCCGGCGGTGGCTGGGTGTGCACAGGAGCGTCACCCAGATGAGGGGATGGCAACCATCCAAGGCATCTGGCTGCTTCCGCAGAAGTGGGGGCAGTTGTCTCGCCCACTGCATGGCTCGGGTACTGGGAAAAAACATCCAGGAGCCAACAGGGTACCTGGTGACCCGACGCGTTTGGGTGGGAGTATGAGGCCCTGGATGGAGCAACCCATCAGTTCCATGGAGGAGCCATAAAAAGCATTAAAAAAAAAAGATCCCAAGTTCTGCTGTTCCAAATACCCCAGAGCTACAGTCCCAATGCCACCTAAGACTGTCTGCAGAACCATGAGTAAAAGCAGGGATTGTCCTGCACTTGAGGAACTGTAAATAGTTGCTTTCAAGTTCTGCCAAGTAGCTAATGATGCAAGTTACATACGAACATATGAAATTTGCCAGCAGATAAATGACTAGAGGTCTATCAAGTCTGCTTGAATGTGCAGCTAGCACCCCTTATTCTGCAGCTGCCCCTCCCTTCCACCCTTCCCCCCTTGCCCTGTCCCATCCCCTTTTGAAGCAGTCCACTGTTCTACTGGATACCACTTCTGCAGGTAACGCATTCCACCCAACCACCACCCTCTCTGTAAAAAAGTGTCATCTTATCTCCCTCCTGAACCTTCCTCCCTCCAGTCTCATATCATGGCCACTGGTGTCCCTCCCTTCCCTTACTCTGAACAGACCCTCTGTACCTGACTTGTTTATTCCTTTCATGTACTTAAAGGTTTCAATCATGTCCCCCCTGTCCCTCCTCTCCTCCAGTGAGTACATGTTCAACTCCCTCAGCCTCCTCTCATATGATAAGTCCCCCAGCCCCTTGATCATCTTTGTCACCCTGCACTGCACCCCCTCCAGTAACTTAATGTCCCTTTTCAGATACGGGCACCAGTACTGCACACAGTACTCCAGGTGAGGTCTAACTAATGACCTATACAGTGGCAAATCACCTCCTCCCTCCTCGAGGATATACCCCTTGCAATATAACCCAGCATTTTGTTGGCCTTTGCAGCTGTCTTCCTACATTGTGCCGAGTTGTTCATTGACCCTGTAATGAGCACACCCAGATCCTTCTCCTCCTCTGTCTGGGCTAGCTGTACTCCTCCCAGCTGGTAACTCTTCCTTGGGTTCTTTATCCCAAAATGCAGCACCTTGCACTTTTTGGCATTAAACCCCAGTTTCCAGGTGTCTGACCAGGTTTCAAGCTTTGCCAGATCATCCTGCAACCCCTGCCATCCCCCTAGGTCATCCACCACCGCTCCTACCTTGGTATAATCAGCAAACAGACTGATCTTGCTCTTGATGTCCCATGATATGTCTGCAATGAATATCCCAAACAACACTGGTCCCAATACCGAGCCCTGTGGAACACCGCTCGTCACTACCCTTGGGTGTGAGAGCTCCCCCCACCACCACCCCTCTGTTGCCTTCCCTGAAGCCAGTTTCCTACCCATCTCACCAGCTTTGCACCTGTCCCTGTGCCTACTAACTTACTTCCCAGCCTTCCATGTGGCACCGAGCTGGATGCCTTACTGAAGTCTAGATAGAGGACATCCACTGCATGGCACCTGTCCAGTTGCCTACTTACCCAGTCATAGAACTCCACCAGGTTGGTTTGGCAGGATCTGCCCCCTATGAAGCCATGCTGTCTGCTGTCCTGTAGTCCTCTGGCCTCTAGGAGGGCCAGCAGCCTCTCCCTCAGGATAGTCTCCATTAGCTTACCCACGATGGATGTGAGGCTCACTGGTCTGTAGTTTCCCAGTTCATCCTTGGGGCCACTCTTGTGGAGGGGTACCACATGAGACATCCTCCAGTCCTGGGTAACATCTGGAATATAGTGAGGCATTAAATAGGTCTGCCAAAGGTCCTGCAAGGACCTCTGCCAGCTCCTTCAGTACCCTGGGGTGCATGCCATCTGGGCGGTGCCTTGTCCACCCTCAGTGCCTTCAAACCCTCCCGGACTCTGCCCACCATGATTTCCCATCTGCCCCTCCCCCCGTTTCTCTATTTCTCCCCATGGGTGCCACCCCTCTTCTCTTTAGTAAATACTGAACAGAAGTACTCATTTAGTGCTTCTGCCTTATCGCACCCTGCTTCCACCCAACCCCCCTCCTTCCTAATATTTACTATGTGGTCCTTGCGGCTCCTTTTCTCCCTGATGTACCTTAAGAAGTCCTTTTATTGTTTATTGTTTATTGAATACTAGGAATTAATACCTTTGAGCCAAGGCTCTTTTACAAAGGTTCCGTGTCAAATTAGGTACAAGCAATAAGGTTACAATGAGTGACACAAGTAAAGTACATTATGGAATGCTATATACATGGACAGAACAAATATCAAAAACATTAGTGCAGGGATAAGTAATTACCAGGTGAAACACTTTAATTCAATAAGCAATCAAATGAGGGGGGGAAGACAGGAAAGTAATGTGAGAGATAGGGCATATACATGAAAGGAGGGAGGAGCCGACCACAGGTAGTGGAAAGGAATCATCTACCAGGCCTTTGTCAGGTAAAGTGGGCTGCAGAGAAACAACTTAAATAGAGAGAAATTAGTCAAGGCAGTCGCAGGAGTTGGAGGTGGCAAGGTGAGAGAATAGGCTAGATTTAAATGCACCTAAAGAGGTAGAGGAGGTAATAGAGGTGCTAACTGCATTTAGCCAGGAGGGGGCACGATAGGCTAATCCCCCTTCTTAATGCCTTGTGCTAGGCTGAGTTCCGTAGATGCCTTGGCTCCCCTTACTGCCCTTGTCACCTCCTTCGATTCCATCAAGTACTCCTCCCTGTCCTCCCCCCTCCCTGTTTTCTTGTACTTCCTAAATGCAGCTCTTTTCCTCCTTACCTTTTCCGTGATCTCCTTGCTCAACCAGCTCGGTTTCTTAGCCCTAGCCTTCTTGCTCTGGGCCTTGCAGCAGGTTTTGGTTGCCTCCACTATCCCCAGCTTTATGAGCTCCCACCTCAGGTTAGTGTCCATACTAGATTGAATTCTGGCCAGGTACCCTTTTACCACTTCCCCCATCCTCCCAAAGTCGGCCCTCCTGAAGTCCAGCACTCTTGTGCCAGATTCCACTCCTTCCTTGCCCATATCCAGTGTGAGCCATACTGAGTAGTGGTCACTCCCTGACAGCGGTTCCTCCACTGTAAGTTCTCTCACAAAGTCCCCATTTGCCAGCACAAGGTCAAGGGTATTCCCTAACCTGGTTGGTTCACTGACCATTTGCAGCAGGAGCTGTCCTGGAAGGCATCCAGCAGTACCTGCTCCCTTCTGTTCCTGGCTTTGAGGTACTCCAGTCCACTCCTGGCATGTTGAAGTCCCTCACAATCACCACACTACCCTTCTCGCAGGTCCTCCTGATCTGTCCCGCTAGTTCCCTGTCTAACTCCTCTATCTGAGATGGCAGCCTGTACACCACTCCCATTCTAAGAATCCTATTTTTGGAATCCTGGATTTACATCCAAAGTGACTCTGTACTACCCTCCTCCCCTTCCTCCCTTACACACTTCAGTCCTTCCTTCACATATAGTGCCACACCCCCTCCTTTCCCAATCACCCTTTCCCTACGAAATAACCTGTACCCTGGTACAGACAGGTCCCAATGCTTGTATTGGGTGGTCCATGTTTCTGTGATGGCTGCAATGTCCACCTCTCCCTCTGCCATAAGCACCTGTAACTCTGCAGTTTTCCTCCCAAGGCTCCTAGCATTAAGGGTAACCACCTTCTACCCTTTCCCTCCTCTCCCATCCTGCCCTCCTTTACTAGCATCACCAATAGTACTTGCCATTTGTCCTTTGTCACTGTTATGGGGGGTAAGCTCATATGGTTTCCCAACCTGTGGTCTCTGCATGTCTCTTGCCCAACTGCCACCCCCCCCACTCCTAGTTTAAATTCCCAACTTCCTCTATGTACTCCTCCATCCTCTGTTTCAAAACTTTCTTTCCCTCCTCACTTAAGTGTAGTCTGTCCTTGGCATAGAGACTACTGTCCTCCCAGGTCCCTCCCCACCCCCCAACAGACCATACCCTTTAGCACAACACCAGGTTCTTAGCCATCCATTAAATTCCTCTATTCTCAGCTTTCTTGTTGTGCTTGCCTTGGGCACTGGAAGTATCTCTGAAAAAGTTACTGATCTTCCTGCCCACTCACATAATTGTCCTGGTTCCTCAAACCTCCTCTGGACTATATCTACTGTCTTGTCAGCCAGGTCGTTCGTCCCAAGATGTATAATTAAATGAGGCTTGTCCCTACCCCTTCTAGCATGCTTCAGAACAGATTGTCCCACCCTTTCCGCTGTCATTCCTGCCATGGCCTCCACCCAAATGCGACTGTGCCTCACCCCCTTGCTACCCCACCTGACTCCTCTTAGTATTGAGTACCCCAGCACTAAGATTCCACCCTCTTACTCCCTGCTTGCTTCCATTCATCTCCCTCTCATTTCCGACCTCTTCTTCCTCCTGCACATTATTTCCCCTTTTGCCCATGTTGCAATTCTCCAGCAGAACTTCCCCCCTCGGTTTGGTCCAGACATTTATCAATTACTCCTCTAATTTCATCATTTCCCTTCTCCACCTTCTTCCTCTCTAGCAGTGCAAAACTATTTTCTGAAGACCCTTCACAAATACCCGCTCCCTCACTCTCTTCATAGTAACTTGTTCTCTCCTTTCCACTCCATGACTTTTGCCACTTCTTCGCCTCCCCTCACAAGTCCCTATCTCCTCCTTCAATTTGTCTTTTGTCTCCTGACCTGGTTTCCCCAGCAATCTTTCTTCCTTGCCTGGGCCCCTTTGTCTCTGTTTCCCTTCTTCTGACCCTCTCCTCACCACTGTTGGCTTAAATCGCCCTCCCTCATCTCCCCTTCTTCCTCCCTCCAGTATTGGGCTAAACCCACCCCCAATCTGCCTGCCTGTCTTAATTCCTCCTGCAGACCCTCAATCTCCTTCTAAGTTTTTCTATGTGGTTGCACACTAAACATCCTGCCACACTCAGGCAATTTTAGAAAGATTGGTGCACCGCAGTTCTTGCAGCCTACCACCCTACCCATTGCTGTCACTTGCCCACTCAGCGACCCCCACCCTTCCAGATGCAGGATACCAAACATTCCCCAAGTCTCCCCCTCCCCTCTATCAGTGCAAAACATTCTTTTCTTAATTTCCCTTACCCCATTTGTTGTACACATTTAGACAGATTGAGCAACTGCTTTTTATATTCCTATCCTTCCTATCCACACTCAAAAAGAGACTTTAAGTAGCTATTGCACAGCCTTCTTCAAACTCCTACTCCTCCTTTCCACAATGCAAGCAAGTAACAATGAAAGCTCCTAGATTTGCAGTTACTTCCCTTCCACTGAGATAGCAGTCACCTCTTCACTCGCTGCTGTTTCTTTCCTGGAAGTCTGCTTCTGCTATGACAGGTGCATATCCTTTGCCCGTTTGAGGAAGTGATGTCAGAAGCCCTGGTATAAAGGAAATCACGGACCAGGGGCGGGTGGGGTGAGGGGTTAGCGGGGTTGGACCAGCCCAAGTCTTCCAGAAACAATCAGGTAGCTGAGGCCCCTGGTCAGACCATTAGCAACCTTCCCCCACTATGCACTGAATTTTGTAGCTAGTGAAGCCAGCAAAAATGATTCACAGTTCTACTCAAAGCCCCCAAAATAGGTTTGCTACCAAAAGAAACAGGTCTCCAATTCAAACAGCTTCAATAACAACACATCACAATAGGCTTGAAATTAGAAGATACAGGTCTCAAATTCAAAGAAACAGCCCCAGTTAAATCACACCAAATAGGTTTCAAATCAGAAGAAATAGGCCTCTACAAATGCAGCCTGCTACACAGTGAAACATCAAACAAATGAGCCCACTTATAGCCACCAAAACAGGTTTCAAAATTCCAACAGCCCCAAAACAATACCCTGCTAGCCCTTAGAAGTAGTAAGAAAGAAAAGAAATAACCTTTTCCAAGTAAAATCCAGTAAAAACAACAAGAAGAAGCTACTGTACTGTAACATATCTGATCCTTTCCCCTTCCAGTTCCTTCTGAGAAGCCAAAGCAAGTTCATTTCTGATGTAGCCCTTTGGAGCCTAACAACGGATAAATCCATTGTTTTTCCTAGTACAGAGATAGGGTTAAGTAAGCGTGCCAACGCCGGCCAACCAGCTGCATCACAGGCCTGCAACGTTTAGTACTGGGTACCCAGGGACAGACTTTTTTGGGGGGGTGATCTGAACCTGGGACTGGTACTACTTGGGGTTTGTGTAATTGTTAAAATCTAACCAGCTAATTAGTCAGAGAGCTAATTCTGGTCCATCAGAGGGTTGGTGGTTGCAAGCACTGAAAAATGTTTTCAAATTTAAAAAAGGGGAAATGACTCTTCTAAAATGCTAATCACTAAATGCCAATTACCAAACGTGATTGTTGTTTAACCTCTGCCTCCAATTACCCTTCCTCAACCCTCCCCCTGCAAATAAATGGTGTTTTAACGGTTTTGGAAAATTCTGACTCATAAGCATATTATTACCTTAAATCAGTGAATATAAATTACCGCAAAATGTTGTTTGATTAAGCAATAAGGCACGACAGGGTGTGTGTTATCGTGTAATAACGTCACTCCTGGGGTGGGTTGAAGCACGAGGCAAAGCCGAGTGCTTCCACCACCCCAGGAGTGACGTTATTACACGATAACACACATCCCTGGAGTGCCTTATTGCTATTATACAATGGCTCGTTGTTATACAAAATAAAAAAAAAAAAAAAAGAAAAAAATGATTTTAAGGAATCCAAATGGTCATGATCCATAGCTGAAAGTGCCTGTTCCATAGCTGAAAGTGCCTGATCCATAGCATCCAAAAGCAATACAGTGATGTTATTGTGTAATAACATCACTGTCTCAGGCACCCACTGACCAATCAGAATACAGGAAATTTCCTTGCCATTGTATAAATTATGGTAATCCATGTCTGGGGTGACTATAAGTGGAAGTAGGTTGGTACAGCATCCCAGGGGGTTGTACTGCTAAATATCAGACTCGCTTGTAATTTTACTCTGGGTGGAGGCACTGCGCTATTTATATTTCTGTCTTAGGAAAGAACCCTGTAACAGCAGAAATCCCAGGCCCCTCAACCTGATTAATGGCCCCCCAGGCAGAGATCGTATCCGGCGTTGGACAGCGCCCCTGGGTTACAGAAGTATAACTCTCAAAAGCTAGTCTCAAAAACAATTATGTCATGCCAATAAAAGGGTATCACCTGCAACATATCTGTTGTTTTTTTCTTTTACACTACTTTAAATTTTAAACTAAACCAAATGTCTCCAGCTTTGTTAGCATTCCAGGGCCCACTGATATTGGGTATGCATGCCAAATTTGGGGTGTATACCTACGATAGCAGTTGACCTACAAACATCCAACTTTTTGGAAAATGTTCACTGAATTTCCCAAAGAACTGAAGTGTCAAATTACAAACCCTCATAACCTAAAATCGACTTGAACAGTTCTTTCCACATTTAGCAGTTTCCTTTTTTTCTTTTTGCTACTGAGCTGTTTGCTCCCTGGCACCACCGCCTGCTCCTGTCTTCTGATTCTGACTCTGCCACCTCCCAGATCCATCTGCCTATCTAGCCACCGTCAAGGCTGCTGGGGATACACAGTGTGGGGCTCCAGAATACCAGTGGCTGTCACATGCTGAGGCAGAGAGATATAGGTTTTTCTCCCAGTTTTCTCTCTTCCCCCAGAAAGACAGGCAGAGGTCATGAATCCCTACGTATAGCCCTAAAATGCACGTAGCGGTGCTCTGTGAGTGAGAGAGAGAGAAAGAGAGAGAGAGAGAGAGAGAGAGATGCTCCTAGGTCCACTGAGGCAGTTGCTATGTAAGCAGAACCTGAGCCTCCTTCCTCTGGCTTGAAGTACCACTACTGCCCTCTGTCCACCTGACCCAATTCTCCACTCTCAAACCAATGTCGCTGGTATAGAAGTGTGAAGGGCTTCCCCTGGACCATCAGGCAAACCCTCATTCAGTAGTTTCTAAGACACTTTCCAGAAAGTTATGCATGCACGTTTTCAAGCATCTAGCTCCAAAGGTGGTCAAATTGTAAGCAGAAAATTATCTTCAGAAAATATTTTCAAAATATTTTGCAAAAACATTAATTCCCAGACTTTGAGCCCCAATAAGCTAAACAAAGAAAAAGCATACTCAAATATCATGATACATGGTGTGTCCTTAGAATTCCTTACCAAAAGTTAAGCATTCCAATTTTTAGGTATCTAGTTACAGGAACAGCTGAGTTATGACCAAGTAGAGACTTTCAAAAAATGTTGTAAACTTCTGCGACATTTGTGGAATTTTGGGAACATTCTTCTAATCTAGAATTTGTTAATTTTGCCAAACCCCATCTCACTACCTTCCCACAACCCTGCTCTCACAAAAACCTGTATTACCGTGCACAACCCATGTAACTATACACAAAGTTATTCACCTGTTGTTTCACAACTGTATTCCTTCCATGAAGTCACATTAGGGCAGTCTACTAAGAAAGTTCTTGGAAAATCCACTGGCTAGAGCTTCAGCTCCTCCCCATCATTTTGTACCCTCAGCACTCCATCCTCAAGATCTTTGATCAAGCCACAGAAATGTGTGGAACTGCCCTATCAGCAGAAGAATCTGAGGGCCAGTGGCCAGGGGAGGTAGGGTGAACCCGTGTTACTATGGAAGGAATAGCCTCTATTGGGTATCTTATGGTATAAGATAGTTGGATCATGAAGTTTGGGTGAAAGACTGCAAAGCAATGCTGTGCCACTTTAGCTGTCCAAACTTTACAAGAGGAGTCTCCTTCTACCATAAGGGACACCTACTGAAGAGCCTATCAAATTATTATAAATCACTCGAGTTAGCTAGAGTGATCGATATCGATTCAAGTCTTTTTTTTTTTTTAAGTAAATTAAGCCCATCATATCCCAAGCTCTAAAGTGGAACAGGACACTCCTAACATTCCTGCATGAGAGACCACTGTACACGAGATAAGAGGCACAGCGGCTCTGTGCGCTGTTTGGCTGAAATCACATAAGTAATTTATAATAATAATGTCTGCTGAGAAATGTTGTCTTACATCGATTTGGATTGATTCCGCATAGTCATGCTAACTGCTGTTAAACGCTAAAAAGACAAAAGTGATGTTCTTCTATTCCAACCACTTGCCCTCTGTCCCTATCTCGCTTGCTTCCTTGTCCCCCATCAAAACTCTCCATGGTGATGATCTCGAGTTAGTCCACAATTTTAAATACCTAGGCTGTGAATTAGATTGACACCTAACTTTTTCAGCTCACATCAACTCCCTTACAAAGAAATTACATCAAAGAATTGGCTTCTTTTCTAGGAATAAATCTCTATTTGATTCTGACTCCAGAGTGCGTCTGGTCCAAACGACCTTTATACCACTTATCGACTATGTCGATATTCTATATGACAGATGCTCTGATGCCCTGCTACATCAACTGAACACTCTTCATCACAGAGTGATATGCTTCATTTCCAACGCTCACTGTCGGACTCATCATTATGACCTGTATGCCTCCCTCGGGTGGGCCTTCTTAGCAACCGGGCGTCTCTTAAACTCTGTCACCTGGCTCTACAAAGCCCTGCTGGCAAAACTACCCCCATATTTCCAACCTCTTTCAATGAATTACCTGCCCCTACCCCCTATGCAATAACTCCTTCATTATGCTAGACGTTCCAACCTCCCATTCCCGGTTTTGAAACATGGCTATAAGCCGTGCCCTCCTAGCTGTTTGGAATAAAGCCCAATCCAGTCTCAAACTGCAAAGCCTGATCCCCCCAAATAGCTTCAAAAGACTTGTTTATGACAATCTACAGGACTTCTGTGACTGCAGTTGATAAAGCACCTTCTCCCTGCTGGTCTATTGCAGTAACTGCTCTATCCTCTTGTCCATCCCCCTCCCTCACCCCTAAGTGACTTTCCATTAGACTTCCATTCCCCCTTCTCCCTCTCTCCATGTTACACTACCATCACCACACAATCTACCCCTAGTCTGTATCCCACACTATCATCAATCAACAGTCCCTGCCCTTATCTACAGCTGTCCTTACTTTACCTTCTATCTCTACCTCCTCTCCACGCCACCTCCATAGTGCCCTTGCCCCAGCCAACATAGCCACCCTGTTATAGTCATTTTTCCCACCCCTCCACCTTGTTGGCTGCCCCCTCCTACCTCCGTCCTACCATCCTCTGCCCCCTTCCCTCTGACCTTATCTCACCCTGCCTGTGACACTATCATTACTTTCCTTGCTGGCCTTGTAGTTTCTACTTCCCTCACGAGGTACTACTATCTTGTTACCCAGAGCTATCCATTCATTTAACTCCTAGCTTTAGTACGCCTATGTATATATGATGTAAATATTATTGTCCTATTTTCTTCTCATGGATTATTCATGTGTTTAATGCATATTACTTTGTAAATGCTTGTGTAATGTCCCTTTTGTTAATGAGGGCCTCCTTGTAAATGAGCCTGCTCAAGTAAGTTTTTCCTGCCAATAAACTTGAACTTGAACTAGTGAAGATTACCAGTAGTGCCTGGGCTGGAGGGGGCAAACCCTCAGGTCAGCTGAAGACAAGACTTCAGGACAGAGAACACAAAATCAGCATCCCTGCAAGTCAGCACAGTACCGAGTCATTAAAGCATGTGATGATGACCAAGTGCAGTCCTGCAACTCTTACTGATCTAAATGCTCCTGTCAGTGATAGCAGAAGCAGACATGTGATGGGTCGAGTAGGTTCGAATACTCACAGGTGGCATATGAGAGGTCAAAGTGCAGAAATGTAAAATAAATGATACAGTCCCTTGGGTAATGGTCTGCTTTGTAGCAGGATGGCCTCATGATGATTTAGCATGGGTTACAAATAACTGTGACGTGGTTCCCCTAAATTCTTCAGTTCCATATAGTAGATGAGGAAAGCCTGCCTGACATCCAACCTATGCATAGATACATAGACACTGTTGGCAGATAAGGGCCTATGGCCACCCAGTCTGCCCATTTGAGCTTGTAAGTTCACTTTATGTTTTTGTAGATGTCTGTTGCCCCTTACCCCTGACCTCCAGAATTCCTTTATGTCTATCCATGCATTCTTAAATCCTGTGATTGTTTCGGCCCCCACCACTTACTCTGGCAGGGTGTTCCACTTGTCCACCACCCTTTCAGTGAAGAAATTCTTCCTCATATTTCCTCTGAATCGCCCTCCTTCCAACTTCATCCCAGGCCCTCCAGTCCTGGAACATCTTCTTCACTGGAAAATAGTGTATTCCTGCACCCTGTTCCTCCCTGTAAGGTACTTGTATATCTCTATCATATCCCCTCTCTCCCTTCTCTCCTCCAGGGAGTACATATTCAAGTCCTTCAGCCCGTCCTCATAGGACCTGTGATGCAATCCCTGTACCATCTTTGTTGCCCTCCTCTGAACCTTCTCTACCTTATGTAGGCAAGGTCTCCAGAACTGTACACTGTACTCCAGGTGAGGCCTCACTAATGTCAGTTTTTCAAGCACCATGGCTGTCAGAAGGTTCCAGGAAAGAAAACTAGAAACTCCAGGAACTGGTTAATCTGGAATTTAGAAACCACCTGATGTGGCCTGGCCTATTGGCAGGATTACCACCTGCGATGCTAGTGACCAAGGTTTGAGAATAGCTAAAATATTTTGTTATTGTCCCTCTCATCAAATATTTTGTGTTATTTTCCCTCTTTCCTAATTCCCTCCTTCCTCTCCTCCCACTCCCCTCCCCTGTTTCTGCCCCTGTGTCTTCCCCAGTCCCCAGCACCTGCCACAAATACACCCTGCTTGGGTGTTTTCCCAAGCTTGTTCCTTATGACTGTTTGCCTCTGTGTGAAATGTTTTCCCTGTATATAAATCTGCTGTAATCAAGTGTATTAAGTGTATATACTGTATTATTCCTCACCTCACTGTATATTTTAACTTATTTATTCTGTGCTTTTGTGTCCAATTGTTTTTGTACAAATATCTGTACAACTGGACGTTTGTGAAAACAGGCATTTTTGCTCACATACCCTGCAGTATAAAATAAAAATTGATTGGTTTTGACTGAATGAGCCCATGATCCTGGAGGCTGCCTGGCAGGGGGACAACAGGATTCAGCACTCCAGGGCTCTCTTCCAGGGAAGGGAGGCAGTGTGCTTTCTAACACAATCACCACCTGTGGATCCACAGGTGGAGAAGATCACTAAAGGGACATCCTGGTGAGGGGCAACCCTGGAGACTGGGCCATGCTGCAACACTAAGCACCTGAAGCTGGCAGAAGAAAACAGATAAAAAAAAGCAAAACAGAAGAATAAGTTAGGAGATTCATCTCCGCATTGCAGGAAGCCATAATGAGGCAGTGCCCAAAGCCTTACTCATCGGTCCAAACAACCGAAGAGGGTGAGATGCAGGGTTCACCTGGCACACACTAACTCAAGGTTTGGGTGATGGCGTACTCTGACCACTGGATACCTAGCTAGAACATGATGGAATCCACATGTTGCAGGAGGGTCAGAGGGCTTGGCAGGGGAAATGCAAAAACAATAGTATCCTCTGATAAAGAAGCTCATATAACACATAGGATACCCTGCTGGTGTAGCGCAGGTTAAAAAAAAAAATAATATATTCAGTACCATAAAGTAGCACCCTGCTTCAAGATAAAGTGCCCAAAGTTAGGATAACCTTAGCAAATTTAGGAGTCAGCAGAAGGGGTTTGGGAATCCCCAGCCAAATGCCTAAAAAGTACAGAGAGGCTGTCTGTGGGCACGATGCCATTTAAAGGAAAAGGATTTAGAGTGTCACAAGCCACCGTGAGAACAGGAACTGCTGGGAACACAAAAGAGTTTACATGTCCTACAGCAGAAGGCTGCAACATGGCTGGCATGCCACACAGTCTGGTTCACGTGGGAATATGAGGTCACCCGTGAAAATATGTGTAATGATTAGGTAGGAGATAGTACCTGTGAAAACCTGTGTACAAAAATCAGTGGTTTATGAGCAAATGAACTGGGGTTCTTGGGACCACAGAGATGTGTGTGTGTGTATACGTTTGCATATTACACATTTAAACAGCCAACTGCATGAGATTCAGCCATCTGTGTGTTTTGTTCATCTACCTGAGGTGCCAAAAAGATCCATACTATCCGAGGCAGTAACAAAAGGAAAAGTAACCTAAGAAACAAAGTGCAAGGGCTTCTCAGCAAGCAAAGTATACCCTTAGACATGGGAGTTCCCCGTGCCATGCCCACCCCATTCCTAGCAGAGACACGAAGCGAAGGCTGTACCACCTGAAAAGAGGGTTACATTTTTATTTAACCTCACTGTATTATAATATAGCCCAATATAAACTTGAAAATGTAACCATCAGACACAAGCCAAAACACAAACATAATTAAATCACTAACACTGATGTTCTGACCAGCTGGAAGAACAGGCTTTGCTGACAGACAGAAGTGAACATACTTAGCTTTACCTTAAGGATATATTTATATTTCTTTTCATACTGGAAGTAGCAGGGTAAGTGGGGAGAACAAAAGAGATTTGTAGGCAGTGTTTGGGGCTATCTGAAACTTATATTTAAAACTGTAACAGTGTAGGGGAAACTAGTTCAGAAGATTAATCTTGAGGCTGAGTCGATTCAAGAAGTCCTGTGAATCAGGTGTGTAATTGGGGTGTGGAACCTTCTAACAACTGCACTATAAAAGAACTCCCTCCTAATGGAGGAGCCAGCAAGGTATCGCAGCAGGCGGGGCTTTGTTTGGGGGCATGGCCGGAGACACCTGAACAACAACAGGGACCCAGGTAGGACTACCCAGAAGGGACTGGGGGGGGGAGAGGATAGGGTTCCCAGGGGGAGGGAGCTTGTGGCCAGGGATAGGGAGGAGCCAGGCCCCTTAAGTGGGGCTGCACAGGAGGAATTCTCCCTCATTCCTCCTTATCCCAGGTTGCATGCAGTAGAAGAAGGTAGCCAGGATCAGGACCAACAGCAAATCACAGGTAAGGGCTTGGATAGGGCCTGTAAGCCGCTTGGCCGGGTGGGGGACCAGCCCTAGGGCCTAGGTCAGGGATACCTTGCAGGCCCTT
The DNA here is from genome assembly GCA_016271365.2 of Neoceratodus forsteri. Classification (NCBI taxonomy): domain Eukaryota; kingdom Metazoa; phylum Chordata; order Ceratodontiformes; family Ceratodontidae; genus Neoceratodus; species Neoceratodus forsteri. Next base: position 458,204,898 of record JADMNL010000022.1, on the reverse strand, counting down.
CCAGTGGCCCAGCTGTTACAAATGGTATTCACTGTACCTGTTAAAACAAGACAGCCTAGAAGTTGGAGTAAATGGCGTAAAGGTGGTTGCTGGACTGATATCCCCTACCTTGCTAGCATGGGGTGGGACCAGGAGCAATATCCCATGGCATAAGGGTTAGAATAAGGGAGGCCTTGCATGCCAGGGGTCAGAGGTTCAATTCCAAGTAGACCCATATTTTAGGAGTCTGTGGTTTGAGCCCTGCTGTGAAAACTTTTATATATAAATAGATAAAAAGGGACACAGTTGCAAGCTTACCTTACCAGCAGGTCTAGGGGAGTGGGCAGAGGCACCGGAGACCAGGAGATAGGTCCACGAGGCCCAAGAGTGGTGGGCGTGGTGAGGGAGAGGGCACATGGCGACAGTCTGGAACCTCCTCATCATGAGCTGGGTTCTGCGAGTAGCTCCCCCAAGCAGGAGCCTCTCCCGAGCAAGGGTATCAGTCGGGTGGTTGTCCCTTTCAGTCCAAATGGCTGGATCGTGCCTCGGGATGCAGCCGGCGTTCCTGGTAGTGCACATCAGGCTGCAGGCTCTGCTAGTATCGCCGGCATATCACAGGGCTGTGAGCCTTCTCTGGGCCCGGTCTGACTCACAGCAGCATCTCATCCTCCTACAAGGCCTCCTGTTCCTGGATTACTCATTTTGGAGGATGTGGTCGTGGGCTGGGGCATGTCGCCCTGGCAAGGCAGAGGAGTCCAGTGGGTTGGGGGAAGGGGTCCAGGAATCGGACGCCACCTCAAGGGCTTGCTGGTGAGTTTCTTCTCAGGTCGAAGGTGGGCCTGAAGTGGGGGTGGCTGGGGCAGGTGTGGAATCTCAGCCACAACCCTGCTGCCTCCTGCGTGGCTCCAAGCAAGGCATCCAGTGGGGTCGGGTATGCTGCTCAGTGCAGCCAAGCAGAAATATGAGCCCCCGGAGTCAAACGACGAGGCAGAGGGTAACTCTGGCATTAATCTCGCACATCAGGGCCTAGCCAGGCCAAGAAAGAGTGCTGGCAGGCATGCAAGAGCACTGTGCTCAGAGGGTGGCACGCATGCGTAGGGCGATATGGCTCTGCACAGGTGCAGCATGAGCATGGACGCCATCTAGGGGAGTGAAATAAAAAAAAAAAAAAAAGATTAGAACAACGCACGTTGGATCTGGCGACCAGGGTTTGAACCCAACAACCTCCATGGTCACAGAATGGGTCCCTAATGGCAAAAGAATTGTAGTTTTTTTGAGGGGGCTGATGAGCGTAGGCCGCCGGATTGTGGATGGCATGGGAGGGCCCGAAAAGGTGCCACAGGTGCATGTAGGTGCTCCAGTAAAGAAATGAAGGCATAAATGTAACATAAGGGCAATGGAGCCCAAACAGGGGGGAAGTGGATGGCAACTATAAGTGAGAAACGGTTGCAGTACAGTTTAAAAAATAAAATAATTTTGTTAAATAAAAGAGAAAAGGGAAGGTGAGGTCAACGGTGGTTCATTTCTGTGAAAGCAGGTGTAGTGGGAAGTTTTGGAGGTATTATAGCACAGTGATTTAAGGGTAAAGTGCAAACTTGGGAGACCTGGGTTGGAAGCCCAGGGCCCCCTTATGCATACAGCGGGGGCCAGAACAATTAAGGTAGTTCATGGTGCTCCTAGATGAGCAGGTGATCAGACATAGCGGGGATATAAAAAAAAAAGAAACTAGGCGTTAAAATGTCCCACGGCCAGTGACCCATGTTGCATGTAGCAGCGTCAGCTTAAGCACCAGCAAGGGGAGAGTGGCCATGATTTGTTTATTGCAGAGTATGAGCAGTATATTGTGAAGATGAGCGAAGACCTGGAACAGCAGCTGGCTGCCCTCATCCGAGGCAAGGTAAGGCATGGTGGGAGGTGCTGATCAGGGAGCAGGGTGAAGGGAGGGTGCAGGTCCCTTGGGAGCTGCTGCCCCTGCCAGAACCTCAGAACCCAGAGAGCCACCCAGGGAAGCAGCTGGTTAACCTGGCACTACCTTGCCGGCCAACCCTGTGACTCCAGCTGCGGTGCCGGGCACGCCAGGGCAAGAGCCAGAGAAGCCGATGCCCATTCTGGATGAGACACTGGTGTACCCTCCGCCTCCTCAGAGAAAGCCACGAAGGAGGAGGGCCAATCAAGAAGCAGCGGCAGTGGACCAAGTAGCGGGTATGCCAGAGTTAGATCAGCTATCAGCCGAGGAGCTGAGGGCTCTCCTTAGGAGCGGGGGTGCCCCCAAAAGGAACAGGGGGTGCCAGCCGAAAAGGGGCAGAGAGTGGGAGGCCATGGAAAAGGTACTGGTAGGGCAGAGGAGGGAAACGGAGGCATTGGCACCCGTAAGCATGGGTCTGCCAGGGGATCTTCCAGAGGGCCAGCCAGCACCGCCACGGGCGAGCTTGCGGACCCTTGAGCAATTGGGGCAGGGTCAACCTGTCCTGCCACAAGCAAACTCCTCAGCTGGGAGTAACGGGCCATGGGTCCCACAGCTGACAGCCCTCAGGGGTTGGGTCAGCCAGCCAGTGGCAGGGCTCGGGGGCGAGGCCACGGCGACACCCCAAAGATTGGGGAAGCCTAGCAGGTAGCCTTTGGCGGGAAACCCGGGTCAATCAGGTGTGGAACAGAAGCTTGACCGGCTGCTGGAATTACTGGCAGAACAGAATAGGGCTCAGCCAGGAGTGTTCCAGGTGGCCCCGGCCATAGCAGGGATCGGAGGCGCTGGAGCAGGAGTGGCATCAGCGCCATCACCAATGCCAAAGCAGCAAAGGTCAATGAGCTTCCTATCCCTGGTAGAGCCCATTGGGTCACATTTGCTGGAGAAGGTGAGGCAACAAATAATCAACGGAGAATATGTTGACATCTTTGCCCTTCTGAATTGGCCAAAAGAGACAGAAAAAAGAGAAAAAAAGACAAGGAGGGGGATGACAGGGTCAAACAGAAGCAAAAAACCACTGTGTGGCGGACGTGGGAGAACTGGGCCGCAGGGTTCATGATTTACGCAGGGATCCTTACCCAGGGCAGCCCGGGAAAAGCTGATGGGCTGTGGGTCTACTTCAATAGAATAATGACCATGCATGCTAGTAAGCCAGGTGAGAGGTGGTTAGAATATGATGAGGAGTATCGGAGGAGGAAGCAGACGGACACGTCACAATCGTGGGCAGTCTTGGACCTCCCGCTGCTGTGGATGATTGATTTGGGTGGAGGGGTTCAACATACAGACAGTGGTTTTCCAGTGAGGCGCCCCTTGTCACCGAAGAAAGGCTATCTGTTGGGTAATGGGGGAAAAGGGGGGCGGCAAAGGATGCTGTTTCAGCTACAACCAGGGATCATGCAAGATCGAGCATTGTAGATACAAGCATGGGTGTATGGTGTGTGGGAAACCACACTCATTTCAACAGTGTGGGAAGGCAACAGATGCAGGGGCAGGGAAGGCTAACAATTTTCGACCCTTTTGGAAGGGAGGGACAAAGGCTGCCAACACCGGTCAAGGCCAAAAATATTGAAAGGTGGCTGGTCAACTACCCAGACAGGGTGGCCACTCGCTCTTTGGCAGAAGGTTTCAGGGAGGGGTTTCTTATCCCTTTCCAAGGCCCAAGGAAGGCATACGAGGCTGACAACCTGCATTCTGACAAGGAGCGACTGGAGGTTGTGCGGGGAAAACTATGGAAGGAGCTGGCCTCGGGTCGGATTAGTGGCCCTTTCTCCTCTCTCCTTTGCCCACAGTTCAGGGTGTCACCCATTGGCCTAGTCCCCAAAAAGGTGCCAGGTGAGTTCCGAATCATAAGCCACCTGTCGTACCCAGAAGAGGATTCAGTCAGTGCCTAAATTAACCCAGTTGACACCGCGTTGTATTACACATCGTTTGACAGGGCAGTGGAGGTGGTGCGATAGGCAGGCCGGGGGGCATTGCTGGGGAAGGCGATATCGAATCAGCATTCTGACTGTTGCCGGTGTTCCCAGCAGATAGGGAGCTACTGGGCATGAAGTTTGACGGGTACTACTACATGGACAACTGCATGCTCATGGGGTGTGCGATTTTTGAGCAATTCATCACATTTCTGCACTGGGCCATGGCACAGAAAGCCAAAGTCGACCACATGGTTCATTATTTGGATGACTTTCTGTTTGTGGGGAGGGCCGGCTCAGGGCAATGCATGCATATCATTGTAGCGTTCCACGAGGTGTGTGCCGAGCTGGGAGTACCATTGGCCCAGGACAAGACGGAGGGGCCATGCACCAAGTTTTCCTTCCTGGGGATCAAGTTAGACATGAGGGAGCAAGTGTTCCGGCTCCCCCAAGACAAGCTGGCGGCCTTGCGCACCTGGATGGATGCTGTGATGAGGGCACGTAAAATCACATTACGGGAGCTCCAGCAACTAGTGGCCCATCTCAATTTTGCCTGGTGGGTAATGCCCATGGGCAGGACATTCATGAGGCATCTGGCGGGTGTTGGGGCGGGCTGCACAAAATCGCACCATAGAGTCTGAGTCACAGCGGCAATGCGGGAGTACCTAGGCATTTGGTAGACAGTTCTGCAATGCTTCAATGGGGTGTCGATGTGGCCGGTTCCTGTGTCCAGTGAAGAATTGGAACTCTTCACAGATGCCTCGGGGGGCTTGGGCTTCAGGTCTTACTTGCAAGGGAAATAGTGTGCAGGGCAGTGGCCTTCAGAGTGGATCAGATGAGGCATTACAAGGCAGATAATAGTGATGGAATTGGTGGTCTGGGGGATGTGCTGTGGGGCAATCATATCACATTCAGGTCTGACAACACCGGAGTGGTGTATGCCATAAACAAACAGTTGGGGGGGGGGCAAGGGCCCGATGGGCAAACTCATGCAGGTTTTTGTCCTCAAGTGTCTGATGCTGAATATTACCTTTAGGGCAGTGCATGTACCAGATATTGAAAATGGCATCACTGACGCTCTTTCTCGTTTACAGTGGCAGAGGTTCCGAGAATTGGCACCAGCGGCAGACCATCAGCCCAGGGAAGTCCCGCCATTCCTATGGGAGTTGATAACCCAGAGGCCTGGGAGTTGATTGAGAAGGCTCTTGCACCTAGGACACGAATAGCATACCAGAGGAGAGTCAACTGTTTTCTGGAAGTCCAGTACGCACAAGGGTGGGCAACGACATGGCCGATCCTAGTTGCCCAGCTGTGCGAATACGTACCGATCAAAAAACGTGTGGGGGTCCCCCGGGCAACAGTTGAACAGCACACTGCTGGCATTGCCAGGTTCTCGAAAGCCAGAGGCTTCTCTGACTCTACAAGGACATTTGCTCTTCGGACGATGCTGGGAGGTTGGGCGTGGGCAACCCCGAGGGGTATGGACAACAGACGCCCTATCAGCCCTGCCATATTCAAGCAGATCTGGGATGTGTTGCCTAAGGTATGCTCATCCCCTGGTGAGACAAGGTTGTTCCGGACAGCGTACTTGGTAGCATTTTGCAGGGCATACCAGGTGTCGGAGTTTGTGCATCCCAGCAAGGCTACTCGGAGAACAGTAGCGCTGGCAGAGGCTGACGTGGAGGTCACAACGTCTGGAGTCTTTGTCTGCATCCAGAATAGCAAGACTGACCAGCTTGCCCACAGGTGGTGGTGCAGTCTAGCAGTGCCCTACGGGCTCCAGTGGGATGTGGGAACATGGGTACGGGATTATATAACTCAGCTCCCTGCAATGGGGGGGGGGGCCTTCTTCCGTCATGGCAGGGGTGGCCCCCTAACAGTGTACCAGTTTAGGCACATGTTGCAAAAGATCTTGCGACAGCTGGGCATCCTGGCAGAACACTACAACATGCACTCCTTTAGGATTGGTGCAGCATCACATGCCAGGGCGGAGGACTTATCAGATGGGACAATACAGGCACTGGATAGATGGAGGTCACAGGCTTCTGACAGACACATCAGGCCACACATGTTATAACTCTCTTTTGCTTTGTTTGGAGAGGTGTTGCGGCCCGAGCAGAGCAGATCTGGATTTGTGGCCACTCATACATCCATTGGGCGGCCCACAGGGTAAGGCAGTATCCCGGAGGAGAAAACCTGTTCCCTGGCACCCGAGAGGGCAGAGATGCAGTGGTTGGGACGATGCGGGATGCGATGGAATGTGTTAATCACAACACTGCAAGCAAAAGCCTAGGAGAGGTTGCAGCCAGATGTTTTAGTCATCCATTTTTGGGGAAATGATTTAGGGGTTATGTATGTGAGGGAGTTTAAGGAGAGGGTCAGGCAGGACCTGGCAAGAGTGAAGCAATGGTGGCCCTAGGTACATATAATTTGGTCCGATATGATGCAGCAGCAGCACACATGGAACATTAGGGCAATACAGAAGATGCGCCAACTGCAGAATGCAGCCATGAGACCAATTATGGACTCCATGGGGGGGGTCCATAGCAGCACATCTGGGAGCGTCTGTGAAAAAGCCTGATCTGTATAGAAGAGATGGTGTACATCTATCAGAGAAAGGATTAGACCCGTTTTTGAATGCCATACAATGGGCAGTGGCGAGAGTATTGGCATGAGGTGCTTGTGGGGGGGAGAGTTGGTGAGAACTCAACTTGTGGCGACTTGGTAGTCTTGGAACACTGTGGGAGGGGGTAACAGGGGATCACGTGTCTTGACCAGCCAGATCTCCCTGAGGCTGACAGGAGGGCGGGCCTGAAGGATGTAGTCTGAGGGCTCCCTCTTCGGGCAGTGTCCCGCGGCATGGCAGATCCTCTGACAGGGGAGGAGCTAACCGCAGCCGGTCACAGAGCCATCCCTCATGCTCTGGAGGTTGTTGTCCCTCACGGGGTCCAGGCTGATGGTAAGGCATCCCTCTCCTGGGAGGGAGGGTTGACCATCAACAATCTAGTGCTCCATGAGAAGCAAGATTCCTTCCGAGGCTACCTAGCTGTGCACAGCACGCTGAAGCGATTGTACATATGCCATTTCTCCAAAGCCCATTGTTGTGTCAGTTTGTTCAGGTGAAGAAGGCATATGCCTTCAAAAGACAAGGGAGGAGCCTGCAAGGTATCGCAGCAGGTGGGGCTTTGTCTGGGAGCATGGCCAGAGACATCTGAACAACAATAGGAACCCAGGTAGGACTGCCCAGAAGGGGCTGGGGGGGAGAGGATAGGGTTCCCTGGGTGGAGGGAGCTTGCAGCCAGGGACAGGAAGGAGCCAGGACCCTTAAGAGGGGCTGTACAGGAGGAATTCTCCCTCATTCCTCCTTGTCCCAGGTCACATCCCACCTAAACCTCACCCTCGTAAAAGCAGGAGGGAAACATGGGGTTGGGGGATACAGGGAACTTGCTGTCCCACTAAGGGGGATCACCTTAGGGGTCGAGAAGGAATTTCCCATTTTTTTCCCCCAATGGATTTTCCAGGTTTTTGTCTTCTCCAGCAAGGGGGGAGTCATTCTAATTAGAGTAAGCTAGGGAGCAGATAGGTAGGTGTCACAGTCATGAACCTTTGTAAGTGGCGGCTTGGTAGTCTTGGAACGCTGTGGGAGGGGGTAATGGGATCACGTGTCTTGACCAGCCAGATCTCCCTAAGGCTGACAGGAGGGCGGGCCTGACAGATGGAGTCCAAAGGGCACCCTCTTCGGGCAGTGTCCCGCGGCATGGCGGATCCTCTGACGGGGAGGAGCTAACCGCAGCCGGTCACAGAGCCATCCCTCATGCCCCAGAGGTTGTTATCCATCGCGGGGTCCGGGTTGATGGTAAGGCGGCCCTTTCCTGGGAGGGAGGGTCGACCATCAACGATCTAGTGCTCCATGGGGAGCTAGATTCCTTCCAAGGCTACCTAGCTGTGCACAGCACGCTGAAACGACTGTATATATGGATAATTGGTTTTATTAATAAACACATGGCTGTGGCCATTTCTCCAAAGCCCGTTGTTGTGTCAGTTTGTTGAGATGAAGAAGGCATATGCCCTCAAAAGACAATGTGTCCAATTCACATTCATGTCACAGCAGGTGAGTGAAACAGCAAAGGAGTGGAATCACTAACTGGTATCTTAGGCGTTGGCAGGCATCATCAGAAGTAAGCAAGGGACTCTGCTAGTCGACTAACATAAGGCATCTGTTTACTACTGTGTAAGAGTAACTGCTGGGAAGTACGGAAGGTAAAAGGTAGGGCATAACTAGGAACAGGAGCAATATCCTATCTAGGGTAGGAGTATATATAGAATAATGCATGGGGAAGTGTGGTTTATGGAGATTTTATGCACACCTGAGGTGTGTGATGCCCCACAAACCCCGAGGTCAAAGCCCAAGGGGTTTATATGGGCATCACACACCAAGGGTGTGCATAAAATCCCCCTTAAACACATTTTCCCCATGTTTTATTTTTTACATTTACTGGTTTTAAGGAGTCTGTTGAAGGCTATGGTTCCAGGACCGATGATTTTGCCTCATTTCAAAGGGCCAGTCTTCTGCATCCGGGTGACTGGTCGATGAGGAAGCCAAGGGAGAGAGGTAAGAGAGCAGTTTTTGGTGTGGAAAGTTGGTGGATCAGAGCAAAGACTTTAAAACATGATGCTGTTGCCATATTGATTTGATTTGAAAGAATGTACCGCTTTTTGTTTTTAATGTATTTTTTCACCACTTTGTGAGGTTTTATGAGACTATTGACAAGCTTGTCTCTCGTGCCGACTGTTTGAAAGCGTAGCATTAGTGGACGTCCAGCGCGAGGACAGCTTGTCCGACGGATTTCAGAGGTGCTCTTCCAGTTTTATTGTGGCCGTAGTTTACAGAGCTCCATAATTTACATATGTGAATTACAGAGTTGTTGAGCTCACACTGACAGTGGTTGATACTAACCAGTAAATATAAAGAGATTTAAACAAGGCATGGGGGAACACAAACAGAAATAAACAAAACAAGCATTTGTCAATGCCGAATGTTTGCTTGCTGGCATTAGCAGTGGAAGTGCAGGAGTTAGACAGATGCAGTATAGGAATAGCAGTGAAGTATTGAACTGATGCCAACTCCACCCTCACCCTGCAGAGATAGACAAGCATTGGGGTGTGCCTTTGGGCTGTCGCCCATAATGCTCATGACATTTCACCTCACCCTACCCTTCAGACACTGACAAGTGTCGAGGTGTGCCTTGGTTTGGGCATTACATTCTCCTCATTCCTTAAGGAAATACGCTGAAATGGGTGCAGTATAGGAGAACGGGGTGAACTCTGGGACCAAAGAGTCCCAGCCGCACCTCGACGCCTATCACTGGCTGCATGGTGGGGGTAGAATGGCATGAGCATTATTGTCAACAATCCTAAGTCACACTTTTGATGCCTGTCAGTCCCCACAGGGTAGGGCATTATGGTTAAAAACTCTAACGCCCTGGACGTTTCTTGGTATTTTTACTCCAAGTTTTCCACATGAGCTTTTTGTGACCGCACCTCATGAACAGTGACACTATCAGTTCTTTAGGTGAAAGGTGATTTTGCACAACGACTGTGCCATTTGGCACCACAGGTGCAAAGACACATTTCGAACAGGATGTGAAAAGTGACAGGTGCACTGTGCATGAGGAGGTGTAAAAATGGCACTGTTGAAATTGCACAATGGTTGCTCGTAACAGTCTCATTTTATGGACTTTTTGTCATCAAATTTTAAACATAGCCATTTTAACACCTCTGCTCATGAGCAGTGTCACTGTGATCTTTGTAATGTGTCCCAAACATTGATTTTGCATACCGACCGCAGTCGACCTGCCCCAAACAGGGCTTGCACCTGCAATGCACTGCGGCATGGCGGTAGGGGGACTGCAGCCGACGCAAGCTGCATCACAGGCATCACCTGGCGGGAGAAATTCTAAGTGTCTTTAGACAAGCCATGGTAGCCATAAGGGACTTAGACATTCTTCCCTGGGTGACATGCCTGTGTGCAGCATACCATGGGTGATGGTTCACCGACCATACACCCCAGAGTGTGCCTCGTATGTGTGGCCCCCATCCTAGTGGTCCAGTGGCACCCCTTACAGCTCCCCGATGCCACCTATGTACCATGTTGGTACCCCTGTCCTGACGCGGCTCTCCTGATCCCCGATGCCTGCCCTATCGGTGCTATTGCGGCACCAACGTATGGTGGTACAGTGCCCACCCATGCCCCAGCAGGTGGTGCCCAAACCCCCCGTAAACCAGTGCAGACTGCTCCCCAGTGCCCAGTACATCCCACCACTCACCTTTGTGGCCAAGTGCCAATTGCACCAAACATGGTGGGGGGACATCGACTCATCAGGTTGGGTCCACATGCCCATCACCTAGTGGGACAGGGAGTCCTGTGTTAGTCTCTGGTTGCCTGCGGTGACCTGTGCAGTGCACCAGGGGTTTGCCGCAGGGTTCTGGTCAGTGCTAGCATGTGGACTTAGCCACTGGGACCCCTCCTGCACCTGAATCAGGTGCAGGGTCCCTGGAGCACTAGGCATTGGTGCAAGGTGCTGCTTGCCACAGCTTGTGCTAGACGCAGGCCCCTGTGAGAATCGGGCCCATGCAGTATAGGAATGGCAGTGAAGTACTGAACTGATGCCAACCCCACCCCCACCCTGCAGAGATGGGCAGGTACTGGATGTGCCTTTGGGTCATTGCCCATAACGGTCATGACATTTCCCCTCACCCTATCCTGCAGACCCTGACAAGTGTCGAGATGTGCCTTGGGTGTTTGGGCTTTACTCATCTCATTCCATAAGGAAATATGCTGAAATGGGTGCAGTATAGGAGAATGGGATGGATTCTGGGGCCAAAGAGTCCAAGGCGCACCTTGAAGCCTGTCACTGGCTGCAGGGTGCGAGTGGGGGAGAGGGGTGGAATGGCATGAGTATTACTGTTGACAATCCCAAGTCATATCCCTGACGTCTGTAAGGCATTATGGTTGAAAACCCTAACACCCTGGCCGTTTCTTGGTATTTTTACTCCAAGTTTTCAACATAGGCTTTTTATGATCCCACCACATGAACAGAGGCACTATCAGTTTGCTAGCTGAAAGGTGATCTTGCACAACAACTGCAGCATTTGGCACCACAGGTGTGAAAACACATTTCGAACAGGATGTGAATAATGACAGCTGTACTGTTCATGAGGAGGTTTAAAAAATGGCAACGTTGGAAATCTGGCATGAAATTATAAAAAAATAGTGAAGTCATGAGTGTGCATAGAAACTGCACAAAGCACATCCATAATGTAATTAGTTTGGGCATTTTTTACAGCAGAGTCTCAACACAGGCATTTTGGGACCTCCGCTTGCGAACAGTGTCGCTGTGATTTTCTTAATCTATCCCAAACACGGATTTTCCATAGCGATCGTGCTATTCTGCGCCGGAAGTGCGAAAACACGTCAGCCAGGTTGTGAAAAATGACAGCTGTACTGTTCATAAGGAGGTGTGGAAAAATGACAATGTTGAAAATCTGGACTGAAAAGATTATGAATTTGTGAACGTACGAGGGTGCATGGAAATTGCACAATGTACACTCGTAACACAGTCATTTTATAGACTTTTGTCACCAAATTTTCAACATAGCCAGTTTAAGACGTCTGCTCATGAACAGTCTCACTGTGATTTTCTTAATCTGTTCCGAACATTGATTTTGTACACCGACCACGCCATTGTATGCTACATGTCTGAAAACACATATCGGGTGAAATGTAAAAAATGACAGCTGTACTGTTCATAAGGAGGTGCGGAAAAATGCCAATGTTGACAATGTGGAGTGAAAATATTGCAAATGTGCCTAGTTACAAGCGTGCGTGGAAACTGTGCAATGCATGCTCGTAACACAGTCATTTCATGGACTTTTCTCACCAAATTTTCAACATAGGCATTTTAGGACCTCTGCTAATGAACAGTGTTACTGTGATTTTCGTAATGTGTCCCAAACATGGATTTCCCACAGCGACCGCGGTATTCTGCGCCGGAAGTACGAAAACACTTTTTGGCCAGGATGTGAAAAATGACAGCTATTCTGTTCATAAGAAGGTGCGAAAAATGGCAATGTTGAAAATCTGGAGTGAAAATATTAAAAATGTGTGAAGTTAAGAGCGTGCGTGGAAACTGCGCAACGTATGCTCATAATGCAGTCATTTCATGGACTTTTGTCACCAAATTTTGAACATAGGCATTTTAGGACCTCTGCTAATGAACAGTGTCACTGTGATTTTTGTAATGTGTCCACAACACTGATTTCCCACAGTGACAGCGCTGTTCTGCGCCAGAACTGCGAAAACACATTTCAGGCAGGATGTGAAAAATGACAGCTGTACTGTTCATAAGGAGGTGCACAAAAATGATAATGTTGAAAATCTGGAGTGAAAATATTGTAACTGCGCTAACTTATGAGCGTGCGTGCAAACTGCGCAACGCACACTCGTAACACAGTCATTTTACGGAGTATTGTCACCAAATTTTCAACATAGGCATTTTAGGACCTCTGCTTATGAACAGTGTCACTGTCATTTTCATAATCTGTTCTGAACACTGATTTCCCACAGCGACCAAGCTATTCCGCGCCGGAAGTGCGAAAACACATTTCGGGCAGGATGTGAAAAATGACAGCTATACTGTTCTCAAGGAGGTGTGGAAAAATGGCAATGTTGAAAATGTGGCATGAAAATATTGCAAATTTGCAAAGTTACGAGCATGCGTAGCAACTGCATAACACATGCTTGTAAAACATTCATTTTTTGGATGTTTTCCACCAAATTTGCAACATAGGCTTTTTGAGAGCCCACCTCATGAACACTGGCACTGTCATTTCGTTAATCAGTCCCGAAAGGTGATTCCATGCAGTGACCACAAAATCACCTTTCGGGGCCGAGTAACGCCGTGACAGTGGCAGAATTCATGAGAAGGGGTCCCAAAAACCCCATGTTGACAATTTGGTGCCAAAATTCCAAAAATGCCTGAGATATGCATCAAAGTTGAAAAAACCCTATTTATACCATTATACAGCTTACCGGCATTTCCTCAGTTCGCGGTCAGCTTTGAAGAGTGCAGACATGTTCCCGGTCTACCGAAGATCGTCGCACCAGACTCTGGAGGTAAGTAAGGGTGAGGGGGATGTGGGGAGGCGGGGTGCGCAGAAAGGTGGGTGCCGGGTTGGGGAGGGTCACGGACTCGCGCGGGACCATTTTCTGTTTTGCAGGTAAAAAACACAAACCTCGTTGATCTTTTTTAGGGGCTGTAGCCGATGGGGGATTAGGCACCCCGTCGGCACATGGGGAAGGGCAAGAGCTGAGGGGATTGGACACCCCTCGGCACAAACTAAATATTTTGGGGGATATTATGCCGACTGGAAGTGGGCTCCCCGTCGACAAATGACAAAGGGGTAATGGCGTAGCAGGGACTGGGCCCACCGTCGGCAAAACAATGTTTCAGGGGAGGGCAAGAGCCGAGGGGACTGGGCACCCCTCAGCAGACCCGAATGTTTTTGGGGGATATTATGCCGACGGGGAGTGGGCTACCCCATTGTTTTTGGGGCTTTTTTTCCAACTGTTTCTACCAGGAGGGCACACTAAAGGGGGACCGGCGGCTTGCAACTCTGTAACGGTTGCTGCAGTCAGGGAGTGTACCGAACAGCTGATTGCGTACTGACGGGGCGCTCTCTGATTGCAGCGGTTCAATTCCTTTGATGTAGTGGCCTGCTTGTTTAACTGTGGTGATCTAGGGCATGCTCCTCTATTGGCCAGGAAGAGACCAGCCCCTGAATGGGCTGCTGCCATTCAGCACAACACTGCCGCGCCTCCACAACCCCTTTGTAAAGAAAGCTGACGCAATGTGCTTCTTGCACATGCGTGCAAACAAACACAAAAAGAGAAAACTAGAAATGCCCTATCAGGGGTAAGGGCACAAAAGTATTTCCAGGTAACACAGGGAAAATAGACATTGAGGATACTGGGAGTAGTGCCATACAGTGGTTGTGCCGGAGCCCTATGGGAGACTGTGGTGCTGCTCCATCTGCATGTACTTTTCCGGGTTTAGGAAGGAGGTCACTAGATTTCAGGCTGAGTTGATTATGATTTGGGGGACCTCTTCCCCTCAACTCAAGGGCCACTAAGTTCGCTACTGTTACCTCAGAGAATGCCAGGGAGGAGGAATGGTTGGACTACGGTGAGCTCTGAAAGGGTGGGGGCAGTGGGGCAGAGGCACATTCCTAAACTAGTACCACTATGTAATTCCTATGCCATTTTGGTGGGGCAGGAAAAATTCATGAGGAGGCACCCACAGTAGCAACCACAGAGGATGTGGGAGCCCTCCATAGTGGAGACCCCAAGGAGGATGATAGAGGAGGGAAGGAACCAATTTCTGCTGGGGGACAGATTTGGGAATAGGAAAGGGGGGAGTGGCAGGTTAGGTGCCCATGCTGCACCACGGCCCAGAGGGATGCGAAGCAGATCCTGAGGATTACTAGGGCAGCAGGATGGGAGGGAGAGCTGGAGGTCACTGTCCACTTGGGAACTAATGACTTGGTTAAGCACAGAGCTTGGATGGGTGCAGGGGGAGTTTAGAGAGCGGAGATGGGGTCTTAGGTATTGCGTTCAGTGGCTTTTGCTGAGGTATTGCCTGTCTATGAAAGGGGGGAGGAGAGGGATCACTTCACCATGATCTTCAACTCATGGCTGAAGGAATGGTGCAGATAGGAGGGTTCGGCTGCATTGGGGACTGGGGACCTACTTGGAAGGATAAGGGCCTACATAGGGGTGATGGCCTGCATCCATCTGGGAGGGAAACCGCAGTCCTCAGTGGACAGTTTAAATGTACTTTGATAAACATTTAAAAAAGCTTGGTGGTGGTGTAAGGAATCGCAGGCTGAAGCAGAGAGTAGGGAGAACCCAAGTGGGAAGGACTCCTCCAGGGTGCAAATTCATAAAAGAATCAGGGTAGTAGAAGCAAAGGGAGAAGGAAACATGAGCATTACAAAAAAAATGTGGGGAAAGAGGTAGGGCAAAAAGTAAAAAAGAGGGGTAACAAGAAGAGTCAAAACAAAATTCGGAAGGCCATTAGTGCAAAAGCTAGAAGTCTAGGAAATAAGATTCCAGACCGAGAAATCATCATGACAGAGGCCGACCTGGATACTGTGGCCATTACCGAGTCATGGTGCACTTCAAACTATGACTGGGACATGGCCATGCTAGGGTATACTCTGTTCAGAAAGGACAGGGTGGGAAGGAAAGGAGGGGGGTGCTTTACTTGAGGGAAAGTATAAAAGCAACAGAGATACAGGGAATACAAGGGGAGGCAGAGGTACTGTGGGTTACCCTAGAGCTGGGGAATGGAGCCACAATTTGCACTGACGTGATCTACAGACCCCCAGCACAGGGTGAGGAATTATATAAGATACTGATGGACACCATTGGCAAGATGGCAGAAATGGGGAGGAGCTGCTGGTGGGGGATATCAACCTACTGGATGTAGACTGGAGCCACCCAGCAGCAGCTTCAGCTAGAAGTAGGGATATCCTGGATTCTCTGCAGGGGGCATCCCTCAGGCAACTATTCAGTGAACCCACTCGTGATGGGGCAATACTGGACCTGGTACTCACTAACAGGGACAGTGCTGCAGACATCAAGGTGGGAAGCCAACTGGAGACCAGTGATCACCATACAGTGTGGTTCAATATGAGGATGACTGAGGAATTGAAGCAAACAAAGGTGAGGGTCCTGGACTTCAGCAGAGCAGATTTTATAAAGATGGGTGAATGCCTCAGGGATGACCTGGCAGGGGGTTGGCCTGGGTGGGGTGGAGGAACAGTGGGTGACGCTAAAAGGGGAGCACAGTAAAGACAACAAACATCTGCATCAAACAATTGAGCGAAAGCAACAGGAAAAAGAGACCAGTGTGGTACTGAAAAGAAATGGCTGAAAAGGTAAAGGCTAAAACATAGAAACAGTCAGCAGAAAAGGACCTCCTGGCCCATCTAGTCTGCCCTAAGGTCCCTACCTATTGTGCAACCGTAGACCTTAACTGATCTCTGCCCCCCCCAGCCCTGTTACTAAGGTCCCCTGTGTCTATCCCATGCATGTTTGAAACCTGTTACCGTTTCTGTACCCACCACCTCTGCTGGAAGGCTGTTCCAGGCATCCACGACCTGTAAAGAAGTATTTTCTCACATCCCCTCCAAGTCTGCCCCCCCCTTCCAGCCTCATATCATGCCCCCTTGTCCTTGAGCATCTCTTTCTGTGCAATATGCCACCCTCTTATACCTTACTGATACCCTTGAGGTATTTGAATGTTTCTATCGTGTCTCCCCTTTCTCTCCTTTCTCTCCTTTCCTCCAGAGAGTACATATTTAATTCCCTGGGTCTTTCTTTGTAGGGCTTCTGATGCAGGCCATGCACCATTCTGGTTGCCCTTCTCTGAACCGCCGCCACCCGATCTATGTCCTTCCTGAGATGGGTCCACCAGAACTGGACACAGTACTCCAGGTGAGGACTTGACAATGATCTATACAGGGGTAACACTACCTCCTTTTTCTGCTGGTGATACCCCCCCCCATGCACCCCAGCATCCTACTAGCCTTTCTCACTGCCTTTTCACACTGCTTTGCTACCTTCAGGTCATCAGATATGATGACCTCTGGATCCCGTTCCTGTTTTGTGGTTAACTCCTCCTCCCCCCTCTAAATGATACATTGCCCTTGGGTTTCTGTGCCCCATGTGCATAATTTTACATTCTTTGACATTGAAGCCCAGTTGCCAAACCCTTGACTAGTCCCAGCTTTTTTAGATCTTCCTTCATTTTTTTCCACCCCACCCCCAGTGTGTCCACTCTGTTGCAGACTTTTCTGTCAAAGGATAGTATTCAGAAGGTATAAGGAAGATGCAGAGGGAGGAGGATAGGGAAGGTTATCAGTAGAAACAGAAGGAAACAGGGAAAGCGGTAACGAGAGCAAACGCGCAAACTGAAGACAGAATAGCTCAAGATGCAATGGAAGGGGACAAGACATTTTTTAGGTATGTAAGTGAAAAGAGGAAGACCAGGGGTGCAATGGTTAGAAAGGGAAGGGAGGATTGTGCAAAAAGGGACCAGGAAACGGCAGATGAACAAATACTTTTATTCAGTGTTCGCAGAAGAAGAAGAAGAAGAAGAATGGGAGGGACCAAAAAAAGTAACAGAGGCTTTGGAGGGAGGAAGGAGGCAGACACTACTATTCCTTTTTCAGAGGAGAGAGTTCTGAAGGGACTCACTAATGTGAAGGTGAACAAAGCAATGGGGTCGGACAGGGTGCATCCAAGGGTATTGATGGAGCTCAGATGGGTACTGGCTACACATCTGACAGTCCTATTTAACAGTTCACTGGAAACAGGAGTGGTTCTGGAGGAGGGCAGATGTAGTCCCCACTTCACATAAGTGGTAGCAAGGAGGAGGCTTGCAATTATAGGCCAGACAGCCTGACATCGGTGGTGGGAAAGTTAATGGAGACACTGCTGAAGGAAAGGATCATGGAGTGTCTTGAATCCAGTGATTTACAATACCAGAGGCAGCATGAGTTCTTGGGGGCGGGGGAGGTCATGCCAAATGAATCTGATAGATTACTTTGACTGGGTGACAAAGGAACTAGATCAGGCTGGAGCAGTGGTTGTACAGTAGCTAGATTTCAGTAGCCATGTTTACACGGCAGCAACGCTACAGATTCCGACTGCAGCAGTGCGGCCCCGACCACCTGCATGCTGGAATCTGCCTGTCCACACGGCCCCTCTCTGCACCACTACAGTCTGAGCTGGTGAAGGACCATGCATCAGGGGGGCTGGACTGATGCTCGCCACCGTAAGTTGTGACATAAGTGCACATGCCAATGCGCATGTCTGAAGGCAATGCCTGCATGTTTCTGTCGGCATTTTACATCAGTTGCAGCCCTCAGTTTTAAGAAGCTGCTACCTTGCTGCACTCAGGGGACAGTCGTCATATGTTAGAAATGTTTGGCTGAAAGCACCTGCGGTGACAGAGACTCTCCATGCACGAGTCTCCATCACCTCAGCTGTGCATGTGCCAGAGTGGACGGGTTGCGATAGCGCAGACAGTCCACACAGCGGTTTAGTCCACTGCAAGTTGCTCACTCCAGTTGGTGTCCCCAGCTTGACAGGGAATGTGAGATCGACTTAAAGGGCAGCTTACCGCGATCAGGTACCTCTCCACACAGTTGCATTTGCACTGCAGCAACCCGAGCAACCCAGTTATTCCAGTGCAAATGTGACTGTGTAAACAGGGCTAGTAAGGCTTTCAACACCATTCCAAATAGGAGACTAGTAAGCAAGCTGGGTAGCTTAGGAGTGAGCCCCAAACGATAAACTGGATAAGAAACTGATTAGTGGATAGGCAACAGAGAGTGCTGGTAAACTGAGTTCACGCTGAGGAAGACATGGTGACCAGCAGGGTGCCTCAGGGATCAGTGCTGGGACTGGTCCTCTTTTCATGTCTTTATAAGTGACACTGCAGAGGAGCTGGAAGGGAAGGGTGCCCCTTTGCAGACAGAACTGGCCTTAGCATGGTGCAAACTGTGCATTCACACAGGCGCCCCCCCCCCTTTAAAAAAGCCATAGCTGTCCAGTTGGTTTCTTTTTTTCCTGGTCCTCTATATTCTTATTCAAGTAACATGCAGAAATGACACACAAAAGCAGCTGAAAATGAAGATACAAGGAGGCCATGGTAGGGCTAAGGATGTTCCTTGGGGTTTCACAACTTCTGATATGGGGGACCAGCAAGGAGGTTCACTCAGGACCCTGGGATAGCTAGGACCAGCGTTGTTGTGGATGACATCAAAATCTGCAATAGGGTGAACACTTTGGGGAAGGGGGATGAGCAGAGACCTGAGAAAACTAGAGGCATGGTCAAGGGTGTGGCAACTGGGTTTCAATGTGAAAAAGTGCAAAATAATGCACTTAGGGAACAGAAACCCAAGGACAGAGGACAAAATGGGTGGAGTGGTACTGATGAGTACCAAGCAGGAAAAAGACCTCGGGGTAATCATATTAGATGACCTAAAGGTGGCCAGGCAGTGCGACAAGGCCATCAGGAGGGCAAGTGAGAGGCTGGGGTGCATACAGAGGGGTATCACCAGCAGAAAGAGGGGAAGTGGTATTGCCTCTGTATAGATCACTGGTAAGACCCCACCTAGAGCACTGTGTCCAGCTTTGGAGACCACAACTCCAGAAGGAGGTGGTCCAGAGGAGGGTAACTAAAATGGTGCAGGGCCAACATCGAAAGTCCTATGAGGAGAAACTAAAGAACCTCAATATGTACACCCAGTAAGAGAGGTAGGAGAGGGGAGATATGACAGAGACTTGTAAATAACCGTGGTTTATTGAATTATTGTATAGTATTTTAATATTTTACGGTTTTATTTGCTGTTTTACTGTGCAGCGCTCCGATACATTGTAAAAGTGCTATATAAATAACGTTTGTTATTATTTATTATAAAGTACAGGAAGGAAATATTTTCCAGAAAAAAATCTGCTCAAGGGGACATGCTATGAAGCTGGAGGTGGGTAGATTCAGGACAGATGTGAGGAAGTACTTTTTCACAGAAAGAGTGGTAGATTCCTGAAACAACCCTCCAGTGGACATGGTGGGGTTCAAGAATGCATGGGATAGGCACAAGGGAATCATAATGGAAAGGAAGGGTGGGGAGGGAGAAAGAGCTGTAGGTCAAGTACAGTCTGCAGTGATAATGAGGGTAGGGAAAATGGGCAGACTGGGTGTGCCAAGCGGTCGTTATCTACCATCAAATTCTATGTTTCTGTGTTCTCATAACTTCAGTAAGAAGAAGCAAGAAACGTCCATATCAAGTTTTATAACAACTGGAAAACTTTTTCTTCAGATATAGCCCAAGATGGAGTTGAAACTTTAATAACCACAAGCCAGAAGGCATACATAATTAAGTAAACATGCCTGAGGGCCTGAGAGCATAAAGAATGGCTCAGGCTTCTGTTTAATCCTGTCTGACTTTGCCAAACATG
Organism: Neoceratodus forsteri; assembly: GCA_016271365.2. NCBI lineage: Eukaryota > Metazoa > Chordata > Ceratodontiformes > Ceratodontidae > Neoceratodus > Neoceratodus forsteri. Next base: position 458,184,953 of record JADMNL010000022.1, on the reverse strand, counting down.
GTGTATTATATCTATTTTAAGTGTTTGACGTATTTGATGTGTATTGATTATTATTTATGAGTTGGACCACGCTGAGCTCTGGGTGGGCTTGCCTAGAAAGGTATATCCACAAATCAAGTCAATTAATAGGAAATTGTATCCATAACAAATCTGATTATAACTGGATAACTAATTCTGAAGATATATGCTGAAAGAGAGTAATACATTTAGAAGTACAGTTCTGGCATCTCTTATAGTTATAAGAGTGCCTTCTTGGCGTTTTCTGAATGAGAGAGAGAGAGAAGCAAAGCCAGCCAGCTGCCCTGTGGTCACGAGGACCAGGAACTGAAGAGCCCTCCCATGAGCTGCAAGAATTTCTGTCCCCCCCCTCCAAAGCACAAGCCAGCCATCTGTCCGGTGGTCACGAGAGCCAGGAACTGAAGACCCCCACGAGCTGCAAGAATTTTGCCCCCTCCCCACAGCACAAGCCAGCCATCTGTCCGGTGGTCACGACAGCCAGGAACTGAAGAGACCTCCCACGAGCTGCAAGAATTTTGCCCCCCCCCCACAGCACAAGCCAGCCAGCTGCCCAGTGGTCACAAGGGCCAGGAACTGAAGAGCCCTCCCACAAGCTGCAAGAATTTTGGCCCCACCACAGCACAAGCCAGCCAGCTGCCCAGTGGTCTCGAGGGCCAGGAACTGAAGATCCCGCCAGCGAACTGCAACAATTTCGACCCCCCACCCACCCACAGCACAAGCCAGCCAGCTGCCTGGTGGTCGTGAGGGCCAGGAACTGAAGAGCCTCCCATGAGCTGCAAGAATTTCAGAACCCCCCCTCCCACAGCACAAGCCAGCCCGGTACCACATCTGAGTGAAGTGCAATGGCCGTCTGTGATTCAGACCGTAGATGGGACTTTTTGGCGCCAATTTTTTATTTAAATTTTAACCTGGGTCCAACTTTCAGCTCTGTTCCAAATCCGTCCTCAGAGCATTACTGATAGAATTGTCTACAACAAAACTAGCTAGCGCTAGTAGCTTTTTAGCCACTTCTTGTGTTACTTTAAATGGATTTTAAGTGCTAATTGTACTTTTCATGGCTAGTTGCAACTCCTTGAGTCTGCAAACTGACTGTATCAATAAATAAGCTAAGGAGTTTAGACTTACTGTGGCTCCTTCAGTTGCACTCAGACTGTATGATTTATTTATTGATTAGAGATTACTTGCTTGCATCACTTGTTTTAATCCAGTATGAATCTACAGCTAACTACTGCTTATTTCCTCTGCCCAATCTGGTTGTCCTAGCGTAAAGGCTCTCCCAACCCACCTTATTTCACAAATAAAATTAATTAATATAAATAAATAAATCAGAACGCCACCTCCCAAAGCAGGATGGCAGAGAATTAGAATAATTTACATTTTCTGTCGGGACTTAGCTCTCCTTGCTCCCCCTCCTTCCCTTGCATAGCCCCTCCTCACCTGCTGTTTATAATCCCATGTCTTTCTGCTTTTCTCCGCAGCTGCCCGGTGATTGCGAGGGCCAGGAACTGAAGAGCCTTCCCACGAGCTGCAAGAATTTCGGCCCCCCCACAGCACAAGCCAGCCAGGTACGGGCTTAGGAGTGAAGCGTAACGGTCTGTGATTCCGACCAGTTGCCATGCTGACGCTTTGCGTTGGCTGCCCCATCGCACCCACAACCACCCTTGGTGAACTGTCTATTGTATAGCTGCAGTCATGTGCCACGTAAAAACCAATCAGTCCAGTTTGCCGTTTGCAGCTTATTTGCACCCTCCACTAGTGGCCGCTACCACACGATTTCAGAGCACTTTTCAAATTCTATCTCATAATGCTGCCTCTCTGCCTAACCATAATTTCTCTTCTTGCTCCTTTAATGTCACTTCCACCCTCTTCCTACCCTGAGGAGCAGACCTCCCAGCTAGCATTCTACACTATGACTGCCCCCACCACCACCACATTCAAACTACCCCCCTAAGGCTTACCTCCACAATCTGTTGGCAGGCCCATCCGTCCTTCCTCCAAATTTCCACAGTGGGCTAATAGCCCTCAATCACACCACTCATGCCACCACTAAGCCTACCTACAAGACACCAAATTCCAACCGAAAGTTTCCGTGGGTCAGGTACAATACCCAACTTTTAATAACGCTTTTGCGTCTTTTATCCAGAGAGATAGAGGCTAATCCGGGTCCCACCCACTCCCCCGGCCCAAGCACAGCACCACCTCTACAACTCCCAAGGGGACTAATACTTGCCTGCCTAAATAGCTGTAGCATCCTCCACAAATATAACGTTGCTGCAACCAGTAGTTCTGTCACTCAGACCTGACATTTTGATTATTACAGAAACCTGGTTAAAGCCATACAACCAAGACAACGAATTCTCTATCCCTGGCTACACCCTCTTTCGCCATGACCATTCCGGTAACAAAAGAGGTGGCAGCATAGCCACGTACATCGCCTCCTCGCTTCAGTTCACCCCGATCACGATACCACTGCCCACCCAAACTATTGCCACCTTACTAATTAAACTCTCCTTCCCCCACACAAGACCAATATTTATTTTGGGAACTTATTGCTCTCCTGACTCCTCCACAACCGCTATCCTGGATCACCTGAGTACCTTAACCACCCAATGCCTCCAGGGGCGAGCTCTATATCCTTGGAGATTTCAACCAGAAATGGCTCTCCAGTGCTACCTCCAAGCTTCGCAACCAGGTGGCAGCACTGAATCTATCCCAACAGATCACTGAGTCAACAAACAACAACCCTAAATCACAGAACCACTCTCTCTTGGACTGGTCCCTTACTTCCCACCCACACTGGATACTCGCCTCAGGCCTCTTACCGGATTCCCTAAGTGACCATCGCGTGACATACTCAATAAGAAAAATATTTAGATCTAAAGCCCCTCCCCCCAAAACCCTCCTGACTAGATCCTATAAATCCCTAGATATAGCCTCACTTCTAAATGACCTGGAAAACTCAGACTGGTCTTTCATCCATCACACCACCTCTATCAGCTCCACACTGGAGTTCTTCAAAACCAAGTTCCTCACAGTCTGGAATCAGTACGCACCACCCAGATGTGTTCAGGTAAGGGGTGACCACCTGCCTTAGATCTCACCCAACATCCTGGCCCTCCTCAGAGCAAGGGACCAGGCTCGGAAGTCCCTCAAGGCCTCCAACTCTCCCACAGACCAACAAACGTATCGAACTCTCAGAAATACCTGCACAAGACAAATCCGCAGGGCAAAAGCAAAATACTTCAAGGCCTCCTTTCACACCAACTTAGACAATCCAACTAAATTTTGGAAAGTGATGCAATCACTTTTCAACCCTCTCTTGTACCCCCCTAGCCCTGTATTGAACGTGAGCGGCTTTTCGGTCGTAGACCCACCATCAGTTGCCGCAGAATTCAATGCCTTTTTTACAAACAACACATTATACTTCTGTCCAACCCTCCCCGGTCCATGAAACCCACTCTCCTCCCTACCCTTAAAATAACCCCTCACTCTGCCCCCCTTTGCTTTCCAGCAGATCTCCCCGTCTGAAGTTCTTAAGGCCCTGCTATCCCTTAATCCTTCCAAGGGCAAGTGCCCACATGGTCTGGACTCCAAAATGATTTACCTGTCTGCATCTGCCATCGCCACCCCTTTAGCCTCACTATATAACCTCTCCTTCTCTCTTGCCTCTATCCCATTTGAGTTGAAGCTCGTCACAGTCATCCCCCTTCCCAATGGTGGTGATCCCTCTGCTCCTGGCCACTATCGCCCCCATCCCCCTCCTCCCAGCCCTGGCTAAAATCCAAGAAAAACTAGTCCTTTCCTAACTCTCCTCCATTCCTGATTCTGCCTCTTTCTTCACACCTTACCAGTCTGGCTTCAGGAAGTGCCACTCAATCACCACCTCTCTCCTGCGAGTTACTGATGCCATACTCACTGGTACAGATAAAGGCCACATCACCTCAGCCATCTTTGTCGACCTGGCCAAAGCCTTTGACACTGTCTCTCACTCACTCCTCCAATCAAAACTCTCACTTGCAGGTCTCTCTAGCTGGGCCGTCAGGTGGTTCCACTCCTACCTGGTAGGTCGGTCTCAATCTGTTAGAATTGGCAACTCCATCTCCACTGCCCTCACCGTCACCATTGGAGTACCCCAAGGCTCAGTCCTTGGACCACTTTTGTTCTTCATCTTCCTAAATGACCTACCAACAGTCTGCCCACACACATCCATTCACATGTATGCGGATGACACAGTCCTGTATACCTCCAGCCCCTCGCCCGCTGATACGTCGACCAGACTCCAGCAGATCTTCAACGATGTTCGGCTCTTGTTTTGCTCAAACCAGCTTTTTCTTAACACCAAAAATATGGTCTCCATGACCTTCGGTATAAGGCAGAGACTTGCATGGCTCCCCTCCACCCCCCACCTTCCACACCCTGGACGAGTCTCCTCTTGAGACCTGCACCTGCTTCAGATACATCGGGGTATGGCTTGACCAGCACCTAGACTTCTCTGATCATATTGCTGCCATCCACAAAAAGCTTCGCCCCAAACTGGGCGCCCTGTACCGCAACTGTGGATGCATCCTGCTGCTAGCTCGCTGTGAAATCGTGCAGAAAATGATCCTCCCTATATTTGACTATGGTGATGTTGTTTACAGTTCAGCCCCTCAATCCACCCTTGCCAGACTGGACCTCCCTCTGTCACTCCTTCTGTCATTTTGCCCTTGATTGTCCCCCACCACTGCGAACTGTACCGGACCCTGGACCTCCCCTCGTTACAATACCGGTGCCACTGCCACTACACCAGCATCATGGCTAAATTCTGGGCCCAGTCACTACCCCCTATCTCGCCTCTGCTATTCTGGCATACTCACTCAGGAAATTTGACTCGCATCTCCTGGCTGTTCCACTCATGACCATCATGGCAGGCCAGTTGGTATTCTCTCACCACTTGACTAAACTATGGAACTCCCTCCCAGTGGCCATTTGACACACCTCCCACAGTCAACACCTCACATTCCTCCTCAAAGCCCACTACTCATCCACCTGTGCATGCACCTTTGGTAGCCCTACACGATAGGGCCTGGCCTTTGTCACCACAATGACTGCAAATAAAATAAAAGATGTATGTATGTGTCCGTATATAATTATGTATTCTGAATGTTTGCGCCAGGTGCCTTACACACCTAGCTAAAGTACTGTGGAATTGTATCTATGTATGTGTTCTCCTACCCCGGTTGCACCTGGAATCGAGCAGTACTCTGCTCAGTATGCCTTCCTGGTAAAACGTTTAAATTAATAAATAATGCAAAGCTAAGCTATTCTGGCACACAAAGGACTTGAGAAAGCACTCTTACAACCAGAAGAGATGCTGAAACTCTGTTTAGAAATGTATTATAAATCATGATAAAGATTTCAAGAATGGAACTTCCTTGGCAACTCTCCTGCAACTCCATGGCACCAAGCAATGTAGAATTGTTCCATCATGCTAGTGACCTGGGTCATGCTCCAAGTCTGGGATGTTAGCAGTGGAAGCCAGCAGGGATGGGCCAAGAATGTCCTTTGGATGCTCTTCTCCTGAAGGGGTACTCGTTGCACCATTCTGTAGTAGCTCCTGGTGGGGGCATAGCGGAGATGCCTTTGATGGCATGGGTGACCACTTGCTGTCAGGCAACCCCCCCCCCCACGACCAGCCTCTTGTGCATGAATGTGTGGCAGGGTGGGGAGAAGAAGCAAAACTGCCATACTGGTACACTAGATGATGGCCTCCCAGCCCCCCACACCATCAGGACCCTCCAGTGCACCAGCCTTGGAGCCCCTCATCAGTGTCACAAGTACGTTCCTCCTCTTCAGGTTACAGAAAGGCCCCCAGCCGGGGGCAGACAAGCCAATGGGACGGAGGATAAGGCCAAGTCTAGGAGATGCTCCATTGACGATAACCAGAGGAGGCATGCGGTCAAGACAAACTGGCCCTAAGACGTGGCTGCTGTCTGTATCAGTCCCCAACAGCTGGCAGCGAAGGGCGATTCGGAAGGGTAGCAACAACGTAGGATGCCTGAAGGAGTGGGGTGCAGGTGGACACGAAAGAAAATAAAGAAATCAAACAAAACTAAGTGGAACTTCAACTTAAAATCAAAACTTTGTAGAAAATCATAGAACCCCTTCTGTAGGAAATGGACTATGCTACCCGAACATAGAACTGCAGAATTTTAAAACTGTTTGCATGAGAGACCCCATCATGGTTATAAGAGTGTCTGTAATGCATAGAAACAAGCAATGCTGATTGGCGAGAAATTATGTTGTGAATGATTTATAACTAACACTGAGGAACAGAAAGGAATTTGGTTTTATACATCATCTTTCATACATAGACACAGACAGTAAAGGACAGAAAAAAAGATTATACAAGTCTGCCATGTTGTTCCTACCTAAAGTTACTCAACCCTTTAAAATTTCTCAGAGTCCCCAGACTCATTCTGTTTTTTGTAACCCCCTTAACAATGGGTTCTACACCCCGAAATAGGTCTAGCATTAATCACATTAATGTTTAATGTAAAGAAGTGCAAAATAATGCACCTGGGTAGAGGGAACCCTGGGGAGAGGTATAGGTTTGGGGGAGAGGAGCTGACTGTCACCAAGGAGGAAAGGGACCTAGGGATTGTCATCTCTGATGACCTTAAGGTATCAAAGCAGTGTACAAAAGCAGCAGGGAGGACCAGTGGTACGCTGGGGTGCAAAGGCAGAGGTACTGTATCACTAGCAGGAGGCGGGAGGTGGCGATGCCATTGTATAAAACATTGGTAAGGGCTCACCTGGAGTACTGCGTGCAGTTCTGGAGACCACACCTGCACAAGGATATAGATAAGGTGGGAACTAGCCAGAGAAGTGCAACAAAGGTGATGCAGGGCTTACACCACAAAACATATGAGGAGAGACTAAGGGACCTCAATATGTACTCACTGGAGAAGAGGAGACAGCAGGGGAACATGACTGAAACTTTCAAGTACCTTGAGGGCATAAATAAGGGTGCAGGCAGGGGAGCTTTTCCAATGTAGAAAAAGCACTAGAACAAGGGGGCACAATATGAAATTGGAGGGGGGTAGATTAAGAGGTAATGTGAGGAAGGTTTTTCTACACAGAAAGGGTAGTCGACACATGGAATAGTCTGCCACAGGAGGTAGTGGTGGCAAGCACAGTGGAGGGGTTTAAGCATGCTTGGGACAGGCACAAGGGAAGCTTGAGAGGGAAGGGAGTGATGACAAACCATTGATCACACAGGATCAGTGGCCACATACAATGTATAGGGCCTACGGGCAGACTGGATGGGCCTAGCGGTCCTTATCTGCTGACAATTTCTATGTTTATATATTTCTATTACTGAGTAGATTGTTCCATCTATCAACCTGTGCCTCAGTGAAGAAGTACTTTCTGACAACCTTCTTGAAGTGCCCTCCCCCCCCAAGTGCTAAGCTGCGACCCCTGGTGGTTGTGTCATTCCTTAATGTAAATAAATCTGAAAAGCCCATATTATTATGTCCATGCGTGTATTTGTAGGTTTCTATCATTTTATTTATTTGGTTTTTGGTAACTGGGTTGGTACAACAGACAAACAAGTGCCTATTTTCAGGTATGACCAAGGAATTACAATACACAGGAGAACATCAACAGCTGTAGTGCAATACAGAAGTAGGGACAGGCAATATACAAGCAGTAGTACGATAATGTCAGGTGGGATACAGTCATAGAGAGCTAACATATTCAGAGTACAAGGTCTAGATTCCAGTTGTCAAGAGTAAATACATACGAGACACCTGAGAGAAAGCAGTAGCAAATCCTAGTAACAAGAAACAGTTCTATACGGACAAGCAACAAGAGGGTTAGAAACCTTATTTAGGTAGCAAGGTTGGGAGGGAAGGAGGTACACGCTCGGTTAGGAGTAAGATGCAGTGACTAATAATTGTCAGGGTGGGTTGGAAGGTCAAACGGGTTGGCAGTGCAGTTGCAGGTCATGGATTGGATGAGATGTGTTTGAAAGGCAGATGTGAAAGAGGAGGTGGAGGCGGAGCAGCAGATGGTTTGTGGGAGAGAGAGTTCCAGGACCTAAGTGCAAAGGAGGGGAACGCCTGCTCACCCATCTTGGTTGTCCATCTGGGTGTAGCAAGCAGGGCTGAGTCCTGGGACCTGAAGGAGTAGGTGGTGCTGGCTCTGGGAGTTGGTGGTATGAGTATAGTGGGGGTGGAGGACTGTATCTGCTTGCACATGAAGCAGACAAGGGCAAAGGATCATGAAGTGGAGGGGTATAGCCACCCTAGGGAGTTGTAAAGTGCACAATGGTGTGTGAGGCATGGGTACAATAGGGCAAAGCAGCATATGTTGTTGCATGTGACGTCCCACTTCAGCAGGGAGGAGGATGGGGCATTGGTGATGAGTAGGGGCCCATATTATGATGCCCCTCTTTCTTGCCTGTCTTCTAATGCCATACATGTTAAGACTGTTCGATCTTTCCATATAGGTCCTATAGCCATCCATTGGAGAGTTTCCAACCTCTCCCTGTCTTTCTTTATATGCGGGCTCCAAGACTGCACACAGTACTCCAGGATCCAGATGTAGCAAACTGATGACCTAAACAGTGGCACTAGAAGCTCATTGCTGCAACTTGTGAAACCCCGCCTAATATATCGCAGCATTCTATTCGCTTTCCCATATGCTGTACTACACTGAGAACAGGATTTCAAACTGCCATTTATTATAACACCTAGGTCCTGTTTCTTTTCTGAGTGATGATCTCTGATTCTGTATTCCATCTGCCAATTTTTTGTTACCGGTGGACGCCATTCTATATTTTTTTTTGTTTGTTTACTTTTTGTTTATTGAGTATGCACACTACACATTCAATATGTTTCACTAGGTTCCATGACATAGCAATTATGTTCTGTAACCCCCCTGCAAATGGGGGTTCCCAAAAGACTTCCAGGAGCTTGCTTGAATGCTCCAAGCCTGAATGGTGTTTGGCGTTTAAGCCATTTATCAGTGAGTGTTTTTAGAACCTCTGGTACTGTCTCTTTAAGAGCTGTCTGCTTGCAGACATAATTAGTTTGTATGGGGGACTGTGTGTTTCTTTGATTGAGTACCACTCGAGCTGCTGCCAATTCACTTCATTTTGCAGTCACTAGGAGTGCAAAGGAACCTATCTGAAAGATGTAACTGTTTGCCAGAAATTATTTAGAGTAATAATGAAATTACAGTTTGTCTAACCTGCTTTCTTTGCAGTCAGAACTGTGTCTGCTAGTTCCCATTCTAGTTTTGAACTGCTGAACTGGACCAATCAGTGTGGGGTAAGCTAGCTCTAAAATGGTGCCTTGGACGAATCAGAACTTGGACTCATAATCTGAGCCAGCCACAAGAGGATTGTATGGGCAGTGACTCTGGGAGATGTAGTTTAGACTTCAGTGCCTTTTGGACCAACAGCAGCAGTCTATGTGAGTGACAGCCAATCCAGTCAAGAACTGGGAGGAACTCAAAGGAAGTGCCCGGTTTTGTCGGTTGGAGTTTCAGTTGAGCTTTGGCAGTGAAGAAGGAAGGAGCCCTGTGCTTTTCAGTGTGCAGTTTTAGTCAAAAAAACGTGTAAGGCCCAGAGTTCCGGTCTGCAGCTTGTGTAACAGCTTGTTAGGACTGAATCGTCCTGTGAAAAGAATCAAAGGACCTCTGAAGAGTAGAAACCAGGCTCACCCTGTAGAAGACTGGAGGAATTGCTGAAAATTGCACTCTGTCTGTCAGGAACTGAATCTGCTGTGTGTTCTCCCGGGTATTGTGCAGTAATTGCGATCGGGATACAGATGCAGCCTGCCTGGTATAGTGCTTTCTTTTATATGGATGTGTGAAGAGGTTTGTGTACCTCAAGTGAGCCCTGCTGACATTGAAGGACCCTATCTTATTTGGAGGTCGTGAGTACTAATTCAGGGTCGCTCCCTGTTGAATTGCCACATTAAATCCAAATGGAATTACTGTACTGCTGACTGTTTAATTCTCCTTTTCTGTGTGAAAGGGCCCTACCAGCTGCCACGGTTTGGACTAGCCACTAGGGCTTGGGTACCCAGGGACAGTAACTGATAGGGATAGGCCTGTGCACAGAGCCATAGGTAGATTATTCGAGTGATAAGTTAATTAACCTGATTTCCCCGTCCTTGTTATATCCCCTAAATAAATCAGAGCTGCTTGTTTCAGCAAAGTTATACTGCCTGAGGTATTTGTCTATGTTAAGTACTGTACTGTGATTGTTGCACTGTATCTCATTTCACAGGAGGTCCCAGTGCCAGAACCAGACCTGGGGGTAAGTGTATACTGTGAAGGTAATTCTGATATATTGTGTGGGCCACTAGTGGGAAGAAAGGGGGGTTGCAGTGTCCCAGAGGGCTGTGACCAAGTTAGTTTAACTATTGCAAACCCTGACCTCTGGGTGGAGGCACCCGTCATTGGATCCAGGCCCCTCAACCTGTTAGTGGCAAATCAGGCAGGGGTAGTAGCCCCTGGGATAGCGCCATCTAGGGGTTACATCTTGAGGCTCACCGCTGGGATTGTGTGTCCTCTAGTGGCCATATTCACGAACCACTGTTAAGAAAAAATGGGTACCCGACAGAAGTGGCTGTGCACCGGCTGGTGGAGTGGTGTACTGGGAGGAGATCGACCCCAAAATGCTATGCTTATCCTGGACATCCCCTGGGTATCAACACGGACACTGTGCAGGGAGTACTTTCCAAGGTGGAAGGTTTACAAACCCTGTGGTGGTGGGTCGGCATGCTAATCTGCTCACCCACACTTTCCTGGCCCTAGTAGAGTTTAAGGATCCCATAGATAGCTCCAAAGTGCCACAGACCATTACCCCAGAGGAGCCCTCACTGCTTGGAAAGTGATAACTAAGGACAGTAAAGACCCGGGGGGGAATCAGCCCCCACCATCATCTGAAACTTTTGAGGAGAAATTTGCTGAATGGTTGCTGGGAGAGGGGAAAACTGTGGAGGACTTGAAGAAACTATTCTTGCCACCTGGGGGTGTTCCTCCCCCAACACCCTCTCCTGCTCCAGTGCCCGTAATGGTGGCTGAACCAATGCAGACTCCTATTTCTGCACCTGCCATTAGTCACGACTCTTACCGAAGGTTGAGGATCTTCTCTGGCACCCTCCCCACCCCCCAAGGGGAGGATGACTGGGAGACCTGGATAGACTATGTTGCCCCCCAAGTGCTAGAATGGCAATGCTCGGAAGGCGAAAAGCGAAAGAGGGTTAGTGAGAGCCTCCGAGGTCCTGCCCTGGCTACCATCCGTGCTAAATGGGCCAGTAACCCTGGAGCGACTGCACAGGCCTATCTTGAGGCCTTGGGTATGTGTATGGGAGCCCAGATTCTGATGAGGACCTATGGTGGAGTAAGAAATGCACAACAGTACCAAGGGGAGTTGTTGTCTGTGTATGTCTCTCGGCTGGAAAAATTGTTGCAAGAATGCCTCAGAAAGGGTAGTTTGCCAGCGATTGAACTGGACCGAACCAGACTGGACAGAATCTTAAGTCTGCCCCTTCTCAGAACTGCTGTTGCTTCAGTTACACCTGGCAAATCGACTGGAATCCCACCCTCCTATGATGAGTTAATGAGAGAAATCTGAGGAGTTGAGAAAAGGCGACCTCGGGAGGTACCTGCACCAACAGCTGTGGCTACGACCCGAGTGACTGAGGGTGACCCATCAAGTGAAGTTCAGGGCAGAGGTTGACAGTCAATGAGTGCTCTGACAAGGAAAAGATATGCCACAATGGGGCGAACTGTTGAGAGAGATCCGAATTCAAAAACAGTCCCTTTATGAAGGCCACGCCTGCAAGTACGGGCCCTGACCTATATCCGACTGCATCTGCTATGGGGTGGGGTACCCACCCATGTATCTCCTGCTGATAACAGCTCCAAACTCAATTCCTTGACCATGGAAGTGGAGAAACTGAGAGATGTCTCCAAATGCTTATCACGCCGCAGACAGAGATGGCACCCAGGTTTCCAGTTAGTAATACCCCGCCCTGGCTCCCAGTGTGGCGCCCGCCAGCTCAAACTCCAGAAAGTATGTTTTGCTATAATTGTGGGAAGATGGGCACATGAAAGGAATGCCAGTCCCCAAAAGACACTGACAAAGTGCATATAGGCTACAAGGAGGCTTCGGAGAAGAAATCAGTGGTTAAGAGGTGCACGACATGATCCCAGTGAGGGCACCAAAAATGCTAATTCACGTCCTTTTGTGGCAAGGTCAGTTGCCCAGGCCCCCACTACCGCCTCTCCAGACTGGTCCAGAATAGTGGGTCCCTCCATGGAGACCACTGTAAAGGTGAATGGAGTGTCTACAAGAGCTGTATTAGACAGTGGCTCCCAAGTGACAATTATGTTCCAGGATTGGTATCAGAAACATTTGTCAGACGTACCCTTACAACCATTACAAGGACTGCATGTATGGGGGTTAAGTGAGAAGGCCTACCCCTATTCCGGGTATATCCGAATTTGGCTGTCTTTCCCCACCTCCGTGGCTGGAGTGGCCGAACAAGTAGAGACCCTAGCCTTAGTGTGTCCCCCCACTGGACTGTATGATGGTGTCCCTTTGTTGATTGGAACAAATGCTCATATGTTCGGAAGGCTGGCACAGTTGTGTTATGAAAAACAGGGGTCAAAGACTAGTAGAGCTTTAAGAGTTCCGGCTTTAATTAAGAAGGCCTATGAGGCACAGAGAGATGCTGAAAAACAGAACCAGAGGAACCGGTCGGAATTGTATGGAAGAAGGATCCTGAGTCTCTGATCCTGGCGCCAAATGCCCAGTGTACCTTACAGGGAGAGGTCCGTATCAGAAAGGATGTTAGAATAAAATATAATGTTGGATGCACCAGGCGATGGAAAATTGCCAGAGGGACTGCTGGTCAAGCCTAGTATTTTGCCCAGAGCCCATGCTTATGCCAGAAGGGTAATGGTCCAAGTTCATAATGTGTCTGAAAGAGACATTCGAGTAAACAGAGGTTGCATCCTGGCTAATGTGCATTGTGCAGACACTGCAGTGCTACCCAGCAGCAGAGTTCAAGGAAGAATGACAGAGTAACGCCTGACTTGTTTGATTTGGCGACTCCCGCTGCCAGCTGAATGGAAAGTGAGGATCAGTGAGAAGCTTGCCCAGAGAGACCAGGTGTTTTCTTTTAAGGAATGGGATGTAGGATGCGTGCAAGGAGCTGAGCACAATATCCGGCTGCATGACAAAGACCATTTCGTGAGAGGTCTCGACGCCTGGCACCTGCTGACATAGATGATGTGAGGCGGCATCTGCAAGAGATGTTAGCTGCTGGTGTAATACAAGAATCCAGAAGCCCTTATGCTTCCCCATTGTGGTAGTGAGAGAAAAGATGGAACAGTAAGGATGTGTGGATTATCGCACTTAAACCGTGGACTATCCTGATCAGTACACAATGCCCGCATTCAGGATGCTTTGGACTGCCTAAGCGGGACAGCAAGTGGTTCTCTGTGCTGGATCTCCGCGGTGGGTACTACCAGATCCCGATGGCCCCAGAGGACCGTGAGAAGGCGGCCTTTATCTGTCCGCTTGGCTTCTATGAATTCATGAGGATGCCTCAAGGATTTCAGGTGCCCGAGCCACTTTTCAGCGATTGATGGAGCGTGCAGTGGGGACATGAACTTACTAGAGTGCCTGGTATACCTAGATGATGTTATTGTGTTTGGCAGCTCACTGGAGGAACATGAGAGCAGATTATTTAAGGTATTGGACCGACTGGAGGACTTTGACCTTAAACTGTCCATTGATAAGTGTCAATTCTTTCAAACATCAGTAAAGTATGGGACACATAGTATCCACCGAGGAATAGAGACCGACCCAAGTAAAGTTGAGGCCTTTGACCACCTGGCCACAGCCCAAAATCTAAAAAGAACTGCAAAGATTCCTGGGATTCTGTGGTTATTATCGGCGCTTCATCAAGGACTATTCAAGAGTGATCCGCCCTTTACTTAACCTTACTCAGGGTATCCCCAACCCACAAAAATACCAAAAATCAGCGTCCTCAAGACTGAAAGAGTGTATTTTCATCCGAGTGAAGTATTTGGGGCCCGCTGGACTCCTGATTGTGAGACTGCTTTTCATGAGATCATATATCAACTTACCCATGCTCCAGTGCTGGCCTATGCCGATCCAAGAAAACCTACGTCCTGCACACTGATGCTAGCTTGCAAGGGTTGGGGCTGTGTTGTACCAAGAGCACGAGAATGGCCTGAGACCAGTGGCCTTTGCCATAGAAGCCTCGACCCCATCCGAAAAGAACTATCCTGTACATAAGTTAGAGTTCCTAGCTTTGAAGTGGGCTATTGTTGACCAATTCCATGAGTACTTGTATGGGGCTAAAATACTAGTAAAACTGACAATAATCCTTTGACCTATGTGCAGACCTCAGCTAAGTTGGATGCCACTGGCCATAGGTGGCTTTCTGCATTATCTACATATGACTATGCTCTCGAATACCGAGCAGGTCTGAACCACATAGATGTTGATGCTCTCTCCCGAGGCCTGTTCCCCAGAATGATTGGGTCCGATTGGCAGAACCTGACATTCGGGCACTCTGCCGGAAGTTTGACAGGGAGGAACAAATGTCCACGGACGAGTGGACTGCATGGTGGATTGCTTGGGAGCTCTGAGAATTGCATACCTGCTGCTTATTGCCACTTTTCTGCAATAGACATTGGTGCACTGCCTCAGCTGGACAATGACAGTATTCGGCGGCTCAATCCCGCGATCCCATGATCAAAGCAGCTTTAGAAGCCCTCTATGCAGGAAAAGATGTGTCCAAATTACGCCCACTGATTTGAGAACTGCACTGTTATACAAAGAAGGTCCTAAGTTGAAACTGATCAATAAACTGTTATACAGAGAAACAGTAGACAGAGGGGACAAGTAGACAAACAACAACTAGTGCTGCCCACTGCCTTTGAGACTCAGTACTGAGGTCCTTGCACAACACATGGGGCACCTTGGTATAGACAGAACACTTGACTTGGTGAGATCCAGATTCTATTGGCTAAGATGGGGCTGATGTGGAGAAACACATTCGAACTTGTAGTCGCTGCTTACAGAGGAAAGCTTTTCCCAGAGGGCTGCCCCTTGTTAACATCACCACCAGTGCACCCATGGAGCTGGTCTGTATTGATTTTCTGAGTTTGGAGTCAGATCAAAGAAATATCAGTAATGTGCTGGTGGTCACTGACCATTTCACGAGATATGCCCAAGCTTTCCCACCAAAGACCAGAAAGCATCCACTGTGGCCAAAGTACTTGTAGAAAACTTTTGTTCACTATGGGGCTCCACAAAGAATCCATTCTGATCAAGGGAGAGACTTTGAGAGTCGTCTGATCAAAGAGATGCTTTCTCTGTGGGGAGTCGAAGTCCAGAACCACTCCTTACCACCCCAGGGGACCCACAGCCTGAACGTTTCAACCGACTTTGCTAGATATGCTAGGCACCCTGCACCCAAAGGACAAGCCTAGATGGAGCCAACAAATTAGCACCCTGGTACATGCTTATAACTGCACCAAAAGTGATGCCACTGGATTCTCCCCTACCGCCTGATGTTTGGAAGAGAGCTCGACTACCAGTAGATGTGTGTTGGGGTCTCTCCTGATGGGGTTCAAGCTGACAACTATTTACAGTATGTGCAAAGTTAAAGGCCCAGCTAACTCATCGTACCAACTGGTTCAAACCATGGCTGCCAAAAGAAATCTGGCCAACAAAGAAAGGTATGATAAAAAGGTGAAAGCACAGGAACTCCAGGAGGGAGATCGGTATTGCTAAGAAATCTGGGACTGCATGGCAAGCACAAGATTGTTGACAGATGGCACCATCTCCCTCACATTGTAGTGGGCAAACTAGATGATCTGCCAGTGTACAAAGTAAGGCCTGAGAATAATTCAAAAGATGTAAAACAATGCATAGAAATCATTTACTGCCCATTGGACAAATCTTAATTGAGTCTGAGCCCTAGAAGATGCCCCTCTGGACCAGTGACTAGAGCTGCTGCTAAGAAAAGATCAAGAAAGTCTGCACCTACAGAAGCAAAGTTAAAGTGTTCCCTCCACAAGTCCCAGTTGAGCATGACTGTCAGTCCATATCGGAAGAAAGTGAGAGTGACTTTGAATACTATCCTTCTTACGAACTGAGTCAATTGTTTCGGGCAATCCCTAGTCAATACTGGAGACGAGCTGGGCCTTCTGACTGTCTAAGCCTCAGCTTCATCCCTGGAGCCAATGCTCCCAGAAAGTGAAGTGCAAAGCATCAGATCAGATGAAATGGAATCACTGTCATGGTTGAACTGTTTGAGCTTTCAGGGGAGAAAATGATAGATTGGGGCAGACTGGTGATACACCCGAACAAGAAGAGTATTTTGAGTGCCCTGACAGTCCACTGCCAGTGTCCAAAGCTCTCATGTGAGCCAAATGTTGTGGAATCAGAAACTGTAACTCCTGGAGCTGAAAGTGCCCCAAGTTCTAGCTCTCTACCCCATGGAGACTCCTGACAAGTGAGGACAATGCTGAAAATGAGGCTCAGAGTGCAGAGACCATAACAGTTCCCCTAGAAAGACTGGTCGAGCTGTAAAGACTGTGGTGCACCTCAGTTATGATTCACTTGGGAGGCCTGTGGACTTGCCTCTCAATGTTGTCCATAAAGGAGTGTATGTGTCCCCGAGCTCATTGCCCAAACTGAGCATCAGTGCTAACTCAAGTTACTTGTGTTGCCCTCTAAGTATGGTGCCCTTGCCCCATCCAGCCCCTAAGGTAACTGACAGGAAGCCCTCTTCAGGTTTCATGTACAAGAGGTAATAACTTGAGTTATGGTACAATGTGTGTGTATACTGTGTAAAGAGGACGTACTGCAATGTTTCAGAAATGTGTTCTTGGTAAAATGATATATTGACTGATGATTACATGTGCGAGCCTAATGCAAATGTATATGGTTGCAGTTGAAACTGTAGTTTGCTTGACGCGGACGCTAAGCTTTCCTAGGCCAGGAAGGGTGTAACCCCCGCAAATGGGGTTCCTAAAAAGACTTCCAGGAGCTTGCTTGAATGCTCCAAGCCTGAATGGTGTTTCATGCTAAGCCATTTATCAGTGAGTGTTTTAGAACCTCTGGTACTGTCTCTTTAAGAGCTGTCTGCTTGCAGACATAATTAGTTTGTATGGGGGACTGTGTGTTTCTTTGATTGAGTACCACTGAGCTGCTGCAATTCACTTCATTTTGCAGTCACTAGGAGTGCAAAGGAACCTATCTGAAAGATGTAACTGTTTGCCAGAAATTATTTAGAGTAATAATGAAATTACAGTTTGTCTAACCTGCTTTCTTTGCAGTCAGAACTGTGTCTGCTAGTTCCCCATTCTAGTTTTGAACTGCTGAACTGGACCAATCAGTGTGGGGTAAGCTAGCTCTAAAATGGTGCCTTAGACCGAATCAGAACTTGGACTCATAATCTGAGCCAGCCACAAGAGGATTGTATGGGCAGTGACTCTGGGAGATGTAGTTTAGACTTCAGTGCCTTTTTGGACCAACAGCAGCAGTCTATTGTGAGTGACAGCCAATCCAGTCAAGAACTGGGAGGAACTCAAAGGAAGTGCCCGGTTTTGTCGGTTGGAGTTTCAGTTGAGCTTTGGCAGTGAAGAAGGAAGGAGCCCTGTGCTTTTTCAGTGTGCAGTTTTAGTCAAAAAACGTGTGTGAGGCCCAGAGTTCCGGTCTGCAGCTTGTGTAACAGCTTGTTAGGACTGAATCCGTCCTGTGAAAAGAATCAAAGGACCTCTGAAGAGTAGAAACCAGGCTCACCCTGTAGAAGACTGGAGGAATTGTTGAAAATTGCACTCTGTCTGTCAGGAACTGAATCTGCTGTGTGTTCTCCCGGTATTGTGCAGTAATTGCGATCGGGATACAGATGCAGCCTGCCTGGTATAGTGCTTTCTTTATATGGATGTGTGAAGAGGTTTGTGTACCTCAAGTGAGCCCTGCTGACATTGAAGGACCCTATCTTATTTGGAGGTCTGAGTACTAATTCAGAGGTCGCTCCTGTTGAATTGCCAATTAAATCCAAATGGAATTACTGTACTGCTGACTGTTTAATTCTCCTTTTCTCTGTGTGAAAGGGCCCCTACCAGCTGCCACGGTTTGACTAGCCACTCAGGGCTTGGGTACCCAGGGACAGTAACTGATAGGGATAGGCCTGTGCACAGAAGCATGGTGTAGATTATTCAGTGATAAGCTAATTAACCTGATTTCCCCTGTCCTTGTTATATCCCCCAATAAATCAGAGCTGCTTGTTTCAGCAAAGTTATACTGCCTGAGGTATTTGTCTATGTTAAAGTACTGTACTGTGATTGTTGCACTGTATCTCATTTCACAGGAGGTCCCAGTGCCGAACCAGACCTGGGGTAAGTGTATACTGTGAAGGTAATTCTGATATATTGTGTGGGGCACTAGTGGGAAGAAAGGGGGGTTGCAGTGTCCCAGAGGGCTGTGACCAAGTTAGTTTAACTATTGCAAACCCTGACCTCTGGGTGGAGGCACCCGTCATTGGATCCAGGCCCCTCAACCTGTTAGTGGCAAATCAGGCAGGGGTAGTAGCCCCTGGGATAGCGCCATCTAGGGGTTACATGTTCCATATGTTTTTTACACAGGATTATTTTCATATTTCCCCCGATACAACATGGAGGGGGTTATCAAGCAAAAAACTGGTGTAATAACAAGATTACATTTAAATCCCAAGAATTTATACTGTGTATAAATGGCCAATTGCACCAGGACCATGGACCTTTAGCTAATAAGAAGTCCTCGATAAGTCCCTGAGTGAACCACTCTTGAATTTCAGTCAAAAGACCTTTCATTAAGTCCATGTAAAATCGAAAAGATTTCCATTGTAATTTTTAGAAGACATCTTAAAACCAAATCGTTCGTACCTGCATTTACAAATACAAGAGTATGGGGCTATTTGGAGCTATAAACATCATTTCCACATTACTACAAAATACTGAAAAAAAAAATCCAATACAATCACCCTGTGAGCACTAAGATTAAACAGTTTACTTGTCCCATTTACCAGAGCATGACTATGAGTTAATTTCAGTCCCCCTCAGTCTCAGAGGCATCACTATCCTTGTGACTCTCAAAGTCCAGTTTAATTTTCAATAATCTCTTTCCTATTTCAACTGGGTCATTGAAAAGATAGGTTTTACCTGCATAGCATAAACGGAGTTTAAGTGGGTATAACAGTACATCTGAAATCCCCAGTTGACGAAGTTCTGCCCGGACTGCATCAAAGGATTTGCGACATTGGCAGGTAGCATAAGAGATGTCGGGAAAGTAATATACCCTAGAGCCATCAGGGAGTCGAATGTGACCCTTTTCTTTAGCTGCTTGCAGGATCTGCTCCTTAATCATGGGCCCCGCTATAACCAAAATGATAGTCCGTGGGGTCTCGGCCAGGGTGGACTTACGTCGAGGTTTAATCCTGTAAGCCTGAAGAAGTAAGCCTTCCATATTGAGCCCGAGAGTTATTTGTAGCAATGATGACACCATATCTAAAAGAGTTGTACCCTCATGGTCCTCAGGAACACCCAAGGACCAGACATTCGCCGATCAAGTACCATTCTCTAAATTTTCAAAGTGCTGCCTAAGGAGCCTATTTTCATTGACTAATCCTGCAGCTGCCATATCAGCTTTCTCGCCCATTGATCTCGACTGCTGAGAGTTGGTAACCACTATGTTCGGCTTGATTCCACAGTAGTCACCCATGTCATGAAACTGTTCATTTTTTGTCAAGCTCCTTGACAAAGGATTCCAGTTCTTTAACTGCCTTAAGAACCTCCGCGCTGGTGAGTTCGTTCCCTGCACCATTTGCTTAGCCCTGCTGTGGTGTGGCTTTCAGTCCCCCATTCTGTCCTCTGATGAGCTGGATACCCAAGGGTTGCTCTTTCCAGCAGTAGGGCAGGTAGATGACTGTTGAGGTAAATGGAAACTGCCCAAAAAATAAGTTATTTTTAAGTTTTATTAAATTTTTTTTATCAGCTACAGTGTGGAGCTCCAGGAAAGACATCTTGCTCGGTCGGCTGCTGGCCACACCCCCACCATGCTATATTTCTGACACTGAATTCTATTTGCCATGTCCTAGACCACTGCTCTACAGTGGCGGAGCTAGAGGGGGGTCTGGGGGAGCAGTCGCCCCTCCTGGCTACCCTAGTGTGAGCAGTGGTGCCCCACCACCTTCATTATTCAATGTTTAGTGCCCACTGTGGAGCCCATGATTGACTGAATGGCCCCCCTTGGCTCCCAAATGCTCCCAAACCTGGCTCTGCTATTGCTGCTCTTGCTCGGGTCTACACCCCTTTTCATGCTGTTGATCCCCTTCTTATTGTTTACTTTCCCACAAAGTTTTGTTTCATCTGCGAACAGACACATTTTACAAGCCCAAATTCTCTGACAGAGGAAGCAAGAAAGAGTGAAAAAGACAAAAGGGAGGTGAGACAGCACAAGGAAAAGGAAAAGGCAAAGAGAGGAGGAGAGTGCATGAGGTTGGTCAGAAGTGGAAACCCAGGACAAGATCATAACATGTTATCATGGGCAGAGTGTGTGATAACTTGGGTAGAAATGTTCTCAGCGTCCAGGTGTCAACCTCACTTGACAATTCACAACATCCCCCTCCCAGCCGCCCAGGGTAGAGCATCAGTAATGTATTATCCCCTCATTAGGAAGGAACTAACACGCTGGAGGCAGGGTTTCACACAGAGCCTTCTAACCAGTGTGAATCACCCATTCTTCTTTTGATACTTCCTTGCAAAGTGATGAACAGAGAGTTGTTAATTAGTCATTTGATGTAGGAATTCACTTTCCTGGAGTTAAAACAAGTCTGATCAAGTGCTCTTCCTGACTCTGGGAAAGAGAATGTCTTTTCAGCAAATGAAATACATGTATGCTGCAGATGTCACTTTTGAAGGTTTCCTAACAAAGCAGCTGTAGGACAAAAAAAAATTAAATACATAAAATATTGTCAGATTACATAGCTGGCAAATAACACAGTCATAAATATATACATGTTCTTCCCATTTCAGTGTATTCTTGAAGCCCGATACGTGATTTTTTAAGTTTTTAAAAACTCCTGCTGTTATCCAAGTGCCCACTATAGTAGAACAACTAATCATCTTGGTATAGCGTTGGACAGTTTAATATTAGGAAACGCGGGCACTGTCTCCAGTCAAGCCACAGAGCAAGAAAGTCCTGATTTGGCAGAGGAGACATGAGATTGTGGACACACAAATAAGTGTTAATCTCAGGCCAATAACAGACTGAACAGAGAATGTAGGGACAATTTGTTAGTTTTGCTGCAGAACTTTTCATTCAACGGATCAGTGTTTGTGAGCTTTTTGGTGGGGCCGATACTGATTCCAGATATTTTATTGTTATGTACAACTTTTATTGCAGGTAACCTAAATGTTGGATTTTTTTTTTTTTTTAAAGATGGTCGACGCCAGATAGGGTTTGAATGATCACATGCCACAGTGCTGGTGTTACCCTAACTTCTGCACCATGTCTCCAAGCATTAGTTTTTGACTGCTGTTTGCCTGCCTGGACAGACAGTGCTGAAGTTAGGGCAATACCAGCTGCTTTACATAATCACTCAAACCCAGAGGAATGCAGTGTTACAGATTCAATGAAGCTCAGTTGATTTTTTATTTAAATGTTGTACTTCCCTAATTTTTAGGCTTTGCTCTGCAACCCAGAATTGTGCATTAACATAGTTTATGGCAACACATTTTTGGTCTTTTGAGATAGATAGATAGCACTCCATGCCTGTAGCTAGCGGGTCACATGCGAAGTAGGCAACCTGTGAGGAACTGCGGGCTATACACAAAGGAGATATCCCATCAGGCACTGCCCCTGACTTGTAGTTTGCTCCACGTTGAGGTGTGTGTGTGTGGGGGGGGGACGTAAGTCTGTGCACCTGCACAGTTTGCATTTGTCATACTTTTGTTTTTTATGTCTTTTTTTTCCCAAACCGCGCACATGCACAGGCTTAGTTTTTTCCCCAACTTCCATTTTCTTTTACTCATAAGGTGCTTTTACACACAGGTTTCTGTAACGGAATGACTGTTACGGAAACAGTATACCGTTACATCCCCTGTGTGTAAAATGCATCTGTTCCGTTACACCGGTGAACGTTCACCCAAACTGCAATCTCTTCCTTCCTCGGTTCATCCCTATGTGTTCCGTTTCGTCTGGCTGTGTAAAACAGCCATTCCGGCAGCAGTACAAAAACAGCCATAGAGCACCGCACTCCATGGGGGAGCCGAAACACAAATACTGAAAACAGAGATGGGGGTTGCCGGAATACCCTTTGCATGTAAAGTGAACCACAAACGGAACAGAGTACAATGGTGGCACACAGGTAAAGGCCATTCCGTTGTACTCGCCTATGTGTAAAAGCGCCTATGGAGTCTCATGTAGTAGTGGGAATGGGAAGAACCTAGGGCAACTTCAACACACAATGAAGAAACATGTCCCCAGACCCTAGGTAGGTTCAGTCCTCCATCACAGCTAGTGGGCTCCCCCGGTGAATTTCTTTTCATTTACAATACTGCCTAGCTTCTCCCCTCCACTCCAGATTGCCATTCTTACTCTTCTTATACCCCAGGCCCAGTAAGTGCCTGTCCTCCACCCTGCCCCCGCCCCCGGTATCTGCAACTTATAGGGGAATTGTCAGCTCCCCTGCAGTAATGCTGCTGGACCCAGAGGTCCCAATTAAGCATATTGCAAAACAATTAATTGTTTTAGGCACTTACTGATTTGTATTCTTAGTTTTAGTCTGGTTGATCCTGCAACTCCCCCCCACCATACCACTCCCAGTGTCCCACCCCACCAGTCCTCTGACAACGTGAATGACGGACTAAGCCGCAGGTGACATCTATGTGCTGGAACGTCTCTGTTACTATGACAATGTAAAAGAGCACATGTTTGTGATTTTCTAGTGGTAACAATTGCACTGAGCTCCAGGGCAATCGTTACTGGTAGAATAAGCGCAAACATGCATGGTTTTACACTGTAATAGTAACAGACACATTCCGGCACACAGACTTCCCTTCTGGCTTAGTCTGTCATTCGTGTCATCAGAGGGCTGGTCGTAGGGGTCAATGGGAGTGGCATGGAGGGCGAGCGGGTGTCGCAGGATCAACCAGATTAAAACTAAGCCTACAAATCTGTAAGTGCCTAAAAAAATTTAATTCTTTTGCTATTTGCTCAGTCGGAACCTCTAGGTCCAGCGGCATTACTACAGGGATGCTGACGGTTCCCTTTCAAACAGCCCCCTGATATCTTGGGGGAAACATTATTTGCATGTTAATATGTCCCCCAGAGCCACTCTTTGCTGTGTAAGAGTGGCTTTATGTGCATTCAGCTTGAATAAGAACAGCTCAGCGAAGCTGAGCTGTTCTGGCTCAAGCTGAAGGCAAGTGAAACCACTCTGATACAGCACAGAGTGGTGACGGGGGACATATTAGTATATTATTGATCGAGTGTGATCGAGCGTGATCAATAGCATACTTTAAAAAAACAAAAAAATTTCCCTTAACGTTCCCATTTCCAGGGCACCTGCACGTGAGATGCTCTTCATAGAATAAGCATGTCTCACACGAGGAAGAAAGGAGCACTCCCTCAATCTACAATCCCAAATGTCAGGGGCTCTTTAAAGTGAGTTTATCACATTTGAAAAAAGGAAAAACATAGCATTAAGGCATAATTCCACAAACATTTTTTTTTTTTTTACTTTGGGACATTTCTGCCCCATTTATACCCCCTCCTGTACTCCCCTCAGTGCTCCACTCCTTCAGGCCTTGCTCAAGTCCCCTACTAGGTCCACTACCCCGGAATCTGTCCCTAGAGTGCCCGGTAACTCCTTACCTCCTCCACCTACTCGTGGAGCACCTGCACAGCGGAGATCTGCCCGTGGGTTCTGGATCTGGATGGCTGTTGGGAGCTGACCGTCATCTAGGCTCACTGGGGCATTTTCTGTTTCTGTGGTACCCCCCAGTCCTCCCTGGGAATGGCCGAGCAGGGCGATACATCAGAGGTGGCGTGCTGGCCTTGCGCCTTCTCCCAAGTGCCTGACAGTGTCCCCCTCCGACTCCAGTGAATGGAGCCGTCAGAGCCTGGAAAGCCCGTGCTTCCACCGGCTTTCCTTGGGAAGCGGGTGCGCAAGGCACCCCGTGGTAACCCTCCCCAAAGGGAGGAGAGCATCTGTTGGGACGCTTGATCCTCCCTTCCCCCCTGCCGACCCGAGTCCGTTCCTGAATCCGGGTCGCGGTGCAGAGTGAGGTGTGGCATCTAGCGCCTCAACCCTCACGCCACTGGGCCAGCCACATACATTTTATATATTGTCTGCAATACTTCTTCTTTTATTCCTTATTACTCGGTCAATTTGCATGTAAACAGGATCACTGCCCTCCACAGCTGAGCTGCTCCTCCTGTTACTTAATCCTTTGCTGAAGTCATAATCCTCTGTTGATGACATCATAGTTTGTTCCTGTTGAAATGACAGTGATGTAGAAGTGTCACAGTATCACATTTTGAGTATTATTTTTTTTAAATATTACAATATATTGATTATCACCATAATTTGCAGCATTTCTCATTTTACAACAAATGGTGAAAATCTGTTTTGGGGAAGGTGAGGAATCATGAATGTTGGTCGCACCTAGAGGGGACTATGCTGCCAGAGTAGCAGCGATGAGAAAGTCAAGCCAGTGTGTCATGGTGTTTCATGATATACCATGCAGCACGATAATCACAATATTGTTTTTTTTGGTTTATTATGATAAATAGTTGCCATTGGAAATTGTTGTGATATATTATCATATTGTGCTATCATAACACTCCTACTGTGGTGTCAGCAAAAGTGGATTGTGACTTCAGGAAAAGAAAAGAGAAACAGTAGGAGAAGATCAGCTGCTGGGGGACAAGGATCCTGTTTCCATGTCAAGGAAAGTTTTCAGTTTTCCCAAAAGTGAGAAACTAAAATGTAAGCACTTTGTAACCCACTTATACTAAGGGACCTCCACGAAATTGAGATCTTGCATCTCATGGGGCCAAATTGCCATCTGTACAATTTGAATTTCAAATAAAAAAACTGTTTCAGGGGAAACCTTGACTAAGCAGTACTGTACTGGGAAGGGGTTCTGGTGACATTGTAAACCACATGAGCAAAGCTTGAGTGGTATATGATGTCACCAGAATCTCAGGATGGAATGACAAGCCTAGTTACTACTTATTTCCCATCTGTTATTTTTTGTAATATATGGAACTCTCTGAACATTCCTGATGTCAGAATGATAGCATTATGACTTTCTGATGTCAGAGCATTATTATGAAGAGTTTTTGAGTCACTGATTCCCTATGGGAAAAATGACACTCATATATTGCATATTAGGCTCGTTCACACGGCCGACTGTGAGCCGTTGTCAGTGGTTTACTGCAGCCAGATCAGTACTCCTGCCCATGTGTAAACGCTACCATTTGGGCAGTTTTCTGTTGCGTGGTGTTGTGTCCACGTTCCCCCTTTCACTGTGTTTGTGGAGTGGTGTAGGTGGTTTCCTGTGCCGTTTGAACAGCCAAACCACCTGCACCAATTTCCTATTAAACCAACAGTGATCGGAACAGCAGTCAAATTGCTGGAAAGGAAAAGGGCAGTGGCAAAACCGATGCCTTGTGAACGTGGCACTCTAATGTTTTATTACATTTTTTTTTAATAAATAAAAATGAGCCACTGGGGCAAGGTGCAGTGTGAATGAGTCTACTGAATAATGCCTGAGGGACTGTGTATAATGAGAATTTTATACACACTCAAGATATGTGATGCAATGTAAACCCTGAGAGCAAAGCTTGAGTGGTTCATAATAATAATAGCATCTCACACTGAGGATGTGTATACAATTCCGAGTTTCACAGAGTCCCCCAGATTTTGTTTTCTATATTTGCTGGGCTCCCTTTTTTGTTTTTGTTTTGATGCAACCCCCTCTCTCACTCCCATGGGCAGACTGCAGCCTCAACTCTGTACTGGCTGGGAGTTGAAAGTGCCTTGTGGCACTTCCACTTTGCAACCACATACGGTGCAGCACCTTGAATGTACATGTGTGCTCTTAGGGAAACCTGGCGTGTGAATGCCGTCATAACCAGCTGGTTATAACAGCAAATTATAACCGGGTTTCTCTATGGGGAAAAAAAGGAGCCCGGTTATTCCCTTTTGCATTGCAACAATGCAGAGTAACTGGAAACTAGACCCCTTGTCCCTTGGACTTCAGCTGCTTATCTACATCTGATATCACCATGATCTGATTAACACTACTGTAAGTTGCTGTGGAAATTATTATAATGTCAAGTGTAGACAACCAGCCAGAACAGGTGACATCTAAGGGGTAGTGATCCCGTTTTCATGTTGAAGAGCTAGTAACACCGAAAATAGCAGACAAAAAAAAAAAACGATTTTTTTCTAAAGTAGCTAGCCATGGAGAGCAGACACATCTATTTCTTTTCACTCCTTACATTGCCTCATCAGTCGCCATTGGCCCAGCGATTCGACATCTGTAATGACCAGTCTGGCAAAGGCGATTAGGCCACAAGAAGAGAGGTTACAATAGTGGCTGCAGTATGAAGAGCAGCTCTTCCTGATCAGCGATGAGGTCACAATGAGTGAGGTCACAATGCTGATGAGGTATGAAAGGGAGCAGCACTACACGTTAGCCTGCAGGCTGAGTACTGTTCCACACATCACACCTAGTACTGGCATGTAGAACAGCTTCTAATTAGCAAAGAGGAAAGAAAAAAAAAATAATAATTCAGATATACAAAGTAACTATTAATTACTTAAGAAGTTACTATTCATGTCACGCAGCTTTCTGGGTCCTTAATGTGCTAGGTGTGAAGAGAAACGGGGACTACATTTAAAAAGCACATCAAAGCTAAAACTAAATGTTATCTAGAAATTATGTTTTTTTCACAGCCCCCCCCCCCACCACCACCACCACACACACACACACTACACTCCAGATTGAGAAATGCTGTCACAAAAACAGCACTGAACTGAGAAATGACAGGTGGGGGTGGAAGACCTGCACTCAGATACTTCACACTTGGGTTTTCAGCATCCAAATGTCTACAAGTAAGTCTTAAAAGACTCTTCTTATCCACTTCTCAAAGGTTAGAGCATCCAGGAGAAACATTCCCACTGGTGAGTGTCAGCCCCAGTTGACACTTGCGCTTGGTGGTGGTGGTGGTGGTGGTGGGGGGGGAGTGTGGGAACTGGGCTCTCATTTAGCAGCTCTGAGGGCCCTCTGTCTTGAAGACGTGTGAAAATAACTTGAAAAGAGGTGTTTACTTATAAACTTTCTCTCGCTTTGCTTCTTTCAGGATGACAAGTTCCAGGAGTCAGTTTTCCCTCTAGTCATGTTGTTTGCACTATCTCCTCACATCTGACCCTTTGACACAAAAAAAAAGCGCAATTGCCTTTTTCCCATCCTTTGAAATCAGAAGGCAGAGGACAGAAACTGAGAAAAACACCATGGAGAAGCCTGAATAATTTTATGACGGCATGGACCCTACTTTAAAGCTGAAATCTAATCTATTGTAAGTTTTAAAAGCCAGCTGCACTTCCATCTGAAGAAGCCCTGTGACTGTTAATGTGGTTTTGGACGTTTTGTTATGTATATTTTAGTGTAACCCGTATTTATTTACTATACTTAGATATGGTTTTATATACATATAGAGTTATCTGCCTACTGTGTTTCAGTTTCTCTGGGACCTCTATGAAAATGAGATGCTGCATCTCATGGAGCTTTCCCTTCTGCATAATTTAAATAAATAAATCCCTGACCAAGTGTTACTAAAATGAAATATCTGTAGTTATTCTTACATTTTTCCCCTAGAGAACAGAACTGAGGCATGACAAATGAGATCCAGATACACACTGGGCCAGGGGGTGGCAATAGCTTTTTATGAACAAGGCAGGTCTCCACAACATTCCAAAAATGTGCATGCGTCATTCCGAAATTGTGCATTCCAGCCACCTTCCAATGTTGTTCCCTCCACATTCTGAAACTGACCATTCCCACCACATTCAAATGTTCTCTCCCCTCAGCATTCTGAAATGGGGCATCTCCTGCACGTTCAGAAATAGTTTAGCCCTGCCACTGTCTGAAATGGTGCATCTCTACCTCATTCTGAAACTGCACATCCCCATCACATTCTACAACTGTATGTCCCTGTTGCATTCCAAAATTACTTGTCCTGAAACATACAGAAACTGGGTGTTGCTGACAAATTTTAAAACTGTGCATGCCTCACATTCCAAAATTGTGCATCTCCCACATTCCAAAATTGTGCACCTCCACCATAATCCATAATTGCAGTCCCTGCCATATTTCAAAATAGAATATTCCCAAATTCTGTGTCTCTGCCATATTCCACAATTACAGGCCCTGCTACATTGTAAAATTGTGCTTGTTTCATTTCGAATCACCAAACAACTCATCCCTGTCCCATTCCAAAACCGTACGTCCCCAATGCACTCCAAAACTGCATGCCACCACCACATTCCAAAATTACGTGTCCCTTCCAAATTCTTAAACTGCACATCCTCCCAGTTTCCAAAAATTACATGTCCCTGCCACTGTACATCACCAGCATTACCTGAAATAACGGTGTCTGCATCACATCCCAGAACTGTGTGTCCCCCACTGCATTACAAATGACATGTCCTTTCACACTCAGAAACTCTGGGAGACCTCACCAAATTCTGAAATGTGCATCCCCCACATTCCCCAAACTCTGAAAATGTTTGTGTGTCCCCCCACATTCCAAAACTGCCTATCCCTTCCACATTACAACATGTTAGTACTGCCACATTCTGATGTCAGCGAGTGAGGCACTACAAGATACAACTATAGCTGGTATACTGTACAGTGGAGACAAGATACAACTATAGCTGGTATACTGTACAGTGGAGACAAGATACAACTATAGCTGATATACTGTACAGTGGAGCAATGGCTGCAGTATCTATAGTACATACTGTACATAAATATACAGTGCACTTTCATATCGGCACTAAGTACCTGTGCCTCAACGTTCCAAGATGCCAAAGATGTTTTACCTTACCATTAAGATTTTTTCTAGGTACAAATTAACTTTTCCTCTCCTTCTATGTCTTTTACAACACTTCAAATGGCAATAATTACCCCACCTCCACCTTATTTGCAGTTTGAAACCAACTTAATCCTGTCTGCAACCAGCGGGAACCCTCAGGAGAGTAATGGAGATGTGTTCCCTTGGAGTTAACCCCTACCACAGGCCAGGGTTCCTGATTACCTGGTTTTGTTCCCTGCCGCAGAGTAGGAATGAAAATTAACTCTCAACAGTATGTGAAGCAGAAACCATTCTCTCTCAGTTCAATCAAGCCTGCCATGTACAGCCATC
The DNA here is from genome assembly GCA_016271365.2 of Neoceratodus forsteri. Classification (NCBI taxonomy): domain Eukaryota; kingdom Metazoa; phylum Chordata; order Ceratodontiformes; family Ceratodontidae; genus Neoceratodus; species Neoceratodus forsteri. The sequence goes on along the minus strand of JADMNL010000022.1, from coordinate 458,155,402 downwards.
AAAATATACCTGGAATTTGTCAATGCTCCTTGCCCTACACAAATTTTTTCACATCACCATGTAGCCCCTCAGCCTCATTTATCACCCCCCTTCGCCAGTGTGCAAACGCAGATTGTCACTGCTAATGCAGGTAAGTAAAATGGCACTAGTGCACCTGGGAGATTCTGATATCGTCACACCAGTGATTCAGGAAACATATTTACTATTCCATACGCAACAGACAGTGTAACATTTGCTGCAATGTATTTTCTTGACCTGACAGTAACACAACAGGGCTCTGTAACTGTAACAACGTAATATGTGTTCTCATTGTAACCGCTGCAGCTGCTGCTGTGTTCCTTGCCTCCCTGGGACCCTCTTACAAATTAGATGATGCACCTAAATGATGCAATCCTGGTGAAGACCACTTCCGTTATTATTAATAAAACAAAGACTGATGCTCGCATGCGAACACACACATGCACACACATATCTTCTCCACCATTTCCTTCCTAGTCTTGATCCCAGGCCAACTAGCCTGCCTTAGAGTCACATAACTGAGGTAAGGATACAGACTGTGGGCTTTGCTTAGCCTGAATATGGCCCGAGAGCTTACTACTCATAAAACAGGAACAAGAGAGGGTCAGAGCCACTACCTTAGCAGAAGTTTCTTTGGTAGTTTTGTGGTGTGTTTTGCAAAGCTGGTGTTTATGAGTAGATGGAGGGCTCCAACTACAAACCAGTTATAGCTTTAGACAGGCAGGAGACAATGGCCAGTTTTTACAGGCAAAGGCAACGGATGTACTTGTCAAAAATACCTTGAGCATTTCAAAAGTGATGCAAAACCACAAGTTAAAGCTAAGCAACATTTTGTTTGTATCGCTTACTATTGTACAGTTGAGTTATATTCGTTAAAGATCAATGCTGGGAGTAGATTTAACCTTGACATGTGCCATGCAACAGATCTGGGGAGACTAAGAAATTCTCAGAAAAAAAAATCACTCACAGTGAAAAAGGTGTGTTGTTGAAACACAGGTCAGGAAGCATAGGAAAACAAGGAGCAGTTGTAGATTTCACCAAAAATTATTTATTTACACTAGCAGTATCATAAAATAAATGTGTTCAGTATAACCATTTACAAAGGCAAAATAAAATAAAGTTTTCTTTCCGTCTCTGTGTCCCTTGTTCTTCTAATCTTTCTTGCAGTTGCAGCTTAGCTCTTTTATGTCTTTTCAACCCCCATCCTTAGCAAGCATCCTGTTTTTGTAAATATCAGGCATTAGCTGCTAGAATACAGTGTGCTTTGAGCTGAGGCCCCCTTCGCACAGCTTTTGCAAAAGGCTCAAACATTTGCACTCAAGTAACCTCTAGAGTTTACAATAGCTTTCTGCAATCATCTCAAAATATAATTATATACATTTCAATAGTAACACTATATATTTTCTAAACAAAAGGGATCCCAATATCAGTTACATTTCCATACAATGATTTGCACACATTTTGATATCAGCAGATCTAGATATGCAAGGGAGCAAAAGACAGACAGCAAGGGAAAACTGAGAGACAGTGAGAGGCAAAGAATTGCGAGATTGTCGGAGTGATCAAATCCAAAGTCTCACAGGAAAATTTGGTTGCGCAACCAGACAGAGAAATAGGAAAGACCCTTGCATGTAAACACTTTCTCCATAACAAATGGGACAGGGTCCTATTCTACCCTGTCACAAGGTGTTCAAGAATATAATCTGCCAAGCTAGTCTGATAACAGTAAAACCTAAATGTGAGTGTTGATGTGATACTGTATTTGTGATCACCTACACAAATATCATATCATCACTCCCCAACAATCAGGCTGCAGAGCCAAGCATTGCACAACCACCACGCTGGCTAAGGTCACCAATGACTGCTTAGGTCTTTCCTCTCCTTGTACCTCCATAGTCAAGTAATTGCTTTCAATAGTGCCAGGTGAAAGGGGTCTGATTGTACACATTTTGTGCTGTTTGCCAGCTTTTTTCTCCCTACAACAGCCAAAGTAGAAACTGGAACACCAGAGCAAAGTGTGGGCAGAAAGGCAGGAGAAACAGAGTAGCTACCCAATCAGGGCTGAGCAGGAAGCCCATTTTCAGGGATTTAAAAAGGGAGTGAGGATTTGTATTGATAGTACCTGCTTTCAGTAGCAGCAGGTGAAGGGGCTAATATTACGCATGTTGTGCTGTTTGCCAGCTATTCTCTCCCTCCAGGAGCAAAAGTAGGGATCAGAACACCAGAGCTGAGGGTGGATGGGAATGCTGGGCAAATGGAGCAGCCATCCAATCAGGGTTGAGCAGGAAGTCCATTTGCAGGCATTTAAAAACAGAGTAAGGGTTTGTACTGAAAGCACTTGCTTTCAGAAGCGCCAGAAGAACGGGGGCTAATTTTACAGATTTTGTGCTGTTGCCAGCTTTTTTCTCTCTACAGGAGGTGAAGTAGGGCTTGGAACGCTGGAGCTGAGTGGGGGTAGGAAGGCAGGACAAATGGAGCGGCCATCCAATCAAGATTGATCAGGAAGCCCATCTGAAGGGATTTAAAAATGGAGTGAGGGTTTTACTGAGAGCACTTGGTTTCAGAGGTGTCAGAAGAAAGGGGACTAATTTTACATACTGTAGTTTGTGCTGTTTACCAACTTTTTTCTCCCCACAGGAGTCGAAGTTATGATCGGAACACCGGAGCTGTGTGTGAGCAGGAAGGTGGGACAAATACAGTGGCCATCCAATCAGGGCTCAGTAGGAAGCCCATTTGCAGAGATTTAAAAAGGGAGTGAGGGTTCACACTGACAGCACATGCTTTCAGAAGTGCCAGGGGAAAGGGGGCTGATTTTTCACATTTTGTGCTGTTTGACAGCTTTTTTCTCCCTACAGGGGCTGAAGTAGGGATCGGAACACAAGAGCTAAGCATGGGCGGGAAGGTGGGACAAATGGAGCGGCCATTCAATCACAGCTGAGCAGGAAGCCCTGTATACAGTACAAAGTCATTTCCACTCTAACGTGTCCAGCATGTTCGTGTTCCAGCGAAGGAGTGGGACAGGTAATTGCCATCTTAGGCACTGGCAGGCATCCGCAGGAGGCTCTGCCAGGTGACTAAGGTAGGGTTCCTGTTCACTCCTGCTGTAACACTCGCTGCAGGAAAGGAAGGAAGGTAAAAGACCAAAACTGGGAATAGCTGCAACACCCTAATTAGGGCAGAAATACAAAGGAATCAAGGGGACTAGGGGAAAACTAATAATACCCTATCTAGGGTCAGGGTACAAAGGGAAAAACAAACTACAAAAAGTCTAGTTAAAAATGAAGGGAGAAACAAATTAATGCCTAAATAGTGTATAGTAACAGGGAGTAATTCAGGCAAAAAAAGGGAAATCAAGAAATACCCATCTGGGGTAAGGGTATAAATTCATTTTCAGGTAATGGGGGAGTAGATGTGGGAATGATGGGAGTGGTGCAGTGCAGTCGCTGTGGAGTAGCAGTCTTCTGGGAGACCTTCTGGAGAATGAGGTGCTGCCCCATCTGCCTGCACCTCTCCGGACTGAGGATTTTATTTTATTATTTAGTTTTTGTTGACCGGGTAAGTGCACTAGACAAATCCTGACTATTTTCAGGCACGACCTGGGGAAGGGGGGGATACAGATGAATGCCAACTGACCTTGAACCAGATTAAGCTGTTGGCGGATGGCGGCCTCTAGACTCCGGTCCAGGTGGCTAGGATTCGTGGGAGTTCTCACCTCCAGAGGCCACCAAGTCCACCACTGATGCCTCAGAGGGTACCTAGACAGAGGGCTAGTTGGACTGCAGTGAAGCAGTAGAGAAGAAAAGCTGAGGAGTATCCCCTGGATGAAGGGAGGTGGTGGGAAGGTATGAAGGAAAATACCTGTTCACTGCAACCTGCGAACACCCTGACAAAAAGTGCCATGTTTTTGATTTCTGGAAAAGAAGTATGGCAGTTTTGCATTGTGGTGTAATTCAAAAGGTTCAGATTCCAGCATACCTCTCTCACTGAACAGTAACTGAACCCCATTGTACACAAGGGAACACTCATGCGGGTCTTCTACTGTTCAACTGAGGTCGTCTGTCCAGACATTTTCAACCACAGGTAGATGGGTTGCCTGATAAAGTATCCTGCAGTCCTAGCACCACTTCCAGTCATTGTTTCCCTGTATAGGGAGTAGAAGTGAGTCCCACCTTGCTTGTTGAGGTAGAACATGACATATGGAATGGTGGATGGGTGACCATCCACAACAAGCCTGTGCTTCCATCGAAGGAGTTAATGACATCATAGAGACCGTGAAAGTGAAGCTCTAGAGGTCTCTATGATGTCATCAACTGCCAAGATGGAACCACAGTCTTAGTTGTGGATGGTCACCCATTCATTGTTCTATATGGTATATGGTTCCATGCATAAAGTTTAATTTCACAAGGTTCATACATTGTGTTCATGCTCCTGCTTGCTCCCGGACCAGTCCTCGCTACATTCACGCTCTGCTCCAGTCCTGTCCCCGAAGATAGCAGTACTCCTCGCTGCTGTCCCACTCTGCTCTAACCCTATAACTACATCAGTGATTTAATTAAAAAAAAAAAAGAAAAAAGAAAACTGGCAAATTGATAGTTTGGACACACGGAGTCCACTGTGGCAATCCATGTCCAAACTATCCTAATGAACTTCTCGCTCGACTGCACGCTAAGCGATGCTGCCATTTTCATGTGCATTTTTTGATCAGCACTGTTTCAGTGAATTGGGTAACAGTTCAAGGCTGAAATGTTGTGCTATCGATATGATGTCAGAACGATAGTACAACTTTTTTGACCTTTGAACTGTCCTACAGCAAGATTTGGAAAACCACTGTTTTCCATTCACAATAAGCCCTAAACCATGTACTATAACCTTGTTTGTTTGGAGATGAACTACTTAGTGGCAAACCACATTCAATAGGACCTACAACCTGTATGGATCAGCTCTCGTAACTAGCACATTTATGTGGAGATGTTGTTCCAAGTCCAACCAAGTCCCCTGGCAATGTGCACCTCAATAAGAAGGCACCTATGGTGAGAGCCATCTGCAGCTCCAGAGTGGAGAAGGGAAAGCCCTGAAGCAGGCTCTCCTTTGAGGATCACCTTAGGAGGGAGCAAGCGAAAGACTTCATCACCCATACTGGGCGGCACAGAGGGTGAGATGTCTGCGAAGACTGTATGCTAAGCATCTACTGAAACGTTCTTGCATGCAGCATTGTGAGGAGTACAGTACAGGCTGTGGCTGCCATGAGTCCCAAAATCCTCTGCGTGGAGCGTACTGTCACATGCATGCATTCTCTGACACAGCAGGCCATGTGCATTGTTGACTATTGATTCCACCCTGTTCTCTGTCAGAGAGGACCTTACTTGAGTAGAACTGAGGACTACACCTATGAACTGCAGCTTTTAAGAGGGACTCGGCTATGGTTTTTGGTAATTTAGTATGACTTGCATGGACCTGTACTGAGGTCACTACCATCTCAGTCTGATGCTTGAATTGGCTTTTTACGAGACAAGTAAGGGAATAACTACATTCCCTTCTTTCTGAGGTGTGCTACTAAAACTGTGAAGCACTTGTGCAATGCATGTGGCACTGATGCAAGCCCAAAGGGCCAGACTCTGAACTGACAATGTTTGAGACCTACACAAAATTGGTGGTATTTGCAGTGACCTGCCCTAACAGGTACTGTATATACTGGTATGCATCCAGGTACACAAACCACCTGTGGGATCTGAGGACACAGTCAACTGATGGAGCAACTGGACTGGCTGACTGCAACTCTGAGGTTGATGATTCGTTCACTAAATCCAGGTATATTCATAATGCAAGAGTTCTGCTTCCGATACAGTTATGACACCAGCATATAGCAACTTCAGTAGCAACACTGCAGATTACGTCCTTCCTATGAGGAATTACATGCAATTACAAAATGGGGTATGAAAAACTCACTGAATCAAATAATTTCATTGGTATAAAAACACAGCACCTGACCAGTGATTATTTACCTAGAAACTGCACAGTTCATAACTAACCTGCCCTAATTTACCTAGCGACAACCAAACTAAATGAGAGTAAAACATTTTTCCATTAAAATAAAAACATTGTTCCACTTTTTAAACACAAAAACTCACAACAGGGCATGGGTTTCATCAAAATAAATACAGTTCTCAGGTTCATTCAAAGGCACAAAGACTTTATTACCAAACTCACCTGCACTACCTAGCAACAACCTAATTAAAGGAAAATAAAACCTTTTTTCCTTTGAAAAAAGTCAAAGAAACATAGACCATGACAGCAGAAAAAGACCAGCGGTCCATCCAGTCTGCCCACATTCCCTGTAATCTCTGGAACCTTCCCTGCAACCTACTGTTCCTCCAAGGTATTAATCCTCCCCATCTTTACGCCATTCTCCTCCCTGGTCTTGTTGCCCCAGACAATCACTATTCCCTTCATTCTATCCCATGCCTGCTTGAATCATGACTGTGTTTGCATCCACCACCTCGACCGGGCATACTGTTCCAAGGTTCCACCACCCTTTCCGTAAAGTAGTACTTCCTCATGTCCCTCCGGAATCTCTCTCCTGGTAATTTCCACTCGTGACCTCGCCTTGGTATTCAGGGTAAATAATCCCCCCTGTTTACCTTGTTAATTCCTTTAAGGCACTTGAAGGTCTCTATCATATCTCCCCTCTCCTTTCTGGTTTCCAGTGAGCAGTGAGTACATATTTAGCACCTTGAGGTGCTCCTCATAGGATCTGCCCCACTGGCCCCGAATATTTTTGGTTACTCTGCGCTGCATTGTTATCAACCTATCCCTGTCATTTCTGAGGTGAGGGCCACAGAACTGGACGCAGTTGCGGGTTATTGCTTACATAATTCTCCCACCCAATACAATTTCTCTTCCAGGTAGGTAAGCCTTTATTTTCTTCATGATGAGCTTGATAGGACTGCCCTGTTTGCAAAGTCATATTGATTTCAATACAATCTTTGTATCCCACACGTCCCATCTAAATAGATCAGTTTGTAATCTATCAGCCAACTATTAAACTCAGCAGAGACTCTGACTCACTGAGATACACTGGTGGTCCAGTGTGGAGAGGTCTGTATATTATAATACCTTCAAGCACTATACTTCACTTGTGGAAGAACACAGGGTGTTGACTCTCCGGTGCTGTCAGTTCAAAATCAACAACCCTTTTAGGTTTAAAACTGAGTTACCCAGGACAGTCCAACACAGATACAACATTAGATTTTCATTGTTTTCTAGCAAGGAATTCACAGAAGTGTATGTGGGAAGCCTATGCTGTACCTGCCCACACTGTACCTGACCTTGCGGATAAACAGATGGATTCAATCTCCAGTGCTATCAGTCTCTCACCTTTCATCGACACTGACACGGACTCCATCACATTAATGCAAACCCTATTTACAAGAAGTGCCTACTGCATCTCTCCTTTACAGCCACCTGTTCACTGCCTCATAGCTACTGCTAGAGAAGACAAGAAAACAGCAAAAAATATATGTATTTTTTAAAGTTTGCACTTTTGTAACTTTTCATTCCAAACAGCAACATAGCACATCATTTCTTATTTCCTTGTGCACAGAAAAATGTTTTATTTCTCTGTATCTGTTTGACAATCTGGTTTACAAGTATTGCTGCAGCACATTCCAGCACGGAACCCCAGCCAAATTTCTAACACTAACTCTTAGCAAACTGACAAGATATTTGACATTTCATTAACTGCAGTTACAAAAACAAAGCAATTAGGCATAAAGAAAATTACACACGCACTTAGACACACACAGACACACATGCAGACACTCAAGACACACATGCACTGACACCCATACACATTATGCAGACACACATGCACACATGAACAAATGCAAACAGACACAACAGGTACAAATATGCACACATTCGTGTATATAAATCCGTATACACAAAAGCATACATATCAATCAATCAATATCTTTATTTATCCAGACGGCACCATTGAGCAAGGCTCATTTGCAAGGTGGACCTGGTCATGAATACATCAAAGTACAGTACAGAAGCAGGTATACAAAAAGCAATTATATGTATTAATTATATATAGCTTTAGGGAGGAAAGAAGATGATTGGTCCACTGATTTCCTCCCTCGCACTTAGGCCCTGTCCACACTACGCCTCTGTAACGTTACAGAGTGCCCAAACCATTACCGCAACAGTTTGCGTTTACATCTGTAACGTTACAGAAGGTGTTTTCATAACCGTTGTTGAAACCACATATGAGGTGGTTTCAACAACGGTTATGAAACTGGTCCCGCCTCGGTAACATTACCAGCGGTAGTGGACGGGCGATAACGATCCCCTGCAGGGTCCATAGCGCAGCGCGAGCTGCATTGTGGGATTGGGCGCCACGGTAACGGTCGCCTGGTTCCCGAGGAGTGGACCGGCAGTACCGGTCTTGTACCAGTCACCGCTGCATTGTGGACACACTGTACCGCTCCCCGGCTGTAACGGTTTCTGTCCGTTATGGGGTCTGAGCGGTGTAGTGTGGACGGGGCCTTGCTCAATGGGAATACCTCGTCAGCCCCTTTTAATTGAAGCACTTGTCAAGTCTGAGCTTGAAGAAGGTTGTTAAAGTATCAGCAATATCACTTGTTCTGGAAATACGTTTCAAATGTCCCCCACTCGGTCTGTGAATTTGTTCTTCCTGACATTTGCCTTGAATTTTCATCTTTTCCATGAGCACAGGCAAGAGACACACACACCCAGCCAAGACAGCATTCATATTTGCATGCAAATTACTTGTTTTTATAAAATATAGCATATGTTTAGCTGTATTCGGCAGGGTAGCATTTGATGTTTATTCTGGTGAAATATGTTCATCTGAAACTATCTGTATTGCTACATGACTAGCCACCTCTTGGCCAGCTCTCTCCTGCGTAAGAGATTTCTATCTCAAAGGGACTGCCAGATTAAATGAGAGATAAAACTAAGGAATTTGTGTACAACACAGAGAGAGAGAGAGAGAGAGAGAGAGAGGGGGAGAGAGAAAGAGAAACAAAGCACCCAGTCTAAAGGCTAGTCTGGGTTGGAGCTCTTCAAACCTGGAGTAAGAACTGCAGCCTGTCCCAAGTACAATGTAGGTGGTCTCAGTGGCGCTCTCTCCCCCCCCCCCCTCTTCCTTTCTCTCCTTCTTGGAAGCTTCCCCTTGCCCGGTAATTTTAGCCACTGAATACTGGGAGTGACTGACAATCAGCTGATATGGACTGCACTAGCATAACTGGAACAAAATAGACATTTCACCATGGTTGGGTCATGATGCAGCACAGTTGCTCTGTGTATGTACCCCCCCCAGCCCCATGTGGAAGCGGAGATGATAGCCCAATTTGCACTCCGCAGTCTAGAATGCAGTAGAATGTGACATGGTGGCTACCAGTATTCTCTGTCCTCCAGTAAAAAAGCCAGAAGTATTTGAGAAATTAGGCTGGCCAATGCACAGTGGTAGTCATCCTCAGTTGACCCTCAGTTTACTCCTCCTTACACCTTCTCCAGAAGGCCAGCTCATGCCACACCTTCCTTGCGGGGGGTGGGGTGGGGGTGGAGGAAGATGTCGGGGAAACCTATGATGTCAAACTACTTCCATCATCTCACTGAGGAGGCACTGTTGCAGTGGGGTGAGTGGCACCCTCCCCACCCTTGAATCCCAGGAACCTGCCACCATGGACTTCTCCAGCCGAGGACTGGGAGTCAGGTCTAGGATACACCGAAATCTGCAGGCAGTATTTTTAAAAGCTTTAAAAAAGCTAAAGGTGACTCAAAATTGGGGGAGAAATGCATCTTACAATGCAGGAGGAAAGAGACAACAAAAACAGGTATAGGTACAAACTTTTCATTGTAACAAACTGCCTCCTTAGAAATGAGCAAGACACATGGTACAAGCAGTAAATCAGGCAAAATAAGTTAATCCCCAGTAGAATGTTTGTATGCAACAAGGCAACAAATTTATTTGGACACCCACAAATGCTTCCAGGCAGTTTTAACTATATACGAAAATAAAATATAAAGTGCTGGTAATACTCGCACAATGTGTAAAAAGATGCCAAGCCCATTCCTCTCCTGCAAACACCCCAGCACTTCAGCTCCTGGAGCAGCCTTTGCCAGGCTGAAGTGCTGTGTTGTCTGCAGTAGAAGATTGGCCTTGGGTGTTTTTGTTGTTTTTCCCATTGTGTGAGTACTACCAGCACTATATGGACATTTTATACGTTTTTTGTATACAAAATGTCTTGAAGCATTTGTGGAGGTCCAAATAAATGTTACCTTTTTGCACACAAACATGCTACTGGACATTATCTTATAGTGTCAGGGCTAGCCGTCCAGGTACCACACCCTACCCCTGCATTGAGTGCATTTTACTTCTTCAGTGTGAGCTCATCAGAAACCAGGTTACAGATTTGACTGGTTGCTTTAATCACCACTAGACTGAGTCTGCTAAGTCTTGGCTCTGTTCTCAATATAGTGATAGCCACATCACAAAACCCAACAGCACAGCTTGCTGCGTAGACTGTCCTCCATCCCTCAGAAGGGATCTGATCACAAAATGACCCTCAGAGTTTGGGAGTGATATCCCCCAGGGTAGACTGATCCAGGTCTGCTCACATGGACAAGTCCTGTCAACATCTAGAAAAGATGACCTGCCTATCAGAACCTTTGTTCCCTCACCTTTCACCAGCGCGATGTGCATCACAGACTAGAAAAAATGCTATCCGAAAGCATGAGATGAGCAAAACAACAAATAAAAGGGGCAAAACTGCTGGAATGGCTGGGCGCATCATAAAGGTGAGAGACGCTCAGCCCCGAGGAAGGAAGGAGGGTGGGTAGGTGCTACCCAGTGATTACGCTCCCTCAGTTGAAGCCTTTAAGAAGGGCCTGAAGATGTATTTGTTCCAGCAAGCTTTTATTTGATTTCTGATAACATGAATTTGTTTTAAGTAGAATAGATAGATCAGTTGTATACTCCCAGTTTAATTTTATTGGTATCTGCATTTTTGTATATGTTTTAAAAACTACTGTTTTATATTGTACAGCACCCATAGTCTTCGGAATTGGGAGCTTTAGAAATAAAGAATCTCTCTCTCTCTATACACACACACACACACAAAAGCCCTGACAGCCAAAGAGTGGCATTAGCACAGACCATGAAGGTAGACTCTTGCCCAGCTTTCCAATTCAAGGAAGGGTGCCGTCAGGGGAACCCAATCATTCTGAAGAGTGTGCACATGGGCAAAAGAAAGGAAAAACAAATAATATGATGATGTCTGGACTTACGCTGAGACCTCAGTCTCAACATGTCCTCACCAAATGCCCCTCCCCCCAAAAAAAAACACATACCTCTCAACCTCTTCACTAACATATTGACAAGGCTATTATTTATCATTGTACTGCTATATATTCCTGACCGTACATTTTTGCACTATATTAATATTGATTATTTTCCTGCTACTTATTTGTCCTTCCCCTTCCTCCCCCAGGTCACATCTGTAAATGCGACTTGTGTAATTCTCAATATTGCTAACCTGGAAACCTAATTTCAATAAATTAAGATATACAGAATGCATAGCTTAATGTAAAACTTGCTCTCTGAAAGGGAACTAGTCTGTAACTTTAATCCTTCAATTCTTGAGACTATTTTGTGCTTCAAATCCCTGCTCTTCAGTGACATAAATACCAATTTAAGGGGGGGGGGACAGAGAAATTTCTTATCTTATTACTCTGGACCCCCTCCAGCCCTTGCTCTCATGAACTGCCCTGTCCTGTACACTGGGATTTTGTAGATCAAATGGTCAGCATGAAACAATTTGCTTGGCTCCACGGACAGCAGATTTCGCACTCAGTGAAACTCTCCCTTGTGTCAGGTGTTTTGTTTCCATGCTGTGAATTTCTCCTGCAACATGTTACCACCCCACACACACACACTTTAAGAGCAAACCTCACACAAATGGGTGACAAAAGGTTGTAAGATGACAGTGTGAGACCCCTGTAACTCCTCCAAGCTCAGATAACCCCTGCTGGAGGGCCATGTTTGTCAACAGTGCTGCTTTCAAGGATGTGCTCCTTGCTCTGGGAATTTAATTTTACTGACTGGAGCAAATGTGGCATGCCAAGATGCTTGGCCTGGGAAAAAGGATAGTTCTTGCAACCTGCTGTAGTTGACATTTGGGTTTCTCCCTTCTGCTCTCGCATCCTTTTGTCTCAACAGAAAACAACAGCTGAGGTTAGATTTGCCATCCCACACACCAGCTGAATGTGCAAACAGTTGACTGTAATAGCACAAACTCAGAGCAAGTGCAGGAGGGTCCTCCTCTCTGAACCCAGTTTTCCTATGGGAACAGAAAGTGAGCAGCACAGACCACACTGGCATATACCATCCCCATTCAGACTGCTCATGGGCACGTCTTTCTGCCACAGACTTTATCTTTGCTACTGATGTCACAGAATAGAAGGTTCTTTATTTCGCTTTAACCACATCCTAACCACACCTGCATAACTAAATATGTTTACAAGTATTTTATTTTACCACTACATGATTACTGGAAGCTTATGCAACCCCTCCTTGTTATCGGTTTGCCAAGCGACATAACTGTGCCTAAGATGGGGGTGGGCATGGCCCAGCGTTCTCCTGTGTCTAGTGATATAAAGATGTTAAAGCTCGCTGGGGAGTCCCTTACAGAAACAATCAATTTGACCAGTTCACCTTTCGCCTGTTCCCCAGGAGTTGCTGAGACAAGGGCACTGTGGGTTTGATCAAAAGAACCTCTCTGACACAGGGATCTAGTCCTTGACTCTGTTGAGGCAGATGGTACTAGTGGCACACAGTTAATTCATACAGGTCACGGAGACCCAAATCAGTTTGACTTCTTTTTTTCCCCCCCATCCATTGTTTATTCTCCTTGGCCAGGACAGGCTGGGCTCCCCTCAGCTCTCCCCCACTGAACCCCACCATGCTACACCTCACCAGTACTCACCTGGAAGCCTGGTACTTACGGATCCCCCATGGAGATCAAATGAAGGAGAGACGTCTCCCAAGTACACATATCCAGTCGTTGGCCTCTAGAGGTCTCGTGGTTTGGTGGGCGCAACATTTAAGCCTGTCCTGCCATCCTTTTCCTCTGTAGTTTAGTTCCCTTGCCAATGCTGGGGCATATGCACACCACAGAGTCCCCTGCAGCCCTCCCTTCTTCTGCCCTCCTCGATCTGCACTGCCACTTGACCTCCACCAGGTGGCAGTCATTTGGTGGAGCATGCAGATCCTTCCCACCAGGGACAGGAGAGCAGTAATTGGGTGCTCAATCCTCTCCCACCCCGGCCAATCCTCAGTAACTCATGCTCGTTGCCAAACATGGGTCGCTGGCATGGCAGGAGGCAAGGTGCTTGTGTTGCCCTCAGCCTTCCATGCCACAGCACCTGTTATCAGTTTGACTTCTATACAACTAATTACAGTAACTGCCTCAAGACTCACTGGGTTCCAACAATGAAACCGTGGCCCAACCTGTAAATTTGTCCTAGATCCTCCTGTTTCCTGGCCATTGCTAAGCCATCAAGAACATTCCTGGTCCCACTGTAGCTATACTTGAACTAGGAAAATTCAGCTCCCTAAACTTGATACCTTGCCTGCCCTCAGCAAGCTTTATACTGTGTGCATTTGTGCTGGCACACCTACAAGGCACATAAAAGTTCAGGGTGAACTGATTTGGTTACATTGAGCCCACTGGACCAGCATGCCTAAGTGTGCCCCAGGCACAAGAACTTCTGATGCCCACATCAGCCGACACTCCACGTTCAATGTGGCACCTTGTAACCCACCCCCTCCCCTCAGGGACTGCATGCTTGGGTGGCAACTAGCGCCCAGCTTACCAACTTAAGCACCCTCCCCATATTCTTGGAGATGATCTCCTAACTTAGTATGCAAAATTCTCTCATTTAAGTAACCCACTGTGCAGCTGCAGTCCTGGTTTGATTCCCTCCTCAGTATGTTCAGATGACCTGACTACATGGTTATGGATGTTGCCACCCCAGCCACCACAAACCCACTATCCCTCTTCTAGAGAATTATCATCAAGCCCACAGGGTATCAGGAGGCACTTCTTGAGAGCATACACCTGAGATTTAATTAACTGCCCTAAGATCCCTCTAACTGTTCCCTCCTAGGTCCACCTGGTTCTACTGCCACCTCAGATGCTGGAGTACAGAAACGCCTATGTGCTGAGGTCCATCCTGGCCATTCCAGGCCCTACAGATGTACCATGTGATGCCCCTATCAAGTAGGATGCCTGGACCTCATGCCATTCCCCACACTGTAAGGGTGGCAAGGTACCAGCATGTCCAGGCAGGGAGCATGCAATGGTAACTGCACTCTCTGGCCTGTGTCCTGGGTTATCCACTTGGCAAACCACAGCATGTGGCCTGCCCCTCAAGAGCATACTGGTACCCCCACCTTCACCCAGCTATGAAGTTGGCATGCTTGATGAGCATTCCCCCAGCCAGCACCCCAGTCATAGAGCACTGCACTGGTCCCTCGAGCATGCCTGAGGGCAAATGGCCAGTGAAGACACCTTGGCCATAACATTCTCTCCCCATACTCCTGGGCTAGCTAGCACCACTCTTCTCACACCTGGTTTCCGCCAAGAACCCCTAGGATCTCAAGCTTCTGCTCCCAGGCTATAGGGGACCCTTTTATACTGCCTACACTTCTCCCATGCCCACAAGCCCTTAAACAGTGATGAACAGACACCCTCTGCCTCTGTTGGGCATTGCAAATAACAACCCTGCCCCTACTGTTGAAGTGGGGCTGTTGTTATTAGTTTTTGAGGGCCTATGGTTTCTTCCCCCATATGCCCTATGGCCTCACTATTTCCCAACACCAACACCCCAGACCTCTGACTGCAACCCCCATAGCTTGCCCTCATGGGGTAGGACCTTTAGGGAAGGTGATACCCTTCTGAATCCATCCATCCATCCAGCACCATCAGGAGGTGGGGTGACAGCACAAGAGTCCTTTCATTTATTTCTTTTACTGAAACTTTATTTATTTTATTTAAAAGTTGGTAACCGGGAAAGGCACCATGAGCAGAAGCTTGTTTCCAGGTGCGACCCAGGGAAGGGGGGTACAGAGGAATAAAATACAGCAATTAATACTACAACGTTGATAGCAAAGTTGTTACAAAAAGTAGGAATCTTACATAGTAAAAAAGAATGCTTTATACATTGAAGAAATATCTTGTATATACAAAATAATATTTACATTGATTATATACAATGACTTATATACAATGAATTATATACAATGAATTGCAACAAGTGGAGAGGGGGACAAAGAAGCAGAGGTAAGTGAGTACAAGGATGGGGAGCAGATACAGGAAGTAGTAGGGGTTGGTTTGAGTAGGCGCCTGAAGGCAGTGAAAGATGGATAAAGAAGGGAGAAAGATGGATTTGGAGGGGACTACTATTCCAGAGGAAAGGAAGTCGACAGAAAGAAAGTTTGCCAGCTGATGTGCGTACCCACATGAGAGGGGAAAAGGTGCGGGTGCAATTCCACTGCAAGTTCTAGGGTGAGGGGTTAGCTGAATTAAGGGGGGAGGCAAGGTAGGGTGGAAGGGTTCCAAACCAGTATTTAGCGATGAAGGTGGAACAGTGTAAGAAGTGTCTTTGAGCGAGGGATTGGAGGGAAAGGCAGGCTGGGTACACAGTTAAGATGTACCACATGTCCTTCTAATGTGATCCAGTTAAGATTGCAGCTAGTTTTTATAACACATGCATTGTGATTGGTTGGCATCCATGGCACTCCAGACATTACCTCATGGGTTTCAGCCCACCTGATAGGCTAGTGATGCACATGACCCAGATCAGATTTCCAGTATATCCAGGTCCCAGAAACCCCTGCTCTCCAGTTTTGAATCGTGCATCTGAAAAGGCAAGAAGCACACTGGGAATCCCTGTCTGCTCTAGCAAGGTAGGAACTAGTTTCTGTTCTGTTAAAATATCCCTGCCTACTCTGTTTGACATTGGAATCAATGTTTAAACTGTTTTAATGTGTGGCAAATGGAGGCTGAGCTCCCTACTCTGTTTGATATTGGAATCAATGTTTAAACTGTTTTAGTGTGTGGCAAATGGAGGCTGAGCTTTCCGCTTTTCTTGAGGATCAGCATGGCTGTGGGGCAGAGCCTTATGGCGGCCACATGGCCTCGGTATGGTGTTTTCTCTTGTGGTCAGGGCAGAAGAGCTCCTATTCCTGGTCCCCCGCTCTGGCTCCTTGGCTCTCCGTGGAGACGCAGTCTCTCGGCGACCACGTTTTCTCCCCGGCTAGGCCTCAGCCCTTGGCCCCTCTCGCTTCCCCCGCACATCCAGTGGCCCACAGAGAGAAGGGGAGACGCGGCAGATACGTAGGCCTGCCCGACCTGGTCTTCACCCATCCTCGGGTGTCTGACGGTCCATGAGGCCACCAGAGGCCTCCCTCTCCCTCCCTCCCTCTCTGCACTCTCACGGGCAGCAAACCCCGTCACACTGCTCGCTCCATGACTTGCTCAGCCGCGGGCTAGGAGGGGAGGCGAGCTCAGCGCCTGGCGCACCTGTAGGCCCTGCTTGGGGCCTTTTCCTACTCACGCCTGGGTGCAATCTGGGCCTCAAGGGGACCGCTCTCGCGACGACTCCAGGCCACCCACCAGCTGTTCCTCCCCTCAGGAAGGACCTCCAGGGAGGGGGGATCAGCTTCTTGTAGACGCCACTAGCTCAGGGGCGCGACTGCAGGGGGGCGAGTCGGGAGAGAGAGGAGAGAGAGAGCGGGATACTGAGGGTCAAGAGAGAGTGAGAGTCAACGCCTCTCGGGGCTGCTCACACTATCCCCTGCCTCTTGGTTAGGCAATCACTGCAACGAGGAACCCCCCCAGCAGCCTCGTGGGGCCTGGGGCTCTCCTCTCCTCTTTGGGAAGGTTCTCTGGGTCTGCCTAGCAACCAAAGGCCCCCCCCACACTTTTTTCTCAGACTCTTTGGTTAGGCCGGCTCCAACTCAGCCGCCGGCCAGACCCATGCCACTGGGGGATCATGTCTTTCTGGATTGGCCCCTGGTTGCGTGGTCCCTTTTCAAAAAAAAAAATCTGGCCAATCAACCCACTCGGGTCCCTCCCATAGCGACCCCAGTAGGTTGTCCATCTGTTCTTCCCCATGGTTGCCCTGGCTCCCTCCCATAGCGGGCCTCGGCACCAGTCTACCACTTATTGTTGTAGGGGTCCTCCCACAGCACCCTCAACCACAGGCGCTCCCTGTCCTCCGGTGGGCAGAGGCTCGTCCAGACTCAGCTGGGGACAATGAAAAAAAAAAAGAGGGATCAGGGTGTGGTTGTTTTTAAAGTGTACCTCTCTAATTTCAGATGGTAAAGGCCAAGAAGTGCTCGGCGGCAGTGCCAATCTCCTCCCCAAACCCCAGGTCCCCATGCGCCCGCCTGCCTCCTGACGATGACATTTCTTCACTGAGGACACCGCCTGGCCCCCAACAACCCCAGACCCAGCAACTCGACGTGGATGGACCCGGGTTCCCTCCTGATTCAGAACCAACAAGCTGCGGTGGCCATGATGGAGAGCCAACAGAACTTCATGCTCAAAATCATGGAGAAACTGGAATCCCTCACCCAGAACAGGGCAAGGCCTCCCAGCTCAGAACCCGACAAGACAAGGGGCCTACCAGAGGAACCGCCAATCCCTGAAGACACCCTCCCAGTTGTTCCACACGACGGCATGCTCGAGGATGGGGGGGAGAGATGATGCAGGGGAAGAAGAGGAAGAAGATGGGGCGGACTCGGACACAGAGGAGATGGAACTACAGACGACTCCTTCACTGACCTCAAAACTATGCTCCTTCGACACGATCCCGGAGCTCATGAAAATGATCAAGGCCACCATGGGGTTAGGCACCGAGGACACTGAAGAAAGTAAGCCTGAGTCGAAGCTCGATCCAATGATCCAGCTTAGGCCGGCAATCACAGAGACATTCCCCGTATGTCCAGCGATTGAGGACATCTTCAGCACGGAATGGCAGTCCCCCGAACCGGGCAGGATGCCGAACCGTAAAAATCTGGACAGAATGTACCCTGTACAGGGTGAAAAATTGGACACGTGGTGCAAGGCACCCACCACTGACCCTCAAGTGGCGGCCCTCAGCAAAAAGACTGTGCATCCATGCGGCACCATAGCCCTCAAGGACCCCACAGATAAAAGGATCGAGGATATGCTCAAGAAGACCTTTGAGATCGAGGGCATCGCTGCCAAGGCGATGATACCGCCATCTACACAACTCGGGCACAGATCCGCTGGCTCGAGGAACTCCAGGAGCAGGCCACCCCTAAGTCTAGGGAGGCAGAGCTGTTGAGTGCACCTTGATGCAGCCAAATATCTGGCTGATATGGCGGTAGACACTCATGCCTTTCAGGCGAGGGCCACCGCCATCATCAACCGGCCCAGTAGGGCGCTGTGGTTGAAACTTTGGGACGCTGATATGGAATCTAAGACCTTGTTACAGAATTTACCACTCAAGGGAAAGCATGTCTTTGGGGAGGGACTACAGGACTATTTAAAGCAAAAGGAGGAGGGCAGGGACCTCCTCAGGAATAGGCCCAAGTTCTCCTATCTACCCTCCTCAAGACGGAGGTTTCGGGTTGGGAACAAGCTTGGCCAGCCCCGCAGGGACACACTTCAACAGGGCCACTCCTTTCGAGGTAGAGGCCCCCTCCAGCTCCCGTGGCCCATACTTTCAGAACTACCAGCCCCCACCTTTCAGAACCCGGGGCCAAAGATCCGGAGGTCGAAGTAGAGGCTTCAGGGAAAACAACAGTGACTGCCCACTGCCGGAGACTCGCGGTCAGGCCCCGTACCCACCAGTGGGGCAAAGGCTAACCCTCTTTGCCCACCACTGGATGTCCACCACATCGGACAGGTGGGTACAAGACGTAGTGTCCAAGGGATACGCCATAGAGCTATCCCGCGCTCATATCCCTCACAGATTTGTTTCTTCCCCCATGTCCAGGAGGAGAGCGTCCCCTCATCAGGTCCAGCGGATACTAGCAGAGCTAATCCAGAACAGGGCCATTCAGCCCGTCCCGGTACCAGAGCAGGGAATGGGAATGTACTCCATTTTTTTCCTGGTACCCAAAAAATCGGGGGAGCTCAGACCCATTCTAGACCTGAAGCAGCTGAACCGACACGTGGTTCCACACCGGTTCAAAATGGAGACCATCCGATCCACCCTCCAATGCATCAGGGTAGGCGACTTCATGACGTCCATCGACCTGAAGGACGCCATCTTCACATCCCATTATCCGGAAACACAGGCAGTTCCTTCGCTTTCACATTCTAGGCCACCACTTCCAGTACAAGGCTCCTTCGGCTGTCATCAGCCCCAGAGTCTTCACCAAGGTTTCCATAACCCTGGTGGCCAGACTCAGGAACAGGGATTAGACATCATCCCGTATCTAGACGATTGGCCTTATCGGTGGCGCCTACTGAGGACTAGGCGCGAGCACACATGGAACTCGCCATACAGGCTCTCGAGGACCACGGCTGGGTGGTGAATCGAGAAAAGAGCCACCTCAGCCCCACTCAACAGATCGAACATCTGGGGGCCCTCATCAACTCGGCCGAAGGCTGGGCAAAGCCGTCTCCGGGGCGAGTTCACAACTTAAGGGAGCTGGCACGCGAAATGAAGGCCCGCCACCACACCACGATGGGGAAGATAGCCCAGTTGTTGGGCTGCATGGCCTCCTGCATAGACCTCGTGCCTTGGGCCAGGTGGCGCATGCGTCCACTCCAGAACTACGTCCTGTCACGAGGGGCACCGAGCGAACACAATCTCCAGTGCATGGTGCCACTACCTCAGGCGGTAAGATCCTCCTTGGCATGGTGGACAACAGAAGGGAACCTATCCAGGGGAGTCCCACTGGAGCCTCCCCACCCAGTCTCCATAGAGACGGACGCCAGTCTCTCGGGTTGGGGAGCCTGCCTGGGGGACACAACAGCACAGGGCATATGGTCACCAGCGGAAATAAAACTCTCCATCAACATCTTGGAGATGAGAGCCGTGTCCCACGCCCTGAAGGCTTTCAGGCGTCTAATACTGGGTCGATCGGTCCTGATCTGATCCGACAACCGGGTGACGGTGGCATACATTGCAAAGCAAGGGGGGACCAGAAGTAGAGCCATGATGAGGGAAACGGCAATGGTCCTCAGCTGGGCCCAGGCACACCTCACCCACCTGAGCGCAGTCCACCTTGCAGGGAAGCTGAATGTCTGAGCAGATTGGCTCAGCAGGCAACAAGTACACCCAGGAGAATGGCAGTTGCACCCGACTCTATTCCAGACGATCCAGGCGACGTGGGGGCCCGTGTCCATGGACCTCATGGCATCCCGGGAGAACGCCCAAGTCGGCAGGTACTACTCGCGGTTCAGGGACGGCCTCTCCAAGGGAACGGACGCCCTGTCGCAGACCTGGAGGCGGGGGAACGCTTACGTTTTCCCGCCACTTCCCCTAATTCCTCAGGTCCTGACCAAGGTCTGGAGTCGGGCATCAGAATTATCCTGGTGGTCCCTCATTGGCCACGCAGGTCCTGGTTCGCAGCAGTCAGAGAGATGGCACAGCCAGCCTCGGATACCCCACGCCTGACATGCTGACACAGGGGCCGGTACTCCACCCGTCCCCGCGGACCCTGAAACTCACGGCTTGGCTCCTGAGAGGAGGAGGCTGAGGGCAACGGGGTACCACGAGTCGGTCATCAGTACCCTACTTCAATCCAGACGGGCTTCCACCACGTCCACCTATGAGAGGCAATGGGCCATCTTCGCGCGGTGGTGTCGAGAAAGGGGGTCGGTGCCCGAACAGACCGACCTGGCCACCATACTACTATTCCTCCAGCAAGGAGTGGACAAGGGACTGGCACACTCATCCCTCAGGGTGCAGCTGTCAGCCATAGGGCCGGCCATAGGCCTCGTGGAGGGGTATCCGCCGGGAGCACACCCGACTCCGTGACGCTTTGAGGGCAATAGAGCTCCTCCGACCGAGGACCAGACCAGCCATTGCCCCATGGGACCTCCCACTGGTCCTTGGATCCCTCAGATTGGCTCCATACGAGCCACTCCTAGAGGCAGACCTCTTCTGGGTTTGCCTCAAAACTGCCTTCCTGGTGGCCATCTGCTCGGCCAGAAGAATCGGGGAACTTGGCGCCCTATCTTGCGCTGAGCCATACACAGTGTTCACCCTGCAGGGGGTCAGCCCGAGAACAGTCCCAGCCTTCCAACCGAAGGTCTCTACCAACTTTCACAGAGAGCAGCCCATCAAGCTGCCCACCTTCCCGAGCGACCCCACACAGGGCCACGGCGGGGCCCCTCACCATCTGGATGTTGGATCAGTCCTTTCGGTCTACTTAGCCAGAACCCACCACATCCGCAAGACAGAGAGGCTGTTCATCGTCTCAAAGGGGCAGAGGCAGGGTTATGCCGCCTCCAAAACCACAATCGCCGGATGGCTAAGGCGGGTCATCCAGAACGCTTACACGGCGAACCTGATGACTCCACCTCAAGGGATCAAGGCTCATTCGACCAGAGCGGTTGCCACCTCATGGGTGGAGAGAGCCTCTGTATCCTCGGAGGACATTTGTAGGGCGGCCACATGGAGCTCCTTACACACATGCACCAGACACTACAGGCTGGAACAGCTCCAGGCCATCCGGCCCTCCTTCGCAACTCAGGTTCTGGCAGCAGCATTCGCGCATCGTCACTCCGGCTCACTCGACCCCACCCGGAGTGCTAACTGCTTCTACCTACCCATGAGGTATCAGTCTGAGTGTTATGGATGCCAACCAATCACACTGGGTGTTTACTCACCTGGTAAAGGTGATTGTGTTGGTTGGCATCCATGGCACTCCAAGGCCCTCCCTCAGAGTGATCGGAGTGACCGGCCCAGGGGCAAGAAAAGAGGTCCTCACCAAGTACCCCAGAGGGCGGAGAAAGTGAAGTTTTCTACAATACATGATCAGTCGAACTTCTGGGTTCGAGACTAGACTGTAAATAATAGGGAAATAAATACAGGCCCCAGGGCCTTTCTTACACTCGCCGTGGTACGCCTCTTGTGTATCCTGACTGTAACTGCACTGTATGTTTTTCTCTTGTACTAATTAACCTTATTTCAGCTATGGAAGATTCAAACTGGAGAGCAGGGGTTTCTGGGACCTGGATATACTGGAAATCTGATCTGGGTCATGTGCATCACTAGCCTATCAGGTGGGCTGAAATCCATGAGGTAATGTCTGGAGTGCCATGGATGCCAACCAACACAATCACCTTTACCAGGTGAGTAAACACCCAGTTACACTCTCGTTCACAATTCTATACAAGGACACATTAGCAATTTTTTTGTTTTTACTGTTTTTAACTGAACATGAACACATTTCACATACTCGTACAGGGTATTAAGAGGCACACAATACGCATTCAGGAACAGTTAATAAACACAGATGGTCCCCCTGTAATCTGGTACAGTAGGAGAGGGGAAATCTAAACAGTCCATTTTATAGTCCACTGGTAGAAAGTCCATAAATGTTAGCCATCTCATTGGCTATAGAATTCCACACAGAGGCAGAACCAACACTAGATTAACATTAACACAATCACTTGGATTGCTATTTATTCGGGTCTACAGAAAGAGAATAACAGATAGTAATGTCAGTGTCAGTGGCTCAGCAGATAGCACATTCGCCTCTGAGGCCAGGAAATCAGAGGGCTGTGGGTTCAGTTCCCACATCTGGCACTTGGGTTAATATCCCAGTACTGACACTGTAGTGCAGCATAAGAGGGGTGCTGCACTTTTGAGGTGCCATCTTTCGGATGAGACGTTAAACCGAGGTCCCATCTGCCTGGATTGGTGGTAGTTCAGGTGGATGTTAAAAGATCCCATGGCACTTATCGAAAAGAGTAGGGAAATTTCTCCGGTGCCCTGGCCAAATTTCCATCATTCACTAAAAATACCACCAACAGCTTAATCTGGTTCAAGGTCGGCATTCATCTGTATGCCCTTCCCCTGGGTCGTGCCTGAAAATAGGCAGGATTTGTCTAGTGCACTTACCCAGTCAACAAAAACTAAATAAAATTAAAAAAATGTGCTTTCAGAAATAACTCGGCATGAAATTTATTTATTTAGATGTTGGTAACCGGGTAAGCCCTGAGACCAGAGGTCCCTTTTTCAGGGGTGACCCAGAATTAGTTACAGTAGATTACATACATTGGTATCAATATACAGTAGTTACAGCAGATACATACAAGGAATTGGTATCAAGCACTTAACACGGAGACAGCAGGCTCACAAAGTGTTAGACAGGTGCACAGTACATTTAAACACGGCATGTAGTGCAGTACGAAAAAGCATGGAAAGGGTTTTCACGGAAAGGGTGGTGGATCCATGGAACAGCCTTCTGGAAGAGGTTGTAGGGGCAAAAATGGTAAGGGAATTCAAAAACGCATGGAACAGACATTAAGGAACTGTAGCGATAGGAAAGAGAGGGTAAGCCACAGATCATTTAGGCCCTGAACACAGTAGGCTTCTTAAACAGTTTTAAGCAAGTTAAAATGGTTTATGAAGCGCTAACACGGGTTGTGGACACATGACAGCGTCATTTAAACCATTTTTGAAAACTGTGCTAAAACCCTGCTAGGTACCTAGTCTTTAGCCCGGTTTTAAAAATGGTTTAAGCTAAACACAGTTGCACTTACCAGTGTGTACACGCTGCCGTGTTCATCCCGTTCTTTGCTGGTCCTCCACTATGCACAGCCTCAGATGGACAGCACGACTGCAGGCATTGCTCTGTGAGGTTCCACAGTGTGTAAACAATGTGAGTTTGAAAATGCTTCAAAAACTGGGTC
The DNA here is from genome assembly GCA_016271365.2 of Neoceratodus forsteri. Classification (NCBI taxonomy): domain Eukaryota; kingdom Metazoa; phylum Chordata; order Ceratodontiformes; family Ceratodontidae; genus Neoceratodus; species Neoceratodus forsteri. The sequence continues at coordinate 458,131,448 of JADMNL010000022.1, read as the reverse complement.
AAGGCAGCAATGTGGCTACACTAACATGGTACTACTTAAACCATTTTAAATAATGGTTTAAAACCCACCTCGTAAGTGTGTACAGGGCCTCAGGATCTGCAGTATATGAAACAGGTAGAGAAAATGGTCAGATTAGGTGGGCCAAGCAGTCCTTATCTGATGTCAAATTCTGTGATTCTATTAACTGCTATACAACAATCTCAGGTAACATAACATTAAGCTGTGGCTTGAATTGAGCATTATGATAGTCCCTCTTCACTTTGCCAACCATACAAGGATAACATGTATCAGAATAGATGGTGAAGGAAAAAAATCACCATGAGGAGGCCATGCAGCCTGCACTATAAGCCCCGTCCCCAAAAAGTTCAAAGCATCCTCTGCAGGTGGTACTGTGAAGGGAGATGTGTCAACCCAAAAGCTGCAACCACATGGTGTTCAGTCTGCACCCGAGTCCCCTTCTTCTTTCGATGCTGCCTCTGTAGCTGTCTTGGCCTCAAACTCTTCTTCAGTCTTCATTAGCCACTGACCCACATCTGCTGGGTTGGTGGACTGCCAGGATTTACACCCATAGGTAATCCAGTGCCTGGCGGGAAGGAGCAAGGAATGTACAATGCCCAGGGCTTTAAGTCGGTGTCTCACTCAGTCGAAGTGCTTTCATCTCACCCCAGTCTGGAAGAAGAGGTTCAGGAAAGCTTTCACATTGAGGTAATTAACAGAAAGGGGGAAAGCCGCTCACATGTCAGTAAGCGGGAGGCCTCAGATCTTTGCTCCCACGGTGCGCAGCAGAACAGTCCTCAGTTGGTTGCTGCTTGCTGGCCAGACCCTGGGGTTAACCCCATTGGCTCATCCAAGGGTTTTCCAATCAAAATCCCCAGGGACAGCTATTGCAGACTTCAGCCAGCTGGTCAGGAAAATGAGGAGACGGAACCCTTCCATGCCCTTCAGTATCCCCATGAACTGATTACCAGCTCGGGCCTCACTCTTGAGGGCCTCCAAACACCCTCTCAGTTGTGAGTTGTCCTGCATCAGCACGGATACAGCCGCCCAAGTAATTGTCACTTTTTCATCAACTTCGGCAACTGTCCCAGTTAAGTGCTTGTAAATCCACATGGTGCTTTTCCAGCTTGGAAATGTTTTTCTCCATTTTAGTGTCCATCACCTTCATGGACGCTATCATCTGCTGCCAAGGGGCTTCAGTGCTCAGGCCTGCAGGGCTGTCTGCCTCACATAGATACATAGACAGTGTCGGAAGATAAGGGCCTACGGCCCACCCAGTCTGCCTATTTGAGCTTGTAAGTTCACTTTATGTTTTCCTAGAAGTCTGTTGCCCCTTAACCCTGACCTCCAAAATTCCTTTATGTCTATCCCATGCATTCTTAAATCCTGTGATTGTTTCAGCCCCCACCACTTCCTCTGGCACGGTGTTCCACTTGTCCACCACCTGTTCTGTGAAGAAATTCATCCTCACGCTTCTCTGAATCGCCCTCCTCCAATTTCATCCCATGCCCTCTAGTCCTGGAACATCTTTTTCGCTTAAAAATAGTGTATTCCTGCACCCTGTTCCTCCCTGTAAGATACTTGTATGTCTCTATCATATCCCCTCTCTCCCTCCTCTCCTCCAGGGAGTACATATTCAATTCCTTCAACCTGTCCTCATAGAACTTGTGATGCAATCCATGTACCATCTTTGTTGCCCTCCTCTGAACTTTCTCTACCCTGTCTATGTCCTTACGTAAGTAAGATCTTCAGAACTGTACACTCTACTCCAGGTGGGGCCTCACTAGTGTCTTGTATAGTGGAATTATGACCTCCCTTTAATATTTTAAATCAAGGATGGAAATGGAAGATGCGGGCTAGTGGGTTTCGAACCTCAGACAACTGGTATGTTAATCGAGTGCTCTAACCATTACTCTATAGACTCACGGCTGATGTTATCTCTGGCCTTCCCCAATTTCAGCACCTGCTGCTTCTGCGGCCCTCGCTGCTGATTTTTTAACTTTACCATAGTGATTGCAATATCAATCGATTCAGCTGGTTCTCAGGAATAAAATGTTGTGCAGTGTTGTTGTGTTGGAAGGAGATGAATCACTACTTTAAACAATAATGCCATGCTGATCTGCAGAGCTCGCAGAGACAGCTTCCTGCCTGGAGATCGGCTCTTTGGCACTCCACAAAAAGTAGTTTAAAACAAGCATTTGTCAATGCCGAATGTTGCTTGCTTGTATGTGCTGTTTAGGTATTTGGAAGTCATTGGAGTGCAAATATTGAAAATTCGCGATCCTATGAGCGTGCGTAGGAACTGCGCAACGCACCTTCGTAAAAGTCATTTTTAGGAATTTTTTCGCCAAATTTTCAACATAGCCATTTTAAGACCTCTGCTCATGAACAGTGTCACTGTGATTTTCTTAATGGGTCCCATACATGGATTTCGCACACCGACTGCGCCATTGTGCGCTACTTGGGCGGAAACACGTTTTGGGCAAGATGTGAAAAATGACAGCTCTACTGCTCATAAGGAGGTGTGGTAAATGGCAGTGTTGGAAATCTGGAGTGAAAATATTGAAAATTGGCAAACTTATGAGTGTGCGAGGAACTGCGCAACACACGCCATAAAACAGTAATTTTTAGGAATTTTTTCACCAAATTTTTCAACGTAGCCATTTAAGACCTCTGCTCATGAACAGTGTCACTGTGATTTTCCTAATGTGTCCATACGTTGATTTCGCGACAATCGACTGTGCCATTGTGCGCTATATGGGCGGAAACACGTTTTGGGCAGAATGTGAAAAATGACAGCTGTACTGCTCATAAGGAGGTGTGGTAAAATGGCAATGTTGGAAAATCTGGAGTGAAAATATTGAACATTCGAAACTTACGGCTGTGTAGGAATGCTTGCAACGCTCGTAAAACAGCCATTTTAAGAATTTTTCACCAAATTTTCAACATAGGCTTTTGAGAGCCCACCTTATGAACACTGCAGTAGTCATGACATCGTTCTCCGAAAGGTGATTTCGCTGTAGTGATGGCGGTAAATCACCTTCGGCCCGATTAACGCCATTACAGTGCAAGAATTCATGAGGAAGGCCCCAAAATCCATGTTGAAAATTTGGGCCCAAAATTCCTAAAATGCTTGAGATATGCAACAAAGTTGAAAAACCCTATTTATTCCATTATACAGCTTATCGGCATTTCTCAATTCAGGGTCGGCTTTTGAAGTGTATACGTAATTCTGGCCCACTTGATGATCATCACACGAGCCTCAGAGGTAAGTATGGGGTGAGGGGGTGGGAGGCAGGGTGCGAGTGGTGGGTGCGGTGGGGCAGTGAGACTGCGAGGACCTTTTTTATTTACAGTTTTTTTTTTTCAAATTAAGACAACTGGACGCTTGCCACGCTGGGGTGGGCTCCCAGCGTGGCACCTGGAAAGGTTTTGGGGCGTGCAGCCAACGGGATTGGCACCCCGTTGGCTGTAATATTTTGCCACGCTGGGTGGGCTCCCAGCGTGGCACCTGGACAGCTTTTTGTGGGGTGGAGCCGATGGGGATTGGGCACCCTGTCGGCCATACAGTGTGTGTGGGGGAGGAGGGCATCAGCACAATATGCGTTGTGTGTGTGTGTGTGTGTGTGTGTGTGTGGGGGCGGGGAGCTCTGCTCACTGGAAGCGGAGCCTCCTTTCAACTGTATGCCACTGCATTTTCGACTGCTGTCATAGACAGCTGCAGCAGTCATTGGAGAACTGCGGCCGCGCCTGCAAACTCACTGACTGAATTGGAAGATGGGGTGCCACACCTCCGAAAACTCGGATGATGACACTATGTTTCTTGCACATGCGTGCAAGCAACATAATGAATGGGGCAAACAGGCTTTAAATGGCTAGAAATGGGATGAGGATTTGTGAAAATGTGTGCAGGAACTGAATTTAAAAGTAAGGGCTTTCAGAAAGCAGTTCTTCGTGACAACGTTCCACGTACAACTCCCTGACAATAGTAAGGTGTCAGTAAATCAAATGTTTATATACCTAAGCCTGGATACAAGTAGAGTGAGGTATTCAGCTCCTCTAAATTCTGTGTCTCTGCCCTCCCTCCCCCTCTACCTCACCCTCCTTTACCTACTCATGTAGGACCTCTGACTGCTGTTTCTTTTCTTTTTTTTTTTACTTTTTTATGCTTCCCTTGCTTGTGGTAGCCCCCATCCACTCAGATTAACTTCTAGTCCCACCCACGCTTTCTGTGCCATTTTTCTCGCCTCCACTTATCCTGAACTTTCCCCTCCAGGATGGGAGCTTGACACTGAGCTCCCCCTTACTGACATGATTCAGTTCCAGCAGTCCGACGGCAATCGGTATGGCCCAGTTTAATCCTAAATGCCTATAGGATGTTTTTCTACCGTGCTACCCTGACCCAAAGATGCTGATATCAAGAGCTTAATGATGCGCGTACATTGATGCATGGCTATGCAGGTCCAAGACGTTGGCCTCTGTTCCCTCCCCCTTTCCAGCTCTGAGAAGTGCACCACCACTTGGGGTTACTCAAGTGATGGTTGAGCAGTGGAGTCTAAGCCCAATCTTCTCTGAAGAGGATAGCAACCCGTTGGATGATCAAGCTTCCTTCCCCCCCCTGCCAGCCTTCCAATGTGCTGAGCTCATTCCCGAACCAAGATAATCAGCATCGCAAGCAGCAGCCTTACCTACCATTGCGCCGGTGGGCCGGCACTAACTATTGTGTCCTCAAATCTCCCCTTTTTAAAACCTCTTCAAGGCAGACTTTCTTTTCCGTCAGATTCCCCCATCTGTAGAAACCCCCCTCCCCCCCCCCGTTTCTTCCTCTCCTTTCTATCCTGAAAGCCTTGCTCCATGAGTTTGTTGTTCACTCCTGCTTTTGTACCTAACTCCCTCGTCATGGGCGGCTCTCTTTGCTGGAAGTCTCACCCTCCTGCTATTTCCCTTGGCACTTACTAGTGAACTCTTACCTGTCTACTACTGTCAGTGTAGTAGCTCCAGGAAATTCCTTCCTCTACACTCAGGATGTAAAGGAATAGGGGAGGGAGCCTTCCTGGCAATGATGCTCATCCATGCTAGGGAGAAAAATGGCAGCCACTCATTCCCCATCTGCTCCTTTTTCTACTTCGCCTGTCTACTACTGTTCCCAGTATGCTATCCTAGTCTATGTGGCCAGTTGGTGTGGTCTACTGTACCTTGGTTTTTACACATCCACTGTATCACATGCTACACTACAATACCTTTTCACATCTGTGGCACTTAAATGCCTAAAAGTTCTGTAAATGTTATATTTCTGTATAATTTGTATTTCTGTTTATTGCCTAAATTGTATTTCTAATTATTTACCTAATTTACAGTATTTCTGTTATTCTATTTATCCCATGTCCCCTTTCTCCCAGGTTGCACCCGGAAACGAGCTTCTGCTCAATGTGTTTTTTCTGCTCAAAATGTCTAAATATATAAAATAATGTATAGCCAACCATACACAACAAGGCGGTTTTTCCATTGCGCAGTAGCGATGACAGCAAATGGTCCTCAAGAGTGAAGCTTGAGGTTCATGCTGTCATCTCTAGACTGATATGGAAACCTAGCCAAGTTATGTTTGGTTGCCTACAGTACATCTTATTTTATATAGTGTATGATTATTTATTTATTTAGTATGCTTTTGGCTCCCTACATCTGACTGGCTCTTATTGGCCCACCACTCTGCCCAGCCCTGTCACCCGCCTTCTCCTGAACCTTTCTCCACTCCATGTTCCCCCATGGATGACACCCCCCCCCAATGAGAAGGGCTGCTGTAGGTCAGCCCCAACTCCCCCCGACAAAGTTTAGAGTCAGTTCTGGAGTGGTAGCCTGGTCAGCGGTGCCGGACCTGCAGTTGGTGGTGAGCAGCAATCTTCGCAGCTGTGGTTATTTCTGCTTTTTTCATTCACCCGCCGACTGACAACAGGAGGCCCTTTGCCTGATGCATTATTGTGCAACATGCATCAGAAGGCTGATATCCCCTTCCCTTGATCACCAGCTCCAGCTTGTACTACCACCGGTGGACTCCAAGGTGACAGTGTTGCGGCGTAGTCCAGGCACCCTCCCACTCTCCTGTAGGCGAACATCCTCTGGGACACTCAACCATCCTCCCACAGCCAGCCTTTCAATGACCGAGGCTCATTTCTGAACCCAGGTCGCCAGCGTTGCGAACGGCAGTGCCTCTGCTGCACTGGCGCGCCAGCCTGGTTTTCTGTTTTAAGAGTATAAGACAAAACACGCACAGTTTTAACTTTTTTTTTTTTTACTACATTGCAACTGGTTGGTAAACCATTTTTGCTGATTCACTTAACAGTTTAAAAATATTCAAATAATCTGTTTAATATTTAAACATTTTAAACTTGCAGTTGATGACATTCAGGAAAGAGGGTTTCAAGTGGTTTTTGACACCTGTAAATTAAAGGAAAAACCGCCGCCGCTGCTATAATAATGCTGCTGAAAGTGCCTGACTGAAGAGTGGTTTAGGAGCTTCGTGCATGGAATACACAGCACAAGGGTTTAGACAGCTGCTCATCACTGGGCCAAAGTTATGGGATCAGAACTATGGTACCATGACTTTTAAAAATCTTTCTACCATAGTTCTGATACTGATTACATACACAGTGGAGTCTGACCATGTAGTATGAATAGTGCCCCATGTAAATTACATTTTCATGGAAGTTATGATTTCTGTGAAAATAAATCTGGAATCTCCCACAAAATCCTTAGAAACCCATGACTTCACTGTGAAAATGTGCCAAAATGGAATTTTTTTAGCCATTTGTATCGGTACATGCAGTTCTTGGGGCTAAAAACCCCATGTTATGCTGCTTGAATAATGGACTCCCAGAGGTGGTTGATTTAGAAAACCTGTACAATTTACTAATAAAATATATTTTTTTAAATTATGATCTATTATAAAATGTATAAAATAGTTATATATACTCAAATACCATGAAATGTAATACAATGTTAATGCACTCCTTATAATATCCTGTAGTATCCTTTCCCATGCGTAATTTGTGAAATTCACCATTCTTATGACTTGTTTGTGAAATTTTACACCATAAATACATTCATGCAATCTTGTTGACTGACCAAGGAGCGGCATCAGTGTCCGCTGTGAAGGCAGTACTCACCCTCCATCTTGGCTGGAGGGAGGGGGGAGACTTGATTATCAGGGTAGGGGACAGGGAGAACAAAAAATGTGTGTGTGGGGGTATTTACTGAGGTGTTCAAAGTCTTGATGCCATTCACAAAATCGGGTAAAAACAGTGTACGTATGTTATGTGACTTCATTCTCTTGTATCTCATCACCACCAATCAATAGCACCCTTCACCCCCAAAATAGCTGTTTCCTAAGCATGTGGGTAACAAATGATACTGGCAGTCTTTGCAGGTACCTAGCTCCGAACTAAACATCCAGTACAGCTACTGCATCTGAATGGATTGGTGTTCCTCCTCCTGTCTCAATTGGATCCCTGTGGAATGCTGACACCAGACCCTCCCTCCCTCCGTCAATGTCCACAACTGTGCTACCAGATCTAGTAACAGTTACTGAAACTTGAAAATCCCAAATCGTTTTAGTAATTTAGGTACAACAATTTCTGTCCTAGTGACAGACAATGCTGCAGAGCTCACGAAACTTGGAAATCAAGAAGACACCAGCAGTGTCCACATACTCATGTCGAGAGTCAAAGAGCACGTCAAACAGAAATGTTCCTGGCACACATAACAGCAGCATTATTAAATGGCAGTTAATTGTCTGCAACTGAGGCCCATCTTTTCAATGCATGTTCACTGCTCTCTGGGTGTACAGTGTTCCTAAAGTTTTGTGACAGTTAGTTTGCCTAACTATATTGTTATGTTGTAATTTATATGTGAAGTCCAACTGCCACAGGGCCTTGTCAAAAACACATTACTTCTGTGCTCAAGGAGTTACCCAGTCTATATATTTGTAATAAATAATGAAACTGAATATTTTTATTTATTGTGTACAGCAGATTACATTTGAACACAACTGCTCATTTACAAAGGTTCCACATCAGATTGTAGAGGCACAAAATAAGGCAATACAAGTAAATTTAAGCAACTTCAGTAGAATGCAGTCGAATCAGGTACTTATTATTATTATTATTTTTTTTTTTTTGCTCCCTGTTCTGTCTGGCCCTCCTTCCCGCTGGTCCTCCCAGCCCCGTCACCCCAAGTACCGCCAGGGCTTACCTCTCCCACAGTCCCCCACGGCTTGCCCTCGGGCAGGGTAGTGGGGGAGACCCGCCAGGACTGGATCACCAGATTCTGGGAGGAGCCTGAGTCACTGAATGCAGGGCCTGCGGAGGATGGCGGTCATCCTGCACAGCCAGATGTTTCCTCTCCCCCCCCCCATGAGAGCTGTGGCATGCAGTGACATCAAAGTGCATGCACTGATGTCTGCCATGCCTCCCCCACCTTTCAACTCGGACTGCCTCTCTCCTGGCTTCCACTAGGGGCCAGTCAAGCACCAAGCTCTTCTCATCCCCCACCCCGGAGGAAAGCGGTCCAACAGATGCTCAATCTTCCTTCCACAGGCTGGCCCTCTGACTCATCAAGCTTGCTTCCTAACCCGGGTCATCGGTGTCGCAAGCGGTCATGCTGCCACTGCGCTGGCGTATCATCCACATATTAAACAAGACAGGAACAGAATTCCATACAAGAATGTGTAAATAAAGGTAGATCACAGAGCAACAAGGTCACAGGATAAGTACAAAGGAAAACTGAATTTAACAGTTACAAGACACCAACACCACAAATCAGGTTCACGTGCATATTATCTACATCGAAAAAAGCATGCACTCAGTCATGAAAAACTAATTCATTCGCTGAATCCTTTGAGTAAAAAACAACGTTTATTTAAGTGCAAAATCACAGACACCACCAACTGGGAGCACCACCTACATTTTGCGTCAAAACCGTTTCTTCACTCAAATAAACTTTTTTTTGTTTGAAGGCTTCAACATATGAATTTGTTTTTCATACCCGAGTGCCCAGTTATTTTTCAATGTGGATTTTGATTTCTTTACTGTGAGCACCACACTTTTCAGTAGCAACCTGGTACATGAGCGAGAGGGCACATGCACATTAACCTGGACACTCAGGGATGAATCCCACAACTGCCTCTTACTCACTGTATGTCCCTAAGCAAGTCACTTAACCTCCCTATGCATAATGTCTCTCCAGTCTACTTCTGTGCTCTGTAACTCTCCCTGTGTGCTAAATAGGCAGCATAAATTCTCTGCTCTCCCTCACCTGGATTGTAAAGAAAGAACAGTTATGTAACAGCAGATCTTCGAGAAAATCTCCTCCACTGGGCCACAACTTTGGAGCTATAAGACGTCAGCGTCGGGACCACTCAGAAACTTTTGCCAGCTGGGGGATGACCACAGTTTGCAGTGCTGCAATCTATATAATGCAGGTGGTCCCAACAATCATCAGTTCCCCGATGGAGATAAGCCTCGGAGTGCCTCTTACCATGAGGAACCAGGAGACCAAACCAGTACCAGGCAAATAAGGAGCGGCATGGAAATGGAAACAGAATGCATGGTTATAAAGCATTAGCCACACCATCTGGATTATCCCTAAGTAGAAAAGGGGGAAGAGGGAGGGTATGCTATGGCCCAATGTAGGAGATTTTCTCAAAAATCTACTGTCACGGTAAGTTCTTACATAACTGTTCTATCTTCATTGGGGATATGTCCTCCTTTGCGCCATAGCTTTGGAATAATTTCCAAGCAGTACAAAGCACCCAAGGAGGATGGCACAGCCTGATATAAGATCAGGACAGAAGGCCTTGAAGTACAGCAAGACCAAAGCCAGCACATCTGCGAGAGACAATGTCTAGACTAGTGATTAGTGATAGTATGTACGGTGCTCCATGTGGCTGCAACACATAGGTCAGCGGTACAAACATTCTGGATGCAAGCAACAGAAATGGCCATACCCCTTGTGGAGTGACAACAAACAGCACCAGAAGTTCCTTACTGTACTTCCTGTAACAAACAAGCATTTGTCAATGCCGAATGTTTGCTTGCTGGCATTAGCAGTGGAAATGCAGGAGTTAGACAGATGCAGTATAGGAATGGCACTGAGGTATTGAACTGATGCCAACTCGACCCTCACCCTGCAGAGATGGACAGGCATTGAGGTGTACCTTTGGGTTGTCATCCATGACGGTCGTGTCATTTCACCTCACCCTACCCATCAGACTCTGCCAAGTGTCGAGGTGTGCCTTGGGGTGTTTGGGCCTTACACTCACCTCATTCCATAAGGAAATACGCTGAAATGGGCGCAGTATAGGAGAATGGGGTGAACTCTGGGGGCAAAGGGTCCAAGGCGCACCTCGATGCTTGTCACTGGCTGGAGCGTGTCGGTGGGGGGTGCAATGGCATGAGCATTAATGTTGACAATCCTAAGTCACACCCCTGACACCTGTCAGTCCCTACAGGGTACAGCATTATGGTAAAAAACACTAATGCCCTAGGCGTTTCCTGGTATTTTTACTCCAAGTTTTCCACATGGGCTTTTGGTGACCCCACCGCATGAACGGTGACACTATCACTTCGTTAGGCAAAATGTGATTTTGCACAGCGACTGCGCCATTTGGTACCACCGGTTCAAAAACACATTTCGAACAGGATGTGAAAAGTGACAAGTGTACTGTTCACGAGGAGGTATAAAAAATGGCATTGTTGAAAATCTGGAGTGAAAATATAAAAAAACTGGTGAAGTCACAAGCGTGCGTAGGAACTGCACAATGTACACCCGTAATGAAATTAGTTTGAGGATTTTTTACTGAAGATTTTCAACATAGGCATTTTGGGACCTTTGCTCACGAACAGTGCCACTGTAATTTTCTTAATCTATCCCGAACACTAATTTCCCACAGCGACCGCGCTATTCTGCGCTGGAAATGTGAAAACACATTTCAGCCATGGTTTGAAAAATAACAACTGTACTGTTCATAAGGAGATGTGGAAAAATGTCAATGTTGAAAATCTGGACTGAAAATATTACAAATTAGTGAATTTAAGAGGGTGCGTGGAAATTGCGCAATGCATGCACATAACACAGTTATTTTATGGACTTTTGTCACCAAATTTTCAACATAGCCATTTTAACATCTCTGCTGTGTCACTGTAATTTTCTTAGTGTGTCCCGAACATTGATTTCGCAAACCGACCGCACCCATGTGTGCCACATGTGCGAAAACACATTTTGAGCAAGATGTGAAAAATGACAGCTGTACTGTTCATAAGGAGGTGTGGTAAAATGCCAATGTTGAAAATCTGGAATGAAAATATTACAAATTCTCAAAGTTACGAACGTATGAGAACTGCGCAATGCACGCTTAAATAAGTCATTTTGGGATTCACCAAATTTTCAACATAGGGTTTTTGAGGCCCACCATGAACTGTGATACTGTCATTTTGTAAACCGGTCCTGAAAGGTGGTTCTGCTCAGTGACCGCAAAATCACCTTTCAGGACAAAATGACAGTGAATGAGTTCATGAGGTGGGGTCCCAAGAACTCCATGTTGAAAATTTGGTGAACAAATTCCCCAAAATGCCAAAGATATGTACCAAAGTTGAAAAAAAACTATTTATACCAATATACAGCTTACCGGCATTTCTTCAGTTCGCGGTCGAAATTAAAGACTGCAGACGTGTTCCCAGTCCACCGAATATCGTCACGCCGGACTCCGGAGATAAGTATGGGGTGAAGTGGGGGTGTGGGGAGGTGGGGCACTCAGATGGCGGGTGTGGGTTGAGGGAGGGGGGTCAAGACAGTCAACAAGGGACCGTTTTATTCTTACATCATTTTAATTTTTTTTTTTTTTTTTTTTACAGACGACGCAGGACTTTTGCCACGCTGGGGTGGGCTCCCAGCGTAGCAGCTGGAAGGTTGTTTGGGGGCAGTGGAGCCACGGGGATTGGGCACCCCGTCAGCCATATGGACTGCTGCCACGCTGGGTGGGCTCCCCAGCTGCACCTGGAAGTCTGCTGAGGGATAGTGAGTCGACGGGGATTGGGCACTCGCCGGCCTTTACAGACTGTTACCATGCTGGGGTGGGCTCCCAACGTGGCACCTGGAAGTCTGTTGGGGATAGTGGAGCCGACGGAGATTGAGCACCCCTGCCGGCTTTTACGGACTCGTTGCCATGCTGGGGTGGGGCTCAGCATGGCACCTGGAAGTCTGTTGGGGATACAGCGGAGCCGATGGGATTGGGTACCCCGCTGGCATACAGTGCATGTGTGTGTGGGGCTGAAGCATGAGCACACTGGGGTGGGCTCCCAGCGTGCTACTTGTTACGGAGGGGACGGAGCTGTCTATGATAGCTGTTTCAGTGCAGTGCCGATGTGTAGGCACTTTGCATACTGCCGACGGCAGTATGCAAATTGCCTACACGTTACCATTGCTAATTGCAGCGGTTTTTCGCTTTCAACTGTATGCCACTGCATCTGAACGGCTGTCATAGACAGCTTCGACATTCATTGGTGTGGTGCGGCCGTGCCTGCAAAAGACAGCAAGGCATTGGAAGTGGGAGAGGCACACCTACAAAAACTCATATGGTGGCACTATGTTTCTTGCACATGAGTGCAAGCAAACAAAAAATGAAACAGTTAGCCAGCCATTTGGATAGGCACTGTTTGGCTACAGAGGCACCCTCTTTACAAAGGTTGAATGAAACAACAAGCTGAGAAGTCTGCAGTTGTCGATGAGATTGACATAGTAGCTCAGTGTTCCATGTATATCTAGAGTACAGAGCAATGCCTCACACTTATTGGCATGCTCAGGATAATACACAGGAAGGTGGATCATTTGATTCAGTGTAAATTCCAGTAACACCTTCGGTAAAAATGTCGGATTGGTACGTAAAGAAACTCTGTGTTCGTGAAAAAACAAATAAGGAGGCTCATTCATTGCAGCCCGAAGCTCAGAAATTCTACAAGCAGAGTTCATGGAAACTAAAAATAATGTTTTCCAAAAAGGAAGCATGGGCCACAAGTTGCAGCAGGCTCAAAATGAGCCAAGGTCAATATTTCAAGGTATAAGCCAGCCCGCCAGCACAGTGGTTAGATTTCCACTTGCAACGCCGACCCGAGTTCAGGAACAGACCCGGGAGTAAGAGGGCAGGCCAGGGGAGAAGGATCGAGTGTCCTAGGGACCACGCTCCTTCTCTGGTGGAGAGAGGAAAGGGAAGAGTGTCCGGTGCTTGACGGACCTCTGGCAGAGGACGGGGACAGCGCAGCGACCGGTGCCTGCACATTAGGAGGCAGGGCGGACGTTGGAAGTCATTGCATGTCCCCCCCCCCCGGGGTAGCAAAGCAACAAAAAAATGCCAGCCCCTCAGCATGATGGCCTATTCCACTCTGCTGTCCGCTGCCTTCGACACCTACCGGGGGTCCCTGTCATGGCCCCAAGCCGGGGGGCAATCCGGCTTGCCCAATGGTGTCCATTAGAGTGGAAGCCCTCAGCAGCCGCCCGTGGGCAAGCCTGGGCATGGGGGCAGCGGTGGACGGAGCCTGAGATATGGGTCACTTCAATAAATAAATAAATATTTCAAGGTATGAAATTCAAGATCCAAAGGGGATAACTGATTATGGATAGGAGGTTTCACATAAAGGATACCTCTCAGAAAAGTACGGGACACTTCTAGTTGTGCAACCGTGTGGCCATCAATAGGGTCATGAAATGGTGATATAGCTGCCAAATGCACCTTAACAGAGGAATACTACAGACCTGAATCTAATAAAGCAAGTATTCCAGAACAGAATTCACATGACACATAAAAGGGTCCATATTCTTGGAAGCAGACCACAAAATGAAACGCTTCCATTTCAAAGAATAAGTATCTATGGTAGAAGGCTTTCAAGCCGACAGCAAGACATCAGCAACTGTGGATGACACCCCAAAATGGGCAATGGCTACATTTTCAGAAGCCATGTATGCAGAGGTAGAGTCTTCTGGTCTGCATAGACCAGGGATCCTTGATCCTGTGACAGCAGACCCTGACACAGGGGCAGAGGAACAGGGTGCTCTATTGCCAGATGGAGTGAAAACCGTATCTGGCAAGGCTATGGGGAGCTATGAGAAGGAGAGTGGCACTCTTCACTCTTGGCTTGAGCAGAACCCTCGGTATTAGAGAAACAGAGGGAAATGCAGACAGGAATTTCCCTTTCCAACAAAGGGACAATGTGCCTTGAAAAAAACTTCAGGCCCTGGAGCAAGTGAGCAAAAATGTGGCAGTTTTGCATTGTGTGGGGACACAAAAAGGCCAATCTCTGGATGACCCCATCTTGCGAAGAGCTAGTTTACTATGGAGGTCAGAAGTTCCAATTCATGAATCATGGACTGAGTCCTACTTTGTCTATCTTCGAAGATGTTTTTGGGACCTGGGAGAATCACATCCAACAGCAGAATGTCGTGCGACATCACCCAGTACCATACTCTCATCACATCCCTGAATTGGGGATAGGAGTGAGTGCCCCACGTTTGTTTATGTAGTGCATGACACTGACAGTGTCTGGTTTAACAGAGGATAGCGGCAAAAATTATTCTGAAATGCCCAGAGGCTGTATAGGACATCTTTAATTTCAAAGACATTTATGTGCAGTTCGACCTCCACTCTGTTCCAGAACCTGCTGTATCTGGAAGATGGTGAGATGAGCACCCCAACTGGAGCTTGAGGTATCGATGGTGAGTATCTGTACAACTGCCGGTACAAGGAATGGAATGCCCTTGAGTAAGTTGCTGTGGTCCATCCACCACAGTAGTGCTCGATGAGGTGGGGATGTGATGAGAATCATTTGTTCCAGCTCATCCACCAATTGATTGCATTGTACCCTGAATGTCCACTGTGGAATTTGCACATGAAGCTGAGCAAATGGCACCGTTACTATGGCAGCAGCCACCACGCCAAGGAGACGTAACACTGTCCTGACAGAGACATAGTGGCTCCTATGTATCAAGTGTGCCTGAGCAATAAGGGTGTCTGCTCTGTCCTGTAGCAGGAAGGCACATCCCTTGTCTGTGTTCAGTACTGCTCCAGTGTACTATAGGCATCGGCACGGGGTCAGCACTGACTTTGTATCCCTAATGTCTTGAACAGTTGCATCATTCTGGAAAGGTGTGAAGAAGAACTTCCTTGGAATTGGCCATCAGGAGCCAAATGTCCAGATAGGAAAGATGTAAATCCCTTCCCTGCAAAGAGTTGCCACAACTACTTCTAAGCATCTGGTCACTGAGGATAAGCCAAATGGCAACACTCGGAACTGATACAGCCTGCCATCCAACACGAAGTGGAGGTATTTCCTGTGGCACTGTTTGATCTTGAGATGAAGGTATGCATCCTTCATGTCTAGTTTACAAAGCAAGTCCCCTTTTTGCAAGAGGGGAATCAGGGCTTGGAGAGACATAATTTGAAACTTCTTGTAATCAGTGTACAGACTAAGGTCTCTGAGATCGAACAGAGGAGGCAGATCCCCCTATCCACTTTGGAACTAGGAAGTATCTGGAACAGAACCCTTTGTTCCTGTCTTGTGGGGGAACAGGTTCAATAGCATGTTTTTGAAACAGGGTCTGGACTTCCTCTTTTAGAAGGGACAAGTGACCCAGAGGGTAAGAAGAATGGGATGGAGGTTGATCTGGAGCTTGACCCCTTTTCTATTATTTCCAGTACCCACTCGCCTTTAGTGACCTCCCTCCACTGCTTTAAATGCATGGAAATCATTTCCCACTGCTCTCACTCCAGAGGCAATAGCTGGGGAGGAGGCAAATGAAAGAAAATCAGGAGGAACCTGGGGCAGCAGGGCCGCTGGGATTGATTCCTTTGGGTGCTTTTGCATGGGCACCAGGAGAGAGGGTACCTGGGAGAGTACCACCATCTCTACCACCAGACTGCTGATGGTATGTATAGTTACCTCTGGTAGCAGGTTTATGAAAAGTTCCCCTACCCCATCCTCTGGGGGGGCATACTGCAAACAGACTTCGCAGACCTTAATGTCATTTTGGAAGACTAAAGGTGACAAAATGTATCTTCAACACAACTTCCAAATAGTTTGGAACCCCTAAAAGGAACATTCAAAACAGCCTGTTGTACCATTAGTAGTAAAGCCAGATACTGTGAGTCAGGCATGATATCTTATGCAGATACCAGAGGCTGCAGCCCAGGCAGGGGCATCTGACACGTCATATGCTGAACGTAGCAAATGCTTGCGAACTTCAGAACCAGCTGACATGGTTTTAAGTACATCAGTTTTGACAGGGCTATCAGTTAAAGCCTATACTGCAGTACATGCAGACTTCCATATGCCATTCTGATATTTTAACATATGTGCCTGGTAATTAGCAATCCACACACCTAAGGATACTGAGTTGTATCTACAGTATGCTTGCCTATTACATCAAGCCTCCTAGATTCTTTATCTGAAGGTAAAGTACTCATGTGCCATGGGGACCTAGAGTGATCTTGAGCAGCCATAATGACTAGAGAGTCAGTTTCAGGCTGTGCAGCTTGACAAAGCTTAACAGATGGAGCAAGGTACTGTTTATCAGTCTTACCTGGTACTGCAGGCAGTGTATTGGGTCTATGCCAGGCAGCAAAGGCAGTATCCTATAGCGCAGGATATACGGGGGAATAATAATGGAAGGTGTCCAAGGAACCTCTAAAAATTCCATGAGATTCCTTTTAGGGGCCTCTTCCTTCTCAACAGCAAAGCCCATGGCAGATTCCCTGTACTGAAGCACAGCCTGCAAAGATGGATCCTCAGAGGGAGACTTGGGTATATAGACCACAGAATCTTCGCTGCAGGATGACAGAGTAGAGCTAGAAATCAATTAAGCATCTTTAGACTGCTCCTCACCCCTGTATTTCTCCTTCAAATCCTCCTTAATGTCCATGAGGCTAGGACTATATTCTACCTTGTCATTATCAGAAACAATGACAGGAGCCACAGCAAGAGCCAGCGACACAGGCATAGACTGAGGAGGAATCAATGGTGTGCTTCTGGAATCTGCTGATAAAGGCCCCGATTCAGGCGGCCTTCTCGATAGCAGACCTACTGCTGGCATCAACAGTAGAAGGCAAGGTATCATGTCTTAAAACGATACCAGCACAGCCTGGGAGTAGACACACTCTGAAAGGGTTCCAGGACTACCTGCGTCAAAGGGTCACAGCCCGACGGTGGCAAAGTAGCGTCCATAGTAGATATGGCAGTGCCTGAGCCAAGCCCTGATCTTGGTGTCTCAGCGATGGTCGGGGTTGGCCAGTAGCTGATGCTGCCAGAGTCAGTGCGTACAAGGGTGTACCTGATTTTAATGGCAACCTGGATCTCACCGGTGAAGCAGACTTCTCTGTGTGTTTGTGCTTATGGCTGGAAGAAGAGAAGGCCCTAGATGATAACTTCTTTTTGTCTTTTAACTTCAATGATCGTTTCTCGATCAATGGTGAGTAACAAGCAGGAGCGGAACCAGCAGCCTTTTCCATGGCTTTCAAAGCTTGTTGGTCTAGGAAGATTTCTAAGGCATTCCATTGGTGTCACCTTGTAGCTGACTGAAACTTTGGGAAATCTCGCAGGCTCTCACATTGTGAGATAGGCCCAAACAACACACACACACACAAATAGTGTGAGTGTTGTCCTTGTAGATTTTGTAGCCGCAGGACATATCCAGTTTTAGGCACCACCTAAACCAGTGGTTGCTGAAGCCCCCTGCTCATGGGGACCCCCAACCAGAGCGGTTTACCTTATTAATTTTTTTTAATTTTACAATTTATTTATTTATTGAAATTGTTTCACCAGGAAAAGCACACTGAGCAAGAACTGCTCATCTCCCGGTGTGACCTGGGGAGATGGGTACAGTGGGGAAGAGGGCAAGGGTAGTCCAGGTCCTGACATTTATACATACAATTACAATACAGTTGAAAACATCTGACAGAAATAGTTGGGCGTAGATGACAATTTACCCTTACTTATAGTATAGTAGCAATTACATGAGGAAGTCATGCTTTATACCTTGAAAACATATAATTAGATAATACAGCTGCATATGTTTGACAGGAATGGGTGAGTGGATTAATACATATACCTAATAGTCGAGAGTAACAATTACAACGAGGAAACCTGCTAAGGTACTGGGTTGTGGTATATAATTAGATAGGGTAAGTGCAAGCTAGCTAGCTCAAAAGTTGGGATCAAGTGCAGTAGTTGGGTGTGGTTAGCGAAGTAGCACCATTGGGCCTACTGGGAGAAGAAATATAGGAGTGTCTGAGGTAGAATAGATTGGAGAGTTAGCTACAGGAGCAGTTTACCGAGCAGCGGTTGACAAGGGCATAGGATAGTGAGTGGACAGAGGAAGAGTGTCGAATTTAAGAGGGGAAAGAGTTCCAGAGTGGAGGGAAGCAGTGAGAGAAGGTGGCCTGGCCGGCTTGGGTCCGATGTCTGGGGACTAACAGGAGCCGGGAGTCTAGGGACCTCAGAGCATAGGGGGTGCCAGAGGGGGCGATAGTACAGAGGTCAGGTACACTGGGAGGGTACAAAACCAGTTCTTCGAGATAAACTTGGCACAGTGTATTAGGCGGTGGTTCTCAAGAGAGGGGTGAGCAAGGGAGCAGTATAGCTCACAGCGGTGGGTGCGAGAAGGAGCGTCAAGAGCGAACCGGCAGAAAGCATTAAAAAGAGTATCCAGTTTGAATAAAACTGACTTGTGGGCGGCACTGTAAACAATATTACAATAATCGAAGGAGGGAAGTAGCATCTTCTGGGTAAGCTCACGACAGACCGGATAGGGGAGGCTAGAACGGTTCCCGAAATAAAGCTCCGAGCTTGGGGCGGAGTTTTGTTAGTATAGAGTCAGCATGGACTGCGAAGATGAGGTGGCAATCAAGCCAAACTCCAAGATACCGGAAGGAGGTGACATCCTCCAGCTCTGACCCATCAAGGGTGTGGAAAAGTGGGAGGGAGGGGAGCCTGGTTAGTCGTTGGGACGTACCAAAAGTCATAGTTACAGTTTTTTTGTATTTAGAGAGAGCTGGTGAGAGTTGAACCAGAGCTAGACTTTGTTAAAATCCACCTGGAGGGTACAGGCAACTGAGGCTGGGGAAGAGCCAGAAGAAAACAGGACAGCATCGTCAACATACATGTGGATTGAGGAGGCAAAACAAGTTTAGGGCAGGTTGTTTAAAAAAGCAGATAACAGGATAAGCCCAAGCACCGACCCTTGGGGGACACCGGTGGACATGGGGGGGGGAGATATGGCATCCGCAATCCTGACAGATTGAGTGTGCTCTGTAAGATAGGCACTGAACCAGGCAGTAGCAGATGTGGAGAGGCCAGAGTCAGAGAGGCTAGATAGTAACAGAGTGTGGGGAGACTGTATCAAAGGCCTTGGCCAGATCGATGAAAATGGCAGAGGCATCTATGGCAGACCTCTATCCATTCCAGATTGGATGGTGTCAGTGAGCCTTAGTAAAGAGGAGGCAGTGGAGTGATCTTTCCTGAATCTGGACTGGTAGTGTGTGAAGAAATTTAAGTTGGAGAGATAGGAGGTTAGCTGGCTAAGCACTAAGTGTTCTTGCAGCTTCGCCAGAGCAGGGAGAAGGGAGACTGGCCGATAGTTTGAGGTGGAGGAGGAGGCACCCCCTTTGTGGAGAGAGATGACAATGGCGTGCTTCCAGGACAGAGGGACAGATGCAGTGGCGAAGGATAGATTTAGGAGGTAGGCAATAGGGGTGGCTATGGCAGAGGCCGAGAGGAACAGAAGTTTGAGGTCTAGTCCATCTGGGGAATTCCCATTTGAGGGGCTTAATGTTATCAGGGTTTCTAGAGCTTCATCCGAAGAGATTTACCTGAAGGAGAAAATACCTGTATTTTGAGGCAGTTTTTGCCCTGTAGGTGGTGGAGATGGTGACATGGGGGAAAGGAGCGAGGAAGTGCAGGTGGAGAAATATAAGTTAAACTCAGCAGCGACTGAGATAGGATCCGAGAGTGTGGAGTTGTTTACACTAAGGAGAGGCGAGGGCTTGGCCACTGGGGGTGAGAAGAGGGAGTGTATGACATTCCAGAATTTGGAGGGGCTATTAAGGTTAGATTGGAGGGAGGATCTAAAGTACTGTGCTTTAGCTAGCCAAGTTGCCCTAGTGCACATGTTGCGCAGATACCAGTAGTGGGAGAGGTCCTGAGGTAGGGCTGAGGCTTTGAAAGCTCGCCATGCTGAGTCATGGGCATTCATACAAGCTGTGAGCTCTTGGGAGATCTAAGGCAGGTGGGTACCGCGTAACCTAGTACATCGTATTGGGGCGTAGGAATCCCATATCTTAAGGAATGTGTTTCTGAAGTGCAGTAGGGTGTCATCTATCAGGTTGGGGGGAGCCAGTTAGCTAGGACAAGGTCATTTAGGAGGGGAGCAAGGTTTAGGGATTTGAACGACCGTTGGACTAAGAACTTAGGGGGAGATTTGAGACAGTGGACTTTGTGAACAAGGTAGATGACATGGTGATCACTCATAGAGTCAGGGAGTAGACCTGTTTGGATGACTCTGTGAGGATGGGAGGTCAGAGCCCAGTCGATAAGGGAGTGGTTACCTGATTTAAGGTTTAGGCTGGTGGACTCAGTGATGAGCTGGGTTAAACTGAGGGCAGCGACATCTGTCCAGGTTTTGTTGAGGGCCAAGGCTAACCAGTTTAGGTTATGGTCACCCATAGCATATAATTTCCTGGTGGGTGCTCGTGAATTGATTTGTGTAAGAAGGTCAGTAACAGTTATGGCAGGGGTGCCTGGTCGGCAGTAGACTCCGGCAATGAATATGGGCAGCAAGAAAGGTAGTGTGAGCTGGAGCAGCAAGAGTTCGTACTCTTTAGGTTCAGTTTTAGATAAGATTATTTCATAGCGTATGTCCGAACTATGAAGATGACTGTGCCGCCACTTCTCGTGGCCCTGTCCTGGTGGGCCATCATGTAACCAGGGATTGTGACTAAGAAGTCGGGAATGTTTTTGTTAAGCCAAGTTTCAGAGAGGATGACGACACCAGGGGCATGTAGGGCAGCGAGAACTTGTAGCTGGTCGATTTTAAGTTGTAGGCTACGAATATTTAGGTGAAGGAGGCCTTTGTGGAGGGGGTAACCTGGCAGTTGGGAGGGGATGAGATGCGGGGTGGGGGTGCCGGCTGAGGTTGGTGAGGATGTCGTGGTTGAGGGTCCCAGATTTGGGTGCATGTCTCCCGCTACGAGAAGGAGGAGGGTGAAGGACAGGTGTTGAGCTAGTATACAGAGGTAGCTTTAGGACAGAACACCCCATGAGTGGGGAGCTAGGGAGGGACATTTGTGTAGGTACAGGGGTGGGAAGAGAAAACAAGTAGGTGCAGGAGAGTCCAGGAGGGGAAGGCCTGATTAGGAAGGGGGGACATATAGTGGAGTGTGCCCAGGTAGGAGTGGGTAGGAGAGAGAGCACAGGGTTGGAGGGGCAAGGAGGAGTTACAATATGAGCCAAGTAGGGGAGGGGGGGCATAGGAAAGGTAGGCGGCATGGTGGAGAGGAGGGGTGGGAGACAGAAGAACAGACAACTGAGTAGAGGTAAAACACTAGCCACGGTGGACATGGTGCTGGGATTTTGTAGCAGCTTCTTAGACAAGGAGGTAATTACGAGGAGAAAGGAGCCTGAGATTGGCTGGGACGAATGTGTTGTTGGGCCCCTAGGAGGACGAATGGCCAATAGGCCTAGGAGGTGAGACAGAGAGAATGGGAATTCTAGAGTAGAGGGGAGCCAGTGGAAGGCTGCAGGAGGCTGGTGGGGGTGGGTCAAGGAAGATGGCAAGCAGATAGAGTATTTAATCAGTGGGGGCGCAAAATTTAGAAGACAGTAAGAGGCGGTGGATTTGGGTAGATTTAGCAGAAAATAGCCCTGAGAAATTGGGCACCAAAGAGAGCTTGGCTCAGTGAGGGGTGGGGGTTGGGGGGGAGCGTGGGGTTTCACAGATTCAGAAAGGAGCTGCAAACACTTAGCACTCTAACTTCGAACACAGATTTATATACTTTTTTCCTTACTTTACACAGGCAGGTTTCAGTTTAAACAGTGAAAATCAATGTAATTTCACAGTCGGAACCCTGTCGGCAGAGAGAGATGGGGAGCCAATCAGCTGCAACTGCCAGGCGGCGCCTGCAATCTGATAGGGTGTGCTTTCACCGTACCTTGAGCCTGACTTTGTCCGGGGTCCTGGTCTTGCTCAGCAGCTGGAAAGGAGCCTGCCGACCACTGGGAGCTGTAACAGCCCTAATCAGAGGGCAAGCAGCTTGAGCCTGATTTTGTCCTGGGTCCTGGTCTCGGTCGGTGGCAGGAGAGAAGCCTGCCGACCGCTGGGAGCTGTAGCAGCCCTGGTCAGAGAGCAAGCAGCTTGAGCCTGATTTTGTCTGGGGTTCTGGTCTCATTCGGCGGCTGGAGAGGAGCCTGCCGATCGCTGGGAGCTGTAGCAGCCCTGGTCAGAGGGCAAGCAGCTTGAGCCTGATTTTGTCTGGGTTCCTGGTCTCATTCGGCAGCTGGAGAGGAGCCTGCCGATCGCTGGGAGCTGTAGCAGCCCTGGTCAGAGAGCAAGCAGCTTGAGCCTGATTTTGTCCGAGGTCCTGGTCTCATTCGGTGGCTGGAGAGGAGCCTGCCGATCGCTGGGAGCTGTAGCAGCCCTGGTCGGCAGACTCTTCTCCAGCCGCCAATAAAAGGCTGTGCTGTTCCTTCTGATGTGGCATTGTGTCTTGCAATATTGTATGTCTCTTGTCACATATTTCTGTAAGGCATATGGCTGTATTTTTATTACTTAAATCTCGTAATGTCAATCAATAAAAAACTTAATGTGAATGAGAAATAATGTGTGATGTGGCATCATTATGTCACGAAATGCCTCACCAAGCTATCACCCAGCCAATAAGAGGCAGATGGGCAGCAATGGATGGGATGGGAAAAACAGCCCCATGGAGTAACACTGCTGTTTCCCCCTAAAAATATAAATATACCACTGGTTGTCATGAAACTAAAATAAACTGCTGTGCTTGAGGACTACAGTCAAGCACATGGGGTGAAGTTGGGCTAGGTAGGCGTGCCCCATGATTTCACTAATCCTGCTGGCAGCCCCCAAAACTTTACAGCCGGCCCTGCCACAGGAACAATATCAGAACAAAGGCTTTTTGACCTTCAGTGGCATACAGAGATGACGATGAAATAACTACACAAATAATTAAAAATAACAAACAGCAATTGCTATTCTGATGTTGTTTTTCAGCAGATCCAATGAGGATGATTGACAGGGGGAGAAAAAACTGAGAAGTGCTGAGACCACCCAGGTTATACAGGTACCAAGGCTGCAGGTCACTGTGGGCGGCCCCAGGCTAACAAAAGTTTCCAAGTGGTCCTGAAGCTGACAGCTTACTGCTCCAAAGGTGTGGCCCAATGGAGGAGACATCCTCAGTGAAGATCTTTGGGATACAGGTTGTATGAAATGTGTTACATAAAGCCAAATACCTTTCCATGCCTTTCTTCTCTCCACGCCCTTATGGAATTTAATACTTTCTTTCCTTTTTTTTTGTTTTAAACATTTTTTCACCCTGGTTGACCCAGCTCAGATGCAACATCTGATGAACCTGGCTGCATTAATAAATGCTACAAAATTCAAAATTCAGGTGTGTGGGATTCTCATAAATGGAGCTAGCCTTTCCTGCCAGCAACCCCCACCCCCACCCCACACACACACACACATATTTTACCCTGTGAGCATGGGAAAGTATAAAGTCCAGTGCAAATACCTTCACACTGGACCTAAGTGCATGCAACAAAGTGAAGGGATAAATGATCTTAGTGTTTCTCTTCCTCTCTCAACACCTAAGCACTTCTAAAGCCTCCTGGCTCTTTCATCTTAAAGACACAGCAGCCTTTCATCTTTCTCTAGGTGTAAATAACCAAAAACCTACACCTCTTGCCTCTCTGAGGCTGCAGCCTGAATCCTCCTGCCTTTCTTTTAACTCTTTTAGGAGGCCACAGTTGGGAGCTAGATCAAAACCAAATTCTCAGCTGTTTCAGGATGGCACAAGGGTGTCCACAAATGCAAGCCGAGCTGTACGCAGATCCTGCTATGCAATCAAAATTGTCAGAGCAAAGGATTTATTTATTACAAATGTTACCACCAGTGGTAAGGCATGTCCCATGCATGTCCTGGAGTGGCTGCAGATTTCATTCATACAGTTCAAGTTCAAACACTGTTGATTATACACGTCACGGTGCTATGTCATACTATGTATTATCAAATAAATAAATAAATGTGTACATGTACATTACGTAATAAATATTCAGTACTGATTATCATCATGAATGTATTCTTCCCCATAACCTTAGACTTCCCCGGTCACAACCAGAAATGAGCCTTCTGGGCTCTGTTTGTTTACCTGGTGTAATAAATAAATACAGTTCTAAACAAATCGATGCACAAATATATATGTCTGAGATATGCAATAGGCTGACTCAGAATACACAGTTCATCTTCACGTGTGAGGGGGCAGGACCATAACTCAACAGGTGGTGAGGCACGAGTGAGTTATGAAAGTCCTGCCCCTTCACAAGTTGACTCAGTCAGACCATTGAATACTCGATTTATGTAACATCAGTTTATTAGTTACTGCTTTTAAATCTGCTGTTTGAAGATTTAACAGTTTCTCTTAAATTTCAGCTGCTGGCTTCAACAATGCACATGGTAAGTGTGATGTCATCAGCGCTGTGAAAGCTACTCTTCGATGGGTTCAGCATGCACTGTAACATACCCAGCTTTGCAAGATAACATCTTGCTATGTTGGGCCTAACCCTTTTTATCTTGCTATTTATCAGTACATGCATGCTGTATAAACAAATTTATCAGGAAAAAACTATCACGACTGGTGCTGTATAAATGTTCTGAACAACCAAATGAATGAAGCAGGTGCATGAGGTACCTTTCCAAGTCATGTCTACTCACTCCATGCCCTCTTTCTCAATATACCTCTCTTTTCTGCTCTCAGCCATGCACCTTCTGTACCCAACAGATCGCCCACTGCCCCCTTATTACCCACCCCACCTTTCAGTACCATACTGTATTATAAAAAGGTTCTCAGAAATGCTGCAATCTGATTGGCTGTTAGGATTCCAACAGCCTTACATTAATCCATGTTATACTGTCATGTACAGCCTGATCACAATGGCACATGGATTCTTCCTGTCAGCATTCCATCCTCAAGCACTGCTGAATGACTGGAATGATGCATTCTGATTCTGAACCAGCATTCTTAAACTGTTGGTGGAAGAACTATTTTATTCAAAATCTCCCTCTAAATAAGGAAAACATTCAAAAAGTATTCGTTTAACCCTCTTCTTTTGGAACCATTGTTTATAATAGCAATAAGGCACTCCCAGGAGTTAGATTAACAGTCAGTTAATCACCCCCTAGGGGCAATATGGCACTCGGCTGTGCCTCGTGCCACATTACACCCCTACGGGGTGATTAACAGGCTGTTAATCTAACCCCTGGCCATGCCTTATTGCTTAATTAGTCTGATTTGTAATCACTTCATTACATTTCTATGTAAGTGTACTATGCTCGTTATTATCACCAGTATGTCCAGTATGCACTTGTTTGTATGTATTTTCTGTAAATGTTAGTCCTCCACATTAGCGAATCCCTGCTGCTGTAACTGTCTCGCCGGCCTGACCCACTTGAAAACAAGGCGCTGTACCTAAAACGAATGGCATGCAGAAAGTTCTAAATAAATAAATATGTTTTTATTTTCTGTCTCCCTTACAGCAGCTGTGTAAATATGTAACCCCTACTGTGCCGCTACAAGTGCTTTATTCAGTGACATCACTGGCTGCAGTCAGTCAGCGGCTCCTGAAATGAACATGCTACTGGCGTAAATGACTGCTTTGATGAAAACTGAGCACACTGAGGAGCTGCTTTGTTTTACAAGTTATTCAGGCCTCCGAGAGTGCCTCTTATGGTATAAGATACTCCAATAGTGGGTTCTAAGCAAGAGGACTGTGACGGAAAGCTGAGTGGTTCTGTCTGCCCACACCTCATGTAAGGAGTCTCCCTTGGAGGGCCTGTTACATTATTATAAATCACTCAAGTTGGCTGGAGCAATTATTTTATTTTATTTTTACATTTCGAAAGTTTCTTTAGCGGACATCCCCAGCTCTAAAGTGGAGTGCTCCACTTCTAATAGCTGAGAGAGAGAGAGAGACCACTGTATGGCGGATAAGAGGTACAGTGACTCTGCACTGATTGATGATAAATCACTTATGTCATTTCAGCCAATGCAGCGTGCTCAGCACTGGCCATCTGCGAACCCAGCACTCTGCTATAAAAAAAAAAAGAAAAAAAATGAAGCCAGAAAGTGATCTTCACAAATGACTGATAGATAAAAGAAAAAAGTGGAATCACAGCTCACTATTGGCATGCTAAAATTTAAACAGTAGGTACTGGGGTGGGTAAATACCTTATTTCAAATCTTTGTCCAGATATTTATATTCAGGGCCCCAAATATTCGGACATTTGGTATTCATGTACCTGTGCGGAGGAGGGTCTTCAGCCCAACTGCTTATACTACAGCTCCCCCATCCTCCCATCCTCTGCAACAAGACCAGTCTCCCCCTCACCAGCATCCGCAATTGAAGGTTTTAAAAAAAAAACTCCCACTATGGGCAACTGGCATAACTCACCCACCTCCACGGCTGGCCACTGTCTCCTTTAGCACTTTCTGTTTTGTAAAAAATCATCTATTGCCCATCCTGGCAGCAGCAATCAGCTCCCATCCTCTTCCCCAGCACCCAAATATCCTAAACAGAAGCCCCCCAGGCACGGCGAAGTTGACAGACACTCCTCACCCTCCTCCATGGCCAGTCGTCTTCTTATGACCTGAAGGGCTCTCGTGCTTGCTCACACCACATCAATGTGATCACCTGCTTTACTATATGAGTGAGTGCAAAAATAATTCATTCACAAGAAGCTGGCCGGCTGTGGAGGAGGGCAGATTGTATCTGTTGCCTTTGTCACACCTGGGGAGAGGCTTCTGCTTAGAAAATGTGTGTGCTGGGGTGGGGGAGGTGGGAGCTGGGATGCCGCTGTCAGGTTGGGGGGTGGTGGGTGGATGATTTTTTACAAAATGAAAAGCGCCAGAGGAAATGACTGCCGGTCATGGAGGCAGGGGGGTTGTGCTGCTCACCCATCGTGGGAGTTTTTTTTTTAAAACCTTCAATTGTAGGTGCTGGGGCAGAGGAGGTGGGATTGGGTTGTTGTAGGGGGTTGCAGAGTAAACAAATGGGCTGGGGAGGAGGTGAGGGGCTGTTCTTTTTTTTGTTTCACAAATACCAATAAGCACAAATAGTGCTACTATTCATTGCTCATATCTGAAAAACGAACAGTACAGTATTTTGGTATTTGGGAAATGCTATTCATTACTCGCACACCCAGTGGCGGAGCCAGGTTTAGGAGCATTTGGAAGCCAGGGGGAGCCATTCAGTCAATCATGGGCGCCACAATGGGCACTAAACAGTGAATAAAGATGGTAGGGGGGAGCCACTACTCACACTGGGGCAGCCAGAAGGGGTAACTGCCCCCCCCCCAGCTCCACCACTGCGCACACCCCTGGTAGGCACCTGACCTATGAGGGGTCACCTTGTTACTGGTGATCAAGTTTATCATGATTTAACTGATTTGTGAAGCTAAGAACTCTTTTTAAAATAATGGAATGCAGAGAGAAAGTGTGTTAGAAAACAGAAGAACTTTAAAATGATTTGCAGGTTCTTTTGAGCAGCATCTGGGTGGCAGCACACTGGAAACTGTTTGCTTGTTTAATGTAGCAGGCCATGCAAATATGGGTATCAGCATGAGGAGCCACTTTCACCGATAGCTACTGATGATGTCACTGGCTGGAGTACCTAGAATGGTGCAGTAGGGGGCTACATACAGAGCTTGTGAATGACCAGGGAAACAGAAAACAAAAAAAAGACACGCAAATGCTGCCGGCCGGTGGCGCTGAGGTTGGCGCTGGATGCCACCACCTGGGCACGCTTGGCTGACCTGGGTTCGGGAGGCGGACCGGAGTGATCGGTGGGTCAAGCTGGGGAGATATAGGCTTGAGCGTCCGACGACAGCTCGCTTCGTTCGGGAGAGATTCGCCATAGCCCGCACTTGCATGACCCCGTGTGGAGGCTCGAGGAAGTGCAAGCCCCAGGGATTGGCTGTTGGCCGCTGAGCAGTACGGACGCCGACGCATGCGCCATGACGTCAGGGGAGATCGCTGACTGCTCGAGAGGGAGAAAGCGAGAAAAGAGCCTGCCTCGTCCGGGAAGATGTGAGGACCCAGGGCGTGCCATGATGTGCCGTACCCGCCCAGCAGTCCGAGGCCGACGAAATGTAAGTTACGGGGTTAGATCCCCCCCACCTCGTCCCCGCCTGGGGGTAAACCGTGGCTCCATGGGGACTTGTGGTCGGTGTGGGCAGGGTTCCGGGTAGTGGGATGTCCGTGGGTCATCGCTGAAGGGTCGGAGGAGGCAGGCTGTGAGGAGGAGGATAAAGTGCGATTTCAAAAAAAAAAAAAGACACGCAAAGAAAGAGAACAAGGGTGGGGAGAGTAAACAAAGAGAGGCCTAACAGTTCTGAAGGAAACAAAGATCTAATGGCTGAGGGAGGGCAGTGCAACCCACAGGACTGGGTGCACAAGGTGGGCTTTTAAAAAGACTGAATGCTCAGCGGGCCCGTGTGTGTAGATCCAGAGCTGCACTTCTTAGCTCTACTGAAGTGAATGTTTCTCTGAGTTCAAACTCTGCACACCTAAGTAAGGTGAGAAAAGCGCCGATATTATCAG
This sequence comes from Neoceratodus forsteri, assembly GCA_016271365.2. Lineage (NCBI taxonomy): Eukaryota > Metazoa > Chordata > Ceratodontiformes > Ceratodontidae > Neoceratodus > Neoceratodus forsteri. Next base: position 458,102,533 of record JADMNL010000022.1, on the reverse strand, counting down.
AGCACACAATCCACCCATAACAACAACTGCCTAGATTGTCTTGTGTATCTTTAACTACTCACAGGTAGCCACTTTAGCATGAGCTGATTGTAATGCTCAGACTTCTTGTTCACCAACTCACAGTTTCTGTGGGTGTATACAGACAGTGCAAAGGTCTGTATGCACACGCTAACTAGGCAAAATGAAACTCCAACTGCCAGGACACAACGTCAACTAATGCCACTGATTCAAAGTTGTTTTTGTTTTTTGGGGGGGGTAACCAGGTAGGCCCACTAGGAACAAGTGCCTGTTTTCAGGGGCGACCCAGGAGCACTGGGGTGGTTAAGTGACTTGCTCAGAGTCACAGAGTATGCAAGTGGAGGTTGTGGGAATGAAATCCAGGTCTGTTGGTTGTTTCAAGCTTATTCACAGATCGTTACTCTAACCTCTAGGCTATACCGTAATAAGAAAGAAGTTACTGTCCGGCTCCATGGCACTGAATAGTGGGGTTTCTTCTTGGCATGCTTGTAACTTGAGTTTGCACCCCATGCTTGGGATGTCAGATGCAAAGGCCAACAGGGTGGGTGAACAGAGCATCTGTTTGGAGGCTCTCCTCTGGGAGGAGTGTTGGACTGTACATTGGTCCTGGAGCAGCTCAGCGGGTATATGCTAAAAGCCCCAGCACAGCAGGTAACCTGGGGATTCTGGATGTGAAACCTGGCGGGGGCCTGCAAGCAACGGAGGCCCTCAGGAAAAGTCAGGAGTGTGGTGCCAATGTTGGGGCAAAACCAGACAAACAAATTACTGCATGCAACCATACCCAGATTTAAAACCAGGAACCTGGAATGCTGTCCCAGTGCAGTACCAGCTAAGCTAACAGGCTGTCTGACCTGTCCTATGACACTCTCATAGTGCAAATCCCGCAGTTAGGAACCAGTTACATTTTATGGTATTATTGGGGCAGTAGTAATAATTTCTAAGCATCTGAAACACTGCTATGAGTACAGTAAATGTACTTATTGTTTATCTATCTAAATGTTTTTTTTACACGATAGTTTATTAAGCCTGGAGGTTTGTATACAATAGGGTCCTGCCCAAGATGGCCAACACATGTACAAAAGTAATTTATGTTTCCAGGTTTAAAGTGTTTAGTGATGAGGCCGGCCCGGTGGCGCAGAGGGTTGAGGCGCTGGACGCCTTGCCTCACGTCACACTGGCAACCTGAGTTTGAGAACAAACTCGGGTCGTCAGAGAGCCAGCATGGGGGCAGGACTGAACAGCTGAAAGGCAGCTCTCCCTTCCTTCCCCCCGGAGAGGTCAAGCAGCCTGGCAGGCCACGCCTCCCATCGGGTGGAGGTCCGATAGGTAGCACAGGCGGGAGGGGGTAGCAAGACAAGTAGCAGGAGGGTGCCTCGAGGCATAGCATGCACATGCCTCCACACGCGCGCGTGCGTGGGACATGGGGACAGGTGAAAATGGATAAAAACGCAGGATAAAAATCTATATAGAAAAAAAGTGTTTACTGATACATTTGTTTGGCAAGTGCTCAGCAGTAGCTAATACTGCACCAACAATACCTTAACAACACTGCAGTAGTAGGGCCACCGATTTTCCATTTTCAAAAATGGGCAGTGCCATTTAACAAAATCTAAAAATCAATTTTTTCCAATTTTTCTCCAAAAACTGAGTGCAAATCAGAATGCTTTGCATTAAAAATGTGGCACAAAATGTGGGTTTTACATTAATTTGGCACAAAGAATTGTATTTAGTTATGTCTGTCTTGTCCTATCATAGATGCAGAACCTTTGTAAATGAGCTTTACCACAAAAATGTACATCCTAGATATCAATAAATAAATAATGTGCGGTTGTAAATGTGGTGCAATGTTTTTGCACATGAAAAAATGTCTCTAAATAGTAAAAATGGTAAATTTTATTTTTAGTAGTGTAGTGTATAGTGAAAGTATAAACAGTGCTTCACATGGCTGCCACACATAGGTGAGCAGCAGGAACATTCTGGAAGCAGGCACCGGAAGAGGCCATACCCCTCGTGAATTGCCCATAAATAGCACTAGGAAGTTCATTACCGTACTTCCTATAACAAAAAATTAGACAGTCAACCATTTGGACGGGTACTGTTTGGTTACAGGGGCACCCTCTTTCCCCATGGGCAAATGAAACAAAAAGCTGTGAAGTGTTTCTGCAGCCATTAGTGCAGTTAACATAGTATCTCAGTGTTCTGAGTATGTCAAGAGAACGCAGCAATGCCTCACCCTTATTGGCATGCTCATAGTAATAAACAGGAAGGTAAATCATTTGGGTCTGTGTAAATTCCAATATCATCTTCGGTAAAAACTTAGGACTGGTACATAAAGAGACTTTGTGAAAAATCAAATAAGGAGGCTCACTCATTAAAGGCTGAAGCTTAAATATTCCACAAGCAGAGGTCATGGCCACAAACAATAATGTTTCCCATGAAAGGAAATGTAGGCCACAAGTCACGGCAGATTTAGAAGGAGTCAAGCTCAATTTTTCAAGTATGAAATTCTAGTCCCAAGGGAAGACAGGATCACAGCTGGGAGGTTTCATATGAAGGATACCTTTCAGAAAAGTACAGGACACTTCCAGATGTGCAACTGTATGCCCATCAATAGGGGCATGAAATGCTGATGTGGCAGCCAAACACACCTTAATAGAGGAATACTGCGGACCTGAACCAGATAATTTATTTATTTATTTAGCTTTTGTTGACCAGGTAGGTACACTAGATAATCTGTATGCCTATTTTCGGGTACGACTCGGGAGAGTACAAATGAAAATGCAGGTTCAAACAAGGTACATAACAACAAGAGGGGCAATGTACAGAGTTACAAGAGAGCAAGATAAACATACATAGTATACAGTTAGCAGTAATAGGTAAAATATACATATACATACAGAATAAATAGACTAACACATTCAATGGTAATTACATTGTATGAGTGACCCTATTTACCAGGGCCACATAATTCATAAGCAGATGGTATTCAATCACATGCTTCCCAGAGTTAAAGGACAGTAGGCAGTGGGTCAGATGGGACCAATTTGGAGACCTGGTTAGGGTGGCTTGGGACACCCACACACCGAGGACAGTTTCAAGTGTTCCCACAGGGAATTCCGGAGACACATTTGGGAGGGGGAGGAATGTACATGGTCAGGAAGGGAGTTCCATAGCCTCGGAACACATGTAGCAAAGTCCCTATCCCCCATTAGGGTTCGAGTATATGGAACTTTGAGCACCGCTGAACCCTGAGACCTGAGGGAGTAGGAGGAGGAGGATACAGCAGGCATTAAAAGCCGCACAAGTCCCGGTGGTGTGCCAATTCTAAGCACCTTTCCTAAGAAGCAGCCCAACCCGTATTTCAAGTGATCAGCCGGGGAAAGCCAGCTCAGTTTGTCGTATAGTTTACAATAGTAGGTGAGACGTGGGACAGCCAGGGCAAAGCGACAGATGTTGTTGTAGGTCGTGTTCCACCTGGCAAGGTGGACCTTGGAGGTGCCAGCGAACAGGAGAATGCCATAGCTTAGTGAAGGGAGCAGCACACCTCTGGCCAGTGCCAAGTGAGCTGTAGACGTCAAATTTTTCTTTGCCCTGTAGGCAAGACCCAGTTTGTAGTTTACGGTTCTGCAAACATTTAGGATGTGACTCGCCATGTCGAGTTGGGGGTCAAGTGTAACCCCAAGGTATTTTATTGAAACTGTGGTTAAGAGGGGAGAGCCATCCACACCACTGACACACAGAGGGACGGGGAGGCCTTGATCTTGGCTGCTGACCCAAAGAGCATGGCCCGAGTTTTTTTCAGATTAAGGACCAGCTTGTGGGACATTACCCAGACACTACAGTTGGAAGAAGCAGCAGCAGGGAGGTTGCTAACAAATGCAGAAACGAGAAGGGGCCCCGAAACTGATCCCTGTGGGACACCAGAGGTCACCGGAGTGGGGTCAGAGAGGACCTTGCTGAACTTAGTCTGCTGTATTCTGCCCTGGAGGTAGTTTCTCAGCCAACTCAAGGCGGGGGGGACAGGCCTAAGGACTGCATCTGTGAGCAGAGTAATGCATGGTCTACAAAATCAAAGGCCTTGGATAAGTCTATGAATATAGCCCCAGAGAGTTCAGCCTGATCCACGGCCGCCCTGATGCTAGTAGAGACAGAGACAAGGGCAGTAGTCGTGCCATACCCTTTACGATATCCATGCTGTGCAGGGAACAGCAACTCATGAGTCTGAATATACTCTGTAAGCTGTTCAGCCACAGTTTTCTCTAAGAGTTTACTAATGGCCGATAGGATGGCAATTGGACGATAGTTATTCAGGACTTTGAGGTTACCTTGCTTCGGAACAGGGACAATCCTTGCTACCTTCCAAATACCAGGGATAATACCAGTGGCTAGGGACAGATTGAAGATATGTGCCACTGGCATGGCAACATAGGGAGCACCCAGGGTCAGAAGCTTGGGCTCCATGTTATCATGGCCAGCACTGAAGTGTGGGGAGAGACCAGAGAGAAGTTTCTGCATCTCCTTAAGAGAGACAGCCCTTAGATAAAATAATGGGTGAGAGGGGTGAGCCTCCTGAGGGACAATGGCTGAGGGGCCTCTAATATCCCCTACAGCAGGGAAAAAGGAGGTAAGCGCAGACAAGTCCGAAAAGTGGGAATTTAAAGCATTAGCAATCGTGAGTGGATTATTACAACTTGACCCTCCAATGATCATATCGGAAACTCCCAAGTTGGAGAGGCCGCTAAGTTTTTTATGTTCCTCCAGAACCTTCGTGGGTCCTTAGCAGAGCTAAGCAGGGCAGATTTACAATATTCACTTTTTGCCACCCTGATGCCATTTTTGCACTCGTTTCTGAGCTTCCTATACTGTTGGAAGATGGACTGATCCAACGTGCGTTTGAAGTGAGCCCAACACTTGTCCCTTGTACGCATAAGGGTTAGAAGGCTCCCATGCAGCCATTAGCAAGAAAGACCAAAGCAGTAAAGGATATCCTAGCTTATAGGGTTGCTTGGAATAATTGTACTAAAAACATTAGGAAAACAAAAAGGAAATATTATGAAAATTATTTTTCCTCAGTAGAAAAAAATCCAAGAGCTTTATGGAAAGGTATTGACTCGATGAAAGGGAAGCAATGTTCAGTTACTTTACCAACATTTTTAGCATCTAAAGGGAAAGTCTTTACCACAGATAATGACAAAGTCAATATGTTGAATTCTTTTTTTGTTTCTGTTGGTGACGTATTTAACAAAATACATCCTGAATTGGCACTTCCTGTTTTGGATACTGACTTCAATAATAAATTTAAAAGACCTGTGTTCTCTTTTAGCCCAACTGAAATGTATGATGTTAAAAAACAGTTGCAGAGCTTAGATATTCGAAAAGGTCCTGGATGTGATGAGATCGCCCCTTTCTTTTTGAAATTGGCAGCTGAAATATTGGTACCTCATTTAACATATATTTTTAATTTCTCCTTGGATAGTTGTGAACTGCCAGTTGATTTGAAAACAGCTTTTGTTACTCCTATATTCAAGGGGGGTAATCCATCAAATCCAGGTTCTTACAGACCTATTTCAGTATTACCAGTATGTGCAAAAATACATGAAAAACTTGTGTGTATGCAGTTAACAAATTATCTTATCAAATATAATATAATAACACATTTGCAGTCAGGTTTTAGAAAAGGGCATAACACAACGTATACAATATTAAAAGTAGTTGATGACATGTTGAATGCCTTCGACAGAAACCAGGAAGTTCCATCCTTATTCCTGGATCTGTCGAAGGCATTCGACACTGTACATCATATTATATTATTAAATCAATTAAAAAAGGTCGACTTAGGTATTCCAGCATTAGGCTGGTTCTACACTGATTTGAATGGGAGGTTACAATCTGTTAGGGTAGGGGGTGTTTGCTCTACGCCAACCACTCTGTTAAATGGGGTACTTCAAGGGTCTGAGCTTGGCCCCCTTCTTTTTCTGTTATACATAAATGATCTACCAAATTATTGTTAACCTAAAACTTATATACAATTTTATGCTAATGACACTATTTTGTACACCAGATGTGATGATGTGAACACAGCAATGATGATCTTGCAGCAAGAGTTTAATAAAATACAAAGGGAACTTGTTAAATTGAAACTGCTTTTGAACTAACAAAAAACACAGTGGATGTTATTTGGAAAGAAAGATCTTAAAGAAACAACTAATAAAGAACTCAGATTTTTATCAGCAATTATCATAGAATGTGTAGACTCCTATAAATACTTGGGTTATATTATATAAAAACTTAACTTTTGAAATGCACATAATATCTATATCTATAAGACTAAAAAGACTTCTGAGTTTCTTTTATAGGAATAGATCTCTTTTTAGTTTTAAAATTAGGAAACTATTGGTTTCTACTTTGTTCTTACTTATACTGGATTACGGTAATATAATTTATAAAAATGCAAAAAAATCACTACTGTGTTCTTTGGATGTTCTATTCAATCTTTCATTTAGAACTCACTGCTGTGTTCTATATCAAAACTCAGTTTTTTTTCATTGTTTGATAGGAGAGATATCCACTGGAATTTAATGGTGTATAAGTTTGTGCTGCAATTATTACCGGCATTTTTATTAAACTTATTACAGATTTGGACACAAAAACAATATTCCCTAAAGTCTTTTACTCGAATAAGTTTTTATATGTCAAAACCTAGGATAAAATTCGATGATAAAACTTTATCAAATTTAGTGCCCAAAACATGGGAACAATTGTCTAAACAGATAAACAGTACAGTATTGCTACCATTTAAACGTTTTAGGTCTTTTTTGATGACCTTGTACAGTAAACACTGTAATTGATATGGATAAATTATTTACTCTTAACCTTATATTATAATGTAAAACTACTGTAATTTTGTACTGAAACTGAAATGATGTATGTAAGTCTGTTTTGTTTTGTGATGTTATATATTGGATTCAATTGCAAAAGAGATAATATCTCAACTTGATAGCCAATAAAAGGTTTAAAGTTTGAAAGTTTGTGGCAGTCTCCCTCACTCTCAGTCTAATAAGGGGGGGGGGCAGGTTTGTCCTGCAGGGCGCCGAAAACTGCGAGAAACTGGGAGACAGCTGTGGACGGGTCATGGGCGCTGAGCGCTCCTGACCAGTCAGTGGTCCTCAGATCATCAAGAAATTATCCCAGATCAAACCTAGAGAAATCCCTAACATGAATGATTTTGTGGGGAATTTTTGGGGAGGGGACCTTCCACACACAAAACACCGGGGTGTGATCTGAGATGGAGTCAGGTAGGGTTCCAGCTGAGCTGATCCTACCTGGGCGATTAGATAGGACCCAGTCCGGTAGGGAGCTAGTACCACCTTTAGCAGTCCATCTAGTGGGCTCCGGGATAAGCTGAGTCACGGCAGGACTCGCCAGCAGAGGTTCAAACTGCTTGGAGTCACTTCTTGTCCAGTTTAAGTTCACGTCACCTAGGATCAAAAGTTAATTATCCCCAACAGAAGGACCAATGGTATCCAGCAGGTGGGTAAGTCCAGGCAGACCACCCTGGGGAGGGGGATTATATGTGCATACAACATGCAGCTTCTTTGTATTTCCAAGCATAAGTACAATGTGCAGCAGCTTGCAGGTAGACAGAGAGGACTGCTGATGGATTACCGCAGATACACTAAGGTGACTCTAGTAAATTAGGATCCCACCTCCTCGCTTTTTTCCCAGCCAATCTTGTCTAATAAACTCATAGCCAGGAAGTACACAGGCCAAGTCTGGTATTGAGGGTTTCAGCCAGGACTTTGTAATGCCTAGTATGTCAGGCTTGCAGTGGACGACCCAGGCAGATAGTTCATCATGGTTGGGTAGTAGACTGCGAATGTTAAGGTGAGCAATTTTTAACCCCTTTCCTAATTTCCAACATTCACGGATTGAGGGGGCCTGATCTGTGGGACCAGGGTTTAGCTTGATGTCACCCGCAAGGGCCAGTATCACAAGGAACAGCCAGAGGAGAAACCTTATGGAGGAGGGGTACCACTGGCCGAGGGCCTTCGTGGTAGACGTCTTCTCACCAAGGCAGTGCCCAGAAGGCATCTGAGATCAAGACAGCAGGCAGGCCAGGGAGGCAGTCTGTCTTGAACTAGAAGGTTAGAGAAGGTGAAATCAGACCCCTCGTGTGGGACAGTAGTTCCTTAGTGGACCCCATGCAACCGAGAAGAGTCTATGACCATTAGGGGAAAAAAAAGGCTGGCAAGGAGACCAATATAGAGGACAGCACAAGGCAAGAAGGGCAGGACACCATTCCTGATAGGCCTTGGAGTATCCATTTCCCCTTTTCCTCAGCGGTGACTAGTGACACCCAACTCAAGGAGACAGCCGTGACTGGTGGGTCAGCTTCAGAGGGGTGAGACCAGAGTTCTTAGTGTGCTAGTTCAGCCAGTGCGAACAGGGTCTGCCTGACAGTGTAAAGGCATACAGCACAGACAGACGAACAATGACCTAGACTTAACTGCAAAGCACTCACCCCGATGATACTAACAGTTAGGTAAGGTCAAGTAGGAAACCTGAGAACCCTAACTTTTTACCTAGATAGTCCAGCAAACATTCAAAGCAACATCATGTGCAGACACTGAGCAGTTAGGGTATTTCTAACACATGAAACCTAGAGAACACTAACTTAATGCCATTATTAGCCAGGCTAACACCAGAAGTAACAGTTCTGGGTAATTTTAAAGAGTAGGCAGAAGCATTCAATAATCATATGGTACAGGAAAGTATAAGCAGAACAAGGAATGAAGCCCCATGCAATGTAGGATATCATAAGCTAGTGAAAACAGACAAATGACAAGAAACTGGTTTGTTGTTTTTAGCCGCTCCCAATCACTCAATAGGATCCCGAAACATTAAGGGAGGGGCTTGCAAGCATTTAAAGGGAGGAGGAGCGGTGGGAGGGGCAGACTTTTCCTTTCACTCTGTCTCTCACTTTTCTCTTCTGCGGTCCGACTCCTCTATGGCACGAGCCCCGCGGGAGAGCAACACTAGTCCGTGTGGGGAAGGATGGGGTCCCAGCGAGGACCAGTCCACACCTCCAGCCTCCGATTCAAAAGTCCATCTGCGATAGGGCTGAAGCCCTCTTATTTAAACTGCATCAGCAGTTTAAAATTGGCGCCTTTTTTTTCTCCATCTCTCGCTCGCTCTCTTCCATGGTCTGACTCCTCTATGGCAGGAGCCCCACAGGAGAGCAACACTAGTCCGTGTGGGGAAGGAGGGGGTCCCAGAGAGGACCAGTCCACACCTCCAGCCCCCGATTCAAAAGTCCATCTGCGATCGGGCTGAAGCCCTCTTATTTAAACTGCACCAGCAGTTTAAAATTGGCGCCTTTTTTCCTCCGTCTCTCGCTCGCTCTCTTCCGCGGTCTGACTCCTCTATGGCAGGAGCCCCATGGAAGAGCAACACTAGTCTGTGTGGGGAAGGAGGGGGTCCCAGTGAGGACCAGTCCACACCTCCAGCCCCTGATTCAAAAGTCCATAATGAAAGCAAGTGTTCCACAACAGAATTCACAGGACACATAAAAGGGTCCATATTCTGGGAAGCAGACCACAAAGCGAAACACTTCCATTTCAGGGAATAAGTAGGTCTGGTAGAAGGCTTTCTAGCCATAAGCAAGACATTAGCAAGCTTGGGTGACATCCCAAAATGGACAATGGCTACATTTTCACAAGCCATGCATGCAGATGTAGAGACTTTAGGTCCAGGTGGACCAGGGATCCTTCATCTTGTGACAGTAGACCCCGACACAATGGTAGAGGAACAGGATGGTCTATTGCCAGATGTTGTAGGAATGGAAATCATATCTGGTGAGGCCGTAGAGGAACAAGCACGCATTAAGCCACGACGAGGGTAGCATCTAATTGGGAATTAATGCATGGTTGGGATCATTGTGGAATGAGGCCAAAATGAGCACCCAACTGGAGCCTGAGGCATTGGTGGTAAGTAAGTGCACAGAAGCCGGTACAAGGAATGGAATGTCCTTGAGTAAATTGCTGTGTTCCATCCACCATAGCAGTGCTCGACAAAATGGGGATGTGACGAGAACTGTTTGTTCAAATTCGTCTGTCAATTGATCCCATTGTACCTGGAGTGTCCATTGTGGGATTCGCACATGAAGCCGCAAGCAAATGGCACTGTTACTATGGCAGTAGCCATTAGGCCCATGTAGTGGTTCCTGTATATCAAGCGTGCCTCAGCAATAAGGGTGTCTGCATTGTGCTGTGGTAGGAAGGCATATCCCTTGTCTGTGTCCAGTACCACCACCACCATAATGTACTGCAGATGTTGGCATGGGGTCAGCACTGCCTCTGGCACATTCACTGTTATGCCTAATACCTCAGATAGTTGCAACATTCAGAAAAGAGTGTGAAGAAGAGTTTGCGAGAACAGTGGAGGTGAGCACGTGCCAGTGCAGGACTCTGTTGCAGGGCCAAGAAGTTGCTAGTCCCAATGACTGGTAACTGAAGATGAACAGAAAGGCCCACACTCTAGATTGTGTATGTAGTCAATGAAACACACAGGGGGCTAGAAATATACTGAAAAATTCTAGGTGTTTATTCACCAGACAAGTTGTAGTGTAATTCCATGTAGCCCAAACAACTGCAGAGGCGTGAATGTTAAGGTGGACATTACAGTGCTTTGACGAGGTGGGTCTTCATCAGGGGGCTGTGAAGATGTAAAGCTCTTCCCTGTGAAGGACTGCCACAACCACTGCTAAGCATCTGGTAAATACATGCGTTGCCAAGGGTAAACCAAATGGCAACACTTAGAGGGACACATTCATGCCCAGTGGTCATCACAGTCTGAAAGCCCACGAAAAGCACTTTCAATCGAGGTATTAGGCTCTTCTGTAGCTGGAAGCACCCCACATATATGGATGTCTGAGTCTGTTCAGTATTAATACTGCATTACAGCCATTTTTTAGAATCTTGTGATGTCAGTGACAAACAAGCTGTGCTTAAGTCAGTGCAGTTAGGCATGGCTTGTTCATCATTGACATCACAATGTTCTAAAAATGGCTGTAATGTAGTATTAATACTAAACAGACTCAGTCACTGTATTTCTGGAGTGCTTTCAGCTACAGATGAGCCCAATACCTTGTTTGAAAGCAGAGGAGTAACTTTGGTGTTAATACTTTGGGGGGGGGCACAACTATAAGAAAAAAATACTCTCTATAGTAATGTTGTTTCTTCTAATGGAGTCTTGCTGCATTCTGACTATATGCAGTTAGCCCCAGCACTTGAACTGCTCCGGAGAGGAAAGAGTTAGCTCTATGCAGAAGCATAGAACCTTGAGCTCGAGCTCGGTTTTCAAACCTCTGTCTCTGGTACTCTGTAATGTAATTGTCAGAAGCACTAAACGAATTCAATAGGTAGAAATAGTTTCTAAAATTTTGTGCCAAATGGCAGTAACAGATTTTTAGGGACAAAAGACTCAAGTCGAGAACCAAAAAAGAATATAAGCAGGTAGTGAAACAACCAAAAATATTCATAATAAAAACCAGAGAACCCCTTAATAAGATAAAGGCATGCCAAGTACACCTCTGCGGTGCAGCACTGTGCCTGCCAACCCACATCCCAAAACTACTAGGTTCCAGGAGAGGAGGCAGGAAGGGAGGACAGAATACAGCAAGACTCCATTAGAGGAAACAACATTACTATGGTAATTTTTTCTTCAAACAACATGAAGTCTTGCTGTATTCTGACTATATGCAGACTACCAAGCAGTACCCCCTTGGAGGAGGGAGTCACAGAACCTATTTTGGGAATAGGCTCAGCAGCACAGCCGTGCTGAACCTAGCATCACTTCGTGACTGAATGTCCAAGAGTAATGTTTGGTAAATGTGTGAACAGACTTCCAGGTGGCTGCTTTACAGATGTCCACTAAAGGTATATTTCTAGCTGCTGCGACTGAAGCAGCTGTACCTCTGGTAGAATGAGCCCTCAGGCCTGAGGGAGGCTATTTCCCAAGCTTCGAATAGCAGAACTGGATACAGGAGACAATCCACCTGGCAGTTGTTCTCTTAGTAGCAGGTTTGCCCTTTCCCACTTCTCCATAAGTAAGAAACAACTGAGAATAGTTATTCCTATGGGCCTTAGTATGCTCCACATAGTAACTAAGGGCCCTCTTTACATCAAGACTCTGTAGTCTTCTCTCCCCAGAATACAGGCAATGACATAGACTGATTTAAATGAAAGGCTGATACCACCTTAGGAAGAAACTTTCTGTTGGTGCAAAGGACCACCTTATCCGGTCAACAAAAACTGAATAAAAATATAAATAATAGAAATATCCCTGTGAAATGAGATGAAATTAGGTTCCACTGATAAAGCCTGTAATTCACTGATTCTCCTGGCAGAGGTAATGGCTACCAGGAATACAGTTTTCCAAGTCAAGTATTTCAGCTCAGCTGAGGATAAAGGCTCAAAAGGGGGCTGCATAAGCTGTGCTATACAGATATTCGGATCCCAAAAAGGGGTAAGCTCTCTGAAGGGTGGGTTAACATGTACAAAACCCTAGAAAAATTTCTTGAAAATTGAATGAGAAGCTAGGGAAAATCCCTTACCAGCAGAAAGGAAAGCAGACACAGCTGCCAAATGTACCTTGAGAGTAGTAGGCCAGAGGCCTAAACTGTTAAGATGCACCAAATAGTCCAAAACAGTGGCAATATCAGCCAGCTCTGGCTTGACATGCTTTTGGGAACACCAAAACCCAAATCTCTTCCATTTGGAGTCGTAAGTCTTTCTAGTAGCAGGTTTCCTGCTAACCTTTAAAATATCCAAGACTGATTGGGAAAGATGCAAGTTTGCATATTCTAGCTCTTCAAGAGCCAGGCTTTGAGCCTGAGAGTCTGAAGGTTGGGATACAGAATCCTCCTCTGGGAGGAAGTGAGGAGATTGTACTGTCTGGAAAGACACCAAAGCATTGTTACTGACAGAGACAACAGTAGAGGATACCAAGGCTGTCTGGCCCAATCTGGGGCCACCTGAATCACTTTGCAAGGTTGAGACCTGATCTTGATCAGGACCCTGAATATCAGAGGAAAGGGAGGAAATGCATACAGAAACCTGCTTGTCCAATTCAGTAAAAGAGCAGCCTGAGGGACAGGACCCAGAAGAGGTGGTCTGCAACAATAAAGAGGAAGTTGATGATTGTCCGGGGCTACAAAGAGATCTATCTCATAGTGCCCCATCTCTTGAAAATGACTTGAAGAACTAGAGGGTTCAGGGTTCATTCGTGGTGGCCCTGGGAAATCCGGCTGAGAGCAACTGCTAGAATGTTGTCCTTCCCTGGGAGATGCACAGCCATCAGGAAAGCCTGAGGGAAATGAGCTAGAGACCATACTTTCATGGCCTCTGTGCACAAGTCCGAGGACCGAGTGCCTCCCTGCTTGTTGATGTACCACATGGTAGTCTGTCCTGATCTGCACCACTTTGCCTTGAACAACAGTTGAGATTGTCTGAAGTGCTAGAAAGACAGCTCTCAGTTCAAGAAGATTTATGTGTAGAAAGGGCTCCTGGTGTGACCAGGTTCCCTGAGCTGTAAGATGATCTGGGTGAGCCCCCCCAACCTAGAACCTAGTAGGGAGGCATCTGTGATGAGAATCACAGAAGGAGCCTGACTTATAAATGGGACACCTTGTCGAAGATTGTCCTCCTCCAGCCACCACTGGAGGGCCTGAACTAGAGTTTGAGACACTGGAACCAATTTGGAGAGAGGGTCCCTTTTCTGAGACCAATAAGATCTGAGATGAAACTGAATATCTCTCATCTGAAACCTTGCTCCCTGGACCACAGCTGTGGATGCTGCCATGTGGCCCAGCAACTGCAGAAAGTGTCTGGCTGGACAAGAAACTAGAGGACGAAAAGAGGAAGCCAGAGTGACCAGGGACTGAACCCTTGAGAGAGGGAAAAATGCTCTTGCTTGAATAGTGTCTATGTCCACCCCTATGAAGCTGAGAAGCTGGGCTAGTTCCAGAACAGACTTTTCTAGATTCAGAATGAAACCCAGGGATTCCAGGAGTCTTTGAGTGACCTCTAAGGCTGACTTGACTTGATCTGAGGACTGGCCCACTAGGAGCCAGTCGTCCAGGTATGGGAACAGAAGGATACCTTGTCTCCTGAGGAATGCCACCACTACTGCAAGACACTTGCTAAACACCCTTGGAGCAGATGTTAGGTCGAAAAGGCATAGCTCTGAATTGGTAATGGCCTGAGGAAAACTCGAACCTGAGGTACTTTCTGTGGGAATGTCTGATAGGTATGTGGAAGTAGGCATCCTTGAGATCCAGAGAAGCTAGCCAGTCTCCTGGTCTCAGACAGGGAAGAATTACTCCCAGAGTCATTATCTTGAATTTCTGTTTTGTTAAATTGTTTGTTCAGGTACCTTACATATAGGGTGGGTCGCCACTCCCCTGTCTTTTTTGGGGTAAGGAAGTATCTGGAATACAGTCCTTTTCCCCCTGTGACAAAGAGGTACCTTCTCTACTGCTTGCAGAAGCAGAAGAGAGGAGACTTCTGCATCTAAGGCCTTTGTCTCCAAGGGAGAGGGAGGACTGAAGGACTTTGCTCTCATTCTTGGGAACCTTCTGAAACTGAGAGCAAGTCCCTGGCTCACTACTTCCAGGACCCATTTGTCTGAAGTAATAGACTCCCAGGCCTAGGAGTAGTGAGCCAGCCTGCCCCCTACTGGAACTGGGGAGGTGACCCTGACCGACACCTCAGGGTATCTGCTTGGTAGGGGGCTTAGACTGAGTGGATGATGGGGTCCTAGTCATCCCTCGTCTGCCTCTTCCCCTAAAGAACCCCCTCTGCTGGAAAGAAGAGGAGGAGGCCTGAGCTCGGTAAAAAGGCCTGTGAAAAGGCCTGCCCCTGCCCCTGAACTGCTACCTCTGAGGAGTGGTCTGCTTTTCTTTGGCTGCAGCACTCCTATAGGTGGTCCTGTATTCATCCATCTTCTTCATGTAATTCTCTGTTTGGTCCCCGAAGAGAGAATTACCAGTTACAGAAAAATCCAAGGCCTTAGCCTGGCATCCTGTGAGAAGTTGGTACACCTAAGCCAAGCAAATCTCCTTATGGAGACAGATGTAGCCATGACCCTGGAATGAACATCATTTGAGTCTACAGCAGTGTGGAATTGCACCTTGGATGTCGCAATACTATTTGTAGCCACCTGCTCCAGCTCCTTGGCTAGCTGGGGAGGGGCATTCCTAGCCAGCTCCAGAACCGTATCCCACTTAGATTTCTGGTACCTTGCTGTATATGCCATGTAATTCGTTTGCTTGAATCCCAAAGAGGATGCCAAGTACTGTTTTTTCACCATGGCATCCACTTTCCTGGAATTCTTATCTGGGGGGTGAGATGCCAGGGGAATATTAGCCTTGTCACAGGCTGCAGCTTGCACTACCCCAACATGGCTGCTATGATTTGAAAGGAATTCCGTCCCAGGACCTGACAAAGCATACCTCCTGTCCATTCTTTTTTCCACAGGAGGAATGGATGTAGGAAACTAAATTTTTTGTGTCTGCTTCCCCAAGGATTTGTGTAAGGCGATAGACACTCTTTTTGACTGTGGGACATCCATCATTTCCAGATAGTCAGGTTCTTCCTGATCCTGTTCAGCCTCTTCCATAGGAAGCTGAAGAGTCTCAGTCACTTTCTTGTAAAACAGTGGCTCAGTAGGTAGCACACTCGCCTCTGAGGCCAGGAGATCAGAGGGCTGTGGGTTCAGTTCCAACATCTGGCATTGGGTTAATATCCCAGTACTGACACTGTAGTGCAGCATGAAGGGGGTGCTGCACTTCTGAGGTGCCGTCTTTCGGATGAGACGTTAAACCCAGGTCCCATCTGCCTGGATTGGTGGTAGTTCAGGTGGATGCTAAAGATCCCATGGCACTTATTGAAAAAAGAGTAGGGGAATTTCTCCGGTGTCCTGGGCAAATTTCTCCCATTCACTGAAAATACCACCAACAGCTTAATCTGGTTAAATTTCAGTTGCTTACCATCTGTATACCCCCTCCCCCCAGTCACCCCTGAAAAAGGGACTTCTAGGCCCAGTGGGCTTACTGGGTCGACAAAATTCCATAAATAAATAAACAAGAAATGGGAAGGGGACTGAGGAAGCCTGAGAAGGCCTGTCTGGGGAGATGTCAGGCTCTACTGGCTCATCTAGGCCTTCACATTGCTCTTCTTCATAATCTTCATCCTCCTCCCAACTGCCCTCATAGTACGCCTCAGGATCTATATCTGAAGCAGCTACTTCTGACCAAACCGATCGGCTCTGAACCGATGCCGGTTCGGTCGGAACCAGGCAAAGCGACTGCACTATTGTAATCGCTTTTGCTATTTCCTAAGCGGTTGGAACATGGGGTGTAGGATCCGAACTGGCTGATTTTCGCTTCCTTTTAGACAGAACCGACTCCACAGAGTCAGCTCTCCTTTTGCCCGAAGAGGTATCGCCCAGGTCAGTGGGCACCTCTTCAGGTTCAGCAGCAACCGAACCGGGCTGGCCATCCAGGTCAGTGGACCTCTCGGCCTCCCTCTCCCTCAGCCTACTCAAACATTTTTCCAGAGTGGCTTTGGGGAAGTTCTTACAGATTTGGCAGTCTTCCTTGAGGTGGTCAAACCCCACACAATACACACAGATGAGGTGAGGATCAGCCTTAGCAAAGGCCTCCTTACACTCGGTACAGTGCTGAAACCCAGTGGGCCTGGTTTTCTTTTTGGGTTTTCTTCAGACATGCCGACAATTCAAAAAGTCACCCTTGTCAGCGTTTAAGCCAGGCAACTAAAAACTTATTGGTTCCAACCATGTCACGGATCGGTTAAAAGAATCCCACAAATACCAGATTTTTTTAGGAACCGATAAGTACCGGAAAACCACAGTATTAACAGAAAAAATAAATCACAAACAGTTTCGGTTCTGAACCTTACCGACCGGAAAAGAACCGAAAACAAAACAATTTCCAATAAATCACCAAATAAACACTACGTACTACTACCACTTCCTGTACCGAGACAGAGGTAAGAATACTGAAGAATAATCAGGAGTTGCGGTTGAAAAAACTGACCAATTTGAACTTTTACCGAACCGAAGCGCAGAAGGGATCTCCGGATCGACTTCACAGTTAGGCGTAGTAAGAAATCTGACGGTTACACTACAGAGTACCAGAGACAGAGGTTTGAAAACCGAGCTCGAGCTCAATGTTCTACGCTACTGCATAGAGTTAACTCTTTTCTCTCCGGAGCAGTTCAAGTGCTGTGGCTAACTGCATATAGTCAGAATACATCAAGACTTCATGTTGTTTGAAAGGGATTTTACAGTAAGTTATTCAAGACTGCAATGATGAAATGTTTTGGGGGGGGACTGGTCCTCCCCTAAAATTACTCCCCCATTTGAAAGAGCTTTTTGTGGGCTTTCGGACTGTGAAGGCCACTGGGCATGAATGTGTCCCTTTAAGTTGGAATTGGTAGAGCCAGCCCTACAGCATGTAAAATTAAAAATCCAGAGTTGAGCGAGCTATTCTTTGTAGTTTGTGTTTTGCTTGTATCTGTCCTTATGACCCCCAGCCAAAGACAACCCATGCATCACTGGGAGATATGGGGCTGAATTCGGTGTCTGCCAGTGCTGGCCCCAGATCAATATGAAACCTACCTAGATTTCTCTGGGGGAGGGGCAGAGCAGAGAAAATGCCAAGAATATCTTGAGAACCACCCTGGACTTTGTCACTAATGCATTACTATACAAGTCCATTAACCTCCCACAGCTACCACAGTTCATGCAGCATCTGAAGGAGGAAACCTAGGAGATTTCAAAAGCTTGTCTAACAAATTCTCTAATAGGTAAATGGCTGAGTGGCAGCGGGGTCTTAGAACTGCGAAACTGAAGATACCAGGTTTGAATCCCTCCACTGCCACAGCTTAACAGTGTGACCTTTAGCTGGCCACCTGACCTCCTGCTGCAGTCCCACTCAGGTGTAAAATTGGGTAGAATTGGATCCAACTAAAAATGAGAGCTATATTTCAGTTGGGCACTCCTAGGTAAATAAATTCTAAATGAAAAGAAATGTTTTTTGTAATGATTCCATTCTGGACCTTCACAGGGAGTATTTCTTTGAGTAGTTCCTGTAACAGCACTGAAGCAGTACTTACAGGATTTCTTTGCAAGGGAGCAAGGGCCAAGGATTTGGTCAAGATAAAGCTTGGTTTACAAATGTGTCAGACAAACATGTCAGATCCACAAGGTCCTTTCGTTTTCCTCATGGCACGCAGCTAAGCACACACTTTAAAAAAAAAAAATCAGTTTTATTCAGAAACATTTAAGATAGGTACACTGCACTATACATGTTGAAATGCAAGGTACGTTTCAGCACGTTATTTATCCACCAATGACTTATTTACAATTACTTGTTTCTGTCACTGCTTTAACAGATGTTATTTCTACCTATTATTACATTTGATTAGCAACCAAGCCCTTAACCAGAAATAACTTTATTAAAACCAAACTTTGAACTATGATCTCTGTATAGTTTGAGCTCATTATGTTTTTACTGAATTTTATTGTTATGTATTTTATCTCTATTTCTGCTATTCAAACCAGTAACACTGCGGAATTGACGGCCGGGGGGTGACAGGGAGAAAAATAGGAAGAAATGGAAGGTTAGGGGAAAGTGAGCAGGTGGGGACAGGTTCACAGTTTTCTCTCCTGTCTCCTTCTTCCTCTCCTCAACCCCTGTGAGTAGAACTGCCACCTTTTTCATTTTCCAGACATGAGCACACACTTTATTTTTTAAACTGTTCAGCTCCAGCCACTGACTCATTCGCCCCAGACAAAACCTCAGCTGCATTGCCTGAAAGAGTTAATAGTGCCACCTTGGAGTGCCCCAAACAGCATGCAGAAAATGTTACCAAGTTCTATAAGCGTTACTTATGATTTCTGAAGTTTTGTTCTTTTTCCCTTTGCTCATTAAAAGGTTTGCTTCCAGAAAGTGTTAGCTGTGATGTCAAGAGCAGTACTTTAGCTGGAGGCAAATATCTATGGTTCTAGTCCCCTTCGTACCTCATCTTCATCAGCACTAATGTGACCTCACTCATTGCGACACCAGTAGTGACCAATCTGGCAGCAACTCAGTGGCTGTTCTTAGTAAGCAGTGGCCCAGTATATTCGTAGGTCCAGGTTAGGGCCTATCAAAGGTTTGCACCAGGAACATATTAGTGCCTGGAGCAAGCGAGATGTATATTGGAACATGCTTCGGCATTTTTTGCGCACTAAAGGCATGTTCCAATATACCAGTCAGGCACTACCCCAACTGCTATTGGAAACCCCAGCCCCCTACTGGCCATGGGAGGTATGTGACCAATAAGGTGCTACGAGGATTGGGATCACAACCAGGCTGTTAGTGCCCACTAATGGTAATTGCTCCTCTGGAGCAATCTGCCATGTACATACCTTAAGATGCTAATAACCCCAGCAAGGTGCTATGGAGTCATTTGCATCCTATTAGGGATTCACTACAGGCCAGGAACATGCAGAGTTTGCAACACCTCCTTCCCCACAGCCCCTGTCAGGGCTGCCTGCACTGCTGGTCTGGTGCCCGCCCAAACACTCATTCCCTGGTGGCTAGTGGTTCCCCAGCCCCCCCAAACACCTCTGACTGTATTTCTGTCATTATCCCTGGTGTCCAGTGGTCCACCCCTGCCCCAAACCCCCCTGACTGTAGTTTTGTCATTATTTTAGGTGCCCAGTGGTCCCTCTCACCCTGTGAATTTGACTCCCATCCACCAATACTATCCCAATCATTCTCTGGTGTCTAGTGGTACCCCCCTGCTCCCTATAGGTCCAAATCTCCCTCCCGTCCCCGCAACTCCCCCCTCAGGTCAGAACTCCCCAATCTGCCCTGACCCCAGAGTCCAGTTCCCCATGGCAACTAGCAAAGACCCTCTGCTCACCTCTATGGCTGGCCTCCAACTGCCATTTGGCGATTGCAAGCCTGCTATACTCACAAATGATTACTGTCAGCACGCGATTGTGAATTGTCAGTTGGCGACTGGTTGCAGAGGTGAGCAAAGGGTCTGCGTTGCTGAGGGGGGCACACATTGGGGACTGGGTCAGGGGGAGTCTGACCTTGAGGGGGTGCACAAGGGCAGGCTGCAGGGGATTCAAATCTATTGGAGCAGCGGGAGACCACTAGACACCAGGGAATGATCGCATGGTCAGTATCGGCGTGGTGGAATTGAAACTGGAAGTGGAAGGACCACTGGGCAGGCACCAGGGTTAATTACAGAACTACAGTCCGGGTGTTCAGTGGTTGTGGGGGGGGGGTAGATCACTAGTCACCAAGAATATTTAAAGAGATACAGCTGGGGGTGTTCGGGGGCAGGGGGAATCACTGGACACCAGGGATAATTAAAGAATTACAGTTGCAAGTGTTTGTGGAACGGGGGGCCATGGTCTGGGGGTGCAGGTCATAAGACCTGGTTTGAGGGAGGCAGCAATTAGTGCAGCACTGATGGCTACTTACTGTCACAAACTCGCTCAGCCGGTCAACCCTCTACTCCCAAAGTGTCAACCTCTGAGCGTATGATTTGTGTACAGTGAACAGAACAAGGTAGCCCTCTTGTCCGTTTTGTGGGTTCCAGTCACCTTAGTCTCAAGCTCTGGAAGGATTCAAACTGATAACCTATTGTTAGCGTACCCAATTATCATGCTCAGATAATTATGTCTTCGGTGGGCCAGATATCTTTGCCTATGGGCACGCAACCAGGCCTTTCAAATGAACCCTTAGAACTCTATGCAAGACTTAAGAGAATTCTATCCATTTCCCAGTTTGGTATACAATAAGCCCATACACAGTGTACTTATAACCTTTAAAAGTTCCACTTAAAATAAAAAGAAGTGTCAAGGCACTCCAGCAGTTTCGTTTGTAAAAAAAAATATCTTTACTTTAAAAATATCAAAACAGAACAATAATTACAGAACAAATATATACCCCAACACATACAGCCTTAAAACAAACAGGTAAAAAAGTACAGTTCCGACAATTTATAACTTCAGACTAATCTAATCTAATGCTTACTTTCTTCAGTGCTTTTAGGGTCTCTCTTCTCTCAGTCAGAAATATTTTCTTGTGTCTCTCTGTCATGTT
Organism: Neoceratodus forsteri; assembly: GCA_016271365.2. NCBI lineage: Eukaryota > Metazoa > Chordata > Ceratodontiformes > Ceratodontidae > Neoceratodus > Neoceratodus forsteri. Next base: position 458,081,325 of record JADMNL010000022.1, on the reverse strand, counting down.
CTTTCAGCAGTTAAACACACTTCTGAGCCGGCCTTCTCATGAGGTCACTAACTCCGCCTTGGTGTATCAAAATCTATATTTTACAATACAGGGTCTCCAAATAAAATATTTAAAAAAACATGTGAGAACCTCACTGACTTTCCTCTCGTCAGGGTAACTGGTCAGAACTGGTTTTTGCTCTGCCACAATACATCTCAAACGTTTCTTTGATCTAAGTCACTGTATTCAAAACAAAAGTGTATTTGCCTCTTTAATCCCATCTGGACCTTGGAATCTACACCTCAGGTCTCTCTGATGTAATTCAAGGGTTCCCCCAGGAAATGTATATTGGACCTTCCAAATCCGTCTGGGTCCTCCCTGGCTCAGACATCAAACCTCTTCAATGTCCATTCTGGCCTCTCTCCGACGCCCCTCCCCACAAGTCCTTCCTGGTAACCATGCAAGTCAAAGGATCTCCCTGAGGGCATTATGAATGGCTAATCTTATTTCCTGGATTGAAAGCAAATTGACAAGGTAATTGCACCCCAGATCTCTGCAGTTTAAAATACCTCCTGTCCTTTGAACTTATCCCTGGGGGGTCTTGATGTGTCAGTTCCAGTAAGACAGCCTTTTCCTTGAACTGACCTTCCCATCACATATTTTATATGTAATAAAAAAAAATCAATACAGCACTCGAGCACTCAGAGCTGGCTGTCTATGTCACACTTACCACCTCTCCAAATCTACCAATATACCGGTGCATCTATATGTTAGGCACTATCAACTGCTTTTCGTGGGTTACCATCATATTTTAGGACTGGTCACAAACCAATTAGTGACTCGCTAACTATGCCATCCAATATGGTATTTTACAGTCCTTCCCTGCTTTTGGGCTGCAAAGTGGTGTTAGCGAGTCACTAACCCATTTTGTAATTGCAAAAGGGGTTCCAGTATCTTAGCTGTGATGTCATGGTTAGTGAGATCACACTGGTGATCAGGAATAATGGGGAAAAGAACTAGATATTATCAGACTCCCAGAGAACTGGCTCAGACATCACGCCCGCTGTTGTACTGCAATGTACAAAATCTTCTCACTAGCTAATGGACAAAGGAAAAATTATCTCAGATATGAACCAGTTGAATACTTTAAAAGTTCATATCATTTTCAAGCAATGTACTTGCTGTCTAATACTTTCATGAACAATGGATACAGCTGTCTCCACTTGCCCCCCCCCCGCCCAATTTTAAAAATGAAGAAAGACTACCAGCTCTGAAACTTACCTTTTACTTATTTATTTTCAAAGTGCTCACTACTTTTCACACAGTGCTGTTAAAGCTAACCACCCACCCCACACACACACACACACACATATATACACACCACCACAAATGGCTATGCATAATGCTGGTCATTTTTATAAGACAAATACAACTTGAATCCTTTAATTACTCAGTTAACACAACTACAGTACATGGGGTCTCCCATCTCTTCATTAATACATGGGGTTTCGTATCATTACTCTGTATGGTACTTTACTACATCTGGTCTCCCATTTTTGCTCTGTTACTACATGAGGTCTCCTATCATTGCTATGTTCATTACTACATGGGGTGTCCATAACTGCCTTTTTCCCATACAAGTATTTAGCTTCCTTGAGCCAGACTGGGATAGCTCTTCAGCCTAGTTCCTCAGAGCACCCTTTACCGTCCCATTCCCCCTCTGTGCCAAGGGGATGAGTTCCACTGCGGATTCCCCCCAGGGGCGGGACTGGGGGAGGGGGTCGTCCTACCCCCCATAGCAATCAAATCGATGAGCCCACCAACTGGAGTGGAAGGACAGGTCTGGGTATCTTAGCAGGCTTCATGAAGCCACTGGTCTCTGCCTGCTGTTTCCTTCTGCTTTCCTCCTGAAGCCGTGGCGGCACAGATGATACATGCACATGGAGGAGGCATTCATGTGTTCTGGAACCACAGCTCTTTCAACTCCTCCAGACTTACATCTTGTCCCTTGTGCATCAGTGCTACCACCAAGCCTCCAACTGCTGGCAGCCAAGAGCCGGAAAGGCTCACCATCCCAGTCCGAGAAAGAAGGGCTGCCAGATGGCTGCTCAATCCTCTCTCAGCGCCCCAACTCCCAGTGACCCAAGCCCATTCCCGAACTCAGGTCACCGGCATAAAAAAAGTAAGATGCATATAGTGCCTCAGCCCTCTTCACCACCAAGCCGACCTCCATCATTGTTTTGTATGTTACAACAAGGAACTCGTATCATTGCTCTGTATATTACTACATGGGTTCTCCCATCATTGCTCTGCACGTTACAGCATGGGGTCTCCTATCATTACATAGATACATAGACAGTGTCAGCAGATAAGGGTCTACGGCCCACCCAGTCTGCCCATTTGAGCTTGTAAGTTCACTTTATGTTTTCCTAGAAGTCTGTTGCTCCTTACCCCTGACCTCCAGAATTCCTTTGCAGGGGTTAAACTGCACTGAGAGAAAGTGGTATTTCTAACATTGGTTCCTAGTTGCATAACTGCGCAACACTAGAGAAAGGAATGTGTGTGTGGCTGTAAGGACATTCCTCAGACGCTTTGATCAGTGAGCCTGTAGCTTAATGGTTAGAGCGCTGGAACGGCATACCAGAGATCTGAGGTTCGAATCCCAGTAGGCCACACTTTTCCTTTCTCATTTCCATCCTTGATTTTAAAAAAATATGTATACCTTGCAGGGGTTAAACTGCACTGAGAGAAAGTGGTATTTCTAACATTGGTTCCTAGTTGCATAATTGTGCAACACTAGAGAAAGGAATGTGTGTGTGGCTATAAGGAAATTCCTCAGACGCTTTGATCAGTGAGCCTGTAGCTTAATGGTTAGAGCGCTGGAACGGCATACCAGAGATCTGAGGTTCGAATCCCAGTAGGCCACACTTTTCCTTTCTCATTTCCATCCTTTATTTCACTTAAAAATTTTTACCACATAATATCTAAAGCTCTTAAGGTAATACTATACTGTACAGACCACTGACAGAAGAAACCAGGTACAGCAGAAACATACAGAGCAATGATGAAGGAAGGCATGTAGTGATATACAGAGCAGTGATGGGAGATTCCATGCAGTAAAGTACAGAAGTGCACCCGAAGTGCTCTTCATCAAACCTTCCAGGTCCACAGATGCCGGACCACAAAGGATTATAAGTCATTTGCCCACAGGACCCCCCAGTGGTTCAATTCACTTAACAATGAAACACTTTCATCTACTAAGCTCGGCCCCTTTAAAAGGCAACTACGACTGCACCTCTCTACAACCAGCCAATGTGAGTGCTTCTCCTAAATGGTCCACCTCTACAACCACGCCTGTCATTGTTTGGCCCTAACCTCCCTCTTGCCAATTATCTTTGTCATCCACATTCCTCCTTCTCACCTTATTCCTCCCCCCATCTGCCCCTACCTCACCCACCCCCTTCCATCATTAGGCACTTCGGACTTCTGTCCATTCTACCTTGCACTTCTCATACCTACCCCACCCCCTGACAATAGCCCCTCTGCCTGCCCACTCCTTCCTGGCCCCCTCACACCCCCCTATCCTTACTGCTTCCTAAACTGGCTTAACCTTGCAATTGTTGTCTCTCCCCATTAAATACTGTATGTTGTTTTTGAGACTCTGTAATATTGTCTACCTTTGTTTGTATGTTAACCTTCTATCTTTTGATGTGGAACCTTTGGAAACGAGCAGTTCTTGCTCAAAGGTATTTGTAATCCTAGAGTTTAATTAAAAAAAAAAATAAAAAAGAACACTTTAAAGATTTGCACAGTGTTTGGAATTACTGATAAATTCTGGATTTTTGCCAAAGACACTCCTGCCCTCCTCCTCCTTGAAAAAGCATATATAATCACACTACGAAGGGATGCAGTTAATGGAGCAGGACCCCGGATTTTCCTAATTATGTGCAATGGAGTGGGGGTGAGAGACAGGATTTTAATGATTGCTAGATAGAAGAGAGATCTCAGATATGGAGATGCCTGCCTCTTGTTTTTTCCTGATCTCACCTACTTGACTAGACGGCGATGAAAGGCATTTGATCGGGTGCAAGGGGCACTGCGTGTCTTAAAACTTCAACACCTTGTGCCAGCCCGGTGGCGCTGAGGGTTGAGGCACTGGACGCCACACCTTGCACCACACCGGCAACCCAAGTTCGGGAACAGACTGGGGTCACTGGGGGTTGGCAGGGGAGGAGAGGGATTGAGCATCCAAGGGACTGTTCTCCCTCTTCGGGAAGGGGGGACTTCAGTGACCGGCGCATTGCTGGCCCTAAGCGGTTGGGGCCAGTGTGCAGCATGAGCACCAAGGGGCGGAGCTGAGGGCAGGCGCCGGAGGTGTGTGTAGATCGTCGCGCTCACCCCACTGGCGTCATTGCACCTGCTCATGTCTGGGAAGAACAGGAAAATGAAGCACAGAGTTCTGCGGCGGCAATGGCCATTATGGATGACCCAGCTCGGGGGCATCGGTGGCGACTGGATCCGGACTTGGTGGGGAGAAGGGGGCTCCCCACCACCCTGCCAAGGGAGGTAAGCCACCGGGGTATAAGCGAGGGCCCTATAAGGAGCAGGAACGATCCAGACAGTGGCCAGAACAGGGGATGCAGGGACAGAATGCCAACCAGAACCAGGTAAGAGGATAAATAGATTAACCAAAAAATAAAGTCAACACCAGCTCCTGAATCCGGCTAAACTGAAGGGGGTAAGGAACAGCCATTCCTATCTGTTCAACGAGCTGAGAGAAGCTGAGAAGCTCATTCAGCTCATTGAGAAGGAAAGCTGTGAAGCAGCTGAATCGGATAGTGAACCAGACACGACGTGACTGTCCCCTGTGTAACATATTCTGCTTTGCTGGTTTTTGACTGTGATGCTGTCCCCAAAGCATAATTAAATAATCTCGACTACTGGTTCCAGTTACTGAATAGTTAATTATGTTCACTGTTTGCACAAGTGTTTTGGACAAAAGCGGGAAACCTTTTCATTTCTCCTCCACCCCATCAGATTGGACTTGACGGGATTACGTCTGTCTTTTCTTTAAGAAATATTGGAGACCACCTGGTTTGGAATGTACTTTGCTAACAATAACGTAGTTCTTTTTTTCCTCCTGCCATTAAATTCTGGTGGTTTATTCTGACTTTAGCTCTCGCCTTTCAGTCTATCTGATTGATGTTAAGATGGCTGCCCCACAGGAGAACCGTGTGGTGGAGAAATGGAGTAATTGCTTACAATTTACAGCAGAAACTATGGTGGTTACACTCTACATAAACGGAAGCTGAAAGATTGGGCCAATTGAAAACTGAGTTGATGCTTGATTTCGAGATGCCCAATGTTCTTTTTATGCTAGATCTCATTTTTACTAGACGTTTTATTATCTGTTGGGGAGGAGAGCTTAACCGGGGCTGCATTCATGGTATACTTTAAGAAGCCGGAACATAGCTGTAATTCTGTTAATATAATTTATTAGTGAAAACTGTGTGGATGTGCTGTTTATTATAGTAATGACATGGATCAGCCAAAACTGTAACTAAGCTAATCCTCGGGAAAAACAAATAGTTCTTATTCTTTGATTATTCTCATGTGGGTTACAGAGCACCTTTAGTACATTATGGTAATCAGGGCATCATCTTTAAAAATATAATACAGTAACCCGATTAGGCTCTGTGCTGCATGCAGTTTTAGAAAACCTGAATGTATTCAATAACGTTACATCCCCCCCTGTTGTAACACTGAGAAAGGTGTCAGATATTTTCTTTTGCAAAAGAATGTATGGATTTTAAGTCACTGTAGTATCCTTTCATGGATACTGTATCATAAGTTTTGTGAGCAAAATGTATAAATAAAAAGTTAAAAAAAAGAACAGGACACCTACCTCCCACCATGTCACAGACTTTATTAATTTATATTTTTAAGAAGGGTGATAAATGTGATTTGAGGAACTGGGAGCCTTTATGTTTACAAAATTAGGAGCAGACAATTCTCACAAAAACCTTGTGTGTGCTAGGTTAGCTTCCGTTGACTCAGAGGTTATATCTCCATTTCAGACATGTGGATTAAAAAAAACAGGTCTATCAAAGACAATTTATTCCTGATTTGGGAGTTATATCACAAATTCTCTACCCAGAACATTTCTGGTTATCTCCTCACTTTGGATCAGGAAAAGTCTTTTGATCAGGTACTACATGATTATTTTTTTTTTGATGTCCTGCAGAGATATGGTGTGCCTGTGGAATTTATAACTTGGATTAGAGCAGTGTATACGAATGCAACTATTACTTTGTTTGTTAATGGATGCCTGGGTCAGCCAATCAAAACTTCTAGAGAGGTCAAACAAGGATGCCCATTAAGTCCTCTATTATGTGTCATCTGTATTGATCCAGTATTACAGAACATTCAGAACAGCTCAGAGGTGGTGAACCTGCATATAATGGATGGTGTGTGTAACAAATCTATGGCTTACGCAGATGACGTAGGTATTTTCTTAGGAACAGTGGAGGCAGGGAAAACACCAATACAGATTTCTCAGCAATACGCCGCAATCTCTGGAACAAAGCTAGATTTCCACGAAAGCATTGCTGTACAAATTGGAGCCGACTCTGGTGAAGTAATGAGGGAAGTGGGGAATATTCCCATTAGTATAGAGCAAATATACTGGGTATTTGGTCTGGGACAGTAGATTTGGCTGGAACTAACTGGGAAATCAGCATGTCTGTGGCACAAAGGAAGGCAGATCTTTGGAAAGGGAAATCTATTTCTAAATTGCAATTGGTATTTTTGATTAAAACTATTATAGTTCCCTGTTTTTTATTTTTAAGTTCTGTTTTTCCTTCTCCGTTGGTTTTAGATGGCCATATTTTTTGAGTATCTTCTTCCAGGCACTCTGGGGCAGTCACCTAAATCTGATTCAGAGAGATACTATTTACCTGTTAAGGATGGGGGTCTAGGTATGATACACCCTGTAGTCTGTTTCATGGCTATGTTATTTAAGGCTAATATTAGTGTAACACTGACCTCAGTTTCTAAATGTTGGGTCTCCTTGGCCTGTGAATGGTTAGATTCCTTCCTAGTTTCACTGACTGTGGGTAAATTAAGGGTTCCCAGTGCTACTCGCATACCTTTAATCTCTGTATACAGCCATGTACAGTAGTCTTAAGTAAGTTGATAGTCTGCAAGACTAAAACTGAGAAGGTCAAACTGCAACACAGAAGAGTACTTCAGATGTCAGGATATCTAGGCACATGTGTGGTGTGCGGTGGCTTTGCTGCCACAGCAGGCTTTGGGTTAGGAATACTTGGAAACATAAATCTACTGAAGAAAGAGTGTGCCCAAGGGATAGCTGTGCATGCATCTTACAAACTCAGTCACATCTCTTTCTGGAATGTCCATACATTGTAGAATTTTTTAAATTTAGTTAGTAATGAATGAGGGAATAGGATACTGACTACCATGACTTATGAAGTTTTAACGTTGGGTGTATTCAAGGAAAAACGGGTGAAATTCAATGCGAGCTCCTTCAGAGTTTTCTTTGGCAATACTGAAATATTTTTATGCCAGAGGAGATGTGGATTGACTCTGCTGCAGAAAACATTTTCAAAAACGGACGTAATAAAATTGGCATGCTTCTCCATTTTCTGTATTTATAAGGCGGCATACATGACTAAAGCAAGTGTTTAGAGCTGCACTGGAAGTACTTTAGCTGAAAAATTGGGTCAGCTCATGCTTTTGTTTTTGGTTTTTTTTCTTTCGTTAAGGAGGATGACTTTTGCATAACAATGTCTACATAACTCTGATACTATTTTTGGATATCTCATAGAAATGAATGAGCATGGAAAGCCATGGGGCCCATATAACGCTCACCTTTTTAGACAACGGGACATCTGGTACAGTCCCTTTCATAGAAATGACCTAATTTGTTCTTAAAGGTCTCCATAGCCTTACAACCTACCACTTCATGTGGCAGATTATTCCAGGCAGTTATTACCCTCTGGTTAAACCAAGAGGTTCTGTGGACCATATTGCATGCTTCCCCTTTTAGCTGCAAGCTATGAGCTCTCATGTTATAGTTATGTTTCTTTAATTCCAGGTCCAAGCAGTCCCAAAGGTTTGTTAGTCAATTATCTAAATTGTAGGCAAAGGTCCCCCCTTAATCTTCTGTACTGTAATGTATACAAATCCAGATTTTCCAATCTATCCTTATAACTAAGTTTCCTTTGTCCAGCTATCATTCTGGTAGTATTTCTCAGGACCACTTCAAGAATGTTTGCCTCCGACATGGTACTAGGTGACCACAGCCGTACACAGTACTCAAGGTGTGACTGCACCAGTGACAAATACAGTGGCAATATCACCTTAGCATCCCTGGATGTAATCTGCCTTCTGATGTTATTTAATATGTTTGATGCAACTGAGGCACTGAATCGACACTAGCTCTTAAATTTTAAAACACCTGTGATAATGACAGCTAAATCCCATTCATCTACTGTTTCTTTAAGGATCTGACCATTCAAAACATAGGTAGTCATGACATTAGTCCTACCAAAGTGCATAACTGCACATTTATCCAGGCTGAAACTTAATTTGTGTTTATTTGCCCATTGTTCTAACAAAAATAGACAGTCCAGTAATTTAATGACATCATGTGGCGTATTGACTACATAACCAATTTTTATGTTGCCAGCAAATTTGGATACCCAGGGGCCTTCCCCACATTTCATTGAAGAGATGAAAAAGTGAAACAAGGTCAGCCCCAGCACCGACCCCGGGGGACTCCACTCATTACATCTGCCCAGTCAGAGCATACTCCACGAATTACCACTTGATGTTTTCTATCTGAAAGCCAGGATTCAATCCAGGCCACAGTATTGTCATTGATGCCTGCTCCTGCCTGTGCTGCCACTAGCTCATAATGAGGGGAAATATAAATGCCTTGCTGTGATCCAATAAGATATGTACACAGTATTCTTTACATACACATTTTTTTCCTTTGGTCTTTTTTTTTCGGTTTAGCTTGGTTGAATTCCCCTGTGTATGCTTTTTTTTTCATAATTTTCTTGTGTATATTATACTGTTACATTTTGTTTACCTTTGGATTATTTTAAATAAAATTCCCCTGCTCTTTGAGAAGTGCCATGGGATCTCGTACATCCATCTGAACCACCACCAGAACAGGCAGATGGGACCTTGGTTTAATGTCTCATCCAAAAGACAGCACCTCAGGAGTGCAGCACCCTCCTCATGCTGCACTACAGTGTCAGTATTGGGATTTTATCCCAAGTTCCTGATGTGGGGATAGAACCCACAGCCAAACGATAATGATCTTCTAGCCTCAGAGGCGAGTGTGCAAACCTGCTGAGCCACTGACACTAAGCTAAGGTGGTGCTGCACTGCTTTCTAGGTTGTGGCTTTGTAGTCAGAGTCTGTGGCACCAAAGGTACTGCGGAGGCCTCTGTCACATGACCAGGGTGTTTGTTCTATGCCATAATAACTAGCATTTTTGAAAGGACCTTTTTCCCTTTCCCAAGCTGTGTAAGTTACCAGATTACTCATCTCTAATCGAGTACAGCTGTTTCCTGTCCAGTAAATAACATGCTTTCTCCAAAGGATCCAACCGGAGAGTTTATTTAAATAGGTAGCGTAGAGCTTCCTGAGAGAAACAAAGTGCATCCAGAAATGTTTAACCCTTTGAAGTGCGTCAGACCTGACATTATGCAGCACCCATGAAACCACTTGACTCCACAACAATCAAGGAATGAAACTGTACATTCCATAACATCAAACGCTCTTCTAACATCTCTGCTTTTAAGGCTTGCTATGGGATCACACGTCCCCACCATTAATCTCTCAATACCATTACAGACTGTCTGCTTTAAATTATATTGTATATTTTCCCCTTAAACTGCCAATTTTCTTACATGTATTTGAATCTTGTATAACTACTAAAACTGTGAACTGTGTCCTATATTCCTGCTTATGTTATCATATGTCTTTTACCTGAAGCCTCTCTGCAAAGAGGGCACCTGTCCTAGAGGGTGCCTTCCATTCCACTTTTTATAAAGGTGAATTAATTCACTTTCATCTTCACTATTTTCAGCACTCACACTACGGCTTTTGACAGGGTAACACATAACAGCCTGAACAAAAAAAACAAGCAGCTGCTGGCTTTTCTGCCCTCTTGGTCAGTTGGCTCCACTCCTGTTTGTCAAACTGGTGTCAAGCGGTCCTTAAAGATGACACCACCACCTTCCTCCTCCTCCTCCTCTCAGTCAGTAATCCGTACCTTTTGGAAGTCAGCCCAGGTAAGGTGGGCCAAAAATGTTTAAGACTGGATAAAAATGTTTTCTGTAGAGAAGAAAATCCACAATATGTGGGTGGTAAACAGTCACTGGATGGCCCGAAGCTATCCACAAAGCGAGTGTCATTAGCAGAGCTCTCACTGTAGTTTCAAGGATCTTCACCAACCTGGGTCAGTGGTGTCATAATCCAGTGGGCACCAAGACAAACTATCTGCGTCCATGTGATTCAGGTCAAGATGATACTCCACAGAGTAACTACACATAGACAAAGATCAATGTCTTGCTACCTCGAACGTGGCTGTGGTTTGCATTTTCAGTAGTTGCAGATTACTACTGATTTCAACAGTGATCTTGACCTTGTAAAAATAGTTATGCCACTGATTAACAATGACCCATATGAGGGATATGAACTCCAACTTGTATATTGGACAGTTCAGCTCACTGGACATCTGACGTGGCTTTAAATCTTCCACTGAGTTTTGGTACAAAATAGCCCCCAGGCTGTGCAGGTTAGCGTCTGTGTGCAGAACATATGTTTTTTCTGGACTGGCACAAACATGTACAGGCAAGTTGGTTAGGTGGCGAATAATTTCTTTAAATGCTTAATCACAAGTAGAGTCCAATCTGGGCCCAAAGGATTCATCAACTATGAAGCAGCCTGTAGGCTTCTTTCCTTCCTTGGGTCCCAACTTCCATGCCTTGTTGGTAGGTGGACATCCTCGAGTCAAGTTCAAGAGAGTCTGCACTTCTAGTAGGGTCAATACCTTTTAAGAAGCCCAAATCAGGATGTTTCATACTGAAACATGATTTTTTGCAAGACAATATGTAAACCTGACCAATGCAATAGACTTCTTTTCTCTAAAAAAAAAATCAGACTTAAGACTAGCTATTTTATTTTTTTTGTTGTTGTTCCTATAGTTTCCTATCATTTTGAGGTATTTATTTAAAGTATTATAGTTTTCTGCGACCTCTAGAGGAAGGTAAGGAAATATGTTTTATGGCTCAAGATCAGGACACTTAGCATTTTTCCATTTTTTGACAGGACACAGTCCCCCCCCCAAAAAAAAAAATACAGGACTGTCCTGATAAAATCGAGACAGGAGGTAACCCAAACTACTTGGTTATAAGTCTTTGACAAACTATCTACAGTATCTGGAGAAATGCAGAAACTCTTGCAAATCTTTGAGATTTCGGGGGGAGGGGGGTAGGTAGCCAATGCCACAACCTTACTGGGATCAGTATGAATTCCATCCTCAGACACAGTATGACCAACATACTACAGAGAAGTTTGGAATGATTGACATTTGCCCATGGATAGCTTGACCCTGAACTTTTTCAACCAATCAAATACATTGAATAGACAGCTCTTGTGTTCTTTTGGAGTCTTGCCAAATACCATGACACTGTCCAGGTACACCAAGATGCTAACAAATTCATATACCCTACTGCCCCTTTCCATGAGGCACTGGAATGTAGCTAGGGTCCCAGAAATACCGTATGGCATGTGCAGAAACTCACAGAATTGAAAGGGCACATGAAAGCAGTCTTTTTCTGATCTGACTAGGTCATGGGGATCTGACAGAGCCGTACAAACACACACTTTGACAGCAGATAAGGACTACTTGGCCCACCTAGTCTGCCCATTTCCCTACCTATTGGATAAGCTGCAGATCCTAATTAACCAGTTCTCTTGGGTGTACCACAGGGATCAATTCTTGGACCGCTCCTCTTTAGCCTGTTCCTTAACTCCCTCCCAGATATCTGCCAGGAGAAAATAATCTTATATGCTGATGATGCTGTAATTCTCTCTTCCCACAAGGATCCAAACTCCCTACGAAAAAGCCTGCAACTTGCTTTCTCTAGTGTTGAAAGGTGGTTCCTGGATAGTAAACTTGTGCTAAACCACAATAAAACAAAAGCCATGCTCTTCTCCAATCACCAAAACAAAAATAGGCATACTCCCTCACCATACAAACCTCTACGGGAATTACACTGGACCAAGTAAATACTTTCAAATACCCTGGCATCACTTTTGACCAAGGGCTCACCTTGCAACCCACATTGACAACACTGAAAACAGTGAACCAACGCTTGGAATACTATTCCGTAACACGCAATTTCTAAATCAAGCGGCACTGAGAATAGCTATACAGAGTTCCATAATCTCAATCATTGACTATGGCCTTATTATTTATGGCTCAGCTACCTCCACTGCTCTAAGGCGTATCTCAATCACTCTAAATAAGGCCTGCCGGTCCTCACGGGGCCCAAAGACTGACTCACATGTGTGATCTGTACTATGAATCAGGCTGGTTGAACCTATCAAATCGTCTTATTTATCTCATCTGCACAATGGCAAAAAAATCTATCTTGGGACTGACTCCATTATGTATTCAAAACCTACTCCGACTGAATCCTGGCTCATGACCCTCCACCAGATCTGAACGCCAACCTTCCCTGGTTCCGAGATACCAGACTGCACAGGGACAAAGATCTTTCGCATACAGGGCCCCGACATGGTTCAATGCGCTTAGTCCACCTACTCTATCCTCAACCTCACTTGAAGCTTTCAAATCCATGCTCTATGCCCACCTCACCACCACTAGCAACTGTGACTGTGCCAGATAAAGACTACTACCTCATGTCCATCCTCACATCTGAGGCCTCTTCCTCCTGACTAATGAACCCTCTGGTACCTCTACTACTTCCTGTCTCCCACCCAAACTCACCTCCCCTTTTTCCTGTCCCTCTCACTTACTCTCCCGCCACCACCTTTCCCTCCTCTCTAGCCTCCTTTTGGCGCCTAATGATCACCCTCTCCCTGGAAGTTTCCTTAACCTCGAAATTGTCTACTCGCTTGAACCTGTTATAGCTTGTTTTCCTATGAAACTTAAAAACGTTACTGTCTTAAACTGTTAATAGCAAATTTATGATGTAACTTTCTTGTCTGGTTTTACCTGTAATGTGTATCGTGCTTTGTTAAATGTTCTTTGTGACGTGGAACCTTTGTAAAAGAGCCCTGGCTCAAAGGTATTAATTCCTAGACTAATAAACTAAACTAAACAACAGCCTACTTCTTCCTACCCCCCACCAGAATTGCCTTATGTCTATTCCATGCACTCTTGAATTCTCCCACTGTTTTTGACCCCAAGACCTCTTCAGGAAGGCCGTTCCATGTGTCCACCACCCTCTCTGTGAAAAAATACTTCCTCACACTGCCCCTGAGCCGTCCCCCCTCCCCGTCTTCAAATTGTGTCCTCTTGTTCTTGCACATCTCTTTTTCTCAAAGATACTACCCTCTTGGACTTTGTTGATTCCCTTGAGGTACCTGAAAGTTTCTATCATGTCCCCCCCCCTTTTCCTCAAGGGTATACATATTAAACTCTTGTAGTCTCTGTTTGTATGGTTTCTGTTGCAGCCCCTGCACCATTTTAGTTGCCCTACTCTGGACTGCCTCTATCCTGTCTATGTCCTTGCAGAGATGGGGTCTCCAGAACTGCACGCAGTACTCCAGGTGGGGTCTCACCAACTGTCTATATAGAGGGATAACAACTTCCTGTTTTTTACTGAGGATGCCTCTCCCTATGCATCCCAGTATCCCCCTAGCCCTCCTTACTGCCTTCTCACGTTGCTTGCCTACCTTAAGGTCATCTGATATGACTACCCCCAGGTTCCGTTCCATTTTTGTTGCTGTTAGTACCCCCCCCAAGTGTGTATTCTTCCCCTGGGTTTTTGTTTCCCAGGTGCATTACTTTGCACTTCTTTGCATTGAATCTAAGCTGCTATTCTTCTGACCATTCCTCCAACCTTGCCAAGTCCCTTCTCATCCTTTCCACCCTCCTTGTGTATCAACCCTTTTGCAGATCTTTGTGTCATTTGCAAAGAGGCATACGTTTCCTTCCAGGCCCTCCACAATGTCTCCTATAAAGACATTAAAAGGACCGGTCCCAGTACTGAACCCTGTGTTACCCAACTAGTAACCACCCTTTCTTCAGAGTGTACTCTTTTTATTATTACCCTTCGCATCCTGTTGTCCAGCCAATTTGTTACCCAGGCTACCACCCTGGGACCCACTCCCAGGCTTGCTAACTTGTTTATTTAATCTTTTGTGTGGGACTGTGTCAAATGCCTTGCTAATCCCTCCCTGGTCTACTACTTTGGTCACCCAGTCAAAGAAATCTATTAGATTCGTCTGACATGACCTTACCGCTGTGAATCCATGCTTTCCTTAGGCTGACTACACCACTGGCTCCACAGTACACATTAGGAATACACTAATGTGTACATAGTATACATTAGGAGGTAGCATAAGGCCCTCCTTGTGCCACCACCACACAATGCCAACATCACCATCCTGGTCTGGGGCCCTCTGGCGATGGCGTTTTCTGTAAGTTTCCCTTACTAGTCCATGGAATGGCAAAGCATGCCCACCTTGTTAAGCTTCCCACTCTTAACAGAACTGTTTCATGTGCCTCAGTCTGGTCATTCACTCTGATTATTACAGGGACATTGTTGTTAATCCCCAGTTCTGAACATACCAATGCCAGGGTTTCCGTGGGTCCTCCAACTCTCACCCCCTTTGTCTAGAAAATCAGTGTCCACAGCAATGCACCCCCAGGTAAAGGTAAGCCTTGTCACTGAAGCCCTCAAGGTTCAGACCCTCCAGCCGCAATAACAGAAGATAGGCCTGCTGCTGAGCACATCTTGGGCCTGTCACCTTCCTATTCTGACGAACGCTTCTAAAGTGGGCAGGCAATCTTGGCAGTCAGTAAGATCTGTCCCATGGCAGTCTTTACTGTGGATTTGGCTATGCTTTCTTTGACGGCATGCAATTTGACTTTGTGAGCATCTTGAGTCTGGGGCTCCTGCGCACTTTCTTACTGGGCCCCACTGGCATGTCCCTGCAGGCTTTTTGGTTTATGAGGAGCTTGTCCAAACCAGCCGAGAGTTTACTGGGTGGAGCAACTCTTGCAACAATGCCCATAACTGCCACATTTTATGTAGATGTAATTTTCCCAAACGTCTTGCCCCTTGTGTTTCTCTTTGGTTCCATCTTCCCTTTGTGGGGGAATCTCTCACTTTGACACCAGAGTCCTTGCATCCCCTGGTGATCTTCCACCATCCTAGTGTCACTCTTGATGCTTGTCATTCACTCTCTCTAGACTTTCTGAGGATAGGCATTCCTGTTCCAGGAGTCCATCTTCTCCACAATGGCAGCAGAACATCCCTGCTACATGTGCTCATTCCAAGAGTGGCCTGGAAAGGATGTCCACCATACAGTAATGTCCATTTCAGGGAACCTCACTGATGGAGACCCTGCAGCCATGCCAGTCAGGTCCTGCTACCACAGCCCCCAACACAAGTTTAGACAGGTTCTTGATTTGCTCTTGCATCTTGCTGACCACATCTGCATTCACTCCCTCTGAGACTGCGTGGACAGGGAGGGACCAGTGTGCCATCTCCAGAGGTGCTTGAGGAGTCTCCTTTTTTGGACTCCATGCCTCCTGATACCATACTTATTCTCACCAAGTCTCCACAGGACAGCAAAAAATCCATCCAATCTCTCAAGTGTAAGTTGGTTACAATTTGGTCGGAGTGACTGTTCAACCCAGAGTCATTGCATGTCAGTCACTGCCAGAGTCCCTTTACAGAACTCCTTAAGTATAATTTTATCCGCCAAGAACTCCAACAACTTTTGCCCTTCAGCCTTCTCTACGAAGGTCAACTGAATCAAGATTTGGCATAGTTTTCCACACTTCCAGAAAAAAACTGCCAGCGTGGATATGCACTTGAGGGAGTGGCATTGGGGCAGGTACCTTCATGGTCAGAACAGCATCAAGTGCAGGTCCTTGCAAGCCCTCCTCAATGCAGATCAACTTTTCCTCATCAGAGTACTTCAGTCCTTGTGCCATCTGTGTCACTTGTTCGATCCAAGAAGCCAAATCCTCTTCTCCATTAGGGGTAGGGGTGATCCTGGAAACATTATGATGTTGTGTATACTCTTTGTACTCTCCCAATGGCACAGGCATCTTTTTCTTCGATTGCTCAGACCATCCAATACAGCAGTAGCATAGGTCGCATCAGACTCTGCAGAGCCCAGCATGTCTTTGAGATCGGAGTGGTTCCCCCTCCTTAGCAAGCCAGGACATCATTCTGGATTTCCAATAAGCATCAGCCCCCTCTCCGGAGCCGCAACCAGGATGCTCCTCTGGCTGAAGAGTGTCCACCGCCCTCGGAGCCACTGAAGGCAAGGATGGGGGGGGCAGGTTGGTTGGGTCCACTTCATACTCGCTCTCTTCTACTACCTTTACAGTTCCAGTGCCCATTTCACATGTCAGGCATAGTACTTTAATGGTACCAAATACCGGAAGGCCTTCATCCAAATGTTACAAAATGGTCCTCTGCTCATGGTGTCTGGGACATACTGAACCAGAAACACTTTTCTGGGTCCCACACCTCCAGTTTACACCACTTCTCCTCTTCCCAGAATGCCACTTTGCACACAATACATGGTTTGCACTTTTCTGGGGGGGTGGGGCACATGATGTTGTACTATACTGAGGGGGGGTCATGGAAGATCCTGTATTCAAATCCCAGCGGTGTCTCCAAGATGTAAGGCCCCTGTAGGGTGGATACCCCTACCAACTGGCTAGGGGTTGAGGTGCCTGTACCTTACACTGCCACTGAGCTGCCACAGATTTCTGCGGTAGTTCCTGGGTTCTTTTCTCATTTAGCAGTGAGGGGGGTTTATATTTAAAAAAAAAAAAAAAAAAGGAACTGTGCATTACCTCCTCTCAGGGTTTAGCATCGATGACACAGTCATGGGTAGAAACCATCTGAAATAGTTCAAAGCCACTCTGAAACAGCAACTGCACATCAACATGACAGTGCCTAACAGTGGAATCATCTGTGAATCCCCCGACTGGGGATTACAGCCAGTGCCAGACCCCGACCTTGGTGTCTGAGAGATGATAGGTGGGGATAGCAGAACCTGAGTACTCAGCCTGAGAGCTGTCTTTGTCAGCTGACTTACCTCTTTTATGAAGAGAGAGACCTGGCAGGAGAGACATACTTTTCAAGGTGCCGTTGTCTTTCTTTATCAGCATACAGGTGTTTTTCCATTGACTTAGCAGCCTTCTCCCTCTTGCCTTTTTTCAACTTCATAGGCAGCACCGTTGACTTTGGGGAGTGGCAGGTCGACGGCAAGCCATGGGGAGAATGACCGTTATAATGACAGCAATGTGGTCTTCGATGCACGTGGTTTGTCCTTAATTACCAGAAGTTTCAAATAAACTTTCAAGGCTTTTCTTTGATGTCTCCATATAGCCATTTAAAACCCTGGCAAATGTTGCAGGCCTTCACATCACAGAGATGCCTGCATGATGGGGCTGACAACGTTGTATAGGCCGCGGTGATGCATGTCAACATGGGAAACCCCACCCTAACACAAATTTCAGGTGGTCCTGATGCGACAGCTTACAGTTCCATGATGTGGTTCAGTGGAGGAATATATACACAAAGACCTTTAGTTCCACGAACGAACGTCTTGAAAAAGGAAAAAAAGATTAGTGCATCCACTTATTAAGATGGCCCTTCTTAGACATCCTTCTTGGCAGGCCTAACGGTGACCCTTCTAGTTGCCCTGCAAGCTGGGCCAAATCACCTTTGCTCCATGAGGCCTTCTCTGAGACCATCCCTGACAGGGTCAGCCAAATACCAGTTACCCCAGCTGCTTTTAGTCAAGCGAGGTCAGGCACAACCTTCCATCCAGGAGGACCCCACACAGCCAACAGTGTGCTCTGTAGAAGCAGCGGGCACGGCCTCATGAGTGCCGCTTTCTGGACAAAACAGCCAGCACTCCACTGCACCTCACAACATGCTGGATGCCGGAGGACCTGCCACCAGCGGTTTGCTCCTGTATTTCTTCCCTCTCTTACTGACTATCAATGCAGGTGCTATTTTCAGCCAGAGATTGCAGGACCAAGGGACTCCCCAACCTCTCCTCCTATTTGGTGCCTACAGCTAATTGGGTGCTCTGTGGGAGCAGAGGATGTGGCCTCTCTTCTCCAAAGGGACTCCACTGTAGCGATCCTCTGTGCTGCAGACCGAAGCACTAAGGACCACAGTGCAAAGGACAATGTTGCTGGCATCTACTGTGGGCATCAGCTATAGGAGGCAGCCATCAGCTGGTAACCATGGACTCTAGTCACTAAGTTTTCATTAAAGATCATATGCAAAATGTCTACATACATTTCGATTTGCTGCTATTTGTGATTCACTGATGGGCTACTGATGGGTCCGCTGTGGTGTTTTCTGATCTTAATTGCTTAAACATCCAGACAATTAAGTTTAATGCCCTCACACATACAGTATCATATGTTCTGACTTGGGTTTGTATTTCCTACTGCACTGCCAAAAGGACATCTAGCAGGACTGTGAGGGGATTGACAGTACTGTTTCCTACTGTATTATCTGCCTTAGAAAATGTATTGATTGCATAATCTCATGACAATAGTCTAGTTTCAACCCCTCCCTCATTCCAGCCTTGAACTCGGTCCTCCAGTGTCCTCCAGGCCCCATGCCACACCCCTCTCCCAATCACCCATGTCTCCAAATGCCTCACACCTACTGTATGCTGTATCCCTTTCAGATGTGAAGTCTAACTTACATAAAACAGAGTATTCTTTAGCCCCTTGTTCTTCATTCCACAACTGCCCCTGTGCATTCACGCTCCGAGGATGCAACTCTACCCAATGATCCGGAGCAGCCTGAAGATTTGTACATAGACTATTATGCATATTGTGAGCACAATAAGACAAACATGTGTTCCAATGCAATGATGAATGCTGAACTCGCCAAAATAATCTTTAGTTGAAATGAGCACTACACCCATTAAAATTAACATGGAAGCATGGCTCTAGCATGTGCACCCGCGTTGACTTGGTGCAACTACTGATATTAATGGCTGTAGTGCTTGTTTCAACTAAAGAAGTACTTTGTCGATTTCAGCATTCATTATTATGTTGTAACACATATCTGTCTTATTGTGCTCACAATATGCAGCATAATAGTCTATGCATGAGTCTTCAGGCTGCTCCTGGTCGTCGGCTAGAGGCATGTCCTCAGAGTGTAAATGCAGGGACAGTCATGGAGCGGCGAACAGGAGCTAAAGAATACTCCGTTTTATGTAAGTTTACTTGACATCTAAGAGGGATACAATATACAGTAGGAGGGAGTGGGCTGAAACTAGACTGCTGCCTGCCGGCCCAGTGGCACTGATGGTTGAGGTGCTGGATGCCTTACTTCGCACCATATCGGCTACCCGGTTTCAGGAACAACCTTGGGTCATCAGGGAGCTGGCATGGGGAGGGAGGGAGCAGGATTGAGCCACCTAATGGCAGCTTTCCTCTCCCTGGGAGGTGGTCGCCAGTCCGTAGTTCCACCGTTGCCGGGTGGAGGTCCGATGAAGGTGCAGGTAGGAGGGGGCGACGTGAAGGGAGGGTGTCTCGTAATGCGCGACATGTACATGCCTCCACATCTGCAGCTAGACAAGGGGATGGGAATGGGGAGAAAAACTAGAAAAACCCCTACAAACTATGTATGGGGGGGAAAGCATGAGTTTACTCAATCGTTACATTTACAAAGGCACATAATACAGTGGGAAACAGTACTGTCAATCCCCCCACAGTCCCACTTGCACACCAAATTACAGCAACACACTACTGATGTCTTCTGTATTGTGGTTGTGCAGATCAGGGACAGTACAACCCAACGGGGCAACAATACAGAGTGAAATGAAAGGCAGTATATTTAGAGATACTACAAAGGAATGACAGGACACAGAAAGGTATTTTGTACTGATTTATTAAGTTTGAAGGACAATGCAGAGTGTTGCACATGCTCTTTGATGTATATGTTTCACGCATTGTACTGCCAAATTGCTGTGACATATTGATGTCATGCTATGGTAGGCTGTTTTATGCTGGTTGGGTTTTCTACCACTAATTTGGAAATATATTTCTAAACATCATATGGATTCCTTCAACTATGGGTTGCAGAACTTATATTTACTTGCTTGCACTGTTTGTCCTCTCTGTGACGAGGTACCTTTGTAAATAAGCCTCTGACTCAAAGGTTGTTAAACTGATGTTCAAATAAATAAATAAACATGTGTTAGGCTATTTCACATTACACTTAGTCTTGCCGTTACCCTTTTTCTCCATCATGTGGTTTCTAATCTACTAAAGTTTATCCTTACTGTTGAGCTCAGCAAGGATAGATATTTCGTTTGCTGCACATAATTTTAAAGAGCAGCTAAAGCCTCCAAGATAACTTTGAAAAACATACTAATCAGGTGCACTTCAGCTGGCATTCTATATATATAGTCTACAGATTTCTCCTCCCACTTATTTATTACTGAGGAAATTTGCATAAATACATGATCTTTATCCCTTAGAGTCCAACTACCTCTATAACTTACTCCCTGCTTCAAGTCACAATCCTCTGTTGTTAAATCACAGTCTGTTGCCATGGGACTAACTGTGATGTCACAAGCACAGCATTACGACTTCAGGTAGGGAGAAAGCAACTGGAATAGATGACATTTTTAGGAGCAAAGCTCCTGTTTTCATGCAAATGTCCTCACTAATAAATAATGAGGAGGAGACATACAGAACTAATGTGAAATACATGCTGAACTGTGTCTAAACATTTATGTTTTGTGAAAGTTATATTGAAGGCGTTGGCTGCTCTTTAAAGTAATTCAATCTTGACCTCTTACTTCATCATGGTCAGATATTTCCCTAGCCATTTTGCTCAAAAGCACTAGTTTTTGGGTCGCACTTTCATTCTCTTAGGCCTCCACTAAGCAGCCCAGATGGTTGCACTGGCCCACAAAAAGCCTTAAATATCCTGTTTTTTCCCCCAGTTATTTTCTGAATTAACTTTTTATTATTGTTAACTGTTGGAGACAGCGAACTAAGCCCAGGACCCATTTTAAATGGAATCAGTTTCTATCACTCAAATGTGTGTAGCTGGTTTTTTTGTTACCAAAGATGGATCACTTGTTAGCCTGGTCATCTACTGAGCAACTCTCAGTCATTGCTCTAAGCGAGACCTGGCTTGATCCCTCAATTGCTGATATCTAAGTAAACTTGCCCAGCTGCCCCACACTTTTAGGTCAGATAGGAACAGACATGAGGCGGAGCTGTTCTACTTGTCCATTCATCCATTCCCTGTTTCTTAATCAAGTCTGACACCCTTGGGGGCCAGATTAATTCAGTTTTTGTCTCCTTAGATTTGCCTGAGAAAAAAATTCCTTGTGGATTGCCTGTACTGTCCGCCAAAATTTAAAGAAAGTAAATTTTCAGGTCTTGCAGCCCTAATAAACTCTCTGGGGGATTTTGGTCACTACATTCTTTTGGGCAAGTTTAATGCTCACTGGCAGGAAAGCAGAGGCATGAAACTAAAACAAGCATTGTCCCCATTAGGCCTGCATCAAGTTATACATGATTTCACTCAGATTGATCTTCTCCATATCTACCATACTTGACCTAATTTTTGTTTCTCCTGATGTTCCTGTTATGCAACCTGGCTGCCTGGGTAACATTTTCAATGACCATTCTATGATACTTTGCTTATTAAATCTTTCACATCCAAAAGTTTCTCCCAGAACTATCCAATTTTGGTGTTTCTGAAATTTTAACCTTGAGGCTTTTAGTAATAACCTAAACCAGGTCTCTTGAGGTACTCTTCCATCTTGCTGTGATGTCAATAATGTATGGGATTTCATTGTGAAACAGTTTCAAAAGCCCCATTTATACCGCTGACTTTGCAGTGCACCAACCCATGGCGCACTGGTTGATGCGCTGGAAAGTCAGGTGTGTGGACACATTCTGGAGCACTGAAAGTGTGACTCCGATTGATTTTCTGTACCAACTCAGTTGTCGGTACCTGTATCAGAGCGAGCGCAGCAGCCGGCGGTGTGGACACTTTTCTGCGCTCGCTTCAATTATTTCCCTGTCTCTCCTGGCATCCTCCGTGGCATTCACAGCCCCTCCTCAGAGTGACCTGCAGCACTGTGAGGGTGGCATGTGTAAACGGTGGATTGCTGGCAGAGAAGCCACCACAGTGGGAAGTGAGTAGTGCAAATGCCAGAGCACTGCGGCCGTGTAACCACGGCTGCATTGTTTCTTAATTAAAGAGCAACTATCATGCTTGTAGTAGGGTCAGTGACCCCCTCCCCCCCACCTTTTAATATTTTCTATGCTCCTGGGTAACGTTTAAAAAATCCCTGGAGAAGTGCTGGTTTGGTATGCTGAGATTTCTTTTTGATAATGGGGCTGTAAATACATTCCAAAAATCTGTTGTAACAGTAATCCTTTCCTCTTTATCTATACTTTCTCTGTCAGTCTTTTCATACTTTGTTTCCCCTACCACAGGGTGGCCTCCTATGTGTAGTCCTTCTCTTACTGTTTTTTATTTCCTTTCCTCTTGTATTTATGTCCCATGCCATTAAGAAACTCTGTTTTGTTAAAGAAAAGTCATTTTTTCAATGAACTGCAAGATCATCATGCGTTATCAGTCGATTGCGCGACTTGTGCGAATAAAGCGATTGCATAATACGCGTAAATCGCAACATAATGCTACATTTAGCTAAAATAAAGAAACTCGAGCAGTTCTTACTTCCTCTGGCTAGCGCTAGCAACTCTAGAAAGAAGAACACTTTCAGTTCATTTTTAGAAGGCTGTGAGTAAAATGACTGCAGTTGTAAGCCCTACTCAGGAATTTCAGTGCAAGGCAGCAACATCTTGCTGTTTTTTAAGTGCAGCCGTTATGTCCAGCTGTTTAGACAGGGTTACAAGGAGAGATGCATGGCAATTATAACTTAGCTTATCACATCTAAACTCACATTATCTCACTGTAGTTGCTGCAGCAATGGTTTAAATGCTTGTAGTGCTGAATTATGTGTGCAGATAATATTACTGTTGGGTTTAAATGTGAAAGACAAAACTTCATAGCAATTGTGTGTTCAGCAGTTTCACAGACCCTTCCCTCAGCTCTCCATTTTTGCTATAGAGCCGGCCGGCCCCCTCTACACCATTATTATAATTAATGTTGATGGGAGGAGCCTAGGCTACTCAGAAATATTGAAAATAAAAGAAATAAGGATATTTTTTGTTTGTTCTGCAGCTGATTATAATTTAAACAACTAAAGAATGTTTACATTAATTCTGAATTTTCATTTAAAGCTGTATAAACAATATATTCTAGCTTATCTTCTGTTAGGGAGGAGCCTAAACCTGTCATGTGCTCCACATTCTGTATATAAAGGAAGGATTTAAGCTGAATTACTCAGTGTGTGGTAGGAAGCTGTACCTGCCAGATGCCTAGCTTGGTTCTAGGTATGATGTCTTCAGTGATGCTGACTGCTGGAATATTTTAATTTATGTACTTCTTTTATTTTCCGTTCTAAGTCCGTTTATGTTTACCTGCTTAAAGGAATAAATTTTATTTCGACTTCTTCACATCCTGACTGCTTTCTGGACTCCTTTTGTTCCCACGTGCACAATGCTTTTTATTGAATTCCCTCATGAGAAGCACAAAGAACCCTTACCTGCCCCCAAATCAAATCCTTCTGTAATTTTCTTTTATTAAGTTCTCCGATTTGGGAAGGGATCGTATATCTGCTCTGTGGAGCTCCGCCACGCTGATCCCTTCCACTTCCTTGTACCTCTGTACAGTGCACTCCACCTCTGATCCACTACGTTTTGTGACATCAGCATATGAGGAGCTCGGGGCGAGAGTCCATTGCAATGAATGGGGCTGTGTTTAAAAGTTTAATTTTCGTAGTTTAGATGGCAAGTTGGAATAAATCATGGCTTAACTAACAAGGTCCTAACAATATAGCAGTAGTGAAGATCATTTACAGTCCAGGCAGAAATGCACTTGATTGTGACATGCTGCCCTTTTAGGGTTGAAAGAGGCAAACAGCTGTTTGGACTGTCTGAAGTCCTTAGTCCTGTTCAGGTAAAACCTAAAGACCCTCTTAGCATCCAGTGAGTGGAGAGCTCTTTCTCTCTCAGTCTGGAACTTGGCAAAGTAGGTAGGCAGGATTATAGCCCGATTAAGATGGAACTCCGACATCACCTTTGGTCGAAATTTGGGGTGTACGGAGAACTACCTTATTTCTATGAAAAACAGTATATGAAAGATCTGAGACCAAAGCAAGGATTTCAGATACTTTGCATGAAGAGGTGACAGCCACCAGAAATGCTGCTTTCTTTTTTTTCTTTTAATCCTCCTCCTTGTCATCCCCCATTTGTCTGAGCACCCCAGCCCCTTCAACCAGATGCACACTGGGACTTAACGCTGCTGTCTTCTCCCAGGGCTTGCCCCCCCCAGCAGGGTTCCTCAATACTGCCGTGGAATGGATCAGATTTTGGCTGCGTGCCCAGATAGTTGGGTGTGTGGCCTATGTTGCTCAGCACCCTTCTGCTGCCGGCATTTTCCCACTGATGTCCCCCTGGGAGGCATATCGTGCAATGGTATCATGATGTATGCCACACGCCCTGTGGGATGTGCATCGATGCATGCCACGTCCCTCTTTGCTCCCGCATGATGTGCATCGATGTATGCCACACACCCAACCTTGCCTGTTGGTCTGGGCTGCCTTTCTCCCAGCTTCCAATAGGGGCTAGGCAAGCACCAGGTTCTGCCTACCCTCCCTCTGGAGGAGGACAGCAGTTGTATGGATGCTCGATCCTCCTCCCCCCCCTCTGATGGTCTGAGTTCACTTCCAAACTTGGGTTGTCGGCATCGAAAGCAGTAGCACTATTACTGTGCCAGCGGGCTGGCCTTAGAAATGCTGCTTTCCAAGTCAGAATCTTCAAGTCACAAGTTGCGATAGGATCAAAGGACGTGTGAGGAGGCAAATCCAACACAAGGCCGACATCCCTGGGGGGCCACCAGCTTCCTGATGGAGGCGTTGTGTACAGAATACCCTGAGGAACCTCTTAAACAGTGGCAGCTGTGCCAGGTAGTAGATGCCTACAGGTTCATGGTATGCTGAGATAGCACAGAGGTGGACCTTAACTGTGGAATATTGCAGGCCAGCATCAGAAAACTCCAGTAAGTAGTTCAGAAACTTTTCAGTGGTCAATGGGCTTTTGGAGCACCAGACAGAAAATCTTTTCCACCTGGCTGTATAGGTGGAAGGTTTATGCACAGCCAAAAGTATTAGGAGACCCTCTGAGATACCCTGAACCTGTTCACTTCTATCTCTTCAGAAACCAGGCCTGAAGGTGAACGGAGCGCCAGCTGGGATGGATCAGCTGACCCTGGGTCAATAAGTCTGTCTGGGGTGGCAGAATCCCCAATTTGCTGACTGAAAGTCAATTCAACTTAGAAAAACATATCTGCCAAGGACAGCGGGGGGCCACTAGGATCATCTTGTCCCTGTGTGTCTCCAGTTTGAGCAACACTCTCTTGATGACAGGGATTGGAGGGAATGCATACAGAAACAGATTTGGCAGATTGAACCCTCCTTCCTAAGTTGGAGAGCACTACCTCTGTATCATTCACTGATCCAAGTCCTCCAGCCTGAGGATGAGAGGTGGGCTCGGAACATGAACCAGGACGTGGCAAGGCCAAATGACCCACTCCTTCCTCCCTCCCCATGTGTTGCAGAACACAGCCTCTGCAGTGCCCCCCAGACCTTGAGGCTTGGATTTGAGATGGGCTTGGAGCATGAACCTAGGTCTCTCACATAATAGTTCAACATGCCGCTCCCAGCTCCACCAAGCCAGGCTCCTATACCTTTGTTACATAAGTACAGCACTGGTGATGCATACATTCTCTAACTTCTATGGACTGTGCTACCTAAAGCAGTTCAACCACCTCCACAGAGTTCAGTGCAGAACTGCTAACTTCACTACAGCTTTTCGGTTTGTACATTTTATTCACCCAAAATAGCCCATCTGAGAAGCAATATCTTGTTTCCATTGGGGTCCTGCTTCTACCCATTTCAGCAGCTGAATGAGCTGGAGGACGGAGAGAATAAATGACTTGCTTAAGTTCTACAATGGGTACTGGGCTCCAGTGGGGTTTGAACCAGTGATCTGGTTCCCAAGGAGGTGCTCTAACCACTGGACCACGCTGCCTCTATCTGTGGGACAGTTCAACCTTTAAGCCAAGGACTAGCTTTCTGCTGGGAGCGGAGCTGAGTCTGGACACCACTGAATGTATTATTTATCGTGTGATCCAACAATCTGCTGCCTCTCAAATTGCAGATCTCAGTAAATGCCACTGACGGTCATTGGAATGTGAAGTTAAGACCTACAGGAAGCTAAGAGACAATGCCAGGGGCGACTACTGCTAGTTTCCCTTTGATAACGCATGAAAAGGGTGGGAACTGTCCTGCTGTCAGGAGTGCCGGAATATTTTCAAGAATTCCTGAGAAGGGGGAGAGAAGGGTGAAGGACTACAATCAAATAACCTCAGACCATACTTAGACAGTGTTTGTGTTTAATAAGAATAAACGGGTGGGGGTGGTTCTTTTCCATTCCCTTCTCCCCAATACTCCTGTTATTATTCAAGTGTTTATGCACCTTCTTTGACCAGCTCCAACTGGTCTGCCCCCCGTCCCCCAGCTTCTCCAGGTACTTACCCTGACATCCATCCTGCATGGCTCACACCCCACCCCATGTTGAGGCCTTCGGGGCTCCCCTGTAACTCCTTCCAGGACCAGGATCCGGTGGAGGCGCATGCCGTAGTGGGTGGTGCAGGGCCTGTGGAAGGGGGCAGCTCTTCATCCAGTATGAGTTGGGTTTTCCCCCACATTTCTTGTCCCTGTTCCCATGCAACACATGCAGCGCTTGTGGGGGAGTAACATGGACACACCCAGTGTGCTTCTGGCTGAAGAACAAGCTGCCTGGCTCACACAGAGATGCTGCTGCGCTGCAACATGTCATGTACCATCCACTGGCTGGGATATGCTACCATTAGCAGAATGCTCTCCCCAGCCTGGCCACCCTAGCGCCAGCTCTCAAGTTTGCTCCTGAGCCTGGGTCCCCGGTATGGAAATGTAACTTGCTTGTGTTGGGCCATCAGGCAGTCCTCTTCCCCAATATTCTGACACCAGTGCCTGCCAGAATCTGGGGTACTGTGGTCTAGTGATTAGAGTACTGACTTTGGACAGGGAAATCAGTGGTTCAAAACCCACTAGGAGCAATGTCAACAATGTGGCTACAGGTTCTGACTGGTGCAGAAATGGGCTGCTTGCTCTGAAAAATGAAGGTAAAAAATTGTGCACTTGTGGAATCAAGGGATGCTATAACACCAGCAGGTTGGCCCCTGATGAAGAAGAAGAGATCTTCAAAGTAATAGAGCGCTAGGCTAGTACAGTATCTCTGTACTGGTTACCCCTGATGCTGTTACCTATATTTTCCAATCAACAGTTGTATCCTATATCCTGCAGTCTGTCTGTGTTATAGCATCCCTTGACTCCACGAGTGCACAATTGTTTACCTTGAAACGTCATCAGAGCCAGATACTCACTGGGTTACCATGAGCAGGTCACTTAACCTCCTAGTGCTTCAGTTCACCCAGCTATGGAAATGGATGGAAGCAGAACCCAACTGGAAAGCAACATGTGGCATATCAACTGAGCTATCCAAGGTAAATAAATGTTAAAATAAAATGTAAATATACACATACTCAATTGGTGGGGCCTCTTTCCCATATAAAAAGTCATCAGGTATTTTTCTTTATAAAATGGGGTACAAAAAACTGGCCAAATTGAATGACTTCATTAGTTAAAACACAAAACCTAACCATTGATTAACTACACAGTTTATACCTAGTCTGTCCTAATCTACCTAGCAACAACATAACTAAATGAAAAACCTTTTTTCCATTACAATAATTTTTCTTCCACTTTTTAATAAAAAAACCCACAACAGAGCATAGGTTTCTTCAAAATAAGTGCAGTTCCCAGGTTCACTGAAAGGCATACGGCCTTTGTTATTAAACTCACCCATGCTACCTAGCAACAACATATTTAATCAATTATTTATTTATTTTAGCGACCAGGAAAGGAGGGTAGATAATTCTCCTTATTTTCAGCCTTATCATGGGGGGAGGGGAGTTACAGATAGAAACCAACTGAAATTGAACCAGATTAAGCTGTCGGTAGTATTTTTAGTGAATGGGCCACCAGGGAAATATCCCTATTCTTTTCGAGAAATGCCAAGGACTCGTTAACATTCACCTGAACAACCACTAGAAAAGGGATGGCAGTATAGCTTAGAGGTTAGAGCAATGAGCTGTGAATGAGCTTGGTACATCCAGCAGATCAGACCTGGGTTTGATTCTCACAACCTCCACTTGCATACTGTGTGACTCTGAGCAAGTCACTTAACCACCCAGTGCTCCCAGGTCGCCCCTGAAAACAGGCACTTGTGCCTAGTGGGCCTTACCCAGTTACCAAAGACTAAAATAAAAAAAGGCAAACAGGACCTCGGTTTAATGTCTCATCTGAAAAACACACCTGAGGAAAATTCAAAACAGGGCTATTTTATATCGTGAGGCAGTAAGCTACTGAGCATAAGTTGCCTGCCCCAAAGGTGTCAGCTGCTCTTTAACCCATGACAAATATACGAAGAAGCTTACTACACCTTTATTGACACATGTAGTAACCACAACTACAAAACAGCAATCTGGGTGAGCGTTGTGATTGAAAAAATCATAGCCACTGTGGTTGAAATACACCAATTTTTTTGTTAGCCACATGTGAACTGGATTAGCCACTATATCAGGTTAACTGAACAGTAAAAAGTCATAATGCCCAAATGCCTTAGCAAAAGCCAAGACTGGGATCATAAAAATGTTAGCCAAATTCAGTTTACTGTAGCCACTGGCGATGGTGGTAACCCTTATCTCACATCCAGGCCATGACCTTCAACGCTCCTGCTCTTTTTTTTTTTAACTTAGCTTTATTGGTAAGCTATAACAACACAGGTACAGCTGAACATTTACTCTAAACTAGTCAATCACATTTTGTTTGCTTAATGAGAATTACTAAAATGAGAAATATCATGGGGTGTTAATTAGTCCAATTATTTAGTCTGGCTGCATTACATCTCCAGAGTTAAAGTGTCTTGCTCTGCGAACCACCGATACATCTTACAGAACAGTTGAACAAAAGAAGCATTTTAGTTCTCTAGAAACTGAACAGTAAACAGTAGAGTTGAACACAAACCAAACTTTTGCTGCTTAATCCCAAGAAAGTAAATTTATATACATATCTTTGCAAAAAACTTCGTTAATGCATCAATTAGGGTGGATACCACAGTGACAAAAGCAGGAAAATGAGGCGTTAGTGTTACCAACCCTAATGCCTCATCCCCCAGGGTTCCCACCCCTACCACCTCACCCCATCCCGCCATCCTCCACATACCAACAGGCGTTGGGGTGTACCATGGGGTCATAAGGCTTAACTCTCACCCCACTGTCCTATACTGTAGCGTGTAAGCATGTTTACACATGGAATGGGGTGAGAGTTAGGCCCTATGACCCCGTGGCACATCCCGACGCCTGTTGGTGTGTGGAGGGTAGGGGGATGGGGGTGGGGTGGTAGAGGTGGGAACTTTGGGGAGTGGAGCATTAGTGTTGGAAATTCTAACGCCTCATTTCCCAGCTTTTGTTTCTGCGGTATCCACCCTAACTGATACATTAACAAAGTTTTTTTGCAAAGAATTTCCCTTGTTTTTCAGACAGTATAATTGTAGCCTCATTTTACTGTGGAAGCGCAGGGTCTGAACACATCCCTTCATTGAGATAGTACAACACTGTTCAAATGTCACAGTGGGAGTGCAAGGTCCTTGGGACACTGCACTCCAATCCCACAATCCAGATAGTACAACAGTGTACATATGTCACGGTGGGAACACAGGGTCTTTTGGGCCCTGCACTCCCATACCTCCATTCAGATAGTACAACAGTGTGAAAAATGGGAAACACTGGCAAAGTTATGGGCATGTGTACAAACTGTGCAATGCACTCTAGTAGTAATGCACTCATTTTGGGGAATTTTTCACCAAATGTTCAAGATCGGCATTATGGGACCTCCCCTCATGAACAGAGCAACTGTGAATTTGTTAATCCATCCCAAAAGTTGATTTCATGCAGTGACCGTACCATCCTGTGCCACAGGTGCAAAATCACATTCCGGACAGGATGAGCAAAATGACAGCTGTTCTGTTCATAAGGTGGTATGAAAAAATGGCAATGTTGAAAATCTGGAGTGAAAATATGAAAAAGTGGCAAAGTTGTGAGCGTGCATAGAAAGTGCGCAATGCATGCCCGTAAATGCAGTCATTTTGGGAATTTTTTCACCAAATTTTCAACATCGGCTTTATGGGTCCTCCCCTCATTAACAGTGACACTGTCATTTTGTGACTCTGTTCCAAAAGTTGATTTCTGTGAAATTCTGCTCCACAGGTGCGAAAACACATTTTTAGCAGTATGTGAAAAATTACAGCTGTACTGTTCATAAGGAGGTGTTAAAAAAATGCCAGTGTTGAAAATCTGGAAAAAAATATTGAAAACTGGAGACGCTACGAGCGTGTGTAGAATGTGTGCAATGCACGCTCATAATGCAGTCATTTTTGGGAATTCTTTCACCAAAATTGCAACATGGGCTTTTTGGGACCACACCTCATGAACAGTTGCACTGTCGTTTTGGGAATCGGTCCTGAAAGGTGATTCTGCACGGAGCCCGCACAATCACCTTTCAGGACCAACAAATGAAACGACAGTCACATGTTCACAAGGAGGGGTCCCAAAAACCCATGTTTAAAATCTGGGGCCACAATTCCTAAAATTCTCCGAGATATCAACCTAAGTTGAACACCCCCCCCACACACACACACATACGAGTTTGACTCCCATTATATGGCTTACCTTGATATATTCAGTTTGCGATTGGACTTTGAAGAGTGCAGACATGTTCACGGGCCATGGAAAATCACCAGTCCTGGCCTCCGGATGGTAAGTATGGGTGGGGAGGGGTTCGGGGAGTGGGTGCTCAGAGGGAGGGTGGGGAGGGGACTGGGAGACTACGAGGATGGTTTCTTTATACAGGTATTACAAAAAATAATTATCGGAATGGTTTCTTTTGGGACTGGGTACACTGGGGTGGGCTCCCAGTGTGCCACATAAGTTTGGGGGATGTCATACTGACAGGGGGATTGGGCACCTCCATCGGAAATAAGAGTGGGCTGGGGGGGGTGGTCATCCAACAATGGGAGTGGGCTTCCTGGTGTCGGAAAGTATATATATTTTTTTCAAATTAAACATATCGGCACACAGTAGTGGGCTCCCCGTTTGCCACAATATTGGGGGGGGATACACACTGACACGGGGATTGGGCACCCCGATGTCAGTGAAGGGCAGACAGCTTCAATGTAGATCCTGCATTGATCACACATTTCAGTGCAGGATTCTGCATCGAAGAAAAAACATCGGGGGACAGTTTTATTTTTTCATAGGATTTTTAAATGATGTAGACACACTGGGGTGGGCTCCCAGTGTGCCAACTGTGTGTGTGTACATGCGGGGGATACATCCCGACACGGGGACCGGGCATCCTGTATCGGCGGGTCTTCCTTGACTCTGCAGCTGGCAGCATGAGTTCCAGCTGTGGCTGCAGAAGTCAAGAAAATACCATTCTTCTCATACAGAGAATAGCTTAAAAGCCATTCTCTGTATAAGATGAACCCCAGAAAAAAAATTTTTGGGGTCCAGTTTAAAAACATAGAAACATAGAATTTGACAGCAGATAAGGACTGCTTGGCCCATCTAGTCTTCCCATTTTCCTACCTAACAGAGAAGCTGCAGATCCTAGTTAACCAACTGCTAACTTCTTCCTACTCCCCACTAGGACTGCCTTATGTCTGTCCCATGCATTCTTGAATTCCCCCACTGTTCTTGACTCCACGTCCTCCTCTGGGAGGCTGTTCCATGCATCCACAACCCTCTCTGTAAAAAAATACTTCCTCACATTACTTCTGAGCCGTTCCCCCTCTATCTTCAAATTGTGCCCTCTTGTTCTTGCACATCTCTTTTTCTGGAAAGATGCTACCCTCTTGGACTTTGTTGATTCCCTTGAGGTACTTGAAAGTTTCTATCATGTCCCTTCTCTCCCTTCTTTCCTCAAGGGTATACATATTAAGCTCCTTTAGTCTGTCTTCGTATGTCTTCTGGTGCAGACCCTGCACCATTTTGGTTGCCCTCCTCTGGACAGCCTCCACTCTGTCTATGTCTTTGCCGAAACAAAAAACATCAGAATACACCTAAAGGGGATCTCTTTAGCTGTTTTCTGATTTTTGTGTGTTAAAAAGGTTCAGGACTTCATGTTTCTCACTAAGCAGGGAACAAGATGGCAGATGCAACACAGGGAACTATGCGAAAAATACCAGCATTCTTTGCGAAAAGAAGCTGGTATTTTTCACGCAGTAGCCCTATCATGCGCACAATGCCAGGCTTTTTTTGAAAAGAACCCAGTATTGTTCTCACAATACTGTATTGTGCGCACAATAGGCTGGTATTGTTAGCATAATACAGTATTGTTCGAACAACAGTATTTTTCATGCCTGACATATACATTTTCCTATAGGAAATAATGGGAAAATTTTAAATGCCATCACTTTTGAACAGATTAATATTTTTTCACCAGACCTTCAAAAGGCATATCTGTGACCCAAATGCTTTCTACCCTGAACATTTCAGCCCACAACATAAAGCCGTTTTTGAGATACAGCTGTAGAAAGAAATGTGAATAAATCCAGATTTTTCTGTTTTTTCAACACTTTATATCTCAGAAACCACTTGAAGGATTCCTACGAAATCTGGCAGATCTACAGACCTGCCCCTAGAGATTATGCATGCCAAATGTCATGCAAATCCATTGTACGACTCCAATGTTATTAAGGCTCAAAGTTTGGACTTTAGCGCATAAGTGCAGTTTCACCCTAACTATACTGGTGCGACCGAGCCAGACTTATTACATATATAATGTGTGTGTAGATATATATAAAACATATATAATTTTTGTTTTCTTTGGATATCATGGATTTAATGGAGGCAATGACTGGCATCCGGGAAATTACCTCCTCACACAAGGGAAGGAGAAGGATGTGTTGATTGGGCCATCCCTCTATATTTCGTTATGCTATGTTGTATTTCTGGGTGTCTGTGTGGCCTACTTATGCTAAAGGCTCGTGGGGGTGTTTCTCTTGCATTGGCCCTCACATGCCCACCCTGTTGCTGTTTATTTAAGGTACAGCTCTCCTGCAACCCAACTGTTTCTACTGGCAAGCACCATGCTGCTGCCTCCATGCTATTACCACCAACTCCCATAACACTCTGGACCACAAACGCCATGCCGCTCTGACCTGTGATTGCCAAGCTGCTCCCCAGCGCCATTCTGGATGTCTGACCACTGCTCCCAACCACACACTATACGCCACTCAGACCTGGAGACCTTACATCGCTCCACAATGCCACCCTGAATGCTGAACGAGAAGACATACCACAGCAACCTTGTCACCTTTTAATGGAGGCCCCTACACTATGGAACCATTAAGGACTGGAAGTATGGCTTGGAGGTTAAAGCAACAAGCTATGAATGAGCATGATACAGCCAGAAGAATCCAGATTCCCACCACCTTCACTTGCCTACTGTGTGATCCTAAGCAGGCCACTTATTCTCCAGACGTACCAGGAAATGAGCTTTAGCTCAGAATGCCTTTCCTGGTAAAATAAATAAATAAAAATGAACAAACCAAAAATGTCACTACACTACAGAAAACATACTCGGACCAAAAACAGAGATGTAAACCCAGAAATTATCAAGAATATACAAGCCGCTGTTGTATTAAATGAACTGTGTGTT
The DNA here is from genome assembly GCA_016271365.2 of Neoceratodus forsteri. Taxonomy (NCBI): domain Eukaryota; kingdom Metazoa; phylum Chordata; order Ceratodontiformes; family Ceratodontidae; genus Neoceratodus; species Neoceratodus forsteri. The sequence continues at coordinate 458,047,068 of JADMNL010000022.1, read as the reverse complement.
ATGTCCTAATACTACTGTTGTAGCTCTGTAAATGTGACGTGGAACCTTTGTAAATGAACTCCGCTCAAAGGTGTGTCAGAATAATCGATAACTAAAAACATAAATCATCGCAACAGTGATCTAAATTAAAATAAGACATCCCAATGTAATAAGTAAAACATCTCATAGCAAAGTCCCATAAACCCAGGAAATATTATCTCAGAGCCGACAGGCTCATATAGGTCACTTGACCTTTGGCTTGTGGCTTTATGCTCTTGTTAGCCCCTTGATGTATAAGACACTTAGATATTTTCTATATATACGTGTCTGTATGTGTTTCTCCAAGCATAGCTTTGCCTCTGGTTCCCATGCACCTCAGTGATGTCATCATGAGAACCTGAAAGAGACAGACAGGACTGAAGTTTGTTGGGGGTGGGTTACTGAGCCTGACAACAGAGCTTTTCTTCATCAGCAGAGATCAAGATACATACTGGCCTGACAGAGAACAAAAGCCGCCATCCGAACAAACCTTCTCAGGGTCTGGAGGGGGGAGGGGAGAGGAGATACAATGGGTCTCACGTGACCCCTGGGTGAGCCCAGCCCTTCTCTGCTGTCTAACCCTGAGGAATGAGAAAGTACCCTTTACACAGGGCACTACAACTGGTTCCCACGGAACACAAACTGCTATCAGGTCACAGCACTGCAGCTTTGTTAATCCCTTTTGTAATGCCTCATTCAGTCTCCTTCCTCCTAGTAGCTACAGTAAGCAGAGTTCAGGATTCCCACTCAGGAAAGGAAGAAAATAAATTTGGTTTTATATAGCACCTATCATACACATTGCATCCCGAAGCACTTTACAGTCCATGGCGAGCTGGCAGCAACCATCAACTGTGAGCAAAACATGTTAAATAAAAGGTACAGAGAAAGAGAGTGAGACTTACAAGAAGGGAGGTTAAGTGACTTGCTCAGGGTCAGACAGTAACATCATTGGTGGCTGTGAGACTCAAACCTGGGTCTGTTGGGTCTCCAGGCTCACACCTCTGTGCTCTAACCACTAGGCTTTACTGCCCCACTCACCCAAATCAAATATTCCTGGCTGGCTGTCTTACTTTTTATCATGGGTCATAGTAACTGCAAGGGGCATGCCCCAGACCCCCTAGTTCTCCCTGCACTTTGCTGCCATTGTGTCAGGGCTCTTATAAATTAACTTATTTCTTTGTTTAATTTGGATCAAACTAGGTGTTGAGATGGCCCGATAAGACACCCTATATCATTCTGAAAGGGAGGGTTGTTCTTGGTACACCTGGGTACAAAAGAGTTTAGTTTATCATGGCATCCAGCAGGATATGCAAGTGCTGGCTCCAAATGGACACACAAGTACTCAGAGTGCAGGTAAGGGGATCATCGTCACAGGCGTTATGGACTGCCCCTTTATTCACACTGGCACTATGGGGGAGCTGAAATGCAAATGGCTGCTAGTATTTCATATGGATCAGGAACTTCTGAAGGGAATAAAAGGAGGGGTTAAAGTACAGGGGCTTCCATTAGAATCTCTGAGCTGCTTAATCTGCAACCTTTGGAAAGTGTGAAGGACTTGGGTTTGTCAAAGTTGGGCTAGTAGATGGTAGGCGTCAGTGTGGCTCAGGTGGTAGCAAATCCACCTCTGGGCCAGAAGGTCATGGGTTCTAGTCCCACACCAGAACCTGACCTCATTCCTCACTCCAGCATAGTATGAGGGAGGACATGCATATGATAGGTGTCCAGGTGGAAGTAAGTTGTGTCCATATATTTCAGCACAACCTTGTTAAGTGTTATGGCTATATACTGTACATATTCAGGGAGTGGCAATGCGTGCCAACAATATTTAATGAATCCAGACTTCATTATTTTTAATTAGCTTCTATCTAAAACAATAATAGTTAGGTCCTATTAGTTACCCAATGTATCGGTAGGAATCTAAAACAAAATATTTATTTTGAAAAGAAGACGAGAGAAACAACTTCATTTTGACACTATTAACTGTACAAGGCAAATGACTGTTTTGGTGCATCCTAATTCTGATGACTGTAATGTGCACAGGTAAACTCCAATGTAAATGTGTACACTCGACAGCAGGCAAAGGAGCTGGACACACCCTTTCACACAGCTGCACCTTTCTACACTCCCATAGTCAGCATGGTCTAGTGGCTGATGTACAGGCCTGGGAATCGGAGAACAAGGTTCAAATCCCACCCAAGTCACTCACAAGCTGTGTGACCCTGAACAGCTCATTTAACCTCTTAGTGCTTCAGTCCACCCAGCTATAATTGTTTAAAGCAGGACCCCATTGAAAACAAGATATTATATCTCTGGTAGGCTATCCTGGGCATACAAAATAAACTCACATAGAAGGTGCCCTTTAAGGTATAAGTACCCTAGCACTAGGAAAAAGAACAAAGCCAGAGATCAGGTAGGGTCTGTAGTTTTTGCAGCAGGTAAGGAAAATTGGCAGACTGGGTGGGCCTAGAAGTCCTTAGCTACTGTCAGTTTCTATGTTTCTAAGTATCCTTGCATCAATATGTTTGGTTTTAATGTTTAAAAGTTTTTGATCCTCTGTTTTGAAATGTTACTACACAGTCACAGCTGCTGTATGTATAAAAGGAATAATATGTTCCCAGGAGATAGTGACATCCGTATACGGATACTGGTGCAAGACTTGATAGCCCAGGAGACACCAGATAAACTAACATGCACATATTTTAGGCTAAAGGTTGGATATGGTTAATCTGTCAATTCATATATGACAGTGTGTGTTCCTAAAAAAAGCAGCATACATAACACAGTTGATGAACTTCTATGTACATTTTATATGCAATACAAAATTTAAATGAAATGCCCTTACAAACATCCTTTACCCTTCCCGCACCCATTTGCACCAATGCTCAAACATCCCTAACAGGTGGGAAGCCCCCCCCCCACCCAACTACCAGTTGAGAAGGCAATTTTGAAATGAGCATATTTTGGTTGCCCAAACCTGTGGGAGTACTGAGTACCGGGGGTGGGATGCACAGAAACTATAACCCCTTTTGTATGTAGTGTCCACAGTCTCAATTACGTGAAAAAGGTTCATATACCAGCTGTTTGCCACTTATCAGGTCTGTTACTCTACCATTTTTATTTTATTTAGTTTTTGTTGACCGGGTAAGTGCACTAGGCAAATCCTGCCTATTTTCAAGCACAACCCGGGGGAGGGGGATACAGATGAATGCCAACTGACCTTGAACCAGATTAAGCTGTTGGTGGTATCCGTAGTGAATGAGGGAAATTTGGCCAGTCCCCTACTCTTTTCGAGAAGTGCAATGGGATCTTTAACATCCACCTTAACTACCACCAATCCAGGCAGATGGGACCTTGGTTTAACGTCTCATCCGAAAGACGGCACCTCAGAAGTGCAGCACCCCTTTCATGCTGCACTACAGTGTCAATACTGGAATATTAACCCAAGTGCCAGATGTGGGAACTGAACCCACAACCCTCTGATCTCCCGGCTTCAGAAGCGAGTGTGCTACCTACTGAGCCACTGACACTGCCTATGTATAATTACATATAATGTATAATACATAATGTATAATGTATAATGTATAATAATGCCTAATTATGTATTAAAGTTAAGTCCACTATTCATATAAAGAGATACATTGTGCTAGACTAGCATGCATATTAAAGCACATCATGTAGTTCAAGGTCCCCACTTCCCATTTCTTTCTACAAAGATTGTTTTCTTCAAGTTTATTCCCTAACTGGTTATTTGTTGAAGAGGGATGTGGTGGGTTGGCCCAAATTCCCACAGACTAGTTCAAAGCACATCTAATCTTATGGTTAATATATTCTCACCAATGATAGGACACAGTTTGCTAAATGGTACTGGAAAGGGGCTGCGTAGGACATACTTTTTTATGAAGCTGTTGTAGAGACTACAGATCTGTGGAGCCCAAGGGACTTTTGCCACCATCACATCCAAAGTATGCACCCCTCCATATCTTTCCATCCTTGATAAAACAGCACCACCACAATTGCTTCAGTGACCTAAAGCAAGTCTGTGTGTACAGATACTGACCACCCTGGGCAATGAACCAGTGCAAAATAAGTAGCAGCAAATTACTAAATGCTTGAACATGGCTTTGGAGTTGATGAGTGCGTGAGAACTGACCTCAACACAAGTCAATGCATTCTAGACCCACCACTAGTATAAGGCAGTCACAATGGCTAGCAATTCAGTAGAGATCGGGGGGAGGGGGGGTCCAGTCCTGCCTGGAGGGGTGGACACTCAGAGGGGCATCCATGAGCAAGTAAGGGCTCCAGGCTACCACCAAGATGTCCCAATTTGTATTAATCAATAATTCAAATTAGAACTGAATGGTAAGACAAATTCTAGTCTCCGAAACTGTGTTCCAAAAGGCTATCCAGACCACCTGATGTCACCTTATGTGATGTCACAAATTCAAGCTGCACAGCATGGGCCCAGGATCTGGTAAATAAGGAACCACAAAATGGTCCTGTCAGGGACAGTCTGCTTTTTTAGGTACTGTAGCTTCTAATGTAAGGGCAGCTGCTGGAATTAGAACCCAGGTCATCTACTTTGCAAGTGTCTGTCAGAACCACTGTGTTACAGTAAAGTGCATTTGTTCACATGTAGCTCTGTAGCTTAGTGTCTATGTTAAAGGGTTAGGAAACAGGAGACCTGGGTACAAATCCACAAAGAAACCCTTTATTTTGGTGTTAAAGTGACTGACCAAGATCAGAATCCTACAGGAACTTTAATATTTTGTTTCACATTTTTCTAGTTTCAGTAGATTAGGAATCCATAGCAGTTTGGAGCTGGAATAGTTAATCTACAGAAAAGGGACTTAGTTACTTGACAAAATATGGGTAAGGTGGAATGTGCAGCTCTGAAATTTGGTTTTAACAATATAATTACTATAGAGTCCATTTACTGACTGGACTGACACCACTATCTAACACTGTACTAACTGGGTTCCAGTCTGTAATAACTGGAGAGTTACTATGGCCCGAGTATCAGCCAGTCAGTGAAAGTGAAAGTAAAATCAGCTGCCATCTTGCTGCCCCCACTCCCATGTCACTCATTCAATACCGACAGCAATTTCATTTAAACAATGCTACTCTGTGAAATAACCTGAAATAAATGGTTTCTTTGGACGTAGTATAGTATTTACTACTCTTTTTATACCAGCAATTACATGAGATAATGAATGAGGTGTTACACTATTCATTTTTCACACACCCTCGGTGTGTAATACCATCACAAACCATTTGTGCCTCACACTTGTGATTTATGCGGTATTATACATCTCTGGTGTGTAAAAAAAAAACTCATAATGAACAACATCCTACTATACATTATTCCCTATATAATACTTCATTTTCATTCTAATTTCATCAGAGTAGTGATCCATGGTAGTGTAGAGCTGGAACAGTAAATTTACAGAAATAATTGTTACAGTTTCAACTCGGACTTTGAATTTGGAGCCATATACATCACATGGGGGAAGGGGTGCTAGCAAACACCCGAACAGCGCCATAGGAACAGACAAGGTAAGTTACCTTTCTTATAGTTCAGTTGTTGCATTGTAATGCTCTCTTTATAACCTTGGCAGCCACTTGCTTCTAATTTACAAGTGTGGCTTGTTGCCGTTGCCGTAAAGTCAGGAAAACAGCATTAACACAAATGAACCGAGGAAGCTGGGCATCTTTACCTAAAGCACTTTCTATGGATTTGTACCTCTCCCTCACGTGTTATGAAATGAACGAAAATGATTTCCAGAGTGGGTCTATTCACACGGAGATTTCTACATGGTACTGCCCCCAAAAAAGTTCTAAATTATGTTTTAAGAATGAAACAGATTATCACTTTCTCAGCTTTTTATTTGGGGGGGGGGGGGGCAGCTTTCACGTGTTCTCTCATGAAACACAATTTTCTCTCTGTGTGCTGAGTCCAACCAATGTTTTTCTAGAAACTGTGATGAAAGAGCTGCCTTTAATCTCATTAGGCTAAATCATTCCCCAACAAACTGGGAAACATGGCACTGAGAAGAACTGATTATATTCAGTGATTTTAGCAGGGAGGGAACTGATGTACTGGCAAACAAGTGAGCAGGAACCAGTTAACATATATAATTAATGTAACAAAGCCACATGTGAATGTTTCTAGAACTAAAAGAGAAATATGATGCACTAACTTCAGTTTCTCCTAACAAGACTGTGCCACGGGAGGCACCTTTCTACCGGACAATGTCAAGCCCCCCAAAAGCACTAAATATAATCAGTTCTTCTCAGTGTCCGGTTCCCAGTTTGTTGGGGAATGGTTTAATCAAATGAGAGTAAAGGCAGCTCTTTCATCACAGTTTCTAGAAAATAAGTACATTTCAATTATTTGTACTGTTGCTCGACGACACAGCAAGCAGAAGGAAGCCATGCATTATAAATAAAGGTTTAATAAAAATAAAAAGAAATATGGGGATGGGGCAGCTACATCAGTGTATGGCCAGCAAATGTAGCACAAGGCTATCTATAATACACACTGAAAACAGAAAACAAAGTTAGAAGCAATTTTTCAGCTACAAAGCCTTCAGGAATGATCCTTAAGAGAACTTTCCCAGCAAAAGTCAAAACATTTATTAACAGGAAGCTCCCTCATTTTCATGGGAGTTCCTCTGCAAGCAAGATTCATTTTTTAGAAGTTGCCCCTTAGGAATGGAAGGGATCGTAAATTGCCCCTGAGGGGTTCACTGCTCGATCCCTTCCACTTCCTGGTTGCTGGCCCTGTCCCCGCCCTCTGATGTTTTGTGCAATGGCTTTCATTTTTTCCAAAGCTTAGGTTCACATAAAAAGGCATCAGAAATTTTGCTCCACAAACTTGTATGGAGTGTGCCCCAGGCTCTCCCTATTCAGATGTCTCAAATAGTCGGAGCACAGAGACGTGGCTAGCAACTGGGAAGTGGAAGTGATCAAGCAGTGAGCCCTCAGGGGCAATTTACAATCCCTTCCCTTCCTTAGGGGCAACTTCTGAAAAATTAATCTTGCTTGGAGAGGAACTCCCATGAAAGTAAGGGAGCTTCCTGTTTGTTGTCAAAAGTACCAAGACAGGTTCTTTTGTATCCTTTTTCCTAGTAGAAGCAGTTTTTTTTAAAATACTGGTTCTCTTTAAAGAACTGTTCTGAAACAGTATACTATTTTTCCTAGTAGAAGCTGAGTTTTGAAAACTGTTTCCAGTTTTGTTATTGTGCCATCTTTACTGGCCTTTAAGTAAATTCAATGAGCACTTATAAGTTACTAACTGGTGCCATTTTAGAACTGTATGATGTAATTTATGTCCTTGCTTAGTTCTTACTTTTTTGACCGGCCCGACTCCTGAAGGGAGGAGGTCAAATCATGGACATCTCCCCCAAAAAGGACAGCACCCCAAAAGGGGGCATCCAAGATTCTGGACTGAACATCAGAAGCAAATTCAGACACCCAGAGCCAAGAGTGGTGCCGGAGACAGATGCCCTCAGCCGCTCCTCTGACTTGAGGCATTGGCCACATCATAGGCAACCCAAAGGACATGGGTTCCTACGTCGGAGCACACCTTCAGAACCTGGACCAGCTGCCTCTTAATAAGTCATCTGGCAAGGTCTGATCCAGTTCCCTGGCCTGGTCCCAAAAGACATCCTGGTACTAAACCATGTGGGCCAGATAGTTAATAGCCCAGATGGCCAGGGTGGAAGAGGCAAAGACCCACTTGCCCAGGTGATCCAGCTGCCTGGACTCCCTGTCAGTGTGCGGGAGTTGAGGTGCTTAGGTTTCTTGTTGCGGTCATGTGCCACATTAATGACCACAGAATCAGCTTTAGGTTGTCCCCTTAAAAATGGCTTACCAGCGGGGGCGTGGCAATGCCAATCAGCCTTCTTGGGCACAGCTGGGGTAGAAGAAGGGCGATTCCAGGCCTCCCTGGTGACATCCTAATAAGAGTCAATGAAAGGTGGAACCACCAAGGGGACAGCATCAGGCTGTCACAAGTAGACAGTCAACTGATGTCGCTCTGGGTCTTGTTCCTCCATTTCTCAGCCCATGGTGGCCTGGATGTGCCTCATGATGTCCATAAAGGAGAGATCAGGAGGGGACCTGGAAACTGCTTTAGTGGGTTCCTTGCCCTCAGACAAGGCCCCATGAAGGTAGAAAGACTATATGTAATCCGAGTCATCTTCATCCTCCTCATCAGGTTCATTTCGGCTGGCAGGCATCAGTCCTGGCGACAGTTGGAACCAGCATCAGGGTTGTTTCCCCGAGTGTGCGGATCACTAGTACCTGGCTGGACTGGATTTGAGGAAGGGTGATCCCCAGGAGGCCACCGAGTGGATGCCGGGTTCGGGCCCATAGGGGTGGGATTCTTCTTCTGCATGAAAGACCATCAAGAGGTAAGGAGAGAATTATAATCCACCTGCAGAGGATAGTTATAGACCCAAGGATAGTGTAGGTCAGTGCTGGGTATGGAAAGGGGGACGTCAGGGCCGGCATCAGGTACCCCGGCAGGCACAGGCTGTGGGGCTGGCGGCTGGCCCACAGGTGGTCGCTGAGGCCTAACAGGCACTGGCCCAGTGGACACCGGCTGAGGAAAGTACAGTTGTATACTTACTGTAACAGTAGGTCTTCCGAGAGGATCTCTTGCAGCAGGTAATACTCTTGGGTCCTCACCAGAGGGCACTCCTGTGCACGGCAGTTTCTCATCAGCAGTGTTTGTCTAGGGGCAGCCCACACAAGTCACCTCATCAATTGAGAGACTATAAAGATGTGGGCGGCCCCAGGCATCCTCAGTTCCCTGCCAGCTTCAGCTCACACAGCAAGAACCGAGGGAAACCAAGGTGCAACTAGATACCCCTGTTTTTTTGTTTAAAATAAGGTTGCTCTTCTAGAGAAGGAGGGAGAGACCATACCTGCTGCAAGAGATCCTCTCGAAGATCTACTGTTACAGTGAGTACGAAACTGTACTACCTTCTTCAAGGGTATCTTTTGCAGCAGGTAATACTCTTGGGATGATTCCCAAGTAGTAAGGGAAATGATGGGTGGAAACCTTAGGACAGGAGACCTTGCAAGACAGCACAGTCAAAAGCGGTCAGGCAACTAGAGGCAATGTCCAGGTTATAGTGTTTCATGAAGGTATGTATCATGGACCATGTAGTGGTGTTACAGATGTCTGTGATAGACACTCCTTTGAAGCAAGCCACAGTAGCAGCAATAGCGCTGGTGGAGTGTGCTTGGACAGCTCCAAGCAGAGGCTTATTGTATTTGTTGTAACAGAATGTTATACAGTGAGCCAGCCAGTTAGAGAGGGTCTGTTTAGTAAAAGGGAGTCCGTCTTAAAGACTTGGTGCATGACGTGTAGTATTGGAGAATGCGGTGGACATCCAAGGTGTGCAGCAGGGACTCCCCTGGATTGTCATACTCAGGAAAGAAGATGGGTAATTTGATTGATTCTGAGACCACCTTTGGCAAGAAGGATGGGTTGGTGCATAGGGGAGACCCTGTCCTTGTGGAAAACCAAGTATGGTTCTCTACACATTAATGCTTGCAGCTCTGAAATATGCTGAGCTGAAGTAACAACTACTAAAAAGAGTGTCTGCCAAGCTAGGAAACAGAGGTCGCAGGAAGCGAGGGCCAACTTCTCTAGCATAAAGCTCAGTTCACATGGAGGGACATGTGTCTTGATAGGGGGTTTGAGGTGTAACGTACCCCTTAAAAACATTTTCGCTAGATGGGGTTGAGAGAGCAGTTTACCTTCCAAGGGTTCACGGAAGGCAGACATGGAAGCAAGGTGGACCTTAACAGAGGAGTAGCGCAAACCTGTAGAAGCAAGAGAGGACAGGTAGTTGAGGACGTCCATTAAAGGGCACGAGAAAGGGTCCAAGGATTTGGAGTTCGCCCAAAAGGCAAAATCGTGTCCATTTGGAGTTACAGTTCTGTCTGGTGTACGGTTTGCGGGATGCTAGCAGTATATCCACCATTGAGGAGGATACACTGAGGCAAGCTACGAGAGCATCCTCAGGAGCCAATCGTGAAGGTGCAGAGACCTCAGACTGGGGTGGAGCAGGGTCGCTTGGTGCTGGGTCAGCAGGTCCAGGAGGAGGGGCAGTGGAATTAGGTCAGCCACTGCCAGCTGTTGTAGTAGGGGAAACCAAATTTGACAAAGCCAGACTGGGTCAATGAGGATCATTGTGGTACAGTTAGATGAAGGCGGCGGGAAAAAGAACTGAGGATACCTGGGGCTGCCCACACCTTTATAGTCGCTCAATTGATGAGGTCACTTGTGTGGGTGGCCCCTAGGCAAACACTGCTACTGAGAAGCTGCCGTGCACAGGAGTGCCATCTGGCAAGGATCCGAGAGTATTACCTGCTGCAAGAGATACTCTCGAAGAAGATCTGTCTTTGAGGGCCCACTTGAAACCCATGACAAAAATGCATCCCTTCCCTTTCCACATCTTATATGACATTTCACCTTTTGTAATGTTACCTGTCCTAACCAGGACCTCCTTGTAAATAAGCACTACTCAATGGAGCTTTTTTCCTGATAAAATAAATACAAATATGGTTGCTTGTTATTTTCACATCTTATATGGAACATTTATTTATGCATCCTAAAGAGTAAAAAAAAAATGTTTCTTTGAATTTTTAACTATCCCTGTATAGGGTGTGTGAGTAATGAATAGCATCTCCCTGAAAAACCACGAATAATGCACTATTCATTATTCGGATCCAAATACTGAATAGTAGCACTATTCATCCCCTAGTCAGGAAATTTCATCTTTAAAAACAAAGGGGGGGGGGAGGAAAATGGCCACCCACCCTACTCACTAGCTCAGATCCTTTAAAATATACAAGCCCCCTGTCCCCCCACCTACAGTTAGAACCCAATTCCCCTCTCTTTTCTCTGCACCCATATTTTGATAATAATTTGTATTTTGTAATTAAAACTCCAACAATGGGTGACCGGCACAGCCTTCCCACCTCCACAGCCTGCCACTGACTTTCAGCTCTTTGCAGCATGCCACAACAAGTATGCATTGTCCCCCCACCCTGGCAGCAGCACCCTCCTCTGCTTCGCACCCCCCCCATGCAATTCCAAAGGGGCAAGAAGGAAAAGAAGGAGAGTGATACTACTCGTCCTCCTCCACATCCAGCAGCCTTCTTCCGAATGAAAGTAGCTGCATGCCTGCTGCATACTAAAACCAGCTGATCACATGATCAGGTGGCTTTATCATGTGAGCAAATGCCTGACGCACTGTTCAAACAGTAACCAGTTATTAAGGAGCAGGGCAAACTCTGACAATAGCCTTCTTCCTCTCGCCCCTTCTCCTGAAATGGGTGTGTGTGGGGGAGGATGCTGCTGGGGGGATAATCCATACTTGTAGCGTGCTGCAAGCACAAGGTCAACACACACACACACACACACACACACACACACACCCCCATGCAGGTGGCAGGGTTGTTGCCCATCACTGGCTTTTAATTACAAAATGCAGATTATCAAACTGTGGGTGCGGGGGGAGGAGGGTGGGACTGGGATTCTAACTGAAAATAGGGGCACAGGAGGCTTGTATATTTTAAAGTATCTGAGCTAGGGAGTAGGTGGGGGCTATTTCTTCCCCCCCTTTTTTTTTAACATAACGCAAATAACTAACATGGAATAATTGAATATTTGGGGGCTTGAATAGAATATTCAGCTGAATATTTAAGATAAGGTATTTGCATAGCCCAGAAAATAAGTCTGAATTTTTCCAAAAGAGGACAGAGTTACTCAAGAGTGCCGACTGGGCTTTTCCCCTGTTCCCACCGTAGGTCAGTCCAAACCTGAGACCCGGGTCATGTAATGATACAGCAGCAGATCTAAATGTAGAAGCACACAGAGCATAAATGAGGTTACTCACAAGAGCAATGGCAATGAATTTACAAGTGCAGGAATACATAAGAGACTCACAAGCAGCAAAGGTTTAACTCTGTTCATAACATCAGCTCTGTGGCACCGAATGATGGGGTATTGCTTTTGCATTCTGCAGACTGGAGTTCTGTCCCACACCCGAGACAGCAGGAGTGAAGGTTGGTAGGGAGGGTTCGGAGCGTCTGTCTTGGATGCTTTCCTCCCGGGATAGGTGGATGTGTCGCACAGCATAAGGAATGACATCTGGTGGCAGAGTGTGGCACAGCGCCCTTGGTGATGTGTTTAACCATGTATTGCCGGAGGCCCCCCCAGGACTCTTGCATTCATGTGCACACAAGTTGAGGGTGGTGGCTGGGGCCAGTAAAGGAGGAAAAAATCCTCCTAGGTGGGTGGCAGCATGAAGAGACAGGTACGACCACTACCCACACCCCACTGGCATGTTAGAACTGGCCATTGTCGCCCCAGTCCTGACAACTGAAGCCAAGGTGATCATAATTGATTCTCCAGCTTGTCATGATTGTGCTAGAGCAGAGGAAACCCCGCCTCAGTGGGCAAACCAAGGACTGTACAGGTTGGCTGAAGGCAGTGGTGTCAGTGTCAGAGACTTCAGGTGTGAAATGCAGGAAATATAAGAGCATCACAGGCAGCCAGGGTTTAACACTGTTCATAATATTTGCTCTGTGGAACCGAGTGATGGAGGGTCGCTCTTGCACACTGTAGACGCAGGTTCATGCCCCATGTCTGAGACGTCAGGAGTGGAGACTTGTAGGGAGGGCTTAGAGCATCCATCTCGGATGCTCTCCTCCCAGGGCGGGTGGATGTGCTGCAAGGCACATGGAGCAACACCTGGTGGGGGCGCCCTTGGCAATGTGGATGACCATGTGTTGTCAGCCCCCCCCCCCCAAACTGGTGTGAGCATGTGCACGCAAGCTGAGGGTGGTGGGAAGGACCAGTAAAGGGGGGAAAATCCTTCCTGGTTGGTGGCAGCATGAAAAGGTAAGTTCGACTACCACTCACCCCCAAGGGTATGTAGGAATGGCTGTTCCCTCCCCTAGTCCTGACTACTGAAGCCAATGTGAGCTTCATTCATTCCCCAGCTTGACATGTCTGGGCTACAGCAGGGGGAACCCCAGCTGAGGGGGCAAGCAGAGGACTGCATGGATCGACTGAAGGCAGTGGTGTCTGTGTCAAGGAGCTCCATCTCAGTACCAGAGTCCCTGGCTGGGAGATGGTAGTGAGATCTGTAGCACCAGAAGAAAAATACATTTTATTTATTTATTTGAAAACTGGTGATTAGGAAAGGTGCACTGAGCCGAGACTCATTTCCAGGTGTAACCGGGGGGAAGGGGAACAAGGGAGAACAGTAATACAATAACTGACATGGAAGCAACATGATATGGTAGTCAGTCAAAAGTAGTAACTGAAGCAAACTACTGATAGTAGAAGGGCAACAACCCAAACAGCACAATATTGGTCCTGGGGTCGACCCCGTTGATGGCATCCTCTAGGGTGAGAAATCTGGGCGTTGTCCTCGACGACAAGCTGACATCTGAAACTCAGGTGTCGACTGTCATCAAAAGTGTTTTTTTTTTACAATTTGAGGAACTTCGCTGGAATTAAACCCCTAATTCCGCCTGAGGACCTGTCATCACTGGTGCATGCCTTTGTAACATCCAGGCTCGACTACTGTAATGCTCTTTATCTTGGGGTCAGTAGAGGGAACCACCGCCAGCTGCAACTAGTGTAGAATACAGTGGCCAAGCTGCTGATATGGCTGTCATGGTCCTGTCATGTGACCACGATCCTGCGGGGTCTGCACTGGCTGCTGGTCAGGTGGAAGATTATCTTCAAGGTGGGCTTGCTCACTTACAAGGCCCTATATGGATCGGGCCCTGGCTACCTGTCAGACCTCCTCATTCCTGCCATCCCGGCCCGCTCCCTTCGTTCGTCCACCACAGGCCTCCAGGTGGTTCCGAAAACCAGGCTGAAAACCTCGGGTGATCGTTCATTTGGGATGGCCGGCCCAGTCCTCAAAAAACTCATTGCCAAGATCTTTGAGGGGCCCCTATGGTGGAAATGTTTCGGAGGCGCCTGAAGACTCACCTTTTTAGCTTGGCCTTTCCTGCAGATGTTTTTTTAACTCATACAGAACTTTTTCAACTATTTTAGGCAAGGCAAGTTAAGGCAAGTTTTATTTTTCTGGCACCCAATCCTGGAGGCTCTGGGCACCGAACAGTAAAAGCACACTATCAGTACAGTAATACAAATCAATATAAAAAAATATATATATATCAGCACGAATAAATATAAGTAATAAATATCTCTCTGAAAACTGAAGCTCAAACAGAAAAGCAGGCTACCTAGGGAAGACTAATACCTGAGGTCCTGGAAGGCCTGATTAAACAGGAAGGCCTTGAGGCGGACCTTAAAAACCTCAACTGAAGGGTTTTATTTACTCACTGACTGTTTACATAATTTGAATGTTTTACTATTTTGTTAATTTTGATTGTATGGTGTCCAGAGTCCCTGGGATTGGGCACTAAACAAATAAAAATCTATCTATAAATTACAACAAAGTATGACCTCTTACACGAGTGGGCATAAAAAAAATGAATAACAATGAAGCAAGATCTAAAAACAGGTGACTGCAATAAATATGAAAGTTACAAAGTGCACCAAACAAACTTGGAGCAGCACTGGGGGTGACATAAGCTGAGGAGAGGCTGGATCAGGTGCTTGAAGGGTGAAATAGGTAAAGTAAAAAAAAAAAAAATTTCATAATCATCAATTTTTTTAATATTATTATTTATGCTCCTACCTCCTCGGCTGGGGTGGTCTTATGGTCCCCCTTTCAGATCCACTGGTGGCTTCCACAGCAGGCATTGCACCCAAGCCTCAACCTTCTCCCATCTCCCTCTCCAAGACCACATCACGGACCCCATCGAGGAAGACCAAGGGGTCAGGGCAAGAGGGAGCTCCTGGAGCGTCCTGTGCAGTGCCGCAGGCGGATCCTCATGAGCACCAGAAGTTAAGTTCGTCCCCCAGTTTTCTCCCAATGGTGCAGGTGTGCAGGGACGGTGCAGTGCGCGCCCCACACGCCGCACATTGGATGTCCGCCCATGCTGTCCCCTTTACTGCTGTGCAGCCAGCACTACCCCCCAGCCACCATCAGGAGCCAGCACCTTTGTGGGAGTCCCTCCCCCCTCCCTGGAGAAGGAGAGCAGCCCCAGGGACACTCAATCCTTCTCCCACCGGCCGACCCCCGAATCCGCTCCCAAACTCGGGTTGCCAGTGTGACACGAGATGTGGTGTCCAGCGCCTCAACCCTCAGTGCCACCGGGTCCTAATCATCTATTTTTAATTCTAAATCACAATCACACTTTACAGAGATAAAAGCAGAATTTGCCAAAGTGTTCTGAGCTTGTATAACCATGATTTGATGAGGTGGCCCACATTTTCAGGCCGGTGTTCTAAATTACAGTGAAACATGTTTGAGAGGTATGACTGTTGTGGTGAATTGCAGCAAAAGGCAGGCACACCAAATCTAGCAGCAAATTGGAAGCACCAAATCAGCAGGGGCCTGCAAATGGAACAACAGGGTTAACTTCAACACACTCCTCCTGTTTGATACAAGTAAACTGTAAAGGTGGGGGGAGAGTGAGAAATCACGTAAACTGTAGCTGAAGTAAGCATTAAACCATGACAGACCATGGTTCTACTGTGGAATTAATCCATGGTTTTGGGGGGGGGGGAGGTTGGGGCGAGAGGCTGCAGGCAGAGTGCCTCCAACCACCCTACCATGGATTAATTCCACAGTAGAACTATGGCCTGGAGTGGTTTAATGTGCTTGTAACACGGCAAGCGCTACGTTACAAATATATTGCCACCTTTCATGAAATTACAACACCATAAATCATGAATGGCTATTAATACGTTTTTTTTGTTTCTGCTCTATAGCTGTGACAGTCTGCATAGATCAGGAAACACGCTCATGCATGTTACACGCTAACCCTCTTAATATAGTGGTTGAACATTTTTAACACATATATGCAGTGCAAAAAAAGATTAGCAACATCCAAACACAAGCACTAATGCATAGAAATGTTTCTATTGCTGCCCTTTTACATGTTTTTAAGCTCCATTTTTCAATCTCCTTTATGGAATATTGTAGTGACTTCTGGGTATCGCTATAAATTTGTATTTTTAAATAACACCATAACATTACATATCTCCTTCAGTTTGCTAATGCACATTTCCAAATGTGCCAATATAGTTTGTAACATGACAAAATCAATACAGTTCTCCTGATTAGTGGCACGGATATGACAGACAGACAGACAGACAGACAGACACACACACACACACACACACACACATATATGACTTCCGCAGAACTGCAGTGTGTGTGTGTGTCTCTCTCTCTGTCGCACCGCTACTGCACAATCGCTTCCTGCTCATCTTACCGTGGGTGACTACTGCATTCAATGTGCCCAGGTAGGGGATGCAACTCTTTGCCCCGAATATCACTGGGCGGGTGGGCGGGAAGAAACAAGTAATGGCACCACCTGTAGGGAGACCAAGACACAAAACGTCCACATACTGCTGTTGGTCTAACTGTGGCCTAATTTTTCCTGTAGCGTGCTCCCGATGTCAACCATGGATTAAATAAAGGGAATTAATCCATGGTTGCTGGGTCGTCACATGGTGTGGTTCCTCCAACGAATCTTCTGAATTTTGCTCTACTGCTTTTTGCCATGTAACAAAAATGTATTCTCTCCCCCGACACTTTTTTTTGAAAACTAAATTCATCTTTGCTTTTAGGGCACATTTTCTTTTGTCAGTTCAACTTCTTGGACTGAGTGGTCACTCACGGCACTTCCAACAACCAGTCAGTCTGACGGAATGGTACAGACTGCAAACAAACATCATCCATCCATCCATCCATCCATGGGTGAGAACCCAAGAGCAATAATACATATTTTCAAGAGGGGACCCAGGCAAAAAAACACCAACAAAAATAAACAATTTAAACACATGACAAAAATGCAGAATAAAATGCATTTCCTCTAAAACAATTACAGACAAAAGGTCATAAAAGATGATGCTTTTACACAGATTTAAACAAGACAGGGCTATTAGTAGACTGTATCACAGAAAGCAAAGGGTTCTAGTTTTTCACAGTCTGATACGTGAATGAACATAAACTAGCAACAGCATGATTAAGAGGAACATTTAGATGATTTTTATTTAAATGAGCAAGTTCTGTACCCAGAGCCTACAAACTGTAAATGGTTTCTCAAAGGGTTACAGGACAGTGTATACATTTCTAAAAATGAGTAAGCCTAACAAAGTTACACTTTGCATCAAAGGAAAGCCAATAAAGCTTACCATAAAGACCACAGGGATGGGTTCTGGATTCACAAGATAAACGGTCAGACCCTGCTGCAGAGAATTTTCACTCTTGACAGAGCCATCTCAGATGCAGTTGAATAGATAGGGAGTGCAAAATCAAGTAAGGACACAATGAGACTCTGACCAAAAACTATTTTTTATAATCAAATGACAGACAATCCTTTAATCTATACAGCAACCTAACTGGGTATGTGCCACTATAACAAGGGCATCAATATGTAAGCAATAATACCCGACAAGGTGGGCAGTATTGGGGAATACCGGACCGCCCAGTAGTGAAATGAGGCCCTAAGTCGTAGGTACTGACTGTAGCTATGACTACAGAGGAAAGAGCCTTGGAGGGCATCCTCCAGAAGTATTCCTATATTTCAGGGTCTCACATAAATTTTG
The DNA here is from genome assembly GCA_016271365.2 of Neoceratodus forsteri. NCBI lineage: Eukaryota > Metazoa > Chordata > Ceratodontiformes > Ceratodontidae > Neoceratodus > Neoceratodus forsteri. The sequence continues at coordinate 458,029,319 of JADMNL010000022.1, read as the reverse complement.
GGAAAAGTGTGGGGGTTCCCCTGGGGCACCTTCATGTCCCTATCTCTGGGAATTTTGCTGACATTAAAATTTCTACTAAGCCTATTAAAATTCTAGGAATCGTTTAGGGTCTGGGGCGGGTGATATGCAATCCCTGAATTGGCAGGCGACCTTAGGGAAGGCAGACAGACTAGTTGCTGGCTGGAAGCAATATCATATAGGTAAAAAGAAATGTGTATTCTTAATTAAAATACTAGTGGGTCTTAGTTTTTTGGTACCTTTGTTATGTTTTTCCCCCTGCCTATCAAATTGTTTACTAGATTATTTAGAGGCTTTTTTCCAAGGGTTTTGGGGATCTCATTTGAACCCGGTCAAGCGCAGTATTACATATCGACCAACTGTAGAGGGAGGGGCCGGTATGGTTAATCTGGTTGCTTTCTTTTACAGTATTTTTTTGCATTATAATTTTGGTAGGGCATTAAAGCCAGGTAGTGCTGGTTGGAAACCATTTCTTTTGGTATGGCTGGTGCCCTGTGTGGCTCACTGGATCTAGGGAAAAAGGGATTTTTGGCTAGACTTCCTGATGTGCCAACCTATGGTAAGGAAGCTATAAAATTAGCTATGTCCTGCGGTTTTAAGTCTCAAGATTTTTGTGTTCGGAGCAGGAAATCTCTATAAGAAGAGATTTGGAGACTGGATGCTCAGGATCCGGTTACCTTTCCCTGTTGCCCTCTAGATCGTTTGGATTGGATCTTATGGCAACTTCGTAACCGACGTTTACCACCGTACGTCTGGGACACTGTTTGGTTGGGCAATTATGGGAGGCTGAGTGTTAAACATAAGACCTTGGAGAACAGGTATTGCCCAAGGGATTCTTGCCAGTGTATTTTAGAATCTCAACTGCATCTGTTTCTTGAATGTCAGTTTGCACTTGATTTTTGGAAATTGTTAGCAGATGTTTGGGCTGAACCTATATTTCTGCATTTGACCTACGAAGATATTATGTTTGGCACAAATATATCCCTGAATGGTAAATATGATGCTGAAACTATGTGTATTATTCTGACATTGATACGTTATTATCTCTGGCAGGCCAGATGCCTATTAGTATTGCACCAGAAATTGCTCTCATTACAGGAAATTGTGTGTAATGTCAAGACTGCTATGCTTACTGTCAAAATGAATGATTTTAAATTTAGGCCTAGGTCACAATTTTTTCAGTTTTGGAATGGCTGTAATGTTTGGCAGATTGACTGAATTATTTTTCCATTGATTTGTCTAGTCTTCGTTTATCTAGAATTTTTTTTGTTTAGCTTATGTTTCTGTTTCTACTGTATTGTTCCGATATGTTTGTCTTTCCTTTGTATATTTTTTGTAATGAAGTCCATTTTTCTTTCAATAAAATTCCCCCTACTCTTTTCGATAAGTGCCATGGGATCTTTAACATGCACCTGAACTACCACCAATCCAGGCAGATGGGACCTCGGTTTAACATCTCATCCGAAAGACGGCACCTCAGAAGTGCAGCACCCCTCTCATGCTGCACTACAGTGTCAATACTGGGATATTAACCCAAGTGCCAGATGTGGGAACTGAACCCACAGCCCTCTGATCTCCCGGTCTCAGAGGCGAGTGTGCTACCTACTGAGCCACTGACACTGTGTTGCTGACCTATAAGGCTCTCCACAGACAGGGACCCAGCTACCTGCAAGATCTTCTGCGCTCCTACCCCCCACTCTGCTCCACCAGCGAGGATTGCTAGAGAGTTCCCAGGGTCCATTTAAAGACTTCTGGGATGCGTACTTTTGCTTTTGCTGCCCCGACTCTGCAGAATGCTCTACCTCATTGGGTTAGAGACTGCCAGACCACTGATAGTTTTAAAACTAAGCTGAAAACCTACCTTTTCAGCCAGGCATTCCCTGATGAGCGTTAAACTTAGGTTTACAGCACTTTGCATTTATATTTATACTTATTAAAGTTATGTGTATTATAATATGATTTTAATTTTATGTTTGTATGAAATTTTAGTTTGTAATAAGATGTAAAGTGCTCTGATCTATTGGAAGAGCGCTGATAAACGTTGATTGATTGATACTGCGCTTAGAAAATGGAACTGTAGAAAAATCAACTATGAAAAATTGTTAAAACAGAATTAGTTTGAAACAGGTTTTGCAATAAAATAGTACCCCTACCTGGATTAGAATGATGTACTTTTTTTTTTTTTTTGAGGTATGAACTTTTGTCTTGCTGGGGACTCTGTAGTTTAAACTGGTTGTCTGCAGTTACAGCCCACTTGAGAGAGAGAGAGAGACAGAGACAGACAGAGTGATCATGGTCAGCAGCAGAGTATATTGAAAGAGTACTTTTTTTGGTCTGTTTGTTTTAACAGTTGGGTGGGGAGCTGTTGTGGCAGTTACCGGGAAAAGAAAGCGCAGTTTGCAACAATGCGTGCGGTTGGAGAGTGACCGTGGTCAGGGAGGCAGTTCTTTATTTAAAGTGCAGGTAAGACCAGGAAAGTTATTCCGGTAAAAAAAAGATGTACTTTGATGTTTGCTGAGATGTCCAGGAACAGGTATTGGGATGATGTGTGTGGGTAGAGGAGGTAAAAAAAAAAAAATGGGTCGCTACCACTACTGGCCATGAGAGGAGTGGGGACTGAGGTGCAGAGGTGGCTGTTTCTTTACTTTCTGTGCCCGGACCTGCAGAGTCATTGCCAGCTTGCTCCAACTACAATTATGGCCGGATTTTGACAGAGCGGGAGCCACGAGTAACCGTGTCCGTCTATGGGACTATTGTGTTTTAAAAACATTTATTTTATTTTAAAAACGTGTTTTTTTTTAAAACATTGATGGTTTGGCTATACAGGGTTATGGGGGAAGTGACTCCTCCCAGTCGGTGGGGGTGGGGAGGAGGGCTTTTCTCAGTCACTCGTTTGATTAGCAAGCGGGGAAAATGGTGGGTAATTCGGTTTGAATTTTCTGTTGGCTGAAGGACACCAGTTTGCCTTGGCATACAGTGGACGCTTGTTTTTTCATAGGGCTCTATTGAAAAATACCCACATAGTAATGGAACCCTACTAGCCAATAAGGATCCTAGCATTTCCATTGCCATTTTCTAAGAAATGTATTATGACAAATGACTATTCAGTGTAAAACCAAAATATTTTAAATAGGTTGATAATCTAGACATATTTATATATATAGCAGTTACGTAAGAACTTAACCGTAACAGCAGATCTTCGAGAGACGTTCCTGCAGTAGGTCTTCACATATTGTACTGCGCCCCCTGGCGTCAGGTCCGCACAGCAAACTTGTAGATAGCAATCATCAGCGGGGACAGCTCGGTCGTCATGCCATGTGATGTCAGGCCCGACCATAGAAGGCGGTCCTGCGCCCGCTCTTCAGTTCTTTTCCAACGGAGACTTAAGAATAGGTAAGGAGAAAACCAGAGTGAACTCCAAAGACCCTGCTTCCACTCTAGTCCAGCTGGACTAGATAGGATGGAAAGTAAAGCATCCAAAAACCAGGGAAAGGAGGGAGGGAAACTAGACCTACAGCAGGAACCTCTCCCGAAGATCTACTGTTACGGTAAGTTCTTACGTAACTGCTATATCTTACTTCAAGAGGGTTCCTGCAGTAGGTCTTCACATATAGGACTGAATACCAAGCAATCCCAAAGAAAAATAAGGCATAGTTGCATCCGGGAGGAGGAGAAGTCGCCAAGAGTAATCACGACAGAAGGCCTTGCAGGACCGCAAGACCAAAGCCAGTTCTGCGCCTAGAGGCAATGTCCAGACTGTAATGCTTAGTGAAGGTGTGAACAGATGACCAGGTGGCCGCAGCACAGATCTCTCCCGTGGACACATTTCTGAAAAAAGCAGTAGAGGTAGCCATGCTACGGGTGGAGTGGCCTTTGACTGCCCCCGGAAGGGACTTCCCATATTTCGTGTACAAAAAATGGATGCAGTTAACTAGCCATCAGGAGATGGTCTGCTTGGAAATAGCCTTGCCCTGGCACTGAGGGGCAAAGGCTATGAACAGTTGCTTAGATTTCCTAACCTCATTAGTCCTGTTCATGTAGTACCTCAGGATCCGGTGCACATCAAGCATGTGCAGCAGGTGTTCCCCCCGTTGAAATACTGTGGATAGTACACCGGTAATTCCACGCTCTGGTTCAAAGTGGTTTCTGAAACAACTTTGGGCAGAAAAGAAGGGTTAGTCCGAAGAACTACTCGGTCCTTATGAAAACTTAAATAAGGTTCTTTGCATACGAAGACCTGTAGTTCGGAAACCCTTCTGGCCGAAGTGACAGCGACTAAAAACAAAGTCTTCCAAGAGAGGAAGCACAAGTCACAAGAAGAAGCTGGTTCAAACAGTGGTAAGGTCAGCTTCTTGAGCATGAAATTCAGGTCCCAGGGTGGACAAGGATTTCGGGTCAGAGGTTTCAAATGAAGAATGCCTTTTAAAAAGGTTTTGGCAACCTCCACTTGAGCCAAGGTTTTGCCCTCCACTGGGAGGTGGTAGGCAGACATTGCAGAGAGGTGGACCTTAATGGAGGAATAGCTAAGGCCCACCTCAGACAGATGTGTGAGGTACTCTAGAACCTGGGATGCCGAGCATGAAAATGGATCCCAGCTCCTTGCTTGGGCCCATATCATGAATCTCTTCCACTTCATAGCGTAAGCGGATCTAGTGGAGGGTTTTATGGCCTCCACTAGAATGTGCGCAACCTGCGAAGAGACCCCATAGCGAGAAATCGCTATGTCCACAGGTGCCACGCATGAAGGTGGAGAGACTAAAGGCTTGGATGCACCAGGGTGCCCTGCTCCTGAGTCAGAAGGTCATAAGAAATGGGCAGAGGAACCGGAGGCTCCAGTGCCAAGTGTCACAGAAGAGGGAACCAAATTTGGCATGGTGAAAGAGGAGCAATCAAGATTGTGTGGGCCCCCTCTTGTTGAAGTTTCACCAGGACCTTCTGAATTAGAGGAAAGGGAGGAAAGACGTACAGAAACCTCCCTGTCCACAAAAGAGACAGTGCATCTCGCCAAAAAGCACCATGCCCGGGAATGAGCGAGCAGAAGACGGGTAGTTTTGCATTGCATGGGGAGGCGAATAGATCCATCTCTGGTCGACCCCATCGAAGAAAGAGGTCTTCGACTACCTCGGACTTGAGCTCCCACTCATGGGCCCAGGCCACTGATCGACTGAGACTGTCGGCCAGGACGTTGGTGATGCCTGGAACGTGAACTGCTGTCGGATAAAGGCTGTGCTGAATCGCCCAGTACCACACCCTCATGGCTTCTCGGCAAAGAGGGTAGGATCTGGTTCCCCCCCTGCTTGTTTATGTACCAGACAGTGGACATGTTGTCCATCTGTACCAGGACAGATCCCGGAACCAGCAGCAACTGGAATGCCTGGAGTGCGTAAAGAACCGCCCTGGTCTCCAGAACATTGATGTGGAGCATGAGCTCCTGATCGGACCAAGACCCCTGTGTCTTGGGAGACCCCAGATGAGCAGCCCAGCCCAGATCTGAGGCATCTGTAGTGAGAATTTTGAGTTGGAACTGTCAGAAGGAAAGGGACCCCCTTCGACAAATTCGAGAGATCCTGCCACCAGCGTAGATCTCTCTGGAGGCTATTGGAGATCATGACTTTTTGGTTAATGTCGTCCGTCCTCTGGTCCCATTGAACTCGAAGAGACCATTGGGTGACCCTCATGTGAAGCCTGGCCATTGCGACTGTCGAAATGGCAGCTGCCATCAGACCCGATAAACCAAGCACCGAGTGTGCAGGGATCCAACAGGCCTGTGCCACCAGTGTGGCTTGAGAAGCAAGAGTCTCGGCCTGATCTGATGGTAGGAAAGCCTTGCCCTGAACTGTGTCTAGTACAGCTCCAATGAACTGGAGTCTCTGTGAGGGTACTAGTTGGAACTTGGGAAAATTGACCATTATGCCCAGTAAAGCAAACAAGCTCAGGATGAAAGAGAGAGCCTCTTTCAGGCTGGTAGGAGAGGGTGCTGAGAAGGGCCAGTCGTCCATGTATGGGAAGACATATATGCCCTGGCAGCGCAGAAAGGCCGCCACCACTACTAGACATTTGGGGAACACTCAGGGGACCGAAGAAAGGCCAAACGGGAGTGCTCGGAACTGAAAATGTTTCTCCCGGAAAACAAAGCGGAGAAAGCGGCAGTGGGCCAGGAGGATAGGGATATGCAGATAAGCATCCTGCATGTCCTGGGAGCACAGCCAAGAGTTTTGATAGAGCAGGAGAAGGAGACCCTGAAGGGTCAACATACGAAACTTCTTGTGTTCGACGAAGATGTTTAGTGTGCTGAGGTCCAGGATCGGTCTCAGGTCGCCCATTTTCTTTGGAACCAGGAAAAAGTGGGAGTAAAATCCCCTTCCTATTTGGCTTAATGGGACAGGCTCTATGGCTCTCTTTAGGAGAAGTGCCTGGATCTCTTGAGAGACTATGGGGACCTGATCCCAAGGATAGAAGGATTGTCCTGGAGGTTGAGGGGTTGGGATTTCGCTGAATTCTATTGAGTGACCTCGCTGGATGAGCGGAAGCACCAGTTTTCTGCTGTGGACCTCAGCCTTCCAGGTGGAGGCTGAACCTCCCTCTGACTGGTTCATCCTGATGTACGGAGGATGGCGGAGGAAAGGAGTCAGGATGCCAGGGGAGGGGAGCTTTAGCCCCAAAGGCCTGTTTTTGAAATTTGGACTGTGGGGTTTGAGCTCCTGATCCAGGTGCACGTTTCTTTGCCTGGTGCTTAGCCTGGGATTTGTTCCACTTTCTTTCGTGGTGAAAGGGCTGCCTTTTCTGTCCCGTCTTGTATAAGGAACGGACGTCCCTCAAGGAGCGTTCGCTCTCCTGCAGCCCGGTAATGATGTCTTTAGCATCGCCACCAAAGAGGACAGAACCCCTGAAAGGGGTATCCAACAGAGAGGACTGCACGGCCTGCGCCAGTCCCGCTATACGAAGCCAGAAGAGGTGCCAGAGGCAGATCCCTGTGGCAGCTGCTCTCGCTACTGAGTCCACCGAGTCATAAGTAGACCGAAGGGCGTGGTGGCATGAGGATTTCCCCATCCTTACTTTATCCAAGAGCTTCTTCCACAGAGTTTCATCTTGAACATCCTGGAGTTCCCTTTCAAGGTCCAAAAGAGAAGCTTTTTGAAAGGCAACCATGTGCGAGATGTAATTGAGGGAACGAATCGCACAAGAAGAAGACAAATACATTTTTCACCCATACTGGTCAAGTTGACGCGAGTCCTTGTCAGGAAGCAAAGAACTCAGATGTTTGGGCTGAGCTAAGCAGTCGTGAGCTGCCGTGATGACCACAGAGTCAGCCTTGGGATGGGAGTTCAGGTGAAAAATCCCTTCCGGGGGATAACAGGTGCAGCAGCTTTGCGGGAGACTGCGGGAATGGAGGACGGTTGTTGCCAGACTGTGGTAACTAGGTCCTCGTGAGGTCCTATCCACGGCAGAATGGGAATAGGATCCGAGATGGCCAGATCCAGGTGCTCCGCAAGGCGTTTGCATTGGGGATCAACCTCTTTGGACAGCCAACCACCAGCCGCTTGAATTGAACGTAACAAGTCTCTGAAGGAAGGATCCTCTGGAAGTGACTTTTGTGAGTCTTTTGGAGGAACCTCCACGGGAGATCTGGGGTCCGACCCATCCGAGTTGGAACTAGTGTCAGAGGAATCAGAGCCAGAAGGAACAGAAGGGTCTGGGTCAGTAACGCCTACCGAAATAGTGGTAGGGATTCTGGAGACAGGAGGCAGTGGAGCGGTCACAGTAACCAAGGGTGGCTCCCTCACTGGCTGTTGCAACTCCGATACAAGCTGTGCTCTAGCCTCTTTCCACCAACGAGGGACAGACTCAAGTTCTGTCACCAGAGGAGGAGGAGGAGGAGGAGGAGGAGGTGGTGGTTGATAACTCGGATAACTCTGGTGCTGCAGCTAGTGCCAGGACGGATAATACGGGTACCCTGGGTAGCCCCGCGTGGAATGTCCTGGAGTTGGATAACCCGTCGTTAGGAATAGTGACATTAGAAAGCCCGGCATCTGAAAACTCGGCGTCGGGAAACCTGGAGACGGAGGCACCTGACCTGACGTTGGATAATGAGTAACCGACAAAGGCGCGCCTGCTTGCAGGAAGGAGGGTTCCTGTGGAATGAACCCAGATGAAGGGCCCACAGGGGGAGGTGCCATGGAGCCAGGAGGGGGCATCGGGACCTGGAGCACACCCAAAGTACTGGGGGGTGGAGGCTCCATACCAATGGAGGAAGGCCTGGCGAGGGGGGGGAGACACTAGGGGCCCCCGACAGCAGGTCTGATCACGACTTTGCTAATGCAAACAGCAAAGGGTCAGGTGGCGAGTCTCTAGGATGGAGGACCCTGGGAGATGACGGGTTGACTGGTCCCTCACTCTGTCCGATGTCGGGGGCCAAACTGGAGCCCGACAGGAGAGTGGGTGGCTCTACACGGGTGTTGGAGGAGCCGGCGTCCGATGGAACAGATCCGGCCGAGCTAGAGACGGCTGGGAGGCCACCGCTAGGCTGATCGGCGGAGGACGTGCGCCCTTTGCCGGAGGCGAGGGGTGACTTACCAGCAGGATCAGTCAACAGAATTACCACCTCCAAAGAGGCAACCCCCGGCTGCCTGCTCACCTCAGCAGGAGGGGGAGAAGGGGCCCGGCCCAAAGAAATGGATGGGGTACCCAAAAAAGTACTCACAGTTGTCGGTCTCCCAGATGGCAACAGACTCCTGTCCTGGCGCTTCTCCTTACTTTTCTTTTTCTTAGGGGCCGGCGACGACGACGACCTTTCCTGATGTTTCTGAAGCCCCTTTCCATAGACGTCAAGTGTTGGGTCAATAGATGGGCCTCAAGGGACCTGCTGCGCTTGGTTCTGGTCGCTTGGTTGAAGGCCTGGCAGATGGAACACTCCTGGACGTCGTGCTTCGAACCAAGGCAGAGGAGGCAGTGGGAATGGTTGTCCCCATGCGGGATTTGAGCGCTCAAGACTTAGAGCACCTTTTCTTCTGGTCTTGAAGACATCAATTTGAAGAAAAATGTTTGTAAGAATTTTACAAAGGGCTAAGAAATACTTGAGAAATACAACGTAGTTAGCTGTTCTGGACGCAAGCCAACGTGACTGAGGCTCGGAAGAAAAACTGGAGAGCGGGCGTGGGACCGCCCCTTTTATAGTCAGGCTTACGTCATGACACCCTGACTTCGGGGGCAGTCCCTGCTGATTATTGCTATCTACAAGTTTGCAGTGCGGACCAGACGCCAGGGGGCGCAGTCCTCTATGTGAAGACCTATTGCAGGAACCCTCTCGAGGTAAGATCTATCTATATGAGAGAATACATGATGGCAAAGTGTGGTATACGAGGAAATAATACCACTGAGGGATCGAATAAGCCATAAAGCCACAAGTCCAAAGGGTAAGTGGCCTTTATGAGCTTGTTCAACACCACAGTATTATTTCACAAGTATGCCCTACTTTGCTATCTTTTATATCATGCATTAGGTTGGACACTTGGCTACCAACATATATGGGGAAATATATGATGGCTTTTTCCATAGGGACAATGGCCCAACCAGCAGTATATATATATATATATATATATATATTAGAGGCAAAAAACTTAGTTCAATGCATTAGTTAGAATTGTTCCACACCGACAAAGCGAGGAAATTCGTGTTAGTTAAAGTCCCTTGACCCTCCTACCACACCCCTCAACCGGCATTAAAAGCGATTATTGTCGGTCCTAACTCTCACCCCATTCTCCTACACCTCTGCTTCTTTACACATACACCCAAGGGGGGCTTTCAACCCTAACACCGAATTTCCTCACTTTTGTCGGTGTGGAACAACCCTAACTAATGCATTAAATGGAGTTTTTTGCCTCTAATTTCCCTTCTTTTTGAGAATGATAACGAGAAATAGTGAATGTAATGTGGCGGCAGGAGGGCCGTGTCACATAATAACATTGTGCCCGCAAACGCAAACAGTAATGCGCATGGTGACACAAAGCGAAACAGAAAGAGAAACAGTAGTGTAGACAGAAATGTTAAAAACTACGAAAAGCAAGTGCAAATGAAAACGCAAAGGGTAACGCACATGGTGGCGTAGACATGAATGGTAAGTGAAATGGGAACGGAACCGCAAGCGAAAACGGTAACGGTAACAGTAATGTAAGTGCACAGGCTGGTTTTCCCCAGAAGCTGCATAAAGAAAGACAGTGAGTACAAAGAATGTATGCATAATAATGGTTCTCGGAGCAGAAAAATGAGGAGTTGGAATACTAAATTGCTTATATCTCAGGAACCGTACGACGTAGAAAAAAAATTTAAATGTCATATGATTTATGACTTTCCTGGCTAGTTTTGTACTTAGCCCCCATAAGGGGGCTAAGTACTTTTCTGACGTAAAGTCCGTATCTCACACCATTTCTGAGATATGGGCCCTGAAAGGCGCGGCAAACACCGTAATGTTATCTTGTGGGAAAAAAAGAAGTTTGGAGTGCCATAACTTTGGCTCCCTGTAATATTTCTTCACCAAACCACAAAAAGGCACATCTGTGGGATGTTGCCTGTGTTCCCTCCAAATTTCAGCCCAAAAGACCAAACTGTTATTTTGCAGCGGGGCGCCAAAGGATTCCTGTAATGCATCGGACGCCGGAATGTTATCCTACGGGAAAAAGCATCAATTTTGGAGTGCCATAATGTTGCCGCCATGTAATATTTTTTCAACGAAATACTGAAAGGCACATCTGTGAGATGTCAGCTGCATTCCCTCCAAATTTCAGGCCAAAACACCAAACCGTTCTTTTCCAGCAGCGTGCCAAAGAATTGCTGTCATTTTCCCACAGCCTAGAAAAGTACTGTTGAAGTCTGCAAAAGTTTCGCAAATTCCTTCGACAGTGTCGCAAGTGCGACAGTACTTTGCAAAAGTACTTTTTCCAAAAATTTGAAAAACATATTTCTGGGGTGTTTTACCCCAAAATAAAGACATGGCTAGCATCCTCAGGGTCTAACTAGGTGAATACAAAAAGAATTAGGTTGCTAGATGGTCCCAATTTTAAATGTCAAGCATTTTTCTGATCGCTTACTGAAAACAAAATGGCAGATTTGCGACAGTAAAAGGACCATTTGCGAAAGTAAAAACTGCATTTGCTACACTGTCAAACTTTTTGTTAACTTTTCCCATTGACTTATAATGGGAACTTGTTTTTTGAATAACTTTTGAACCGTTTAATATTTTTTCACGAAATCTTCAAAAGGCACATCGGGGACCTTGGCCGCACGTTTCCTGAAGATTTCGGACCGGTTGCACAAACTGTGCAACCTGTAAACGCGACAGTAAAATTCCAGAAAAGCGTTAACGCACGCGAAGATCACGCTTAATAACCCTGCAGCCGTACAGGCGACCGGTACAAAACTTGGCAGATCCCAAGGCATATGCGTCTTGATCGTGTATTCCAAATTTCAGGCAAATCCATCAAACGGTTGCAAAGTTATTAAGGTGCAAAATTTTGGGTTTAACATGTAAATGGCTCCTCAACCCTAACCATAGTGGCACTACCATGCCACTATAATATATATATATATAGTCCCTATAGAAAAAGCCATCATATATTTCCCCATATATGATGGTAACCAATTAGCGTATTATGACCTTCACTCCCGCAGTTCAAGCAAGGCTCTGATCAAGTCTCACTACAAATCTCCGACAACTTGCCCTCACTGCCAAGCCCCCCCCAAGCCTCGAGCCTCCCAAGACTTATTTCAGGCCCATCTGTCCAGGAGCCTTAGAAGGACAGCTGCACAACAAACTGCTACAAAGTTAGAATAGTCTATCTAATCCATTGTCCTATTAATCCAGAACTATATGCATCACCAAATTGGTGTGCCCTCTGAGGGATTGCAGTGGATTTCTATTAGATGTTTACCATTTACTTGACTCATCTGTACCTTGCAGTGTGCTGTAATGTACTGTATGTATGCTGTATTATATCCTACTCTGCCACTCCCTCCCAGGTCATAACTAGAAACAAGCCCTGGGCTCTGTGTGATCACCTGGGAAAATATGATTAAAAAAATAAATAACACCAATTAACTAATTACACTGTATTACTGTGTTTTTAACACCTTAATAACACATGAATATCTAACACACTACAAACCATTCCAAAAACACATGTAACAAGCCCCTTAATAACACATCCAACAAGCCCTTTAAAAACACAAGTAACAGCAGTTCTACCCCCCATGCTACATGCAGAAACCCACCCTACCAAAGCAGTACTTCAAATATCCTAGTCCAAGGACCTCCAGAGTGACATCATTCCAAAGAGTCCTGGTAGGTCCCAAGACTCTCACACTGCTCGTAAAGGCTGCTCCAACCATATGAAGAGCTGCTCCCAACCGCAAACCACACCACATACTTCTTCTGACCATGCCGACTGCACACCACTTCTGTGACCACCAAACACAATTACCACCATCGCTTTACTAAAGGAAAGACCATGGGACCCATGTCTCCTTTTATACGAGGCCCCTGCACTACAGAAAACAGTAAATGGACAAACAAAGCAGGCAGTCCCTACACAAATGCACTACACTAAGGGGAAACACTACCACTACACTACGGAAAAGCCCTACATTATGGAAAACACTGGACACAGAAAACAGTGTCCAACCTAATGCATTATATAAAACAAAAGCTACAAAAAGCCTGTGTACTTGTGAAATACCATCATCTGGGGGGGGGGGGGTTAATGAACTTGATAAAGGCCACTCACCCATCAGGCTTGTGGCTTTATAAGCTTATTAGCTCCCTCGACGATAGTATTTCCTTGTACGCAACCATTTTCTAGCATTTATTCTCTATATGGCTATTAATGTACCAGTTAGGGTTCAGATTAAAGTGACAAAAGTAGGGAAATGTGTTGTTAGGGTTCTCAACCCTAACACCCCACCCCCAAACTGCAGGCAGCAAAAGGTTAAAACCATTATGGTTTCACCTCTCCTGAGTCTTTGCAAATCAAGCCTTGGGTGTTACTTAAGCAATAATGCACAACAGGGTGTGGTATATCGTGGGATATCGTCACGCCTCGGGTGGTTGGGCACGAGGCCGCAGGCCGAGTGCGTCCAACGACCCGAGAAGTGACGATATCCCACGATATACCACACCCTGGAGTGCATTATTGCTATTATGAACAGAAGTAATGGTTTTATAAATAAAAGATTAAAAAAAAAACCCTTTAAACCTGTTAAAAAAAGCTTTTTTGGTAGTGTAGGAATACATTTAAAAAAAATAGTTCTAGAAGACAGCAGGTGGCGCTGTTGTAGTTGGAGCTGACAGAAAATGTAATAGTATTGTGATGGTGTGACCTGTGAACTCTGCAACAGTATCTTTGTCTGCCCCCGCCAGTAGATGATTGCGTAACTAGATTTTAAAGAGAAATGAAGCCAATGACCAGTATCAGTAGATTAGGAAGCGTAATTTTTAAACCCTACCGGTTGGTCAAGCGGTCGGGCCATCGCGTCGCCTCTGAAACGAAGCGAGAGAGAGAGACTCTCACCACATTAGCGGTTAAGTTGTGGCGCTAAATTTCTCGCAGCAGGATTAAGGATGTTGGCAGGGAAATTAGATGGCAAGTGGATTTTTTTTTTATTTTGAAGACACTGGATCATTGTTTCTGGCAGCAGCTTGCCTTTGTAAGTTCAGCGTGCTGCCCGTTGTCGTTGGAATGATTTTATTTTCTGCCCGGTGAGAGGCTGGTGCACCGGAGGTTTTTACAGCCGTGATGATGTAGCCCGATATCATCACGCCGGCTTCGAAACCCTCTCGGCCAATCAGCTTCTTCCATTTACGATCGGTAGTTCATAATTAGGGTTGTCAAAACCTAACGTTCACCCCATTCCATCAGTAAAGGAGCTGAGATGTGCAGACTATATGAGAATAGGGTGAGTGTTAGGGTTGACAACCCCAAGGAACACCCCAGGCCTGATTTGTGAAGACTCAGGAGAGGTGAAACTGAAATGTTTTTTGCTTTTGTTGTCTGCAGGGTGGGGTTGGGTGTTAGGGTTGTGAACATTGTCCTACTTTTATCGCTTTAATCTGAACCCTAACTGGTGCATTAACTAAGTTTTTTGCAAATAATTTTCTTACTTTTTGAGATAGTATAATTGTATCCACATTTACACAGGTCCCTTTGGGACCTGTATGAAGATATCCATTTTCCTATGGTAGCACAGGGCTCTATGGGCCCTGCACTTCCATCCCTCCATAGATGCATACATCCATGTTGATATGGAAGCACAGGGCCCATTTCTCCCAAAAAGCAATGTACAGTATTTGCTTGGTTGTGTGGCCTGTTTAAATTTCCAGTGTTATACTATGGAGTTTTTGATGGTTTAATTGTTATGTTTTTTTATATGGCCCCTAATTTTTTGGGAGAAGAGGCGGGGTATGTGTTATTCTTGCAGTACTAATTAAGACCGTTGTTGTGATATACAGATTGTCACTTAAGTGCAAATATCGAGGGAGTTATGACTTGTTGAATTTGAAATGTAGGAAAAATAATTTTGGCCATACAAAAAAGGATCCCTTCATACAAAAAAAGAATTGGAACGTTTCTGGTTCTTTTTTCATATGAAGGCATCCTTTTTCATATGAATGAAAAAAAAACATATGAAAAAGGATTCCTTCATATGAAAAAAGAACTATGAAAAAAAATTATTTTTTGTACTAAGGCATCCTTTTTTGTATCATACGAAAAAGGATCAATTCATATGAAAAAAAGAATTTGGAGTTAGTTCTTTTTTCTGATTCTTTTTTCGCATGAAAGGATCCTTTTTCATAGAAACATACACTTTGACGGCAGATAAGGACCGCTTGGCCCATCTAGTCTGCCCATTTCCCTACCTACAGGATAGGCCGCAGATCCTAGTTAACCAACAGCCTCATATTTTTTTTTTTATGGCAATTATGGCAATGTGAAAATCTTATTTTTTCACTTCGTTTGCTATCCATATCTTGGAATCTGCACATCTGACCACCAATATTTTCATTTTTTTTTCATTCACATGGAAAAGGATGCCTTCATACGAAAAAAAAAGAACCAGAAGAGTCCCAATTATTTTTTTGTATGAAGGGATCCCTATTTGTATGGCCCAAATCCTTTTTCACATTGCCATAAAAAAAAAATGAAAGCAAATTGAGTCACAGAAAAAGATTTAAAAATGTATAATCCACCGAAAAGGGTCCCGATTAGCAAGATACATGTGCAGGATCTTATTTTTATTTGTTTTCATAAAAACAGAAACAAGATGGCAGCCAAATGAAAAAGGAAATTTGCCTCATGAAAAAGGATTATCCCATACAAAAAAGTATCCTAATTCTTTTTTCGTTCCAAGCAGCTATCCAAAAGACCGTACTGAGCATGCTCAGAACCGAAATTTTAAAATCTTACAACTTTGGAACAGATTTTTCACCAAACCAGCAAAAGGCACAACTGTAAGCCAAGCCCTTTGTATCCTGAAAATTTCAAAGCAAAATTCCAGACTGTCTAGGCACTAGACGATGAAGACAAAAAAAAAACAGCAAAAAAATCTTATTTTTTCACTTCGTTTGCTATCCATATCTTGGAATCTGCACATCTGACCAGAATGAAGCTTGGCATACCAAGAGATCTTGCCCCCAAGATTGCACAAGCAAAATGTGCAAATTCACTGAACGGTTGCGAAGCTATTATAGTGCAAAATTTGGGCTTTAACAAAGAAACCCCTGCTCAACCCTAACTACTGTGCCACTGTAATCTACATATCCCAAAAAGGTGACAAAAATATCCAGCAGGATAGTTTCTAGCCAAACAAGATCCCCATCTAGAAGAGTAGAAGACTGCGCTAATACTAAATTAAAAATGAAAATATTTAAATCCAGTATTGAACCTCCTGAGGATTACTGCACAATCAACAAAGGGTTTGAATGCACACACAGACAAAACAAGAAATTTATTTGGCATGGGGAATAACAACACTCCAAAAAGGACAAAAAAAAAAAAAAAACAGCCCTATGAAAACTCCAGTAAAAACTAAAAAAAAGTACCAGACCAAGCTGACAGGATACTGAACTTTTATTCCAAGTGTAGTTCCCAACACAAAGGTCAAGTCTTGTCCAGTGGAAATAGAGTGAGGGAGAGGAGCCCAACCTATGCCTGCCAAGTTGGAAGAAAAACATGCACTCCTTCCCTTGGATCACATACCCTGTCTAAAATGATCCAAAGATCCGAAGGGGGAAAGAAGATGAGGGGGAGTGTTGCTTCATGGAGAAGACACTCAAGAAGATCAATAACTATGGTAGGTTCCCAGTCAATTTTTCCATAGAGCAACACTCTTTGGTCAAGCAGCCATCCATAAATAGAAAAAAATACCCGAAAGTGTAAACAAATGGCAATGCTCTCCCAGGAATCAACAAGATGCAGCTTACAGATTGCTACTGTACTAGGACAGTAGTCCGAGATGGTTGGCTGACAGAGAGCGGAGGACTACATGTCTCAATATATCTGAATGAGCATGCAACCATATGTTACCATATCTGACAGTCATTTTAACAGGCCACCTTGGAAAAAAGACATACTGCATGGCTTAACTGTGTACCCGACATGTATAAACTGCACCTGACCCACTTCCTACAGAGCCCCATCCCACCCCATTTCTCTCTCTAAACTTTGTCTACCGTCTCCTTGCCCATTCTCACCCCTAACCTTCGCCAGCAAGCCTGTAAACCAAGACTCTGGTTGGGTGTGCATCCAGCAGTGTCTGGTCCTTGTGGGGTTTCCACTCCAGATGGTCAAAGGTTTGCCTCCCCCTTTCTACCCTATCTCTCTCTTTGCAGGCCAGGGAACCAGTACTTGATCCAGGAGTACACCTTGCCGAGTCTGGCCCATGTGGGGTTTTCACCCCAGAAGGTCGAAGGTTTGCCTCCCCCATTCTCAGCCCTCTCCCATTCCTCCTTGATCTTTCCCCTGTCGCCCATGTTCTATACCCCCTTCCTATCTCTTATTCTGTCTCTGCTAAGTGACATACTAGTTTGTATAAGGAATATTTATTTTGTATGATTGGTCCTCACAGTACATTAAAATCTGTACATATGTTATTGCTTATTTTAATCTATGTAGCTTGTGTTATTTTATTTTGTATCATTGTTGATAACACCAGTTGTACTTAACCATCTCCCGCTCCCCCCAGGATGCATCTGGAAACAAGCTAGTTTAGCTCAGTATGCCTTTCCTGGTGAAACTTTTGAAATAAGTAAACGTTTAAATAATGAACAATAAAGTAATGAATAACCACTATACCACATCAATTCCTAAAGTATAAAGGCGTGGCCATCTGTCCAGTAGCGTGCCAGCTGTACCAATTGAGGCCATCAGAGCTACAGTAACAACTGATTTATGTTAGCCTTCTTCAACCTGGGGCCTTGTCGACCCACTGAAACCTCAGGGAAGACAGCCTGGTCCAGTGTCAGAGCACTGAAGGAAACATAAGATCCCAGGTTCAAATCCCACAATAACAGGCTCACTTTGTGATGCTGAGCAGGTCTCTTGACCTCCCTGTGCGCCAGGCCTCCTTGTCAACTTTAATACTCAATAGAAGCAGATCCCTCACTGACAATGTGATGCTGCCATTCAGCTAGGCTATTCTGTGTAAACTATCAAATAAAAAGAGATAAAAAAGTAGTGTCCAAACTTGCTGGACTGCCAGCGCAGTGGCAGCACTATTGCTTGCGGTGCCGATGACCTGGGATTGGGAGCGACCTCGGGAGTTGGAGGGTCGGCCGGAGGGAGGAGGATTGAGTGTCCCAAGGATTGCGTTCCTCCTCCAGAGGGGAGTGTGGGGGATGAGCTCCGTGCTTGACTGGCCCCTGGTGGAAACGGGGAAAAAACAGTCCTAGCCCTAAGGGGGGGGGGGGTTACGTGGCAGATGTCTGTGTGTACGACATGAGGTCAGCACACACCACATCCCCAGGGAGAAAGTGGAAAAGGTGCCAGCCGCCCTGGATGATCGCCAGCCTCCACAGGCCCCGAACTCAACAACTCAGGCACACCCACACTCCAGGCTACAGTAGAGTCCTGGTGTATCAAGGGGGCTCTCCGCCACCCCTGTCACAGAAGGGCAATGTGGGGGACTCTGGGTGAGAGGCAAGCCCTGGGAGAAGTTGGGGTGACAGGGTTGGGAGGACCATTGCGAATGAGGGCCGGCTGGAAAAGAGGGGGAAAAAAAGAGTAAATAAAAAAAGGAGTGTCTGAAGTTATCATTATGCTGTATCCATGCTGGCTTTTGCCTTCACTTTCTTGGCTTGGTGGGGCTGGGGGGGGATCCTCTTAGCACAGAAAGGAAGACACATAAGGTAAGGGAGAGAAAGAAGGAGCAAAAAAGGGAGGGAGAGAGGGAGGAGAGAAGGAAAGAAAATAATTGGTTAACTATTTACTCAGGATAGTGCAGCTAAAATGCAATATTTCAGTTTCAGTTTCATAGCTAGGGGGACGGATACGCATGGGCCGTGCCTGTGGCAGCTCTGAGAAAACTTGGAAAATTCCACATCATTTTGTTGTCTTTTCTATATTTTTGGTTTTTATCTTCCTCTTTATACAGTATTTTTTAGGAAATGTGCATGCAAATTGGATGCCTGTCCTCTGGACTTTATCTGCTCCTGCTGCTTGTCTATACATGTTGTCAGAATCTGCCGTCTGTGACAACATAATCATTTCCACAGTAACTGACTGAGATGTTATTGATGGGATTATGACATCACATGCAGAGTGGCAGCAGGAGCAGATGAAACCTGAGGGACACGGACCCTATATTCAAGCTGACGTCCTTAATAATAAAACAAGAGAGGAAGTTCAATAAAACACAATTCTGTGAAATACACATGTAAGCAAAACTTGTAAATACTGTATAATACTGTAACAGGTGACTCTTAATCTGAATTCAGTTGCTTTCAAACACCATAATAACTGGGTGCGATACCACACCAGGTTATCACGGTGTTTCTTGTCACACTGACTCACATTTAAGCACAGCTGAGGGGAAATTGTGTCAAACAAATGTCTGTTTTTTTTTTTTTTTTTTACTAACCTCCGTCCCTTATATGACAGCACTACAGATGCAGAGTATAACTTTCCATAATCCTGAATAAGATGATTTCGGACACCCCACAGAAGCTGCCAAAAGACAGGGGTCCTTCATGAGCAGCATAGGTGGCTAGTACCATGCCTGCCCACATTTTTATTTAACATTAGACAGTTCGAGGTTTTTAGCCAGGTGCCCATTCCCCAGTTTAGAAACTAAAATAATTTCAACATTTCCAGCATGAAGGGAACTAAGGCAAATGCTCAGCTGAGCTCATTTTTTAATTATGCAAATCCCAACTTCAGGGACAGAACAACGGCCAGTCAAGGAGGGGTAACTTCGCTTTTCTTTTAAATGTCAAGCACCAGTTATCATAAAAAATAAAACATACGCAACTCTGTTGTTATGAGGCTTATTTACACACCCTTGGTGTTTAATGACTGCACAAATCTCTCAAGCTTCGCTCTCGAGGTTTATGGGTCATCACACACCTCGGGTGTGTAAAAAACACATAACACACAGTTACATATGCACTACTCTATAAGTATTTCAAAAATTCCCAGAGATGTCACAGGCTCTTCATGTGGCTAGCTCAGGGTCACACAGCAACTGGCTGTGGTGGGATTTGAACCTTGGTCTTCTGGTTGCAAAGTCTAAGCTCTAGCCACTAGACCATGCTGCCACTTATTTTTCCTTTTGTATAACATCGTTCATAAAAACTGCCCCCAAAGGCACATTATGAGCAATGAAAATATGAACTTGTTGGAGGTCTCTAGGTGAGTACAGTATGTGGTGGCAATGGAAGTCGAATTTCAGATCTGGTTGTCCACAATCACAGCTCTTTGCTCTTCCCATCAGATTACTCTACCTCCCAGCTAAAGATCCCCTGTCACAGAGACAAAGACAAATAACCACAGGTCAAAATCCCACAACAAAGTAAAATGCTCAAGGTCCAGCTATTAGGCTTTCCGATGGAAACAATGAGGCCATTAGGGGAAAGTCCATTTCCATTGCTAAACTCTGACCGTTTAACTGGCCTGCTTGGATTATGTGTCTGCAGCTAACTGTAGCCTCTCTGTGCTGCCCACTCCACCCTTGTTACAAGGCTATCCCTGGGACAGACTGCTGTAAAGAGGTGCATGTTATCATCTGTAAGATTAATGGGATTTCCTCTGGTTGTCGGGCAGGAAAGTCAGTGACCTTCCGTTCTGTCTTAGACAGTGAGGGATGTCTGAGGACCCTCTACCCTATGTTGTTCGAACTGATAAACATGCTTTCTCACTGTTACAATTTTTTTTATTTCTGGTTCCTCAAGGTACAGATAGCAATGAAACCACAGAATTGTCAGAACGCAAAGATCACTCTGAGCACACCTCTCAAGTGCGCCACATTATGAATAGTGTTACATGTTTTTCACACCTAAATTTCGATGACAATTAGATATTTTTGGGGGCTGTATTAGGCACTGCAAAGTACGTAGATATGCCTCCTCTTCCCAAAGGATGAAACACCATTGCATCTTATACTCTGATCTGAACTGGCTATCTCCCAGTGCAACCAGACTTCACTCCATCTGTTTCATAGTTGATAACATTATGAGGACCTAGATCCCCCTTAACATTGGCGGAGCTGCTGACTCCCCAGTCTTCCAACTATGGCCTGCACTCTACTGACAAATCTCTCCTATGCGTGCCAAACTGCAAAACAACCAAAGGTGCCTGTGCTTTTTCCCTCTGTGCCCCAACAGTGGGACTCCCTCCCACTTGAAGTCCGCCTAGCATCCTCACACTATGCCTTTAAAAAAGTGCTCCGCCGTCATCTCATCTAGTCAGTGCTCCTGCTTTAAGCCTCCTTAGTACTCTGTCCTCCCCCTGTTCTGCTCTAAATCTGCCTAACTGCCAATATACTATTGGGTTACTATTTTCCCCACTCACCCTGTCACCCTCCCACCCCCTAATTATTTTTCTTCCTCTCTTTTCTCTGTGTCAGTCCCCTCTCTTTTGAGCTTTACCTTGTTCCAAATTCTACCTATCTCAGCTTCAAGTACCCAGCTGCCTTCCCACTTGCACTTGTCAGTTCTGTCCCAATCCCCTAGATCTGTACTGCCGGTCTCTCCCTGGGTTTTTTACTTTCCGACTGTTTCTCAGCCTTTGCTGTATGACTATTTTTTCTACTGTTTTTGTCTTGCTTCTAATTAGCCCTGTTATAAATTGTTGCTGACTGAAACTTTGCTACTGTAACCAGTGTCGTAGCAAATTCCCAGAGGGCCTGGGTGCAAGGGTATGGTTATAGGGCCCCCCCCCCAGTTTTGAATAAACATCAAAATTATGATTTGGGCGCCTCAACCCTCATGGGTCCGGGTGCGACTGCAACCCCTGCACCCTTGTAGCTACGCCCCTGACTGTAACCTGCTCTAAATCCCATACTTTGTTCATGCTGTAAGCCTGTTATATATTACTGTGTTTGTCTGAACCTTACTGTACCAACCAATGCTACTGACTGTAACCTTGTTTCTGTAACCTGCTCTACATATTGTACTTTATTTCATGCTGCAATCCTGATGTATAATATCTTATTTGTTTTGAACCATTTCTGCATTTATCCACTGTTTGTTATCTTTGTAATTGCTCTGTAATCCTCCCAGGTCGTGCCTGAAAATCTCTATGGCTAGCACACCTACCTGGTAAACAAAAAACTAAATAAATAAAAGTAATTTAAAGCAGCAGTGCATGAATGTGGGGAAAATTCTGACCTATACTTTTTTTTTCTATTTTAGATTACCCCTTATCTACTGACTTGTATGATATCCTTCTTTCCACCGTTTGAGTCTGCTTTAGTACTTCTTTTCACATCTGAAATAACAAAACGAGCGCTCTTTTAATATGGCTTGGATAAGGTTTTCATCAGTATTTTCAGCTCTTTTTGTACATCAGTTGTAAAATCACTTCTGTTGTGACTAAAATGAACTGTCATGCAGCCTGCACTGCTCCCTGACCTTATGGAACAGTAGGTATTAAAACACAACTAGGAATAGTGACGAAAATCTGTTTCAAGCCATATTAAAAGGAGAACTCCTTTTATTATTTCAAATGTAAAATAAAAAGTACTAAAGTAGACTCAAAATGGAGACAGACGACATAAGGGTCAATCTAAAATAGCATAAAAAACATAGGCTAGAATTTTCACTGTATTCATGCACTGCTGCTTTAAATAACAAACTGTAGTGATTAAGTAATAATGTGACCTTCTAGGAATTGAATCCACTCCAACAGCATACCATACCAGTGCTCTAACCACTGAGCTACAGGCTCACATGGTTGGACCTGGGGTTCCCAGACACACTTCCTTTCTCTGGTATTGCATATCCTGCAAGTAGGCAATAACCCACGAGAGGGTGTGCGGTTGTTAGGGATTAATCAACACCCTGGGTGTATTTTGAGGCATGAGGCTGCAGGCCGAGTGTCTTCACAGCGTCTGAGGTGTTGAGTAATCCCCAATAACTGCACACCCTGGAATGGGTTACTGTGCTTATAACATGGGGTGTCACCAGAGGTCAGCTGGCAGTGTAGCCTAGAGGTTAGAGTAACAAGCTGTGAATGAGCTTGGTACATCCAGCAGACCAGACCTGGGTTTGATTCTCACAACCTCCACTTGCATACTGTGTGACTGAGCGAGCCACTTAACTGCCCAGTGCTCCCAGGACGCCCCTGAAAACAGGCACTTGTTCCTAGTAGGCCTTATCCGGTTACCAAAGACTAAAATAATAAAAAATAAAAAAAAGATGAGGAAAGCATGATTAAATCATGAAAACATAGGAACTATTTTATGTGTTCTGCCACCATCACAACTACTGCGTTGCTGACGGTGCTGAAGACAGTGCAGTCAGTCTTCTCTCTCCCTGTGTGTTTCCTTTTCTCTAAAGTTGACGGATTTCTACATGATGCTGCAGCACTCTCAGTTTCTCCCTGATTCATGCACATGTGTAGGGCAAGTACTTCGGGGCTGCACTGAGGTAAACCTGCCCCACTGCACAGTGACACTGCAGCCATGTGACTTTCTCCCTCTGGTGCAGTCTCTCTCTCTCCCTCTCACACTCACTGTTGCTCTCTCTCTCACTGTGTGAATGAAGCCACTGACAACTAAGAATCATCAAATAAATTGGATTGTTTCTCTCCACTCCCGGTCCCAAACTGTGTGTGTGTGCACAAGCACAACTCTGCCTCTCTGTCTCTCGCTGCTGGGGAGATCATTAGTAAGCTGAAAGGTCATGCAGGGGAACAGAAGAAAAAGTTACTTACTATGGTAACCTTGTTTCTCCCAGGGGATACTCCAATATTCATAACTCTTCTGCAGTATACCTTTAAGGTCAGATCTGCCCTGAGATAGAATGCTATGCTAATGATGGAATTATTGGCATGAGCCACTTTTCAAATGCTGCCACCTATCAACTGCCTACATTCTAACCCACAGATTTCGTGGATGCCTGGCAAGACAGGGCCCAAAATCTAAAATACTGTATATAAAAATTTAACTTCAAAATTCCCCACCCAAACCTCCAACTGGAGGAAATATAAACTTATAAACAATCCCACAAGCTCCCATGTCAGAATCACCTGAAAAGGAGAAAACCAAAGAACAAGTTCCAATAAAAGTAGAATGTGGCATGCAAACACTAAGGTACAGCATGGAATACAGAGGCCACTGGTTCTTAAATGGGGAGGCAGGGTGGGAGAGTTATGAATATTGGAGTATCCCCTGAGAGAAACAAGGCTGTTGGTTAACTAGGATCTGCAGCTTATCCTGTAGGTAGGGAAATGGGCAGTCTAGGTGGGCCAAGCGGTCCTTATCTGCCGTCAAAGTCTATGTTTCTATGGTAAGTAACTTTTTCTTCTCACACCAGGAATACTCCAATATTCCTAACTCTTCTGCAGACTAAAAAGCAGTACTGTAGGAGGCGGGAAGAACCTATTTTGGAAACAGGATCTGCAGGACAGCTGTACCAAACCTGGCATCAGCCCTAGCCTGCATAGCCAAGCTGTAATGCTTGACAAATGTGTGTACTGTTCATCAGGTTGCTGCTTTACAGATATCCACCAAGGGTACATCTCTTGCAGCTGCCAGTGTTGCAGCTGTACCCCTTGTGGAGTGGGCTCTAAGCCCTGCTGAAGCTTCCTTGCCCACCTTTGAACAGCAAAATTGGATACACTGGACAATCCAATGAGAAATGGACCTTTCAGATGCTGGATTTCCCTTTCCCACATCTCCATAAGTGAGGAAAATTTGTGTTCTGTCCTGCCTATGGGACTTAGTGGCTGTCATGTAGTAGGTCAAAGCTCTTTTGACATCCAGGCTATGCAGCCTATGTTCACCAGAAGAAGAATGGTCAGTGAAGAACACTGGCAAAGTGATAGACTGGTTCAAGTGGAAGTCTGAAACCACTTTGGGAAGGAATTTCCTATTTGTCTGTAGGACTACCTTATCCCTATCGAAGGAAATGTAGTCCTTTTCAATGCATAAAGCTTGGAGCACACAAATCCTTCTAGCTGAAGTAATGGCCACTAGAAACACTGTTTTCCATGTGACATACTTCAAAGGTGCTGAAAACATAGGCTCAAAGGGAGGGACCATGTGTTGAGCAATGCAGATATTAAGGTCCCACGCTGGCACTGGTTCTCTCACCGGTGGATACATAGGAGAGAGGCCCTCGAAGAACCTTTTAAATATGGGGCTTGATGCCAAAGAAACAGGCTTGCCTGCAGATGCATAGGCCAAGACTGAAGCCAAATGAATCTTTAGTGTAGAAGGCTGTAAGCATGTGGAATGTAAGTAGACCAGGTAGTCCAGTACCAACGGCACTCCTGCCTGGGTTGGTACTATACTCTTACTAGAGCACCAAATAGAAAAACCTCTTCCACTTTGCAGCATAGGTTTTCTTAGTAGAGGATTTCCTGTATCCTCGTAAGACATACATAACTGGTTCATAAAGATGTAAACTAGCATACTCTAGGTCCTCAACAGCCAAGCTTTGAGCCTGAGTGACTTGAGATTCGGATACAGAAGCCTCCCCTGGTTGGAGGTCAGAAGACTGTGCCTCCTGGGATGGTGTATTGGTTTGTCCACTGACATGGACAGCAATAGGGAGTACCATGGCTGCCTGGCTCAGTCTGGGGCTATCAGAATCATTGTTGCTGGCTGAGACCTAAGTTTCAACAGCACCCTGTATACCAGAGGAAATGGAAGGAATGCATACAGGAATTTCCCTGACCAATCCAGAATAAGGGTATCCAGAGGAACCGTGCCCACTACTGGAAGCCTGCAACAGAACTGTGGCCAAGTGGTGACTCTGGTGAGAGGCAAAGAGGACTATTTCTGGAGTGCCCCACCTCCTGAATAAGGTCTGCACCACTTGCCTGCTCAGGGACCATTCGTGATAGTCCTGGCTGAATCAACTCAGGGCAGCTGCCAGAACATTGTCTTTGCCTGGCAGATGAATGGCCTGTAGTGAGGAGCCCAGTGAGTAAGCTAGGGTCCAAATTCTCATAGCCTCCGTGCAAAGGAGGCTTGACCTTGTTCCCCCTTGCTTGTTTATGTAGTACATGGTGGTAGTGTTGTCTGTCCTGACTTGCACTACCTTTCCCTGTATCAGTGGCTTGAAAGCTTGCATTGCCAGAAACACTGCCCTGAGCTCTAACAAGTTTATGTGTAAAAGAGTCTCTGCACTTGACCAAGTGCCCTGGGTCGTGTGCTCTACTAGATGAGCTCCCCAGCACAAGAGGGATGCATCTGTTGTAAGAATCATTGAATGAAGTTCTTTTTGGAAAGGAACCCCTTCTCTGAGGTTGGTTTCCTCTTTCCACCACTGAAGAGCTTGGATAAATGTTTCTGTTACAGTAACAAGCTTTGACAAGGAATCCTTTCTTTGGCACCAATGAGCTGTTTTAAGTGAAATTGGATGTCCCTCATCTGAAATCTGGAGCCAAGCACTGTGCCTGTTGCAGCTGCCATGTGTCCCAGAAGTTGAAGAAAATGCCTTGCAGGCCTTGGGACACTGAACCTGAAAGAACCTAACTGCAGGATGCTTTTTACCCTGTCTCTCGGTAGAAAGGCTCTGCCCACTATGGTATTCAATTCTGCTCCTATGAACTGCAGAATTTGAGAAGAAAGAAACAGACTTTTCTGGATTTAAAAGGAAACCCAGAGATTGCAGAAGCTGCTGAGTGAGCTGTAGGTGTTCTGCTAACTATTGTGGTGACTTTTCCACCACCAGCCAGTCGTCTAGATAGGAGAATACCGTGACACCTTGCCTGCGCAGGTGAGCCACTACCACAGCCATTCACTTCGTGAACACCCTTGGTGATGAAGTGAGACCGAAAGGTAGAGCTGAGAACTGATAATGACCTGACAGGAGTCTGAACCTGAGATACTTTCTGTGAGACTCCCTTATGGAGATGTGGAAATAGGCATCTTTTAGGTCCAATGATGCCAGCCAATCTCCTTTTCAGAGTGCTGGTAGAATCAGAGACAAAGTTATCATTTTGAACTTTGGTTTTGCTAGGAACCTGTTGAAGACCCAGAGATACAAGATAGGCTGCAGCTCTCCATTTTTCTTTGGTATGAGAAAATACCTTGAGTAAAGTCCTTTTCCCCTTTGATGCAGAGGCACTGGTTCCACTGCTTTTAGTGAAAGAAGGTGTTTCACCTCTTTTTCCAGCCTTTTGCTTTCCAGGAGGGAAGCTAGTTTGAAAACTTTTTTGAACGGGGAGGACTTCAAACTTAAAGACAGGCCCTGACCCACTATCTCCAGAACCCACTTGTCTGTGGTGATGGTTTTCCAATTCTGGAAAAAAATGGGTCAGCCTGCCCCCTACTGGCAAAGGAGAGGCAGCCTGATCGATGAAGTCAGGATTCCTGCTTTGAATGGGGCTGAGACTGGGCACCACGCCTGGCACCTTTTCTGCCCTTACCCCTGAAATACCCTTGCTGCGGGTATTGGGGTGCCTGAGGAAGTACTATGGCCTGATAAAAAGGCTTGGAATGGAATTATCTGCCCCTGCCTCCCCTACTGAAAGATCTAGAGGAGGTGGAGGGTCTTTCTTTTGCAGAATTGCTATGGAAGGTGGCTTTATACTCATCCACCTTCTTCATATAGGCCTCTGTATGGCTCCCAAATAGGGTAGTGCCCTCTATATGAAAATCCAGAGTCTTATTCTGGGTATCCTGCATGTTGTTTGTAGCTCTCAACCAAGCAAACCTTCTCTACGCGATGGTATTTGCCATCCACCTTGCAGCTGTCTCATTACTGTCTGTTGTCATCTGGAACTGATATTTGGCAGCTTCCAGGCCAAACCTAGCCGTTTCAGCGAAGGTCTGCCGAAAGAGGAGAAGGTGCTTTCTCAGCCATGTCCAGGACAGACTGCCAGAGAGCTTTCTAGTACTGGGCTGCATAGGCCTGATAGTTAGCTTGCCTAATGGCCAGAGAGAGGCTGACCGGTAACCTCTTTTGGCCATACTTTCAATTTTTCAAGAGTCCTTCTCTGGAGGGTGGGAAGCCAGAGGGACTTTTGCCTTGTCACAAGCTGCAGCTTACACCACTCCCTGGTGATCAGGCTGTGAAAATAAGAATTCAGCCCCTGTTCTGTCAAGCTGATACTTTTTATCCAACCTTTTGTCCAAATGAGAGACAGATCCAGGAGCTTGGAGGAGTTTTAAAATATCTCCTTTAAAAACTTGTTTATGGGGAGTGACAGTTTTTTAGTAGGAGTCAGTCCCATCACTTCCAGATATTTAGCCTCCTCCTCATCCTCTACAGCTTCAGAGGTAGGGATGTCCAAGGCATCAGCAATTTTCCTGATAAAGGAAAAATGAGAAGAATAATCTTAGCTCCTAGCTCCTCCTCCTGGGGCTGTGTGGGTGGCTGTTTGTGCTTGTCTGTGTCTGTAGGTTAGTTTTTGTTCATTTACATGTTTTTCTGCTGGGAATACCTGTGCCATTCTTGCACACAACATTGGTGAAAGTCTCCTGGACTGAATTTCTGCAAATCGCCATCATCAGGTATCAGCTTTTTAATTTTAAATCAACTTTCTTGAAGCCTCCCCAAGGAAGCATATGCCTTACAACTAGTCTTACAAACATGGTGATGCTGGGTCCTGCAACTGAATCAACATTTTCAACATTCTCATCTGACCACTCTTAAAGCAACTGCACTTGTGGACTTTAAAGAACAAAGGAATTTTAACACATTTTGTGACTGAATCAACATTTTTGTCTGACCTTTTCCAAAGGTATTGTACTTGTCTCTGAGGACTTTGAAGATCAAAGGAAACATACAGACAAAAGGATTTCACACATTGCATATGCCTACTGTCTGGCCTACTCCCAAGGTATTGTACTTATCTCTGAGGACTTTGAAGAACAAAGGAAACATATAGACAAAAGGATTTTACACATTGCATATGCCCAGGCCACAGTTTATCACCTTTCAGGAACTTTAACATATTATGTGATCCTGGATCTCAACAGTACTATAGTACTTCTCTTAAACCCTCTGGCACCAAACCCTCCCAGTCTTTTTTTTTCATTTTTCTCTGTACTTCGCCATAGTGCTTAGCTATCCACCTTAGCCCACTAAAATCCGGACCCCCCCCCCGACTGCCTAGCCCACACTACTTCTTGGCTCTCTCCTGCCTCGCTAAAAAAATGCTTTGGCTTAGTCCCCACCACCTGTTCCTGCTCACCCTCACCCTCCTTTTCCCTTTATGCCAACTCCCCCCCTCCGCCTACCCTACCCCTCCACCTACTCTCACCTTTCTATACTACTACCCGAAACATTGTACCATGGCTTTTACTCTGGAAGTCTTAAACAAACATCACCCAATTAATACCTGGGTGCAAAGAGCCATATTTCCTAATTGGAAACTGCCACATCATTATAACTAACATCACCCTCTACTGGGACTCCAGAAGACAATCCAAGCATCTTAAAAGTACAAGCAGAAACTCACTCCAACCTATTATGAACTACTTAATGGCATCGCTGAAACTCCTGCTCCTCCTACTTTTAATATCTGGTGGGATACACCCAAACCCTGGTCCTGTTGCACTGAAGCCGACAAAAACAGGGAAAGTTGGTAGTGGTCTCTCCATTATCACTCTAAATATCTGCAGCCTCTTTCCCAAATTGGTATCTCTTCAAACTCTCGCTGGACAAAAAAACCCTGATATACTAGCCATTGTGAAAACCTGGCTATCTCCCAGCACCCCAGATCATGCGGTCTCGCTTGAAGGCTACAATCTTTTCAGACTCGACCGGACAAGCAAGAAAGGTGGGGGCTGTGCTATCTACATAAAGGACAACCTCTCCTGTCAACGCGGCAGCTTCACCCCCACAAATACGCAGATGCAACTCCTCCCTATCAAACTGCTTCTTGGTGCACAAAACAAAGTTCTCACAGTGGCCACAGTCTATATCCCTCCAAAAGACCACCGTGCCAGTATTAAGTCTGTACTTGATTTTGTTAGTCTGCAGCCCTCTGAAAATGAGCTCCTCCTCCTCGGGGATTTCAACATAAACTGGCTCGCCTCTGACACTGGCTCTTACAAAGATGACATCCTAGCAGCAAACCTGACTCAGATGGTAACCTCCCCCACCTGGAAAAATTACAAAACTGGTACAAGCACCCTTATTGACTGGGTTCTCACAAATCACCCTGACCGGATAAAAAACATTAAAGTCCTCCCTGACTCCCTCAGTGACCACTCCCCAGTGTCCTGTACCTGGTCTAATAAATTTCTCAAGCCACCCCCCAAAGTTATAACAAGCAGAGTATTGCCTTATGGGAATCTTATCAAGTTGAAAACCCATCTCCTACAACAGGACTGGACGCCAATCCTTGAATCAACTGATATTAATACCGCACTAGAATACTTCATTAAATCTTTCAACTCTGCATGCGACTTATACGCCCCAGTAAAAAATGTAAAATCAAAGTGCTATCAAATCCATGGATTACTGCCAAACTACTTGCCGAGCTCAAGGTTCGGGACCACCTCTGGGCAGTTGCCAGAGACACAGGCTCACCTCATGATACCCTAAAATACAAGCAGGCACGAAATAGATGTACCTCACAAATTAGGCAAATGAAGAGCCTATTTCAAAAATGCCTTGAATCCACCTGGGGTGATGGAAGAGCTTTTGGGACAACATCCGAAACATAATGGGTAAACAATCAAAATTGTCACCTACCATTATGAAAGTTAATGGATCCACCACTCTTGACCCAAAGTCTATTGCAGATGCGCTTAATAAGACATTCACAGACCTTAGTGGGGTCCTCCCAGATTTCTTCTCGGACTTACCTGTGCCTAGCCTAGTATCACAAAACACCCTCGTGACAAACCACAATTTTACTTCAAGAAAATCAAAGTGCACGAAGCACACAAGTACATAAGAAAGGCCTGCTCCAAATCCAGAACAAGTAGTGACACGCTAGATCTAAAAATCCTGTCTCTCACCCTGGATGAAGTAATTCACCCTTGCAAAATTCTTAATCTGTCACTTTGCCAAAGTCAATTTCCCAACAAATGAAATCTGCCATGTTACGCCAGTGCACAAAGGGGGACAAAACCTCAACAGGAAACTATCGACCAATATCAATACTCCCTCCCTCTCCAAAGCACTTGAACGAATAGTGGCAGACCAACTCTCTGATTACCTGGACAAATACAATCTACTCTGTAATCAACAGCACGGCTTTAGGAAAGGACACAGTACAACAACAGCCTTACTTGATTTCTCTGGAGAAGTCCACTCAGCCCTGGACAAAGGGTGCCAAACAGGTGCAGTCTTTATCGATCTTACAAAAGCTTTCGACACAGTCCATCATGGCCTACTAACCTCCCTACTTTCTAGCCTAGGCCTGGCTGAAGGTCCTTGTGCTTGGTTAAAAAGTTACCTGTCCAATCGGTCACAGGCTGTAAAAATCACTAATGAACTCTCCGACCTCAAACCAGTTCTCTCGGGTGTACCACAGGGATCAATTCTTGGACCGCTCCTCTTTAGCCTGTTCCTTAACTCCCTCCCAGATATCTGCCAGGAGAAAATAATCTTATATGCTGATGATGCTGTAATTCTCTCTTCCCACAAGGATCCAAACTCCCTACGAAAAAGCCTGCAACTTGCTTTCTCTAGTGTTGAAAGGTGGTTCCTAGATAGTAAACTTGTGCTAAACCACAATAAAACAAAAGCCATGCTCTTCTCCAATCACCAAAACAAAATAGGCATACTCCACTCACCATACAAACCTCTGTGGAATTACACTGGACCAAGTAAATACTTTCAAATACCTTGGCATCACTTTTGACCAACGGCTCACCTTTGCAACCCACATTGACAACACTCTGAAAACAGTGAACCAACGCCTTGGAATACTATTCCGTAACGTCAATTTCTAAATCAAGCGGCATTGAGAATAGCTATACAGAGTTCCATAATCTCAATCATTGACTATGGCCTTATTATTTATGGCTCAGCTACTCCATTGCTCTAAGGCGATCTCAATCACTCTAAATAAGGCCTGCTGCTCCTCACGGGGCTCAAAGACTGACCTCACACGTGTGATCTGTACTATGAATCAGGCTGGTTGAACCTATCAAATCGTCTTATTTATCTCACCTGCACAATGGCAAAAAATCTATCTTGGGACTGACTCCATTATGTATTCAAAACTACTCCGACTGAATCCTGGCTCACGACCCTCCACCAGATCTGAACGCCAACCTTTCCTGGTTCCGAGATGCGGACTGCACAGGGACAAAGATCTTTCGCATACAGGGCCCCGACATGGTTCAATCGCTTAGTCCACCTACTCTATCCTCAACCTCACTTGAAACTTTCAAATCCATGCTCTATGCCCACCTCACCACCACTAGCAACTGTGATTGCGCTAGATAAAGACTACTACTCCTCATGTCCATCCTCACATCTGAGGCCTCTTCCTCCCGGACTAATGAACCTCTGGTACCTCTACTACTTTCTGTCTCCCACCCAAACTCACCCCTCCTTTTTCCTGTCCCTCTCACTTACTCTCCCGCTCACCACCTTTCCCTCCTCTCTAGCCTCCTTTTGGCACCTAATGATCACCTCTCCTGGAAGTTTCCTTAACCTCGAAATTGTCTACTCGCTTGAACCTGTTATAGCTTGTTTTTCTATGAAATTTAAAAACGTTACTACCTTAAACTGTTAATAGCAAATTTATGATGTAACTTTCCTGTCTGGTTTTACCTGTAATGTGTATCGTGCTTTGTTAAATGTTCTTTGTGATGTGGAACCTTTGTAAAAGAGCCCTGGCTCAAAGGTATTAATTCCTAGACTAATAAACTAAACTAAACTAAACTAATCTTCTATAGTCCTGGGAGGGGAGCCACACTCCTGTTCAGGGAGACCTCAGGCTCTATAGGCTCACCTTCTTCTTCCTCCTCCTCCTCCTCCTCACCACGTTCCTCAGGAAAGGAGGGTGGGTTGGAGGGTGCAGGGGTCTGGACTGGGGACTGTGAAACCACAGGCAGCAGACCCTGAAAAGTTTGCATTATTTTTATTGCCTGTGCAATCTCTGAAGGAAAAGGCACAGTGGCAGGCACCACAGAAGTCCCCTTTTCCACAGGGGGTTCAGTGTGCTTTATTTTTCTTTACTTTTTTCCCCTGGAACCAGACAGCTAGCCAGTTCAGAGGGTCTCTTTTTACCCGTATCAGGGGCAGAAACAGTAGCAGTTGTGGTGTCACCCACAGACCCTGAGTGCTTCGGCTCGTCAGAGCCAGAGGGACCCTTCAATTTCTTATTTAATCTCTCCAGACATTTTTCAAGCATCTTTTCAGGAAAAGATTTGCAAATTTCACAGGTAGTTTTTAAATGATCAAAACCAAGGCAGAAAACACAAATGGAGTGCTTATCTGCCTTCGCAAAAACGTCACCACTCTCAGAACAATTTTTAAAACCGGGTTCTCCGGTTCTCTTTTTAGGTTTTTCTGACATACTGAAGAAAAAACGCAACCGCACAACACTCAAGGTTTTTAAATTAAAAAAACACCAAATTTATTGGTTGCGGTCTGTTCAGGTACCGATCGGAGAAACTGAGCGGAACCGGGAACTGATAGAAATAGAACCAGGATTAGCAGTTCGGAACCAAAGTTATCGGTTTTAAAAAACAAAGATTTTATCACATAAAACTTACAGAAACTAGTAAATAAATGGGGGGAAAAAAAACTAACTAAAAGTACCTTGGTTCCTTAGTGGTTATCCCGAACTGTGAGAAACCGAGAAAACAACACAAAACTAGCTAAATAAACTAACGGTTATTAAAATAACACTGATAAGAGGCAGCAAATGAAAATAAATGAAAACTACTTAAGTATTTATTATTAATTAAGGCTTCTCTGACTAGATAATGAGGAGGAAAATCTCCAGGTGTCTGGTTTTGACAGGCGGAGAGAGAAATCTGAGGGTTAGAATGTAGGCAGTTGATAGGTGGCAGCATTTGAAAGGTGGCTCATGCCAATGATTCCATCATTAGCATAGCATTCTATCTCCGGGCGGATCTGACCTTAAAGGTATACTGCAGAAGAGTTAGGAATATTGGAGTATTCCTGGGATGAGAAACACAAAGCCGAACACAGTAGCTGCCTGCGATTACCACCTTACCATTAACACTGACAGACTTGAAAGCGGCACTGCCAATCGCTCACATTAAAACGCTCTCCCACTCTATCTCAGAAGCCGCCAATATGTTTTGTGGCTCTCTCTCTCTGTTGTTTGGGGGGGGGGCGGTCACCCGCATGCCACAGCACTTCAAGTCTCTGTGCAACCACACACCGTCTCTCTCTCTCTCTCTCCCTGCTGGTGGGTCGCTCATGCGGTGTGGGGGCACCAGGAAGAACACAAAGTACTACCAGGGGTGGGTTGCCACTGTGTGCCTCTACATCTGGGAAGGGGGGGTGACTGGGGACTGTCAGAGGGATGTCGCATGTGGATCAGCTGCCTCTCACTGTTGTTGCCACGCCCGCTTCCCATACAGTACACTAACTAGCCTCAGACATTTCAACACTGCCTATCTCACCGGTTTTCTCTGCTCCTTCAACCTGCTCACTGTAGTCAGCTTTCACCCAGCTGACAGAATGTCACAGTGGCTGTAGCCACACAGCATCCTGGTGGCTTCTGAGGCACAGAGACAGGTTTAATGTGAGTGACTGGAAGTGCACCTTTCAGCACCAGTCAGCGAATGACATGTCCTGCCTGCAAAAGTGGACACTCAGACACTCCTCTCAAATTACTGTGACTCCGAAACTCTGAGTTTACTAATACACCACCTAGCACTCGCTGTGCCTGTCTCACCTGCTCCCGAACAGAGGCAAAAGTGCAGGAGGAGCCCCTGAAATCATGGCAGTGGTCAGTGACAAACACAGACACGGTGCTGTCACTTGCTCCTTCTGTGTTGCTCGGTACCCAGAGCTATGTGGGGCGAGAGGTGGGAAGCCAGCACGTGGGTACAGGAACTGTTGGGGATGGGGGAATTGGGAACCTACCTGCTAGGCACCCTGCATTGCTGGGAACAAGGGGATTCACTGTGCCATGCCGGCACTTGGATGGCAATTACTGTTTTTACTGTGTGCTTTTACATCTTTGTCTTTCCTGTTCTGCTGAGGACATCTTTCTCACTCAGCGGCGGTGATTAATGGATGCCTTTCAAACTCTGTTTCGGGCACAATAACAAGACTGGGGCACTTCTTGATCTGTTCCCTGTGGCCCCTTCACCATTTGCTGTGCGTATGTTGTGGATTAATCAATGGTCACCTGATGGCTCTGTACCAATGAGGTAACTCTCTTTGTCTACCCCATGTTATAACAAGGAATAATCAAGATGACAATTAGATGTTTTTTCATGTAGTATTAGCTACTGCTATGCAATTTAAATCACAAATTGCAATGAAAAATAATGTGACCTACTAACTGTCATCTTGATTATTCCTAGTTGCAAGATATGCAATACAAGAGATAGGAAATGTGTCCAGGAACCCCAGATCCAACCATGTGAGCCTGCAGTTCAGTGGTTAGAGCACTGGGATGGTATTCCGGGGGCCTGGGTTCAATTCCCAACATGTCACATTATTTCTTTCTCACTACAATTTCTGACACCTAAATTTCCATGTGCTCCTCTAAGACATACTAATGTCCCGCATTGTATGTCCAGAAATAGCTTCAAAGCAATATATTAACATATGAATCTAACGTTATATATTCCTTAGAACTTAAGAAATGTTGCCCACTACTCTTCACCTTATTTTCCTTTCAGTTAGGAAGTTCTCTGTATATTCTAGCCATTTGCTCATAATTTTAGTTCTGACAGGTTGAGAGGTGTGACTCTCAATCAAAAGGGCTGTGGATTCTCCCCGGGTTCCTCATATTACTAAGCTGAACAAGAATGAATGAAAAAATGTGGTGGCTGAAGACAGAATAAAATTAAAAAAAAAAGCAGTCTGCACCTACTTTCCCCCATGGAGATGCTGGCCAGAGAGTGGAGAAGGCACTCTGTTCCACTCTTGTTCTAGTCTGAGTTTTTTGGGGCCATTGTTTGTACGTGCACACAAACAAGCATGCCTGCAGCTACACACAGGCACGCACGTACACACACACCTATATATATATATATCTATATATATACACACACACGCGCACACATGCTACATGAGTGCAGCCTTCAGGATCCAAGGTGCTATGGTTATGATATCCACATTTGGTTACCTCCAGAAAGTGCAGAGAGGCTGCATGAAAGCGCTTGGGGGGGGGGGGGACTCCATAATGAAGCTGTCTTAAACAGTAAATAATTGCCTCCTATTCAGTATCTTTCTGAACAAGATCCCTGCCTCCTGTCGTGAATACATCCTCCTGTATGCAGATGATGGAGTAATCTTCTCAAAGAACTCAGATCCCTCTATGCTGGAATGCCACATTCAGGCAAGGTTTATGGATGTAGAGGCATGGTTTGCCTCACAGAAATTAGTGCTCATACAAAAAAAACTAAGATCGTGCTTTTCCATGGCACACATAATAAACGTAAAAACAAACAGCTGACAGTCAGAAACAGCACTGGTGTTGCCTTAGACCAGATGCATTCTTTCAAGTACCTTGGAGTGACCTTGGACAGTACGCTATCTTTCTCCAGTCATACTGACATCAATCAATCAATCAATCAATATCTGTATTTATCCAGGTGGGCACCATTGAGCAAGCTCATTTACAAGGTGGACCTGCGGTCCTACAGTAATAATACAGAAAGACAAGTTACAATAGTACAAACAGTAAAAATAACTACTATTATAGTAAAAATGCACATTTACAGGTAATATACATTGAACATAGAACTACAAGGAGTCATGGATAATGAACTTGTGCTGGATCCAAGCCCAAAAACTGTGCATTTTGTAATGGGAAATGTTAGAGAGAGGGTAGGCATACCAGATAGAAGATATCAAGCGCATAATGTAGGGAGAGGTGGGGAATAGGGGCGCAAGTGAAGAGGACCCAATTGTTAGAGCAGAGTGAGGGATTGGGAGGGCGGAGGACCATACGAAAGGCGATGAAGCAATTTTTGCCCCAAAACGCGGCGACATATGGAGAAGAAAATCTTCAGTTGTACTAAGTGCAAGAGGAGGGATATAGCAGCAGGGGCATAACTGAGAGGTCCTGGAGGTTGGGGCAGAGGGAGGTGTTGGATGGACGAGGGACCGAATATTTTTTGGGGCGAAAGACGATAACTATCCCCAAGTGCAGTAGCATGTGCTGGAATCAGGCTGCAGCTGTTCAGAGCGTCAAAGAATAAGATATGGGAGTTCGGCAATAAATCCTGTGGATCTGTTGGTGGGCAAGCTAGAGGTAGAGGCACACATTTCAGTTGGGGGGCCACCGTTTGAGGGAGGGAGGGAGGTTAGTTAGTGTCTAGTAAAGCAGTTGCAAATTTCCGTAATGCCATCACGGTAAAGCCTTTTGAACAAAAGGGTACTTACTGGGGTTTTCAGCTTAAGTATTTTTGGGGTTTTATTTCATATTGATGGGAGTGAGAATCCAAAGGCGGCTCTCCCGACTCGTGTGAGTGCCCTGGGTATATTTAGCAGGAGTTGTGAGCAGCTTCTAAGGGAATAATTCCTGGGCACAATCGGAGACAGACAGTCGATGATGTATTGAGGGAGTTTGCCACTGAGGGCTCTAAGTGTCCAGAGTGTTGCATTAAAGTTGCGCCTATAGTGAAGTGAGGTCCTGCCCGTGGCGGCATATAGTGCGCAATTATATGGTTACCAAATCCATGAATTCACGCATCGGCCTTCTGTATAGACATAAGCACTGCCTGACCTCCGAAGCACTTAAGCTTGCAATTCAAAGTGCAATTATCTCAGTTATTGACTATGGGCCTGTTATCTACGGAGCTGCCTTGGTGTCTGCCTTACAGCGTGTTGCCACTGCTCTGAACAAGACCTGTAGATTACTGACTGGCGCTGCCCCCCACAAGCACACCTGTGAACTTTATAAGCAGGCTAACTGGCTTCAACTTCAGGGAAGAATCACTTACCAAACTTGCCTGGTAGTAAAAAAAAAGCCTCCCTTAGGTTTCTCCCTCTTGGGGTACAGAATCTCCTCACACCAGACAACAGCAATCGCCACACCAGAGGTTCTAATAAACTCTACTTGTCCCACGTTGTTGCACCTCTCAGGGACAGCGGTCATTTGCCGGCAAAGCCCCTAAGTTATTCAACTTGCTGGGCCACAAAGTCACCAACCTAGCCACCCTTGGCCTATTCAGACGCAATCTTCATCTTACCCTTGTAACTCGGGCCTCATGTGACTGCTGTACTTAAGTACCCACTCCTGTCTCCCTTCATACTCCATCTTCCCTACTTCCTATATCTCTTTCTCATTTCTCCTTCTTCTCTATTTCCTATGTCTCTTTTCCCCTCCCATAATCCCCAATATCACTTTCAACTCCCCTTTCCCCTTAATGCCCTATCCCTTCACTTGCTCACCATCTCCACTGCTACCCCCTCTTCCTACTCCCCACACACATACCTTCACCCTTTTCAACCTCTTAGGTACCCCCTCTCTGTTAACCAATACCTGTTTGTATCCTCTATCTTGCTACTCTCAAAAATGCTCTACCCCAATGACAAGGCTTAATTTAGCAGCATTATAATTTCTCTGTGTAATTATGGCTGTGAAATCTACACTTTTTAAAGTTACTCACCGTTTTTCATTGTATCAAACCTAGCTATTATGTCTAGCCTCACTAAGTCTTCTGTTATGCAATCCTTGTTAAACCTAGTCCAATTTTTTTTTTTTTAATTCAACGTGGAACCTTTGTAAAAGAGCCTTTGGCTCGAAGGTGTTAATCTGAATTCCAATTTAAAAGAAAAAAATTTAAATTACGTACTTACCATAATTGTTGCTCTTCCAGTATATCTTCACCACCAATTCATACTTATGGGTAAAGCCGGAGGCACTAGGACCCCTCAGGAGCTTTTCTCTACAGGGAGGGAAGTGACATTGGCAACTGACGTTGCCCATGCATCTCACGCAGCTCTTGTGGTGGTGCGCATGCTAGCCAACAACCATTGTCAACTCCCTCATGCATCTCAGTTCTATTCGCCAAAAGAGAAACAAAGTGGAGAGAAAATAAAAGAGAGGACTAGATACTTCTTGCCCAAAGGGATAGTAAATGGATATGGGAGATAACATAAACAACCAATTAAAACCTGACTATCAACTTACAGGCTAAGGGTTGGACCTACCAGGTAGCACAAAGGTAGTGGGTCTAAACAGAGCCAGAGCCTTTTACCACTAGATAGACAGTGTGTGGAAAGTAAGTGGTAGGTAAGAATAATGCTGCATCAGTGAGAAAATGGCTTTGGAAGATGTAGCAAAAGGGGAAGTTCAAAATGGGACCCTTTCACAAATGCGATAGAAAAAATGCCAAAAATGGAAAAATGACATTTGAACTCCCAAAATGTCGTAAATCCATGACAGAACTTAAGTAAACTCAAGAGTAAATTCATAATCTTCTTTTCTCAGTGATGGATGAGAGAAAAGTAAGGGATGGAGAGCACAGGACCACTAGGCGCTAGTGTATACTGTGCTCGCTCGTTCACAGTTCAGTCGGCGGCCAGCCATTGTGGTGGGAGGAGGGCTGTGCCGGTCGCCAGTTGGGTTCTGGGATGGGAGAGCGGGGTGGTAGGGCACTGTCTGCCAGGGTGGGGATCCTCTAGTCCACCAGGGAAATGGGACACTTCATTTTCGTCGAAGGGACCGGCATGGTCCCAGGGGACTGGAGAAGGGCAGAGGTAGCCCCACTTCACAAAAGTGGTAGCTGGGAGGAGGCAGGAAACTATAAGTCTGCCAGCCTGACATCGGTGGTAGGTAAGATAATGGAACGACTGCTAAAGGAAAGGACTGTGGAATATCTGATCCCCAGTGGATTACAGGATCCAAGGCAGCATGGTTTTACAGGAAGACGGTCATGCCGAACAAATCTGACAGATTTCTTTGACTGGGTGACCAAGAAGCTGGATCAGGGAGGGGCGGTGGACGTGGCCCACCTGGAGTTCAGCAAGGTTTTCGACACCACTCCTCACAGGAGACTGATAAACAAGTTGGGGAATTTGGGAATGGATATTAAGGTCGGTAACCCGGGTAAAAAACTAGTTAGGGGACAGGACACAGAGGGTAATGGTAAACGGAGTTCACTCCAAGGAAAGGAGGGTGACCAGCAGGGTACCTCAGGGATTAGTGCTGGGACCAGTGCTCTTCATTGTTTTTAGAAGTGACATAGCGGAGGAACTGGAGAGAATGGTCTGCCTCTTTGCGGATGATACCAAGATCTGCAACAGAGTGGACACTCTGAGGAGGGGTGGAAAGGATGATATCTGAAAAGACTGAAGGAGTGGTCAAGGGTATGGCAGCTGTTTTTTTTTACATGCAAAAATGTACAAAATAATGCACTTGGGCCATAGAAACCCAGGAGCAGAGTACAAAGTGGGTGGAGTGACACTAACAAAGATCAGGTAGGAAAGAGACCTAGGGGGTAATCATTTTAGATGACCTGAAGGTGGCCAGACAGTGTGACAAGGCAACTGGTAGGGCTAGTGGGATGCTGGGGTGCATAGGAAGAGGCATCACCAGCAGGAAGAGGAAGGGAGGTAGTGCTGCCCCTATACAGATCACTTGTGGAGACCTCACTTTGAGTACTGTGTGCAGTTCTGGAGACCACATCTCAGGAAGGGCACAGAGTGGAGGCAGTCCAGAAGAGGGCTACGAAAACGGTGCAGGTCTGTATCAAAAGTTCTACATGGAGAGGCTAAAGGAGCTAAATATGTACACCCTGGAAGACAGGAGAGAGTCCTTTAAGTACCTCACAGGGGTTAATAAGGTACAGAAGGGAGTATTTTTCAGAGAAAAGGGTGCTCTAGAACAAGGAGGCATATTGTTAAGCTAGAGAGGGATAAATTCAGGAGGGATGGAAGGAAGTATTTCTTCACAGAAAGGGTGGTGGATGTCTGCAAAAGCCTTCCAGCAGAGGTAGTGGGGGCAAAAACAGTGGTGAGGTTCAAAAATGCCTGGGACAAGCGCAAGGGAATCATAGGGGAAGGAAAGGCAGGGAAGAGATGGTGCCATAGATAAAGTAAAGATCTACAGCAAAAAATGAAGGTTAAAAAAGTATGGTCAGACCAGGTGGGCACGGCGGCCCATATCTGCCATCACATTCTATGTTTCTATGATCTTTTCGGTCATTCAATTACTTGGACAAAGTACATATCCTTAATAAAGTGCATGAAATTAAGGAGATCATGTGGGAAGGGAAAAGGCTACTATGGTTCCAGGACTTGAGTCCCCAAATGTGGGTAAAGCAAGCAGAATACAAGAAGATTAAATCAAAATTATATGCAGCTCACATTAAATTCAGGGTTCAATATCCTGCAGCACTGGTGGTAACAACAAATGAGGGCCAGAAGACCTTTCAGTTGGCCTAGTAGGAGGCAGTATAGTGCTGTGGTTTATGGCTCTGAGCTACAAACCTGGAGACCTGGGTTTGAATCCCACAGCCCTCACTTGCATACTGCGTGACTCTGAGCAAGTCACTTAACTTCCATGTGACTGGAATCAGCATACTTCTAACTGGAGATTCGTTGCCACAGATGCATGCTGTTTACTATCCTGGAGGCCACTGCTCTCCAAGAAGTCCACGAGGTCCTGTTTGACCAACGACTCCATCAGTTTCAGTACAATACAGGTAAAACCGGCAAGTCTGTAGTTCCCTTCTTGTTCCTTGTCCCCCTCCCCCCTTATGGATGCACCTGGAAACAAGTAATTTTTGCTCAGTGTGCCTTTCCTGGTGAAACTTTTCAATAAATAAATAAATGGAGCAGAACTATGTCTGCCACCCTCCAATCCTGACAGCTCCCCGAGTATCCTTGGTCCTGTGTCCTTATCTATCTTTAGGCATGCCAGCCCATTCTGGACCCTTTTGCTTGTAAATATTGGCTGTTTCATCTCTGGGCCCCTCTTAGTGGCTGCTCTGATGCCACTCTCTGCCAAGGGTCCACTGTTCTCCCTAATGAAAACAGCAAAAGTAATAATTAAGATGGCTACCTTTTGCCCATCCTCCTCTATCACCCTACCCCCAACCTAGCCTTACAATTCCCTTTGTTTCTTCCTTTTTTCACTAATATATCAGAAGAACTGTTTTTCTCCACTTATTACCCCCTCCACAATATGCAGCTCTGTGTCTGCTTTTGCCTCCCTAACTACCCTCTTTGCCTCCCTGTTTTAAGTATTCTTCCCAGTCAATGTCTTAAAGGTTCAGATCACCCACCACCACTACTTCCCCCTTTGCCACCCCTCTTTCAAGTTCTTTCCTGAGCTCTCTGTCCCACTCTTTCCCTTGCCCCAGAGGTCTACAGATTACACCCAGCACAGTTTCTTGCCTAAGGCTGCCACAAGTTACACCCACAGCAACTCTGTCTCCCCATTACTAACCCTGATGCACCCATCCTCCACCAGCTCAATGCCATCCTTGATAAAAAGGGCTAAGTACTTTTCCCCCTCTATCAGTTCTGCCATCCCTCTGACTTTCGTACCGAGGAACCCAGGACTTGATAAATCCCATAGCCAGACGTCCCAGGCTACAAATCTTGACAGCCGGAAAAGCAGTTTTGCTTCTCTCGGCTTTCCCACGGACAACCACGTTTTTCGTTGCCTTTTCCCCCACTGAAATAGCTTGTAATACTGGGTCTCGACCGCTAGATGCCGCTTATTTTAATATTCATCTGAGTCTGCCGGATTTTCTTAGCCTCACATGGTACAAGCGCTTCCGTTTGAGAGAGCAGCCGCGTGCACTGGGGAGTAGCAGGAGAGAGCGTGGACAGACGTGCTGAGTTGAAGGCAACCTCCCTCCATCCACTGTAGCAGCAGCGGCGATTGCCAGCAGGAGCGAGCACAGAGAGAGGTGCTGAGCTGAAGGCAACTTCTCCTCCACTGCAGCAGCAGCGGCGATACCAGCAGCCAAGGACTTACAGGTTAGTCAGCCCATAGTGCAGACCCTGAGAGTCAGTCCAGGCTAGTGGGCGCGATGGTGGTGGGGATGGAGGGGCGGAGGAGAGTCACAGGCATGTCGCGCCAAGGAAACTGAAAGGCGCCCTTTCACAGTGTGACAGTCAGAGGACGGATGTAGTGGATGTACTTGGCTTGGCTGCTGCACAACTCCAGTTTTTGTTGAGACCTAACCAAGGGCAGTCACCGACGGTTCTTCATGTCCAGCCTCACACTCACAGCAAATAAAAATGTAACCCC
The DNA here is from genome assembly GCA_016271365.2 of Neoceratodus forsteri. NCBI lineage: Eukaryota > Metazoa > Chordata > Ceratodontiformes > Ceratodontidae > Neoceratodus > Neoceratodus forsteri. The sequence continues at coordinate 457,986,306 of JADMNL010000022.1, read as the reverse complement.
CCTGCAAATGGGGGTTCCCAAAAGACTTCCAGGAGCTTGCTTGAATGCTCCAAGCCTGAATGGTGTTTGGCATTTAAGCCATTTATCAGTGAGTGTTTTTAGAGCCTCTGGTACTGTCTCTTTAAGAGCTGTCTGCTTGCAGACATAATTAGTTTGTATGGGGGACTGTGTGCTTCTCTGAGTACCACTTGAGCTGCTGCCAATTCACTTCATTTTGCAGTCACTAGGAGTGCAAAGGAACCTATCTGAAAGATGTAACTGTTTGCCAGAAATTATTTAGAGTAATAATGAAATTACAGTTTGTCTAACCTGCTTTCTTTGCAGTCAGAACTGTGTCTGCTAGTTCCCATTCTAGTTTTGAACTGCTGAACTGGACCAATCAGTGTGGGGTAGGTTAGCTCTAAAATGATGCCTTGGACGAATCAGAACTTGACTCATAATCTGAGCCAGCCACAAGAGGATTGTATGGGCAGTGACTCTGGGAGATGTAGTTTAGACTTCAGTGCCTTTTTGACCAACAGCAGCAGTCTATTGTGAGTGACAGCCAATCCAGTCAAGAACTGGGAGGAACTCAAAGGAAGTGCCCGTTTGGTCAGTTGGAGTTCAGTTGAGCTTTGGCAGTGAAGAAGGAAGGAGCCCTGTGCTTTTCAGTGTGCAGTTTTAGTCAAAACGGTGTAAGGCCCAGAGTTCCGGTCTGCAGCTTGTGTAACAGCTTGTTAGGACTGAATCTGTCCTGTGAAAAGAATCAAAGGATCTCTGAAGAGTAGAAACCAGGCTCACCCTGTAGAAGACTGGAGGAATTGTGAAAATTGCACTCTGTCTGTCAGAACTGAATCTGCTGTGTGTTCTCCCGGTATTGTGCAGTAATTGCATCGGGATACAGATGCAGCCTGCCTGGTATAGTGCTTTTTTATATGGATGTGTGAAGAGGTTTGTGCACCTCAAGTGAGCCCTGCTGACATTGAAGGACCCTATCTTATTTGAGGTCGTGGAGTACTAATTCAGGGTCGCCTCCTGTTGAATTGCCACATTAAATCCAAATGGAATTACTGTACTGCTGACTGTTTAATTCTCCTTTCTCTGTGTGAAAGGGCCCTACCAGCTGCCACGGTTTGGACTAGCCACTAGGGCTTGGGTACCCAGGACAGTAACTGATAGGGATAGGCTCTGCACAGAGCCATAGGTAGATTATTAGAGTGATAAGCTAATTAACCTGATTTCCCGTCCTGTTATATCCCCTAAATAAATCAGAGCTGCTTGTTTCAGCAAAGTTATACTGCCTGAGGTATTTGTCTATGTTAAAGTACTGTACTGTGATTGTTGCACTGTATCTCATTTCACAGGAGGTCCCAGTGCCGGAACCAGACCTGGGGGTAAGTGTATACTGTGAAGGTAATTCTGATATATTGTGTGGGCCACTAGTGGGAAGAAAGGGGGGTTGCAGTGTCCCAGAGGGCTGTGACCAAGTTAGTTTAACTATTGCAAACCCTGACCTCTGGGTGGAGGCACCCGCCATTGGATCCAGGCCCTCAACCTGTTAGTGGCAAATCAGGCAGGGTAGTAGCCCCTGGGATAGCGCCATCTAGGGTTACATCTTGGAGGCTCACCGCTGGGATTGTGTGTCCTCTAGTGGCCATATTATTAATAACCACTGTTAAGAAAAAATGGGTACCCGACAGAAGTGGCTGTGCACCGGCTGGTGGAGTGGTGTACTGGGAGGAGATCGACCTCAAATGCTATGCTTATCCTGGACATCCCCTGGATCACACGGACACTGTGCAGGAGTACTTTCCAAGGTGGAAGGTTTACAAAACCCTGTGGTGGTGGGTCGGCATGCTAATCTGCTCACCCACACTTCCTGGCCCTAGTAGAGTTTAAGGATCCCATAGATAGCTCCAAAGTGCCACAGACCATTACCCCAGAGGGAGCCCTCACTGCTTGGAGAGTGATAACTAAGGACAGTAAAGACCCGGGGGGGAATCAGCCCCCACCACTATCTGAAACTTTTGAGGAGAAATTTGCTGAATGGTTGCTGGGAGAGGGGAAAACTGTGGAGGACTTGAAGAAACTATTCTTGCCACCTGGGGGTGTTCCTCCCCCAACACCCTCTCCTACTCCAGTGCCCGTAATGGTGGCTGAACCAATGCAGACTCCTATTTCTGCACCTGCCATTAGTCACGACTTCTACCGAAGGTTGAGGATCTTTCTGGCACCTCCCACCCCCAAGGGAGGATGACTGGGAGACCTGGATAGACTATGTTGCCCCAGTGCTAGAATGGCAATGCTCGGAAGGCGAAAAGCTTAAAGAGGGTTAGTGAGAGCCTCCGAGGTCCTGCCCTGGCTACCATCCGTGCTAAACGGGCCAGTAACCCTGAAGCGACTGCACAGGCTCTATCTTGAGGCCTTGGAGAATGTGTATGGGAGCCCAGATTCTGATGAGGACCTATGGTGGAGAGTAAGAAATGCACAACAGTACCAAGGGAGTTGTTGTCTGTGTATGTCTCTCGGCTGGAAAAATTGTTGCAAGAATGCCTCAGAAAGGGTAGTTTGCCAGCGATTGAACTGGACCGAACCAGACTGGACAGAATCCTTAAGTCTGCCCCTTCTCAGAACTGCTGTTGCTTCAGTTACGCCTGGCAAATCGACTGAATCCCACCCTCCTATGATGAGTTAATGAGAGAAATTCGAGGAGTTGAGAAAAGGCGACCTCGGGAGGTACCTGCACCAACAGCTGTGGCTACGACCGAGTGACTGAGGGTGACCCATCAAGTGAAGTTCAGGGGCAGAGGTTGGCAGTCAATGAGTGCTCTGACAAGGAAAAAGATATGTCACAATGGGGCGAACTGTTGAGAGAGATCCGGGAATTCAAAAACAGTCCCTTTATGAAGGCCACGCCTGCAAGTACGGGCCCTGACCTATATCCGACTGCATCTGCTATGGGGGTGGGGGGGTACCCACCCATGTATCTCCTGCTGATAACAGCTCCGAACTCGATTCCTTGACCATGGAAGTGGAGAAACTGACGAGATGTCTCCAAATGCTTATCACGCCGCAGACAGAGATGGCACCGTTTCCAGTTAGTAATACCCCGCCCTGGCTCCCAGTGTGGCGCCCGGCCAGCTCAAAACCAGAAAGTATGTTTTGCTATAATTGTGGGAAAGATGGGCACATGAAAAGGGAATGCCAGTCCCCAAAAGACACTGACAAAGTTGCATATAGGCTACAAGGAGAGCTTGAGAAGAAATCAGTGGTTAAGAGGTGACCGACATGATCCCAGTGAGGGCACCAAAAATGCTAATTCACGCCCTTTTGTGGCAAGGTCAGTTGCCCAGGCCCTCACTACCGCCTCCAGACTGGTCCAGAATAGTGGGTCCTCCATGGAGACCACTGTAAAGGTGAACGGAGTGTCTACAAGAGCTGTATTAGACAGTGGCTCCCAAGTGACAATTATGTTCCAGGATTGGTATCAGAAGCATTTGTCAGACGTACCCTTACAACCATTAGAAGGACTGCATGGGCGGGGGTTATGAGAAGGCCCACCCTATTCCGGTATATCCGAATTTGGTTGTCTTTCCCACCTCCGTGGCTGGAGTGGCTCAACAAGTAGAGACCCTAGCCTTAGTGTGTCCCCCCCACTGGACTGTATGATGGTGTCCCTTTGTTGATTGGAACAAATGCTCATATGTTCGGAAGGCTGGCACAGTTGTGTTATGAAAACAGGGGTCAAAGACTAGTAGAGCTTTAAGAGTTCGCTTTAATTAAGAAGGCCTATGAGGCACAGAGAGATGCTGAAAAATAGAACCAGAGGAACCGGTCGAATTGTATGGAAGAAGGATCCTGAGTCTCTGATCCTGGCGCCAAATGCCCAGTGTACCTTACAGGGAGAGGTCCGTATCAGAAAGGATGTTAAGAATAAAATATTAATGTTGGATGCACCAGGCGATGGAAAATTGCCAGAGGGACTGCTGGTCAAGCCTAGTATTTTGCCCGCTAGAGCCCATGCTTATGCCAGAAGGGTAATGGTCCAAGTTCATAATGTGTCTGAAAGAGACATTCGAGTAAACAGAGGTTGCATCCTGGCTAATGTGCATTGTGCAGACACTGCAGTGCTACCCAGCAGCAAGAGTTCAAGGAAGAATGACAGAGTAACGCCTGACTTGTTTGATTTGCGACTCCCCACTGCCAGCTGAATGGAAAGTGAGGATCAGTGAGAAGCTTGCCCAGAGAGACCAGGTTTTCTTTAAAGGAATGGGATGTAGGATGCGGTGAAGGAGTTGAGCACAATATCCCGCTGCATGACGAAAGACCATTTCGTGAGAGGTCTCGACGCCTGGCACCTGCTGACATAGATGATGTGAGGCGGCATCTGCAAGAGATGTTAGCTGCTGGTGTAATACAAGAATCCAGAAGCCCTTATGCTTCCCCCATTGTGGTAGTGAGGAAAAGAATGGAACAGTAAGGATGTGTGGATTATCGCACCTTAACCGGCGGACTATCCTGATCAGTACACAATGCCCGCATTCAGGATGCTTTGGACTGCCTAAGCGGGAGCAAGTGGTTCTCTGTGCTGGATCTCCGCGGTGGGTACTATCAGATCCGATGGCCCCAGAGGACCGTGAAAAGACAGCCTTTATCTGTCCGGCTTGGCTTCTATGAATTCATGGAGGATGCCTCAGGGATTTCAGGTGCCCCAGCCACTTTTCAACGATTGATGGAGCGTGCAGTGGGGACATGAACTTACTAGAGTGCCTGGTATACCTAGATGATGTTATTGTGTTTGGCAGCTCACTGGAGGAACATGAGAGCAGATTATTTAAGGTATTGGACCGACTGGAGGACTTTGGCCTTAAACTGTCCATTGATAAGTGTCAATTTTTCAAACATCAGTAAAGTATGTGGGACACATAGTATCCACCGAGGAATAGAGACCTAACCAAGTAAAGTTGAGGCCTTGACCACCTGGCCACAGCCCAAAATCTAAAAAGAACTGCAAAGATTCCTGGGATTCTGTGGTTATTATCGGCGCTCATCAAGGACTATTCAAGAGTGATCCGCCTACTTAACCTTACTCAAGGGTATCCCCAACCCACAAAAATACCAAAAGTCAGCATCCTCAAGACTGAAAGAGTGTATTTTCATCCGAGTGAAGTATTTGGGCCCGCTGGACTCCTGATTGTGAGACTGCTTTTCATGAGATCATATATCAACTTACCCATGCTCCAGTGCTGGCCTATGCCGATCCAAGAAAACCCACGTCCTGCACACTGATGCTAGCTTGCAAGGGTTGGGGCTGTGTTGTACCAAGAGCACGAGAATGGCCTGAGACCAGTGGCCTTTGCCAGTAGAAGCCTGACCCCATCCGAAAAGAACTATCCTGTACATAAGTTAGAGTTCCTAGCTTTGAAGTGGGCTATTGTTGACCAATTCCATGAGTACTTGTATGGGGCTAAAATACTAGTAAAATCTGACAATAACCTTTGACCTATGTGCAGACCTCAGCTGTTGGATGCCACTGGCCATAGGTGGCTTTCTGCATTATCTACATATGACTATGCTCTCGAATACCGAGCAGGTCTGAACCACATAGATGCTGATGCTCTCTCCGGAGGCCTGTTCCCAGAATGATTGGGTCCGATTGGCAGAACCTGACATTCGGGCACTCTGCGAAGTTTGACAGGGAGGAACAAATGTCCACGGACGAGTGGACTGCATGGTGGATTGTTGGGAGCCTCTGAGAATTGCATACCTGCTGCTTATTGCCACTTTTCTGCAATAGACATTGGTGCACTGCCTCAGCTGGACAATGACAGTATTCGGCGGGCTCAATCCCATCCCATGATCAAAGCAGCTTTAGAAGCCCTCTATGCAGGAAAAGATGTGTCAAATTACGCCCACTGATTTGAGAACTGCACTGTTATACAAAGAAGGTCCTAAGTTGAAACTGATCAATAAACTGTTATACAGAGAAACAGTAGACAGAGGGGACAAGTAGACAAACAACAACTAGTGCTGCCCACTGCCTTCGAGACTCAGTACTGAGGTCCTTGCACAACCACATGGGGCACCTTGGTATAGACAGAACACTTGACTTGGTGAGATCCAGATTCTATTGGCCTAAGATGGGGGCTGATGTGGAGCAACACATTCGAACTTGTAGTCGCTGCTTACAGAGGAAAGCTTGCCCAGAGGGTTGCCCCTTGTTAACATCACCACCAGTGCACCCATGGAGCTGGTCTGTATTGATTTTCTAAGTTTGGAGTCAGATCAAAGAAATATCAGCAATGTGCTGGTGGTCACTGACCATTTCACGAGATATGCCCAAGCTTTCCCACCAAAGACCAGAAAGCATCCACTGTGGCCAAAGTACTTGTAGAAAACTTTTGTTTCACTATGGGGCTCCACAAAGAATCCATTCTGATCAAGGGAGAGACTTTGAGAGTCGCCTGATCAAAGAGATGCTTTCTCTGTGGGGAGTGCGAAGTCCAGAACCACTCTACCACCCAGGGGACCCACAGCCTGAACGTTTCAACCGCACTTTGTTAGATATGCTAGGCACCCTGCACCCAAAGGACAAGCCTAGATGGAGCCAACAAATTAGCAACCCTGGTACATGCTTATAACTGCACCAAAAGTGATGCCACTGGATTCTCCCCACCGCCTGATGTTTGGAAGAGAAGCTCGACTCACCAGTAGATGTGTGTTTTGGGGTCTCTCCTGATGGGGTTCAGGCTGACAACTATTTACAGTATGTGCAAAGTTAAAGGCCCAGCTAACTCATGCGTACCAACTGGCTCAAACCATGGCTGCCAAAAGAAATCTGGCCAACAAAGAAAGGTATGATAAAAGGTGAAAGCACAGGAACTCCAGGAGGAGATCGGTATTGCTAAGAAATCTGGGATTGCATGGCAAGCACAAGATTGCTGACAGATGGCACCTCTCTCTCACATTGTAGTGGGCAAACTAGATGATCTGCCAGTGTACAAAGTAAGGCCTGAGAATAATTCAAAGATGTAAAACAATGCATAGAAATCATTTACTGCCCATTGGACAAATCTTAATTGAGTCTGAGCCCTAGAAGATGCCCCTCTGGACCAGTGACTAGAGCTGCTGCTAAGAAAAAGATCAAGAAAGTCTGCACCTACAGAAGCAGTGTAAAGTGTTCCCTCCACAAGTCCCAGTTGAGCATGACTGTCAGTCCATATCGGAAGAAAGTGAGAGGACTTTGAATACTATCCTTCTTACGTAACTGAGTCAATTGTTTCGGGCAATCCCTAGTCAATACTGGAGACAAAGCTGGGCCTTCTGGACTGTTTAAGCCCCAGCTTCATCCCTGGAGCCAATGCTCCCAGAAAGTGAAGTGCAAAGCATCAGATCAGATGAAATGGAATCATTGTGCATGGTTGAACTGTTTGAGCTTTCAGGGAGGAAAATGATAGATTGGGGCAGACTGGTGATACACTCGAACAAGAAGAGTATTTTGAGTGCCTGACAGTCCACTGCCAGTGTCCGAAAGCTCTCCATGCGAGCCAAATGTTGTGGACTCAGAAACTGTAACTCCTGGAGCTGAAAGTGCCCCAAGTTCTAGCCTCTCTACCCCCATGGAGACTCCCCTGACAAGTGTGGACAATGCTGAAAATGAGGCTCAGAGTGCAGAGACTATAACAGTTCCCCTAGAAAGACTGGTCGAGCTGTAAAGCCTGTGGTGCACCTCAGTTATGATTCACTTGGAGGCCTGTGGACTTGCCTCTCAATGTTGTCCATAAAGGAGTGTATGTGTCCCCGAGCTCATTGCCCAAACTGAGCATCAGTGCTAACTCCAAGTTACTTGTGTTGCCCTCTAAGTATGGTGCCCTTGCCCCATCCATCCCCAAGGTAACTGATAGGAAGGGCCCTCCCTTCAGGTTTCATGTACAAGAGGTAATAACTTGAGTTATGGTACAATGTGTATGTAATACTGTGTAAAGAGGACGACTGCAATGTTTCAGAAATGTGTTCTTGGTAAAATGATATATTGACTGATGATTACATGTGCGAGCCTAATGCAAATGTATATGGTTGCAGTTGAAACTTATGGTACTTGCTTGACGCGGACGTCAAGCTTTCCCAGGCCAGGAAGGGTGTAACCCCTGCAAATGGGGGTTCCCAAAGACTTCAGGAGCTTGCTTGAATGCTCCAAGCCTGAATGGTGTTTGGCATTTAAGCCATTTATCAGTGAGTGTTTTAGAGCCTCTGGTACTGTCTCTTTAAGAGCTGTCTGCTTGCAGACATAATTAGTTTGTATGGGGACTGTGTGCTTCTCTGAGTACCACTTGAGCTGCTGCCAATTCACTTCATTTTTGCAGTCACTAGGAGTGCAAAGGAACCTATCTGAAAGATGTAACTGTTTGCCAGAAATTATTTAGAGTAATAATGAAATTACAGTTTGTCTAACCTGCTTTCTTTGCAGTCAGAACTGTGTCTGCTAGTTCCCATTCTAGTTTTGAACTGCTGAACTGGACCAATCAGTGTGGGTAAGCTAGCTCTAAAATGATGCCTTGGACGAATCAGAACTTGGACTCATAATCTGAGCCAGCCACAAGAGGATTGTATGGGCAGTGACTCTGGGAGATGTAGTTTAGACTTCAGTGCCTTTTTGGACCAACAGCAGCAGTCTATTGTGAGTGACAGCCAATCCAGTCAAGAACTGGAGGAACTCAAAGGAAGTGCCCGGTTTCGTCAGTTGGAGTTCAGTTGAGCTTTGGCAGTGAAGAAGGAAGGAGCCCTGTGCTTTTCAGTGTGCAGTTTTAGTCAAAACGTGTAAGGCCCAGAGTTCGGGTCTGCAGCTTGTGTAACAGCTTGTTAGGACTGAATCTGTCCCGTGAAAAGAATCAAAGGATCTCTGAAGAGTAGAAACCAGGCTCACCCTGTAGAAGACTGGAGGAATTGCTGAAAATTGCACTCTGTCTGTCAGGAACTGAATCTGCTGTGTGTTCTCCCGGGTATTGTGCAGTAATTGCGATCGGGATACAGATGCAGCCTGCCTGGTATAGTGCTTTCTTTTATATGGATGTGAAGAGGTTTGTGCACCTCAAGTGAGCCCTGCTGACATTGAAGGACCCTATCTTATTTGGAGGTCGTGAGTACTAATTCAGGGTCGCCCCTGTTGAATTGCCACATTAAATCCAAATGGAATTACTGTACTGCTGACTGTTTAATTCTCCTTTCTCTAGGTGAAAGGGCCCCACCAGCTGCCACGGTTTGGACTAGCCACTAGGGCTTGGGTACCCAGGGACAGTAACTGATAGGGATAGGCCTGTGCACAGAGCCATAGGTAGATTATTAGAGTGATAAGCTAATCACCTGATTTCCCTGTCCTTGTTATATCCCCCTAAATAAATCAGGAGCTGCTTGTTTCAGCAAAGTTATACTGCCTGAGGTATTTGTCTATGTTAAAGTACTGTACTGTGATTGTTGCACTGTATCTCATTTCACAGGAGGTCCCAGTGCCGGAACCAGACCTGGGGGTAAGTGTATACTGTGAAGGTAATTCTGATATATTGTGTGGGCCACTAGTGGGAAGAAAGGGGGGTTGCAGTGTCCCAGAGGGCTTGTGACCAAGTTAGTTTAACTATTGCAAACCCTGACCTCTGGGTGGAGGCACCCGCCATTGGATCCAGGCCCCTCAACCTGTTAGTGGCAAATCAGGCAGGGGTAGTAGCCCCTGGGATAGCGCCATCTAGGGGTTACAAAAAAAAAACTAAAAGCCAAAAGAAAGAAAGGGGATGGGGTTTCTAAAGGAAAACTGGGGGAGGGGGTGAGAGATTGTGGGGACAGGAGGAGGGTTGGGGAACAACACAAAGGTGGCCAGGGAGAGACAGTTGGTTTGTCAGCAGAGCAAAGAAACAAAAACTTGGATAAACTGTTCAAAGGGAAGTGGCTAAAAAAAAAGACTTACTGCACTTAAGTTAGTGAGATCATGTGTGTTGGAAGAAGGAATACAGCTTAGTGACAGCTTGCCCAATAGCCAAACCCCAAAGAAAAATGAAAAGCTTATTAACTAGGAAGGAAGAATTGCAGCAGCAAGGGGAAAGAAAGTACTGACTCAGTAGTCACTTAGTTGGGGAGTGGGTAACTGCTGTGAAAAAGTGGGGATCTCGGGGAAACACAACTGGTAGCAACCTACAAGGGAAAAAAGGAACAGCATTTAGAATCAAAACCAAAAAGGGAAAATACTGTCTGAACTGAACTCACTCAGTGGGTGACTGCTGTCAGATTGTGGGGATCTCAGGGAACCAACAAGGCAATTGGCGGCAATTTATAGAAACAAAGAAAAAAAACAAAAGGAAAACCATTTAATTAAAAACAAAAAGGAAAGCACACTGTCTGAAGTCACTCAATGGGGGGGGGTCAGATTGTGGGAATCTCGGGGAACACAACTGGTGGCAGCCTATAGAAAAAGAAAAAAAGGAAAGGCATATAAAATTAACAATAAATAGGGAAGTATTGTCTTAAGTCACTCAGTGGAGGGGTGGGTGACTGATTGTAGGGTTCATCCAATCTCGTGGAATGCAACTAGTGGCAGCCTATATAAAAAGGACAGCATTTAAAGAGCAGCTTCCTAGTAGCTGCCTGCCCCAGCCCGTTTGATGCCTTACCTTATCAGTAGCGAGCTGCTGAAGTTTGGCATAAATAGTCTATGTGTGCTAAATGTTATATCCCTCGTAATGTTGTAAATCTGTAGACTGTCTAAAAAAAGACAGACTTCCTGATCCGAAAAAAACGCCACCACGTCGGCCCACGCAGCCCTGATTTGTGATGTCACAAAACAAAGGCTGCGTGAGCGTGCCCCATTCAGTTCTATGGGGCTGGTATTTTCAAAGATATTTCTACCCTTTACTGCTGGGATTTTATTATATCAAAGCGAATGATCAACTAACTGGGTCCCTATTAGTCGATCGAGTGCTTTGATATAATAAAATCCCAAATCACAAAACAGGGCTGCGTGGTCCGACGTGGGGGCGTGTTTTTCGGACCGGGAGGTCGGCCTTTTTATGGACAGCCTACAGATTTACAACATTACGAGGGATATAACTTTTAGCACACATGGCCTATTTATGCCAAACTTCAGCAGCTCGCTACTGATAAGGTAAGGCATCAAATGGGCTGGGGGAGAGTGGCAACGCCGACAATAGGAATCTGCTCTTTAAAATTAAAAACAAAACAAAAATTTCATGTAAAATGTGTTTTCCTTTAGTTTTACAAAATTTTTTAAAAATTCTCCTGTTTTTAACTGGACTACCATCTCAAGCACTAGGACTACTAATTTTAGTCAAGCCACTTATCCATGGACAAGTACTTAATTTTGAAATTTGTCAACCCCTGGAGGAACCACCAGATCCCAGTCATTATTTTCCAAAGCCCACATTTCTGTGATGGCCACAAGGTCCACCTCGGTGTCGGCCATCAGTGCCTGGAGCTTGCTGATTTTGTTATCCAGGTTCTTGGCACTACGGCATACCCCCTTCCATCTCATCCCTGATCCTACTTTGCTACTACCCTTGTGCTTTCCTTGTACACGATCAACCTCTTTTTTCCTTGGTGTTTGCACACTTTGCATTTCCTCTCTAATATAAAGACCTGTGAGTAAGAATCAATTGTGACAATTGAGTCTTGGAAGATGTAAAGGTTTCAAGCCATTAAGTTTTATAACAGCTGCATTTAGCTTCCATGCCTTTCACAATTCTTACCTTCACAGCATAATTTACTCTTTTATAACTTCTCATAAGCTAGTATGAATACATTTCCAAGTGCGTTTAAAAAACATGGTCAAACACTGACCTCACGGGTGATGTGTTTGTGACATCACAATCTATTGCCTCAGAAAAGAATGTTCCATCAACAACAAAGATGCAGTGTGGATCAGACAATGCTCATCTGAGCTTTTTAAACAGCAAATATCAAAAAATGTATTGTGAATCCTGTGGAAGAACCACCAAATAAATGCAAAATGGAGCCACAATCACTGTAGAAGTCACTTAAATGATAAATATTTCTATACAATGTAGGTGAGAATGAAACCTTACAGATAAATGATTTGCTTCTATGGCCTGAAGACCTAAAATTATGACAGATCACTTACCACTCTAGGTGGGTCAACACCATTTATCATCACCTGAGGCTGGTCACAAAGGAGCTCTTAACCAATGGGAGAGCAGCTTGAACAATGTCTGATGACATCACAGTGACCTCTGCTGCACTCAAAACAGAGCAGTGAAATCAAACAGAAATAGTTTATAGTGTATGATCGAGTGTGGTTGTGTATGGAAAACCATACACTGTAAAAAGTAGTTCTGCTTCATTAGTGATGTACTGTAACTACTAACGCAGAACAAATCTGTGTTGTGCGTTAGTGGCTACGTCATAATGCAACCAGCCCCATCAGTATTGGTCATAGGCCAGGGCCAGCTGAAGTGCTGTGTGCACGAGCTGGATGGCGATTTTAACAACCTCAAAATGTGGGTCGCAGACAAGAAAAGCTAGCTCAAAAAAAGTAAGCGAATGAATTTTTGGGACCATACACTATAAAGAACAGTGTACGGCATCCCAAACACAACTCTGCTATTCTTCCCCCTTGTGTTTTCGATGACGGCAGAGCGACCTCTCAAGCTTCGCTCTCAAGACCATCAGCCATCATCGAAAACACTCGGGGGAAGAACAGCCTTGTTGTCCATGGGACACCATACGCTATCCTATATACTCTTCATTAAAATAAGTGATCTGAAGGCTCTACAATTTAAAATGCATTGCATAAATTGGACACACGATGGCATCACTCAGAATATGACATTTATCCTCACTTGTGGGGGGGGGGGCAGGACTTTCATAACTCACTCATGGCCCTGCCACTCGTGGGTTATGATCCGGACCACTCACTCAAGATGATAAATGGCATATTCTGAGGCTGGCCATTATGTAACCCATAAATTCTTGCACACTTTGTAAAAAACTTTTCGTTGCCAAGAAACTTCCTTGGGGAAAATCCCAGGGAAAACAATTTTAGAGACCCCCAAAGTCCTTTCTTCAGGTGAACCTTTTGGGCTCTTGAAAGCTCGTTTAAAAAAAAAACAGTGGCTCCTCTTATAAGAGGTATTACCCAAAAACTACATACTCCACTTTACCATGACTAACACAGCACCACAGAAAATGACAGAGACTTGCCAGCCTTCTTGCACTGAAAATAACTTGCAGTTGTGTATCCTGCTGTACTGCACTATAATCTACATACTTTGTGTACCCTGCTGTATCAAAGGATCCCCATGAAAACAAGATGTATCTCATGCAGTCATCCCACCATCTGTGTCAAGCAAATTTCAAATAAATAAATGCAAAAGCAGTTAAGAGTCAACTGCCTAGAAGACAAATGATGTTTTTCCATATATGTCAGGGCAGTGATTTCAGTTTTTCTGGGATCATACACTGTACATACTGAACAGTGTGTTGCCAGAGTGCCTTATCATGACAGTGTAAATATGTGTGATGTCATCCTGATGGCAGTGCCCACTGATAAAAGAATGGCTATATTGGGTTCTCTTTTCTCCTTTTTAATAGCCATTTAAAGACAATCCTTCCTGACCTGAAGACACTTTAGATGTCCTGAAAGCATGCATACACTTAAATTATTTATTAGCCCCTATAAAGGTCACCTCGCTACCTAACAGATTCTTCGTTTTTTATATTTCTTTGCTGGATAACTTAAAAATCTCCAACATCTTTCCAAAATAAATAAATGGCAAGTCTACATTACCTTGTCTGCACTGCTGTAAGCCAGTGCTGACCTGTTGATTCACTTTGAGTGGACTTGTGTGCAGACAGGACGAGGATGGACTCAGTGCCCATCCATTGTGGGCATGTTTGTGTACTATAGTAGTCAGTAAATCAAAATATCCCACTAAAGACAATAGGTCAAAATAGGAAATTTGGGCAGACTAGATAGGTTGTGGGTCTTTTTCTGCCCGCACTTCTATGTGGTGGGGTGGGGTGGGTGAGGAGGAGAACTACAAGCATTTTATAACCTGAACGGACACACCCAACCTCCTACAGTGCAAATGCCGCAGAAATAAAAGTTCTGTAGCAGGTGGCTTCCGTCAGGGTCATAATAGGTAAGGATTTATTTATTGGACATTTTGGATTGAGCAGGAGTGAGAACTATGTTAAAATAAAAAATCATCTAGGATCAGGCTAGCTCTTGGGTGGGAGCACAGTGGGTGCAAGTGGGAGAGAATTTAACTTAAATTAAAAAACAAAGAAGATGGTACCAGGACTGAATCGGGTGGGGGAGAAAGCCAAGTCACTCATACCGCTCCACAGCTCCTGTATAAGAACACAATGGCAATGGTACAGTTCTGCGCTCCACACGCAGGAGCAGTTTCACTGCTACAAAGCAGCACCAGTGTAAACATACCTAAAGACTGGACTTTGAATGTAGGCAGAGTCAGTTGGGGTTTAGTGGCTAGTGCACAGGCTTGGTAACTAGGAGACCAAAGTTCAAACCCCACCAATGCTACTATTTGACCCTGAGCAAGTCACCAAACCTCTCAGTACTTCTGTCAACCCCAAGGTGGCAAATCAGTTTTCAGAACTGGTGGTCAGTTTTGCCACTAGCTTTCAAAATCTGGTAGCCAAATCAATATTTTTTTAGTGGCCAGCATTTTTAGGGGAACAAAAGTCATGATGTGGGCAGGTAGCCAGTTGGAAGGTAACTTTTAAAATCTAGTAGTAAAACCTATTTTTTACAGTAGTGTCCATTGGCCAGCTGGCCATCTGATTTGGCCCACCCTGGTCCACCCCAGAACCTCTGACTGCGGTCCATGTGGAAGTTAAAAATCCCATAGTACTTACCAAACAAGAGAAGGGGAATTTTATTGAAAATCAAGTAAACATACAGTCAAAATGACTTAAAACAAATCACGTACACAGCATCCTCAACAAAAAAAAAAGGAAAAGAAAAGGTACAAAAACCATCAGGTATTACAGAAAGGAAAATCCTACCAAAAATAAAAAGCTCAGGCTTGTTCTACCTTTTATGTATTAAGCACACACGCCCCCTCTGTCACAGCTAACATTCCCCATCAGTAACAGAGGCCCAACTAATCCCCCCCCAACGCACCTGAAAACAATCTATCACAGCTTAGTGTGCCTTTGCTAGTCAAAAACTACAAATAAATTAAAACAAAATAATAAAGCAGAAGTGTAATATTTCTTCTCTTCATAAAGAATAAACCTCATACTTATAGTTCTTGTCAAGCGATTTCATCCCCCAAATAAAATATGATACAGACAGTACACCTTTAAGAAATAGCAGGAAAAAGCTTAAGGTGTTGCTTTTCATTCCTTGAAGGCATTACTTCAGAGCCCAGGCACTGGTCCAAGACTTTGGTGTCCCCCAATTCAACAGAAGAAATTGTTAAAGAAAGTAAAGTGTCAGTTCTGTAGGCCAGGAAGAAAGGAAAAAGACAGCTAAGGGGGAGAGGCATGGGGGGGTGATTCCCAGACGTAAGGAAGTTCTAGGCCAGGCAGACATGCCTGCCTGTGAGCCTGAGCGGCCCCATGGGAGCAGAGTGTGAGAACCTGCTGATTACTAAGCAGTGTGGGAAAGTGGGGGGATGGGCACGCCAGCCAGACAAACTTTAGTCACAGCAACAACAAAAAAAAAGGCAGTGGGAAATCAACAGCCTAAGAGGGCAGGAAGGAGTGGCTGAGTGACGCTGGGAATTTCTCAGTGTGTGAAAAAAGAGAGAGAGCCCTAGTCAGGTTAGAGCTTTGCATAGCCCCTAACAACACTGCTCGCTTCTTTCCTCTTAGTCACAGAATAGAAGGGAAAGTTAAATGAGAAAACTGAAAGCCCTGTCCACACGGGACATCCTCCCTGTCTGTTCCTCTCAACTGTCCCACAGTAACAGAGCTGTCCCTCTCTATCCTTCCCAGGGCCACATTTATATTTCCATTGACACTATGCAACAGAATTCCAGAAACCATGGGCCCCCCCACCTTCGCACTGTCCCATTGTCAAAGGCTGCGCGGCACTGCACCTGTACATTTTCTCTATGTGAGAATGGGGAAAGTCAAGAAAAATGATGCAGCAGCTAATCAGTAGACCATTTAATGCCACATACCATAGTCTACATTAATCGCATAGCTGCACTGCTTAATGAAAGATTACATCCACAGGACCACACCCTAAGATCAAACAAACTTCAAATAACAGCCAGTAGCTATTTACTTAGTTTTTGTTTACTGGGTAGGTGCGCTAGCCATAGAAATGATTATTTTCAGATCAAATAATTCACCAGCAACACAACAATACCAAAGTCTGTTGCCAACAGTGTGCATTTGATTTACTTTATCCAGTCAGCACTGACAAGTTTTTTACTTTTTATTAGCTACGTGTGCAATTTCATATTTATTTTCATTTAAAATGTTTGTTGTTCTGTTCTGTTTCTATAATTATCCTCCCATATGTTTTTATCCTCCCACTCTGACCCTGAGTCTCTGGCTGCTCTCTTACGGTCCTTGTTAGTCAAGCAGTGTCCTTCTTTCCTATCTAACTGGCCATCCCAAGCCATAAAAAAAAAAAAGAAGCCCCATTCACTTCAATGGGGTGCACCCCCGTGCTCTCCCTGGGCACACATCATTACGTGCTTGAGCGTGGTGGCGTGCAGCAGGGCTGGAGCCCTCAGACGTGATCGGACAGCCCATCGCCAGAACACATTTACGAGCGATATTTCAAAGGTATGGGACACATTTCATACTGACAACATGGCTACAATAACTGATAGGGAGGGAGGCTACCACAATATGGAAGTGGTAGCGTTATGTCGGAGATTTTCCTTAAGAAGGAATGTGAAAAAGTTCTTCTTCACGGAGAGGGTGGTGGGCACATTGAATAATCTGCCACAGGAGGTGGTGGGAGCAAGCACTGTGGAGGGATTTAAACATGCCTGGGACAGGTATAAGGGAACCTTAGAGGTAGGGTAGAGGGAGGGGAAACCACAAACCAGGTAGGGTCAGAGGCCGACATTGGGTATCGGGCTAATGGGCAGACTGGATGGGCCTAGAGGTCCTTACATGCAGACAAATTCTATGGTTCTGTGTTTCTATGGTAAGGTAATGTAATTCTGAAGAGCTTAAAAAAATTCAAATACCTTGCAGTTCAGAAAGCCATCCGAGTTCTTCCGACTGCTGCTGAATGAATCCTCCAAGGGCTGCAGTGTTCCAAGCAGCTGTCTGGCCAACTCCAGTCCTGAGTTCTCCTGCTTCAAGTTGTCCTCTCTCCAAGACCTCATCAACTGCTTTAACATTCTCAGTCCCAGTTCAATACTGAACTTGAAAGAGTCCTCTGCCAGACTCCTGCTCTGTGTGCAGCCCCTGCTCGAACTGAGTGCTGCTGTTTGCTTGCCCACTGGCTCCCACCTCAACTTCCTAACTCCAAGTCCTACAGTCAACTGACCACTACTGTAGTCTTGGTCCCGACTACCACTTTGTGCCCATTGCCAAGTCCCATCCTCTTTCTCTTCCTGGTAATGGTACAGACTAAAGAAAAGTGAGTGCTTAGCTGAGCTGTTACTTAGGCCAGCCTGGACGTTCAGTTACTGGCTGCACTCTTGATAACCCCAACATGGTACGGCAGTGCTCCAAATCCCTCACAATGTCATAAACAGTCCTGGGGGGAAGGGGACTACAGAATCGCAGCAGGCAACAGACTACTAGACTAAGGGCTGTGCTTACTTACTCATTTCTTCCCTGGCCCCTTGGGCCATTCAGCCTTGGATACTTAATTCCCTTGTTCCTTCTCTAGCAGATGCTCTGCAGCCTGCTCCCACTACTATGAGGACTCCCCAAGAAACCAGGCTAACTCACGCCCTCCAGTCCAGTCCAACCCTCTCATCCATGGCCCTGTCCACACTACACCACTAAAACCATGTAACGGTTTCATACCATTACAGACGGTAAACGTTACAGTGTGTCCACACTGCCAGTGAACCATCACGATAACGGTTCGAAACCATTACAGACAGTCCACATTGTGGGTGACGGGTGACCGTTACGATCTGCACCCTATCCCATAATGCAGTTCGTGCTGCACTGACGGCAATGCTTGGGCTATACGCTCACGCATCCACACTACAACTGGTAATGTTACAGAGGCAGAATTGTTTTCATAACTGTTGTTGAAACCACCTCATAAATGGTTTCAACAACGGTTACGAAAACGCCTCCTGTAACATTACAGGTGTAAACGCAAACCATTGTGGTAACGGTTTGGACCCTCTGTAACGCTACAGAGGGGAATTTTCAGTGTATTGTGGACAGGGCCCCTGCCAAACAGAGGGTTAGAGATCCTAACCCTCCTCAGCCTCAGCTAGTCGGCCTTCCCGCTCCTCCATATCATGCTTCGCATGTGGTGGTGGAAAAATGGACTGAGCAGCTAGGGTGAATTTTTTTTTTTTTTTTTTTTAACTTTATTTCTTTATCTCTCCTGTCTGCTCTCAGGGCCCACTCCTTCCGTTCACTCATTTCCCCCATTCCACCTCCATGGGATCTGCCCCTAGAGTGCCTCCTCTCTCCTCCTGCACAGTGGGGTCTGTCCCTCTTGGTGGTCCGGATGGAACCGGAGCGGCTTTCGTCCAGGGCTGCCGAGAGGTGTTTTCCGTTTTTCTCCCTTAGTTTCCCCTACCCTCTGAGATGTCGAGCGCTAGGACGTACGTCCCGAGTGGTGGCCTGCTGACGCACGCCGAGCCTCTCATGCGCTATCGACATCCCCCCCTCCCTGGCTCTGGTGAACGGAGCCGCCTCCATCCCTTCCTAATGTCGGTGGTTCCACTGGCTATGGAAGGGATGCAGAATGCAGATGCGTTCTTGGTATCCCACCCCTGAGCGAGGAGAGCATCCATTGGGATGCTCAATCCTTCCTCTCCCATGCTGACCCCCGGCCACCTGAGTCCGTTCCCGAACCCAGGTCGCCGGAGTAGCACGAGGCGTGGCATCCAGCGCCTCAACCCTCAGTGCCACCGGGCCGGCTAGGGTAAAATTTAAAGTAAAAAACAGAAGGGACTGGAGTCTCCCTCGACAGCTCAGCTACACCACCCAACTCACCCCCACTAAATGCTACACTACTTCAATGACACCACTGAATGAATCCAGAAGGTTAAAAATAAATAAAATACTCAAGTTTCACCAGTCTGACAGATACACTGACACTTGACGTTCGCCCTTTCGACACCTGGCTGCTGCAGTCCATGGCCATTCTGGCTCCAACTTCTGAGTCTCACTCTCATGAGATGACTATAGGAGAACAGTACCAAAACTGAGGAACTGCTTACCATAAACCGTGGTGCAAAACCAGCACAATTTCTTTTTTTTAAAGTTTATTGAACTTTTTGTTTCACAAAGCACAACCACATGCTGACAATACATAATGAAAGAGCAATGAACTTTACCACGCTGACATCTTGTATTTTTAGCTTGTTAATACATGTGGAATAAGCCTGTGAAAATACTTAAGACAAGAATCAAAATCATCCTTACACACTGACAAAACAAAAACTACAATCAATAAATAATAACGCTATTAGATACAACATATTTAAATTTAAATCGCTGTATGGTATCCAGCGTAGTGTATCAAACCAGTGTAGTTCCTTTCTGGTTCTGCATCCATATTTTGGTGCAACTGCCTCCATATTTCAGGGTAGGTTAGCTATTTGCTCCAAAGTGGGGTTGCCCTCCACTGATTCTATGAAATCAAAAAAGGGCAACCAATAAGATTTCACTTTCTTGACAGAAAGCCAAAGTTTGTCTGTCATCCACTCTGTCTGTAATGTGCCTACAGTTACCTAGTCAAGCCTCTACTTGTGGTGGTAAAGGTTGCCGCCACTTTTGTGTAATAGTTTTAGATGTTGCTGCAAGCACTATGTCATACAAATACATTTTCCCTTTTGATGAGATTTCTGTGAGTCTCAATTCCCACAGTAAAAACTTTACACTGAGTGTTTTTTTTTTTGGGGGTGAGAAAATATGACCCACTGACCCAGATATCTTTTCCCAAAATTCTCCCCAAACTGGACAGCTCCACAAAACATGTTCACGATGCACCCTCTGTGCACATTACCTCCATCACTTATCGAAGTAATTTTGGTTAAAATGAAAAATGATAATCAGGTTCTGAAGTATCTGGCCACCACCTTCCACTGGTGCTCTCCCCAGTTCCTGGAGGCTGTGGTTTCCACTTTGCCTGCCTAGCAATTCTCCCATTCATTCTCCATCAGGTTGACTCTAGCCTCTCCTTCCCATCTCTCCTGGCACTTATGCTATGCCTTAGTATCACTCCTTGAACATATCCAGTATAATTCAGATACAGGGTGTGAAATTCTGTTTGCCCTATGCTATAGACCCTATCAGAGTCCGCAGGGGTCCCATCTCCTGCTGAAGCGGTTTTGCATGGGTCTTTGGGCATACAATCTCTGACCTGTAACCAACAATAAAAGTCCCTCTGGAGGAGTGAGAATTGCCCCTGCAGCTGCATAAAATATCTTGTCTTGCTGTCTGAAGTTGACCTAGTCTGTTAAGTCCTGCTCTCTCCCTTCTTTGATATGTGAGTTCTACCTGTCCTGGATAAAAAGTGGTGGCCCCTCTTACTGAGGTGTATCTGCAAGCTTGGAATGCCCCCCCATCTCCAGTATTACTCTACTCTAGGGTTTACAATTTGCTTTATGTCCACTGAGTCTAGTCTAGGAAAAGCTTGTACCATGTGCCTTCACTCCCCTTCAAGGGCTACCCAACCTGGCACATCTTCTGTCCTGAACTGCGCAAGTAGGTATTATATTTGGTATGCCTGGTAACAAGGCTTTCAGATTAAGGACCACCAAGTCTCCTTTGTCTTTATCTAAAATAAGGGTTGCCCACGGTACCCTTGTTTTGTTCCCACCCCAGAGAATCTTTGACTAGCCTCTACGTATTTTCCACATGCATTTAGGGATTTGGACTGGTAGTGAAGAAATCTTGGGAGACTATTCATTCTCAAGGTTTTTGCTCTTCCCGTTAAAATTAGTGTGAGTTCCCCCATCTCTTAGATCTGCTTCCATTACTTGTAGGATAGGTATGTTATTGGTTTCATATAGTGAGTTGCTATCCTTATGTATCTCTGTTCCTAAAGTGGGTAGCCACCCATTTGTAAGGACAATTCTGCTGCCAAGTTTGGGGGACCATACCATTCAAGAGCAGGGCTTCCGATTTTTCCTTGTTAACCTTGAATCCTAAGGCTTGGCTGTATTTCTCTAGAATATGCTTAAGTGGTAGGAGCTACTACACCGGCTCCTGTACAAATAAAAGGGTATCATCTGCAAAAAGGGCAATACACATCTTCTCGCCCCCTTTCTGTACCTCTTGCAGAGTCTGTGCTGCCCTTATAACCACTGCGAGGGGTTCTATACTCAAGGGAAAAAAGCAGGGATGTTAGGGGACACCCTACTTGTCCCTCTTTCAACTTGGAATACTGTTGACAGGACCCCATTTACTTTCACCCTAGCTGATGGTCTGCTATAAAGCTCCTGTACCTCATATGCTTCATGGGAATCCTTCCTCTACTTCAAATCTTTCCAGTGTTTTTTGTAGGAAAGCCCAGTCTAGGTGGTCAAATGCTTTTTCAGCTTCAACCATCAGGATCATACTGGGATCATCCCTCCCTTCCATGGCCACCAGGACATTCAGTAATCTCCTAATGTTATCATGGAGATGTCTTTGAGGGTATGAACCTCGTCTGATCCTGTTCCATTATGGAGCCCACTTGTTGTAGCCTGTTGACTAAAACCTTTGCATATATCTTGGCATCCTGATTTAGTAGAGAGAGATGGGCCTAATGGCCTATACCAACTGCAATTCAGTGGGTCTTTCGCAGGTTTTAGGAGGCCTGAGATGGTCGCATCCTGCCACAAGTGAAGTGCATCCCCTTTCTCGTAGAAACATGGAATTTGACAGCAGATAAAGACTGACTGGCCCATCTGGTCTGCCCATTTTTCCCTACCTACAGAATCACCACAGACACTAATCAATTTTTGCCTTTCTCCCTCTTCCCGCCTCCCTATCCACTAAGACTTCTTTTTGCCTATCCCATGCACTCTTGAACACTACCACTGTTTTCTCTTTGATACCGTTGAAGGTTTTTTTTTGCTTGTTAATGTGGGCTTGTTAATGTGGGTGGTAACTCACGGGCAAAGGCTTTATAAAATTCTGAGCTAATACCATCTGGCCCTGGTGATTTATTACGTGGGAGATCCTTGATTACCTATAGGATTTCTTCTGCTGAAACCAAGTTATTCAACAAATCCTTTTGTTCCTGACTTAGTTCAGGTAGGGGGGCCTGCTGCAACAACTTCTGAACTCTGTTATCCTTCCCATTTGCTTTCCCCTTGATATACATTTTTTTGTAAAACTTCTCAAACTTTGCTGCTTGCCCCTTGGTTGAAAGCATAATTCCCTTGGGGATCCCCTTTTCTAAGCTTTGGGATAAGTCTGCCTGCTTCCTTTTTCCTTAATCAGAAGGCCAACAGGCAGCTTCTGCTACTGTATTTAATAATATTTCTGGTTCAGGAATCTTAGGTAGGCTTCCACCTTGCTTTGCAGTAGGGTGTTAAATTCTGCTCCCACCTCCAGTATTTGTCTTAGTAGCTCAGAGGACCCTTTATTTTTGTGAATCGCTTCCAGTCTAGCTAACTTGTCTGTGAGTCACTGCAGTAATTCTTTTCACTGCTTTTTTTTTGTGTTAAGCATATTATATACTTTGGCCTGTTAAGATAATATTTAAGCCATCCCGTATAAATTTAGGGGCTGACTCTTTCTCTGTGTTAAACTTGAGGTATGACATAATTTCATCTACTGTTTTACCTTTATATATTTAATTGTTCAACAAGCTGAAGTTAAATCTCCAAGCGGAGTCTTTCCCCTCCTGGCCCATCCGCAGCCATCAAGGTGATAGGCGTGTGATTAGAGAGGGTTGTGTGTACAATTTCTGAGAGTATTATTGAGGGGAGCTGTGTTTTGGATATGTAGAACCTGTCCATCCTGGAACAGCTTTTGCTCAGTGGGGAGTAAAATGAGTAATTCCTACTTCTGGGGTTCAATTCCCTCCACACATCAGCCAGTCCCATCTGTCCTCTAAGACCCTTTAATACTCTCTCTACTACTTTGCCTGCTGATCCGGATCCAGAGGAGCTGTCAATGCCCGGTTTCCTACAGCATTCCAGTCTGCCCCCAGCACCAAGGTGCCCAAGGTAGGGACACTACTTTCTGAAACACTTGTCTGCAAAACCCTGAGGGAGCCAGGGGCAGTAGATATTCAAATTGTGTAGTACTTGATTACCTGATTGTATGGAAATACATACTGTTCTACCCTCCTTGTCCATACAGTGGTTCATAACTGTCCATGTCAGCCCATATCTTACCAGGATCACTACCCCCACTGCATGACTGGCTTCACTGAAGGCAGCTACCACTTCATGTACCCATTGTCTGCAGAGTTTCATATGTTCCCTGAGTAAGAGTCTGGTCTCTTGGAGTAGACCAATGTCATATTGGGTTTCTTTTAGTTCCTTCAGTACTTGAGCTTGCTTTACCACCGAGCCCAACCCTTTTATATTATAGGATACTATATTTAATTTAGTCAGCATTTGACATATGATTAAGACCATCCCAATGCCAATTTCCTGTTCCCTTGCTAAGGATTAATACGTGACCTTCATATAAATCCTACCTAGGATCTCTAACTCTTAGTGGTATCACCTCTCTCAGTGGGCAGTTCTGTGGTGCTGCCTCCAGCTGGGGATGTGGGTTTAGACCACCCCTACAGGTCGCATCCCACCACTTCCTGGATACCCATAGTAGAATCCATGGACGTGCTGCATCAAACACACATTCATAAAATACATAACACATTAGCTATAACCATAGAGAACTTGGAATACGCAAACCTGTGCAGCATAACACCGGGTGCCAATGAATACTGTGAACTCTGAAGCTATTTAACATTTCAAGTTCCCCTTCCCCTATTGCCTCAGGAAGTGGGATATCCCCTTTATGCAAACACAAGCCAGCCAGCTCAAGTAAAGAACTCCCTCCTACCAGGAGGTGAAACAGCAGTTACATAAGAACTTACCGTAACAGTAGATCTTTGAGCGAGGTTCCTGCAGTAGGTCTTCACATATAGGACTGCGCCCCCTGGCGTCAGGTCCGCATGACAAACTTGTAGCTAGCAATTGTCAGCGGGGACCACACCCCGACATCAGGTGGTGCGACATCGGCCTGACTATAAAAGGGGCGGTCCCGCGCCCACCCTCCAGTTCTTTTCCACCAGAGACCTAGAGAAAGGGAGCAGAAAAGCGGAGTAACAACTCCTGGGACCCTGTGCCCTGGCTAAACCAGAGGGCTAGACAGGAGAAAGGAAATAATTCCAGGAGCTGGGGGAAAGGTGGGTGGGAAACTAGACCTACTGCAGGAACCTCTCTCGAAGATCTACTGTTACGTTAAGTTCTTACATAACTGCTATATCTTACTTCGAGAGGGTTCCTGCAGTAGGTCTTCACATATAGGACTTAATACTAAGCTGTCTAACAAAAAGAAGGAGTCAGAGATGAGGTTCCGGGAGGAGGAAGATGTCTGCCAACTAAGGGGCTGCCTTAAGACAGAAGACCTTACAAAACTGCAAGGCCGAAACCAGCTTGATTCCTAGAGGAAATGTCCAGACTGTAGTGTTTAGTGAAGGTGTGGATGGAGAAATTATTTTAAGCAGAAAAACTGATGAAAAATGTTGAATAATAGCGGGTGACTGATCGCTGCTCTAACACGTCTGTCGGATGAACTGGCTCAACGGCAGGAAAGAACTGGAGGGCGGGCGAGGGACCATCCCTTTTATAGTCAGGCTGATGTCACATCACCTGACGCCGGGGGCAGTCCCCGCTGACGATTGCTAGCTACAAGTTTGCCGTGCGGACCCGATGCTGGGGGGCGCAATCCTATATGTGAAGACCTGCTGCAGGAATCCTCTCAAATTAAGATCTGCTGGGTTCTGGTTCCTTGCCTGCTTGGGGGTGGCACGAGTGGTGCAAGCTCTCTGGCTTGGAAATCTACACATCGGATAGAACCGGTGTTGTGGTCCAGAGAGGTTTCTGGGGGTGGCGCGTGCTCCTCCCCAATACATAGCTCTTTCCACTAGTTTTTGGTTCCACCTCTTTCAAGGCACCTTTTCCTCAGGGCTCTTGCCATCCTTCCCTTTACAGTTTGTTAATGAAACATCTCTGGCCCTGCCCACGAGGCTTGTATTTGTCCCTCCTTCAGATTACTAATACCCATTTTGCCCTGTTCTTCTGTGTCATTCCACAGTTCACAGTGTAGCAGAACCAAGAAAAAAATGTTGCATTACGTATTCCAGTTCTGAAATTTTACATTCTGTATGTCACCATTTTCCCTCTGTAGTCATATGCAAGCTGTTGTTCGCGTCCCCCCCCACTGAGTGACCCTTTTTCTTTTCCCCTCTCCTACTTTTTCAAAAGTGATAGCATTAAACAATCTCTAGTTTATCTTTGTAAAGTCTGTTCAGTGTTGAATAGTACTAATTAGTCCCTCCATCTGAAGCACTGTAATTGTCCACTGCGTGTCAGGTCCCCCTTCCTCAGTGTTCACTATGCATGAGGCCCTGCCCCTCACAGCCATTTCGAGGGTCTAACAGTAGTCAACTTTGACAGCCCAGTGCTCTTCATGACACTGTTCAAGTGTCTATGGGAGTCTTTAACAATTTTCCCACTACTCACATGGGCACTGACCCCTTCGGTCACAGAAGTTACAGTAACCTGTAACCACAGGAGATCCCCAAATTTGGAGATATCGTGATGATGGAATCACTTAAAATTAATCCACATCACTTTATCAGTCCTTATATTTAGATTCTTACTGAATTTACTGGAGGGTCAGGTGTGGTTGCCTGGAGTTAGTATGGGATGCTTGGCAGCAGAGGAAACAACTGAGAAAGATCTCAGTCAGTATTCACAGTCACAATCACTCGCAGTTAACCCCAGTTATCCTCTGGTGTTGCTTCTTCTCTGTCCCTTGTATAGCTTTTTGAGATCCAGTCTCAGTTTCACTTGGTGTCCCTGAAGTGCCCTGAGCCAGTCCCTTCCCCATGCCAACCCGGGACCAGGCCATTTGTTGTACATTCCATTCATAAACTTCTTCAGGTTATTTTGGTATTTTAATGTTCAGGGATACAAGTCACTTGCTGGCCTGCAGTACAGTGTCATAAGTTTTTGGCCTGACTCCTCGTGAACAATGAGCTTTGCAGCGTACCTGATCTGTACCTGCAACTGCTTCTCCTTTAGTTGCTCGATTACACTGAACACCTGCTTATGCTTTCTCATAATATCAGGGGGGAATCTTGATCCACATACACCTTTTTGCCTTTAAAATTTAAGTCTTACTCTGTCCATGATCTGCGCATGAGGTCCTCTTTAATCGGATATTTCAAGAACTTCACAATAATTTAACGGGGGGTCATCTGGTTTATGCTTAGGCCCTAGAGCACCGTGCACTCTTTCAATATCTATTTTATAATACTCTGGTAGCTTTAACTCCTGCTGGAACCAGGCTTCTGGAAAGCAGCTGAGGTCTGGGTGCTATGCATCTTCCGGAAACCCAGGTGCTTTTGAACCTTCCTGCCAGCTCTTGCCCCAGCATCTTCTGCCTTGTTCTGTCAGCTCTCATTCTCTTTTGCAGGGGAACACCACCACCCATCCTAGGCTGCCGCTCTCATCCCCGAGCTTCAATAATGTCAGTTCCACCGCCACAGTTTTCTGTTCTGGGTTTTTAAATCCATTGTTATATCTGAAATGTTTGCATTTATTTTTTGCAATGTTTTCAAAATCACAGCCATGTTCCCTTTATTAACTGTGGATCCTGCAGTAGAGGCCACATCTTCATTCATGGCCCCTGAGCCCACTGTTAATTCGGAGGCCTGAGAAGGCGAGTTGCTGGGGCGCCGATGTTGAGCCATGGATCTCTGCCATTTGTCCATCTGGGAGCCCGATTTCTGCATTTCCTTAGGCTGGCCCATAAGTAAGTATTAGCTGCTGTCGAAATAGTGACTGTCGTCGAGGCACAGGTCAGGAAGCATATAAAAAACCAGGAGCATTTGTAGAATTTGCAAAAAGTGTTTATTAGTACTAGCAATAACATAAAAAAAAATAAAATTGTTCAGAATAGCTATTTGCAAAGGCAGAATAAACAGAGAAGATCCATCTGAGTTTTCCTTCAATCTCTGTGTCTCCCAAAACATTGCAGCTCTCTCTCTCTTATAAGTCTTTGCAACCCCCCTTTTTTCCAGAAAGTTCTTGTATGTTTCAGGCAGGTGCAGCAAGAACACAATGTCCCAGAACTGAGGCCCCTTCTCCACAGCTTCTATAAAAGGGCTTAAAAACTGCTCTCAGGTTAAACTCTTGAGTTCCCAACAGCTTTTTGCAATCATCTCAAACTATAACTATATACATTTCAATAGTAACACTATATAATTTCTAAACAAAGGGATCCCGATATCAGTTACATTTCCATATAATGATTTGTATATATTTTTATACCAGCAGATATGCAAGGGAGGAAAAAAGACAGAAATAGCAAGAGAAGAGTGAGAGGCAAAGAACTGCAAGACTGTCAGGGTAATCAAGTTCTAGGTCTCACGAGAAAATCTGGTTGCGCAACCAGACAGACAAGAGATGGGAAAGGAAAGAACAGAACAGATCCCTGCATTTAAACTCTCTAGAACAACTGGGATAGGGTCTTATTCAACCTTGTCACAGTGACCAAGATGCTTCTTTACAGTAGGATGTTCACTGGTTATTGCTAAGCCGTGGAGGGAGCTAGCGCTTAAGCCGTCATTGTAGTTGAGGGTGGAACCTGAAGTCTTCACCAGCACAGTTTCTAAACGCTAAGGCACAGGCAGCAGGAGGCCACCTGGGGAGGTGTTAATGGTTGTGCTTGTGGGCAGGCAGTGCATGGTGATTCGAGAAAATTAATAAATGGCGTCACGGTGGTGGACAGATTCATCACTCACCCCACCCCCAATGAGTGACTTCACTGAAGACCTGGCTCCAAGTCTGATGAAAAAAAAAAAGAATGCATTTATGCACATACTGAACAGCTGACAAGGGCACCCCCCAGAACTTAGAGCCCTACTTACATGCATACTTAGCGTTACATTTTTTATTTTTTATTTTATTCTTTGGTAACCAGTAAGGCCTGCTAAGCATAATGCCTGTTTTCAGGGACAACCCGGGAGCACTGGGGAGGTTAAGTGACTTGCTCGGAGTCACACAGTATGTAAGTGGAGGTTGTGGGAATCAAACCCAGATCTGCTGAAGCTGGCCGCCGGCGCAGGGGCAGGGCACCCATCTGCGATGCTAATGACCTGGGTTTGGGAACGGACTTGGGACATTGGAGGGCTGGTCGGGGGAGAAAGACTGAGCGCTCCTGGGACTGCTGTCCTTCGCCAGGAGTAGGGGATAGAGTGCCCGGCACAATGTGGACCTCTGGCGGAGACTGGGAGGGTACCTCTGTGCTGGCACCGTTACGTGAGTGGGTGGGGTGGATGTGAGATGTCATTGCACATCTCCACCCTAGGGAAACACCAATACAAAAAACTATGCACGGCACAATGATGCCCGCCCTGGCCCTGATTGCTCCCTCTGGCTCTCCCTCTGTTGACCACTTTGGGAGTCCATGGCTCCAGCTGGCTATGAACCCTGCCCTGGGGGGTAAGCCAGGGAGGCAATGTTGACGGGTGCCCCCCCGCTGACACCTTGTCCCACCCTTCACAGGTCCACTAGGTGCTGTGGCCCCTCCCTGGGGATCTCCGCGGAGGAAGGTAAGTCCAGCGGAGCGGGCTGGGTGACCGGTGTATGGGTAGAGAAGATGGGGTAGTGTGCAGACAAAAAAAACTACAAAAAAAAAAAAAACAGGTCTGCTGGATGTACCAAGCTCATTTACAGCATGTTACTCATTACTGTACATTACTTTAAATCTGGCACTGGTTCTTCCCTCGCAATTGTCCCATATTCTGAGGGATATTCACCTCTGACCATTACTCTCAATTGTTGCAAATTAGGAGGGCCATCCTTATCACTGTCAACTGTCCCCCAGTTGAAGTGATACCTCCTCTGCCCATCCCTTTCAATTTTCCCCCATTATGTGGGGTATCCCACTCTGTCAAAACCTCTCAACAGTCTCACCTTAGCAGGGACGTCCTTCTGTCTTTATTAGCTGTGTCACATAGTGGTAGCCAAGTGTTCCAATTGAGACCCCTAAGATGCATTTGCAGTCCCTCATGTAAGAACCCTTCCATACAGTAGGGGGAGGTGGTTGTTACTACATGTGGCCAGTGGAGAAATGGTGCCCTGACACTATCCTCTATGAGTGAAGCTGGTGTGGGAGGAGCCTCAGGTAGTATATAGCTAGGATGCCCTCGAGATGCCAGTGCTGCTTAGTGAGATGCCCTTGGGTAGCAGGAGGTGCCAGTGGATGCTATTGTTCTAGGCACCCTCTCTGTGGAGGCATCCGCAAGGGGTGCCAGTGTGGGGCCAACAGAGACACAAGATATGGAGGCTGGTTAAGGAAAAAGCTGCAGGCACTGTCAAGCAAGGTGCTGGAGTGTCAGGTGTGCACCTGTATTCTCAGCAGAAGAAGGGACATACTATGTTCACCAAATGGCTTACTACAGGACTCGGGTCAGGTGCACAGGAGACCCCAGAGGCATGATCCCACTTGGAAGTGTGGATGCCAGTCACTCTCAAAGCTCCAGAGTGGTACAAGGTTCTGGACACCTCACTGAGGTGAGGATGTTGGTATGCCATCAAGTAGGACCCTGGAGGCTGCAAGGGAGGGACCTTGGGCTTTCACGATGTGTTCCTTGCCACTGGGACTAGCAGGGGAAGATCCCATAGTTTGGGAGTTTAGAGGGATGATGGAAAATATTGAAACTTCAGGTAGTGTCCCCTTGAAGAACATCTCATCATGACTTTTGGGTTTTAGGCAGGTTCCTCCATAGAATCATCTTGGGCATCCCCATGGAGGGGCAACCTCTGAGACCTGCATCCTGAGACCACTGAGCACCCGAGGAAATGGTAAAGCAAGTTCTTTCAGAGTCAGCAGGAGACAGGTAGGAGACACCTCTCCATGAAGAGCACAGGGATGGAGAGTCTCAGAACAATGTTAGGTGTGCCCATGGCCTAGCCACCGAAAGCAATCTTAGCACAGCAGGTTGTAGGGTGCATCTGGAATAGGTAGGTTTTGAGCTCACCCCAATAATGTTGTGCACCTTGGTGTGCCATATTCTGTAATAAGCAACTGGCCACATGGGCAGGTAGTGCCAACAGACAATGAGAAAGAGAAACCAGGATTCAATACAGAAGGGGGACAGGGAATTACCTGGCACCATGTTGTCCATGAAGTATGGGTAAGACAGTCCATATAGCTCTGCACAATGGAACAAAAAGTCTAGAGTGTCAGAGATCATGCTCGATGTGAGAACTGCTGGGAGCAAGAAGGGTCAGAAAGCACCACAGCAGGCAGCTCTTATGCAGCTAGCATGCCGTGCTGCTTAAGACAAGGGTCAGAATAAATAGCCATGAAAAAACAGTTACCATAAAGAACTGTGCATGAGCCCACGAACTAAGGTTCTTAGCACTGTGGTTACGAACTACAAATAAACTTAATCAGGAAGCCCTACAATAAAGTCAGGTGTTTGAAATTCAGTGGTCCAGCATATTTTGTTCTCAGTCTAAGGTGCTCACATCCACCAACTCCGACAGGCAGTCAAGGACCCTGAATTGTTGAGTGCAAGGGGCTGCCAAAAGGAGTTACACCATATATCCTGGCCCAGATACAGGAGTTCCCTGGGCCATGCCCGTTGCCATCCAGGGCAATTATGAAGCTCAGTCACTGTGCCACCTGTCTCTTGCTACCCCTAAAACAAGGCTTTCCTAGGATGTGATCATATAAAATCTGGGAGATGGGGGAGCTTTGAAAACCTTATGATTCTGTGGAAATTTGAATTTACAACCATTATGATTTTTGTGAAATTACACTACTGGTCCAAACCTTGTAACTGTCCCACATTAAGAAGGACATCCCTGTCAGTCCATACCTCTCAAATGTCCCAAACTGGGAGGATATCCCAGTCCGTCCATCTCTCTCGACTGTCTCACAGCAGGAAGAACATCCCCCTCTGCCCACCACTCTCAACTGTCCAATGTTAGAAGGGATTTACCACTCTATCCACCTCTATCAAATGCACCACATACATTAGGAGATAAGAACCCCTCTGTCCATTCTGCTCAAATGTCTTTCATCAAGAGAAATAGCCCCGACTTCCGGTTCCACCACGGATCAGAAAAGCAGCTAAAAGGCAGCGCTCTCCTCACCCAAAAATCCCCATAAAGCAGAAAATCACCAGCAACACTGTCTACAATGTCTTGAGGGGGTACACAGAAGGACAGGGGATCAAAATCTGGCTCCCAGGAATCTAAATTAGAAAGTGATGGAGGTGGATTGGGATGCAGCTCCCCTGCCGCCCGCCTATCCAGGCCCAAGCAACGGCGGCTTCTAAGGCATATGACACTGACGAAGAGCATGAAAAACTCTCAAGGCAGCACTTTGACACTATCTTAAAAGAGATAAGGGAGATGCAAGCAGAGAGTAAGACAGAATTCCGCCAAATAAACCAAAAATTGGCTCAAGTGAAACATAGGGTTCAAGAGATGGAAGACCGCCTGGCTATTACGGAGGATGGATTCATGCATATGGGTCGGACAATACAATTTCTTTCCCAGTAAGTTATGGGGATAGAACGAAAATGCAGAGACCTCGAGAGCAGGTCTAGATGAGCTAACCTTAGGATGTACGGTTTGAGAGAGGGAGGAGAAACAGGCCTGATGGTGAACTTTCTAACAGATCTTCTCCGAGATGTGCTGGAGCTCCCCCCAGGATATGATCTACGTATTGAATGCGCCCACAGATCCCTACAACCTAGGCCCAAGGACCAGTCTGCCAGGCCCCGATCTATTATTATTAAATTTCAGAGCTATCGGGTAAAAGAAGACATCCTAAGACATGCTTGGCAGAAGAAAGAAATTAAGTACCCTTGAGTCCAGGCTGTATTTTGATCAGGACTATCTGCCTGAAATACAGCAGCAATGGATGGAGTATGGCCTGACAATTAAGGCTCTTCGTGCAAAACAGATCTGGGTGCAGTCCCCTTATCCAACCCGATTCCACGTCCACTGGAAAGAGGGCCCTGAACTTTACAGTACACCGCGGGAAGCAAGAGAAGCGTTGTTGAAGAGGGGAACTGACCTACCAGACACTTTCAGGCAACCATCTCAGAAATGGAAGGATGGAGTTCCAGACTGGCAGCTTGTGGCTCCGAGGCATCCCAGGGTCCCAGCCCTCCAGGGTGTCTCGCGGAATGTGCAGCTGCTACACGACTTAATGAGGAGACTACCAGAGGTATCCAATAGCAATCTTAGTGGAGGATGGTTGAAATTCAAAGAAACCCTGGCTAAATCTCTCTTGTGAGTACTTCTCTCCCCCCCCTATTTTTTTGAGTGCTAGCCCGGTCACCATTCTGAACAGTTCCTATGCGACTACCGGACCGCACCGCCACACTCAGAATCCTGAATGCCATAATCTAGGTCTCTGATTTAAAAGAGTCCACCCTGAATGCAATTAAGGGGATCAAATAGAAATGGTTGGGAGACCTTTCCAGACCTTGCCCTAATCCAGATTGACCACCCTGTTTCTCTTTCCCCCAGTGGGGAGATTACCTCCCCCCCAATATGTCTGAGAGATCCACTATGATGCTCAGAAAAGTGAACAGGACTCCAATGATTGTTGTTAAGACTCCTGGCAGACCTTAAAGTAAAAGGTGAGACTGAGGGCCGCACCCTAGTGCCCCAACGAGAAAAGCTGGACCCCAGATGACCAACATGGGACAATATACTTACCCTGGGGTGCACTCATTTAATTTAACTTAACTGAATAAGGCCCTAGACTGCTAATAACGGTCAACTGGGGGATACGTGGGGAACAAGATCTTGTGCAGAGGGGTATCATGGGGAAGAGACAAGATTATTAATGGAGGGTGGACTGGGGGACTCCTGGGGTGCTCCCCTGGATATGTTCTTCTGGAATGGGGGGAGACTTTTGAGGATAAAAGATTATTTCTTTACTTAGACCATACATGGAAAAAGTATATTTTTTGAGTGGGAGTTTTGTTCAGGTCCCACAGAAGGAGGCGCCCTTGCCCCCCTGCTCCTCCTTCCCCCACCTCCCCTCTCCTAACAACATGGGGAAGACCCCCCCGTTACTTTTATTTATTTTATTTTTTTAAAATCAATAAAGGGCACTGGAGAGCAAGTGCAAGAAACATCATTTTTGCTTACCTGCTTAGACAGACAGCTCTAAGACAACAGACGCTGATCCAGTGGCATTCTACCATGCGCAAGCCCCACAACTTTCTGCAGACTCTGGAAGAGGGCCTCTGAGTAGGCGTCGAACTTACCTCTTTCACCCTTACCGAGTTACAACCTACCCCCCAACCGGTGTATCATGATAAGGGACAAGAGGTTGGTACTTTCTTGGCCACCAACCTTGGAAGTGCTAGTTAACTGGTTATATTGTTTACTATGTTGTTGGTTTACTGCGGGTTGCAGGAAAGTTGTAATGCTTTGTTATATGTTCTTACTTAGTTATAGTTCCTATGCTGCGGAGCCCTCAATAGCCTACCCCCCGCCCTGAACCATATTAATATCAAGGGACACGAGAATCATGGATATACACAAGGAGACGTTACAAAAAGTTAAGAATGACTGAAGTCTCCACAAAATTTCTCTCTTTTAATGTGAATGGGCTTACCAATCCCATAAAATGGAGTAAGATTATGTCCTACATTAAGAAATCAAGGGCAGACTTTTGCTTATTACAAGAGACTCACCTTTCCAAAACGGAACATGAAAAGCTGGGCAGATTTGGCTTTTTGTATGTTATAGTTTCACTGTATAAGGGAGGGCGCCATAGAGGCACCCTGATATTGGTCCCCAAGCAGGTTGTATTTGAATTAACAGACATAATGATAGACCAAGAGGGATGTTATGCCCTAGCTAAAGGGTTGTATAAGGGGCAAAAGACTACCATTGTTTCCATATAGCTTCCCCCAGGATCTGATTACGACTACTACAGAACCCTGACAATGAAAATAAATGCCTGGTTGGTGGGCTCTTTAATTTTTTGGGGGGGGGGACCTTAATCTTGCCCTAAATGTCCACCTGGATACCACATTGAGAACTCTCAGATCTACACACAGAGTGGCTTCAAAGGTGGGAAGGCTGTTGGGGGAAATGGGTTATGTAGATTCCTGGAGATGAATACATGACTAGGAGAGAGACTGTACATTTTATTCAGCTGTGCATAAGAGCTATTCTCGAATAGATTATTTTTTTGTCTTAAAGGAATATACTGCTCAATTAGAGAAGGTGGAAATAGGGCAAATACTCCTCTCTGATCATGCCCCCCCTTTTGCTACACTTGCACTTAGGGCAAGTGAGGAAAAACACTTCATGACGCCTCAACCTTTTGCTTTTACAGCGAAAGGAGGTACAGGAAGCGGTGAAGCAATTGACCCTGGAGATGCTTCAGTATAATACTTCTCCTGAAACCCTCCCTACGATTCTGTGGGACACGGTAAAAGCCGTAACCAGGGGTAAATTGATAGCCATGGCAGTGCACTATAAAAGGGAGAGGGAGGCGAAGAAAAAACAAACTATTAGGCCAGATAAAGGTGATAGAGGCTTCCCAAAAAATCTGCTGCTCTGCCCAACTAACCAGAAGGCTACAGCAATGCAGGAGGGAGCTAAACTCCATCTTAGCTACCAGGTTGAGCAAAATTTGCTGCATCTGAGACAGAGATACTTTGAGGGTGGCCCTAGGGCCCTTCATCTGCTGGCAAGCAGACTGAGGCAGAAAACAGCTAGTGACTTAGTATATAAAATCATCCACCCAATAACAAAAGAACAACTGGTATCTGCCCTATATATAGCTGAGGCATTTACTAGATATTACCAGGGCCTGTATCGCGCTTACTATCCCGAAGACCCGGGGGAAAAAAAAATTATGGAAAATTTGAATCTCCCCAAGCTTAACCAAGAAGATGCAGCTAAACTTATGGCCCCCATACAGAAAACAGAGATAGAGGCATCAATAAGTCATCTAAAAACCGGGAAATGTCTGGGGACAGATGGTTACCCGAGTGAATTTTATAAGAAGTTTCGAAAGCAGGTGGTCCCCTCACTAGAACAGGCCTACAACTTCTTACTGACAGAGCAGACAGTGATGGCCCCTCTTGGATGCAGGCAGTGACTGCTGTGATTCCTAAGCCGGCCAGTGACCCAATGTTATGTGCCTCATATTGGCCAATTTCTATCCTAAACACAGACTACAAAATACTAACTGGCATGATCACCAGGCGCCTGGTGACCATTATCCCGTACTTAATTCATATAGATCAAACAGGCTTTGTGCCAGGTCGACAGGCGCAGGACAATGTCCGCAGAGCTGTTAATATCACAGAACATCTGGATGGCAAGATGATTATGGCCCTAGTGATGAGCCTGGATGCTGAAAAGGCCTTTGATAAGGTCTTCTGGCCTTTCCTTCAGGCCTCCCTGGCTGTTTTGGTTTCCCGGAGTCATCCTGTGCCTTGGTCTCCCCACTTTATGCTAACCCAAATGGAACAGTACGACTTGAACGGACATGCTGGAGAACCTTTTCTCCTCCAAAGAGGTACAAGGCAGGGCTGTCCGCTTCCCCCCTTTTTTTGTCCTGTTTATAGAACCTTTGGCTCAGGCCATCAGGCTTAATCCAAAAATAAGAGGAATCACAATAGAAGGCACCAAACATAAGTTGGGCCTATACACAGATGCTATATTATTGTTCCTTTCGGAGCCTGAGTCCTCCCTCACTGACATTTTTAAGCACATAGAAATTTTTTCAGAAATATCTGGATATCATTGAATACCATGAAAACAGAGGTCTTGACCTTCTCGTATCTAGCCCCCCAACCAATACAAAGGAAGTTTCAAATGAGATGGGAAATGTCCAAATTGAAATATTTGGGAATAAACTTGGTGACCCCCCCCGCCCCAAACACCCTATATCAGAATAATTATACTGTGTTGGTGAAGACTATAACTCAAGATTATAAAAGATTGGCCCTCCTTCTGCTTCACCTCAATTCCAGGGCTCAGGCCACGAAAATGAACATACTGCCCAGATTCCTCTACCTCTTCCAATGTGTCCCTACATCGATTCCACACCAAACACTTATGGACTGGCAGAGACAGCTAATGTCATACATTTAGGGTCCAATAAAACCATGTGTAAAGAGGCAAACACTATATCTACCTAAAAAGCTAAAAAGAACGGGGTTTTTGCCGTCCCCTTCCTCCCTGGTTATTGGATTGCCTCTCAGATGAAGACTGTACTCATGTAGCAGAACCCACACTTCATTTCCCACGGGAAGACAATGGAGCTCTCCTTGGCCCACATACCCCCTCTCCAGGCTTGGCCTTACCTTACCCCACATCCCAAAATACAGGATAATCTGGCTCTCCCCACTGGGGTTGCAGCTGCACTAGAGGGATGGCAACATGGTGTTAATAAGGGCCCCACCTCACGGTGCTTCTGTAAGTACTGCTGGTGGGCTTGGGATAGACATTTCCAGCTGGCTCTGGAAGATCCTTGGTTCCGAAAACAAGCCAGACTGGGCTTCTGTGCTCCCTGGCAGATAATGCAGGGGGGAACCCCGATGACCTTTGAAGCAGCAGCCCTAAAACATATCCTAAAACCCATGGACAGGTTCAGATACTATGAAATTAAAAATGATATAAACATTAATCTTAATAAACCATTAATAATAAAAGGATTAGACCCCCCCCCATTTGAGAAAATCTGGGCCTCACCCACTGGGAAGGGAGTTATCTCCCTTTTATATACAAATTATATTCAGGATCAGGGACATAACACAAACTTCATTAGATCTCGTTGGGAGACGGAACTGGAAACATCCCTGAACTTGGAGGCCTGGGACGCCACCTGGTCAACTACCTCATCGCCAAATTGGCGTGAATTTGTACAAAAAATAAAAACTAGATACTTTTTAGTTCCGAAGGTGCAGTCCAAACTTACCCATAGAGGCACCTCGAAATGCTGGAGGAAATGTGGGGAGGATTCGGCAGACCAGATGCAAGTATTTTGGCAATGCCCATACATAGACCAACTGCAGTTTTTGCTTCAATTGCAGATAATGTACTCATACTGTCTACCGCAAAATGTACTTATGTAATAATTACTAATATATATGTAAATAACTGACTTATGTATCTAATCTTGTTTTATTTGACTTATGTATCCTATCTTGTGTTATTGTAACCTGTATCACAGCTTTTTCTGTTTTGCTTTTTATGTTTTTTCTGTTCTGTGTTATCCGTGCCATTCTGTAAATGGCCCGGGTCCTGCCTGAAAACGGGCCCTGGGATCAGCACATCTACCCGGTTATCAAAGTCATAAATACATAAAATAAAGCCCTACTGGGCAGAGATAACCCAGAAATAGCAAACAATCTTCACAGAAGTGGAGGAGATTCATCTGGAACACATACGGCTCAGGTTGGGAGTGGAGAGAATACGGGAAGGGGAGGACTGGTATCTATGGAAGGTGCTTGTAGCGGCAGCCCTGAAGGTGATTATAAGATGCTGGCTCCAGGTAGACCCCCTTCTAATAGAGGAATGGCTCAGTGTCATCTCTCAAATACAAGAAATGAAATGCATAATGTTCACTGTACAACACCGTACCCCACAATACAGATATATATCTATATATAGATATATATGGACTAGATGGGAGATACAAGCCACATCACATGGCAACCTCACTGAATCCCCAAAATAAGTTCTTCTTCATATCCAGGGAAAAGTCTCTATTAATATAAAACAGTAGAATAACTACTACAATTATATAAAATGTTCAAGGATCTGATGTAACGAATGGGATATATTACATTTCCCTTTTCCTCTGTCTATTCCCTGTGTACCACACCTTACCAAATGTACCTAGGTAACTTAGAAATAGCCAAGTTTAATAAATGGATTACATACTAACATACTAAAATGCTAGCAGAATAGGCCTAATGGTCTTTCACGTCTGCTCGCTTGGTCAGCCCCCACCCTGGGAGCTGACCTTGCTGCCCCCCCTCGCCTTCTCTGGCTTCTCCCTTCCGGATATTCTCGCTGCACTGGATTTTGCTTCCAGAACCCTTCCCCTGTACCTGTCCCACCCCCTCTTGAATCCCTCAACCGTCTCTGCCTCCATCAGCCCCCTAGGCAGCGCATTCCATGGCTCCACCACCCTCTCAGTGAAGTAGCACCTCCTTTCTCCCTGAATCTTCCCTCCAGCTTCCATCCATGCCTCTAGTGGCCACCTCCTCCTTCCTTGAAGCACCCTGACTGCTCCTCCCTATTTACCCCTTCATGTACCTGAAGACCTCTATCATGTCCCCGTCCCTCTCTCTTCCAATGTGTACATATTTAGCTCTTTGAGCCTCTCCTCATAGGTCCTGTCCCCAAGCCCCAAATCATTTTGATGCCCTCCCTGGACCCTCTCCAGGAGTTTAATGTCCTCTTTAAGTGTGGCTCCAAAACTGCACGCAGTACTGAGGTGCGGCCTCACCAAGCAGTTACACAGAGGGAGTATCACTTCCCTCCTTCTGGAGGTGATCCCCCTAGCGATGCATCCCAGCATCCTGTTGGCCTTGGCTGCTGTCTTCCTACAGGTCTCCAAGTTGTTCATCTTGACATCCACCACCACCCCCAGGTCCCTCTCAGCCATCGAGACTTGTAGCATTCCCCCCCACAGGGTGTACATTTGGCCCGGGTTTCTGGCCCCCGGGTGCAGTACCTTGCATTTCCCTGCATTGAACCTCAACTTCCACTTTCTAGACCATCTTTCCAGAGCCTCCAGGTCCCCCTGTAGGGCCACCCTCCCCTCCTCCACATCCACCACCGCACCCAGTTTTGAGTCATCCGCAAAGAGACTCATCTCACTCCTGATACCTGTCCTTATGTCAGAGACGTAGGCGTTGAACAGGAGGGGCCCAAGGACTGATCCCTGTGGGACCCCCACTAATGACCCTCCTTGGGGATGAGACTATCCCGCCAACTATGACCCTCTGGGTCCGGTCCTGGAGCCAATTGCCTATCCATATTGATAAAACTAAAACTTCATAACATACTGGGAGGGAAGAAAGATCCGCAGCTTAGGACAGTTAGTCGGTTTTAACTGAATTATTGTTGACTTTTAGATTAAGTATCCTTTTCCCTCTTATTTGTTCTCTCTGAACTTGGAAAACCTATCTTAGGATAGGTTGTTTATAATGAGAGTATTTCAAGATCAATTTCCTTTAATATAATATTAAGGTATCAACACTGGACTTGATTATATACTGAATGAACATTATAGAATGTACTTTTTAATTGAGTTGAAAAAATATACATTAAATGTACTGAATTGATGAAAAGAAAATAAAGATTAAGTTAAAATAAAAAAAGAAGAATAGCCCCCTCTATCCATCCCTGCTCTACTAGGAGGTACAGTCACCTAAGGTCCCCTTTATTCATCTCTCTCAACTGTCCTATGTTAGGAGGGATGTTCCCCTATCCAGCCCTCTGAACTGTACTCAAATGGAGGTATTTCCCCCTCTGTCAATCCTTCTCAACTGTCCCATTTTAAGAGGGGCATCCCACTGTCCATTCCTCTCACCTCTCCTACTAGGAGAGACATCCCCTTTCTGTCCATCCCCTCAAGCGTTCTATATTAGGAGGAATGTCCCTCTCTGTCCATCCTTCTCATTTATCTTACATAAGTAGGGATGGACCCACCTCGTCACACCTTCGTAAGTGTAGTACAGTGTACCACATTAGGAGGGATGTTTAATGCTGTTCATCATTCTCAGCTGTTTTATACTAATGTAACCCCTAGATGGCGCTATCCCAGGGGCTACTACCCCAGCCTGATTTGCCACTAACAGGTTGAGGGGCCTGGATCCAATGGCGGGTGCCTCCACCCAGAGGTCAGGGTTTGCAATAGTTAAACTAACTTGGTCACAGCCCTCTGGGACACTGCAACCCCCCTTTCTTCCCACTAGTGGCCCACACAATATATCAGAATTACCTTCACAGTATACACTTACCCCCAGGTCTGGTTCCGGCACTGGGACCTCCTGTGAAACGAGATACAGTGCAACAATGACAGTACAGTACTTTAACATAGACAAGTACCTCAGGCAGTATAACTTTGCTGAAACAAGCAGCTCTGATTTATTTAGGGGGATATAACAAGGACAGGGGAAATCAGGTTAATTAGCTTATCACTTTAATAATCTATTTATGGCTCTGTGCACAGGCCTATCCCTATCAGTTACTGTCCCTGGGTACCCAAGCCCTAGTGGCTAGTCCAAACCGTGGCAGCTGTAGGCCCTTTCACACAGAGAAAAGAGAATTAAACAGTCAGCAGTACAGTAATTCCATTTGGATTTAATGTGGCAATTCAACAGGGAGCGACCTGAATTAGTACTCACGACCTCCAAATAAGATAGGGTCCTTCAATGTCAGCAGGGCTCACTTGAGGTGCACAAACCTCTTCACACATCCATATAAAAGAAAGCACTATACCAGGCAGGCTGCATCTGTATCCCGATCGCAATTACTGCACAATACCCGGGAGAACACACAGCAGATTCAGTTCCTGACAGACCGAGTGTAATTTTCAGCAATTCCTCCAGTCTTCTACAGGGGAGCCTGGTTTCTACTCTTCAGAGATCCTTTGATTCTTTTCACAGGACGGATTCAGTCCTAACAAGCTGCAGACCGGAACTCTGGGCCTTACACACGTTTTTTGACTAAAACTGCACACTGAAAAAGCACAGGGCTCCTTCCTTCTTCACTGCCAAAGCTCAACTGAAACTCCAACCGACAAAACCGGCACTCTTTGAGTTCCTCCCAGTTCTTGACTGGATTGGCTGTCACCACATAGACTGCTGCTGTTGGTCCAAAAGGTGCTGAAGTCTAAACTACATCTCCCAGAGTCACTGCCCATACAATCCTCTTGTGGCTGGCTCAGATTATGAGTCCAAGTTCTGATTCGTCCAAGGCACCATTTTAGAGCTAGCTTACCCCACACTGATTGGTCCAGTTCAGCAGTTCAAAACTAGAATGGGAACTAGCAGACACAGTTCTGACTGCAAAGAAAGCAGGTTAGACAAACTGTAATTTCATTATTACTCTAAATAATTTCTGGCAAACAGTTACATCTTTCAGATAGGTTCCCTTTGCACTCCTAGTGACTGCAAAAATGAAGTGAATTGGCAACAGCTCGAGTGGTACTCAGAGAAGCACACAGTCCCCCCATACAAACTAATTATGTCTGCAAGCAGACAGCTCTTAAAGAGACAGTACCAGAGGCTCTAAAAACACTCACTGATAAATGGCTTAAATGCCAAACACCATTCAGGCTTGGAGCATTCAAGCAAGCTCCTGGAAGTCTTTTGGGAACCCCCATTTGCAGGGGGGTTACACTAAAAAGGGAAAATCCCCCCACCGACTCTATGGCGACAAGCACTGGGGATGGCTCAGCACGCTGGTGACCTGGGTTTGTGCCCTGAGCCCAGATGTCAGGAGCAGGGAAGGAGTCCGAAGGATGCTTCCCTCTGAGCGGGACTGGGTGGTGCAGGACTACTCTACTAGCATCTGGCAGTGGCTAGAGAACGTGTTCTATGCAGCATGGACCACCACACATTGCCAAACATCCCCGCCCCTGGACATTGCTGCAGCCATACAAATGTGGGAGGTAGGAAGGACCAGAAATGCAGTAATTGGCCTCCTGGCTGCCAGATGATGGCTGCCTCGTTCTCCTGAGCCATGTAGCCATCTTGCAGCACCCCTCCAATCCTCCTAGCCTCTGTTCCTCAGTCAAAGTAGCAGCAACCATCTCCCCTGCTCTGCACCCCTGGAAGAGCTACCATGGGTCTATTGAGGATGCAAATTAAGGGAGGACAGAATGGATGGCAACAGGGATGGACCAGCAGGTGTAGGGAGGTTAACACTGCATGGCCCGAAGGAGTGGCGGGCTGGAAGGGCATGGAGAGGCAGAAA
The DNA here is from genome assembly GCA_016271365.2 of Neoceratodus forsteri. Lineage (NCBI taxonomy): Eukaryota > Metazoa > Chordata > Ceratodontiformes > Ceratodontidae > Neoceratodus > Neoceratodus forsteri. The sequence continues at coordinate 457,943,983 of JADMNL010000022.1, read as the reverse complement.
AAAAACAGGTTAAAAAAACAGGGAAATCCCCTCTGTCCATCCCTCACAACAGACCCATATTAAGAGGGATATCTCCCTCTGTACAGCTCTCTCAACTGTCCAACATTAGAAGGGACATCCACCTCTGCCCATACCTCTCAAATGTCCCACATTAAGAGAGATGTCCCTGCAGTTAGGCATAATTCTGAAAGGGCTGCACTGGCTCTGGTGCGCTTACGTGCAATTTTGTTATAGTAGGTGCAGGGGCCCCTGGTCATGTGTGTTGGCATCTGCAGTATGAGCTGAATTCTAAAATATGGTAAAAACTCTCAAAATAAAGTGGATGAAAGTATTCCACTCCCAGAAGAGAAAAACATAAAATTAGATGACTTCTGTTTTAATTGTGCAGACATGGAAGTTAAAATGAAATTTTTGAAACAAAGGGTATTTTACCAGTAATATTTATATTTTAATATATGGATCATCAATTTAATGTTATACTAAAGCATACAATTTTTTTTCAGTAATACTATCACTCCTGAAGTGATAATACCACACTTCAAGAGTGATAATACTATCATTCACGTCCCGTAATAGTATCGTTTGGGACCTGAACGATAGTATTACCAGCCAAGCTCAACAGCGCAAGCCCACAACTCCCCAAATCAGTAACCCTTTTAAACATCAATCAACCATTGATGCTCACAATGCAGCTAATCATTGGCCGCTCTCTGTCTGTGGATGGCCAAAATGGTTTTCAAAACAAGGCGGTCTCTCTCGCTTAGCGCAAGCGCATAGTGTCCACGGCACTTCCTGTTTTTTTTTTTAAATTTTTAAAAGGACTTATCTGGCTGATCCTGCACTCCCCCCACAAAAAGAAAAAAAGGTAGGCGTAAATAAACAGTTTTTTTTTACTGCCCTGTGTGTGTGAGCGAGCAGAGCAGAAAGAGATGAAGCGAGGCAGTGGTCCGGTGTGTGCGAGAAAGAGACTGAGGCAGTGCGGTGGTCAGCCAGGACTGACAGAATCCTTCATGGCAGCAGCTGACCACCCACTAAAAAACTTGGATCCATATATTAAAAAAAATAATCGATAGTTTACAGTCTGTTACTGGTCAGAATACCATCGAGAGGTTCAGGACATGTAGGAACCTCTCGAGCTTCACTCTCCAGGTTCTTACATGTCCTGAAACTCTCTATGGTATTACTGACTGGTAATACACTCTGAACTATCCATTATTCTCTTTGTATACAATATGAACTTCAAACATTTGTGTCATGGTAAACCTAGAATGACTATTACATTTCTACACATGGAAGGTTTTGACTTTCAACCACAATTAAAAACATAAAATTTGTCTGCAGATAAGAATCACTTGGCCCACCCAGTCTGCCCAGGTGTTTCCATGCTGATTCTATCTCCTCAGATCCTATCTGGTCTTCAGCTACCATCCCGCCTCTCTGCTTCTGTTCCAATATAACCCTATGTTTATCCCATGCACGCTTGAAGCCCAACAGTGTTCTAGCCTCCACCACTTCCACTGGCAGTCTGTTGCAGGCATGTACCCCTTTACCAGTGAAGAAATATTTACTCACATTTCTCTTGAACTCTCCCTCCCCACACACACACACACACACCACCCAGCTTCACTGCATGCCCCCTGGACCTGGTGCTTGTTCTTGTTTGAAAGAGACTCCCCAGCTGCACCCTGTTCACTCCTTTGAGGTACTCGTAGGTCTTGATCATGTCACCTCTCTCGCTCCTCTCTTCCAAGGTGTACATGTTGAGATCCCTCAGTGCAAGGACTGTCACACGCAGCATTAGTCTGCAAAGTGAGCAGCTCTGAGACAGATGTGGGCCATACATGACTCCTCCTATGGGTGCTCCCCTCAGCTGCTTCCTTCTTATTGCTGTCTCTGTCTGTGCTCCGCTCCATTGATGGGCTTTGATTTACCTCACCCACCCCCCAATATCTCAGAAATGCATTGCATCTGCCCCATTGAACATTCAACCCGTTCATTAATATGAGTTTGTCACTTTTGGGAAAACTTTGAAAAACATAACTTTTACATGAGTGGTGGAAAGGGATGGAGAGCTCAGTTCCAGGATTGAAACTAAAAGGCTAACTTAGTTACAGGATCAAAATGGGGAAAAGACTGCTCCTGTGTAAAATGTACCCCTCCAAAAGACAAAATGCTGACTAAATAAAGTGTAAAAATGCAACACAGAACGGGGAAACTTGTCCCCAGACTTCTGTCCAGTATGTTTTATCCTACATCAAAAAATACAGGTTACTCACCTGTAACAGGAGTTCTAGGAATGGTATATGTTGTTCATCCACACTGTCTGGCAGGTATCCTTGCCGCTTTAATTCTCGCCAGAAGGTCTTCAAGCTGGCTCCTCCCACCCACCCGGGTGGTAAAACTCTCGGCTCCGCCCCATGACGCCAGATCTGGCCCGCTGGAAGCTCAGGGTTGTGCATCGAAGCCGGGGAGGTCGAGTAGGTCGTGTGGATGAACACCATATACCATTCCTAGAACTCCTGTTACAGGTGAGTAACCTGTATTTCTAAGGACATGGATATGTTGTTCATCCACACTGTCTGGCAGACACCTAGCAGTTCTCCGGAAGGAGGGAGGCAAGGCGCACACCCCCACTACTTACTTGGGAAAGAGAGATTGGAGAACTGAGGTCCCAAAACCAGCATCCCGGCGTGACTCGAGGTCAATGTGGTAGTGGGTAATGAAGGTATGTGCCGACTTCCAGGTAGCAGCCCTGCAGATATCCTGGATAGGGACGTCCCTGGAAGCAGCTACCGATGCAGCGGTATGGCGGGTAGAATGAGCTCTTATTCCTCTGGGAGGCTCCATGCCCGCCAACCTGTAGCAGAGCTCTATGCAGGAGGTGATCCACCTGCCTATAGTCCGCTTTGCTGCAGGTCTGCCAGGTGTGGCTTCAGCGTAGGTGACAAACAGCTGGCGAACCTCTCCCCGAACTTCAGCCGTCCGCTCCTTATAATAAGCGAGCGCTCGTGTCTAGGGTCCAAAGTATGGAGCCTATACTCGGCCTCCGAGGTGTGATTGGGGTAGAACACCGGCAGAGTCAACACCTGGTTAAGGTGAAACTCCGACACCACCTTCGGGAGGAACTTCGGGTGGGGGCGCAGGACAACCTTGTCCCTGTGGAAGACCAGGTAGGGAGGCTCGATGGAAAGCGCCTGGAGCTCTCCCATCCTTCTGGCTGACGTGATAGCCACCAAGAAGGCGGTCTTCCACGACAGGTGTGAAAGATCACACCTGTGCATTGGTTCGAATGGCTTGCCCATGAGCTTGGCCAATACCAGCAGTAGATCCCACGGAGGTGGAGGTTCTCGCACCGGAGGGGAAATGTGGTCAAGGCCTTTGAAAAAAGTGCCCGACCACCTTCTCCTGTGCCACCGACTGCTTGCCGGCCTGCATCCGGTAAGCAGAGATGGTTTCCAGGTGCACCTTAAGGGTCGTCGACCGAATCCCTTGCTGAGAAAGGGACCACAGGTAGTCCAGAATGCTTGCCAAGGGGCAGTCGGAAGGGTCCAAGCCCTTCCCCTGACACCAGATGGAAAACCTCTTCCATTTGAAGGCATAGCATTTTCTGGTAGACTCCTTACAGGACGCCTCAACGATGTTGAGGACCTCATCGGAAAGACCCAAGGCCTGGAACTCTAGCTGCTCAGGAACTAGACCGTCAGGTGCAGGGATTGAAGGTCCGGATGGAATACCTTCCCCTGATTGACTGAGATCAGGTCCGGGTGGGCTGGAAGCCGCCTCGGGAGCCTGGAGCTGAGGCTGAGGAGATCTGGATACCAGAACTGGCGGGGCCAGTCTGGGGCTACCAGAATCACCTGCGCCTTGTCCCTCCTCGCCTTGAGAAGCACCTTGTGGATCAAGGGAAATGGGGGAAAGGTGTAGAAGAGGCCCAGGATCCACGGCCTCAAGAAGGCATCCCCCTGCAGCGAGCCCTGCTGAGGGGGGCGGGCATGAAACAGACTCAGCTTCGCATTCTCCCTGGAGGAAAACAGGTCCACCTGAGGCGTGCCCCAGTGGGAGAAGAGATCTAGTATTACCTCCGGCAGGAGAGGCCACTCGTGAGACACAGCCTCTATCCGGCTTAGGGCATCGGCCAGGGTGTTGGAGGCTCCTGCCACGTGAATGGCTAGGAGATCCACCTCCAGGCTGCGCACTAGGGACCAAATGCAGAGAGCTTCCTTGCATAACAGCAAGGAGCGCGTCCTGCCCTAGTGGTTCAGATAGTACATGGTCGTGGTGTTGTCCATCTGGACCTGAACCACTTGATCCCGTAGAAACAGAGCGAAGGCGGTGAGAGCTAGATGGACCGCTCGGAGCTCCAGCAGGTTGATGTGGCATCGGGACTCGATGGGACCAGAAGCCGTGCGCTCGGTGTTCCCCCAGATGGGCACCCCAACCCATCAGAGATGCGCGAGAGAGAGAGAGACCGATCTCGGGCGGACGAACGGGATACCTCCTGCAGATGGGCTGGAACGATCCACCACTGGAGAGCTGCCACATCTCCTGGGCACCGTATGGGCCGGTCCAACTGATTGCGCGCCAGACCACTGGCTGGCCAGTCCCTCATTGAAGGGGACGATGTACCAACGGGCCCAATGGACCACGCTGGTGCAGGCCACCATGAGGCCCAGGAGGCGAGGAAGTCCCGGTAGGGCGCAATTGCCCAACCAGAAATGATTGGGCAAAGGAGAAAAGAACCTCGGCCCTGTCCACCGGGAGCCATGCTCTGGCTTGTAGAGAGTCGAGCTCTGCCCCGATGAATAGTATCACCTGCTTTGGCACGAGTTCCGACTTGGCCTCATTGATGAGGAGGCCAACCTGAGAGCAAACCTGGATGGCCAGATCTCTGGACCTCTCCACCTCCGCTCTGGAGGGGGCTGCTATCAGCCAATCATCCAGGTAAGGGTACACCTGAACCCCTCGGCGCCGCAGGAATGCTGTCACCACTGCCATGCATTTAGTGAAGACCCTGGGAGCTAGGGAGAGGCTGAAGGGTATGGCTCGGAACTGGTAAAGGGATCCCTCTGCTCTGAAGCGGAGGAATCTCTGGTGGGACGGACGGATTGGGACGTGAAAGAATGTGTCCTGGAGGTCCAGGGAGCAGAACCACACGCCTTGTTCCAAGGATGGGATTATCTGAGCCAGAGTGACAATCCTGAAGGTTTGAGACCTTAGGAACTTGTTCAGGTCGTGCAGGTTGAGAATGGGGCGCCAGCCCCCCGTCCGTTTTGGGACCAGGAAGTACCTGGACACAAACCCCAGGTCTGAAGGGGGGACCGCCACCTGCCTGATTACCTCTTTTTCGAGGAGCAGGGCAATGTCTGCCCGGCGGGCCAACAGCGAGGCTGCGGACCCCGTGGCCCCCCAAGGGGCGACGGCTCGAAAAAGTGGAGCCTGCTTGAACTCCAGACGCAGGCCCTTTCTTACCACCTCCAACACCCAGCGGTCCGTGGTGATAGCGGACCAGGCGGAAAGGAAGTGATGGAGGCGTCCCCGCACGGGGGGAACCCGGGGGTGACGAGGTTGGGGCGGCACCTCAACCCGCCACCGGCAGGCTTGGAGGAAGAAGCGCCGAGGGACCTCCCGGCCTTTACCTCCTTGCTTCCTGTTGGAGGAAGCCATCGGCTTGGGTTTGGGACACGGAGCGCGAGCCTGCTGGCCCTGTTGCTGGTGCTGCTGGGCCGGTCGAGGAGCAGAGACCGAAGGACAAAAGGACTTCTGCTGCTGATGGCGGCCTTTGTCCCTCTGGGCGGAGGTGACCGAGTCCAGAGTGGCATTGGACTTTTCGATCCGCTGGAGGTGTCCCTCCACTCCAGGGCCGAAGAGGTCAGTCCCCAAGAAGGGGATGTCCGCCAACTTGTGCTGGGTATCCACCGTGAAAGTGGATATCCTCAGCCCCGCCCTGCGCCACATGGCCACTGCGGCCACTACTGACCTGGCACAGAAATCACCTATGTCCAGAGCAGTCTGGAGCTGCTGCTTCGCCACCGCCCTGCCCTGGTCCCGCACCTGGTGGACTGTGGTCTGCAGGTCAGGCGGGAGATGAGGAACGACCTCATCCAGGGAGCCCATGAGGGCGTGGGAGAAGTGTGCCATCAGCACAGCCAAGCTGGCCTGTCGGAGGCCGAGGGAGGATGCAGCGTACACCTTGCGCCCGGCAAAGTCCAACTTTTTGGACTCCTTGTCGGGGGGCTTGTCCACATCCCAAGCGTTACCGGAACATGCTGTCGGTGACTAACCCCTCAGCAGAGGGGTGTTCCGAGAAACCGGGCAAAGAGCCGGTAGGGACCGCATACTTCCTAGCCATCCTGGCCGAAGGCACTGGCCAGGAAGCAGGCCACTGCCAAAGCTCCAAGGCTGGGCCGACAACGGCCTCAGCCACCGGAAAGGCCTCCGTAGGAGAATCCCCTTGGTCCAGAATCTCCGTCAGGGGATACTTGGCCCACTTGGACACGGGCTCGAGCTGCATCCCGGTGGACTCCGAGATGAGTCGAAGCAGACCTAAGAAGGACGATGGGCTATCGTCCACTGACTGGCCCCCGGAGGACTCCAGACTGCACTGCCTGGAGAACAGGGAGGAATCGTCGTCGGATTCCGAAGAGTCTGCGAAGAGCTGCCTCGGCCCTGAGCCACCCTCTACCTGCCGAGGATGGTCGGGAGTGAGGGTGACCAACAACCTGTGGGGCAGGCCATGACACGACCGAGAACTCTTGGTCGGGGCCCCCGACTTAGGTTGTGGAGGCGGAGGTTCCACCACAATCGGTGGACCAGCTGGTTTCGCCTTAGCAACCGGCCCTGGGGTGGGCAACTCGACTGGAACGAGAGGTTGCTTCGGCCGTTCTGGCGACAGCCACTAGATGGCCTGGGTCTTAGCCGGGATCGGCTTAGGCCCGGATAACAGCAACTGCTGCCACATCAAACTCGTGAAGGCCGGGCGCATCTCATGTCAAGCCTCTCCTCACCCGATGAGGAGGACGAGGAAGAGCAGCGCCGCCTTACTGTAATGAGACCGAGACCGCTGATGACGCGGAACGGTTGGACCGAGAAGAGGTCCGGAGACCGAGACTCTGGGGGACCGAGGGCAGGTCTGGAAGGGGCGGGACACCCGCCTTCCCTCGGCTCAGGAACTTTAACCGGGACCGCGTCCCGGGAGAGGCAGATCTCGGTATCCACCGGGGAACCGTGAAGTAGGGTTGTCGGCTTCTCCAGTCGACAGCCCGTCTAACGGATCGAGAAAAATCTCGACTTCATCGACGGGAGTCTCGGCAGACTGGCTTGACGGGGGCACCGTGAAGCCAGCGGCCTCAGCCGTAACCTCGACTGAAGTCGACGGTCGGCTACCCGGGAAGGGGGACCTCTCCCGCTCCCAGGAATGCTGATGGTGGGACTTACCTTTCTACTCCCTTTTCTTGGGGCGAGAAGAATGTCCCGAAGGCCCCTCTCCCTTCGTGGAAAGGGACTGGCAAAGCTCCTTGAACGAAGCTGTATACGAGGAACTCAGAGAGAGCGGAAAATGCCGCAGCTGAGGAAGAAGAAGATGTGGCCTGGGCCACTTCCTCCTCGAGGGCGATCATCTGCTTGAGCTGCTCAGCCGAGCCAGCCGCCGTGGACACCGCCCAATGAGCCTCTTTGGATTTCACCAGCGGAAAACATTTCTCGGGGCACCTGAGCTTCAAACGGGCAGCGCGATCATCCAGAACATTGGCCGAAAAGGAACGGCACAACTCGCAAGCCTGCAGGTTGTGATCTAGGCCTAAGCAGTAGACGGAAGTGGAGTGCGGATCCGTCCTGGACATTTTCTGCCCGCAGGGGCACCTCCGAAAGCCGGGAACAGATTTGTCCATCGCAGCCGCGAGGGAAAAGGAAGACCGAAGTTTGGAAAACTTCAAAATCAATTTCGGGCAAACCGAAGAATTAGGATCCAGTCTCAAACGCAGAGTGCTAAGGAGAGAACCCGAGCTTCCTAGCGGTAAGGAAGATCTGGCATCATGGGGCGGAGCCGAGAGTTTTATCACCCGGGTGGGTGGGAGGAGCCAGCCTGAAGACCTTCCGGTGAGAATTAAAGCAGCAAGGATACCTGCCAGACAGTGTGGATGAACAACATATCCATGTCCCTAGGAGTAATGGATTCCCCTGTTAATTTTTTCCATTTCCAAAACTGTTTTAGATACAATTTTGTTTATATTTCAGAGAACGAAATAAGGGGAAGCTGAGTGCTAACTAGCACCTGCAAATTCTATAGTAGCACCTGGTGCTCTCAATAAGAGAGGATCAATGATGCTAGCTGCAGCAGTTTCAGCGCAGCTTTGGGGGTGAACTGCAGAGCACATGCGTCATGTGCTGGAGATGGAGAGGTGTCTTGTAGCTACTTGGAGAGGGAGAGCGTCCCGGCAACATGACAGTAGCCACTTCTCAGAACATCAACTGGAGATGCTCCGCATGTCAACTAGAATGGCAGCACACTTGCAGCTGCAGTGGTGTAGTTACAAAATACAGTATTACTTTAGCACCAATGTAGTGAGGTACCAAATGGGCAGGCAGGTAGAAAAAGAGTCATACACCCTGTTTTATGAAGCTGCAGCAGACCAGTCCTGAAATAAAAGATTGGCGCCAATCTGTTAGTGTAGTGAGAATTGCATTTTTTATCTGTAACCCCCCCCCCGCTACTTCGCACAGTAAGCTATCCCTTGGTCCCCTCAACTGGGCACCCAAATTACTTTGGACAATTGGTACCATCCCTAGCTTTAGGAATGTATACCAGACTCGCTATTTCTAGAGGTCAGAAAGGGGTGGGGTGCACAAAAGCAAAACTACAAGTGTGACCAAAATAAACTCAGGTCCCGAGGAGAGAACTTTTTGCTAGGGTTATGCTAGGTCTGTACTTCTGGAGGGTTACCCAGTAGTTCCACATAGGAAGCAGCAAATGGAAATTACGTACCTACCGTAATTCTGATCTTTCTGTGTATCTTCACCAATCATCACATTTGGGTTATTGGCCAGAGGTCATGACCCTGCGGGAGCACTTTTTTTTTTTTGGATAGGCAGAGTCAACGCACCATCGGCACCACCCTCGAGGCCGACGCACTGCGTGGCACTCGCGGGTTGGCTGTTAGGTGTTGTTGACTCCACCCTCCCACCAGTTCTGAGTCACCATAGAGGTTAAAAAAACGGTTGGGAGGGTGGGACAAGGCAGTCCAAGGGACAGACAGAGGAAAAGATATAAAACTAAAAGGAGAAATAAACAACTGAGGGGACAGAAGAAGTTCGAAGACTTAGGGAGACTGGGTAGGTGCCCCAATCTCTGGAAGTAGAAAGGAGGAGGAAGGGAAAGGTTTTTAAAGGTAAGGAAAAAATTAGAGGTGGGGAGACAGGAGAAACATACTCTGTAACCTTGACTAGTCTCCAGTTTATATAGGAACTGCGAAGGAGCAGCCAAGAGACTAACTGCCAGAATTGCAGGCACAGAATTACTGGCAAAACTCCTATAAGCAGAATCAGCTATTCTGGAAGAAAGACAGGAAAAACAGGGATATATCTCCCCCTCTCAAAGGAGATTTTGGTACAAGAAACCTAGTTTCTTAAATTAATTGAGGTTATGTCCACAAGGCAAGGAAATGAAAGGAAATCAAGGATTGACAGGGAGAAGGGGAGAGGAAAGAAAAGGGGGCAACTGCCAACCCCCATCCCACAGGGGTGGAGCGGAAGCACTGAAGAAGGAGTGCCCCCACTCCTGACCACTCCACCTTTAAGGAAAAACTATCCCCCATGTGCCCCAGTTTACCCCACTCCTGACCTACAGAAAGGAGGGGGGCAAGAGAGGGGGCACAGAGAGGTAGGGGGGGCCCAGAGACTGAGGCCCCAGGGGGATGGAGGGTGCGATTATGACGAATGGTGAAGGTGCACAGAAAGATCAGAATTACGGTAGGTACATAATTTCCATATCTTATCTGTGTCAGTCTTCACCATTCATTACCTTTGGGTGAGTGCTGAGCCCCCCTGAAGGGGGTTTTAAACCCTAAGGGACTGAGTCCCTTAGCTCTCAGTGGGTGACACACTAAGAGGGAGAACCTTCAGGGCCTGGAGAGGCCCGAGTGTCGGAAGAGTGAGACGGGAACCCCCAAAGGGGGTAGGAAGTTGCCACGATAGATGCCGCCTCACTCTATGGGAGAAGAGATGGGTTCTCTGGTGGGCGGAGTTAATCACCCTATGCCGGGCCAAGGGTGATAACTGGGAAAGACGCAGTCATGCCATCTGTCTAGTGCAGATCGCTGTCCCTACGACCCTGGTAGCTACCTCATTGGCATCATACAATGCCCTTACTTGGTGCCTTGCTAGCTCCAGGCCACATGTAGAGAGTACAATGGCTTGTCTGGTTTGCTCCGTGTCAGGCATGAAGGCTAGGGGCTGACCCAGCCTGGACCACAAGAACCTGTCATAGGTTGCACAGTGGGCCTGACGTGCTGCAATAGAGAGCAGCAACCATACTAAGTAGAAGGTCTTCCTCTCCCAGAAGTCAAAATCCAAAAATCTTGATCTGGGGGCCGGTCGGGGTGCAGGGCGCAAAGCCCATCAGGAGTGTCCAGCTGCATCAATCCTGATTGAGGATGAGGCATGGAACCTGGAGACTCCGGTGGGGGGCACAATACCGCTGTCAGAGATCCCTAGGGGCAGGAACTCCAGAAAAGGGTCTCTGCCAGGAATGGAACAATGCCTCCTGAAAGGGAGTAGGCCAGGGAGGCACCACAAGGGTGTCCTCACTGAAATCACCTAGAAAGGCGTGCACCGAGTGCTCTGGATTGTGTTGAGTGGGAGAGGTAATGTGCAGGTCCTCTAACATCCTCACGAGGAATTGCTGATACTCAGCGAGATCAACAGCTGGAGAGATGTGGACAGAATGGCTCCTCTTCCCCAGAAGAGAAGGATGAAGAGTCAGAGGACCTCAAAGGTTCAGAAGCTGCCTGCTCAGGCAGAGGTTGAAAAACCTGTCTGTCCATTGCCCTAACATAAGAGGGAAACTGAGCAGCCTGAGCTCTGAACTGCTCCCAGGAGAGAGGCCCACTAGGACCACGAATGCCTGGGAGCGCAGGAGAAGGTGGCAGAGGAATAGGGGCAGAACTGACAACGGGGATTGGTTGACCTCCACCTGGGCTAGGGAGTGCACTGGGAGCCCTAGGGAAAGAAGGAGCTTTGGAAGACTCCACAGCCGACAGCCGAACAACCAAACTGGTACTGCCTAGGCTGCGCCCTGAAGAATCCCTCCTGTGAGGTGACCGGGGCCATGTAAGTCCAGAAGAACGGTCCCTACCTCCAAAGAATGGGGCCCTCTCAAGGAAACCGAGGGGGAATAGCGGTGATCTGCACTACGGCTTCTCCCAGAGCCCGGCTGGGTTCCAGAAAAAGGCTGCCGCATAGACCCCATGCCCCTCGACCCCTCAGAATCTGAGAGCACCCTCCTCCTTGAGAGAGCCAGCCTAGGCAACTCACAGCTCTAGTCGGCCCCAGAAGGGGCTATCCAGGGAGCAGCACCCCCCCTCTCATGGGTGCTCTGATCGGCCCCAAAGTTGGGCGATCCTAGCACACCACCTGAGTGGGTACCACCGCTGAGGGGTCAGAGAACCCTCTGAGGCCAGGCTGCAGGGCAATGGTGGCCTGCATCATTGCCTGCTGGTCGGAACCTCTGACCCTGGCCCCGGCAGTCACTGTCCGGTCCTCAGAGGGGGGCTGACTCCAGCCTGTCGAGGACACTACCAGGGTGTCCATGACAGCAGCCAACTCAAGGGAGCCAGACTGCCCATCTGATTCAGAGTCCAACTCCTCCTCCGAAGAGGTGGAGATGGAGATGGAAGTCCTGTGCCAAGCAGTGCGCGGACACCTGCTGCCATCCCTAGTGAACAGGGCACCAGAAACAGAGACTGCACCAGAGTCAACGCCAGTGCCCCCCTCTGCACCGCAAGCGGTGCCAGAAGAGGAAACGGCCCCAACAAGGGTGGCAGCCTCGGAGCTGGAGCCTGTCACGGCACCATCCCGACCCACGGCGCTGCAAACAGCACCGAGACCTGCAACAGTGCCGATGACTATGCTGACCACTCTCAGCACCGCGAACGGCACCGAGGCCAGAGACCCCCATTGTGCCGACCCACCGAATGGCATCGCGAGTGGCGCCGAGGACAGAGACGGCACCAGCAACAGCCCCGGCAGCACTCTCGGCGCCGAGGTCCAAAATCCCTACGGCACCGTGTCCAGGTTCGGAACCACAAACAGCTCCAGAACTGGATACGGCACTCAACCATGATGCCGCGAACGGCGCCGGGGCAAGAGACAGATAGGGATGATGCCATAGATCCTCCCACGGTGCCGACAGCCACATTGGTGCCACGAATGGCGCCGAGCAATGGACTGGCACCGATGACGGTGCCATCAGAGCCCACGGCACCGCGAACAGCACCGAGGCACAAGATGGCACCAACAGTCGATGTTGAGGATGGCATCAACCCAGGCCTTCCGAGCTGCAGGTGCGACACTGGGGAAGCCTTCACCCACAAAGGGGCGATTGCCAAAGCAGCGCCTCCCAACTGTCGGGCCTCCTGCACCGTGGGAGGAGCCTCTGCCATGGCTAGGCTAGAAGAGGCAGAAGCCCCCTCCTCCTCGGTCCGTATAGAACCGGGAGGGGACCTGGAGGAAAGGCCGAGAGACCGCGGCCTGGCCTGATAAGTGCGTGCCCAAACCCCAAAAGTCAGCGGAGCTCGCCCCACTTTCCAAGTGCGTTGCTCGATGACCCAGCGGTCCATGGAGAAACAGGCATCGCACGAATCCATGTCATGAAGCAGGCCAAGACACGTGAGGCAATGGTCGTGCTGGTCGGTGACGGAGTACTTATGGCCACAAGGGCACCGTCACATGGGTGGGCCGTCCTGTCTTGGAAGTCTTCTTGCCCTCCAATCTAGACATGACTTACAAAAAAGAAACACCAAAATAGACTCGACGACACAAAGACAAAATAAAATAATGGAAAGATCTTACTGGGTGACATTGAGTAGGCGAACAGAACCAGCAGGAGATAGGGAACTGATGGACTGCAGCACAGAATCGATAAATAATTGAGACGGAGTAGAAAAATCAACTGTGCACAAGGTAGGCCTTAAACTTCTTTGCTGCAAGCATCCCATGAGGTGACCTCGATGGTGGGAGATGAAGAACTGGCGGGAGGGCGGAGTCAACAACACCTAACAGTAAATGGTACATCGACTCAGCCCATCCCCCCAAAATATAAAGAGCTCCCGCGGGGTCATGACCTCTGGCCAATAACCCAAAGGTGATGAATCGTGAAGACTGACACAGATAAGATCATGAATGTCCAAACCAGGCTGGGGCTCTAGAGTGTAACTTTATTACAGAGATGGTACACTAATGCAAAGGTGAACCCCCAAGGTTTACATATCATGACAAAAGGCAATGGCAGAATAACAGAAATCTGCACTGGACAGAAACTCTACATACCCCATATGTCACAGGACCTTGAATTCTCTTCAGCGGCAACAGCCTCAGCTGAAACACTCGTTTTCTTCTAGTGGCACTGGCCACAACTGAGCACATTTCCCATACGGCATAGGACTTAACATTTTGGCAATGTGGCAACTGGCCACGATGAAGCACACTGGTGCTCAAAATAAGCACAACCCACACCAGGGAGTAAACTGTCTCTTCAGGCATTGGCCACCATGCCCTGAATAACCAGGCGCCCTTATGGAACCTGTAGTGCTCAACTGGTCACTTCAGATTGGGGGACGCCCACCTTTTGCTTCCACGTCCATATCCAGCCATTCTTTCAGAGTTACACATCAAAATGTCTGAAAAACAGTTCGAAATATGCATCTTGGAATGACTTTCACGTCCTGCATAAGAAAACACTACTTCTGAGTGCAGAACTAAAGTCCTGAACAATGTGCCAAGTCTCTTTGGGGACCCCAGGATTGTCAGTCAACTTTAAAAACATGAGCGCAGTATTGACTTAGAACAGAACTGGTGTATATTTCCCTTTATCAGAATACACCCCACAAACAGGTACATTCCTCTGGGAAGCACAATGTCAGATTACTAATGGCTGGAAAACAAATAGGCAGCTTCAAAATCCTGGATCAAAATACGGGAGTGCCCCTCGGATCCATTCTGGCAGTCCTTTTCCATCTCTTTGGGGATAAAAAATCAGGGAACTCCTGCTCTAGACAATGGTTTCCACCACTTCTACTGGCAGGCAGATGGTTCTCAGCACTAGTGTGAGAAAATAGGCTCTCCTCACAGAGCCCACACTGCAGCTCTCACTCCTCCAACTGCTTTCTACAGACTCCAACCAACAACTGACCCAAAATTCTGAAACTCCCCACTCACAGGCAGCTGCTCTGGCTTATGCTGCTGCGGGAGTTCTAAATGACATCATCTCTCTCCTCTCAGCAGAGACCAAGTAAACAGAGAATGAGTAGGTGAAAACCCATTTAACCAGTTGTTCACCAGCTGTCTTCCCTACCTAGCACTGACACCGACGGGATTCTAGTAACCCCAGGAGATTGGGTGGTTACATATCATTTGATATCCTTCCATTTTATTCCCCTTCTATGACGTTCCAAAGCATTTTTACGCGTGTTAATGTTTACTCCTGGCTCTGCCTGAGTAGATCCTGGTCTGCTAGAAAATGCCGCTACCCAGGGGCTATGTATAGCTCTTGCCTGCCAAAACCTTAGTTTAGCCCTGTATTTAACAGATGTTCTGTATCTCTATTCCCTTTATTGCATATGCCTATTTGTTTTTCAGCCGTGAGTAATCTGACTTTGTGCTTCCCAGAGGAAAATACCTGTTTGTGGGGTGTACTCTGATAAAGGGATGTAACCCCCCTGCAAATGGGGGTTCCCAAAAGACTTCCAGGAGCTTGCTTGAATGCTCCAAGCCTGAATGGTGTTTGGCGTTTAAGCCATTTATCAGTGAGTGTTTTTAGAACCTCTGGTACTGTCTCTTTAAGAGCTGTCTGCTTGCAGACATAATTAGTTTGTATGGGGGACTGTGTGTTTCTTTGATTGAGTACCACCTGCTGCTGCCAATTCACTCCATTTTGCAGTCACTAGGAGTGCAAAGGAACCTATCTGAAAGATGTAACTGTTTGCCAGAAATTATTTAGAGTAATAATGAAATTACAGTTTGTCTAACCTGCTTCTTTGCAGTCAGAACTGTGTCTACTAGTTCCCATTCTAGTTTTGAACTGCTGAACTGGACCAATCAGTGTGGGGTATGCTAGCTCTAAAATGGTGCCTTGGACGAATCAGAACTTGGACTCATAATCTGAGCCAGCCACAAGAGGATTGTATGGGCAGTGACTCTGGGAGATGTAGTTTAGACTTCAGTGCCTTTTGGACCAACAGCAGCAGTCTATTGTGTGACAGCCAATCCAGTCAAGAACTGGGAGGAACTCAAAGGAAGTGCCCGGTTTTGTCGGTTGGAGTTTCAGTTGAGCTTTGGCAGTGAAGAAGGAAGGAGCCCTGTGCTTTTTCAGTGTGCAGTTTAGTCAAAAAAGCGTGTGTAAGGCCAGAGTTCGGTCTGCAGCTAGTGTAACACTTGTTAGGACTGAATCCGTCCTGTGAAAAGAATCAAAGGATCTCTGAAGAGTAGAAACCAGGCTCACCCTGTAGAAGACTGGAGGAATTGCTGAAATTGCACTCTGTCTGTCAGGAACTGAATCTGCTGTGTGTTCTCCCGGGTATTGTGCAGTAATTGCGATCGGATACAGATGCAGCCTGCCTGGTATAGTGCTTTTATATGGATGTGTGAAGAGGTTTGTGTACCTCAAGTGAGCCCTGCTGACATTGAAGGACCCTATCTTATTTGGAGGTCGTGAGTACTAATTCAGGGTCGCTCCCTGTTGAATTGCCACATTAAATCCAAATGGAATTACTGTACTGCTGACTGTTTAATTCTCCTTTTCTCTGTGTGAAAGGGCCCCTACCAGCTGCCACGGTTTGGACTAGCCACTAGGGCTTGGGTACCCAGGGACAGTAACTGATAGGATAGGCCTGTGCACAGAGCCATAGGTAGATTATTAGAGTGATAAGCTAATTAACCTGATTTCCCCTGTCCTTGTTATATCCCCTAAATAAATCAGAGCTGCTTGTTTCAGCAAAGTTATACTGCCTGAGGTATTTGTCTATGTTAAAGTACTGTACTGTGATTGTTGCACTGTATCTCATTTCACAGGAGGTCCCAGTGCCGAACCAGACCTGGGGTAAGTGTATACTGTGAAGGTAATTCTGATATATTGTGTGGGCCAATTAGTGGAAGAAAGGGGTTGCAGTGTCCCAGAGGGCTGTGACCAAGTTAGTTTAACTATTGCAAACCCTGACCTCTGGGTGGAGGCACCCGCCATTGGATCCAGGCCCCTCAACCTGTTAGTGACAAATCAGGCAGGGTAGTAGCCCCTGGGATAGCGCCATCTAGGGGTTACATCTTGGAGGCACCGCTGGGATTGTGTGTCCTCTAGTGGCCATATTTACGTAACCACTGTTAAGAAAAAAATGGGTACCCGACAGAAGTGGCTGTGCACCGCTGGTGGAGTGGTGTACTGGGGAGGAGATCGACCTCCAAAATGCTATGCTTATCCTGGACATCCCCTGGTATCAATACGGACACTGTGCAGGAGTACTTTCCAAGGTGGAAGGTTTACAAAACCCTGTGGTGGTGGGTCGGCATGCTAATCTGCTCACCCACACTTTCCTGGCCCTAGTAGAGTTTAAGGATCCCATAGATAGCTCCAAAGTGCCACAGACCATTACCCCAGAGGAGCCCTCACTGCTTGAGAGTGATAACTAAGGACAGTAAAGACCGGGGAAATCAGCCCCACCACTATCTGAAACTTTGAGGAGAAATTTGCTGAATGGTTGCTGGGAGATGGGAAAACTGTGGAGGACTTGAAGAAACTATTCTTGCCACCTGGGGTGTTCCTCCCCAACACCCTCCTGCTCCAGTGCCCGTAATGGTGGCTGAACCAATGCAGACTCCTATTTCTGCACCTGCCATTAGTCACGACTCTTACCAAGGTTGAGGATCTTCTGGCACCTCCCCACCCCCAAGGGGAGGATGACTGGGAGACCTGGATAGACTATGTTGCCCCTAAGTGCTAGAATGGCAATGCTCGGAAGGCAAAGCGAAAAGAGGGTTAGTGAGTAGCCTCGAGGTCCTGCCCTGGCTACCATCCGTCTAAACGGGCCAGTAACCCTGAAGCGACTGCACAGGCCTATCTTGAGGCCTTGGAGAATGTGTATGGGAGCCCAGATTCTGATGAGGACCTATGGTGGAGAGGTAAGAAATGCACAACAGTACCAAGGGAGTTGTTGTCTGTGTATGTCTCTCGCTGAAAAAATTGTTGCAAGAATGCCTCAGAAAGGGTAGTTTGCCAGCGATTGAACTGGACCGAACCAGACTGGACAGAATCCTTAAGTCTGCCCCCTTCTCAGAACTGCTGTTGCTTCAGTTACGCCTGGCAAATCGACTGGAATCCCCACCCTCCTATGATGAGTTAATGAGAGAAATTCGAGGAGTTGAGAAAAGGCGACCTCGGGAGGTACCTGCACCAACAGCTGTGGCTACGACCCGAGTGACTGAGGGTGACCCATCAAGTGAAGTTCAGGGCAGAGGTTGACAGTCAATGAGTGCTCTGACAAGGAAAAGATATGCCACAATGGGACGAACTGTTGAGAGAGATCCGGGAATTCAAAACAGTCCTTTATGAAGGCCACGCCTGCAAGTACGGGCCCTGACCTATATCCCACTGCATCTGCTATGGGGTGGGGGTACCCACCCATGTATCTCCTGCTGATAACAGCTCCAAACTCAATTCCTTGACCATGGAAGTGGAGAAACTGACGAGATGTCTCCAAATGCTTATCACGCCGCAGACAGAGATGGCACCCAGGTTTCCAGTTAGTAATACCCCGCCTCTGCTCCCAGTGTGGCGCCGGCCAGCTCAAACTCCAGAAAGTATGTTTTGCTATAATTGTGGGAAAGATGGGCACATGAAAGGGAATGCCAGTCCCCAAAAGACACTGACAAAGTTGCATATAGGCTACAAGGAGAGCTTGAGAAGAAATCAGTGGTTAAGAGGAGCACAACATGATCCCAGTGAGGGCACCAAAATGCTAATCCACGTCCTTTGTGGCAAGGTCAGTTGCCCAGGCCCCCACTACCGCCTCCAGACTGGTCCAGAATAGTGGGTCCTCCATGGAGACCACTGTAAAGGTGAATGGAGTGTCTACAAGAGCTGTATTAGACAGTGGCTCCCAAGTGACAATTATGTTCCAGGATTGGTATCAGAAGCATTTGTCAGACGTACCCTTACAACCATTAGAAGGACTGCATGTATGGGGGTTAAGTGAGAAGGCCTACCCCTATTCCGGGTATATCCGAATTTGGCTGTCTTTCCCCACCTCCGTGGCTGGAGTGGCGAACAAGTAGAGACCCTAGCCTTAGTGTGTCCCCCACTGGACTGTATGATGGTGTCCCTTTGTTGATTGGAACAAATGCTCATATGTTCGGAAGGCTGGCACAGTTGTGTTATGAAAACAGGGGTCAAAGACTAGTAGAGCTTTAAGAGTTCGCTTTAATTAAGAAGGCCTATGAGGCACAGAGAGATGCTGAAAAAACAGAACCAGAGGAACCGGTCGGAATTGTATGGAAGAAGGATCCTGAGTCTCTGATCCTGGCGCCAAATGCCCAGTGTACCTTACAGGAGAGGTCCGATCAGAAAGGATGTTAAGAATAAAATATTAATGTTGGATGCACCAGGCGATGGAAAATTGCCAGAGGGACTGCTGGTCAGTTTAGTATTTTGCCCGCTAGAGCCCATGCTTATGCCAGAAGGGTAATGGTCCAAGTTCATAATGTGTCTGAAAGAGACATTCGAGTAAACAGAGGTTGCATCCTGGCTAATGTGCATTGTGCAGACACTGCAGTGCTACCCAGCAGCAAGAGTTCAAGGAAGAATGACAGAGTAACGCCTGACTTGTTTGATTTTGCGACTCCCGCTGCCAGCTGAATGGAAAGTGAGGATCAGTGAGAAGCTTGCCCAGAGAGACCAGGTGTTTTCTTTAAAGGAATGGGATGTAGGATGCGTGCAAGGAGCTGAGCACAATATCCGCTGCATGACGAAAAGACCATTTCGTGAGAGGTCTCGACGCCTGGCACCTGCTGACATAGATGATGTGAGACGGCATCTGCAAGAGATGTTAGCTGCTGGTGTAATACAAGAATCCAGAAGCCCTTATGCTTCCCCATTGTGGTAGTGAGGAAAAGAATGGAACAGTAAGGATGTGTGTGGATTATCGCACCTTAAACCGGCGGACTATCCTGATCAGTACACAATGCCCCGCATTCAGGATGCTTGGACTGCCTAAACGGGGCAAGTGGTTCTCTGTGCTGGATCTCCGCAGTGGGTACTACAGATCCCGAGGCCCCAGAGGACCGCGGAGAAGACGGCCTTATCTGTCCGCTTGGCTTCTATGAATTCATGAGGATGCCTCAGGGATTTCAGGTGCCCCAGCCACTTTTCAACGATTGATGGAGCTGCAGTGGGGACATGAACTTACTAGAGTGCCTGGTATACCTAGATGATGTTATTGTGTTTGGCAGCTCACTGGAGGAACATGAGAGCAGATTATTTAAGGTATTGGACCGACTGGAGGACTTTGGCCTTAAACTGTCCATTGATAAGTGTCAATTCTTTCAAACATCAGTAAAGTATGGGACACATAGTATCCACCGAGGAATAGAGACCGACCCAAGTAAAGTTGAGGCCTTGACCACCTGGCCACAGCCCAAAAATCTAAAAAGAACTGCAAAGATTCCTGGATTCTGTGGTTATTATCGGCGCCATCAAGGACTATTCAAGAGTGATCCGCCTTTACTTAACTCTTACTCAAGGGTATCCCAACCCACAAAAATACCAAAAGTCAGCCCTCAAGACTGAAAGAGTGTATTTCATCCGAGTGAAGTATTTGGGGCCCGCTGGACTCCTGATTGTGAGACTGCTTTTCATGAGATCATATATCAACTTAGCCATGCTCCAGTGCTGGCCTATGCCGATCCAAGAAAACCTTACGTCCCTGCACACTGATGCTAGCTTGCAAGGGTTGGGGCTGTGTTGTACCAAGAGCACGAGAATGGCCTGAGACCAGTGGCCTTTGCCAGTAGAAGCCTGACCCCATCCGAAAAGAACTATCCTGTACATAAGTTAGAGTTCCTAGCTTTGAAGTGGGCTATTGTTGACCAATTCCATGAGTACTTGTATGGGGCTAAAATACTAGTAAAACTGACAATAATCCTTTGACCTATGTGCAGACCTCAGCTAAGTTGGATGCCACTGGCCATAGGTGGCTTTCTGCATTATCTACATATGACTATGCTCTCGATACCGAGCAGGTCTGAACCACATAGATGCTGATGCTCCTCCCGGAGGCCTGTTCCCCAGAATGATTGGGTCCGATTGCAGAACCTGACATTCGGGCACTCTGCCGAAGTTTGACAGGGAGGAACAAATGTCCACGGACGCAGTGGACTGCATGGTGGATTGCTTGGGAGCCTCTGAGAATTGCATACCTGCTGCTTATTGCCACTTTTCTGCAATAGACATTGGTGCACTGCCTCAGCTGGACAATGACAGTATTCGCGGGCTCAACTCGCGATCCCATGATCAAAGCAGCTTTAGAAGCCCTCTATGCAGGAAAAGATGTGTCCAAATTACGCTCACTGATTTGAGAACTGCACTGTTATACAAAGAAGGTCCTAAGTTGAAACTGATCAATAAACTGTTATACAGAGAAACAGTAGACAGAGGGGACAAGTAGACAAACAACAACTAGTGCTGCCCACTGCCTTCGAGACTCAGTACTGAGGTCCTTGCACAACCACATGGGGCACCTTGGTATAGACAGAACACTTGACTTGGTGAGATCCAGATTCTATTGGCCTAAGATGGGGGCTGATGTGGAGCAACACATTCGAACTTGTAGTGGCTGCTTACAGAGAAAGCTTTGCCCAGAGGCTGCCCCTTGTTAACATCACCACCAGTGCACCCATGGAGCTGGTCTGTATTGATTTTCTGAGTTTGGAGTCAGATCAAAGAAATATCAGTAATGTGCTGGTGGTCACTGACCATTTCACGAGATATGCCAAGCTTTCCCCACCAAAGACCAGAAAGCATCCACTGTGGCCAAAGTACTTGTAGAAAACTTTTTGTTCACTATGGGGCTCCACAAAGAATCCATTCTGATCAAGGGAGAGACTTTGAGAGTCGCCTGATCAAAGAGATGTTTTCTCTGTGGGAGTGCGAAAGTCCAGAACCACTCCTTACCACCCCCCAGGGGACCCACAGCCTGAGCGTTTCAACCGCACTTTGCTAGATATGCTAGGCACCCCTGCACCCAAAGGACAAGCCTAGATGGAGCCAACAAATTAGCACCCTGGTACATGCTTATAACTGCACCAAAGTGATGCCACTGGATTCTCCCCTACTGCTGATGTTTGGAAGAGAAGCTCGACTACCAGTAGATGTGTGTTTGGGGTCTCCTGATGGGGTTCAAGCTGACAACTATTTACAGTATGTGCAAAAGTTAAAGGCCCAGCTAACTCATGCGTACCAACTGGCTCAAACCATGGCTGCCAAAAGAAATCTGGCCAACAAAGAAAGGTATGATAAAAGGTGAAAGCACAGGAACTCCAGGAGGGAGATCGGTATTGCTAAGAAATCTGGGACTGCATGCAAGCACAAGATTGCTGACAGATGGCACCATCTCCCTCACATTGTAGTGGCAAACTAGATGATCTGCCAGTGTACAAAGTAAGGCCTGAGAATAATTCAAAAGATGTAAAACAATGCATAGAAATCATTTACTGCCCATTGGACAAATCTTAATTGAGTCTGAGCCCTAGAAGATGCCCCTCTGGACCAGTGACTAGAGCTGCTGCTAAGAAAAGATCAAGAAAGTCTGCACCTACAGAAGCAAAGTTAAAGTGTTCCCTCCACAAGTCCCAGTTGAGCATGACTGTCAGTCCATATCGGAAGAAAGTGAGAGTGACTTTGAATACTATCCTTATTACGAACTGAGTCAATTGTTTCGGGCAATCCCTAGTCAATACTGGAGACAAAGCTGGGCCTTCTGGACTGTCTAAGCCCCAGCTTCATCCCTGGAGCCAATGCTCCCAGAAAGTGAAGTGCAAAGCATCAGATCAGATGAAATGGAATCATTGTGCATGGTTGAACTGTTTGAGCTTTCAGGGAGGAAAATGATAGATTGGGGCAGACTGGTGATACACCGAACAAGAAGAGTATTTTGAGTGCCCTGACAGTCCACTGCCAGTGTCCGAAAGCTCTCCATGCGAGCCAAATGTTGTGGACTCAGAAACTGTAACTCCTGGAGCTGAAAGTGCCCCAAGTTCTAGCCTCTCTACCCCCATGGAGACTCCCTGACAAGTGAGGACAATGCTGAAAATGAGGCTCAGAGTGCAGAGACTATAACAGTTCCCCTAGAAAGACTGGTCGAGCTGTAAAGCCTGTGGTGCACCTCAGTTATGATTCCTTGGGAGGCCTGTGGACTTACCTCTCAATGTTGTCCATAAAGGAGTGTATGTGTCCCCGAGCTCATTGCCCAAACTGAGCATCAGTGCTAACTCCAAGTTACTTGTGTTGCCCTCTCATATGGTGCCTTGCCCCATCCAGCCCCAAGGTAACTGATAGGAAGGCCCCTCTCTTCAGGTTTCATGTACAAGAGGTAACAATGAGTTATGGTACAATGTGTATGTAATACTGTGTAAAGAGTGACGTACTGTAATGTTTCAGAAATGTGTTCTTGGTAAATGATATATTGACTGATAATTACATACGCGAGCCTAATGCAAATGTATATGGTTGCAGTTGAAACTTATGGTACTTGCTTGACGCTGGACGCCAAGCTTTCCCAGGCCAGGAAGGGTGTAAACCCCTGCAAATGGGGGTTCCCAAAAGACTTCCAGGAGCTTGTTGAATGCTCCAAGCCTGAATGGTGTTTGGCGTTTAAGCCATTTATCAGTGATGTTTTAGAACCTCTGGTACTGTCTCTTTAAGAGCTGTCTGCTTGCAGACATAATTAGTTGTGTATGGGACTGTGTGTTTCTTTGATTGAGTACCACTCAAGCTGCTGCCAATTCACTCCATTTTGCAGTCACTAGGAGTGCAAAGGAACCTATCTGAAAGATGTAACTGTTTGCCAGAAATTATTTAGAGTAATAATGAAATTACAGTTTGTCTAACCTGCTTTCTTTGCAGTCAGAACTGTGTCTACTAGTTCCCATTCTAGTTTTGAACTGCTGAACTGGACCAATCAGTGTGGGGTATGCTAGCTCTAAAATGGTGCCTTGGACGAATCAGAACTTGGACTCATAATCTGAGCCAGCCACAAGAGGATTGTATGGGCAGTGACTCTGGGAGATGTAGTTTAGACTTCAGTGCCTTTTGGACCAACAGCAGCAGTCTATTGTGAGTGACAGCCAATCCAGTCAAGAACTGGGAGGAACTCAAAGGAAGTGCCCGTTTTGTCGGTTGGAGTTTCAGTTGAGCTTTGGCAGTGAAGAAGGAAGGAGCCCTGTGCTTTTTCAGTGTGCAGTTTTAGTCAAAACGTGTGTAAGGCCCAGAGTTCCGGTCTGCAGCTTGTGTAACAGCTTGTTAGGACTGAATCCGTCCTGTGAAAAGAATCAAAGGATCTCTGAAGAGTAGAAACCAGGCTCACCCTGTAGAAGACTGGAGGAATTGCTGAAAATTGCACTCGGTCTGTCAGGAACTGAATCTGCTGTGTTCTCCCGGTATTGTGCAGTAATTGCGATCGGGATACAGATGCAGCCTGCCTGGTATAGTGCTTTCTTTATATGGATGTGTGAAGAGGTTTGTGTACCTCAAGTGAGCCCTGCTGACATTGAAGGACCCTATCTTATTTGGAGGTCGTGAGTACTAATTCAGGGTCGCTCCTTGTTGAATTGCCACATTAAATCCAAATGGAATTACTGTACTGCTGACTGTTTAATTCTCCTTTTATCTGTGTGAAAGGGCCCTACCAGCTGCCACGGTTTGGACTAGCCACTAGGGCTTGGGTACCCAGGGACAGTAACTGATAGGGATAGGCCTGTGCACAGAGCCATAGGTAGATTATTAGAGTGATAAGCTAATTAACCTGATTTCCCTGTCCTTGTTATATCCCCTAAATAAATCAGAGCTGCTTGTTTCAGCAAGATTATACTGCCTGAGGTATTTGTCTATGTTAAAGTACTGTACTGTGATTGTTGCACTGTATCTCATTTCACAGGAGGTCCCAGTGCCGGAACCAGACCTGGGGTAAGTGTATACTGTGAAGGTAATTCTGATATATTGTGTGGGCCACTAGTGGGAAGAAAGGGGTTGCAGTGTCCCAGAGGGCTGTGACCAAGTTAGTTTAACTATTGCAAACCCTGACCTCTGGGTGGAGGCACCGCCATTGGATCCAGGCCCCTCAACCTGTTAGTGACAAATCAGGCAGGGGTAGTAGCCCCTGGGATAGCCATCTAGGGTTACAGGGAAATATAGAGAAGGTGGTAACAAATGGAACGCCCTACCAGAATGGGTAGTATTATGTAAATCTGTGAACAGCTTAAAAGGGCATGGGACAGAGAACAGGGGAGAGTGAGGGTGGGAGAGGTGGGGGGTGGCAGTGGGATGACAAAGGGAAGGGGGGAATGGGGCAGCTGCAAACCAGGGTTGTTGGCTGCACACTCGAGCAGACTTAAATAGACCGGGTGGTCTGTTTCTGCTGGCACATTTGTATGTTCGTATAACTAGGTTCATTTATATAGAAACGGGACCCTTCTTTCCTACAGTTAATTTAATGTTGTTGTTTAATCCTTTGCCACAATCACAATCCCTCTGACACCATGATCATTTCCACAGCAACAAACTGTGATGTCATAAACAGAGGATTAAAATGTTGGCAAAGGATTACGCCGCAAAAAAGCAAATGAACTCTAAGGGAGAAGGATCCTGTTTCCATGCAGATTAACCAAGTAATGTGGAATAAATGGATTAGAAATGCAGACAACATATAAAACAGAAGTTGAGTTGTGTCTCTGTATTATGTTTGCAAAGTTAAAATTGCAAACAGTATTAAAGTTCTACAAATCTCAGCCTCGTCCCCAAGGTCCCAGTTATAAAACTGCATGGAATAAGATGGACCACAAAAAAAATTTATCTGTAATGGTTTTGTGTAATTTGCATAGTTTTTCTGTTTTGACCCTCTTACTTTCTGTATTTCCTCTATCTGGTGCCACCATTTTGAGTTGGGTTAAGCAATGGATGGTTCCGACACCATATGGCGCTAAAGGTAAGAATGGGTTAAATATATTTCTGGTTACCAGTAAAAATGCATGGTTGGCATTAGCATAACTTCACTGCACAAAATTCACCAGCATTTGAATTTCAGGACTTTTCATCTGTTCCTGCTGGTTAAACCTGCATCAAAATCATAGTCTTCCACTCATAACATCACAACTGGTTGCAAGGAATTGCAGAACTGGAACAAGATATGCGGTACCTCGACTTTTGTTGTTGTTATTGTTGTTGTTTTAGGATTTATGGAAGGCCAAAAATAATAATTTTTAAAAAAAAAAAAAGTTTGGACTCTGATTCCGATTTCACATTCAATGCCACCCCTGCTTCAAAAGAAAAATACCCCAGTGTACAGCACAGGTGCAATACCTCTGTGAGTCTTCTTCCACCCCACGCACACCTGCATAATTTAATGCAATCATCCCCTTCCCCACCCTCTTAGCACCCAAGATGGTGTAAAAACTATAGCAATGTATCAGGGACAGGTGCTGCAGAAAATGCTGTGTCTGCCCTCCTCCACTTGTTCCAGTCACTCAGGGGACTGGCTCACTTCGCCAGTTATCAATTTTTTACCCTCCATAGATACAATTCCTTAAATTTTTCAGTCCTAATTCCCCAGTCCAATAGTGCTGTTCCACCCTCAAAACTTACTCCTGCAACACCAGGTAGTGCTACTGCTAGTATTATTCCATCCAGGTCAGAGGCGCCATGGGGGTGGAGGGATGGCATAAACCCTCCCCCCTCCTCAGCTGGCTGCTATAGTTTGAATTAATGCGAGAATGTGCAGGTGCCTGTGATTGAAAATAACACCCCCAACCCTCTTAGCCTCCCAAAACCCACACTCCTCAGCCCCAATCCCCTCATGCCCTAAGATGTACCAGGGTCTACTTTAGATACTGGAGGCCTAACTGGCACTCTCCCAACTGGTCAAGATAAACAAGCAGACAAAACAGTAGAAGACAGAATATGGGTACAGAAGGAAAGCGGCAATGTAACGACCAGGAATACAGCAGAAAAACAGACTCCTGGGACGTAGCCTGCATAAATACTGGCAGACTTGGCAACAAAATGAAGGGCCTACATACTGCGGCAGCAGAAGGAGTATCCGATGTCATCACCACAACTGAAACATGGGAGACAAAAAAACATGATTGGGGACTACTTATTCCTGGTTACACCCTTTGCAGAAGGGACATATTACATGCTAGGCCGGGAGTGGCCCTGTACATTAAAAACAGCATCCAGGCTACCAAGGATAGGGCTATGGGGAGAGCAGCAAGGCAGAATCAGTCTGGGTACAGCTAACAAAAGCAGAGGGGAGGAATATCAAACAGGGGTGGTGTATAGACCGCTAAACCAGAAGGTAGATATGGACAGGGTACTGGAGAGGAAATCAAGAAAGCAGCTGCAAAAAGGGAGGTGGCATTAATGGGCAACCTAAACCTGCCCACACATATTCAGAAATACCAGTTGCCAGACGTGCTAGTAATCAGGTTGTGGTAGATGTGCTACAGAGTGCTTCCTGGTAGAGTAGTTTAAGGAACGTATCAGGAAGGGGGAAATTCTTTTTTTGATGCTCTCAAATTGAGTCAAATCGGACATTAATAGAAAGGGGTTAATGGAGGCAAACAATTCTTGTATAAGGTAGATGAAAAAGACAAACAAAAAAACATAAAAGACCAATCTAGGTCTCCAGGGAGGTAATAAGGAGAAAAGAAATGCGGCATTTAGAAAGCACAAGCGGGAACAGCATGAGGAATACAGGGAGGTCTATGCAAGGGAAACTGAATGAGGACAATAGAGTGGTGAGGAAAGCTAAGGGCAGAGGCAGAACTATGAATAACAGGAGGCTCAAGGAAGCCTTTTTTTGATACATAAGGGAAAAGAGGAACACAACAGAAGGAACTGTCATACTGAGAAAAGGGGGCATGGGAGGAGAAGATGGAAAGAGGACAGCTATCCTGAACAAGGACTTGTTTATTTGAAGGCCTGCCTAACAGGAAAGAAGGCACTGCTTGGTTTAACCAAGACGTAACTGCAGCACTTTTCCAATGATCTATGACATCACAAATGACAAGGAGACCTACCAAAGGTGCCCTCAAAATCCCCTTTAAGAACACCTCATTTGCCCAGCAAGCCCTTGCTTACCGTGGTCCCCAGTGGATAAACTAACTCCCGGCCCCACTCATTGAGTGTGAAAAAAATCGGTCTCTTTTAAAAAAGGCCTGCACTTATTTCTAGCAGGGGCTAACCACTGTGACTGCACATCCTAACCAGCTGCTTCCTCTCCTCTGTCCAGCACTCCCCGCCTCCCCCATCCCCCCACCCCACTTAAGCAATGTCTGCCTGGGCTGCTACAACCTCTGCTCTACACCCATCCCTGGCTGTCTCACAATACCTTCCTACCCTCCCCTCTATTTAAATAATGCCTTCCTGGGCTGAAGCTTCCCTGGCTTGCCATCCCAAACCTAGCTTGTATTTCTCTCCTCTACTAGCTACCCCCTACTCACCTCTCTACCTCCCCCTACTGGACTATGCTTGCTCGGGCCGCTACGTTCCCCTCTATATGCACTTAGCAAAACTAAGGTGTACTTCCTATAATGGTACTGCTATGTAGTTTTTGCCAAATGGCTGCACTTGTATTTTTTACCCTGTACCTTACTTCATGAAATCTGTAACATTTTTTTTTTCTATTCCTTGTATTGTATATTGTATTCTCTGGCTTGGAACCTTTGTAAAGGAGCCTTATGGCTCAAAGGTTGTAATCTAAAACCGAAATAAATAAATAAAAATAGCTTTACCAGGCATGCTATACAGGAAATTAAGCAATAATACATGACAAGTTGTGCAACATCATGGAATATCGTCCTGCCTCAGATGCATTGTAGGGCATGAGGCCAAAGGCTGAGTGATGTCAACCCTTGAAGGGAAGATATCCATGACATCACAAACTGGAGTGTATTACTGTGATTATGAGATGGATTCATTTTGATTTTTTGACTAATGGCATGACCTAATTTCAGACTGGGTTGAGGAACTGAGATATCTTCCTGGCTGAAAGTGATCTCAGTCAATTAGATTTAAGGATTCTGACCATCCATATTATAATTTCATTTACAGACACAACCTTGGAGAATGGAAGGTTAGCTGGGAAGGGGAGGAAAGACACGTATAAGACAACAGCAATATCAGCATCAACACTGAGCTCAAGAAGTACAATATTACATTTCACTAACATCATAAAACAGTTTAGGCATGCACAAGAGGAAATAGAGTGTTGCTTAATTTTTAGTTTGGATACATGGAGATTAGGAGAGCAAGTTCTGTTCGAGTGTTCAGTCTTCATGACAGAGGAGGGGAGACTGCTTCGACAATATGGGCTGCAGGACAAAGGGGAGAGGGTGAAGGGTCTGGAGATGGGGCCGGTCACGGCAGAGAGGGTGCTTAAGAGACTCGGGTTCCTTGCGTCCCCATGTGATACCCTTCTCCCCATTTTGAGTCTCCTTTAACATTTTTGGTACATTTTTTACAGTTGAAATAACAAAGGCAATGCTCCTCTTAATATGGCTATGTCCATGTTTTTCATCTGTATTCTCTGTTGCTTTTGAACACTCATTGTTAAACATCACTTTTGCCATGACTTAAATGACTCGTACACAACAGACACTGTTCCCTGACCTTAAGGGACAATAGGTATACTAAAATAGCTAAGAATCCCGATGAAAACCTGGTCCAAGATGCATTTAAAATAGCACTCCTTCTATTATTCCAAATGTTAACAAAGTGCTAAAGCAGACTCAACATGGGGAAAGAAGGGTGTCATACAAGACAGGAGGAAAGGGGCAATCGAAAATGGAATACAAAATGATGGGTTAACTTTTTCACTGTAACGTGCACAGCTTCTTTAGTATCAGAATAAAATATAAAAAAATGTGTATACATTTTCAGTTACTCAGTTGGTGACATTCTCACCTCTGGGTTATTAAGACCCGACAGTTGTGGGTTCAAGTCCTGCACCAGGTACTAGGTCCAATACCCAGCTCTGATGCTGCAGTACTACATTGGGGAGGGAGATTTGTACTGTTAGAGGTGCCACAATGGGACCTTCCATCAAAGCCCATTCTGTTTATCTCTGTTGACTATTCATCTGGAAGTCGGTGGGGGGGGCTCTTGATCTCAAGAGCTAGAGGGACTAATTCAGGCAAAAAGAGTTATCCTCCATGCAGAACAGGAGCTGGCATAGGACAGTCTAATGGCAAGGCAAACTTTTAGAGGGACACAAGCACCCCATGTTTCCTCCCCCCAAATCCGCACCAGGTGGATGATAATATTCCATGAGCATTTTTCAAAAGAGTAGAAGAGTTGTCCCCTGTGTCCTGACCAACACCGTCTCTCTCAATAACACAGGTTTTAACGCTGTGTGTGTGTGTGTGTGTGTGTGTGTGTTGTGAGGGCGGGTTGACATTTAAAGGGGAACAGCTGGTTCTAGGACACCATGCCCAAGTGCTGACAGCTCCCCTTTAATAAATACTGCATATTTACCACATACTGTGCCTGCACTACCAGTATCTAACTCATTGTTTTGTAGTAATACAGCACAATAAAAGGTGCTATATAAAAGAAAATTGTATTATAAATGGATGACTTAATATTCTCCGCCCCCTATTTTTGTAACAAAAAACAGTTTTTACTTAACATTATTTTCAATGTATGCCTTAATATACACAAGTAACATCATTGCTCTGTAACAACCTTCATCTCAGCGCCTGTCATTACTGTTACCAAACTCCTACCTTACTTTAATTCTTTTTCACTAACGTGCTGTAGTATATTTTGTTTTTTACAGTAATACTGCTCATGTTTTCAACCACAAGCAAAAAAAAAATTTACTTCTGCTTTTTAAGCCTGGGAAATGTTCTGTTTTCTCTGTGTCACACACACACACCCAAAACTGTATTTTAATAAATGTTTTCAGTGTAAGAATAAGCAGTGCAAAAGTACCTGTTTATGGTAGATAACCTTAAGGAACAGAAAAAAGCATAACAAATGGCTCATAATTTGGGGGGAAAAATGAAGAGAAGGCACTGAGTATATGGATGCTGTGCCCTCAACTGCCCCTCTCATATGGCAGTGTTGTCTCTAAGTACCCACTGTTAGAGAGCTTTGACTTGCAGCAAACTGTCACACCCAGATATTTCCCTGGCAGCCTCTGCACATTACATCAGCGTCACGCTGAGACAGGGGATTGACTTTCTCTAGAGCTGATCCTGGCCATCCAAGCATGATCTGATCAGTTATGTGGAGTGATTTATTATTTATGTTTAATTATAAAACAGTGGCTGGAAAATGAGTATTCTGGTTGGCTACCAAGCATTCTAAAGGGTTAGGTTAATGTTGGACACCATCCTGTACAATACAACCATTAGAATTTAAAATATACAGAACATGTATTTAAATAGTTTTAGTTTAATACAGTAAATAGACAATCACAAGGGCTGGGTTACCTTTGTAATTTAAACTCTAAGGCATAAGGCACTTGGCTTTTGCCTCATGCCCTCCTGGGGTCAGATTAACCAACAGTGGCCTAACCTCTGCTTGCACTTTAATTTCTGATTTGGGATAGCCTTATGAGATTGATAATCTCATTTTCATAAGGGTCCTAGGCAGCACAAAGGGAATTAGGTTTTACATACAACCCTATCACAGTGGCACTTAAGGAGTGCGTAGCACTTTTCTGTGAGTGACCCGGGTTCACAGCATGAGCTCCATGGAGTGCTTTAGAGATAGTGCACTCAGACTCCAGAGGGAGGGTGTCCCTGGAGAGTCTCCGTGTGGCAGGTAGTGGAGAGCCCAACAAATTGTGCGTTATTATGACATACTGTTACGAGGTATAGACGGACAGTCCACTACCAGTTCATATCTGGTCTCAGTATAGCACCGAGACATGTACCCTCCAAACCACAGCTAGTAAAAGTGACAGCTATACAGACATCTAATCGGAGATTCAGGCTGCTCACCGCATGACATGTCATTCTTGAGACAGCCGCAGGTGGTTGTGGGTGCCACTCGGGCACTGGATTTTGAAATGCCGGCAGAGAGGAGGTAGGATCAACCAGATAAATTACAAATAAATAAAATCGATAGAGGTAAAAAGCTACTTATTCTGTGAGTGCCAATCGGGCCCTACCCACACTGAAGTGGGGTCCGTTTTTACATTGAGACTTCCCTTTAATGTTTTTCTAATTGAGAAAGGTGCTCTTTAAAACCATATACTGTAAAATATAAACTATGGGTGACTCTAGATGACTCAACCTGTGTTTCGCTCTCAATGTCCATATGCTGTTATCTCAACCCCTCAATAGAAACACAGGCTTCTTGTGTATAGAAGTCCATACATTTTTTTACTTAGGTTTTGAATCTGTCTCTAGTAAAGCTTTGTGAATTAGGGGCAGTGTAGCCCAATAATTGTGACTGAGGGTAGGACTAATATAATGAAATGGAAAGGCCCCTGTGCGATAGGCCTATGTTTTATACAGAGAATAAAGTATGGGGGGTTAGATGCACATAAACCCCAAGAGCGAAGCTCGAGGGGTTTATGTTAGCATTTAACCCCGAGGGTGTGTGTAAACTTCAAGTTTAAACACACTACCCCATACTTTATTTTATATAATTGCTGGGTTTCCCTTTTTCGCCTCAGCAATTATACAAAATAAAGACCTTCCAGTGCAGCCGTGTTTGGATTAGAGTTACTCCGTGAAATGGGAATCGGTATCTTTAAAAATGGCTTTTTTTAACAGGTTTCAAGTTTTACTAATCATTGGGGAAAATTAAAAGAAAAACTTACTGTCAAGTTCTTCTGAC